>JASUAB010000007.1:16260000-17510000 GCA_037013595.1 Dicorynia guianensis
CCTCAAGTCGTTTTTAATTCCTGGAACGAGTTTCTCCTGGTGATTATCTGAAACTGGGGGCGAGTTACCTCAAGTTCACCCTGAGACGAGTTTCCTCAGGTTATTTGTAAATCCTGGAATGAGTTTCTCCAGGTGATTTTCTCAATATTGGGACGAGTTACCCCAAGTTCATCTTGAGACGAGTTACTTCAGGTTGCCTTTAAATGCTGGAACAAGTTTCTCTAGGTAATTATTTCAAACTTGGGACGAGTTACCCCAAGTTCATCCTGAGACGAGTTAATTCAGGTTATTTTTAAAATCCTGGAACGAGTTTCTCTTGGTGATTATCTCAAAATTGGGACGAGTTACCCCAAGTTCATCCAGAGATGAGTTTTCTCAGTTTGTTTTTAATTCCAGGAATGAGTTTCTTCAGGTAATTATCACAAACTTAGGACGGGTTACCCCAAGTTCATCTTGAGACGAGTTTCCTCAGGTTGTTTTTAAATCCTGGAACGAGTTTCTCCAGGTGATTATCTCAAACTCGGAACGAGTTACCACAAGTTCATCCTGAGACGAGTTTGCTCAGGTTGTTTTAAATCCTAAAATGAGATTCTCCTGGTGATATCTCAAACATGGGACGAGTTACCCCAAGTTCATCCTGAGACGAATTTCCTCAGGTGTTCTTCCTGAGACGAGTTAACTCAGGTTGCCTTTAAATCCTGGAATGAGTTTCTCCAGGTAATTATGTGAAACTTAAGATGAGTTACCTCTAGTTCATCCTGGAAGGAGTTACCTCAGGTTGTTTTTAAAATCCTGGAATGAGTTTCTCCAGGTGATTATCTCAAAGCTGGGATGAGTTCCCCAAGTTCATCCTGAGATGAGTTACCTCAGGTTGTTTTTAAATCCTAGAACGAGTTTCTCAAGGTAATTATTTCAAACTTAGGACGAGTTACCCCAAGTTCATCTTGAGACAAGTTACCACAGATTGCCTTTAAATCTCGGAACGAGTTTCTCCAACTAATTATTTCAAACTTGGGATGAGTTACCCCAACTTCATGCTGGACTCCTTAGGTTATTTTTAAAATCCTAGAACGAGTTTCTCCAGGTGTTTATCTCAAACTTGAGAGGAGTTACCCCAAGTTCATCCTGAGACGAGTTTCCTTAGGTTGTTTTTAAATTCTGGAATGAGTTTCTTCGGGTAATTCTTTCAAACATGGGACGAGTTAACTCAAGTTCATCCTGAGACAAGTTACCTCAAGTGGTTTTTAAAATTCTAGAACGAGTTTCTCCAGGTGATTATCTCAAACTTGGAACGAATTACGAAGTTCATCCGAGACGAGTTACCTCAGGTTGCCTTTAATTCCTGGAACGAGTTTCTTCAAGTAATTATTTCAAACTTGGGACGAGTTGCCCCAAGTTCATCCTAAGACAAGTTACCTTACGTTGTTCTTAAAATTCTAGAACGAGTTTCTGCAGGTGATATCTCAAACTTGGGACGAATTACCTCAAGTTCATCCTGAGATGAGCTACTTCTGGTCAATTTTAAATCCTGGAATAAGTTTCTCCAGGTGATTATCTCAAACTTGGTATGTGTTACCCGAAGTTTACCCTGACACGAGTTACCTCAGGTTGGCTTTAAATCCTGGAACGAGTTTCTCCAGGTAATTATTTCAAACTTAGGACGAGTTACCTAAGTTCATCCTGGATGGAGTCACCTCAAGTTATTTTTAAAATCTTGGAATGACTTTCTCCAGGTGATTATCTCAAACTTGGGATGAGTTATCCCAAGTTTATCCAAAGACGAGTTACCTCAGGTTGTTTTTAAATCCTGGAACGAGTTTCTCCAGGTAATTATTTCAAACTTGGGCCGAGTTACCCTAAGTTCATCCTGAGACAAGTTACCTCAGGTTGTTTTTAAAATTCTAGAACGAGTTTCTCCAGGTCATTATCTCAAACTTGGGAAGAGTTATCCCAAGTTCATCCTGAGACAAGCTACATCAGGTTATTTTTAAATCCTGGAATGAGTTTCTCCAGGTGACTAGTTCAAACTTGGGATGCGTTACCTAAAGTTCACCCTGAGACGAGTTACCTCAGGTTATCTGTAAATCCTGCAACGAGTTTTTCCAGGTGATTATCTCAAACTTGGGATGAGTTATCCCAAGTTCATCCTGAGATGAGTTACCTGAGGTTGCCTTTAAACCCTAGAATGAGTTTCTCCAGGTAATTATTTCAAACTTGGGACGAGTTACCCCAAGTTCATCCTGAGAGGAGTTACCTCAGTTTGTTTTTAAAATCTTGGAATGAGTTTCTCCTGGTGATTATCTCAAACTTGGGACGAGTTACCCCAACTTCATCCTAAGACGAGTTTCCTCAAGTTGTTTTTAACTCCTGGAACGTGTTTCTCCAGGTAATTCTTTCAAACTTAGGGCGAGTTACCCCAAGTTCATGCTGAGACAAGTTACCTCAAGTTGTTTTTAAAATTCTAGAACGACCGTCTCTAGGTGATTATCTCAAACTTAGGACGAGTTACCCCAAGTTCATCCTGAGACGAGCTACTTCAGGCAATTTTTAAATCCTGGAACGAGTTTCTCCTGGTGATTATCTCAAACTTGGGACGAGTTACCTAAAGTTCACGTTGAGAAGAGTTACCTCAGGTTATCTATCAATCCTGGAACGAGTTTTTCCAGGTGATTATCTCAAACTTGGTACGTGTTACCCAAGTTCATCCTGAGTTGAGTTACCTCAGGTTGCCTTTAAATCCTGGGCTGAGTTTCTCCAGGTAATTATTTCTAACTTGGGATAAGTTACCCCAAGTTCATCCTAAGACGAGTTACCTCAGGTTGCCTTTAAATCCTGCAACGAGTTTCTCTAGGTAATTATTTCAAACTTAGGATGGGTTACCCCAAGTTTATTCTTGGAGGAGTTACCTCAGGTTGTTTTTAAAATCCTAGAATGAGTTTCTCTAGGTGATTATCTCAAACTTGGGATGAGTTACCCCAACTTCATCCTGGGACACGTTACATCAGGTTGTTTTTAAATCTTGGAATGAGTTTCTCCAGGTAATTATTTCAAACTTCGGACGAGTTACCCCAAGTTCATCCTGAGACAAGTTACCTCAGGGTGTTTTTAAAATTCTAGAACAAGTTTCTCCAAGTTATTATCTCAAAGTTGGGATGAGTTACCTGAAGTTCACCCAGAGATGAGTTACCTCAGGTTATCTATAAATCCTGGAATGAGTTTTTCCAGGTGATTATCTCAAACTTGGTACGTGTTACCCAAGTTCATCCTGAGATGAGTTACCTCAGTTTGCCTTTAAATCCTGGGCTGAGTTTCTCCAGATAATTATTTCTAATTTGGGACAAGTTACCCCCAATTCATCCTGAGACGAGTTACATCAGGTTACCTTTAAATCCTGGAACGAGTTTCTCCAGGTAATTATTTCAAACTTAGGATGAGTTACCCCAAGTTTATCCTGGGAGACAAGTTACCTCAGGTTGTTTTTAGAATCCTGGAATGAGTTTTTCCAGCAGATTATCTCAAACTTGGGACAAGTTACCCCAACTTCATCCTGAGACGAGTTACCTCCAGTTTTTTTTAAATCCTGGAATGAGTTTCTCCAGGTAATTATTTGAAACTTGGGAATAGTTACCCCAAGTTAATCCTAGGACAAGTTACCTCAGGTTGTTTTTAAAATTCTAGAATGAGTTTCTCCAGGTGATTATCTCAAACTTGGGATGAGTTGCCCCAAGTTCATCCTAAGATGAGCTACTTCAGGTCATTTTTAAATCCTGGTACGTGTTTCTCCAAGTGATTATCTCAAACTTGGGACGAGTTACCAGAAGTTCCCCCTGAGACGAGGTACCTCAAGTTATCTGTATATCCTAGAACGAGTTTTTCCAGTTGATTATCTCAAACTCGGGATGAGTTGCCCTAAGTTCATCCTGAGACGAGTTACCTCAGGTTGCCTTTAAATCCTGGAATGAGTTTCTCTAAGTAATTATTTTTAACTTGGGACGAGTTACCCCAACATCCTGAGACGAGTTACCTCAGGTTGTTTTTAAAATCCTGGAATGAGTTTCTCTAGGTGATTATCTAAAACTTGGGACGAGTTACCCCAACTTCATCCTGAGATGAGTTAACTCAGGTTGCCTTTAAATCTTGGAATGAGTTTCTCCAGGTAATTATGTGAAACTTAGGATGAGTTACCTCAAGTTCATCCTGGAAGGAGTTACCTCAGGTTGTTTTTAAAATCCTGGAATGATTTTCTCCAGGTGATTATCTCAAACTTGGGACGAGTTACGCCAAGTTCAACCCGAGATGAGTTACCTCAAGTTGTTTTTAAATCCTAGAACGTGTTTCTCCAGGTAATTATTTCAAACTTGGGACAAGTTATCCCAAGTTCATGCTGGGAGGAGTTACCTCAGGTTGTTTTTAAAATCCTGGAATGAGTTTCTCCAGGTGATTATCTCAAACTTGGGAGGAGTTACCCCAAGTTCGTCTTGAGACGAGTTTCCTCAGGTTGTTTTTAAATTCTGGAATGAGTTTCTCCAAGTAATTATTTCAAACATGGGACAAGTTACCCCAAGTTCATCTTGAGACAAGTTACCTCAGGTTGTTTTTAAAATTCTACAATGAGTTTCTCCAGGTTATTATCTCAAACTTGGAACGAGTTACCCAAGTTCATCCGAGACGAGTTACCTCAGGTTGCCTTTAATTCCTAGAATGAGTTTCTGCAGGTAATTATTTCAAACATGGGACGAGTTGCCCCAAGTTCATCCTGAGACAAGTTACCTTAGGTTGTTCTTAAAATTCTAGAATGAGTTTCTCCAGGTGATATTTCAAACTTGGGACGACTTACCTCAAGTTCATCCTGAGACGAGTTAACTCAGGTTAATTTTAAAATCCTGGAATGAGTTTCTTCAGGTGATTATCTCAAACTTGGGACGAGTTACCTCAAGTTTATCCTGAAATGAGTTACCTCAAGTTGCCTTTAAATCCTGGAATGAGTTTATCCAGGTAATTATTTCAAACTTAGGACGAGTTGCCCAAGTTCATCCTGAGACAAGTTACCTCGGGCTATTTTTAAAATTCTAGAATGAGCTTCTCTAGGTGATTATCTCAAACTTGGGACGAGTTACCCCAAGTTCATCCTGAGACGAGTCACCTCTGGTCATTTTGAAATCCTAGAATGCGTTTCTCCAGGTGATTATCTCAAACTTGGGACGAGTTACCCCAAGCTCATTCTGAGACGAGTTTCCTCAGGTCATTTTTAATTCCCAGAACGAGTTTCTCCAGGTGATTATCTCAGACTTGGGATGAGTTACCCTAAGTTGATCCTGAGACAAGCTACCTCAGGTCATTTTAAAATTCTGGAACGAGTTTCTCTAGTTGATTATCTCAAACTTGGGACGAGTTACCTGAAGTTCACCCTGAGAAGAGTTACCTCAGGTTATCTATAAATCCTAGAATGATTTTTCCAGGTGATTATCTCAAACTTGGTACGTGTTACCCCAAGTTCATCTTGGGATGAGTTACCTCAAGTTGCCTTTAAAACCTGGAATGAGTTTCTCCAGATGATTATCTCCAACGTGGGACGAGTTACCCCAAGTTCATCCTGAGATGAATTACCTCAGGCTGCGTTTAAATCCTCGAATGAGTTTCTCCAAGAAATTATTTCAAACTTAGGACAACTTACCCCAAGTTTGTCCTGGGAGGAGTTACCTCAGGTTGTTTTTAAAATCCTGGAACAAGTTTCTCCAGGTGATTATCTCAAATTGGGGATGAGTTACCCCAAGTTCATATTGCGATGAGTTACCTCAGGTTGTTGTTAAATCCTGGAACGAGTTTCTCCAGGTAATTAGATTATACTTGGGACGAGTTACCCCAAGTTCATCCTGAGAGAAGTTATCTTAGTTTGTTTTTAAAATTCTAGAATGAGTTTCTCCAAGTGATTATCTCAAACTTGGGACGAGTTGTCCCAGGTTCATCTTGAGACGAGCTACTTTAGGTCATTTTTAAATCCTGGAACGAGTTTTTCCAAGTGATTTTCTCAAACTTGGGACAAGTTATCTGAAGTTCAACCTGAGACGCGTTACCTCAGGTTACCTGTAAATCTTGGAACAACATTTTCCAGGTGATTATCTCAAACTTGGTACGTGTTACCCCAAGTTCATCCTGAGACGAGTTACCTTAGGTTGCCTTTAAATCCTAGAACGAGTTTCTCCAGGTAATTATTTCAAACTTGGGACGAGTTAGCCCAAGTTCCTCCTGTGACGAGTTACCTCAGGATGTTTTTAAAATTCTGGAACGAGTTTCTCCAGTTGATTATCTCAAACTTGGGAGGAGTACCCCAAGTTCATCCTAAGACAAGCTACCTCAGGTCATTTTAAAATCCTGGAATGAGTTTCTCTAGGTGATTATCTCAAACTTGGGACGAGTTACCTGAAGTTCACCCTGAGACGAGTTACCTCAGGTTATCCATAAATCCTGGAATGAGTTTTTTCAGGTGATTATCTCAAACTTGGTACATGTTACCCCAAGTTCATCCTAAGAAGTGTTACCTCAGGTTACCTTTAAATCCTTGAATGAGTTTCTTCAGGTAATTATTTCAAACTTGGGATGAGTTACCCTAAGTTCATCCTGAAACGAGTTACCTCAGGATGTTTTTAAAATCCAGGAACGAGTTTCTCCAGGTGATTATCTCGAACTTGGGATGAGTTACCCCAAGTTCATCTTGAGACGAGTTACCTTAGGTTGTTTTTAAATCCTGAAATGAGTTTCTCCAGTTCATTAGTTCAAACTTGGGACGAGTTACCCAAAGTTCATCCTGAGACAAGTTAGCTCAGGTTGTTTTTAAAATCCTGGAATGAGTTTCTCTAGGTGATTATCTAAAACTTGGGACGAGTTACCCCAACTTCATCCTGAGACGAGTTAACTCAGGTTGCCTTTAAATCTTGGAATGAGTTTCTCCAGGTAATTATGTGAAACTTAGGACGAGTTACCTCAAGTTCATCCTTAAAGGAGTTACCTCAGGTTGTTTTTAAAATCCGGGAATGAGTTTCTCCAGATGATTATCTCGAACTTGAGATGAGTTACGCCAAGTTCATCCCGAGATGAGTTACCTCAAGTTGCTTTTAAATCCTAGAACGTGTTTCTCCAGGAAATTATTTCAAACCTGGGATGAGTTACCCCAAGTTCATGCTGGGAGGAGTTACCTCAGGTTGTTTTTAAAATCTTGGAACGAGCTTCTCCAGGTGATTATCTCAAACTTGGGAGGAGTTACCCCAAGTTCGTCTTGAGACGAGTTTTCTCAGGTTGTTTTTCAATTTTGGAATGAGTTTCTCCACGTAATTATTTCAAACATGGGACGAGTTACCCTAAGTTCATCTTGAGACAAGTTACCTCAGGTTGTTTTTAAAATTCTAGAACAAGTTTCTCCAAATTATTATCTCAAACTTGGAACGAGTTACCCCAAGTTCATCCGAGACGAGTTACCTCAGGTTGCCTTTAATTCCTGGAATGAGTTTCTCCAGGTAATTATTTCAAACTTGGGACGAGTTGCCCCAAGTTCATCCTGAGACAAGTTACCTTAGGTTGTTCTTAAAATTCTAGAACGAGTTTCTCCAGTTGATATTTCAAACTTGGGACGACTTACCTCAAGTTCATCCTGAGACGATTTAACTCAAGTTATTTTTAAAATCCTGGAATCAGTTTCTTCAGGTGATTATCTCAAACTTGGGACGAGTTACCACAAGTTTATCCTAAAATGAGTTACCTCAGGTTGCCTTTAAATCTTGGAATGAGTTTATCCAGGTAATTATTTCAAACTTAGGACCAGTTAACCCAAGTTGATCCTGAGACAAGTTACCTCGGGCTGTTTTTAAAATTCTAGAATGAGCTTCTCTAGGTGATTATCTCAAACTTGGGATGAGTTACCCTAAGTTCATCCTGAGACGAGTCACCTCTGGTCATTTTGAAATCCTGGAATGCGTTTCTCCAGGTGATTATCTCAAACTTGGGACGAGTTACCCCAAGCTCATTCTGAGACGAGTTTCGTCAGGTCATTTTTAAATCCTAGAACGAGTTTCTCCAGGTGATTATCTCAGACTTGGGACGAGTTACCCCAAGTTGATCCTGAGACGAGCTACCTCAGGTCATTTTAAAATCCTGGAACGAGTTTCTGTAGTTGATTATCTCAAACTTGGGACGAGTTACCTGAAGTTCACCCTGAGAAGAGTTACCTCAGGTTATCTATAAATCCTAGAATGATTTTTCCAGGTGATTATCTCAAACTTGGTACGTGTTACCCCAAGTTCATCTGGGGACGAGTTACCTCAAGTTGCCTTTAAAACCTGGAATGAGTTTCTTCAGATGATTATGTCCAACATGGGACGAGTTACCCCAAGTTCATCCTGAGACGAGTTACCTCAGGTTGCATTTAAATCCTAGAATGAGTTTCTCCGGGAAATTATATCAAACTTAGGACAACTTACCCCAAGTTCATCCTGGGAGGAGTTACCTTAGGTTATTTTTAAAATCCTAGAACAAGTTTCTCCAGGTGATTATCTCAAATTGGGGATGAGTTACCCTAAGTTCATCCTGAGAAAAGTTATCTCAGTTTATTTTTAAAATTCTAGAATGAGTTTCTCCAAGTGATTATCTCAAACTTGGGACGAGTTGTCCCAAGTTCATCTTGACACGAGCTACTTTAGGTCATTTTTAAATCCTGAAACGAGTTTTTCCAGGTTATTTTCTTAAACTTGGGACGAGTTATCTGAAGTTCAACCTGAGATGAGTTACCCCAAGTTCATCCTGAGATGAGTTACCTTAGGTTCCATTTAAATCCTAGAATGAGTTTCTCCAGGTAATTATTTCAAACTTGGGACGAGTTAGCCCAAGTTCCTCCTTAGGCGAGTTACCTCAGCATGTTTTTAAAATCCTGGAACGAGTTTCTCTAGGTGATTATCTCAAACTTGGGAGGAGTTACCCCAAGTTCATCCTGAGACAAGCTACCTCAGGTCATTTTAAAATCCTGGAATGAGTTTCTCTAGGTGATTATCTCAAACTTGGGACGAGTTATCTGAAGTTCACCCTAAGACGAGTTACCTCAAGTTATCTATAAATCCTGGAATGAGTTTTTCCAGGTGATTATCTCAAACTTGGTACACGTTACCCCAAGTTCATCCTGAGAAGTGTTACCTCAGGTTGCCTTTAAATCCTTGAACGAGTTTCTCCAGGTAATTATTTCAAACTTGGGATGAGTTACCCCATGTTCATCCTGAGATGAGTTACCTCAGGTTATTTTTAAAATCCTGGAACAAGTTTCTCCAGGTGATTATCTCAAACTTGGGATGAGTTTCCCCAAGTTCATCCTGAGACGAGTTACCTCAGGTTGTTTTTAAATCCTAAAATGAGTTTCTCCAGTTAATTAGTTCAAACTTGGGACGAGTTACCCCAAGTTCATCCTGAGACAAGTTACCTCAGGTTGTTTTTAAAATCCTAGAATGAGTTTCTCCAGGTGATTATCTCAAACTTGGGATGAGTTACCCCAAGTTCATCCTAAGAAAAGTTACCTCAGGTTGCCTTTAAATCCTAGAAAGAGTTTCTCCAGGTAGTTATTTTAAACTTTAGACGAGTTAGCCCAAGTTCATCCTGAGACGAGTTACCTCAGGTTGTTTTTAAAATCCTGGAACGAGTTTCTCCAAGTGATTATCTCAAACTTGGGACGTGTTAGCCTTAGTTCATACTGAGATGAGTTACCTCAGGTTGCCTGTAAATCCTGAAAAGAGTTTCTCCAGGTAATTATTTCAAACTTGGGATGAGTTACCCCTAGTTCATCCTGAGACGAGTTAACTCAGGTTGTTTTTAAAATCCTAGAATGAGTTTCTTCAGTTGATTATCTCAAACTTGGGACGAGTTACCTCAAGTTCATCCTGAAACGAGTTACCTCAGGTTGCCTTTAAATCCTGGAACGAGTTTGTCCAGGTAATTATTTCAAACTTAGGACGAGTTAACCCAAGTTGATCTTAAGACAAGTTACCTCAGGTTGTTTTTAAAATTCTAGAACTAGCTTCTCTAGGTGATTATCTCAAACTTGGGATGAGTTACCCCAAGTTCATCCTGAGACGAGTTACCTCTGGTCATTTTGAAATCCTGGAATGCGTTTCTCCAAGTGATTATCTCAAACTTGGGACGAGTTACCCCAAGTTCATCCTGAGACGAGTTACCTCAGGTCATTTTTAAATCCTGGAACGAGTTTCTCCAGGTGATTATCTCAAACTATGGACAAGTTACCCCAAGTTTGTCCTGAGACGAGCTACCTCAGGTCATTTTAAAATCCTGGAACAAGTTTCTCTAGGAGAATATCTGAAACTTGGGACGAGTTACCTGAAGTTCAACCAGAGACGAGTTACCTCCGGTTATCTGTAAATCCTGGAATGAGTTTTTCCTGGTGATTATCTCAAACTTGGTACGTGTTACCCCAAGTTCATCCTAAGACAAGTTACCTCAGGTTGCCTTTAAATCCTGGACCAAGTTTCTCTAGGTAATTATTTCAAACTTGGGACAAGTTTCCCCAAGTTCATCCTGAGACGTGTTACCTCAGATTATTTTTAAAGTCCTGGAATGGGTTTCTTCAGGTGATTATCTCAAACTTAGGACGAGTTACCCCAAGTTCATCTTGAGACGAGTTACCTCAGGTTGCCTTTAAATCCTGGAATGAGTTTCTCCAGGTAATTATTTCAAACTTAGGACGAGTTAACCCAAGTTCATCCTGAAACAATTTACCTCAAGTTGTTTTTAAAATTCTAGAACGAGTTTCTCCAACTGATTATCTCAAACTTGGGATGAGTTGTCCCAAGTTCATCCTGAGACGAGCTGCTTTAGGTCATTTTTAAATCCTGGAACGAGTTTGTCTAGGTGATTATCTCAAACTTGGGATGAGTTACCTGAAGTTCACCTTGAGACGAGTTACCTCATGTTATCTGTAAATCCTAGAATGAGTTTTTCTAGGTGATTATCTCAAACTTGGTACATGTTACCCCAAGTTCATCTTGAGACGAGTTACCTCAGGTTGCCTTTAAATCCTGGAATGTGTTTCTCCAAGTAAATATTTCAAACTTAGGACTAGTTACCCCAAGTTCATCCTCGGAGGAGTTACCTCTGGTTGTTTTTAAAATCCTGGAATGAGTTTCTCCATCTGATTATCTCAAACTCGGGATGAGTTACCCCAAGTTCTTCCTGAGACAAGTTACCTCAAGTTGTTTTTAAATCCTAGAACGAGTTTCTCCAGGTAATTATTTCAAACTTGGGGCGAGTTACCCCAATTTCATCTTGAAACAAGTTACCTTAGGTTGTTTTTAAAATTCTAGAACGAGTTTCTCCAGGTGATTATCTCAAACACGGAATGAGTTGTCCCAAGTTCATCCAGGGAGGAGCTACTTCAGGTAATTTTTAAATCCTGGAATGAGTTTCTCCAGGTGATTATCACAAACTTGGGACGAGTTACCTGAAGTTCACCCTGAGACGAGTTACCTCAGGTTATCTGTAAATCCTAGAACGAGTTTTTCTAGGTGATTAGCTCAAACTTGGTACATGTTATCCCAAGTTCATCTTGAGACGAGTTACCTCAAGTTGCCTTTAAATCCTAGAACGAGTTTCTCCAGGTAATTATTTCAAACTTGGGACGAGTTATCCCAAGTTCATCCTGAGACAAGTTACCTCCTGTTGTCTTTAAAATTCTAGAAAGAGTTTCTCCAAGTGATTACCTCAAACTTGGGACGAGTTGTCCCAAGTTCATCCTGAGACGAGTTACCTCTGGTTGCTTTTAAATCTTGGAATGAGTTTCTCCTGGTAATTATTTCTAACTTAGGACTAGTTATCCCAAGTTCATCCTCGGAGGAGTTACCTCTGGTTGTTTTTAAAATTCTGGAATGAGTTTCTCCAGCTGATTATCTCAAACTCGGGATGAGTTACCCCAAGTTCTTCCTGAGACAAGTTACCTCAAGTTGTTTTTAAATCCTAGAACGAGTTTCTCCAAGTAATTATTTCAAACTTGGGGCGAGTTACCCCAATTTCATCCTGAAACAAGTTACTTTAGGTTGTTTTTAAAATTCTAGAACGAGTTTCTCCAGGTGATTATCTCAAACATGGAACGAGTTGTCCCAAGTTCATCCTGGGAGGAGCTACTTCAGGTAATTTTTAAATCCTGGAATGAGTTTCTCCAGGTGATTATCACAAACTTGGGACGAGTTACCTGAAGTTACCCTGAGACGAGTTACCTCAGGTTATCTGTAAATCCTAGAACGAGTTTTTCCAGGTGATTATCTCAAACTTGGTACATGTTACCCCAAGTTCATCTTGAGACGAGTTACCTCAGGTTGCCTTTAAATCCTAGAACGAGTTTCTCCAGGTAATTATTTCAAACTTGGGACGAGTTATCCCAAGTTCATCCTGAGACAAGTTACCTCTTATTGTCTTTAAAATTCTAGAACGAGTTTCTCCAAGTGATTACCTCAAACTTGGGACGAGTTGTCCCAAGTTCATCCTGAGACGAGTTACCTCTGGTTGCTTTTAAATCTTGGAATGAGTTTCTCCAGGTAATTATTTCTAACTTAGGACGAGTTAACCCAAGTTCATCCTGAGACGAGTTACCTCAGATTGTCTTCAAAGTCCTGGAAAGAGTTCCTTCAGGTGATTATCTCAAACTTGGGACAAGTTACCTCAAGTTCATCCTGAGATGAGTTACCTCAGGTTGCCTTTAAATCCTGGAACAAGTTTCTCCAAGTAATTATATCAAACTTAGGATGGGTTACCCCAAGTTCATCCTGGTAGGAGTTACCTCAGGTTGTTTTCAAAATCCTAGAACGAGTTTCTCCAGTTGATTATCTTAAACTTGGGATGAGTTACCACAAGTTCATCTTGAGACGAGTTACCTCAGGTTGTTTTTGAATCCTGGAACGAATTTCTCCACGTTATTATTTCAAACTCGGGACGAGTTACCCCAAGTTCATCCTGACACAAGTTACCTCAGGTTGTTTTTAAAATTCTAGAACGAGTTTCTCTAGGTGATTATCTCAAACATGGGACGAGTTGTCCCAAGTTCATCTTGAGACGAGCTGCTTCAGGTCATTTTTAAATTCTGGAACGAGTTTCTCCAAGTGATTATCTCAAACTTGGGATGAGTTACCTGAAGTTCACCTTGAGACGAGTTACCTCAGGTTATCTGTAAATCCTGGAATGAGTTTTTCTAGATGATTATCTCAAACATGGTAGTGTTGCCCCAAGTTCATCCTGAGACGAGTTACCTCAGGTTGTCTTTAAATCCTGGAATGAGTTTCTCCAGGTAATTATTTCAAACTTGGGACAAGTTACCCCAATTTCGTCCTGAGATGAGTTACCTTAGGTTGTTTTTTCAAATCTTGGAACGAGTTTCTTCAGGTGATTATGTCAAACTTGGGACAAGTTACCCCAAGTTCATCCTGAGACGAGTTGCCTCAAGTTGCCTTTAAATCCTGGAATGTGTTTCTCCAAGTAAATATTTCAAACTTAGGACTAGTTACCCCAAGTTCATCCTCGGAGGAGTTACCTCTGGTTGTTTTAAAAATCTTGGAATGAGTTTCTCCAGCTGATTATCTCAAACTCGGGATGAGTTACCCCAAGTTCTTCCTGAGACAAGTTACCTCAAGTTGTTTTTAAATCCTAGAACGAGTTTCTCCAAGTAATTATTTCAAACTTGTGGCGAGTTACCCCAATTTCATCCTGAAACAAGTTACCTTAGGTTGTTTTTAAAATTCTAGAACAAGTTTCTTCAGGTGATTATCTCAAACATGGAACGAGTTGTCCCAAGTTCATCTTGGGAGGAGCTACTTTAGGTGATTTTTAAATCCTGGAATGAGTTTCTCCAGGTGATTATCACAAACTTGGGACAAGTTACCTGAAGTTCACCCTGAGACGAGTTACCTCAGGTTATCTGTAAATCCTAGAACGAGTTTTTCCAGGTAATTATCTCAAACTTGGTACATGTTACCCCAAGTTCATCTTGAGACGAGTTACCTCAGGTTGCCTTTAAATCCTAGAACGAGTTTCTCCAGGTAATTATTTCAAGCTTGGGACCAGTTATCCTAAGTTCATCCTGAGACAAGTTACCTCCTGTTGTCTTTAAAATTCTAGAACGAGTTTCTCCTAGTGATTACCTCAAACTTGGGACGAGTTGTCCCAAGTTCATCCTGAGACGAGTTACCTCTGGTTGCTTTTAAATCTTGGAATGAGTTTCTCCAGGTAATTATTTCTAACTTAGGACGAGTTAACCCAAGTTCATCCTAAGACGAGTTACCTCAGATTGTCTTTAAAGTCCTGGAACGAGTTCCTTCAGGTGATTATCTCAAACTTGGGACAAGTTACCTCAAGTTCATCCTAAGATGAGTTACCTCAGGTTGCCTTTAAATCCTGGAACAAGTTTCTCCAAGTAATTATATCAAACTTAGGATGGGTTACCCCAAGTTCATCCTGGTAGGAGTTACCTCAGGTTGTTTTCAAAATCCTAGAACGAGTTTCTCCAGTTGATTATCTTAAACTTGGGACGAGTTACCCCAAGTTCATCCTGAGACGAGTTAGCTCAGGTTGTTTTTGAATCCTGGAACGAATTTCTCCACGTTATTATTTCAAACTCGGGACGAGTTACCCCAAGTTCATCCTGAGACAAGTTACCTCAGGTTGTTTTTAAAATTCTAGAACAAGTTTCTCTAGGCGATTATCTCAAACATGGGACGAGTTGTCCCAAGTTCATCTGGAGACGAGTTGCTTCAGGTCATTTTTAAATTCTGGAACGAGTTTCTCCAGGTGATTATCTCAAACTTGGGATGAGTTACCTGAAGTTCACCTTGAGACGAGTTACCTCAGGTTATCTGTAAATCCTGGAATGAGTTTTTCTAGATGATTATCTCAAACATGGTAGTGTTGCCCCAAGTTCATCCTGAGACGAGTTACCTCAGGTTGTCTTTAAATCCTGGAATGAGTTTCTCCAGGTAATTATTTCAAACTTGGGACAAGTTACCCCAATTTCGTCCTGAGATGAGTTACCTTAGGTTGTTTTTAAAATCTTGGAACGAGTTTCTTTAGGTGATTATGTCAAACTTGGGACAAGTTACCCCAAGTTCATCCTGAGACGAGTTGCCTCAAGTTGCCTTTAAATCCTGGAATGTGTTTCTCCAAGTAAATATTTCAAACTTAGGACTAGTTACCCCAAGTTCATCCTCGGAGGAGTTACCTCTGGTTGTTTTTAAAATCCTAGAATGAGTTTCTCCAGCTGATTATCTCAAACTCGGGATGAGTTACCCCAAGTTCTTCCTGAGACAAGTTACCTCAAGTTGTTTTTAAATCCTAGAACGAGTTTCTCCGGGTAATTTTTTCAAACTTGGGGCGAGTTACCCCAATTTCATCTTGAAACAAGTTACCTTAGGTTGTTTTTAAAATTCTAGAATGAGTTTCTCTAGGTGATTATCTCAAACATGGAACGAGTTGTCCCAAGTTCATCCTGGGAGGAGCTACTTCAGGTAATTTTTAAATCCTGGAATGAGTTTCTCCAGGTGATTATCACAAACTTGGGACGAGTTACCTGAAGTTCACCCTGAGACGAGTTACCTCAGGTTATCTGTAAATCCTGGAATGAGTTTTTCCAGGTGATTATCTCAAACTTGGTACGTGTTACCTCATGTTCATCCTGAGATGAGTTACCTCAGGTTGCCTTTAAATCCTGGAATGAGTTTCTCTAGGTAATTATTTCAAACTTAGGACGAGTTACCCCAAGTTCATCCTGGTAGGAGTTACCTCAGGTTGTTTTTAAAATCCTGGAGTGACTTTCTCCAGGTGATTATGTTAAATTTGGGACAAGTTACCCCAACTTCTTCCTGAGACGAGTTGCCTCAGGTTGTTTTTAAATCCTAGAACGAGTTTCTCCAGGTAATTATTTCAAACTTGGGACGAGTTACCCCAAGTTCATCCTGAGACAAGTTACCTCAGGTTGTTTTTAAAATTCTAGAATGAGTTTGTCGAGGTGATTATCTCAAACTTGGGATGAGTTGTCCCAAGTTCATCCTGAGACGAGCTGCTTCAGGTCATTTTTAAATCCTGGAACGAGTTTCTCCAGGTGATTATCTCAAACTTGGGATGAGTTACCTGAAGTTTACCCTGAGACGAGTTACCTCAGGTTATCTGTAAATCTTGGAACGAGTTTTTCCAATTCATTATCTCAAACTTGGTACGTGTTACCCCATGCTCATCCTGAGACGAGTTACCTCAGGTTGCCTTTAAATCTTGGAATGAGTTTCTGCACGTAATTATTTCAAACTTAGGACGAGTTACCCTAATTTCTTCCTGAGACGAGTTACCTCAGGTTGTTTTTAAAATCCTTGAACGAGTTTCTTCAGGTGATTATGTCAAACTTGGGACGAGTTACCCCAAGTTCATCCTGAGACGAGTTACCTCAGGTTACCTTTAAATCCTGGAATGAGTTTCTCCAGGTAATTATTTCAAACTTAGGACTTGTTACCCGAAGTTCATCCTCGGAGGAGTTACCACTGGTTGTTTTTAAAATCCTGGAATGAGTTTCTCTAGGAGATATCTCAAGCTTGGGATGAGTTAGCCTAACTTCTTCCTGAGACAAGTTACCTCAAGTTGTTTTTAAATCCTAGAATGAGTTTCTCCAGGTACTTATTTCAAAGTTGGGGCGAATTACCCCAATTTCATCCTGAGACAAGTTACCTCAGGTTGTTTTTAAAATTCTAGAATGAGTTTCTCTAGGTGATTATCTCAAACTTGGGACGAGTTACCTGAAGTTCACCCTGACACGAGTTACCTCAGGTTATCTGTAAATCGTGGAACGAGTTTTTCCTGGTGATTATCTCAAACTTGGTACATGTTACCCCATGTTCATCCTGAGATGAGTTACCTCAGGTTGCATTTACATCTAGGGACGAGTTTCTCCAGGTAATTATTTTAAACTTGGGACGAGTTACCTCAAGTTCATCCTGACACGAGTTACCTCAGATTGTTTTTAAAGTCTTGGAATGAGTTTCTTCAGGTGATTATCTCAAACTTGAGATGAGTTACCCCAAGTTCATCCTGAGACGAGTTATCTCAAGTTGCCTTTAAATCCTAGAACGAGTTTCTCCAGGTAATTATTTCAAACTTAGGACGAGTTACCCTAAGTTCATGCTGGGAGGAGTTACCTCAAGTTGTTTTTAAAATCCTGGAACGACTTTCTCCAGGTGATTATGTTAAACTTGGAATGAGTTACCCCAAGTTCACCCTGAGATGAGTTGCCTCAAGTCATTTTTAAACGCTGGAACAAGTTTCTCCACGTAATTATTTCAAACTTGGGACGAGTTACCTCAAGTTCATCCTGAGACAAGTTACCTCAGGTTATTTTTAAAATTCTAGAATGAGTTTGTCCAGGTGATTATCTCAAACTTGGGATGAGTTGTCCTAAGTTCATCCTGAGATGAGCTGCTTCAGGTCATTTTAAAATCCTAGAACGAGTTTCTCCAGGTGATTATCTCAAACTTGGGATGAGTTACCTGAAGTTCACCCTTAGACGAGTTACCTCAGGTTATCTGTAAATCCTAGAAGGAGTTGTTCTAGTTCATTATCTCAAACTTGGTACGTGTTACCCCATTTCATCCTGAGGCTAGTTACCTCAGGTTGCCTTTAAATCGTAGAACGAATTTCTGCAGGTAATTATTTCAAACTCGGGACGAGTTACCCCAATTTCTTCCTGAGACGAGTTACCTCAGGTTGTTTTTAAAATCTGGAACAAGTTTCTTCAGGTGATTATGTCAAACTTGGGACGAGTTACCCCAAGTTCATCCTGAGACGAGTTACCTCAGGTTGCCTTTAAATCCTGGAATGAGTTTCTCTAGGTACTTATTTCAAACTTTGGACTAGTTACCCCAAGTTCATCCTCGGAGGAGTTACCTCTTGTTGTTTTTAAAATCCTGGAATGTGTTTCTCCAGGTGATTATCTCAAACTTGGGATGAGTTAACTCAAGTTCTTCCTGAGACAAGTTACCTCAAGTTATTTTTAAGTCCTGGAACGAGTTTCTCCAAGTAATTATTTCAAACTTGGGGTGAGTTACCCCAATTTCATCCTGAGACAAGTTACCTCAGGTTGTTTTTAAAATTCTAGAACGAGTTTCTCCAGGTGATTATCTCAAACTTGGGACGAGTTACCTGAAGTTCACCCCGAGACAAGTTACCTCAGGTTATCTGTAAATCCTGAAACGAGTTTTTCCAGGTGATTATCTCAAACTTGGTACGTGTTACCCCAAGTTCTTCCTGAGACGAGTTACCTCAGGTTGCCTTTAAATCCTGGAATGAGTTTCTCTAGATAATTATTTCACACTTAGGATGAGTTACCCCAAGTTCATCTTGGGAGGAGTTACCTCAGGTTGTTTTTAAAATCCTGGAATGAGCTTCTCCAGGTGATTATCTTAAATGTGGGATGAGTTCCCCCAAGTTTATCCTGAGACAAGTTACCTCAGGTTGTTTTTAATTCCTAGAACGAGTTTCTCCAGGTAATTATTTCAAACTTGGGACGAGTTACCCCAAGTTCATCCTGAGACAAGTTACCTGAGATTGTTTTTAAAATTCTAGAACGAGTTTCTCCAGGTGATTATCTCAAACTTGGGACGAGTTACCCCAAGTTCATCCTGAGACAAGTTACCTCAGGTTGCCTTTAAATCCTGGAATGAGTTTCTCCAGGTAATTATTTCAAACTTTGGATGAGTTACCCCAAGTTCATCCTGAGATGAGTTACTTCAGGTTGTTTTTAAAATCCTGGAACGAGTTTCTCCAAGTGATTATCTCAAACTTGGGATGTGTTGCCCTAAGTTCATCCTGAGATGAGTTACCTCAAGTTGCCTTTAAATCATGGAACGAGTTTTTCCAGGTAATTATTTCAAACTTGGGACGAGTTACACCAAGTTCCTGCTGGGAGGAGTTACCTCAGGTTATTTTTAAAATCCTGGAACGAGTTTCTCCAAGTTATTATCTCAAACTTGGGATGAGTTACCCCAATTTCATCCTAAGACGGGTTACCTTAGGTTGCCTTTAAATCCTGGAACAAGTTTCTCCAAGTGATTATCTCAAACTTGGGGCAAGTTACCCCATGTTTATCCTGAGACAAGTTACCTCAGGTTGTTTTTAAATCCTAGAATGAGTTTCTCTAGGTGATTAGCTCAAACTTGGGACGAGTTACCCCAAGTTTATCCTGAGACGAGTTACCTTAGGTTGGTTTTAAACCTTAGAATGCCTCAGTTTGTTTTAAATCCTAAGTTACTCTTAGGTATCCTCATTGGATGGATCATAACCCTTCGCATCTAGACAAAATAGTGTCTCTCAACCTTTGCCCATCTTTTAGTCCTTAAAATATGAGCAAAGGGGGGTAATCTGTAGACACCTAATTTTGTCTGAACCTTAAAAATTAAAGTGGACCCAAGCATAAGTTCTAAAATTATCCTACTTGAATATATATTTTTCTAGAAATTAATTGATTGAAAATGAAAAATTTAAAGATATTTTTGGGTCTCAAATGTGAATAATATTGTTAAAAAATAAAAATTAAAAAATTAGAAAAAAAAAAAGAGAACAAAAGTAAAAAGAAGTGTGAATGGAAGAAAAGCAAATCAAAGAAGGTGGGTGAAGGTGAAAAGAGTGAGAAGAAGTATGAGCCGTGAGTAGAAAAAGAAGGAAACAAAATCAAAGGGTGGGTGTCGGCAAGCAGCCAAAGAGGAAAAAAAGGAGGTTGAACATCTTGGCCTCTAAGGGAACGGGTGAGAAAGATAAGGCTGGCACCTTCAACTCTTAGATAAAAGTAGGGAACACGGTCCTTCTTCTCCACCTTCACCATCACTCCATAGCCGAAAAAAAAAAAGACATAAAATCCACAGCCTTGAACCCATGGGGACCTCTTTCGATACCTTTCCCAGCGATGAAAGTCTAATTGGAAGCTTGGGGTCCCTTGCTTGGTTCTAATAACTTTGTTGTCTCTCACTACCACCATCTCAATCACTTGCTTCTGATTAGGAGGTTTCCCTTAGATAAGCCTCCCAACAGAGATTGAGACTCTTAAAGTTCCCAGATTTCTTTTGGCTGATTTAGGGAGATATCGCCATAATCTTCTGTTTTGAGTGACTTTCACTAAGAGAGCTATGAATCAAGGAGGCCAGTTGATTTGGAATTCTTCTATAGCTTCAGGGGAGCTAGCATCTCTTCCTCTGGCAATCAGACTGAACCCCCAAAGTCCACCACAAAAAAAGCAAAATCTTTATGGAATGCCAGATCCAGATGCGGAGGTGATTGCTCTATCTCCAAAGACCCTGTTGGCCACAAACCGATTTGTATGTGTCGTCTATAACAAAGGATTTCAAAGGGATCAAAATCTTCAGCTTCATAGACGGGGTCATAATCTGCCAAGGAGATCAAGCAGAGGTCCAGCAAAGAGGTAAGGAAAAGAGTTTATGTGTGCCCTGAGCCCAGCTTTGTCCATCATGATGCTTTCAGAGCTTTGGGTAACCTCACTGGAATAAAGAAGCATTTTGTAGAAAACATAGCAAGAAGAAGTGGAAATGCGACAAGTGCTCAAAAAAAATAATAAAAAAAGGGTTTTACCATTGTATTATTCCCTCTATTTCTGTTACTGTAATTATGCACCCTCTCTCTGCATCCTGCATTCTATTCTCTATTTTTTGTATTCTGCCTTCTGCATTCTGCATTCAGATTTCTGTTCTCTGCATTCCATATTCTGTTCTCTGCATTAATTAATTTCCACGTTTCTGTTTCACCATAATTAATCTCTTCAATTTTTTTTTGTTAATTCTGTTTTTTCTGTATGCTGCTGTATTTAATTCTGCAAATTTTGTTTGTGCTTATATATATTCTGTAAATTCTTTTTTTTCTGTTTTCGACTTTTACATTCTATAAATTTTATTTTTGAGGTTTTCATTGCAATTAATTTTTCCAAGACTCTATTGTCTCTATTTTTGTTTACCATAAATGCTGTTTATGCAATTCTATTTTTGTGGTTTTTACTCTTTCTACCCATGTCATCGGTCACATTAGTTTGAAGCATACAATTAGCAAACCATGTCAATGTGCCATGTAAGCACACACATGCACAATTAGCATGCCATATCATCAGCCATGTCATCACATTTGCATAATCATCAACCATGTCAACACACAATGCACAATCAGTAGTTAATGTCATCAAACCACATTGGCATGTCTTGCACAATCAATGTTCCACGTCAACACTTCTTACACAGTCAAAATGCCATGTTAGCGTTGACCATTGACTTATCTGTTGACTTTGACTGAGACCGCTTTCCTAAGGCTTTTCCACCTCCACGTCGTGTCCGGACTACCGCTGTTTTGCTTGGTCACGGTTCATCCTCATCTTAAAGCCTAAAGCCTAAATTAGGAGAGGTTGAATAAGAGATAGGTGACACCATCTTTTTTGTGGCGCATTAAGAATATGATGAAGACTAAAGTGATTGGGTTTTGATCTAAAAATAAGTCAGGTTGTACGTTTTTGTACTTTGGGTGAATTTTGCATTTCTGAGGGAAATAAAAATAAATTTGAGTTATATCCTTTTTAAATAAAATAAAATAAAATAAAAACAGATGATCATGCAGATAATGCAAACATTTTTAAAATCTCGGTCTAGAATAGAAAAGTAATTTTATTCAAATTATTTTAAAACCCTGATCTGGAATAGAGATGAGATTTTTCAAAATTATTTTCAAAACCCTGATTTGGAATAGAGATGGGATTTTTCAGAATTATATTTTTAAAACCCTGATTTGGAATAGAGATGAAATTTTCTTAAAAATTATTTTTTTTAAAAACCCTGATTTGGAATAGAGATGAGATTTTCCTAAAATCATTTTCAAACCCCAAACTGGAATAGAAAGGGGATTTGCATGAAGTGATTAATTAAATATTCCAACCCAGAATGGGTAAGAACTATTTTTTGAAGATATTTATTTAAAACTAACGTTAATTAAATCAAGTAAATTAATTAGACCATTTTGGTACCGAAAGGGCATTTAGGGTGCTAACACCTTCCCTAAAATGTAACCAACCCCCAAACTCAATCTTTTAAATGTAGACCATTTTTAATTAGGTGTCCAATCTCAGATTAGATAACTTAGGTCGATGGCGACTTCACAAATCACAAAACATGAAAATTTTTCAGGGTCGACAATGATTCGATGACACTGGGACAATCCTTCTTGAATGAGCAAGCTAGAAGACTCAAAAGTTCCAAAGTTAACTCATCCATGACTTCATCTCAAGAGCTCCCAAAGGTCATGGAGTATCATTTTTGCACAATCTACAAGATTTCATTTCCTAGTATGTTAGCATGCATCATCATAGGGTGATATTGCATCATTGGCATCTAGATTGATCATGTTTCAATGCATACAAGCAAACCGTCATTACTTGAATTTTCAACAAAATTGAAATTTTTGCAAGTCGACCATGTCCCTAAGATTTTGAAAAAAATTAAGATTTTAGACTAAAATGTCAAGCATACACAAGCATAAGCATGCCATCTTATATCAATCTAAACCATTTAGGAAGAACCCATTCTTATCAAGTCAGATTATATTGAGGAAAACTCATCTGTATCAAATAAGATTATTATAGGAAAAACTTATTCACATCAAATCCAAGGTCATTTTAAATTCTCGTTGAGTAGATGGTAACCCTTCTAAAAGCTTAGGACTAAAAGGAAATCCTTAGTCATTTTAGATCTCATTGGGTAGATAATAACCCTTCCTAAACTTAGGACTAAGAGGAAATCTTAAGTCATTTTAGATCCTGTTGGATGGATAATAACCCTCCTGAATCTTAAGACTAAGAGAAAATCTTAAGATCATTTTAGATCTCCATTGCGTGATGGTAACCCTCCCAAAACTTAAGATTAAAAGAAAATCCTAAGTTCATTGTAGATCCTTGTTGGGTGGATGGTAACCCTTCTAAAAACTTAGGACTAAAAGGAAATCCTAAGTCATTTTAGATCCCTGTTGGGTGGATGGTAACCCTTTCAAAAACTTAGGACTAAGAGGAAATCCTAAGGTCATTTTAGATCCTTGTTAGATGGATGGTAACCCTTTCAAAATCTTAGGACTAAAAGGAAATCCTAAGTCATTTTAGATCCCTGTTGGGTGGATGATAACCCTTGCAAGGGATTATCTTAAAAAACCCCAATCTAGAATAGAAAAGGAATCTTCTCAAAATTATTTTTAAAAACTCTAATTTGGAATAGGAAAGGGATTTTCTCAAAATTATTTTTAAAACCATAATCTAGAATAGGAAGGAGATTATTTTAAAATTAAAAAGCCCAGTCTAGAATAAAAAGGAGATTTTTTTCAAAATCATTTTTATTTAAAAATTTTGATTCAGAATAAGCAGGGATTATTTTTTAAAAAATTTTTAAGCCAACATGAATTAAATCAAGTAAATTAATTAGATCATTTTTAGTACCGAAAGGGCATTTAGGGTGCTAACACTTTTCCTAAAATGTAACCAACCCCTAAACCCAATCTTTGAAGTGTAGACTATTTTTAATTAGGTGTCTGATCTCACTTTAGGCAATTTAGGTCAGTGGCAACACCAAAACTAAAACAAAGGTTGACAATTATGTTGAAAAAATGGCATACAAGGACTTAGATTTTAACTGGTTGACATAGTCCAAGTCTGAATTTGAGGTTATTAAAGAAAATTTAACTAAAAATGTAGTTGGTCATGCACAAGACCTATATTCATTGCTAACAAAACATTTTTTTTAATATTTATGGTATTTTTAATGACATCTACTGAAGTATTAGTGTATATATACAACTTTTTAACATGTTGAAAAAAAAATCAAGTCTCATATATAAGAAAAAAAAATCAATTATGGTCTGAACAGACAAGTTTCAAGTACAACTAGTAAGTGACCACTGGGAATTGATTTAGGTTAATAGCTTAACAGAGTCTTCACTAAAGGTTGTAGCTTCAGAAGTAATTTGTATAAATTACTCTTAAATATATGCTTAAAATAGAAGACAAGAATTGAACTCAAATATAATGAAGACTTAAATAATTTCATCCCACATTTCTTACACAAATGCAAATATCGACCTCTGTTTTTGTGGTCATGTTACAGTTTGGAAATTTATATTGTGTGTGTTGTATAATTTTTTAAGAGTTCAAAGTTGGAAAAAAATGAATTATAATATAAGTTACTTTTACCTTTCTTGTCATTCAAGCTATGGTGGAATGCAAGTCACTATTGCAATTGAAGACTTACTATATATGGTCAATTTCGTTGGCCTTGATTTGCTTATTTAATACTTTATTTGTTACTACACCAGAATTTGTTGCACCACTATAGTCAATCAACTCTACATAATAAGTTTTCCTTCTTATATTTATGTTGGTTGTTTCCCTTCTTGAATGTTTAGTAGAGATATAGATTGACTTCGAGTTTTCTAGATATACAAAATAAAGATATGTTTTAGGGTGAAGAATCTTTAATCTATATTCTTGAAACATTAAATGTTTTCTTTTTGATTGAATCTTTATTGTATACAAAATTGATTGAATTTTTTTTTTTTTTTTTACAGATTTCTTCCCTTTTGGGAGTACTAAAATTGATTACTGCTATAGCATTCTGTGCTGCCATGTCTGTGATACTGCACATATTCTTTCTAGTTTCTATACTTAAGCTTCTTGAATAATCTGCACAATGGTGCTGCTAAATTTTGCATATTGGTGTTGCAAAAATGCTAAATTTGTCTACCTATTGTTGATGCTGGAAAATTTTATTTGTTTTGTCTTGTTATTTTTCAGTTTGTGATCATTCTGAATCTGAATACAGCCCTTTAAATACAACACCTAATATCACTCCTCCAGAGAATGAAACTTGTGATGTTAGGGCTAATGACCAGCTTCCTGTCAATGAAGATCTAGCTGCATCTAGAGCAAAAAGACCAACCAAAGGAGTAAATGTATTAAAGTCAAGGAAGAGGAAACTTTTGGAGAGAATTCAAGGTGCTACTACTGTTCCCACATTGAATCCAAAGCCAACAGAACCTAACAAGAAGAAACCAACAAGGCCGCCTTCTTTGGTAGGAACTATTTTACTCAATTGCCTATTTGTGATCCTGCACACCCAAGGGCTGCATGCAATTTTTACCCAAGAGATTATGTATGTCATAGGAAAAACAATGGAACTAGCAACATGCAAACACACTTGGTAACTCAATGTCCAAAATTTCCTAGAGAGTCACTTGAGCCACTTCCAAAAAATAATGTCTTTAGCCCAAAAAGAAAGAGATGGGGAGGGAGTTGGGAATAATTTGACATCCATCAATTTTGATCTTAATGCATGTAGGGAAGTGCTTGCTAGAATGAACATTACTAATGAATTGCCTTTTAAGGATGTTGAAGGGAAGGGATTTCAATACTTTATGAGTGTTGCTCAACCAATGCTACCAATTCCATCTCGTATTATTGTGGCTAGGGTTTGTTGGAGTCTATTTTGTAAAGAGAAGCAAAAGTTGAAAAATAGATTGTTAAGTGAATATCAAAGTGTTTGTTTAACTACTGATTGTTGGACATCTGTATCACATTATAATTATCTTTGCCTCACTACACACTTTATTGACTCTAACTAGAAGTTGAATAATATTGAGTTTCTATCAAATAGAGGATCACAAGCAAACTATTGGGGTAGCAATTGAGTCATGTCTTCTTGAATGGGGGATAGAAAGGGTCTTCACAATTACTATTGATAATGCAAGTTCAAATGATGTTGCTCTTAACTACTTGAAAGGGAAAATCAATGGTTAGAAGGGGTCTATTTTAAATGAAGAATTCTTGCATGTTAGGTGTGCTGTTTATATTTTAAATTTGATTGTTAATGATGGATTGAAGGAGATGCATGAATGTATTGTGAAGATATGAAATGCTGTTAGATATGTGCATGCATCACCTAATAGAATGAAAAAGTTCAAAGAATGTGTAGAAAAGGAGAAAATACAGCCAACAACTATGGTCCATTTAGATGTCCAAACTTGGTACAACTCTACTTATCTTCTACTAGAGATTGCATTAACATTTGAGAAAGCATCTGTGAGGTTTGAAGGACAAGATGCAAGGTATGTCCTTGAGCATATGATAGATAATAAGAAGAGAGGTATTCCAAATAGTGATGATTGGGAAAATGCAAGATGTTTTATGCAAATTTTGCAGATATTTTATGAAGTTACTAATGTTGTTTATGGTTCCTTATATGTGATCTCATCCAAGTATTTTCATGACTTTTGTTTCATTCTAAGTTCATTGAATGAATGGTGCCAAAGTGAGGATGCATTATTGAAAAGCATGGCTTAAAAAAAAAGAAACAAAAGCATGACAAAAATTGGGGAAAATCTCAAAATAGTAATATGCTTGTTTTTATAGCTGTGGTCCTTGACCCCCATTATAAATTTAAGTTTGCAGAGTGGGGCTTTGAAAAGTTGTATCCTTATGATGTGGCTAACTCTATGACTTAGAAAGTAAAGGACACTTTCTATAGGCTTATAGACTATTACAAATTGTCATTTAATCCATTGTTAGACTCCAATTTGTCTCTTCTCTTTAAAACTACTAGTGTTAATCTAAGAAAAGAAGATAAGGGTATCAGAAACAAATTTGAAATGGAGTTTGATAAAGATATGAATCAAGAGGATAAGATGAAGAGTAAGTCCAAAGTGGATCTGTACTTGTTTGAGCCCCAAGAAAAAATGTCAAAACAATTTGACATCTTGAATTGGTCAAAGTTAAATTCTACCAAATACCCAATTCTTGGTCAGATTGCTAGAGATGTTTTGGCAATGCCAGTATCCATAGTTGTTTTGAATCAGCATTTAGCATAGG
This sequence comes from Dicorynia guianensis, assembly GCA_037013595.1. Taxonomy (NCBI): domain Eukaryota; kingdom Viridiplantae; phylum Streptophyta; class Magnoliopsida; order Fabales; family Fabaceae; genus Dicorynia; species Dicorynia guianensis. Next base: position 16,286,948 of record JASUAB010000007.1, read on the forward strand.
AGGTCATGTAATTAATTCATACAGAATTTCATTGCCTCCAAAAATAGTTGAAGCCCTCATTTGTGCACAAAATTGGTTCTGATCCAAACCAATTAGTATGGAGGTAGAGGAACTAGCAAAGAAAATTGAGAAGCTTCAAATAGGTAATTCTCTTATGGCTGGACAATTTGAAATCTAGTTTGTTGGACAATTTTACTTTCTTTAATCTTTACTACTTTTAAATGTTGTTTCACCTTTTTAGATGTTGAAAAGAAAAGTACACACACATAGAGAAAAGAGAATGCATTTAGGTTAATGACGAGTTGGATTATGTAGGTAATATTCCACTTTGTTTTAATTTAATTATTATAACTTAGAATAGACAATGATTTATTGAATAATCTGTGCTATTTGGTTGATGAAATTTTTGTTAGTTGCTGCTAAGTTGTTCAATAATTTGGAGGCTCTTGCTAGTTGCTACTAGTTAGATAGGGATTGTTGGTTGGTTAGAGATGGCTGCTTCTAGTTGATGTTTCAAGTGGATTGTTGGATTAGGATGATAGTTTATTCACTAGTTGACTCTATGACTTTAAGTTTCAAGTGTATAGTTTCTGACTTTATGTTGAATTTTAATGTTGGATTTAAGATTAAATATTGTTATTGGATTATGTTGCTTACTTAAGTTGATGAATTAGAATTTAGCCTCTTGTTGTTTAATTATATTGGATTAAATTATGTTGAATTAGGTTGCTATATGTTGAATTGATTGGATGACTTATGTTGATTATTTAAGCTTTTGATTTAGGTTTTTGATTGTATTGCATGATTGCTTTTGCACACTATCTTTTTGGTGGAGACTAAATTGAATTTCAATGAAAAAAAGCTTAACCGACTTCAATTGAACTACTCAAACTGAACCATTAATGGTTTGGTTTGGTTCGGTTGAACATGAAATTTGCTTGTTGATTGGTTCGATTGAAGTCATTTTGTAGTTGATCGGTTTGGTTTGGTTCAACCCTAAAAACTGAACTGATCAAACAACTGAAGACCCTTATATCTTATTCTATTTGTCTCTAAAACTTCACTCCTTCCCTCTCCTTCTCTCTCACCAACAAGTATCTCTCTCTCTCTGAAACATCCTCTCTCTCTTTCTCTCAATTTCTCTCTAAGTCTTCCTCCCTTTTTCTCTCTCTCACTTACTCCCTTTCTCTCTATAAAACTAGTCTCTCTATATCTTAAACTTGTCTTTTTGTCTCTCTCTCTCTCTCCCTCTCACTTACTCTCTCTAAAACTTTCCACTCTTTTTCCCTCACTCACTCTCTATCTCTATCTCTCGCTCTCCCTCTCTCTACTTCACTCACTCTCTTTCTCAATCCTCTCTTTCTCTCTCTGATGTGAACCCCGCCAAAAATAATGAGACCTGTCAATGAAATTGATTCTCAAGACTGTTCTATGAACAGATTTTTGTAGGTGGAAACCTTGACCCAATGTTTATAAGAAAATACAAACCTTGGTATGGGAGATGCCACAAACGGGATGGTGAACTATTTGATATATTGGATGAATGCCACAAGAACAAGTTCTTAATAAGTTCAAAAAGTTCTTTAAAGAACCAAAGAGAAAACTCTTAACTTTTATCTAGAAAACTGATCTGAACTTCTTAGCCTTGGTATACATATATATAGGCTGAGTTATTACAATTTGAAAAAGGAAACGAATAGCAAAAGGAAGGTAATGCCTAGAATTATGGTATGCCAGCGTTTACATGAAAATAATTAGCCAAATAATCAGCCCAATGACAATAATTACTGAAAATATATTCCAAAAGGCTGAACAATTCCCATAAAAAAAGGAAAGTTATTCCAAAATCGCTAGGTAATAACCAACTAAATTGATCTCCTTGATTCTCTCAAATCCACATGCTTGAGCTGAAAGTCATCCTTCCAAGTGTATGGGCTTCAACAAAAAGGCTAAAATTAATCCTTCTAAGTGTATGGGCTTTAGAAAAAGGCTGAAATTACTTCACCACTTGGACCAACGAAATTCATCCTTGATCTGCACTTGAGTCTAAGTATTTAGGCCTAAAAAAACACTCCTCAACCCAAATGCTCTGCATCAATCCATTGAAAGCATCCTTGAACCTTTTAGCTCTAGCTCTGGTAATTGGGCCACTTGGAATTTGAATTGGATCAGCCATATCCACCATGCTTTTATCATCATTCCCCTCCTCTTTAAGAGGATTTGTCCTCAAATCATGACCTACATCAAAGGGGGTTAAATTAGTAATGTTGAAAGTGGCACTAACATTATACTCACCTAAATCTAGCTTGTATGCATTGTCATTGATGCGCTCAAGAACTTGGAACGGTCCATCCCCTCTCAAAAGTAACTTAGAATGCCTTTGTGTTGGAAATCTTTCTTTCCTCATGTGCAACCAAACCCAATCTCCAGGTTCAAAAATGAGCTTATGATGCCCCTTGTTGGCTTGTTTTGCATATTGCTTCGTTCAACACTTGATGTTGAACTTTGCCTTCTCATGTATCTACTTGACAAATTCAGCTTTCTTTTTGCCATCTAAATTAACACACTCTTTCAAAGGTAATGGTGTTAAATCCAATAGAGTTAAAGGATTAAAACCATAAACAATTTCAAAAGCTGAAAATTTTGTTACAGAATGAACAGTACGATTATAAGCAAATTCAACATATAATTTTGATATTTTCTCTAGTGCTAGCCCTCAACAAGGTTGTCAAAGTCCTATTTACTACTTTGGTTTGACCATTAGTTTGTGGATGACAAGTAGTAGAAAATAATAACTTAGTCCCTAACTTACACCACAAAGTCTTCCAAAAGTAAGTTAAAAACTTAGCATCATGATCCAAAACAATTGTCCTAAGCATCCCATGTAATCTTACGACCTCCCTAAAGAACAAATCAGTAATGTGTGATGCATCATTTATTTTGTGACATGGAATAAAATGAGCCACTTAGAAAATCTATCCACAATTATAAAAATTAAGTCTCTACCACGCCTTGTCCTAGGCAAACCTAACACATAGTCCATTGAAATGTCAACCCAAGGTTCACTAGGAATGGGAAGTGGCGTGTATAGTCCATGGGGTTGCACTTGGGATTTTGCTTGCTTACAAGTGACACATCTTCCACAAATCCTCTTGACATCTCTTTTCATGTGTGGCCAAAAGAAATGCTCTTGCAAAATGGCTAGTGTCTTAGCAACTCCAAAGTGTCCCATTAACCCTTCTCCATGGGATTCCCTCACTAACAAGTCTTGCAATGAACATTGGGCACACATAGTTTTTTCTCCCAAAACAAGAAGTCATCATGCCTAAAGAACTTACCCATGGCCTTGCCCACACAATTCCTATACTCTTCACCAAAATCTTGGTCTAATAGATACAATTCTTTAATGTATTCAAAACCAAGTAATTTTGTATCAAGAGTACAAATCAATGCATACCTATGAGAGAGTGCATTAGCGATGACATTTTCCCTACCTTGATGGGAATGTCTCAATGAACTCCACCCTTCATGTGTGCTTGCTATTCAACTTGTGTTGACCCTTCAAATGCTTCAAGGATTCATGATCAGTATGAATCACAAACTTTTTGGGCCAAAGGTAATGTTGCCATGTCTCCAATGCTCAAACTAATGCATACATTTCCTTGTCATAAGTAGGGTAGTTTAAGGCTACCCATTAAGCTTCTCACTAAAATATGCTATTGGTCATCCTCCTTGCATAAAAATAGTGTCTATTCCTATACTTGAAGCATCACATTCAATTTCAAATGTTTTAGTAAAATCAGGTAAAGCAAGTAAAGGTGCATGAGTCAATTTTTCCTTAAGTAGTTGGAAAGCCTCTTCTTGCTTTTCCTCCCATTTGAACCCAACATCTTTCTTAACCACTTTGGTAAGTGGTGCACCTATGCTACTAAAGTCTTTCATAAACCGTCGATGAAAACTCGCAAGTCCATGGAAACTTTAGAGTTGGCCTACACTTGTGGGTCTCAGCCACTCTTGGATTGCATGAACCTTCTCTTCATCAACCTGTATACACTGTGCACTCACAACATAGCCAAGAAACACAAGCTTATTAGGGCAAAAGGTGCACTTTTTCATGTTAGCATACAATTTCTCTTTTCTAAGCACATCCAAAACAGATTTCAAATGCAAAACATGATTAGCCAAACTCTTGCTATAAACGAGTATATCATCAAAATACACAACAATAAACCTACCTATAAAAGGACACAAAACATAGTTCATTAATCGCATGAAAGTAATTGGTGCATTAGTTAGTCCAAACGGCATCACTAACCACTCATACAATCCATGTTTTGTTTTAAAAGTAGTTTTCCATTCATCTCCCTCTTTCATTCTTATTTGATGATATCCACTTTTCAAGTCAATTTTTGAAAACACACAAGCACCATATAGCTCATCTAACATATCATCTAAGCGAGGAATAGGGTGGCGGTACTTTACCATAATATTGTTGATGGCTCGGCATTCAATACACATTCTCCATGACCCATCCTTCTTAGGCACCAAAATCACTAGAACGACACATGGGCTCATGCTTTCTCTCACATACCCTTTTTCTATCAATTCACTAACTTGCCATTGTAACTCCTTTGTCTCTTTAGTATTAGTTTGGTAGGCTAGTCAGTTTGGAATGGAAGCACCAGGTATGAAGTTAATTTGATGCTCAATCTTTCGGATAAGGGGTAAACCATTTGGGACCTCCACAAGAAAGACATCATCATAATCCTACAAAAGTGAAATAATAGAACTAGCAAAGCAAGATCAATCTCGTTAGTGTTCAAAAATGCCTCTTTGTACAAAAGTACAATCATTGGCTGATTTGAAAACAATGCTCTTTTCACTTCACTTGCTCTTGCATAAAAGCTCTTTTGTGTTTTCTCTTTTTTTGTCTCAATGGTCAAATCAACTCTTTTTTTCTTTCTCAATTTTCTTGTCCTCTCTTGTTTGCTCTCTCAAACTTTCACTCAATTTATTTTTCTCTCTTTCTTCACTCCTTTTTTGTTTACTCTCTTTTTGGAGCCTCACTTGGTCTTCATAAACTTGTTTTAGCATCATAGGAGCTAGAGTGATCGTTCTTTGCTTAAACACAAATGAGTACTTGTTTGTGTAGCCATCATGCTTAACTTGCTCATCAAATTGCCATCGTCGGCCTAATAGCAAATGTCCCGCTTGCATCGGAACTACATTACATAAAACTTTATCCTAATACTTTCCAATGCGAAAAGCAACCAATACCTATTCATTCACCCTTACTTTGCCACTATCATTGAGCCATTGTAACTTGTATGGTTTAGGGTGTTTCATTGTGGGTAGCCCTAATTTTTCAACCATAGTTGAGCTAGCAACATTAGTACAACTTCCTCCATCAATAATTACACTACATACCTTGTTTTTGATGTTGCACCGAGTGTGAAAAATGTTTTCTAGTTGCACTTCTTCTTCTTCTTTGGCCTGCACACTTAGGGCTCTTCTTGCCACTAGCAATTCTCCTTTGGCAGCATATTCTTCATCATCCACATCTTTCAATGGTGGCATAGATTTAGTGTCTTCTTTGCTCTCAGTCTCAACTTCTCCATTGTCTTGCATCACCATAATCCTTTTGTTCAGACATTGGCTTGCTATATGTCCCCTACCTTGACACTTAAAGCACTTAATATCATGATTTCAACTAGTGGATGATTCAATTTTACCTTGAGAAACATGGCTGGAGTTCTCAGTTTTATGTTTAGATTTGTGTTTGGGTGTTGGGAATGCTTGAGGCTTGTCCTCTTTCTTTGTATAACTCAGTTTCTACGAAGTAGAACTTAAGTTTTGGGATGCATGTGAACTACACTCTATCTTGTATTATTGCTCTGCTTTGATAGCCATGTGAACCATATCCTCTAATTCCACATAATGTTGCATCTCCACTCTATCTTGTATTTCCCAATTTAGTCCATGCAAAAACCTGGCCATTGTAGCTTCATGATCTTCCTCAACATTAGCCCAGATCATTGCAATCTCCATCTCCTTATAGTAATCCTCAACACTCCAGTTTCCTTGCCGAAGACCTTGTAACTTCTTGTATAACTTGTGGTAGTAATGACTTGCAACAAACTGCATTCTCATCATCATCTTTATCTCCTCCTAAGTTTCTACTAGCCATTCTCCATTCTGCCTCCTATTTAGCACCAATTCATCCAACCAAACAATGGCATAATCAAAGAACTCAATGGCTGCCAATTTTACCTTTGCTTCGGAATAGTTGTGGCAATCAAAAATAAACTCCATCTTCTTTTCTCATTCAAGATAGGCTTCCGGATCAAACCTACCTTGAAATGATAGAACCTTCATCTTTCTACTACCCAAGTTATTATCTTCACGGTTCCTAACTCCTCTACCCCATCCACCATATCTCCTATAGCTAACAACTAAATCCCGATTATCTTCCTCATCAAAACTAGCCCCATAATACTCTTTGTCTTCAACCCTTACTTCCCTTGGTTGAACTTTTTCCCTCCTATGCACATTTTATACATTTTGTGGCTGCCTCATGCATTCATTCTCTACCTTGTCCAACCGTTCATGAACTTGCTCCATTTCTATTCTTAACACTCTTCTCATCTCTCCCCTTAACACATCCATAAGTAATTTTGGATTAACTGCTCCTGACGAACTTGTGGGAATGCCTTTGCTTGTGTTGTCTGACATGTTTTTGATGCAAAAAAAAATGTTAGAAAATAAAAGACCTCACAAACTATTTCCTTCACGTGATTTTCGTTCAAATACAATTCTCTCACCACTCATGTTTTCACACAACAAATTTGGCTTTTTCCTTCTATTGCTATTACCACTCTTGCCTTTTTCCACTCGTAATTTTCTCTTTAAGTTCTTTTTAAACTTATCCAAACAAGAACAAGAATCTTTTCTAGCAACAATTCAATCACAAGCTTATCAATGGTTCAAGGGAGAGTATGGATTCAAGATAATTAATAAAATCACTACAAAGGGGTAAGAATACTAGAAAGGGGAGTTTTTTTTGGCAGTTTCTGACTTGTTCTTCTTTCTTTTCGCTAAATACCACATTTTTTTCCTCTTCTTTTTTTTTTTTGCAGCTTTTTCTTTCTTTCTTTCTTTTTTGAATATGTATGAACTGAAGTTGCAATCTAACAAAAGAAAACCAAGAATATTGGCTACAAAACTAAAATTGGAGAGGCAAAACCTGAGGTTAGAATAGATGCTTTGATACCAAAATGATGCAAACTCTGCCAAGAATAACGAGACCCATCAACGAAATTGATTCCTAAGACCGTTCTATGATCAAATTTTTTGTAGGTAAAAACCTCGACCCAATGTTTATAAGAAAACATGAACCTTGGTATATGACGATGCCATAAATAGGATGATAAACTGTTTGATAAGTCGGATGAACACCACAAGAACAAGTTTTTGATAAGTTTAGAAAGTTCTTTAAAGAACCAAAGAGAAAACTCTTAACTTTTATCAAGAAAACTGATCAAAACTTCTCAGCCTTGGTATACATATATATAGGCTAAGTTATTACAATTTGAAAAAGGAAACAAATAGCAAAAGGAAGGAAATTCCTAGAATTATGGCATGGCAGCCTTTACATGAGAATAATTAGCTAAATAATCAGCTCAATTATAATAATTGTTGAAAATATATTCCAAAAGGCTAACCAAATCTCATTAAAAAAAAGGAAAGTTATCCCAAAATCACTGAGTAATAATCAGCCAAATTGATCTCCTCGATTCTTTCAAATCCACATGCTTGAGCTGAAAGTAATCCTTCTAAGTGTATAGGCTTTAATAGAAGGCTAAAAGTAATCCTTCCAAGTGTATAGGCTTCAGAAAAAAGGTTGAAATTAATCCACCACTTGGACCAATGAAATCCATCCTTAATCTTCACTTGAGTCTAAGTATTTGGGCCTTAAAAAATGCTCCTCAACCCAAATGCTTTGAATTTGAATTGGAAGCCTCCTTGAACCTTTGAGCTCTAGTTCTTATAACTAGACTACTTGGAATTTGGATTGGATCAGCCGTATCTGCCACACTTTTATTAACACTCTCTCCCTAACACATTTATCTCTCTCTCTCTTACTCTCTCTCCTACTTTCTCTAAAAGTACTTTGTCTCTAAAACTTCTTGCTCTCCGTCTCTCCATTCTAAAACCTACTTCTGTTCCTCTATCTAAAAATTATCTCCCTCTCTCACTCATCCCATTCTTGCTCTAAAACTTCTCTTTCTCTCTCACTCTCTTTGTGACTGAAACTTCTCTCACACTCTCTATAAAACATTTGTCACTCACTTTCTATCTCCCAGTCCCTAAAAGTCCTCTCTTTCACTCATTCTCTCTCGCTCACTTTTTGAAGCTTCTCGTCTCTCTCTCTCTTTCTCTCTAAAACTTCTCTTTTCCCTTTCCCTGTGTCTCTTTCTCTAAGCCTTCTTGCTCTCTCCCTCTCTCTTTGTACAATTTCTCTTTCACTCCCTTCTCTCTCTTTCTCTAACTAAAAATTCTCTATCTCTATCACTAATTCTTTTTTGGACACATCTCTTTCCCTGTCTCTTTCTCCCTTCCTCTAAAACTTTGCTTTCTCTCTCTCTCTATGTCTCTCTCTCTTCTCGTCTCTATGTCTAAAATTTCTCCCTCTAAAACTTCCTTCTCTCTCTCTAACACATCTCTCTCTCTAATGCTATAGTCTCTTTCTTTTTCTATCTCTAAAACTTCTCTCTCTCTCTAAAACTTCACTCCCTTCTTCTCTCTCTCACCAACAAGTATCTCTCTCTATCCCTTTTCTCCCTCTCTTTCTCTCTTTGGCTCTCTCTTTGACTTACTCTCTTTCTCTCTGTAAAATTAGTCTCTCTCTATCTTTAACTTGTCTTTTTGTCTTTCTTTCTCTCTCACTCACTCTCTCTAAAACTTCCTACTATTTTTTCCTCACTTACTCTCTGTCTCTGTCACCTGCTCTCCCTTTCTCTATCTTACTCTATCTCTTTCGTAATTTCTCTCTTTCTCTTTCTCTATTACGAAAACTTCTTTATCTAGGTCTCTCTTCCTAAAATGTCTCTTCCTTTCTCTTTAAAACTTTTGTCTCTTTATCCCTCTTTGTGGCTAAAATTTTTCTCTCACTCTCTCTTTGAAACATTTCTCTCTTTTTGTCTCTCTCTTTGAAAGTTCTCTTTTTCCCTTTCTAAAACTTCTCTCTCTCTCATTCACTCTCTTTCCTTCTCTAAAATTTGTCTTTCCTTCTCTCTATCTCTAAAACCTCTCTCTCAGTTACTCTTTTCTCTCTCTAAAACTATTCTTTCTCTCTCTTAAACATGTCTTTTTGTCTTTCTCTCTCTTACTAAACTTCTCTCACTCCCTCTTTCTAAAAGTTCCCTCTTTTTTTCTCTCTCTCACTCTATATCTTTCTCTATCTCTCTCTCCCCCTCTCCCTCTCTCACCCACTCTCTTCTTGGTCTCTGTTTGTGTCTCTCTATTTGAAATGTCCCTCTTTCTCCCCAACACATCTATCTCTCTCACTCATTCTCCTTCTTTCTCTAAAAGTACTTTGTCTCTAAAACTTCTTTTTCTCCCTCTCTCCATCTCTATAACCTTTCTCTCTCCCCCTATCCTTCTATCTAAAAGATCTCTCTCTCTCTCTGTGTCTCTCTCACCCCAAATCTTCTCTCTCACTCTCTCTACATCTAAAATTTCTCTCTTGTTCTCTCTCTAAAACTTCTCCCACCCTCTCTGTTTCTAAAATTGCTATCTCTTTCTCTATCTTCCTCTCCATGAAAGTTCTCTCTCTCTCTCTCTCTATATATATATATATATATCTAAAATTTCTTTCACTCTCTCTCTCTCATTATAACTTGACTCGCTTTCTCTTTCTCTTTAAAATTTCCCTTTCACTCTGACTCTGTCTCTCTTTCCCCAACATGTATATCTCTCTATCTCTAAAACTTATCTTTCTTTCTCTCTCTTTGCCTCTCTCTCTCACTAAAGCTTTTCTAACTCACTCTCTATAAAACTTCCCCTCCCTCTCTCTCACTCTCTAAAACATTTCTCTCTCTATGTAAATTCTGCTTTTGCCTCTCTCTCTCTTACTCATTCTTTCTCTAAAACTACTCATTTTCTCTAAAGCTTCTCTTTCTGTCTCTCTCTCTCTCCCCCTTTGATTAAAATTTCTCTATCTCTCTCACTCATTTTCTTTAGAAAACTTCTCTCTCCCTCTCTCCCCTTTCTCTCTATTTGTCTAAAGTTTCTCTCTCTCCAACACATCTCACTGCCTCTCTCTAAAACTTCTCTCTTTTCTCTCTCTAAAACTTCCCCTCCCACATGAAAACTACAGTCACTTTCATTCTCTCTCACTAAAACTTCACTTCCTCTCTCACTTTCTCTATCTCTCTCTTTTTCTATAATTTGTCTCTCACTATCTCTCTCTCTCTCATTCTTTCTCTAAATTGCCCATCTCTCTCCCTAACACATCCCATTCTCTCTGTCTGTCTCTCTCTCACTAACTCTCCTTCTTTCTCTAAAATTACCCTATATCTTTAAAACATCTCTTTCTCTTTCTCTCTCTAAAACTTCTCTCACTTTCTCTAAATTATCCCTCTCTTTTTGCCCAATGCATCTATTTGTTTGCCTGCCTCTCTCTCTATCTCTAGCTCTCTCTCTTAATCACTCTCCTTCTCTCTCTAAAACATCTCTCTGTCTCTAAAACTTCTATCTCTCCCTCTCTCTGTCTATCTAAAAGTTCTCTATCTCTCTCCCTCATTTTATTTCAAAAACTTCTCTCTCTTCCTCTAAAACTTCTCTTTCTCTCTATGTCTGTCTCTCTCTCCCTCCCACTAAAACTTCTCTCTCTATGTCTCCCTCTTTCTCCCCTTCTCTCTAAAATTTCTTTCCCTCACTCTAAAACTTCTCCTTTTCTCTCTCTTTCTCTTCTCTCAAACACATCTCTCTCCCTCTCTCATAAACTGTAACCTCTTTCTCTTTCTGTCTCTAAAACTTCTCTCACTCTTTTTCTCTCTCTTGCTCTCTAAACATTCTCCTTCTGGCCCTCTAAAACTTCTCACTCTCACTTTCTCTCCTTCATTATCCCTCTTTCTCTTAAACTACACCTTTTCCCTAAAAGTTCTCTTTCACTCTCTATATCTCAAACTTCTCTCTCTCTCTCTCCTCTCTCTATAAAAGTGCTCCTTTTGCCTTTCTAAAAGTTCTCTCCCTCTCTTGCTCACTTACTCTCCTTCTTTCTCTAAAACTATTCATTGTCTCTTAAACTTCTCTTTCTCTCTCTCTCTAAAAGTTCTTTTCTATGTATCTCTCTCTAAAACTTCTCTCACTCACTCTCTATCTCCCACCTTCTAAAAGTTCTCTCTCCCTCTCCCTTACTCACTTTCTGAAACTTTTCTCTCTTGAAAACTTCTCTTTCACTCTCCCTATCTCTCTTGCTCTCTCTCACATTTTGTGAAATTTCCCACTTGCCTTCTCTAAAACTTCTCCTTCTCCCTCTCAATGTCTCTCTCTCCCTCTCCCTCTCACTCTGTCTAAAATTTGTCTCAGTCTCCCTCTCTCTCCCTCTCTACCTCTCTTTCACACTTATTCTATTTCTTTCTTTAAAACTACTGTCACTCTCTTTAACTTGTCTTTTTTTTTGTCTCTCTCTCACTAAAACTTCTCTCTCTCACTCTCTCTAAAACTTCCCTCTCTTTTTCTTTCTCTCACTTTTTGTCAATGTCTCTACCTCTCCTACTCTCTCTCTTACTCTCTTTCTCAGTCTCTCTCTAAAACATTTCCCACTCTCTCACTCTCTCTTTCTTTGTCTCAAAAACTTCTCTCTATGTCACTCTGTCTAAACATCTCTCTTTCTTGCTAAAACTTCTATCTCTCTATCTCTCTTTATGTTTAACATTTCTCTCTCACTCTCTCCCTCCCTTGCTCTCTCTCACTCACTCTCTTTCTTTCTCTAAGACTACTTATGTCTCTAAAACTTCTTTTTTTTCTCTCTCTATCTCTGAAACCTCTCTCTCTCTCTCTCTCTTTGTGTCTATTGCTCTCTTGCACTCACTCTCCCTCCTTGTCTAAAACTTCTCTCTGTCTTTGTCTCTCTCTTGGCCTCTCTTTCTCACTTACTATCTTTCTCTCTCTAAAATTAGTCTTTCCCTCTTTCTCTCTCTCTTAAATGTGTCTTTCTATCTTTCTCTCTCACTAAAATGTCTCTCACTCAGTCTCTCTAAAACTTCCATCTCTTTTTAACTCTCACTCTATCTCTTTCTCCATCTCTCCCTCTCCCTCTCTCATTCACTCTCTTTACCAGTCTCTCTCTAAACTTCTCCAACTCTCTCTCCCTATGGCAAAATCTTCTCTCTCTATCTAAAATGTCTCTCTCTTTCTCTCTAAATCTTCTATCTCTCTGCCTCTCTTTGTGTCTAAAATTTCTCTCTTACTCTCTCTCTCATCCTTTCTCTAAAATGTCCCTCTCTCTTCCTAACACATTTCTCCCTCTCCTTGAAACATTTCTCCTTATTTCACTCTCCCTAAAAGTTCTCCTTTTGCCTCTCTAGAACTTCTCTCTCTCATTCTTTTTCTAAAACTAGTCTTTGTCTCTAAAACTTCTCTCTCCCTCTCTTTCTCTCACTCACTCACTCTTCTTCTTTCTTTAAAACTACTCATTATCTCTAAAACTTCTCTCTCCATCTCTCCCCATATATCCAAAAGTTCTTTGTTTCTCGCACTCATTCTCTTTAGCAAACTTCTCTCTCTCACTCACTCTCTCTCTCAAACACATTTCATTGTCTGCTTCTAAAACTTTTCTCTTGTTCTCTCTCTAAAACTTTCCCCTCCCTTTCTCTTGAAAACTACATTCTCTCTCTCTCCACCACTCTCTCAAAGTTTTTTTTCTCTCTTTATGTCAAAATTTTCTCTCTCACTAAAACTTCACTCCCTCTTTCTATTTCTCTTTCTCTCTCTCTTTAAAATATCCCTCTCTCTCCTGAACACATTTATTTGTCTGTCTCTCTCTTTGTCTCTTACTTTCTCTCACTCATTCTCCTTCTCTCTCTAAAACTGCTCTTTGTCTCTCAAACTTTACTCTCTCTCTCCCCCTCCAAAACTTCTCTTTCTCTCTATGTCTCTCTCTCGCTCTAAATCTTTACTCCCTCTCTCCCAATCTGTCCTTTCCTCTAAAACTTCTTTTCTTTCTCTCTCTCTCTCACTCTTTAAAAGTTCTCTCTCTTTCTCCCAACACATATCTCTCCCTCTTTCTTAAACTGTAATTCATTTCTCTCTCTATCTCTAAAACTTCTTTCACTCCCTTTCTCTCTAAAACTTCAATCCCTCTCTCTTTCTTTTTCCTCCCTTTTTGTCTCTCTCTATAAAACTTCTCTTTTCCTCTCCCTCTCTCCTTGCCTCTCTCTCCCATTTACTATCTTTCTTCCTCTAGAACTAGTCTCTCTCTCTCTCTCTCTTGTCTTTCTGCCTTTCTCTTTATCATTAAAACTTCTCCAACTCACTCTCTCTAAAAGTCCCTCTCTTTTTCTTTCTCACTCTCTATCTCTGCCTCTGTCACTCCCTCTCCCTCTCACTATCTTACTTACTCTCTTTCTCAGCCTCTCTTTAAAACTTCTCTCACTATCTCTCCTTATGGCAAAATCTTCTCTCTTTATGTAAAACATCTCTCTCTTTCTCTCTAAAACCTTTATCTCTCTGCCTCTCTCTATGTCCAAAATTTCTATCTCACTCTCTCTCCTTCTTTCTTAAAAATGTCACTTTCTCTCTTCCCAACACATCTCTTTCCCTCTCTCTATCTCTGTCTCTCTTTTATACATTCCTTTCTATCTCTCTCTATCTAAAAGTTCTCCTTTTACCTCTCTAAAACTTCTTTCTCTTTCCTTCTGTCTCTAAAACTACTCTTTGTCTTTAAAACTTCTCCTTCTCTTTCTATCTCTAAAACTTCTCATTCTTTTTCTCCTTCTCTCTCTATCTAAAACATTTTCCTCTATTTCTCTCTCTTTAAAAGTTCTCCTTTTGCCTTTCTAAAACTTCTCCCTCTTTCTCACTCACTCTACTTCTTTCTCTAAACTTCTCTTTCTCTCTCTTTCTAAAACTTCTCTATCTCTCCCCCTTTATCTAAAAGATGTTTGCCTCTCTCACTCATTCTCTTTAGCAAACTTCTCTCTCTAACCCCTCTCACTGTGTCTAAAATTTCTCCCTCTCTTACTTTCTCTTCAAAACATCTCTTGCTCTCTCTCTCTATCTATCTATGTCAAAAGTTTCTCTCTTATTAAAACTTCACTCCCTTTCTCTCCCTCTCTCTAAAATGTCCCTCTCTCTCCCCAACACATCTTTTTCTTTGTTTCTTTCTTTGTCTCCCACTCTCTCTCTCTCACTCAATCTCCTTTTCTCTCTAAAATTGCTCTTAGTCTCTTAGACTTCTCTTTTTCTCTCTCCCCCTCTCCCTTTATCTAAAAGTTTTGTCTCTCTTACTCATTCTCTTTTGGAAACTTCTCTCTCACTCTCTTTCTTTCTTCCTCTCTCCCTCCCTCTAAAACTTCTCTTTCCCTCTCCTTGTTTCTCTCTCTCCCTCCAAATCTTCACTCTTTCTTTCTCTCCCTCTTTCCCTCCCTCTAAAACTTCTTTTCTCTTTTTGTCTCTCTCTTTTCCTAACACATCTCTCTCCTTCTCTCTTAAACTGTAGTTTCTCTCTCTCTCTCTCTCTATCTCTAAAATTTCTCTCACTCCCTTTCTCTCAGAAACTTCAATCCCTCTCTCTTTCATTCTAAAATTTCCCTCCCTCTCTGCCTCTCTCTCTCTCTCTCTCTCTCTCTCTCTCTCTATGAAATGTCCCTTTTCCTCTCCCACTCTCTTTGCCTCTCTCTCTGACTCACTCTCTCTAAAATAGTGTCTCTCTCTTAAACTTATCTTTCTGTCTTTCTCTCTCTCTCACCAAAACTTCTCTCACTCACTCTCTATAAAACTTCCCTCTCTTTCTCTCTCTCTCTCACTCACTCTCTCACTCACCTTTTTTCTTAGTCTCTCTCTAAAACTTCTCTCACCTCTTTCTATCACAATATCTTCTCTTTGTCTAAAACATCTTTCTCTTTCCCTCTAAAACTTCTGTCTCTTTATCTCTCTTTGTGGCTAAAATTTGACTCTCTTTCTCTATCTCTCATTCTATCTCTAAAATGTCCCTCTCCCTCTCACCAACACATCTCTCTCTGAAACATTTCACTCTATTTCTTTCTCTCTCTAAAAGTTCTCCTTTTGCTCTCTAAAACTTCTCACTCTCACTCTCTCTCTCCCCCCTCACTATCCTTCTTTCTTGTAAACTACACTTTCTCTTTAAACTTCTCTTTCTTTCTCTATCTCTAAAACTTATCTCTCTAAAACATTTCTCTCTCTTTCTCTCTCTCTCTCTCTCTCTAAAAGTTTTCATTTTGCCTCTCTAAAACTTTTTGCCTCTCTCACTCTCCTTTTTTCGCTAAAACTACTCATTGTCTATCAATCTTCTCTTTATCTCTCTCTCTCTCTATCTCTAAGACTTTTCTCACACACTTTCTCTCTCACTTACTCTCATTCTCTCTCTAAAACTTCCTTTCTATCTCTTTCTCTAAAACTTCTCTATTTTTCTCTCTCTAAAACTTCTCTCACTCACTCTCTATCTCTCACTTTCTAAAGTTCTCTCCATCTCTCCCTCACTCACTTTCTAAAACTTCTTTGTCTCTCTCTTTCTCATTCTGAAGTTCCCTCTCACTTTCTCTAAAACTTCTCCTTTTCCCTCTCAATGTCTCTCTCTCCCTCTCCCTCCATTCTGTCTAAAATTTCTCTCAGTCTCCCTCTCTCTCCCTCTCTCCCTCTTTGCCTTTCTCTCTCTCACTTACTCTCTTTCTCTCTCTAAAACTAGTCTCGCTCTCTCTCTTTAAGTTGTCTTTCTATTTTTGTCTCTCTCTAACTAAAACTTTTCTCACTCACTCTCTCTAAAACTTCCCTCTCTATTTCTCTCTCTCACTCTCGATCTTTGTCTCTACCTTTGTCCCTCTCTCTTTTTCACACACACTCTTTCTTAGAGTCTCTTTAAAACATCTCCCACTCTCTTTCTCTATCTCACTCTCTCTTTGTCTCAAAAACTTCTCTCTATGTCTCTCTATCTAAAATGTCTCTCTCTTTAACTTTAAAACTTTTGTCTCTCTGACTTCCTCTGTGTCTAACATTTCTCTCTCACTCTCTCTAGCTCTCTCACACTTACTCTCCTTGTTTCTCTAAAACTTCTCTTTCTCTTTCTCTCTTTCTAAAAGTTGTCTCACTCACCCACTGTCTTTCTCTCCCTCTCTATGTAAAAGTTCTCTTTCTCTCACTTATTCTCTTTTGGAAACTTTTCTCTCTCTCCCTTTCTCCCTTCCTCTAAAACTTCTCCCTCTCTATGTCTCTCCCCCCTCCAAATCTTCTCTTTCTCTATGGCTAAAATTTCTCCCTCTCATTCTCTCTGAAAGCTTCTTCCCACACTCTCTCTCTAACACATCTCTCTTTCTAAAACTTCTCTCACTCTCTTTCTCTCTAAAACTCCCTCTTTTCTTTGTCTCTAGATTTCCCACCCTCTCGTCTCTCTCTCTAAAACTTCCTCCCTCTCCCTCTTCCTCTAGAACAAGTTTCTCTCTCTACAACTTCTCTCTTTAAAACTTCTCTTCTCTCCTTGTCTCTCTATCTCTCTCTCTCTCTTTGCCTCTTTGTCCTTAATTACTCTCTTTCTCTCTCTAATAATAGTCTTTTTCTCTCTTAAATTTGTCTTGCTGTGATTTTCTCTCTCACTAAAACTTCCCTCATTCACTCTCTCTAAAACTTCCCTCTTTTTTTCTCTCTCACATTCTCTGTCCCTATTTGTATCTCCCTCTCTCTCTCTCACTCTTTCTTAGACTCTCTCTAAAAGTTCTCTTGCTTTTTACCTCTCTCTCACTCTCTTTGTCTTAAAAACTTTTCTCTCCATGTCTCTCTATCTAAAATATCTCTCTATTTCTCTCTAAAACTTTTGTCTCTCTTTGTGTCTAAAATCTCTCATTCTCTTTCTCATTTTCTTTCTCAATTTATCTCTCTAAAATGTCTTATTCTCTTTCTCTTTCTCTCTCTCACACTCATACTCTCATTCTAAAATTTCTCTCTCTTCCTCTAAGACTTCT
The DNA here is from genome assembly GCA_037013595.1 of Dicorynia guianensis. Lineage (NCBI taxonomy): Eukaryota > Viridiplantae > Streptophyta > Magnoliopsida > Fabales > Fabaceae > Dicorynia > Dicorynia guianensis. The sequence continues at coordinate 16,304,146 of JASUAB010000007.1, forward strand.
CTTTCTCCCTCTTTATGCCTCTCTCTTACTCTGTCTCCCTCTCTCTCTTTCTCTTTTCCTCTTTCTCCCTCTCTCTCACTCACACTCTTTCTTAGTCTTTCTCCTAAACTTCTCTACCTCCCTTTCTCTCTCTCACTCTCTCTATCAAAATCTTCTCACTGTGTCTCTTTGTCTAAAATGTCTCCCTATTTCTCTCTAAAACTTTTATCTCTCTCTATGCCTAAAAATTCTCTCCAACTCTCTCATTCTTTCTCTAAAATCTCTCTCTCTCTCCCTTCTCTAAAAGTTCTCTCTCACACTCACCTCATTCTCTCTCTAAAACTTCTCTTTTTATCTCTTTCTCTCTCTCTCAAACTTCTCTTATTCTATCTTTCCATAACTTTGTCACTCACTCTCTATCTTCCAGTCTCTAAAAGTTTTCTCTCTCTCCCTCTCCCTCTCTTGTGCTCAGTCTCTTTCTCTCCCAAAAATTACTTTATCTTTCTCTCTCTAAAACTTCTCTCATTCTCTCTATCTCCTACTGTCTAAAACCTCTCTATGTCTATATTTCTCTTTCTAACTATGGCTTCTTTCGCTCTCTCCCTGTGTCTCTATCTCTAAACACTCTCTCCCTCACTCTATGTAAAATTCTCTCTCACTACTGTCTCTCTCTAAAACATCCCCTTCTTTCTCTCTCACCCTGTCTCTCTCTTTTTCTCCCTTTCTCTCTCTAAAACTTCTCATTCTCTCTCTCATACTCTCATTTTGAACTTTCTCTCTCTTTTCTCGAAAACTTCTCCATGTCTCTCTCTCACTCTGTCTTAAATGTCTCTTTCTTTCTCTCCCTCTCTCTGTCTTAAACTTGTCTTTCTCTCTCTCCTTAAAATTTCTCTCACTCACTCTCTCTAAAACTTCCCTCCCTTTTTCTCTCCTCACTCTCTATCTTTGCCACCCTCTGTCACTCACTCTTTCTTAGTATGTCTCTAAAACTTCTCTCACTCTCTTTCTCTCTCACACACTCTCTGTGTGTCTCAAAAATTTCTCTCTTTGTGTATCTCCGTTTAAAATGTCTCTCTCTTTCTCTCTAAAATTTGTCTCTTTATCTTTCTCTATATTCAAACTTTCTCTCTCATTCTGTCTCTCTCTCGTATTCTTTCTCAAAAATGTCCCTCTCTCTGTGCCCAACACAACTCTCTCTCTCTCACTTACTCTCATTGTCTCTCTGTCACTCACTTTGATTCTCTCTCTACCTCTCTCTCTTACACTTAGTCTCTTTCTCTCTCTCTCTCTCTCTCTCTCTCACATTAAAACTACTCTCACTCACTTTCTCCAAAACTTTCATATATTTTTCTCTCTCTCACTCTCTGTCTTTGTCTTTGCCCATCCCTCTTTCTCTCTCACACTCACTATCTTTCTTAGTCTCTCTCTAAAACATCTCCTACTCTAAAACTTCTCTCTATTTCTCTTTCTAAAATGTCTCTCTCATTCTCTTTAAAACTTCTATCTCTTTGTCTCTCTTCGTGTCTAAAATTTGTCTCACTTTTTGTCTCTCTCTGTCTAAAATGTCTCTCTATTTGTTTTAAGAATGTCATTGTTGAATTGACTACACTCTTTGTGGGATCTACTCTTACTCATCCCATCTACTTGTTAGTGATCAATAAGATATTTATTTTTGGGGAGTTAACAACATGCTACCAAATTTTGGTGTCATTCCTGAGGAGTGTTTCTTGTCAAACTTGATATTCTGATAGCTTTGGAAGTATTATGTAGTTGATAGTATTGTCAGTTTGTGTTTTTCAATTATTCTTTTCATTATTTTTTATGTTTTGATAGATTTTCTTTTGTTCTTTTCGTAAATTTCTTAGGAGCATTGGTGGATAAGTCTCTTGTTGTAGCCATAAATTTGATTTCATACATAACAATGAACTCACAAAAGTTTCACACAAGATAAGATACTCCAATTAAAAAAGTTAATGAGGTAAGTACATATTCACTCCAACAACAAATATTTGATCCTACCTCACTTGTTAGACAAATTGCTGTAGCAAGTGTCCAACATGCTAAGGCATGCGGTATATGTTCTACAATGAGGCCTTCAACTAATATGTGCCCCATGGTTCAAGATGGAGCTGAAGAACAAGTAAATGTAGTGGGGGTATTTCCAGGACAACCAAAGAAATATGATCCCTACTCTAACACATATAGTGCTGGATGGAGAGATTATCCAAACTTGAGCTATGGGAATGGGCTGCCCATACAAGGTTAGCAAGTATTCCAACCCAAATAAGCCACTTGGATTCCAGCAAGGTTAGCAAGTATTTCAACCCAATCAAGTAGCTCCATCCAATCCAGGTATGCCTTTAGAAGATATTGTGAAGTCTCTTGCCACTAGTACTCACCAGTTTTAACAAGACATAGGCTAGTATCCAGAATTTGGAGAATCTAGTAAGTCGACTAGCTACAACTATGAGTCACTTAGAGGCACAAGATTTAGGTAAGTTACCATCCCAGGATATGGTGAACCCAATAGGAAACACTAGTGCCATCATCTTGAGGAGTGGAAAGGAGCTGGATGCACCAAACATTAAGATCCTTGTTGCAGTAATAGAAGAAGAAACTAATGAGGAGAAAAAATTGTCTTACTGTCTTTCTCTCTCTCTCTCACTCACTCTCTTTAAAACTTCCCTCTCTTTCTCTCACACTCTCTCCTTCTTTCCCTAAAACTTCTCTTTCTCTCTCTATCTATAAAACTTTTCTCTCTCAGCCCAATCTAAAAGTTTTATGTCTCTTTCACTTATTCTCTTAAAGAAACTTCTCTCTCTCTCTGTCTCACTTTTTCCCCCTCTAAAACTTCTCCCTCTCTCTCCCCCTCTCTTTGTGTCTAAAATTTCTCTCTCTCTCTCTCTCTCCAGCACATCTTACTGTCTCTCTTTAAAAGTTCTATCTCATTCTTCCTCTAAAACTTCCCCCTCGCTCTCTCTCTTGAAAACTGCAATCACTTTCTCTCTCTCTTAAAAACATCTCCTGCTCTTTGTCTTTCTCTCTCTAAAAGTTCCTTCTCTCTTTGTGTCTAAAATTTCTCTCTCACTATCTCTCTCACAAAAACTTCACTCCCTCTCTTAGTCTCTCTATCTCTCTCTTTGTCCATAATTTCTTTCACACTGTCTCCCCCTCTCTCTCTCTTTCTCTCTATCTCTCTCTCACACTAACTCTTCTTCTTTCTCTAAGGCTACTTTATATCTCTAAAGTTTCCCTTTGTTTCCTCTCAATCTCTAAAACTTCTCTCACTCTCTCTCTATGTCCATCTCTCTCCCCAACACATCTATCCATCTGTCTCTCCCTCTTTTTCACTCACTCTTCTTCTCTCTATAAGACTGCCCTTTGTCTCAAACTTCTCTCTCTCTCCCTCTATCTAAAAGTTCTTTATCTCTCTCAACCATTCTCTTCTAGAAATTCTCTCTCTCCCCCTCTCTGTCTAAAACTTCTCTCTTTCACACACTCTCTCTCTAACACATCTTACTTTCTCTCTCTAAAAGTTCTATCTCATTCTCTCTCTAAACTTTCCCTTGCTCTCTTTTGAAAATTGCAGTCACTTTTTTCTCTTCAAAACATCTACCCTCACTTTCTTCCTCTCTCCAAAAGTTCCTTTTCTCTATGTGTTTAAAATTTCTCTGTCACTAAAACTTCACTGCCTCTCTCACTCTCTCTGTCTCTCTCTTTGTTTATAATTTCTCCCTCATTATCTCTCTCTCCCTCTTTCTGTCTCTTCACTAACTCTCCTACTTTCTCTAAAACTACTCTATAACTCTAAAGCATCTCTTTCTCTCCTCTTGATCTCTGAAACTTCTCTCACTCTTTCTAAAAACTGTTCCTCTCTCTCCCCCCAACACATCTATTTATTTGTCTATCTATCTCTCTGTGTCGCTTACTCTCTCTCACTCACTCTCCTTCTCTCTCTAAAACTACTCTTTGTCTCTAAAATTCCTCTCTCTTCCTCCCTCTATCTAAAAGTTCTCTATCTCTCTAGTTCATTCTCTTCCAGAAACTTGTCTCTCTCTAACTCCCATCCTCTAAAACTTCTCTTTCTCTCTCTTTGTTAATGTCTCTCTCTCCCTTCCTCTAAAACCTCTCTCTCTCTCTCCTTGCCTTTCTCTCTTACTTACTATCTTTTTCTCTCTTAAACTAGTCTCTCTCTCTTAAACTTGCCTTTTTGTCTTTCTCTCTCTCACTCACTCTCTCTAAAACATTTTTCACTCTCACTTTATTACAAAATCTTCTCTATCTAAAATGTCTCTCTCTTTCTCTCTAAAACTTTTGTCTCTTTCTATGTCTACATTTTCTCTCTCCCTCTCACTCTCACATTCTTTTTCTAAAATGTTCTTGTCTCTAAAACTTCTGTCTCTCTATCTCTCTTTGTGGCTAAAATTTCTCTCTCTCATTCTTTCTCTAAAACATTCCCCTCTCTCTTCCCAACAAATCTCTCTCTAAAAGTTCACCTTTTGCTATCTCTAAAACTTCTCTCTGTTTCTCTCTCTAAAATTTCTCCTTTTGCCTCTCTAAAAGTTCTCGCTCTCTCTCTCTCTCACGGTCACTCCCTCACTATCCTTCTTTCTCTTACACTATAACTTCTCTCTAAGACTTTTGTTTCTCTCTCTCTAAAAGTTCTCCTTTTGTCTCTCTTAAACTTCTATCTCTCTCACTCACTCTTTTTCTTTCTCTAAAACTATTCATTATCTTTAAAACTTCTCTTTTTCTCTTTCTTTCTCTCTCTCTATCTTTCTATATCTCTAAAACTTCTCTACTCATTCTCATTGCCTCTTTAAAACTTCTTTTTCTATCTTTTCTCTCTCTCTAAAACTTTTCCTACTCTCTACCTCCCACTTTGAAAAAGTTCTCTCTCTCTCTCTCTCTCTCCCTCTCTCTCTCTGAATCATTTCTCTCTTTCTCTCTCCCTCCTTTTTTTCCCTAAAACTACTTTGTCTCTAAAACTTCTCTTGCTCTCTCTTTATCTCCAAAACTTCTCTCTCTCTTTGAAACATTTCCCACACATTCTCTCTCTAAAAGTTCTCCTTTTACATCTCTAAAACTTCTCTCTCTCACTCTCCTTTTTTCTCTAAAACTACTCATTGTTTCTAAAACTTCTCTTTCTCTGTCTCTCTCTCTCTCTCTCTTTTCGCCTCTATGTAATAGTTCTCTATTTCTCTCACTTGTTCTATTTAGGAAACTTCTCTCTCTCCCCTCTCTTTGTGTGTCTAAAATTTCACTCTCTACTTTCTCTATCTCTCCAACACATCTCATTGTCTCTCTCTAGAAGTTCTCTCTTGTTCTCTCTCTAAAACTTCCCCCTCCTTCTTTCTCTCTAAAATTATAGTCACTTTCTCTCTCTGAAAGCTCTTTCTCTCTTTCTGTGTCTAAAATTTCTCTCTCACTCTCTCTCACTAAAACTTCACTCCCTCTTTCACTCTCTCTGTCTCTCTATTTGTTTATAATTTCTCTCTCACTATCTCTCTCTCATTCTTTCTCTAAAATGTCTCTCTCTTTCTCTTTTTCTCTCTATCTCTTTCACTAACTCTCCTCTATCTTTAAAACTACTCTATATCTATAAAACTTCTTTTTCCCCCTCTCGATCTCTTAAACTTCTCTCTCTCTCTCCTCAACACATTTGCCAATTTGTTTGTCTGCCTCTGTCTCTTTCTCTCTTGCTTTCCTTAACTTTGTCTCCTTCTCTCACCAAAATTACTCTTTGTCTCTAAAACTTCTCTCTCTTTCTCTCTCTCCTACCTTCCCTCTCTTTCTCCATCTAAAACTTCTCTTTCTCTCTTTCTATGTCTCTTTCCCTCCCTCCAAATTCTCTCTCTCTCTCTCTCTCTCTCTCTCTCTCTCTCTATGTCTCTCACCCTCCAAATTCTCTTGCTCTCTCTCCAACACGTTTCTCTTCCTCTCTCTTAAGTTATGGTCTCTTTCACTCCCAGTCTCCAAAACTTTTATCACTTTCTTTCTCTCTAAAACTTTACTCCCCCTCTCTCTTTTCTCTAAAATTTCCCTCTCTCTCTACCTCTCTCTAAAACTTCTCTTTCCCACTTTATCTCTTTGTCTCTCCCTCATTCTTTGCCTCTCTCTCGTAGTCTAAAACTAGTCTCTCCCTCTCTTAAACCCATCTTTTTGTCTTTCTCTCTATCACTAAAACTTCTCTCACTCACTTGCTCTAAAACTTCCCTCTCTTTTTCTCTCACTCACTCTCTTTCTTAGTCTCACTCTAAAACTTCTCTCACTCTCTCTGCCGCCAAATCTTCTCTCTATCTAAAATGTCTCTCTCTTTCTCTCTAAAACTTGATCTCTATCTCTCTTTATAGCTAAAATTTCTCTCTCTCCTCTCATTCTTTCTCTAGAATGTCCCTCTCTCCCTTTCTCTCCCTACCACATCTCTCTTCTCTCTTGCTCTCATTCTTTCTTCTTTTGTCTCTCTAAAACTTCTCTCTTTCTCTCTCTCTCTCTCTCTTGCTCTGTCTCCATTACTCTCCTTCTTTCTCTAAAACTTCTCCTTTTGCCTCTCTAAAACTTTTCTTTCTATTCCTCTCTCTCTTATTTTGTCTGAAATTTCTCTCTTTGTCTTTGTTTCTCTCTTTGTCTTTCCTTTTGTCTCCCTAAAGCTAGTCTCTTTCTTTTAAACTTGTCCTTGTGTCTTTCTCTCTCTTACGAAAACTTCTCTTACACTTTTGGAAGGGGGAGAGAGAGAAGTTTCAGAAAGAGAGTGAGTGTGAGATCCACTCTTTGAGAGATAGCTCTTACTCATGCTATCTTCTTATTAGGGATCAGTTAGGTAATTTGTTTTTGGAGTATTGATGAAGACTACCATAGGGAGGGAGGGAGATGGAGAGAGAGAAGTGTTGGAGAGAAAGATAGGGAGAGAGAGTATGTGAGTGAGAGACAAATTTTAGACAAATAGATATAGAGAGAAGTTTTAGAGAGAGAGCAAGAGAGACAGAGAGAAAGAGAAATTTTACAGAGATAGAGTAGGACAGAGAGTGAGAGAGAAAGAGAATGAGTGAGAGAGAGGGGGTGAGAGAGAGAAAAGTCTTAAAGAGAGAGATATGTGTTAGAGAGAGAGAAAGAGAAAGAGAACAAGTGAGAGTCAGAAAAGTTTGAGAGAGATAAAGAGAGAAAGGGAAGTTTTAGAGAGAGAAAGCAAGAGAGACAAAGAGAAAGAGAAATTTTAAAGAGATAAAGTGGGACAGAGAGTGAGAGACAAAAAGCATGAGTGAGAAGGGTCGAGAGAGAGAGATAGAGAGAAGCTTTAAAGAGAGAGAGATACATTTTGGAGAGAGAGTAAGAATGAGTGAAGTTTTAGAGAGAAAGAGAGAGTGAAAGAAATTTTAGACAAAGAAAGAAAGAAAGAGATAGAGAAGGAGAGGGAGAGAGAGAGTGAGTGAGAGAGAATATTTTTACAGATAGAGAGAGAAGTTTTAGATATATAGAGAGAGATAGAGAGACAGAAGTTTTGGAGAGAAAGACAGAGCAAGAAAGAAAGAGAGAAAGACAGAGTGTGTGCTCTAGAGATAGAGTGTGTTAGGGAGGGAAAGAGAGAGATTGAGAGAATAGGTGTTGGGGAGACATAGAGAGAGAGAGAGAGAGAGAGAGAGAGAGAGAGAGAAAGAGACAATGTTTTAGAGAGAGACAAGGAGGGGGAAGTTTTTGAGAGTGAACAAGAAAGGGACATGTTGAGGAGAAAGAGAGAGAAGTTTTAGAGAGAGTGAGAGAGAAATTTTAGACAAAGAGAGAAGTTTTAGAGAGTAAGAGAGAATATTAGGAAGGAGAGAGAGAAAGAGAAGTTTTATAGGGTAGAGAGAGAGAGAAAAGTTTAAGAGAGAGAGTGAGTGAGACAAAGAGAACATTTAGAGAGTGGGAGAGAGAGAAAGAAAGAGTGAGAGAAGTTTAAGAGGGAGACAAAGAAAAAGAAGTTTTAGGGACCAAGAGTAGTTTTAGAAAGAGAAGGACAATGAGAGAGAGAGAGAGAAGTTTAGAGAGACAAAAGGAAAACTTTTAGAGAGAGATAAGTTTTATAGAAAGAGACATGTTAAGGGGAGAAAGAGGAGAGAAGTTTTAAAGTGAGTAAGAAGTTTTAGACACAGAGAGAGACATATTAACAAAAGTTTTAGATAGAAAGAGAAAGAACTTTTAGAGAGAGAGAGAAAGAGAGTGAGTGAGAGAGTGAGAGAGGGAAAAAGAGAGAGAAGTTTTAGAGAGAGTGTGAGTAAGAGAAGTTTTAGAGGGAAGAAGATAGAAGTGAAGTTTAAGATAGAGAGTACTTCTAGAGAGAGAGAAAGACAAAAGTGAAGTTTAAGAGAGAGAAAAAGAGTGAGAGAGTGAGAGAGAGGGTGGAGAGAGGGAGAGGGAAACAGAAATGTTTAAAAAGAGAAGAAAGTGAGGGAAGTTTTAGAGAGAAAAAAAAGAGAAGTTTTAGATAGATGGAGGGAGATAGATAGAGAAGTTTTAGAGCAAGAGAGAGAGACAAAGACAGAGACAGAGTGTGTACTCTGGTGATAGAGTATGTTAGGGAGGGAAACAGAGATATTGAGAGAATAGGTGTTGGGGGGACATAGAGAGAGAGAGAGAGAGAGAGAGAGAGAGAGAGAGAAGTTTTAGAAAGAAGAAAGAGGGAAGCTTTTAAGAGTGAGACATATTTTAGATAGAGAGAGAAATTTTAGAGAGAGAGACTAAAAGAGATAAAGAGAAGTTTAAGAGAAAGAAAAAGACATAAAGAGAAAGAGAGTTAGGGAGAGATACAAAGAGAAATTGTTTTGGATAGAGAGAGAAAGAGTGTTGGGAAGGGAGACAAAGAGGGGGAGAGAAAGAGTGGAAAAGAGACAAGTTTTAGAGAGAGAGAGACAAAGAGATAAAGAGACAAAGAGAAAGAGTGTTGGGGCAAGATACATGGAGAGAGTGTGTGTTTGGGAGAGAGAGAATGAGTGTTAGGGAGGGATAGAGAGAGAAAGAAGTTTTAGATAGAGAGTGGAAAAGAGAGAAGGTTAAAAGAATGTGAGAGTAAGAGAAGTTTTGGGGAAAGAGAAAATTTAGAGAAAGAGAGTGCGAGGGAGAAAAAGAGAGAAATAAATTTTAGACAGAGAAAGTGAGTGAGTAAGAGAAAGGGAGAGAGAGAAGTTTTTGAGAGAGAAACGCATGTTGGAGAGAGAGAGAGGAAAGGAAGTTTCAGAGAGGGAGGGAAATGTTAAAGAAAGGGGGAGAGAGAAAGAACTTTTAGAGAATGGGAGAGAGTGAGAGTGAGAGTAATTTTAAAGAGAGAGAGAAAGTGACAATGCTTTAGAGAGAGAAAGGGAGGGGGAACTTTTTGAGAATGAATGAGAAAGGTATATGTTGAGGAGAAAGAGACAAAAGTTTTAGAGACAGTGAGAGAGAAATTTTAGACAGAGAGAGAAGTTTTAGAGAGTAAGAGAGAAGATTAAGAAGGAGAGAGAGAAAGAGAAGTTTTATAGGGGTAGAGAGACAAAGAAACGTTTAAGAAAGAGAGTGAGTGAGACAAAGAGAACATTTAGAGAGCAGGAGAGAGAGAAAGAGAGAAAGAGTGAGAGAAGTTTAAAAGGGAGACAAAGAAAAAGAAGTTCTACGGACCAAGAGTAGATTTAGAAAGAGAAGGACAATGAGTGAGAGAGAGAAGTTTTAGAGTGACAAAAAGAAAACTTTTAAAGAGAGATAAGTTTTATAGAAAGAGACATGTTGAGGGTAGACAGAGGAGAGAAGTTTTAGAGTGAGTGAGAAGTTTTAGACATAGAGAGAGACAGATTGACAAAAGTTTTAGATAGAAAGAGAAAGAAGTTTTAGAGAGAGAGAAAGAGAGTGATAGAGAGAGAGAGAGTGAGAGAGGGAAAAAGAGAGAGAAGTTTTAGAGAGAGTGGGAGTAAGAGAAGTTTTAGAGGGAGAGAAGATAGAAAGTACTTCTAGAGAGAGAGAAAGACAAAAGTGAAGTTTAAGAGAGAGAAAAAGAGTAAGAGAGTGAGGGAGAGGGTGGAGAGAGAAAGAGAGAAAGAGGGAGAGGGAAATAGAAAATTTAAGAGAGAGTAAGAGAGTGAGGGAAGTTTTAGAGAGAGACACAAAGCGAGAGATAAAGGGGGAGAGTGTGAGAGAAATTTTAGAGAGAAAGAGAGAGACCAACAAACTAGAGAGGGGGCATGTGTTTGTGTGTTTTTAGAGGATAGAGTATGTTGGGGAGGGAGAGAGAGAGGATAAGGGAAGTTTTTGAGAGTGAGAAAAACATTTTAGACATTGAGAGAGAGTTAGAAGTTTTAAAGAGAAAAAGAGAGAAGTTTTAAAGAGAGAGAGAGAAAGAGATAGAAGTTTAAAAGAGGGAGACATTAATTTTTGAGTGGGAAGAGAAAGAGACAAAGAGAAAGAGTGTGAGGGACAAATATAAAGAGAGTGTGTGTTAGGGAGATAGAGAGAGAGTCTTGGGGAGGGAGAGAGAAAAAGAGAGAAAGAGAGAGAAATTTTAGCCAAAGAGTCAAAAAGTGAGAAGTTTTAGAAAAAGCAAGAAAGAGAGAAATTTTATAGAGAGGGAGAGAGAGACGTGTTTGGGGAAGACAGAGTCAGTGTGTGTTTGTGTTGAGGAGGGGGAGAGGACAAGTTTTGGAGAGAGAGAGGTGTTGGGGAGAGAAAAAGAGTGAGTTTTGGGGCTAAAGAGAGTGTTGGGGAGAGAGAAAGGAAAGAGAGACAGAGACAAAGGGAGAAAGAGTTCAAGAAGAGAGATTGTTGAGAGGGAGAGAGATATGTGTTAGGGAAGGGAAGGGAGATTGGGAGATAGAGAAAGAAGTTTTAGAGAAAGAGAGTGCAAAACAAAGAGGTTTTAGAGACAGAGTGAGAGATAGAGAGAGTTAGAAAAGGAAGGGGAGAGAGAGAAAGAGAGAAAGAAGTTTTGGAGAGACAAAAATAGAAGTTCTAGAGAGAGAGATGTCTTAGAGAGACAAAAGTAGAAGTTTTATAGAGAGAGAAAGAGATGAGTTGAAGAGAGAGAGACACATGTTGGGAAAGGGGAGAGAGAGAAGTTTTAGGGAGAGAGTGATAAATAGAGAAGTATGAGAGAGAGACAAAAATAGAAGTTTTAGAAAGAAAGAGAAAGAGATGAGTTAGAGAGAGAGAGATACCTGTTGGGGAGGGGGAGAGAGAGAAATTGAGAGATAGAGAAAGAAGGAGAAGTTTAAGAGAGAATTTGAGAAGTTTTCATGAAAAAGAGTGGGAAATAGAAAGTTTCAAAGAGAGAGTTAGGAAGAGAAGTTTTAATGAAAAAGTGAGAAATAGATAAGTTTGAGAGAAACAGAGTGGTAAATAAAGAAGTTTTAGAGAGAAAGAGAGTGAGTAAGTGAGAGTGAGACATAGAGGGAAGTTTTAGATAGAGATAGAATGTTAGGGGGAATAGAGAGAGTGATAGAGAGAGATAGAGGGAAGTTTTAGATAGCGAGAGTGCTAGGGAGGGAGAGAGAGAAAAGTAGAGAGAGGAAGAGATGTATCCGAGAGAGATAGTGGTGTACAAAGAGAGGGAGAGGAAGAGAAGGAGAGGAAGAGAAAGAGAGAAAGAGAAAGAGGGAGAGAAATTTAAGACAGAGAGTAGGATGAAGGAAAGTTTTTGAGAGAGAGAGGAAGAGAGAAGCTTTAGATAGATATACAGAGAGAGACAAAGAAGTTTTAGAAAACGAGAGTGAGAGAGAGTGCTAGAGAAATTTTAGACAGGTAGAGAGGGAGAGAGAGATAGAGACACATAGAGAGTGTGTGCTCAAAAGATAGAGAGAGTGTGTTAGGGAAGGAGAGAGAAATAGAGAGAGGGTGTTGGGGAAAGAGAGAGAGAAGCTTTTGAGAAAGAAAAGGAGGGAAGTTTTCAAGAGTGAGAGACACATTTTAGACAGAGAGAGACAAAAGTCTTAAAGAGAAAGAGAGAGAGAGGGAAAGAGATAGAAATTTAAAAGCAAGAGAAGTTTTAGATAGAGAAAGAAAGAGACAAAGAGAAAGAGTGTTGGGGAGAGATACAAAGAGCGTGCATTTGGGAGATACAGAATGAGTCTTAGGGAGGGACGGAGAGAATGACAAAGAGAAGTTTAAGCTAGAGAGTTAGAAAGAGAGAAGTTTCAAAATGAGGAGGAGAGAGAGAAGTTTTATTGAAAGAGAGAGATGTTTTAGAGAGAGGGGAGAGAAATGTGTTTGAGGGGGAGAGAAAGAGTGTGTGTGTGTGTATTGGAAAGAGGGAGAGACAGGGAGATAGAAGTTTTAGAAAAAGAAAGTGAGTTTTAGGGCTAGAGAGTGAGTGTTGGGGAGAGAAAGAGAGGAAAGAAAGAGGAAGACAAAGGAAGAAAGAGTGAGTGAGGGACATAGAGGAAGAGAGAGTATAGGAGAGAGAGAAATACATGCTAGGGAAGGGGTAGAGAAGTTTTAGAGAGAGTATGAAAATGAGAGGAGTTTGAGAGAAAGAGAGTGGAAAACAGAGAATTTTAGAGAGGAAGAGAAGTTTAGAGATAAAGAGAGTGTGTGTGAGTAAGTGAGAGAGAGAGAGTGAGTGAGAGAGCGAGAGAGAGAAAGATATAGAGATAGTGACAAGTTTTAGAAAAGAAAGAGTGTGTTAAGGAGAGCAAGAGAGATAAGGAGAGGAAGAGAAGTCTTCACGAGAGAGAGTGGTAGAGAGAGTGATAGAAATGTGTTGGAGAGAGAGTGAGGGAGGGAAGTTTTAGAGGCAGAGAGAGAAGTTTTAGAGAAGGAGAGAGAGTGAGTGACTTTGGATATTAAGGTAGAAGATTTAGAGTGAGAGAGGGAGACATAGAGAAAGGGAAAGAAAGAGAGAGGAAGTGAGTGAAGGAAAGAGAGAGAAGATTTAGAGAGAGAGAAAGAGAGAAAGGGAAGTTTAAGAGGGACAGATAGTTTTAGAAAGAGAAAAAGAGTAGAAGTTTTAGATAGAAAGTATGGGAAAGAGAAAAGTTTGAGAGAGAGAGAGAGAGAGACTGGGAGATAGAGATATAGAAAATGAGAAGTTTTAGAGAGAGAAAGAGAGTGAAAGAGAGGTGGAAAGAGATAGAGTGTGAGAGAAATTTTAGACAAATAGAGAACGAGAGATAGATAGACACAAAGTGAGAGTGTGTTTATGTGTGTAAGTTTGAAAGATAGAGAGAGTGTGTTAGGGAGGGGGAGAGAGTGATAAAGTGAGAGGGTGTTAGGGGGGAGAGAGAGAGAGAGAGAGAGAGAGAGAGAGAGAGAGAGAGAGAAGGAGGGATGTTTTTGAGAGTGAGAGATAGATTTTGCACACAAAGAGAGAGAGATAGAGAGACAAAAGTTTTAAAAAGACAGAGAGATAAGTTTTAGAGAAAGAGAAAGAGACATAGAGAAAGAGTATGAAGTAGAGATACATAGAGAATGTGTTTGGGAGATAGAGAAAGAATGTTGGGGAGAGGGAGATGGAGAGAAAGAGAGAGAGAGAGAAAGAAGTTTTAGCCAAATAGTTAAAAGAGAGAAGTTTCAAAAAGTGAGAGAGTGAGAAGTTTTATAGAAAGTTAGGGAAAGTGAGTGGGGGAGAGAGAGAGTGTGTAGCTTTAGCAAAGAAAGTGAGTGAGTGAGTGAGAGAAAGGGAGAGGGAGATACACGTTGGAGGAAGAGAAAGAAGCAGGGAAGTTTTAGGGAGAGAGAAAGAGAGGGAGGGAAATGTTAGAGAGAAGAGAGAGGGAGAGAAGTTTTAGAGAGGCAGAGAGAGAAAGAACTTTTAGAGAGAGGGAGAGAGATTGAGTGAGAGACATTTTAGAGAGAGAAAGAAACAATAGTTTTAGAGAGAGAAAAGGCAAGGAAGTTTTAGAGAGAGCAAGTGAGAGAAGTTTTAGAGAGAGAGAGACGAAAAGAGAAGTTTAAGAGAGAGTAGTTTTATAAAAAGAGAAAGAGACAATAGTTTCCACGAGGGAGAGAAAGAGTGTTGGGTGAGAGAGAGACATAGAGAAAGATATATAGAGAGAGAGACGTAGAGAAAGAGATAGAAAGAGAGAGGGAGTCAAAGGAGGAAAGAGAGAAAAGTTTTAGAGGGAGTGAGTGAGATAAATTTATAGAGAGAGAGACAGAAAGAGAAGTTTAAGAGAGAGAAAAAGAGTAAGAGAGAGTGGAAGAGAGAGAGGGAAGTTTCAAAGAGAGAGAAAGACAGGGAGATAGAGATAGAGAAAAAGAGAAGTTTTAGATAGATAGAAATAGAGACAAAGAAGTTTTAGAGGGAGAAAGAAAGCAAGAGAGAGATAGAGTGTGAGAGAAATTTAAGACAAATAGAGAAGGAGAGATAGACAGACACAGAGAAAGAGACAAAGTGTTTGTGAGTGAGTTTGGAAGATAGAAAGTGCATGTTAGGAAGGAAGAGAGAGAGATAAAGAGAGAGAGGGTGTTCAGGGAGAGAGAGAAAGCAATTTTAGAGAGAGAGAAGGAGGGATGCTATTGAGAGCAAGAGACACATTTTACACACAAGGAGATAGATAGAAGTTTTAGAAAGAAAGAGAGAGATAAGTTCAAGAGAGAGAAGTTTTTGAGTGAGAGAAAGAGTTTAAGAGAAAGAGTGTTGGGGAGAGATACAGAGAGAGTGTGTGTTTCGTAGATAGAGAAAGAGTCATAGGGAGAGAGAGATGGAGATAGAGAGAGAGAGAGAGAGAGAAGTTTAAGCCAAAGAGTTGGAAAGAGAAAAGTTTCAAAGAGAGAGAGAGTTTTATAGAAAGAGGAATTTTAGAGAGAGCAAGTGAAAGGGAGACAATGAGAGAGTGAGGGAGAGAGAAGTTTTCTCAAAAAAAGTAATTTTTGAGAGAGTGAGTTAGGGGGAGAGAGAAAGAGAGAGTGAACTTTTAGACTGAGAAAATGAGTGAGTGAGGAGAGATACATGTTGGAGTCAAAGAGAGAAAGAGAGAGAGAAGTTTTAAAAAGAGAGAGAGAGGGAGAGAAATGTTAGAGAGAAAGAGAGAGAGGGAGAGAAGTTTTAGAGAGACAGAGAGAGAAAGAGAAAGAACTTTTTCAGAGAGGGAGAGAGAGTGAGTCAGAGATGTTTTAAAAAGAGAGAGAAAGAGACAATAGTTTTAGAAAGAGGAAGGGAGGGGGAAGTTTTAGAGTGAGAATAAGAGAAAGAAGTTTTAGAGAAAGAGAAATGTGTTAGGGAGAGAGAAAGAGGGAAGTTTTAGAGAGAGTATGAGAGAAATTTTAGATAGAGAGAGAGAGAGAGAAGATTTGGAGAGAAAGAGAAGTGTTGGGTAAAGAGAGAGAGAGTTTAGACACAGAGAGTGATTGAGAGATGGAAGTTTTCTAGGAAGGGAGAGAAAAGTTTTAGACCGAGAGAGAAGTTATAGAGAAAGGGGGTGAGAGAGAGGGAAGAAGAGTGAGAGTAGTTTTAAGAGAGATAGAGAAAGAGAGTGCGTGAGAGAGAGCGGGTAGAGAGTGATAGAGACAGGGTGAGAGAATGGAAAAGAGATAGAAGTTTTGGAAAGAGTGAGTGAGAGAAGTTTTAACTATAGAGAGAAAAATAGAAAGAGAAGCTTAAGAGAGAGAAAGTAGTTTTAGAGAGAGAAAAAGAGTAAGAGAGACATAGAGGAAGAGAAGTTATAAAGAGAGTGAGAGAGGGAGTGAGTTTTGGATAGAGAGTGTCAAAAACAGAGAAGATTTAGAGAGAGTAAGAGAGGGTAGTTTTAGAGAGAGAGAGAACTTTTAGATTGATGGAGAGAGAAAGACAAAGAAGTTTTAGAGAGAAAAAGTGAGGAAAGGGGGAGAGAATGCGTGATAGAAATTTTAAACAAATAGAGGGAGAAAGAAACAAAGAGGCAGTATGTGTGTGTATTCAAGAGATAGAGAATGTGTTGGGGAGGGAGAGAGAGAGGTAGAGAGAAAGGGCATTGGGGAGAGAAGGATAGAGAGAGGGAAGTTTTTGAGAGTAAAAGACACATTTTAGATAGATAGAGAGAAACAAAGAGAGAGAGAGAGAGACAAAGAGAGAAGTTTTAGTGAGAGAGAAAAAGACAAAGAGAAAGAGTGTTGGGAAGAGATACAAAGAAAGAAAGAGTTTTGGGGAGGGAGACAAAGAGGAGGAGAGAAACTTTAGAGAGATAGAGACAGAGAAAAAGAAAGAGAGAAGTTTTAGAGAGAGAAAAAGAGACAAATGAAAGAGTTATGGGGATAGATACAGAGAGTGTATTAAGGAGAGAGAAGAAGTGTTAGGGAGGGAGACAAGGAGGGAGAGAGAACTTTTAGAGAGATAGTGGAAAAGAGAGAAATGTCAAAGAGAATGAGAGACAGCAAAGTTTAGGAGAGAGAGAGAAGTTTCAAAGAGAGAGAAAAGTTTTAGAGGGAGAGAAAGAGACAAAGAGAAAGAGTGTTAGGGAGAAATACAGAGAGAGAAATAGTTTTAGGGTGGGAGACAGAGAGGAGGAGAGTACTTTTAAAGATAAAGAAAGAGATAGATAGAAGTTTTAGATAGAGAAAGAGACCAAGAGAAAGAGTGCCTAGGAAAGATACAGAGAGTGTGTTGGGGAGAGAGAGAAAGAGTGCCGGGGAAAGAGATAAAGTGGGAGGGAGAAGTTTTGGAGAGACAGTGGCAATGAGAGAAGTTTCAATGATAGTAAGAGACAGAGAAAGAACCAAAAGTTTTAAAGAGAGAGAAGTTTTACAAAGAGAGAAAGAGAGAAAATGAGTGAGAGAGAGAAAGGAAGAGAGAGATAAATGTTGGACACATAAAGAGAGGCAAGGAAGTTTCAAGGAGAGAGATAGAGAGGGAAGGAAATGATAGAGAGAAAGAGAGAGAGAGTAAGAACTTTTAGAGGAAGGGAGAGTGAGAAAGAAACAGCAATTTTAGAGAGAGAGAGCAAGAGAGAGGAATTTTAGATTAAGAGAGCAACAGAGAGAGAGAGAGAGAATATTTTGAGGGAGAGAGAGAGAATGTGAACTTTGGAAGGGTAGAGAGAAAGAAGTTTCAAAAAGAGATTAAGTGAGAGAGATAGAGAACTTTTAGAATTAGGGAGAGAGATAGAGTGAGAGGAGTTTTTGAGAGAGAGAAAGAGAAGTTTTAGAGACAAAGAGTAGCTTTAGAGACAGAAGGAGAGTGAGTGAGAGAGAGAGAGAGAGGAGACTAAAAGTGTGAGAGAGAAATTTTAGACAAAGAAAGATAGAAAGATGTAAGGTTTAGAGGGCAAGAAAGAGAAGTTTTAGACATAGACAAAGAAGTTTTAGATAAAGTGAGAGTGAGAAAAGTTTTAGAGAGAGATAGAGAAAAAGAGTGAGAGTGAGAGAAAGGGGGAGAGAGTGTTAGAGACACAAAGAGGGGGAAAAAGAGAGAGAAGACTGACAGAGTGAGTGAGAGAAGTTTTACACAGAGAGAGAGACAAGAAGAGAAGTTTAAGAGAGGGAATTGTTTGAGAGAGAAAAAGAGAAAGAGAATGAGAGGGAGAGAGTGAGAAGTTTTAGAGAAAGAGTGAGAGAAGGAGAGAAGTTTTAGAGAGAAGAGAGATAGTAAAGTTTCACAAAGAGAGACAAAGAGGGAGGAAAATGTTAAAGAGAAAGAGATAGACGAAAAGAAGTTTTAAAGAGAAAGAGAAAGAACTTTTAGAGAAAGGGAGAGTTAGTGAGAGAAGTTCCAGAGAGAGAAAGAAAGAGACAGCAGATTTTGAGAGAGAAAGAGTGAGAGAGGTTATAGAGAGAATTTGTTTAGGAGAGAGAGAGGGAAAGCGATATTTTAGAGAGAGCGAGAAAGAGAAGTTTTTGAGAGGGTAAGAGAGTGAGTGAAGAAGAGAGAGAGAGAAGTTTTAGAGAGACAAAAAGAGAACTTTTTACATAGAGAGAAGTTTTATAAAGTGAGAGAGATGTGTTAGGGACAGAGAGAGAAAGAGAGATGTTTTAGAAAAAAAGTAAGAGAGAAATTTTAGACACAAAGAGAGACATAGAGACAGAAGTTTTAGTGAGAGACAGAGGGAGAAAGAGGGTGACAGTGATAGAGTGAGAGATGGAAAAAGAGAGAAGTGTTATAGAGAATAAGTGAGAGAAGTTTTAGAGAAAGAGAGAAAGGCAGAAAGAGAAGTTTATGAGAGAGAGAGAGAGGAGTTTTAGAGTGAGAAAAAGAGTAAGAGAGTAAAAGAGAGAAGTTTTAGAGAGATAGTGAGAGAGGGAGAGAAGTTTTATATAGAGTGTGGGAAAGAAAGAAGTTTTAGAGAGAGAGTGAGAGAGAAAGAGAGAAGCTTTATATAGATAGAGATTGAGAAGTTTTAGAGAGAGAAAAAAGTGAGAGAGAGGGAGAGATAGAGACAGAGATAAGGTTATGTGTTTGGGAGATAGAGAGACTATGTTGGGGAGGGAGAGAGAAAGACAGAGGGAAAGGGTGTTGGGGAGAGAGGGAGAGAGAGAGGGAGGGAAGTTTTTGATTGTGAGAAAGACAGTTTAAATAGATAGAGAGATTAACTTTAAAGAGAAAGAGAGAGAAGTTTCAAGGAGAGAGAGGCAGGTGTTTGAGAGAGAGTGAGAGAAAGAGTAAGAGAGAGAAAAAGAGAAGTTTTAAAGAGAGAGTAAAAGAGGGAGAGAAATTTTATACAAAGAGTGTGGGAAGGAGAGAAGTTTTAGAGAGAAAGTGAGAGAGAGAAATAGAGAAGCTTTAGATAGATAGAGCAAGAGATAAAGACAAAGACAGAGTGAGTGTGTGTGTGTGTGTGCAAGTTTGGGAGATAGAGAGATTGTGTTGGGGAGGGAGAGAGAGAGAGATAAAGGGAAAGGGTGATTGGGAGAACAGGGAGAGAGAGAAGGAGAGAAGTTTTTGAGAGTGAGGGAGACATTTTAGTCACAGAGATAGAGTGATAGAAGTTTTAAAGAGAAAAAGAGAGAAGTTTTAAAGAGAGAGAGAAAGGAAGAGAAAGAAGTTTTAAAGAGAGAGAGAAGTTTAAACAAAGAGAGAGAGAGAGAGAGAAGTTTTAGACAAAGAAAGAGAATGAGACAAAGAGAAAGAGTCTTGGGGAGGGAGAGAAGGGCGAAGAAGTTTTAGATAGAGAGTACTTTTAGAGAGAGTGAGACAGAGAAAAGTTTTAGAAAAAAATAATTTTGAAGAGCGAGAGTGGGCAGCAGAGAGAGATGTTTTAGAAAGAGAATTTTTTGGAAGAGAGATACATGTTGAGCGAGATAGAGAGAGACAGGGAAGTTTCAAGGAGAGACTAAGAGGGAGGGAAATGTTAGAGAGAAAGAGAGAAAGTAAGAGAAGTTTTAGCATGAGAAAGAACAAACTTTTTGAGGGAGGGAGAGAGGTATAATGTGAGAGAAGTTTTCAAGAGAAAGAGAAAGAGACAGTTGTTCTATAGGGAGAAAAGGAGGGAAAGTTTTAGAGCAAGAACTTTTGAAGAGAGAGAATGAAAGAAATTTTAGACAGAGAGAGGGAAAGAGAGAGAGTGAAAGAGAGAAAGAGATAGAAGTTTTGAAAAGAGTGAGAGAGAGAAGTTTTAGAGAAAGAAAGACAAAGAGATCAACAAAAAAAGTGTTGGGAAGGAAGAGAGAGAGAGAGAGATATAGAGGAAAAGGGTGTTAGGGAGAGAGAGAGAGAGAAGTTTTAAAGAGAGGGAGTGGAAAAGAGAGAAGTATCAAAGAGAGTTAGAGAAGTTTTAGAAGGAGACAAAGAGATAGAGAGAGAAAGAGATAGAGAAGTTTTGGATAGAGAAAGAGATAAAGAGCAAGAGTGTTGAGGATAGATACAGATAGTGAATGAGTTTTAAGGAAGGACACAAAGAGGATGAGAGAAGTTTTAGAGAGATAGAAGGGAAGAGATAAGTTTTAGAGAGTGACAAAAACTCTAGAGACATAGAGACAGAGTGGGGGGGAAGAGATAGAAAGACAAAAGCTTTAAAGTGACAGAGATAGAAGTTTTGAAGAGAGAGAGGTTTTAGACAGAGAGTAGGAAAGAGAGAAGTTTTAGAGAGAGTGAGAGACAAACATTTAAGAGAAAAAGCAATTTCGGAGAGAGAGTGGGAGAGAGAGAAAAAGAGAAGCTTTAGACAAAGAAAAGGTGTGAGTGAGACAGAGAGAAAGGGAGAGAGAGAAGTTTTAGAGAGAGAGATATATATATGTTGGAGAGAGAAGAGAGATGATGAAGTTTCACAGAGAGACAAAGAGAGAGGGAAATATTAGAGAGAAAGAGAGAGACAAAGAGAAGTTTTAGAGAGAGAGTGAAAGAACTTTTAGGGAGAGGGAGAGAGTGATAGAAATCTAGAGAGAGAAAAGGAGGACTAAATTTTAGCCAAAAATTGAGGGAATGAGAGACATGTTGGGGGGAGAGAGAGAGAGGGAAAGAGATGTTTTCAAGGGATAGAGAGAGAGAAGTTTTTAAGAGGCAAGGAGAGTAAGTGAGAGAGAGAGAGAGTAGTTTTAGAGAGACAAAACGAGAACTTTTTATAGAGAGAGAAGTTTTTAAGAGGGAAGGAGAGTAAGTGTGAGAGAGAGATAGAGTAGTTTTAGAGAGATAAAATGAGAACTTTTTATAGAGAGAGAAGTTTTATAGAGTGAGAGATACATTAGGGAGAGGGAGAGAAAGAAGTTATAGAGAAAGAATGAGAGAGAAATTTTGGACACAGAGAGAGATAGAGACAAAAGTCTTAGAAAGAATAGAGAAAAGTTTAAATGAGAGATAGAAAAAGAGAGTGAGTAAGAGACAAAGAGGTAGAGACAATGACAAAGATAGAGTGTGAGGCAAAAAAAAAGAGAAGTTTTAGAGAGCATGAGTGAAAGAAGTTTTAAAAAAAGAGAGAAAGATAGAAAGAGAAGTTTAAGAAAGAGAGAGGAGTTTTAGAGAGAGAAAGAGAAAAGAGTGAAAGAGAGAAGTTTTAGAGAGAGAGTAAGAGAGGGAGAGTGCTTTATACAAAGAGTGTATGAAAGAGGGTAGTATTAGAGAGAGTGAGAGAGAAAGAGAGAAGCTTTAGATAGATAGATAAAGAGAGGGAGAGAGAGAGACAAAGAAATTTTACAGAGAAAAAAAGAGTGTGAGAGAGACAGAGATATATAGACAAAGACAGAGTGTGTGTTTCTTTGAGAGATAGAAAGATTATGCTGGGGAGGAGAGAGAGACAGAGGGAAAGGGTATTGGGGAAAGAGGGAGAGAGAAAAGAGAAAGAGACAGAAGAAGGGAAGCTTTTGAGAGTGAGAGAGACATTTTAGACAAATAGAGAGAGATAGAAGTTTTAAAGAGAGGGAGACAAGCATTTGAGAGAGAGTGATAGAGAGAGTAGTTTTAGAATGAGAAAAAGAGTAAGAGAGAGAAAGAGAGAAGTTTTAAAGAGTGAAAGAGGAAGAGAAGTTTCATACAGAGAGTGTGGGAAAGAGAGAAGTTTTAAAGAGAGAATGGGAGAAAGAGAGAAGCTTTAGATAAATAGAGAGATAAAGATAGATAAGTTTTAGAGAGAGAATGGGAGAAAGAGAAAGAGAGAAGCTTTAGATAAATGGAGAGATAAAGATAGAGAAGTTTTAAAGAGAGAAAGAGAGTGAAAGAGAAAGGGAGAGATAGAGACAAAGACAAAGTGGGAGTGTGTGCGTGTGTTCAAGAGATAGGGAGATTGTGTTAGGGAGGTGAAGAGAGAGATAGAGGGAAAGGGTGTTAGGGAGAAAGGGGGAGGAAGAGAGAGAAGTTTTAAAGAATGAGAAGGAGGAAGTTTTCAAGAGAGAGAGTGATAGAAGTTATAAAGAGAAAAAGAAGTTTAAGAGAAGTTTTAGACAGAGAGAGAAAGAGAGTGAGAGAGAGAGAGGAAACTTTTGAAGAGAGAGAGAGAATGAGACAGAGAGAAAGAATGTTGGGGAGGGAGAGAGGGATGGAGAAGTTTTAGACAGAGAGTGGGAAAGTGAGAAGTTTTAGAGAGCGAGAGTGGGAGGCAGAGAGAGAAGTATGTTGGAGAGAGAAGAGAAGGACAGGAAGTTTCAGAGAGAGAGACAAAGAGGGAGGGAAATGTTAGAGAGAAAGTGTGAGAAGTTTTAGAGTGAGAAAGAAAGAACTTTTCAAGGGAGGCAGAGAGGGATAGTGTGAGAGAAGTTTCAAGAGAGAAGGAGAAAGAGACAGCAGTTTTGGAGAGAGAAAGGGAGGTTGAAGTTTTAGAGCAAGAACTTTCATAGAGAGAGAGTAAGAGAGAAACTTTAGGCACAAAGAGAAGGAAAGGGAAAGAGAGAAAGAGAAAGAAGTTTTAAAAAGAGTGAAAGAGAGAAGTTTTAGAGAAAGAGAGACAAAGAGACAAAGAGAAGGAGTGTTGGCAAGGGGGAGAGCAGATATAGGGAAAGGGTGTTAGGGAGAATAGGAGAAAGAGAGGGGGAGAGAGAGAGAGAGAAATTTTAGATAGATAGATAGATAGAGAGAGAGAGAGAGAGAGTGAGAGAGAAGTTTTAAAGAGAGATAAGTGTTAGAAAGAGAGTGAGAAAGAGAGAAGTTTTAGAGAGAGTTAGAGAAGTTTTAAAGAGAGAGACAGGGAGATAGAGAGAAGTTTTGGAGAGAGAAAGAGACAAAGAGCAAGAGTGTTGAGGACAAATACAAAAAGAGAACAAGTTTTAAGGAGGAAGACAGAGAGGAGGAGAGAAGTTTTAGAGAGATAGTAGGAAAGAGATAAGTTTCAAAAAGAGTGACAGAAGTTTTAGAGACATAGAGAGAGAGTGGGGGGAGAGAGAGAAAGACAAAAGCTTTAAAGGGATAGAAAGAAGTTTTCACGAGAGAGAGGTTTTAGATAGAGAGTGGGAAAGAGAGAAGTTTCAGAGAGAGTGAGAAAGAGAAGTTTCAAAGAGAATGAGAGAGAGAAGTTTTAGAGAAAGAGCAATTTTAGAGAGAGAGTAAGAGAGAGATGGAGAGAAAAAGAGAAGTTTTAGACAGAGAAAGTGTATGAGTGAGATAGAGAGAAGCTTTTGAGAGAGAGATGAACATGTTCGAGAGAGAAGAGAGGCATTGAAGTTTCACAGGGAGACAAAGAGAAAGGGAAATGTTAGAGAGAAAGAGAGGGAAGGAGAGAAGTGTTAGATACAAAGTGTGAAAGAACTTTTAGAGAGAGGAAGGAGAGAAGTTCTAGGGAGAGAAAGAAAGTGACAACAGTTTTAGAGAGAGAAAGGGACGGCTAAATTTTAGAGAAAGAGACGTGTTGAGGGGAGAAAGTGTGGGAAACATATGATTTTGACAAGGAGAGAAAGAAAAGTTTGAGAGGGAAGGAGAGTGAGTGAGAGAGCAGTTTTAGGGAGACAAAAAGAGAAATTTCAACTGAGAGAGAAGCTTTATAGAGTGAGAAAGACATATTAGGGAGATAGAGAGAGAAGTTTTAGAGAAAGAGTGAGAGAGAAATTTTAGACACAGAGATAGAGGGACAAAGTTTTAGAGAGAAGGAGAAAAAGGTTTCAATGATAGATAGAGAAAGAGAGTGAGTGACAGACAAACAGGGAGAGATAGTGATAGTGATAAAGTGAGAGACAAAAGAAGAGAGAGAAGTTTTAGAGAGAGTGAGTTAGAGAAGTTTTAGAAAAAGAGAGAAAGATGGAAAGAGAAGCTTAAGAGAGAGAGAGGAGTTCTAGAGTGAGAGAAAGAGTAAGAGAGTGAAAGAGATAAGTTTTAGAGAGAGAGTGAGGGAGAAAGAGACAAGCTTTAGATAGATAGATAGATAGAGAAAGACTAAGAAGTTTTAGAGAGAGAAAGAGAATGAGAGAGAGATAGAGATATAGAGACAAAGACAGAGTGTTTGTATGTTTGAGAGATAGAGGGATCTTGTTGGGGAGGGAGAGAGAGAGAGATGAGGGAAAGGGTGTTGAGGAGAGAGAAAGAGAGAGAGAAGGAGGGAAGTTTTTGAGAGTGAGAGAGACATTTTAGATAGATACAAATTGAGGTAGAAGTTTTACAAAGAAAGAGAGAGAAGTTTTAAAGAGAGAGTGAGAGAGAGAGAGTACTTTTTGAGTAGGAAAAAGAGTAAGAGAGAGAGAGAAAGAGGAACAAAAGTTTTATATAGAGTGTGGAAAAGAGAGAAGTTTTAGAGAGAGAGAGAGAAAAAGAGAGAAGCTTTAGATAGATAAAGAGACAAAGATAGAGAAGCTTTAGAGAGAGAAATAGAGTGAGAAAGAAGGAAAGACAGAGATAGAGTGTGAGTGTGTACATGTGTTTGGGAGATAGAGAGATTGTGATGGGGAGGGAGAGGGAGGTATAGGGAGAAAGGTGGAGAGAGAGAGAAATTTTAAAGAAGGGAAGTTTTTTGAGAGTGAGAGAGACATTTTAGACAGATAGAGAGAGAGAGTGACAGAAGCTATAAAGTGAAAGAGAGAGAAGTTTTAAAGAGAGAGAAATGTTAGAGGGAGAGTAGGAAAGAGAGAAGTTTAAGAGAAAGTTAGAGAAGTTTTAAAGAGAGAGATAGAGAGGGCAAAAAAGAAAGAGAAAGAAGTTTTAAAGAGATAGAGAGAAGTTTGAGACAAAGAGAAAGAAAAAGAGTGAGAGAGAGAGAGAGAAGGAAATTTTGAAGAGAGAGAGAGAAGTTTTAGACAAAGAGAGAAAACAAGACAAAAAGAAAGAGTCTTAGAGAGGGAGAGAGGGATGGAGAAGTTTTAGACAAAAAGTAGGAAAGAGCAGTTTCAGAGAGAGTGAGACAAAGAAAAGTTTTAGAAAAAAGAGCAATTTTAGAGGGTGAGAGTAGGAGGCAGAGACAATAGGTTTTGGGAGATAGGTATATGTTGGAGAGAGATAGAGAGGTAGAAAGTTTTAGAGAGAGAGACTGAGAGGGAGGGAAACATTTAAGAGAAAGTGAGAGAAGATTTAGAGTGAGAAAGAAGAACTTTTTGAGGGAGAGAGAGGGATACTGTGATGGAAGTTTTCTAGAGAGAAGGAGAAAGAGGCAATAGTTTTGGAGAGAGAAAGGGAAGGGGAAGTTTTAAAGCAAGAACTTTCGTAGAGAGAGTAAGAGAGAAATTTTAGACTCTAAGAGATGGAAAGAGAGAGAGTGAGGGAGAGAAAGAGATAAAAATTTTAAAAAGAGTGAGAGAGAGAGAGAGAAGTTTTAGAGAAAGAGACACAAAGAGAAAGAGTGTTAGGAAGGGGGAAAGAGAGAGAGAGAGATATAGAGGGAAAAGGTGTTCAGGAGAAAGAGGGGAGAGAGAAGAAGGGAGGTTTTTGAGAGTGAGAGAGACATTTTAGATAGATAGAGAGAGAAAGAAGTATTAAAGAGAAAGAGAGAGAAGTTTTAAAGAATGAGAGAGAAGTGTTAGAAAGAGAGAAGTTCTAAAAAGAGTTAGCAAAGTTTTAGAGAAAGAGATAAAGAGACAGTGAGAGAAAAAGATATAGAGAGAAGTTTTGGCAAGAGAACGAGACAAAGAGCAAGAGTGTTAAGGACAAACATAGATAGAGAATGAGTTTTAGAGTGGGAGACAGAGAGGTAGAGAGAATTTTTAGAGAGATAGTAGGAAAGAGATAACTTTTAGAGAGAGTGATAGAACTTTTAGAGACATGAAGAGAGGGGGGGAGAGAGAAGGAAGAGGCTTTAAAGGGACAGAGAGAGAAGTTTTAGAGAGAAGGGTTTTAGACAAAGAATGGGAAAGATAGAAGTTTCAGAGAGATTGAGTAAGACAAGTTTTAGAGAAAGAGCAATTTTTGAGAGAGAGTAAGAAAGAGATAGAGAGAGAAAGAGAAGTTTTAGACAAAAAAGTGTGTGAGTGAGATAGAGAAAAAAGGATAGAGAGAGAGAAGTTTTGGAGAGAGTGATATAAGTGTTGGAGAGAGAAGACATATATTGAAGTTTCACAGAGAGAGATGAAGAGAGAGGGAATTGCTAGAGAGCAAGAGAGAGACAGAGAGAAGTTTTAGAGAGAGAGAGAGGAAAAGAACATTTAGGGAGAGGGAAAGAGAGGGAGAGAAGTTCTAGAGAGAGAAAGAAAGATAGAATAGTTTTAGAGAGAGAAAGGGATGGCTAAATTTTAGAGAGAGAGCGAGGGAGAGAGGTTGTAGAGAGAGAGAGAGACGTGTTGAGGGAGAGATGAGGGAAAGAGATGTTTCAAAGAGAGAGAGAGAGAGAGAAAGAGAAGTTTTTTAAAGGGAAGGAGAGTGAGTGAGAGAGAGAGAGAGAGAGAGAGAGAGAGAGAGAGAGAAATTTTAGACACAAAGAGAGTCAGAGAGACGAAAGTTTTAGAGACAAAGAGAGAAAAGTTTTAGTGAGAGACAGAGAAAGAATGTGTATGAGAGACAAAGGGGGAGAGACAGTGACAGAGATAGAGTGCAAAATAGAAAAAGAGAGAGAAGTTTTAGAGAGAGTGAGTGAGAGAAGTTTTAGAAAAAGAGAAAAAGATAGAAAGAGATGCTTAAGAGAGTGAGAGAAAGAGTAAGAGATTGAAAGAGAGAAGTTTTAGAGAGACTAAGAGAGGGATTGAAGTTTTATATTAGAGAGTGTAGGAAAGAGAAAAGTATTAGAGAGAGTGAGAGAGAAAGAGAGAAGCTTTGGATAGACAAATAGAGAGAGATAGAGAAGTTTGAGAGAAAGTGAGAGAGTGAGAGAGACTAAGATACAGAGGCAAAGACAAAGTGTGTGTGTGTGTGTGTGTGTGCTTGGTGTTGTGACATCCGCGCGACACGGGTGACCCGAAGAAATCGGGTTTCATTTTATTTTATGCAAATGTCCTTAAAGGGAAAAGGTGGATGAGATTATATGTAAAATAAGGTTTAAGAAGGGGTTTAAAAAGAAAGTTGGGAGTTGCCACCGATCTAAAATATTGGTGAGATCGGACACCTTAAAAAGAATGGTTTGTGTTTTGTCTTAAAATGGGTTCGGGGTTGGTTACGCGTAGGGAAGGTGTTAGCACCCTACAACACCCTTTTGGTACCATGTTAAATTTATGCCACTTCCAATTGCCACAAACGTTGTCTATGCTTCCTTATTAAGGAAGATTGACTAGTTGATTTTTTCATTACAAACCCCTTCGAAAATTGATAGGCTCCTCCTCTTCAGGTGAGAGCCTATTTTAAGTCCATGGGGATAAAATGTATTTGCCTTCACTTCCCATGACTTCCTTTAGTAGAAGTAAAGAAAGTATTAATTTTGGTAAGAAAATTAATTTTAGAAATCTTGTACCAACAAGCTTTTTTAAGAAATACAGATATAGACTAGTTCTTGTTCAGGTGAGAGTCTAATCAAGTTACAAGAAAATGCCATCGCCTTTGTTTCTTGTAGATTTTCTTAAAAACTTATTTGGATTCCTTTAGTAAAATATACAAATAGGCTATTCCTCTTCAGGTGAGGCCTATACAAGTTGTAAAAATAAATGCCTTTACCTGTGTTTCTACAACTTTAGAAGAGAAATTAATTTTGCAAAAGGGGAGCATATTTAAAAAGAAAACTTTTATGCTTACTTTTATTTTCCCTTACTTTGTTTGTTTATTTATTTCATTTATCAAATATGAGTATGGGATGTATGACATCATGCATAAATAGAGAGATAAAATCACAAAGGTGCCAAAACATCATGAAACATATAATCTTAATATGCAGAAATTTCAACAAGATTATGCTTATCTAAATTTCTCAACTCAGGGAGTCAACTCAGTGTGATCATCATAGTTTAGTGAGTCAACTCAGTGTGTTGACTCAATGTTACACGAGTTTATCCAATTTGCAAACCATGCACAATGACATGTATCGAACAATAGTGATTTACAAACTGATTTCAGCTCTTATTCATGCCAAAACAAGGACAAACATGCCAAAACTCAGCAACATGTATGCAACAAACGCGGCTGAAACTCATTCAACCAACATACATGCCATGCATGCCATAACTCAACATCTTGCACACAGCAAGCAGAGCCGAAGCAAGGATGAGTTATAGATACAGCTCGTTAAGAACCAATAGTCACACAAAAACCAAGAGGATCCAAACTCAATCCTACTCATGAAAATACAGAACCGAAGCAAACCAAAATAAGGAGCATAGCATACCTCTAGTCCTCGGTGCAACCTCTCCTCCTTGTCCTTCCATGCAGTGGTTTTTGGGTGTTTATCCCTCTCTATTCTCTGGCTTGTTGTGCAAAGGCTTCACAGTCCTCCTTTGAGTGCAATACCTGAGCTTCTTGAGGGTCCTAGGTGGGAGAAGGAATTCGGTTCCTCTTGTACATGTGCACTCTATTTTCTAGTTTTGGAATAAGGGAATCACTTCTTCAAGTGCCCTCGGATGGAAGAAACTCTCTGATACTTGAAGACTCTAGGTCCCAATAGCTCTTTGATGGTGATGGAATTTCTGTATGGAGTCCCTTCGGCTAGAGGAGGAACTCCCCTTTTATAGCTAAGCTAGGGGATGGTTTTCCTCCACCTAAGGGTCACTGCCCCTCTTCCAAGTTGGCATCACTTCTGCTGCAAGCTACAGTTATATTTGTTCCGCTGCCTTCTTCTTTGTATCACAGTGCCTACCTTATTTCACGCTGTGTGCCGCCATCTTGCTCCACTCTTTGGCTATGTGCGTAGGCTCTCTACTCCCATTCTGCAAGTGGTTACTACAACTTGCAAGTTCCGCACCCTACCCAGTCCAGCTACTACCATAGCAGCTAGTGGAAGCTGCTGAAGTTTGATGAGGGGTAGTGGAGCTTGCTGCTAAAAGGAGGTGACGTGTTATAGCTAGTTCAGCCATGAAGGAGGTGGCAGCCTTTCACGATTGTGGTTGGATTTCCTAGTTGGCATAATGGTGAGTTTCAGTAGTTAGTGGAAGCCATGTTGGTGATGGCGGTGAAGAGACCTAAAGCCCAACCATGGAACTACAACTTAGTTCCATCCTAAAGAAGAGCTTCCGACCTCAAGGAAATGAAGCAAAGGGGAAGGGGAATTGGCAAGAAGGGGCAATGGAGGAAGGGTCGGTTCTTCACAAAGAAACCGACCCTTCCTCATGCATTTTTTTATATATCATTATTATATTACTATCTCATTATTATATTATTATTATATTTATTTGAATTAAAATTTATTTCTTCTTCTCTTCTTCTTTTTTCTCTTTTTGCTTCTACTTATATTTACTTTTTTACAGTCTTTTTAGTATTGCTTATTGTTTATTTTGTTCAGAAATCTAACATAACTTAGTTTAGGGTTTCGAACGAAATTTGGTGTCTATAGCTGGCCCCCTTTGCTTATATTTCTAGGAACTAGAAAGTAAGCAAAGGTAAGAGACACAATTTTATTTGAAACAATATGGGATTAAGCCAAATGAGGCTTGAATCCAGCATAAATGATGAGGTTGAGTTAACCGAGGGCCGACTCTGGTGTAAAATAGTAAGGTTGAGTCAAACGAGGCTTGACTCTGACACAAATGATAAGGTTGAGTCAAACGAGGCCCAACTCTGGTGCAAAAATGGTAAGGTCGAGTCAAACGAGGCTTGACTTTGGTGCAAAAATGGTAAGGTTGAGTGAAACGAGGCGGAACTTTGGTGCCAATGGTAAGGTTGAGTCAAATGAGGCTTGACTCTAGGCATAAATAATAGGGTTAAGTCAAATGAGGTCCGACTCTAGTGCAAAATGGTAAGGTTGAGTCAAATAAGGCCTAACTCTAGAGCAAATGATAAGGTTAAGTCAAAGGAGACCCAACTCCGGTAGAAAAATGGTAAGGTTGAGTCAAATGAGGCCTAACTCTGGTGCAAATGGTAAGGGTTGAGTCAAACAAGGCCCAACTCTGGCACAAATGATAAGGTTGAGTTAAACAAGGCCCAACTCTAGCACAAATGGTAAGAGTTGAGTCAAATGAGGCTTGACTCTGTCACAAATGATAAGGTTGAGTCAAATGGGGCCCAACTCCAGCACAAATGATAAGGTTGAGTTAAACGAGGCTTGACTCCAGCGCAAAATGGGAAGGTTAAGTCAAACAAGGCCTGACTCTAGCGCAAATGGTAAGGTTGAGTCAAACGAGGCCCGACTTTGGCACAAATGATAAGGTTAAGACAAACGAGGCCTGACTCCAATGCAAATGGTAAGGTTGAGTCAAATGAGGCCTGACTCCGGCATAAATGGTAAAGGTGAGTCAAACAAAGCCTAACTCTAGTGCAAATGGTAAGGTTGAGTCAAACGAGGCTTGACTCTGGCACAAATGATAAGGTTGAGTTAAATAAGGCCTGACTCTGACATAAATGATAAGGGTGTGTTAGTGGGATGGATTTGAGAGACATAGCTTTCCTAATTCTCCAGTCACCAGTTGGGCAAAAGATTAGGTTTTTGGCTCTTGTCTCCCTTTGGGATTACGGAGAAATACATGCCTTTAAGAAAAATGCTATGTTTGCTAACCATGACATGGCCAATTACTACGCTTGCTTAGAATTCTTCATTGGAAATATATTCGAAGACATTCTCAAACACAGAACTTAAGTCATCAATCGCCATTGGATTCTCATCTTTGGATACAGACTTTCTATTTTTTTTTTGTTGCTGCAAAATGTGATATACCTATAATGTATATGATGAATGTAAGAGATAATCCATGATGCATCTAGATTTGTGGGAAAAGGTAGAAATTTCCTCTTGAAACTAGTCTCCACTTTCATCATGCCTAATGCCCTTGCTTAAAAGCGAAAAGATGCCAGTGATGGTGCACTCTTAACATGTGGCCCTTTGCAGGGCACCTTCTGCTCGAGTAATTATTTCTTCTCTTTCAGGAATTCAATTTCTCGTACATGGTGTGGCCCTTTTAAGATGTCTTGTTCCCCAGGCAGTGATAGCATTGTGTTTAGAATCCTTTTTCTTGCAAACATCTAAGTGGTTACACTTGGACATTACGTGAGCTTATTCATTTTATTAGAGGTGTCACCTCCTATCTATTTTCAATTTTACCATGTAACTACTCAATCACAAAATGATAATAATGACATGCTTACAGCATTTCAAGGTTAGTTTTAACATGGAATGCATGTTGATACTAAAAGGCAAATAATTTCAAAGAAAATGGAAAATTTGTTGATGAATAGGAGAATTTACACTTCTATGAGGATTTAAGGTAGGAAAGGCTACAAGAAATCATTTGGGAATAAATGGGGTACTGAAAGGAAAGTTGGTACTAAAATTGGATGGGGGAATGGTCTCTTGAAGACACCTCTAATTCAAAATGCGCTTCTCCTTTAGGCCACTCGATCAGGCATAGTATCTTTTTATGGTGTCAGAATTTATTGGATGGGGTAACTCATCACTATCCATGTTTGTAAGGATTAGTGCTCCTCTAGAAAATGCCTCTTCACCACGTAGGACCCTTCATAATTTGGGGTCCATTTGCCCCGGTTATCTTTCTAGATCGGCAGAATCTTTTTCAAAACTAAATCTCTTTCATAAAATTGTCTTGGATGAACTTTCTTGTCATGAGCTCTCATCAGCCTCTTTTGATAAAGTCTTCCATGACATAGAGCTACTAGTCTCTTTTCTTCGACCAAATTTAGTTGCTCAACATTTGAACCCATTCAGCCTCATCAAGCTAGCTTTCCATAAGTAGCCTCAAAGAAGGGATATCTCCTTTGAATAGGAGTACAGTTTCCATCCCATAGACCAAAGAAAATGGGGTTGCCCTAGTTGACATTTGTACGGAGGTACAATACCCATGTAAAGCAAAGGGTAACATCTCATACCAGTCCTTATAGGTTACTATCATTTTCTCAATGATCTTTTGATATTTTTGTTGGCAGCTTCCACTGTTCCATTCATTTTTGAATGATATGGAGTCAAATTGTGGTGGTTTATCTTAAACTGTTCAGATAATTCAGCCATCATTTTGCTATTCAAATGACTGGCATTATCAATAATCAGCCTTTCAGGTAATCCATATTTACAAATGATCTCCCTCTTCAGGAATTTAAGGACAACCCCTTTTGTTACACTCGCATATGAAGTTGCTTCTACCCATTTAGTAAAGTAATCAATTATGACCAAAATGAAGCGATGTCCATTGGAGGGCTTAGGCTCGATGGGACCAATGACGTCCATGCCCCACATGGAAAATGGCCATGGTGCAGTTAACACATTACGTGCGGATGGAGAAGCATGGATTTTATTGGCATAGATTTGGCATTTATGACATCTTCTGACATAATTAACACATCAAATTCCATTGTCGACCAGTAATATCCAGCCCTCAAGACTTTTCTTGCCATGGCATGGCTATTGATATGGGTTCCACAAACCCCTTCATGTACCTCTTGGAGTAATTGTTGGGCCTCCTTGGCATTAACACATCTCAACAATATTGTGTCATGGTTTCTTTTGTAAAGCACATTATTGTTCAAGAAGAAACCCATTGCTAACCTTCTGAGGGTCCTCTTATCATTTTTTGAGGCTTCCTCTGGATATTCTCAGTATTGGATGAATCGTTTAATGTCATTATACCATGGTTTGCCATCAGGTTCTTCTTCTACATTTGCACAGTAAGCTGGCTCTTCTTTCCTTTCAAACTTTATTTTGGGGACTTTTTTATATTCTCCTAGGTTGAACATGGAAGACAGTGTGGCTAGGGCATCAGCCATTAGATTGCTATCTTGGGGTATATGCTGGAAAGTGATTTCTTGAAATTACCCCATTATTCCTCTTATGTGCTTTTGGTAAGGGATCAACTGGGAATCTCTAGTTTCCCATTCCCCCTTTAACTAATGAATAACCAAGGCAAAGTCCCCACAGACATCTCAAATTTCAACCCCAAGATTCAAGGCTACCTTGATTCTAAGGGCATAAGCTTCATATTCTGCAATGTTATTAGTGCAATTGAAGCATAGCTTGGCAGTTATAGGAAAATATTTTCCTTCAGGAGATAGCAAAATTGCCCTAATTCCATGCCTTAGGGCATTTGATACACAGTCAAAGAAAAGAGACCATCGTCTTTCACCTGGTGTCTCATTCTATAGAGAGAGTGTCATGATGTCCTCATCTAGAAATTCTAATCGAATGGATTCCTGATTAGGCATTGGATGATTAGCAAGATACTTTGCGATTGCACTCCCTTTTATAGCCTTTTGTGAGACATAGACAATATCATATTCAGTCAGCAACATTTGCCATCTCGAGATTTGATCAATTAGAGCCAACTTTTCAAAAATGTATTTGATGGGATCCATTTTTGAAATTACCCAAGTGGTATGTCGGAGCATGTATTGTCTAAGATGATGGGCTGCCCACACTAGAGCACTACAAGTTCATTCCAACATTGAATATCTTGATTCATAGTTGGTAAATTTCTTACTTAGATAATAGATTACTTGCTCCTTCTTTGTCTCCTCATTGCATTGCCCCAACATGGAACCTATTGACTCTTTGAGTATCGTTAAGTACATCAAAAGTGGTCTACCTGGTGTTGGCGGGACCAAGAGGGGTGGATTTTGTAAATATTGTTTTATTTTGTCAAACGCCTCTTGGCATTCATTATTCCACTCATGGCATTGATTTTTGCATAGAAGCTTGAAAATCGGTTCACATTTGGCTGTCAATTGTGAGATGAACCTAGCAATGTAGTTTAGTCTCCCCAAGAAACCTTGTATCTCCTTTTTAGTCTTGAGTATTGGCATGTCTAAGATTGCACAAACCTTATCTGGATCTACTTCTATGCCCTTTTGACTAACCACGAACCCTAACAATTTGCCTGACCTAACACCGAATGTACATTTGGAAGGGTTTAACCGTACTTGATACTTTCTTAGTCTGTCAAAGAGCTTTCACAAATGAATGACATGTTCTTCTTCTAATTTAGATTTTTCTATTATATCATCAACATAAACCTCGACTTCCTTATGCATCATGTTATGAAACAATGTTACCATAGCTCTTGGATATGTTGCCCCGGCATTTTTCAGGACAAACGACATCACCTTGTAACAAAAGGTACCCCATTGTGTGATGAAGGTGGTTTTCTCCTTATCTTCGACGGTCATTTTAATTTGGTTATACCCTAAAAAGCCATCCATGAACGAGAAGATGGAATTCCCAGTGGCATTATCCACAAGTACATCTATATGAGAGAGAGGGAAATCATCTTTTGGACTTGCTCTATTTAAGTCATGATAATCCATGCATACCCTGACTCTCCCATCCTTTTTAAGCACTAGAACAATATTAGCAATCCATTCAGGATACTTCGATACCTCAATAAAACTAGCTTCAAACAATTTCTTTACTTCTTTGATTTTTAAGAGCAAATCCAGCTTCATTCTACTTAGCTTTTGTTTTATTGGTTTAAACTCAGGCTTAATTAGCAAATGATGTACTACTATGTTAGTATCTATTCCAAGCATATCTTGATATGACCAGGCAAATACATCTTTGTATTCTCGAAGGAGATTATTAAACTGCATTTCTCCTTTTTCGCCATTTGAGTGCCAATTTTGATTTCCCTTTTATCTTCTTTAGTGCCTAAATTAATTATATTAGTAGGTTCTTGATACGGCATGATTATTTTTTCTTCTTGGTCAGTTAGCCTTAACAACTCAGGGGACGAATCCCATTCTTCCCCTTCCTCTTCGATTGAGTCGTTATCACTATGACATTCAAAATTGTAGCTTGGAGGAGAAGTGCAACCTTCTTCAAAGTTGCCATTTCAAGACCTAAATTATTAGGTTTGATTATTGTAGGTAATAGGTGGGATGCGAATTCATGAGTGCATGTAGTTAATTTAAAAAAATTTGGGCAAAGGAAATGGAAAGCCAAATAAAAAGTGCATTTCATTTAAAACAAAACATTGACGTACAGTAAACATGCCTTGCCCATACAAAGTCCAACTAACGCCATGGGCAAAGCCATTAGTGGGGTGATATGAGTAATTACATGGTATTTAAATTAAAGATAGTAGGAAGCTCTTGAATGCTTTAATTCTTCAATTCTGTCCTAGGTGTGCATGGTGTTACCAAATCCGTGTCTCCCTTTGCTTATTCTCCAATGGCTGACACCTGCTCTTGGGCATGCATCCTACCACTTGTGAATGACTTATACAATAGTGGGATTTCTAGCCTACTAGTCTTGGACTCCCTTCCTTCAAGATAGGCTAGCCTTCTTTCCCTTTTCTCTTGGGCAAGGCGTGTGCGATCAGCTCTCATGGGCTTATACCCGAGGCCAAATCTCTCTTCTATGTTGGGCATCTTAAAAGTTACACCATCTCCTTGGCCTATTTTCCTAGTTCTTCATTAGCCCTATATCCTTGGCTCAGCATTGTCCTGCCCACCATTATGAACGTGGAGAAGAGATGGGGTATAGGAATTTGGTATCCTACTTGCACGTATGTTGCATTCACAATCTTGAATGATTGGAAGGCACTTTCAAGGGATTCCTTTGCCGCTTCTATATAAGGGGTGTTTGAGGGCTTGGTCACTAGTAAATCTTCTTCTTCGTTTACCACCACCAGTTTGTTGTTTAGTATGAATTTCACCTTTTGTTATAAAGAAGACAGCATTGCCCTAGTGATATGTATCTAGGGTCAGCCAAGTAGGCAACTATATGATGGTTTAATATCCATCACTTGAAAGTCTATATTGAAGATGCATGGGCCCACTTGAACTGGAATTTCTATTTCCCTCAATAATGATCTCATGGACCCATCGAAATCCCTGACTATCATTGTGCTTAGCTTCATATAGGTCATGTCAAAAGGGAGCTTTTCCAAGGTGCTCTCTGGCAAAACATTTAGTGATGAGCCATTGTCAATGAGGACATTGGCTAAGTTTTACTCTTTACACCTAGCTGATATGTGCAATGCTTTGTTATGCCCTCAACCCTCTGAGGGAATCTCCACATCAGGAAAAGATATGATGCTACTGGCCATGATATTCCTAACCAGTCCTTCCACCATCCCTGTATATATATCTTGGTCGATGTAAGCTCTGTTTAGGATTTTCATAAGGGCCTTTCGGTGGGGTTTGGAGTTTAAAAATAGCGAGAGCAATGATATCTTGGCTGGGTTTCGATTAAGCTGCTCAATTACTCGATATTCGCTTTGCTTAATTAGTTTAAGAAATTTGACTGCTTTTTCTTCGGATACTGACTTTTTTACGGATTCTAAAACAATCTTTTCTATTTATGGAGGGACTGATTCTTCTTGAACCTCCTTCCCTTTCTCACGTTTTTCACCCCTTTCATTGTCTTGCTTTCTTAGCTCAGAGGTTAGAGTAGGGTTATAGCATCGCCCACTTCTTGTAATACTGCTGACACTCGATATGTTGGTTACCGATAATTATTCAGAGGTATTTCCATAATTCTAAGGGACAGCTTTGTTGTTTTTGTAAGGGCGTGGCTCAGGGACTTTAATTGTCACCTTCTTCATTTTAGTAGTGACTGCAGGAGATTCCTCATAATACTAGATAACTATTGGTTTAAAACCAGTTGATGCACGAGGAAACATCGAAACTACTATTTGTCCGTCATTTGATGGGGCAATGACTTGCACATATTGATCAATGTTCTCCTCGTCTCCACTTGTAGAATCTTTCTATCAAGTAAATCTTGAAGGAAAATTTTAAAAACCTCACAATCTTGAAGGTTGTGATGCATGTTACATTTAAAAAATTGATAACCAAACCCATGATCATCTTTTGCCTCTATAATCCTATTTTCAACCAAAGCCTTCAAAATATGATTTAGAGGCATCTTGATGTTGGTCACATGATCCTTTAGAACAAGTTCTCCATCATCAGTAATAACATTAATTGGTATCTCCCCATGATTCAGTAAGGTATTTTGATTAACATTGGGTGGAGGGGGGACCTTCTAAAAATATAACCATTTAGCATCTATCAACTCCTGGACCTTCCTCTTTAGAGTCTTGCAATTCTTGGTCAAGTGGCCCCGGACCCCTTTGTGATAATCACAAATATCATTCTCCCTATACCATGCTGGGTATGGTAGCTGTAATGGTTTGAGTGGGGTTACCATTACAACCTTATTTTCAACCAATTGGGGTAACAATTGTGTATATGACATGGGTATGGGTCAAAATGCTCCATCCTTCTACCCTGCGGCCTTGATTGACTCAGCTGCAGGTACTGAGGTATGGATTGATTTTGGACCATGAATTGTGGTGTCGAAGTGATGACACTCACAAGGGCCTCTTGATGAGTCTAATACGACTGGTAAGGTCTCCTTTGCATGTATTGTCCGTGATATCTTCCCTCATGGGCCACAACATTTGATCCTCTTTCTTCTTACCAAGTGAGGGCTTTCAAGCTGAAGGCTCTGCATTTGACATTTTTTCAGTTTTCACTCCATTCTCAATTCTTTCTCTAATAATGACCAGATTTGCTAAATTATTGGAAGTGTTGCTAATCATTCTATCATAATAAATGTAGGGAGGGTGTTAATGAAGACTGCAACCATCTCTTTATCTGACAAGGGTGGTTGGACTCATGTCGCCACTTCTCTCCACCTCTTTGCATAATTCTTAAAGGATTCATTGGGCCTCTTTTCCATATTTTGTAAATAAAGACAATCCGGGGCCATGTCTAGGTTGAATTTGTATTGTTGCAAGAATGCTTTGGCTAGATCCCTCCAAGTTCTTATTGCTACATGATCGAGACCCATGTACCATTCCAACGCAGCCCCTGCGAGATTATCCTGAAATATGTGAATGAGTAGCTTTTCATCATTAGAATACACTGACATTTTCCTTGAATACATAATCAAGTGGGCCCTTGGGCACGTAGTCCCATCATACTTGTCAAACTCAGGTGCCTTGAACTTATGTGGTATTACCACATCAGATACTAAGCACATGTCAGGCACATCCAGGACCCCATAACTCTTGACAGCTTTTAATTTGACCTCTAGAACAGCCCATCATGCTTGCTCCTTCTTTTCCTTCTCCTTTTATTCAATTTCTAAGTCAAAATCAGGGATGGATATGTGGTCATCAACATCTTCTTTAGGCCCTCTGTACTGAGTTTGCAGTGCCTCTTGAGGCTGCTTTTTGTTTTCTATTGGCCTAGATGTTTGGGCCACATTCTGTTGACTTTGTGATGTTTCATTGGCTAGATTTTTCTTTCTTTCTTCCACAAGGGCCTTCATTAATTGGGCCATTTGCCCTTCCAAGTCGGAGATTTGGCATTTTAGCTCATCATAGGATGGCTCCATCACTGGATGTTCCATTCTCTTTT
The DNA here is from genome assembly GCA_037013595.1 of Dicorynia guianensis. NCBI lineage: Eukaryota > Viridiplantae > Streptophyta > Magnoliopsida > Fabales > Fabaceae > Dicorynia > Dicorynia guianensis. The sequence continues at coordinate 16,342,181 of JASUAB010000007.1, forward strand.
TTGGCAAGCGTGTCAGGTACAGTGATCGTGAAGCCATATTTCCTCTCTTTTTAACAAACCCTCTGAGAATAAAAACATGTTACTTAATGAAATGTTGGAAAATGCATGATGCTAATGTGATGAAGTGATAAAATGGAAGCTCAAACTATAAGATTTGCAAAATAACCATTACATATATCAAAATAGTTTTAGTACAAACACCATCCACCAGGTCCTTTTGAGTACAAAAAATCAAACTTTAGAGGCCTGCATTCTTTAAAAGGATGCTTAACTAGTCAAGGCTTCCTAGCACAGTAAGGTCTTTGTACAAGTCCCAAAGAAATCCCCAATAAGGCCAAGTGGGGCATCATGTTCCAAGATCGTCTATGCTCTAATTCTTGCCTCCTGTGCTATTATTCTTCTTTAGAGGTAAAGTTCATGAGACATCTTCTTGAAGTGGTCTCGTTCTAAGACCAGCTCTACTTTTTCTAATGATAGGTCTAGTCAAGCCATGTTGTGTATCATTTCCCTCCTTAGCCCTTCTTCTTGTAGCATTAAAGATTGGCGGAGGTGGACATTTGCTTCTTCAAGAATTTGCATTCTTCACTACAAATATCGGTAGTCCCTTAATTGCATCATTAAATCTCGAATCTTCTCTTCATATCAAGATTGATTACTTTGGATATAACTGACCATTTGTTCTTCTTCTTCTTCAAGGTTTGGATGGTTTGTACATGCATAACTTGGGCCTCTCATAGTCCTTGGTTCTCCTTTTAAAGTTTTAAAATTTTGAAACCTAAAGAATCACGTGCTTTGCTTAGATCTTCTTCAGCAATCTTTTGCTTTTTTTGTGGCCCTCCCTAGCTTGCTCTCGAAATTCTTAAACATCTTCTTGTATTGACCTGCTTCTTCTTGGTCCATTTCCTTTCTTCTGGTTATATCTTTTTCAAGCAATTCCACCTTCTTTTTAGCCTACATATCTTGGATCATGAACTGCCTTTCTTTCCTCTTCCATTCTACCTCCTTATTTATGAAGTTTTGACATAGTTCTTCATGTTCAACTTGTAGCTTTTGGTAGGCTTGTTTTTCTATGAGTTCTGCTTCTTCATGAACTTGGACAACTTCTTCATTTTTCTCAGAGAGTGTGGGTGCATGAATTGTTAGCAATGCACAACCCTTACCTCTTGCTCTATGCTAATGAAGATACCTTTCTATAGTGGTTCCTTTCATACTTGCCAAGGGCTCAACATATCTGGGATTTTGCCATGCAGTTTGGGCTTCTCTCAGGTTAGTAGCACTAGCATCTTCTCCATAAGAAGTATCTAGGTGACCAAGCCCATAGGTTGCAGGGATAAATTGCACACTGCCCATCTGTCTTCTAACCATAGTGGGGGCATATTCAACTATTCCTCTGGGACCAATAAGAGGAACTCTAGTATTATTACAACATTGATAGAGAGTGGGGACAATGGGCAACCATGGTGCTTTCCATTGGACTCCCTTCAATTAGGATAAAGCTTGAACCCATTTGCTAGTCACAGGTCTTTCCTTAGGCCATTGTAGTGTGGTAAATTCAAAAAGAGTATTTGTCCTAGTGTTGAAATTAGGAGAGAGATTGATCACAAGATACCCTAGATTACTCATTGTAGGCAAGTGACTAAAGGCCCAAACAATCAACATTGGGCACAACCAACGAAGCATCCTTCTCCTTTTTGTCACAGATAGCTCAATGAATGCAGCATTTTGGATAAGATTGGTGGCGTTGGATGCACCCCATGCTCCACTTGTGCAAACAATAGAATTACTTGGTGGTCAATGTAGCCCTCTAGCTTCGGATACAAGATCAACCCATATATGGCTAAAGCTAATACACTAAAGCCCCTCTCAGTATCAATGTGTTGCTTTAATGCTGCGATGATCAAATCAATAGGGACACCTTGGGAACTCCCCTTAGCTTTATAAAGATGTTTAGCATCTTCGGTCTTAATCCCTAGGATTTTGGCCAATTGCCTGTTAAGGGAAGCTTTAACATTGTGGAAGTACCCTTTTCTACTGGCAACAAAGTTGATTTTCAAAAGGGCATCATATTCTTCTAGTGTAGGTGTCAAATCATATTCCCTAAATGTAAATACTCGATATGCTGGATCCCAAAAGGAGAGTAGGGCTCTGATTAGGGACTCATCCACTGGCATGAACAAGAGATAAGCTAAATGTCCATATCGCTTCTCAAATTCTTCCTTTTTAGTCATAGCATTCCAAACCTATTTGACTTCTATCAAATCATGCTGTTTGAAGGTAATTCTTCCAACTTTTAGTAAGACAGGGACATAATCAATAGGTATGCAATCTCCTTGTTCTTTTTGGTGCTTATGCTGTGACTCCCTCATGAGTTCTTTAGCATCAGTCAAGGACCCGACAAATGTTGTCATGATGGAATGAGCCATGTAATAGTTATTTTGATAATCCTATCATATGCAATGTTAGAAAGGTCATGAAAAATGTCTTGTTTTTTTTTTAGAATAATAAAAAAAATGCATCTCATGAAGGGATTCTACTACTCATGCTTGGCTAGCTAAGGAGAGTTTCAAGTGCCTACATAGGAACAAAGGCCTCTCGAAGGCTAACCTTACTCCTCTCATATGGGTGAATGATGATGCTATGCATGCAAAAGTGAAAGAAAGGTGTTGAAGATGTACAAGCAAGATAATTAAAAATGCAAAAAGTGTTCCCTGTGACACTTAAAAGGGTGGATTCTAGGGTTTTCTCTGGTCCAAAGGTTCAGGTTACATCTCTTGAGTAGGTTAGGTCTAGATTTCAAATAATGTGATGGCTAAGATCTAAGTCCCTATATAAGGTTCCCAAATTGTCCTCATGCTTAGTTGGTAGAGGCCCCTAATCCTTGCCCATGATAGGCTACAAACGAAAAGGGTTCAATTTGAGTGGGGATTTGTCAGGCACCTGCACGGAGACAAAGGTCTCTCGAAGGCTAACCCTACATCACCCCCTTTAACCTTAAAGGTGACCTATGCGGCCCAGGTATAGGGCACAAGGGTCATCACCTCCCCTTTCTATAGTGTACGAAAGTGAATGTGCATGTGTGTGAAGGGAACAAAACTAACGCTCACAAGAACCTACATCACAAGAGAAAAATAGTACAATTAGAAATGCCAAAGAAATTACCTAAGATAAAACATTCTCACATAAGAGGGTAGAGAGCATACCTTGTGTCTTGGCATCTTCACTATTTATATGAAAAGCAATAATCACCAAACACAAAGCATGTAAAGATGAGATCACAAACATAAAGCATGACAATTGCAAATTATAGTTCCATAATGTGGCATAAAAAATAACCTGCAATGGCTTAACCCTCGAAAATTGTCCCCAGTGGAGTTGCCAAGCTGTCGCGACGTCCACGTGACGCAGGCAAACCGAAGAAATCAAGTTTCATTTTATTTTATGCAAATGTCTTTAAAGGGAAAAGGTGGATGAGATTATTTGTAAAATGGGGTTTAAGAAGGGGTTTAAAAAGAAAGTTGGGAGTCACCACCGATCTAAAATCTTGGTGAGATCAAACGCCTTAAAAAGAATGGTCTGCGTTTTGTTTTAAAATGGGTTTGGGGGTTGGTTACATGTAGGGAAGGTGTTAGCACCCTACAACACCCTTTTGGTACCATGTTAAATTTATGCCACTTCCAATTGCCACAAACATTGTCTATGCTTCCTTATTAAGGAAGATTGAATAGTTGATTTTTTCATTGCAAACCCCTTGGAAAATCGATAGGCTCCTCCTCTTCAAGTGAGAGCCTATTTTAAGTGCATGGAGATAAAATGCATTTGCCTTCACTTCCCATGACATCCTTTAGTAGAAGTAGAGAAAGTATTAATTTTGGTAAGAAAATTAATTTTAGAAATCTTGTACCAACAAGCTTTTTTAAGAAATACAGATATAGACTAGTTCCTGTTCAAGTGAGTCTAATCAAGTTACAAGAAAATGCCTTCGCTTTTGTTTCTTGTAAATTTTCTTAAAAACTTATTTGGATTCCTTTAGTAAAAGATAAAAACAATCCATTCCTCTTCAGGTGGGGCCTATACAAGTTGTAAAAATAAATGCTTTTGCCTTTGTTTCTACAACTTTAGAAGAGAAATTATTTTTGCAAAAAGGGAGTGTAGACACCTAATTTTGTCTGGCCAACTTCTCAAAACTTTAACATAAATTGCAAATCCAAACTTAAACTAAAAAATAACAAAATAAAATAAGATTAAGCCCAAAATACAATTAAATCCAAAATAAAACCAAGCCCAAACCCAAAAATAAAATTTTAAAATAAAACTAAAATAAAATTAGAAAAAATAAAAGATAAGATAACCAAAATTAAAAAATGATAATACAAGATAAATAAAAATAGATAAATAATAAGAGGATAAGAGATAAGATATTAAGATAAGTAAAAGATAGCAAAGATAAAAAATAATAAAAGAGATAAAAATAATAAAAAATGATAAAGAATTTAAGATAAAAAAAACTCCAAAATTCTGCATTTATAAAAACAAAAATGGCATAAACAGAGGGGGGTTTTCTTTTTTCATGGAATAAGTAAAAGGGAGCCTAAAAAAAGAGAAAATCAGCTTGAGAGAATCTACAGAAATAAGAAAAACCCTCTTCTCAGCCTTGAACCCCCACATTCTAGCCCCAAACTTGCAAACTATACCACTTCAACCACCCTTCCTTTTTGCCATATATTCCCCAATCAAAAGGAGAGAACACGTTTGCTGCACCTGGAATCAAGCAACTGTAGTTTGTCCCCTACACCAATGTCCAAACCAGCCAGCATCCCAGTGCCTTCTTCCACCTCAGACCTGAGATACTCGCCTAAATTTCTATCCCAAAGGACCCCAAACTTCTCTATAATCCATGACACAGTTTGGCATCCAAACCAAGTGAAAATCCCATCCCAACTTCAACTGAGTTCGAAACTCAATCATTGACCACATTGCAGGATCACGCCACACTGCTATCCCTTGCCTTCACCAGCACCATTGTAACCCAAGTTGTGGAGGTTGCCTCGGAGGAAGCTTGCCACTGATTCCAGGTCCACCTTACATCACGATCACGCTGCTAGTACCCAGAATCACGCTATCATTCTGCCTCTTGAACCGCTGACCTGCTGTAGTGTCGAAGCCTCACGCAACCTGAACTTGTTTGCGTTGAAGCTCAAGCTTGCCATGAGACTTGTTGCCTGCTACAATTCTTCCTCTGCAATCAAGAGTCATCGGGAAACCATATCTACAACTAAAGAATTGCGCTCCGTCATCCTTCACCAAGTCTTTATTGAGTGTCGATCTCCCCTTTGATTGGGTCTCCTTCTTTTGAATCAAGAAGTAATCTTTTGCAGTCCAGAAGTTGAAGTCCAAAGGTATTCATGCATACTACTGCCTTGAGTTTTGCTGTTAACTGGTTTATGCAATTTTTGACTAATTATTCGTGCTTGGAATTTTATGATAGTTATTAGTTCTTGTTTTCTTGTGAAGATTATATTAAGTTTATGCTTCTAAATTCATATTAGTTGGACAGAAACTTGTAATTTTCTAGATTTAAATTGTTGTGATTTGAATGTCATTACAATTTTAGGAAATTCCTAAGATGGTCTTATCTTCATGATAGATGAGTTGCTAGGAGCTTATTTTGATCTTAATAGCTTTGAGGCTTAATTACTCCAAATTATGTGATGGATTTGGGACTTTAGTTAATTTGATTAAAATGAATTTAAAATAAATTAGAATTTATTTCTTTTAAGCATAAAGATAAAGATTCAAGGAGGTAGTACATGTGCCCAATTTTATGATTTGAAAGATTTTCTTAAAATCGCTATTATTTTAAAACCTCATACTAGAATAGAATGGAAAATTTTTTTTAAATTATTTTAAAACCCTAGACTAGAATAGGAAAGGGATTTTCTTAAAATTATTTTTAAAACCCAGACTAGAATAGGAAGGGATTTTCTCAAAATTATTTTTTAAACCCTGGCCTAGAATAGAAAAGGAATTTTTTCAAAATTAATTTTATCACAATCCGAAATGGGTAGGGATTACTTCCAAAAATTTTTAAAAGTCAACATAAATTAATCAAAATAAATTAATTAGATCATTTTTGGTATCGAAAAGGCGTTTAGGCTGCTAACACGTTCCCTAAAACGTAACCAACCCCCAAAATCAATCTCCAAAACGTAGACCATTTTTAATTACATGTTCGATCTCACCCTTAAATAATTTAGGTTGGTGGCGATTCCAAAACAAAATTTTAAGGTCAACAGCTTGGCGACGCCACTGGGGACGTTAGAGGATTAAGCCAATTAAAAAATGATCTTATTAATTTTTGCTGATTGATTTGTTAGTTTATTTTTGTGGAGCTGACAAAGTAAAAGGTACGCTTACTAGCTTCTAGTGTTTTTTGGATTCTTAAATTTCATACCTATTTATTTTTATAAATGTATATATTTGCTTTTTTTTATATATAGATTTGAGATATAATTCGCCACACATGGTGTCACTCTTACCATGCACTAGAATAAAGGAGAGGTCATGACCCCTATGCCCTATACCTAGGCCACATAGGATATCTTGTAGGCTAGAGGAGTGTAGTAAGTTTAGCCTTTGAGAGACCTTCAGTCTTCGTACAGGCACTCGAAACACCCCACTCAAATTTATCCTTCCAAGGATAATTTGGAGACCTGATGTAGGAAACATAGAACTTACCTTTGCACTATTAATAACCTTAGAGCCATCCCTTGTGAGAGATAGCATTGGCTTAAGTCTGTAAGAGTGAACAAAGAGTTAGGACTTACCTAAAATTTAGGCACAATGGGGAACATTTCTTGTATCTTATCACATGTTTATAATTATGTTTTAAGTACAATTTTTTTGTCTTATATATCTTATGAAGTCCTAAGCTTAAGATTTATTTACATTTAGGATAGATGGGGGCAAGAAAAAAGAAAAAAGAAAAAAAAGGAATAGCCTTTTAAGATTTCTAAAACTCTCTTTGAAAAAATAAATTAGAATAGGGAATAATTTAGGGATTTGCCTAGGAGATGTAGAACTTTACCAACATGGGTAGAAATAGGTCTAAAAAAAAAAGCATGCATTCTTCATTAACACTTGTCCTCTTTTGCATAAGTTGTACACTTTTGGCTTCAGGCATGGCATCACATTCATATGCATATATTCTCATTTACATACCAATAATGCATTGTTTACTCAAGGATAACAAGAAATCACGGCTCTAACAACACGTTCCCGAAGTAGGCAGATGGAAGGCTTAGGTCAGGAAAATCCTAGGCAAGAAAAGACAATGGAGAAATGTAGAGCAAGATCGACCAACTCAAGGGTCAGTTAGCCAAAATGATAGAAATGATGAAACTACAAGCTCAAAATAGCTGTCAAGGGCTAAAAGATCCCCACAATTAGGAACAAGAAGCTCCAAATAGCTAATCGAGGGCTAAAAGATACTTGTAATCAAAAGCAACCTAAGGATCAACAAGTCCAAAACTCTTACCATGAAAAGGGCCCAAAAGTCAAAATCATCCCAAACTTTCATTTTCTAGCGGAATAGGAGAAATTGAGGAAGGCCATTGAGGAAGCCAAGGCCCAAGAGAGGTATGAGATTCTAGAAGCTAGAATGAGGAAGATCGAAGGATTCTCGAATGATGATGATGTGTTGGATCTCTTAGAAATGGGACTAGTCCCTGATGTGATTTTGCCACCAAAGTTCAAGGTCCCTGAATTTACCAAGTATAATGGGACATCTTGTCTAAAGACCCATCTTCTCATGTACATTCAAAAAATGGCAACTTATTCTAATGATGAAAAGATACTGATGCATGTCTTCCAAGATAGTTTGATTGATGAAGCTGCAGAATGGTATTTAAGCCTGGATTGCCACTCTATTCATACTTGGAAAGACTTGGCTAAGTTTTTATGAGGCAATACAGATACAATAGAAACATTGCCCCTGATAGGTTTCAGCTACAGGATATGAAAAAAGGAGAAAAATAGTCATTTAAAGATTATGCTCAGAGGTAGAGAAATGTAGCAATTTGAGTGCAACCACCTGTATCAGATAAAGAAATGATTACTCTTTTTATAAGCACTCTAGAGGATCCTTATTATGCTACAATAGCAGCATGCACATCTACTAATTTTGCTGATTTAGTGGTTGTTAGTGAAAGGGTAGAAAGAGGAGTTACATCAGGAAAGATGGGAAAGGCAATTGCTGAGAGCTAAAAGAAATTCCAAAATGATAAGAAAAAGGAAGGAGTGCACTCAGTAGAATATCAGAAAAAAGGAAAGTGGAAAGGTAACATCCCTGTTGTTAAAATTTTTGCACCAACTTTGCAAGCACTAGTTACCCAAGCTTCTTAGCCCATTTAACAACAATCCCAACAGTATTAGCAGAATCAACCTAGGCAGCAGTTTAATAAAAAAGATGAAAACTTTGATCTTATCCCAATTCCATATTCTGAGCTCTTACCTTAGTTGTTGCAAAATAATCTAGTGTCTTTAGTTCCATCGCCTACCTTTCAACCCCCATATCCGCCATGGTACAATGAGCAACTTACTTGTGCTTACCATGGAGGGGCAAAGGGCCACTCTATTGATAACTGTCCTACATTTAAAAGGAGAGTTCAGGATTGATTGACACTAAGTGGTTGACTTTTGAACCTAAGCAACTAGGAACAGATGCACATGGCAATCCCTTGCCTAATCATGACAATCAAAATGTTAACAACATCGCCCAACACTAGAATGGCATGGGCAAAATCAAGATATTGTAATTGAAGTGAACCAGTTGGCTTGAGATGGTGGATCTATTCTTGCACCACCTACTATAAGTTGCTCTTTTTCCTCCTTTCGTATTAATTTTGCATCTTTTCAAGTTTTCATTTTATGGCACCTGCTAATGGCTCTACCTAAGGCCTTAGCAAGGAGATTGTATGGGCACACCTTTTAGTTCAATAAAATGCTTAGCATGTTGAATGCATTACTTTTTATCCAACTTCTTTTGCCTATTAGACTAAACTAACATTGGGGCAATATGATTTATCCCAAATATTGACGCTCATGAGTTAATAAATGAAAAAAAAAATTTCTTAATCTCATTCTTGATAGATCCAATTGTTGATGATAAAATAGGTTTGCTTGAATACTCAATTCTCTTAGATGATTGAGCGCCTTCTAATTAAAGGAAAAATGAAAAAGAGACCCTATAGTGAGAGTGTGCTTATAGTGGGAAAACGGATACCCTAGAACTTGTCTAAATGCCCCTTGAGGCTATTTGTTAGACATCACATTATTCAAGAAATGACCTAGGCCATCTTTGGATAGTTTGAACCTTTCAAGCCAAACCCTAATATTAAAACTCCCATAGTCACCCATTTGAACCTATAAAAGAGTGGCAAGACCACCATCCGACTTCCTTCCTTTGACCTATGCCAACTTTAACCTCTTAATTTGAAAAAACTATTACTCTACCTTGAAGGAGAGCTAAAAGGAGTATTCCTAATATTAAAGAAGAAAAATACTATGAGCAACAATCTAAGGCTCAGGTGATAGGATTGAAAGTATCCTTCCAAAACTATGTGAAAAAGAGAAAAGAAAAAAGAAAGAAGAAAGTATTGAGAAAGAAAATGAAAAAGAAAAGTGCTAGACCAAAAAAGAGGGAGTTGGCTGAAAGAAAAAAAAAGAGACTAGTAAAGAGAAATGGACTTCACCTTGAGCTACAAGCTTATCCAAAAAAAGAAAAAGTGAAAAATGAGACATCATGTGTTCAATACTTCACGCTCTCCTTATTTGATAAATCCTTATCTCTTTTATTCATACCCATTACCTAGGCCTTACATTGCAAGCTAAGCAAAGTCCTAGTGATCTTGGCTAATATGGTGAACTAACTGAAGTGGAAAGGGACACGAAAACAAGCCTATGGGGTATCTGTGAGTGCAAACACGTCAGAGTGTACAAACACTTGAGAGTGATTAGAATAAACATTTGACTAGAGTGCAAATACTTGAGGAATTAGAGTGAGTGCTTAACAGGGCACTTTTGATTCCAGAGAATTGAATAATTTTTATAGGCATCACTTGGATAAGAGAATGAGTTAAGAAAAACTTTTTCAATATTTTTTGCTCGTGGGCAGTCAAAATCTAAATTAAGGGCAATCAAAGGATAAAAGCCCATACCCAAATGACCCACCTTTAAAGAAAGGAGAAACTTAGAAAGTTATAAAGGAACTTCTCCTATGGGGCTATAACCCATATATAAAAAAATCAAGCTTGATCCCTAAAGGCATTACTCCTAAAGTTTTAGATACTTTGATTTGCTTTAGTGGGGAAAACCGGTCATTGACCCATCTATTTATCTCTCCTATAAAAGGCCAAAGTACCAAGTTGCATACCCTTCATGTCATAAGCCATCCTTATTTCTTAAAATACATTCTTATGTAAAGCAAAAATTGTTAGGTGCTAGTAAAAGGTATTGCCTAAATGGCAAGACATGAATTGAAAATTGGCGAAACTCTAATTATGACAGAAGAAAAGTTTTAAACTATGACTTCAAGACATGATGAATGAAAAATGTCTTAAGTGAATAATGAAAGCATCACACTTGTTGACCCTAAAATTTTGTTTTGGAGTCGCCACCGACCTAAATTATCTAAAGGTGAGATCGGACACCTAATTTAAAAATGGTTTACATTTCAAAGATTGAGTTCGGGGGTTGGTTACGTTTTAGGGAAGGTGTTAGCACCCTAAACGCCCTTTCGGTACCAAAAATGATCTTATTAATTTATCTTAATTAATTTATGTTGATTTAAAATTTAAAAAAAAAAGATTTTTGATAAATAATCCCTACCCATTCTGGATCGGGATAAAAATAATTTTTGAAAAAAATCCCCTTCCTATTCCAGTTTAGGGTTTTAAAAAATAATTTTAAGAAAATCCTTTTCCTATTCTAGTCCAGGGTTTTGAAAATAATTTTAAGAAAATCCCCTTCCTATTCCAGTCCAGTGTCCCCTTCCTATTCCAGTCCAGGGTTTTAAAAATAATTTTATAAAAATCCCCTTATTTAACTAGCTTGACTAGAAACTAGGATTAAGGTTTAAGAAAAGTGGCTTGCCTAGTATGACTAAGCTAGAGCCAGAATCTTTAATACAAAACATACAGAATTTTTAGTATGTAAAAGTCATATGAAGATTCTATACAGAATGCAGAAACAAAATAACAAATCAGAAATAGAATTGCTAAAACTTATTTTGTGCAGAATTTATGAAACAAAATGCAAAATTATAGTGTAGAATTTGTGATAGACAAAAAGTGCAGAATGAAATAATGTGCAGAATTTTCAAGCAGAAAATAGTGCAAAATTTTTAGTTCAAGATGCAGTACAAACTATTTAAACAGAATGCAAAACTGTGTAGAAATAGAAGCTTGAATCTTGAAAATAGTATAAAATAGATGTGTGCAGAAAATTAAAACACCATATACAGAATTTAATCATGCACATGATTATGTAGAATTTAAGATGGAATCTATGCATGCTAATAGTGCAGAATATGCAGAATTTTGTCATGATTTTATTTGCATGTAGAGACCTACAGTAAATCAAGATAAAAGGGGTGAAAGAATGTGAAAATACATGCATGTCATGATTAATAAAAATGAAAGTTATGCAAACACTATAGCAAAAACAATCCTAGCTATATTAGGATTAAAGTAAGAGATCTACAAGATTAAAATTAAACAACATATATGAATCTAAAAGAAAAGAGGAAAAGGGCTTACCTTGAGTATCTTCCTTTGTGTGATTTGAAACAAGGGTGTATGCTTGTGGTGTGAAGAGTGTGTGGTTGTATGAGAAAGTGGAGAGGTTTTTCTTGCTGAAATTTTCTTCCAAAAAGTCTCCTCCCTTGTGATATGTGAACTTCCCTCTTTGTAGCTATTTCGCTAAAATTTTGTAGGCCCCTTTTTCTTGTGTACGTGAAGGACTTTTATTAGTGTAAATTTAGAATTTCTTTCCTAATTAAATTTTATTTCTTAGTTTTAGTTAGATTTTATCTTTATCTTTTATCTCTTATTTTTTATCTTATTATCTTTATCTTTTTTATCTTTTTAATTTATTTTCTTATCTTTTAATTTTTTATTTATCTAACATTTTCTTATTTATCCTCTAAATTTTAGATTTTCTTATCAGACTTTTATCTTTTATCCTAATTCTTCCATTTTTCTAATTTTCTTTTAGATTTATCTTCATTTTCTAATTTTCCTTGAATTTATCTTCCTTTTCTTATTTTCCTTGAGTTTATCTTCATTTTTCTGAATTATCTTTATTTTTTTGAATTATCTTGGATTTATTTGATTTTTCTATTTTTTTGAATTTATTTGATTTTTTGGAATTTTCTTGGATTTATTTTCATTTTCGGTTTGGGCTTATTTAGTTTAGATTTTGGTTAGGTTTAATTTTGGGCTTAATCTTATTTTATTTTGTTATTTTTTAGTTTAAGTCTGGGTTTGCAATTTATATTAAAGTTTTGAGAAGTGGGCTAGACAAAATTAAGTGTCTACAGATTGCCTCCATTTGCTCATCTTTTAGGAACTAGAAGATGGGCAAAGGTTGAGAGACACTATTTTGTCCAGGTTAATATATAATGTGAAGGGCTACTATCCATCCAACAGGGACCAAAAACGACCTTAGGATTTCCTCTTTTAATCCTAAGTTTAGAAGGGCTATTGTCCACCCAATAAGGACCAAAAATGACTTGAAGATTTTCTCTTTTAATCTTAAGCTCGGAAGGGCTACCATCCACCCAACAGGGATCAAAACGACCTTAGGATTTCCTCTTTTAATCCTAAGCTTGGAAGGGCTACAATCCATCCAACAAGGACCAAAAATGATCTTAGGATTTTCTCTTTTAATCCTAAGCTTGGAAGGGTTACTGTCCACCCAATAGGGACTAAAAATAACCTTAAGATTTTCTCTTTTAATCTTAAGCTCGGAAGGGCTACCGTCCATCCAATAAGGACCAAAAATGACCTTAGGATTTCCTCTTTTAATCCTAAGTTCGGAAGGGCTACTGTCCACCCAACAGGGATCAAAAATGACCTCAGGATTTCCTCTTTTAATCCTAACATCGGAAAGGCTACTGTCCACCCAACAGGGACCAAAAATGACCTTTGAATTTCCTCTTTTAATCCTAAGTTCAGAAGGGCTACTGTCCACCCTCTAGGGACCAAAACAAATCTCAGGATTTCTTCTTTTAATCCTAAGATCGGAAGGGCTACCATCCACACAACAAGGGCCAAAAACAGCCTTAGGATTTCCTCTTTTAATCCTAAACTCGGAAGGGCTACTGTCCACCCAACAGGGACCAAAAATGATCTTAGCATTTCCTCTTTTAATCCTAAGATCGGAAGGGCTACCGTCCACCCAACAAGGACCAAAACGACCTTAGGATTTTCTCTTTTAATCCTAAACTCGAAAGGGCTACTGTCCACCCAACAGTGACCAAAAATGACCTTAGAATTTTCTCTTTTAATCCTAAGCTCGGAAGGGCTACTGTCCACCCAACAGGGACCAAAACAACCTCAGGATTTCCTCTTTTAATCCTAAGATTGAAATGGTTATCGTCCACCCTATAGGGACAAAAAAAATGACCTTTGAACAGGTTCTTCCCGTAATGGCCTGATTTGAGCTGTATAAATTTGTCTCTAACTTGATATGGATGAGTTCTTCCTAAAATAGTTTTTCATTGATATAAGATGAGATGCTTATGCTTGTGCATGTTTTACATGATAATGTAAAATCCCAATTTTTAATTTTAGGGACATGCTTGACTTGTGAAAGTTTAAATTTTCTTGAAAATTCAAGGAATGATGGTATGCTTGTATGCATTGAGACATGATCAATCTAGATGCCAATGATGCAATATTACCCTATGATGATGCATGTTGACACACTAGCAAATGAAATTTTTGTAGATTGTGAAGAAATGCTTCTCCATGACTTTTGGGAGCTTTTGAGTTGACTTTGGCACTTTTGGGTCTTCTGACTTGCTCTCTCCAAAAGGATTGGCTAAGTGTCATTGAATTCTTAGTACATTCCTTGACCAAGTTTTCTATTCATAAAGATGTCATTATTTGCTATTGCCCCTATTTGCATATCTAGGCTAAAACCCTTTTTGACGTAGTCCTTGAACATAACTTGTCTCCTTCTCTTCTAGGAGAAATTAAGGGTGTGATGCCTTCAACATTTACTTAAGACATTTTTCATTCATCATGTCTTACAGTCATACTTTAAAACTTTTCTTCTCTCATCATTGGATTTTTGCCAATTTTCAATTCATGTCTTGTCCATTTAGGCAATACCTTTTACTAGCACCTGATAATTTTTTTTACTTTGCATGAGAATGCATTTTTTTTAAAAAATGAGGATGGCTTATGACACAAAGGATATGCAACTTGGTACTTTGGCCTTTCAAAGGAGATATCAATGGATTGAATAATAACCCATTGCCCCAGTTTAAGCAAGTCAAAGTGTTGAAAACTTTGGAAGTAATACCTTTAGGGATCAAGCTTGATTCTTTTTGGTGGGTTATAGCCCTATAGGAGAAGTTTCTTTATATCTTTCTGAGTCTCTCCTTTCCTTAAAGGTGGGTCATTTAGGTATGGGTTTTTCCATTTGATTGCCCACCAATTTAGATTTTGACTACCCATGAGCAAAAAATGTTGAAAAGAGTTTTTCTTAACCCATTCTCTTTTATTATCCAAGTCATGCCTCAAGGGAATGCTCATAATATTTTAAATTCTCTGGAATCAAAAGTGCTTTGTTAAGCACCCGTTCTAATCTCTCAAGATTTGCACTCTTAAATAAGTGTTTATTCTAATCATTCTCAAGTGTTTGCACTCTTTGATATGTGTTTGCACTCACAGTACCCCATAGGCTTATTTTCGTGTCCCTCTCCACTTTAGTTAGTTTACCATATTAGCCAAGATCACTAGGACTTTACTTAGCTTGTAATGTAAGGTTTAGGTAATGGGTATGAATAAAAGAGATAAGGATTTATCAAATAAAGAGAGCGTGAAGTATGATGTCTCATTTTTCACTTTTTCTTTTTTGGATAAGCATGTGGCTCAAGATGAAGTCCATTTCTCTTTACTAGTCTCTTTTTCTTTTAGCTAGCCCCCTCTTTTTTGGTCTAGCAATTTTTTTTTCATTTTTTTCTCAATATTTCTTCTCTTTTTCTTTTTCTATTTGTGCTTTTTCACATAGTTTTGGAAGGAACACCTTCAGTCCTTTCACTTGAGCCTTATATTGTTGCTCATAGCATTTTCCTTTGATAGTAGGGATACTCCTTTTAGCTCTCCTTCAAGGTAGAGTAATAGTTTTTCAAATTAAAAGGTTAAAGTTGGCACGGGTCAAAGGAAGGAAGTCGGATGGTGGTCTTGCCATCCTTTTATAGGCTCAAATGGGTGACTATGGGAATTCTGATATTAGGGCTTAGCTTAAAAGGCTCAAACTGTCCAAAGATGGCCTAGGTCATTTCTTGAATAATGCGGTGTCCAACAAATAGACTCAAGGGGCATTTAGACAAGTTCTAGGGTATCTGTTTTCCCACAATAAGCACACTCTCACTATAGCTCTTTTTTTCATCATTTTTTAATGATGAACACTCAGTCATTCAAGAGAATTAAGTATTTAAGCAAATATATTTCATCATCGGCAATTGGATTTATCAAGAATGAGATTAAGAAAATTTTTCTTCATTCATTAGCTCATGAGCGTCAATGTTTGGGATAAATCATATTGCCCCAGTATTAGTTTAGTTTAATAGGCAAAGGAAATTAGATAAAAAGTAATGCATTCATCATGCTAAGCATTTTATTGAATTAAAAGGTGTGCCCATACAAACTCCTTGCTAAGGCCTTGGGCAAAGCCATTAGCAGGTGCCATAAAATAAAAACTTGAAAAGATAAATACGAAAAGAGGAAAAAGTGCAACTTATGGTAGGTGGTGCAAGAATAGATCCACCATCTCGAACCAACTGGTTCACTCTGATCACAATATCTTGATTTTGCCCATGTTGTTCTAGTGTTGAGCATTTGGATTGTCATGATTAGGTAAGGGATTGCCATGCAGATCTGGTTCTGGTTGCTTAGGTTCAAAAGTCAACCACTTGGCGTCAATCAATCCCTAAACCCTCCTTTTAAATGCAAGACAGTTATCAATAGAGTGGCCTTTTGCCCTTGCATGGTAAGTACAAGTAAGTTGCTCATTGTACCATGGTGGATATGGGGGTTGAAAGGTATGCGATGGAACCAAAGATACTAGATTATTCTGCAACAACTGGGGTAAGAGCTCAAAGTACGGTATTGGGATCGAATCAAAGTTCTCAACTTTCTTATTAAATTGCAGCCTCGATTGATTTTGTTGATATCGTTGGGATTGTTGTTGATTGGGCTGAGAAGCTTGGGCAACTAGTGCTTGCAAAGTCAGCGTAGAAATGTTCACAACAGGGGTATTACCCTTCAATTTTCCTTTTTTTCTAGTATTCTACTGAGTGCACTCCTTCTTTTTTCTTATCATTCTAGAATTTCTTTTGGCTCTCAGCAATTAGCTTTCCCATCTTTCCTGTTGTGACTCCTCTTTCCACCCTTTCACCAACTATAACTAAGTTAGCAAAATTAGGAGATGTGCATGTTGCTATTGTAGCATAATAAGGATCCTCTAGAGTGCTCATAAAAAGGGTGATCATTTCTTTATCAGATACAGGTGGTTGCACTCGAATTGCTATGTTTCTCCACCTCTGAGCATAATCCTTAAACGATTCTTTTTCTCCTTTTCTCATGTCTTGCAGCTGAAACCTATCAGGAGCAATGTTCTTATTGTATCGATACTGCCTCATAAAAGACTCAGCCAAGTCTTTCCAAGTGCAAATAGAATGGTGATCCAAGCTTAAATACCATTCTGCAGCCTCATCAATCAAACTATCTTGGAAGACACGCATCAGTATCTTTTCATCATTAGAATAAGTTGCCATTTTTTGGATGTATATGAGAAGATGAGTCTTTGGATAAGACGTCCCATTATACTTAGTAAATTTAAGGACTTTAAACTTTGGTGGCAAGATCACATCAGGGACTAGTCCCATTTCTGAGAGATCCAACACATTATCATCGTCCGAGAATCCTTCGATCTTCCTCATCCTAGCTTCTAGAATCTCATACCTCTCTTGGGCCTTGGCTTCCTCAATAGCCTTCTTCAATTTCTCCTGTTCTGCTGGATCATGAAAGTTTGGGATGATTTTGACTTCTAGGCCCTTTTCATGGTAAGAGTTTTGGGCTTGCTGATCCTTAGGTTGCTCTTGATTATAAGTATCTTTTGGCCCTTGATAGCTATATTGAGCTTCTTGTTCTTGATTGTAGGGATCTTTTGGCCCTTGACAGCTATTCTGAGCTTGTAATTTCATCATTTCCATCATTTTGGCCAACTGACCCTTGAGTTGGTCAATCTCACTCTGCATTTCCTCCATTGTCTTTTCTTGCTTAGGATTTTCCTGACCTAAGCCTTCCATTGGTCTACTTCGGGAATGTGTCGGAGTTGTGATTACTTCTTTATCCTATTGAGTAAACAATGCATTATTGGTATGCAAATGAGAATATATGCATATGAATGTGATGCGATGCATGAAGCCGAAAGTGTGCAACTTATGCAAGTATTAATGAAGAATGCATGCTTTTTTTTTTTTTGCCCCCATCTATCGTAAATGTATATAAATCTTAACTTAGGGACTTCATGTATATAGAAATAACATGTATATGGTAGGAGAATTGAGCTAAAAATATAATCACAAACATGTGATGAGATAAAGGAAATATTTCCCATTGTGCCTAATTTTAGGTAAGTCCTAGGTCTTTGTTCACTCTCATGGGCTTGGGCCAGCACTTCCTTTCACAAGGGGCAGCTCTAGGCTATTACTAGTGTGATGGTAGGTTTTATGTTTCCTACATCAGGTCCCCAAATTATCCACGGAAGGATAAATTTGAGTGGGGTATTTCGAGAGCCCATGCAGAGACCGAAGGTCTCTCGAAGGCTAACCTTACTACACCTCTCTAGCCTACAAGGTACCTTAAATGGCCCGGATATAAGGCACAAGGGTCATGACTTCCCCTTTACTCTAGTGCATGGTGAGAATGACACTATGTGTAGGGAATCATATCCAAATCACATGCAAATATATACATTTATAAAAATAAATAGGTATAAAATTTAAACACCCAAAAGTACTAGAAGCTAGTAAGCATACCTTTTATTTCATCATCTCCACAAAAATAAACCAATAAATCAGTCAAGAAATTAATAAGATCATTTTTAAAATGGCCTAACCCTTTAATGTCCCCAGTAGAGTCACCAAGCTATTGACCCTAAAATTTTATTTTGGAGTCGCCACCGACCTAAATTATCTAAAGGTGAGATTGGACACCTAATTTAAAAATGGTCAACATTTCAAAGATTGAGTTCGGAGGTTGGTTATGTTTTAGGGAAGGTGTTAGCACCCTAAATGCCCTTTCGGTACCAAAAATGATCTTATTAATTTATCTTAATTAATTTATGTTGGTTTAAAATTTAAAAAAAGATTTTTGACAAATAATTTCTGCCCATTCCGATCAGGATAAAAATAGTTTTTGAGAAAAATCCCCTTCCTATTCCAGTTCAGGGTTTTAAAAAATAATTTTAAGAAAATCTCCTTCCTATTCCAGTCCGGGGTTTTGAAAATAATTTTAAGAAAATCCCCTTCCTATTCCAGTCCAGGGTTTAAAAATAATTTTAAGAAAAATCCCCTTCCTATTCCAGTCTGGGGTTTTAAAAATAATTTTATAAAAATCCCCTTATTTAACTAGCTTGACTAGAAATTAGGATTAAGGTTTAAGAAAAGTGGCTTGCCTAGTGTGACTAAGTTAGAGCCAGAATCTTTAATACAAAATATACAGAATTTTTAGTATGTAAAAGTCATATGAAGATTCTACACAGAATGCAGAAACAAAACAACAAAACAGAAATAGAATTGCTAAAACTTATTTTGTGCAGAATTTATGAAACAAAATGCAGAATTATAGTGTAGAATTTGTGATAGAAAAAATGCAGAATGAAATAATGTGCAGAATTTTCAAGCAGAAAATAGTGCAGAATTTTTAGTTCAAGATGCAGTACAAAACTATTTAAACAGAATGTAAAACCGTGTAGAAATAGAAGCTTGAATCTTGAAAATAGTATAAAATAGATGTGTGCAGAAAATTAAAACACCATATGCAGAATTTAATCATGCGCATGATTATGCAGAATTTAAGATAGAATCTATGCATGCTAATAGTGCAGAATATGCAGAATTTTGTCATGATTTTATTTGCATGTAGAGACCTACAATAAATCAAGATAAAAGGGGTGAAAGAATGTGAAAATACATGCATGTCATGATTAATAAAAGTGAAAGTTATGCAAACACTATAGCAAAAATAATCCTAGCTATATTAGGATTAAAGTAAGAGATCTACAAGATTAAAATTAAACAACATATATGAATCTAAAAGAAAAGAGGAAAGGGGCTTACCTTGAGTATCTTCCTTTGTGTGATTTGAAAAAAGGATGTATGCTTGTGGTGTGAAGAGTGTGTGGTTGTATGAGAAAGTGAAGAGGTTTTTCTTGCTGAAATTTTCTTCCAAAAAGTCTCCTCCCTTGTGATACGTGAAAAGCCCCTTTTTTTCTTGTAGGATCAAGTCTCTTTGTTGCTCTTCTCTCCTCTTTTTGGCTGAAATTTTCTTCAAAAAAGTCTCCTCCCTTGTGATACGTGAACTTCCCTCTTTGTAGCCTTTTTGCTAAAATTTTGGAGGCTCCTTTTTCTTGTGTACGTGAAGGACTTTTATTAGTGTAGATTTAGAATTTCTTTCCTAATTAAATTCTTATTTCTTAGTTTTAGTTAGATTTTATCTTTATCTTTTAGCTCTTATTTTTTATCTTATTATCTTTATCTTTTTATCTTTTAATTTATTTTCTTATCTTTTAATTTTTTATTTATCTAACATTTTCTTATTTATCCTCTAAATTTTAGATTTTCTTATCTTATTTTTATCTTTTATCCTAATTCTTCTATTTTTCTAATTTTCTTTTATATTTATCTTCATTTTCTAATTTTCCTTGAATTTATCTTCATTTTCTGATTTTCCTTGAGTTTATCTTTATTTTTCTGAATTATCTTGGAATTATCTTTATTTTTTTGAATTATCTTGGATTTATTTGATTTTTTTATTTTTTGAATTTATTTGATTTTTTGGAATTTTCTTGGATTTATTTTCATTTTGGGTTTGAGCTTATTTAGTTTAGATTTTGGTTAGGTTTAATTTTGGGTTTAATCTTATTTTATTTTGTTATTTTTTAGTTTAAGTTTGGGTTTGCAATTTATGTTAAAGTTTTGAGAAGTGGATTGGACAAAATTAGGTGTCTACAACACTCCTAATCTTTCTTAGAAGAGAAAGAACTAAGATACGTTCAAGGACTATGTCAAAAAGGGTTTTAGCCCAGATATGTAAACAGGGGCAATAAAGTCAACAATGACATTTTTATGAATAAGAAAACTAAGGCAAGGAATATACTAAGAATTCAGTGACACTAAGGCAATCCTTCTGAAGAGAGCAAGTCAAAAGACTCAAAAGTGCTAGAGTCGACTCAAAAGCTCCCAAAGGTCATGGAGTAGCATTTTTTACAATTTACAAGAATTTCATTTTTCTAGTATGTTATCATGCATCATCATAGGATAATATTGCATCATTGCATACAAACATACCATCATCGCCTAAATTCTCAAGAAAATTAAAATTTTCACAAATCGAGCATGTCCCTAAGATTTTGAAAAAAATTAAGATTCTACATTATCATGTCAAACATGCACAAACATAAGCATCTCATTTTATACTATTCAAGTTAGAAACAAACTTATTCAAGTCAAATCAGGCCATTATGGGAAGAACCCATTCAAAAGTCATTTTTTTTTTGGTCCCTGTAGGGTGGACTATAACCCTTCCGAGCTTAAGATTAAAAGAGAAAATTCTATGGTCATTTTTGGTCCCTATTGGGTGGACAGTAGCCTTTCTAAACTTAGGATTAAAAGAAAAAATCTTAAGGTTATTGTTAGTCCTTGTTGGGTGGCCAGTAACCCTTCTGGTCCCTGTTAGGTGGACGATAACCCTTTCGAACTTAGGATTAAAAGAGGAAATCCTATGATCATTTTTGGTCCTTGTTGGGTGGATAGTAGCCCTTCTGAACTTAGGATTAAAAGAGGAAGTTCTAAGGTCATTTTTGGGTCCCTGTAAGGTGGATTGTAACCCTTCCAAACTTAGGATTAAAAGAGAAAATCCTAAGGTTGTTTTTGGTCCCTGTTGGGTGGATGGTAACTCTTTCGAACTTAGGATTAAAAAAGAAAATCCTAATGTCATTTTTGATCCCTATTGAGTGGACGGTAAACCTTCCAAACTTAGGATTAAGAAAACAAATCCTAAGGTTATTTTTGGTCCTTGTTGGGTGGATGGTAGCCCTTCTGAGCTTAGGATTAAAGGAGAAAATCCTAAGGTCATTTTTGGTCCCTATTCAATGGACAGTAACGCTTTCGAAGTTAAGATTAAAAGAGAAAATTCTAAGGTCATTTTTGGTCCTTGTTGGGTGGATGGTAACCATTTTGAACTTAGGATTAAAAGAGAAAATCTTAAGATCATTTTTGGTTCCTGTTGGGTGGATGGTAACCCTTCCAAACTTAGGATTAAAAGAGAAAATCCTAAGGTCATTTTTGGTCCCTGTTGGGTAAACAGTAACCCTTCGCATTATATATTGACCCGAACAAAATAGTGTCTCTCAAACTTTGCCCATCTTTTAGTTTCTAAAAGATGAGTAAAGAGGGGTAATCTGTAGACACCTAATTTTGTCCAGCCAACTTCTCAAAACTTTAACATAAATTGCAAACCCAAACTTAAACTAAAAAATAACAAAATAAAATAAGATTAAGCCCAAAATACAATTAAATTCAAAATAAAACCAAGCCCAAATACAAAAATAAAATTTTAAAATAAAACTAAAAGAAAATTAGAAAAAATAAAAGATAAGATAACCAAAATTAAAAAATGATAATACAAGATAAATAATAAGAGGATAAGAGATAAGATATTAAGATAAGTAAAAGATAGCAAAGATAAAATATAATAAAAGAGATAAAAATAATAAAAAATGATAAAGAATTTAAGATAAAAAAAACTTCAAAATTCTGCATTTATAAAAACACAAAATGGCATAAACGGAGGGGGGTTTTCTTTTTTCATGGAATAAGCAAAAGGGAGCCTCAAAAAAGAGAAAATTAGCTTGAGAGAATCTATAGAACAAGAAAAATCCTCTTCTCAGCCTTGAACCCCCACGTTCTAGTCCCAAAATTGTAGACTATACCACTTCAACCACCCTTCCTTTTTGCCGTCTATTCCCCAATCAAAAGGAGAAGAACACGTTTGTTGCGCCTGGAATCAAGCAACCATAGTTCGTTCCCTGCAACCAGGAGTTATCAGGAAGCCATATCTATAACCAGAGAATTGCGCTCCGTTGTCCTTCACCAATCCTTTATTGAGTGTCGATCTTTTCTTTGATTGGGTCTCCTTCTTTTGAATCAAGAAGTAATCTTTTGAAGTCCAGAAGTTGAAATCAAAAGGTATTCATGCATACTATGCTGCCTTGAGTTTTGCTATTAACTAGTTTATGCAATTTTGGACTAATTATTCATGCTTGGAATTTTATGATAGTTATTAGTTCTTGTTTTCTTGTGAAGATTATATTAAGTTTATGCTTCTAAATTCATATTAGTTGGATGGAAACTTGTAATTTTCTAGATTTAAATTGTTGTGGTTTGAATGTCATTCCAATTTTAGGAAATTCCTAAGATGGTCTTATCTTCATGATAGATGAGTTGCTAGGAGCTTATTTTGATCTTAATAGCTTTGAGGCTTAATTACTCCAAATTATGTGATGTATTTGGGACTTTAGTCAATTTGATTAAAATGAATTTAAAATAAATTAGAATTTGTTTCTTTTAAGCATAAAGATAAAGATTCAAGGAGGTAGTACATGTGCCCAATTTTATGATTTGGAAGATTTTCTTAAAATCACTATTATTTTAAAACCCTAGACTTGAATAGAAAGGAATTTTTTTAAAAAATTATTTTAAAACTCTATACTGGAATAAGAAGGGAATTCTCTTAAAATTATTTTTAAAACCCCAGACTAGAATAGGAAGAGGATTTTCTCAAAATTATTTTTTAAACCCCAGCCTGGAATAGAAAAGGAATTTTTCTCAAAATCAATTTTATCCCAATCCAAAATGGGTAGGGATTATTTTCAAAAAATTTTTAAAAGCCAACATAAATTAATCAAAATAAATTAATTAGATCATTTTTTGTATTAAAAGGGCGTTTAGGGTGCTAACACCTTCCCTAAAATGTAACCAACCCCCGAACTCAATCTCTAAAACGTCGACCATTTTTAATTAGGTGTCCGATCTCACCCTTAAATAATTTAGGTCGGTGGCAACTCTAAAACAAAATTTTAGGGTCAATAGGGAGCATATTTAAAAAGAAAGCTTTCATGCTCATTTTTATTTCCCTTTACTTTGTTTTTTTATTTATTTCATTTATCAAATTTGAGTATGGGTTGTATGATATCATGCAAAAATAGAGAGACAAAATCACAAGGGTGCCAAAACATCATGAAACAAAGCATCTTAATATGCAGAAATTTCAGCAAGATTATGCTTATCTGAATTTCTCAACTCAGCGAGTCAACTTAGTGTGATCATCATAGTTTAGTGAGTCAACTCAGTGTGTTGACTCAATGTTACACGAGTTTAGCCAATTTGCAAACTATGCATAGTGACATGCACCGAACAATAGTGATTTACAAATTGATTTCAGCTCTTATTCATGCCAAAACAAGGACAAACATGCCAAAACTCAGCAACATGCATGCAACAAACACGGCTAGAACTTATTCAGCCAACATACACACCATGCATGCCATAACTCAACATCTTGTACACAGCAAGCAGAGCCGAAGCAAGGATGAGTCATAGATATATCTCATTAAGAACCAATAGTCACACAAAAACCAAGAGGATCCAAACTCAATCCCACTCATTAAAATACAAAGCCGAAGCAAACTGAAATAGGGAGTAGAGCATACCTCCAGTCCTCGGTGCAACCTCTCCTCCTTGTCCTTCCGTGTAGTGGTTTTGGGTGTTTATCCCTCTCTGTTCTCTGGCTTGTTTGTGCAGAGGCTTCATAGTCCTCCTTTGAGTGTAATACCTGAGCTTCTTGAGGGTCCTAGGTGGGAGAAGGAATTTGGTTCCTCTTGTACATGTGCACTTTGTTTTCTAGTTTTGGAATACAGGAATGACTTCTTCAAGTGCTCTCAGATGGAAGAAACTCTTTGATGCTTGGAGACTCTAGGTCCTGATAGCTCTTTGATGGGGATGGAATTTTCGTATGGAGTCCCTTCAGCTGGAGAGGAACTCCCTTTTTATAGCTGAGCTAGGGGCTGGCTTTCATCCACCTAATGGTTACCACCCCTCTTCGAAGTTGGTGTCACTTCTGCTACAAGCAGTAGCTATCTGTTTCACTGCCTTCTCCTCTACATCACGGTGCCTACCTTATTTCATGCTATGTGCTACCATCTTGCTCCACTCTTCGGCTGTGTGCGTAGGCTCTCTGCTTCCATCTACAAGTGGTTGCTGCAACCTGTAGGTTCTGCACCCTACTCACTCCAACTGCTGTCATAGTAGTTGGTGGAAGCTACTAAAGTTTGATGAGTGGTGGTGGAGCTTGTTGCTCAAAGGAGGTGATGTGTTGCAGTTGGTTCAGCCATGAAGGTGGTGGCAGCCTTTCACGGTTGTGGTTGGCTTTCCTAGTTGACATAATGGTGAGTTTCAGCAGCTGGTGGAAGTTGTGTTGGTGATGGTGGTGGAGAGAGCTAAAGCCCAACCATGGAACTACAACTTAGTTCCATCCTAAAGAGGAGCTTCTGGCCTTAAGGAAATGAAGCAAAAGGGAAGGGGAATTGGCAAGAAGGGGCAATGAAGGGAGGGTTGGTTCTTCACAAAGAAACCGACCCTTCCTCATGCATTTTTTTTTATATATCATTATTATATTACTATCTCATTATTGTATTAATATTATATTATTTTATTATTATTATATGTATTTGAGTTAAAATTTATTTCTTCTTCTCTTTTTTCTTCTCTTCTTCTTTTTTCTCTTTTGGCTTCTACTTATATTTACTTTTTTGTAGTCTTTTTAGTATTGTTTATTTTGTTGAGAAATATAACACAACTTAGTTTAGGGTTTCAGACGAAATTTGGTGTCTACACTTGGGAGATAGAGAAATTATGATGGGGAAGGGGAGAGAGACAGAGGGAAAGGTGGTTGGAAAGAAAGGGAAAGAGGGGGAGAGAGAAGGAAGGAAGTTTTCAAGAGTGAGAGAGACATTTTAGACATATAGTGAGAGAGCATATAGTTTTAAAGAGAAAGAGGGAAAGTTTTAAAGAGAGACAAGTGGCTAAGAGAGAGTAGTTTTAGAATGAGAAAAAGAGTAAGAGAGAGAAAGAGAAAAGTTTTAGAGAGAGAGACTGGGAGAGAGAGAAAAAGAGAGAAACTTTGGATGGATAAAGAACTAAGATAAAGAAGTTTTAGAGAAAGAAAGAGAGTGAGAGAGAAACAGAGAGATAGAGATAAAGACAGAGTGAGTGTGTGCATGTGTTCAGGAGATAGAGAGATTATGTTGGGGAGGGAAAGAGAGACATAGAGGGAAAGGGTGTTAGGGAGAACGGGAGAACGGGAGAGAGAGAGAGAAGGAGGCAAGTCTTCAAGAGTGAGAAAGACATTTTAGATAGAAAGAGAGAGAGTGACAGAAGTATTAAAGAGAGAGAGTGGGAACGAGAGAAGTTTCAGAGAGAGTTAGAGAAGTTTTAGAGAGAGAGAAAGAGAAAGAGAAAAACATTTTAAAGAGATAGAGAGAAGTTTTAGACAAAGAGAGAGAAACAGAGTGAAAGAGAGAGAAGGAAATTTTGAAGAGAGAGAGAGAGGAGTTTTAGACAAAGAGAGAGAATGAGACAAAGAGAAAGAGTCTTGGGGAGGGAGAGAGGGACAAAGAAGTTTTAGACTGAGAGTGGGAAAGAGAGTAGGTTTAGAGAGAGTGAATATAGAAAGAAGTTTTAGAAAAAGAGCAATTTTAGAGAGCATGAGCGAGAGGCAGAGAGAGATACTTGCTGGAGAGAGAGAGAGATTAGAAGTTTCAAAGAGAGACAAAGAGGAAGGGAAATGTTAAAGAGAAAGAGAGAAAGTGAGAGAAGTTTAAGAGTGAGAAAGAAAGATCTTTTTGAGGGAGGGAGAGAGGGATAGTGTGAGAGAAATTTTCAAGAGAGAAAGAGAACAAGACAACAACTCTAGAGAGAGAAAAGGAGGGGGAAATTTTAGAGCAAGAACCTTCACAAAGAGAGAGTGAGAGAGAAATTTTAGACACATAGATAGAAAGAGAGAGAGTGAGGGAGAGAAAGAGATAGACATTTTTAAAAAGAGTGAGAAAGAAAAGTTTTAGAGAAAGAGAGACAAAGAAACAAAGAGAAAGAGTGTTGGGAAAGGAGAGAGGGGGATAAAGGGAAAGGGTGATGGGGAGAAAGGGAAAGAAAGAGAGAGAGAGAGAGAGAGAGAAGGAGGGAAGTTTTTGAAAGTGAGAGAGATATTTTAGATAGATAAAAAGAAAGAGACAGAAGTTTTAAA
Organism: Dicorynia guianensis; assembly: GCA_037013595.1. Classification (NCBI taxonomy): domain Eukaryota; kingdom Viridiplantae; phylum Streptophyta; class Magnoliopsida; order Fabales; family Fabaceae; genus Dicorynia; species Dicorynia guianensis. The sequence goes on from JASUAB010000007.1 coordinate 16,369,057, forward strand.
GAGAGAGAATGAAGTGTTAGAAAAAGAGTGAGAAAGAGAGAAGTTTCAAAGAGAGTTAGTGCAGTTTTAGAGAGAGAGAGATAGGGAGACAAAAAGAGAGAAAGAGATAGAGAAAAGTTTTGGAGAGAAAAAGAAACAAAGAGCAAGAGTGTTGAGGACAAATACAGATAGAGAACGAGTTTTAGGAAGGGAGATAGAGAGGAAGAGAGAAGCTTGAGAGAGATAGTAGGAAAGAGATATGTTCTGCAGTTTTAAAGACATAAAAAGAGTGTGGGGGGAGAGAGAGAAAGATAGAAGCTTTAAAGGGACAAAGTGATAAGTTTTATAGAGAGAGGTTTTAAACATAGAGTAGAGAAGATAGAAGTTTCAGAGAGAGTGAGAGAGAGAAGTATTAGAGAAAGAGCAATTTTAGAGAGATAGTAGGAGAAAGATGGAGAGAAAAAGAGAAGTTTTAGACAAAGAAAGTGTGTGAGTGAGACAAAGAGAAAGGGAGGAGAGAGAGAGAAGTTTTTGAGAGAAAGAGATCTACGTGTTGGAGAGAGAAGAGAGGCAGTCAAGTTTTAGAGAGAGAGGCAAAGAGAAAGGGAGATTGTTAGAGAGAAAGAGACGAAGAGAAGTTTTAGAGAGAGAAAAAGGACTTTTAGAGAGAGAAGAAAGGGTGAGAGAAGGTATAGAGAGAGAAAGAAAGAGACAATAGTTTTAGAGAGAGAAAGGAGGGCTAAATTTTAGAGAGAGAGAGCAAAGGAGAGGGGTTGTAAAGTAAGATAGATGTGTTGGGGAGAGAGGGCAGGGGAAAGAGATGCTTTCAAGAGAGAGAGAGAAAGAGAAGTTTTTGAGGGGGAAGGAGAGTGAGTGAGAGAGAGAGTAGTTTTAAAGAGACAAAAAGAGAACTTTTTACAGAGAGAAGTTTTATAGAGTAAGGGAGACTTGTTAGAGCAAGAGAAAGAGAGAGAGAAGTATTATAGAAAGAGTGAGAGAGAAATGTTAAACACAAAGGCAGATAGAGAAACGAAAGTTTTAGAGAGAAAGAGAGAAAAATTTTAGAGAGAGACAGAGAAGGAGAGTGAGTAAGAGATAGCAGAGGGAGAGAGAGTAACAGAGATAGAGTGAGAGATAGTAAAAGAGATAGGTTTTAGAGAAAGAAAGAAAGACAGAGAGAGAAGCTTAATAAAGAGAGGAGTTTTAGAGTGAGATAAAGAGTAAGAGAGGGAAAGAGAGAAGTTTTAGAGAGAGAGTAAGAGTGGGATAGAAGTTTTATATTGAGGGTGTAGGGAAGAGAGAAGTTTTAGAGAGTGTGTGAAAGAGAAAGAGAGAAGCTTTAGATAGATATATAGAGAGAGACAGAAAAGTTTTACAGAGATAAAAAGAGCAAGAGATAGACAGAGAGACAAAGTGTGTATGTGTTTAGGAGATAGAGAGACATTATGTTGGGGAGGGGGAGAGAGAGATAGAGGGAAAGGGTGTTAAGGAGAGAGGGAGAGAGAGAGAGAGAGAAGGAAGGAAGTTTTTGAGAATGAGAGAGACATTTTAGATAGATAGTGAGAGAGATAGAAGTTTTAAAGAGAAAGAGAGATAGATAAGTGGTTGAGAGAGGGTGAGAGAGAGTAGTTTTAGAGTGAGAAAAAGAGTAAGAGAGAGAAGGAGAGAAGTTTTAGAGAGAAAGTAAAAAAGGGAGAAAAGTTTTGCATAGAGAGTGTAGGAAAGAGAGAAACTTTGGAGAGAGTGAGGGAGAGAGAAAGAGAGAAAGAGAGAAGCTTTAGATAGATAGAGAGAGACAGAGATAGAGAAGTTTTACAAAGAGAAAAGGAGCAAGAGAGAGGGATAGACAAAGACAGAGTGTGTGCATGTGCATGCGTTTAGTAGATAGAGAGATTGTGTTAAGGAGGGAGAGAAAGAGGAGATAGTGGTAAAGGGTGTTGGGGAGAAAGGGGAAGAAAGACAAGTTTTAGAGAGATAGAAGGAGGGAAGTTTTCAAGAGTGAGAGAGACATTTTAGATAGGTAAAGAGACAATGACAGAAGTTTTAAAGAGAAAAAGAGAGAAGTTTAAAAGAAAGTGAAGTGTTGGAGGGAAAGTGGGAAAGATAGAAGTTTCAAAGAAAGTTAGAAAAGTTTTAGAGAGGGAGAGAGAAAAGGAAGTTTTAAAGAGAGAGAGAAGTTTTAGATAAAGAAAGAGAATGAGACAAAGAGAAAGAGTCTTAGGGAGGGAGAGAGGGATAGAGAAGTTTTAGACAGAGTGTGGGAAAGAGAGTAGTTTTAGTGAGAGTCAGATAGAGAGAAGTTTTAGAAAAAGAGCAATTATAGAGAGCAAGAGTGGGAGGCAGGGAGAGAAGTTTTAGAGAGAGAATCTTTTAGGAGAGAGATACATGTTGGAGAAAGATTGAGAGAGGTAGTAAAGTTTGAGGGAGAGAGGCAAAGAGGGAGGGAAATGTTCGAGATTAGAGTGAGAAAGAAAGAACCTTTTGAGGGAGGGAGAGAGGGATAGTGTGAGAGAAGTTTTCAAGAGAGAGAGAGAAAGAGATAGCAGTTATGGAGAGAGAAAGGGAGGGAAAGTTTTAGAGCAAGTACTTTCATAGAGAGAGAGTAAAAGAGAAATTTTAGATAGAGAGAGGAGAGAGAGGAAGAGATAGAATTTTTAAAAAGAGTAAGAGAGAGAAGTTTTAGAGAAAGAGTGTTGGAAAGGGAGAGAGAGAGAGAGATAGAGGCAAAAGGTGTTGGGTAGAGAGAGAGAGAAGGAGGGAAGCTTTCAAGAGTGAGAGAAACATTTTAGACAAATAGAGAGAGAGGAGACAAAAGTTTCAAAGAGAAAGAAAGAAGTTTCAAAGAGAGAGAGGGAAGTGTTAAAGAAAGTGTGGGAAAGAAAGAAGTTTCAGAGAGAGCTAGAGAAGTTTTAGAGAAAGAGATAAAGAGAGTGAGCAAGATAGAGAAAAGTATTGGAGAGAAAAGGAGACAAAGTGCAAGAGTGTTGAGGATAGATACAAATAAAGAACGAGTTTTAGGGAGGGACATAGAGAGGATGAGATAAGTTTTAGGGAGATAGTAGGAAAGAGATAAGTTTTAGAGAGAGTGACAGAAGTTTTAGAGACATAGAGAGAGAGAGAGAGAGAGAGAGAGTGGGAGGGAGAGAGAAAGACAAAAGAGGGAAATTTTAAAGAGAGAGAGGTTTTAGACAGAGAGTGGGAAAGAGAGAAATTTTAGAGAAAGAGCAAGTTTAGAGAGACAGTGGGAGAGAGAGAGAGAAAAAGAGAAGTTTTAGACAAAAAGAAGTGTGTGAGTGAGACATAGAGAAAGGGAGAGAGAGAGAGATATGTTTTGGGGAGAGAAGAGAGGCAGTAAAATTTTAGAGAGAGAGACAAAGAGAGAGGGAAATGGTAGAGAGAAGGAGAGAGATGGAGAGAAGTTTAAGAGAGAGAAAGAACTTTTAGAGAGAGGGAGAGAGAGAGTGAGAGAAGTTCTGGAGAGGGAAAGAAAGAGATAACAATTTTAGAAAGAGAAAAGGAGGGCTAAATTTTAGAGAGAGAGCAGTGGAGATTGTAGAGAGAGACAGAGAGATGTGTTAAAGAGAGAGAGAGTATAGAGAAGTTTTTGAGAGAGAGAGAAAGAGAAGTTTTTGAGAGGGAAGGAGAGTAAGTGAAAGAGAGCAAGGGAGAAAGAGAGAATAGTTTTAGAGTGACAAAAAGAGAACTTTTTATAAAGAGAGAAGTTTTATAGAGTGGGAGAGACATGTTAGGGAGAGAGAAAGAGTGAGAGAAATTTTAGTTACAAAGAAAGACAATGAGACCAAAGTTTTTGAGAGAAAGAGAGAAAAGTTTTAGTGAGAGACATAGAAAGATAGTTAGTGAGAGACAAAGGGGGGGGGGAGACAGTGACAATGATAGAGTGAGATATAGGAAAAAAGAGAGAAGTTTTAGAGAGAGTGACTAAGAGAAGTTTTAGAGAAAGAGAGAAATGCATAAAGAGAACTAAAAAGAGAGAAAGAGAGAGAGAAAGAGAAAGAGGAGTTTTAGAGTAAGAGAAATTGTAAGAGAGTGAAAGAGAGAAGTTTTAGAGAGAGAGAGAGAAAGAAAGAAGCTTTAGATAGATAGATAGAGAGAGAAAGAGAGCAAGAAAGGGTCAAAGATATAAAGACAAAGACAAAGTGTATGTGTGTGTGTGTGTGTTCGTGAAATAGAGAGATTATCTTGTGGAGGGAGAGAGAAAGGGAAAGGGTGTTAAGGAGAGATGGAGAGCAGGAGAGAGGGAGAGGGAGAGAGAGAAGGAGGGAAGTTTTTAGGAGTAAGAGAGACATTTTAGGCAAATAGGGATAGAGAGATAGAAGCTTTGAAGAGAAAGAGAGAGAAGTTTTAAAGAGGGAGAGAGAGAGAAGTGTTTGAGAGAGAGTAGTTTTGGATTGAGAAAAGGAGTAAGAGAGAAAAAGAGAGAAGTCTTAGAGAGAGAGTGAAAGAGGGAGAGAAGCTTTATACAGAGTGTGGGAAAGAGAGAAGTTTACAAGAAAGTGATGAGAAAGAGAGAAGTTTTACATAGATAGAGAGAGACAAAGTAAGATACAGTTTTAAAGAGAGAAAGGGAGCAAGAAAAAGAGGAAGAGACAGGACAGAGTATGTGTGTGAGCGTGTGTTCGAGAGATAAAGAGATTATGCTAGGGAGGGAGAGAGAGATAGAGGGGAAGGGTGTTGGGGAGAAAGGGTGAGAGAGAGGAAGAGAACTTTTAGACAGAGAGATGGAGGAAAGTTTTCGAGAGTAATAAAGAGAGAAGTTTTCAAGAGAGAGTGAGAAACAGAGAAGTTCGAGAGAGAGTGAGAAAGAGAAAAAGAATGAAGTTTTCAAGAAAGAGAAAGAAGTTTTAGACAATGAGAGAGAAAGAGAGTGAGGGAGAGAGAGAGAAAGAAGTTTTGAAGAGAGAGAGAGAAGTTTTAGACAAAGAGAGAGAATGAGACAAGGAGAAAGAGTCTTGGGGAGGGAGAGAGGGATAGAGAAGTTTTACACAGAGAGTGGGAAAGAGAGTAGTTTTAGAGAGAGTGAGACAAAAAGAAGTCTTAGAAAAAGAGCAATTTTAGAGAGCAAGAGTGGGAGATAGAGAGAGAAGTTTTAGAGAGAGATAGAGAGTGGTAGGGAAGTTTCAAAGAGAGAGAGAGATAGAGAGGAAGGGAAATATTAGAGAGAAAGAGAGAAAGTGAGTGAAGTTTTAGATTGATAAAGAAAGAACTTTTTGAGGGTAGGAGAGAGGGATAGTGTGAGAGAAGTTTTCAAGAGAGAGAGAGAAAGAGATAGCAGTTTTGCAAAGAGAAAGGGAAGGGGAAGTTTTTGAGCTTTGTAAAGAGAAAGAGAGAAATTTTAGATTAAGAGAGAGTGGGAGAGAGAAAGAGATAGAAGTTTTAAAAAAAGTGAGAGAGAAGTTTTAGAGAAAGAGAGATAAGGAGACAAAGAGAAAGAGTGTTCAGAAGGGAGAGAGAAAGAGAAAGAGATAGAGGGAAAGGGTGTTACGGAGAGAGAGAGAGAGAAAGAAGGAAGTTTTCAAAAGTGAGAAAGACATTTTAATAGATAGAGAGAGAAAGATAGAAGTTTTAAAGAGAAAGAGAGAGAATGAGACAAAGAGAAAGAGTCTTGGGGAGGGAGAGAGGGATAGAGAAGTTTTAGACAGAGAGTGGGAAAGAGAGTAGTTTTAGAGAGAGTGAGACAGAAAGAAGTCTTATAAAAAGAGCAATTTTATAGAGCAAGAGTGGTTGGTAGAGAGAGAAGTTTTAGAGAGAGATAGAGGCAGGGAAGTTTCACAAAGAAAGAGAGATAAAGAAGGAGGGAAATGTTAGAGAGAAAGTGAGCAAAGTTTTAGAGTGATAAAGAAAGAAATTTTTGAGTGTGGGAGAGAGGGATAGTATGAGAGAAGTTTTCAAGAGAGAGAAAGAAAGAGACAGCAGTGTTGTAGAGAGAAAGGGAGGGGGAAATTTTTGAGCAAGAACTTTTGTAAACAGAGTGTAAGAGAGAAATTTTAGATTGAGAGAGAGTGAGAGAGAGAAAGAGATAGAAGTTTTGAAAAGAGTGAGAAAGAGAAGTTTTAGAGAAAGAGAGATAAAGAGACAAGAAGAAAGAGTGTTGGGAAGGGACAGAGAAAGTGATAGAGGGAAAGGTGTTAGGGAGAGAAGGGGAGAGAGAGAGAGAAAGAAGGAAGTTTTTGAAAGTGAGAAAGACATTTTAGACAGATAGAGAGAGAAACACAGAAGTTTTAAAGAGAGAGAGAAGAGTTAGGGAGAGAGGGAAGAGAGAAGTATTAGTGAGAGTTAGAGAAGTTTTTGAGAAAGAGACACAGGGAGAGAGAGGAAGGACAGAGAGAAGTTTTGGGGAGAGAAAGAGACAAAGGGCAAGAGTATTGAGGACAAATACAGATAGAGAATGAGTTCTAGGGAAGGACACAAATAAGAAGAGCAAAGTTTTAGAGAGATAGTTAGAAAGAGATAAGTTTCATAAAGAGTGATAGAATTTCTAGACACATAGAGAAAGAGAGTCAAGGGAGAGAGAGAGAAAGATAAAAGCTTCAAAGGGGCAGAGAGAGAAGTTTTAGAGAGAGAGGTTTAAGTTAGAGAGTGAGAAAGAAAGAAGTTTCAAAGAGAGTGAGAGAGAGAAGTTTCAGAGAACGAGCAATTTTAGAGAGAGAGTAGGGGAGTGAGAGAGAGAAAAAGGAGAAGTTTTGGACAAACAAAGTGTGTGAGGGAGACAAACAGAAAGAGAGACAGCGAAAGAGAAGTTTTTAAGAAAGAGAGGAGCATTAGAGTGAGAGAAAGAGTAAGAGGTGAAAGAGAGAAGTTTTAGGGAGAGAGTGAGAGAGAAACAAAGAAGCTTTACATAGATAGATAGAGAGAGATAGAGAACTTTTAGAGAGAGAAAGAGATGAAGAGATAGACAGTGAGCGTGTTTGAAAGATAGAGAGATTATGATAGGGAGGGGGAGAGAGAGAGAGAGGCAAAGGGAAAGGGTGTTGGGGAGAGAGGGAGAAAGGGGGAGAGAGTAAGTGAAGGAAGGAAGTTTTTGAGAGTGGGAAAGACATTTTAGATAGATAGAGAGAGAGAGAGAGAGATAGAAGTTTTAAAGAGAAAGACAGAGACAAGTTTTTGAGAGAGAGTGAGAAAGAATAGTTTTAGAGTGAGAAAAAGAGTAAGAGAGAGAAAGTGAGACATTTTAAAGAGAGAGTAAAAGAGGGAGAGAAGTTTTATAAAGAGTGTGTGGGAAAGAGAGAAGTTTTTGTGAGAGAGTGAGAGAGAAAGAGAGAAGCTTTGGATAGATAGAGAAGTTTTAGAGAGAGACGGAGAGTGAGAGAGAGAAGGAGCAATAGAGACAGAGTGTGTGCATGCGTGTGTTCTTGAGATAGAGAGATTGTGTTAGGGAGGGAGAGAGGATAAAGAGAAATGGTGTTGGGAGAAAGAGGGGAGAGAGAAGTTTTAGAGAGAGATGGTGTGAAGTTTTTGAGAGTGAGAGAGACATTTTGAATAGATAGAGTGACAGAAGTTTTAAAAAGAAAGAGAAATTTTAAAGAGCGAAAGAGAGAATTGTTAGAGGGAGAGTGAGAAAGAGAAAAGTTTCAAAGAGAGTTAGAGAAGTTTCCAAGAAAAAGAGAGAGAGATAGAGAGAAAAAGAAAGAGAAAGAAGTTTTAAAGAGAGATAGAGAAGTTTTAGACAAAGAGAATGAGACAAAAAGAAAGAGTCTTGGGGAGGAAGAGAGGGACAGAGAAGTTTTAGACAATGTGGAAAAGAGTATAGTTTCAAAGTGAAATAGAGAAGTTTTAGAACAAGAGCAATTTTAGAGAGCAAGGGTGGGAGGCAAAGAGAGAAGTTTTAGAGAGAGAGACAAATAAAGGGGGAAATGTTTGAGAGAAAGAGAGAAAGTGAGAGAAGTTTTAGAGTGAGAAGGAAAGAACTTTTTGAGGGAGAGAGAAAGGGATAGTGTGAGAGAAGTTTTAAAGAGAGAAGGAAAAAGAGATAGTAGTTCTGGAGAGAGAAAGGAAGGGGAAAGTTTTAGAGCAAGAAGAGAGAGAGAGTAAGAGAAATTTTAGACACAGAGAGAGAAAAAGAGAGTGTGTGAGAGATAAATAGATAAAAGTTTTAAAAAGAGTAAGGGGGAGAAGTTTTAGAGAAAGAGAGACAAAGAGAAAGAGTGTTGGAAAGGGAGAGAGAGCGAAGAAAGGAAGTTTTCAAGAGTGAGAGAGACATTTTAGACATAAAGAGAGAGATAGAAATATTAAAGAGAGAGAGAAGTGTTAGAGAGAGTAGGAAAGATTTTAGAGAGTTAGAGAAGTTTTTGAGAGAGAGATAGGGAGACAAAGAGAGAGAGAAAGAGATAGGAAGAAGTTTTGGAGAAAGAAAAAGACAACGACCAAGAGTGTTGAGGATAGATATAGATAGAGAATGAGTTTTAGGAAGGGACACAGAGAGGAAGAGAGAAATTTTAAAGAGGTAGTAGGAAAGAGATAAGTTTCATAGAGAGTGACAGAAGTTCTAGAGACATAGAGAGAGTAAGGGGAGAGAGGGAAAGGCAGAAGCTTTAAAGGGACAAAGAGAGAAGTTTTAGAGATAGAGAGGGTTTAGATAGAGATTGGGAAAGAGAGACGTTTTAGAGAGAGTGAAAAAGGGACATTTTAGAGAAAAAACAATTTTAGAGAGATAGTTGGAGGGAGAGAGAAAAAGAGAAGTTTTATACAAAGAAAATGTGAGTAAGACAAAGAGAAAGGGGGAGAGAGAGAGAGAGAGAGAGAGAGAGAGAGAGAGATTTACATGTTGGGGAGAGAAGAGAGGCATTGAAGTTAGAGAGAGAGAGACAAAGAGAGAGAGAAATGTTAGAGAGAAGGAGAGAGACGGAGACAAGTTTTAGAGAGAGAATGAAAGAACTTTTAGGGAGAGGGATCAAAGGAGTGAAAGAAGTTCTAGAGAGATAAAGAAAGAGACAACAATTTTAGAGAGAGAAAAGGAGGGCTAAATTTTAGAGAGAGAGTGAGGGAGAGAGGTTGTAGAGAGAGAAAGACATGTTGGGGGGAGAGTGAGGGAAAGAGATGATTTTGTGAGAAAGAGAGAGAGAGAGAGAGAGAGAGAAGGTTTTGAGAGGGAAGGACAATGAGTGAGAGTGAGAGAGAGTAGTTTTAAGGAGACAAAAAAAGAACTTTCTACAGAGAGAGAAGCTTTATAGAGTGAGAGATAAATATTAGGGAGAGAGAGAGAGAGATTTTAGACATAAAGAGAGATAGAGAGACAAAAGTTTTGGAGAGAAAGAGAGAAAAGTTTTAGTGAGAGACAGAGAAAGAGAGTGAGTGGAGACAAAGGGGGAAAGACAATGTCAGAGATAGAATGAGAGATAAAAAAGGAGAGAGAAGTTTTGGAAAAAGAGAGAAAGGCAAAGAGAGAGAGAGGAGTTTTAGAGTGAGAGAAAGAGTAAGAGAGTGAAAGAGAGAAGTTTTAGAGAGAGTGTAAGAGAGGGAGAGTGTTTTATACAAAGAGTGTGGGAAAGAGAGAAATTTTAGAGAGTGTGTGAGAGAGAAAAAGAGAAACTTTAGATCGATAGATAAAGAGACACAATGAAGTTTTAGAGAGAGAAAGAGAGTGAGAGAGATACAAAGATACAAAGACAAAGACAGAGTGTGTGTGTGTGTTCAAAAGATAAAAAGATTATGTTGGCAAGGGAGAGAGAGAGACAGTGGAAAAGGGTGGAATTTTTCAAGAGTGAGAGAGACATATTTGATAAATAGAGAGAGAGATAGAAGTTTTAAAGAGAAAAAGAGAGAACTTTTAAAGAGAGGGAGAGAAGTGTTTGGGAGAGAGTGAGAGAGAGAGAAGATTTAGAGTGAGAAAAGAGTAAGAGAGAGAAAGAGAGAAGTTTTAGGGAGAGAGTGAAAGAAGAAGAGAAGGTTTATGCAGAGACTGTAGGAAAGAGAGAAGTTTAAGAGAGAGAATGAGAGAAGCTTTAGATAGATAGATAGATAGAGACAATGATAGAGGAGTTTTAGGCAGAGAAGGAGTGAGAGAAAGAAGGAGAGATAGAGATAGAGTGTGTGTGTGTGTACACATTTTTGGGAGATAGAGAGATTATGCTAGGAGGGAGGGAGAAAGATAAAGGAAAAGGGCATTAGGGGGAAAGGGGGAGAGAGAGAGACAAGTTTTAGAGAGAAAAGGAGGGAAGTTTTTGAGAGTGTGAGAGACATTTTAGTCAAACAGAAAGAGAGAGAAGTTTTAAAGAGAGAGAGAAGTGTTAGAGAGAGTGGGAAAGAGAGAAGTTTTAGAGAGAGAGACAGAGAGATGCAAAGAGAGAAAGAGATAGAGAGAAGTTTTGGAGAGAAAAAGAGACAAAGTGCAAGAGTGTTAAGGACAGATATAGATAGCGAACAAGTTTTAGGGAGGGGCATAGAGAGAAAGATAGAAGTTTTAGTGAGAAAGTAGGAAAGTGATGAGTTTCAAAGAGTGACAGAAGTTTTAGAGACATAGAGAGAGAGAGTAGGGGGGAGAGAGGGAAAGATAGAAGCTTTAAAGGGACAAGACAAAAGTTTAAGGGAGAGAGCAAGAGAAGTTTTAAGGAGAGAGAAGTTGTAGAGACAAAGAGTAGTTTTAGACAGAGAAGGAGGATGAGTGAGAGACAAAGAGAGGTTTTTAGAGACAAAAATAGAACTTTTTAGAGAGAAAGAAGTTCTATAGAGAGAGAGACATGTTAAGGAGAGAGAGAGAGAGAGATGTTTCAGAGAAAGGGTGAGAGAGAAATTTTAGACATAGAGATAGACAGAGAGACAAAAGTTTTAGTAATAGATAGAGAAAGAGAGTGAGTAAGAGACAAAGGTGGAGAAAGAGCGACATAGATAGAGTGAGAAAGGGAAGTGAGAGATAAAAGTTCAGAGAGAGAGAGAGATAGAAAGAGAAGTTTAAGAGAGAGAGTAGTTTTAGTGAGAGAAAAAGAGTAACAAAGAGAAAGAGAAGTTTTAGTAAGAGAGTGAAAGAGAGAGAGAAAGAGAGAAGCTTGAGATAGATAAATAGATAAAGAGACAGAGAAGTATAAGTGAGAAAAAGTGTGTGTGAGAAAAATTTTAGACAGATAAAGAGAGATCAAGAGAGATAAACAGAGACTGAGACAAAGATAAAGATTGTGTTAAGGAGGGGGAGAGAGAGAAAAAGGCAAAGGGTGTTAGGGAGAAAGGGAGAGAGAGAGAGGGAGAGACAAAAGTTTCAAAGAGAAAAAGAGAGAAGTATTAAAGAAGGAGAGAGAGAGAGAGAGAAGTGTTAGAGCGAGAGTGGCAAAGAGGGAAGTTTCAGAGAGAGTTAAAGAAGTTTGAGACTTAGAGAGAGAGAGAAGCATTAAACAAAGAGAGAGAAAGAGGCAAAGAGAAAGAGTATTAGGGAGGGAGTGAGAGAGAGAAGTTCTAGACAAAGAGTAGGAGTGGGAAAGAGAAGTTTTAGAGAGAGTGAGACAGAGAGAAGTTGTAGGAAAAGAGCAATTTTAGAGAGAGAACTTTTTGGGAGAGAGATACATGTTGGAGAGAGGCAGGAAGTTTTAGAGAGAGACAAAGAGGGAGGGAAATGTTAGAGAGAAGGAGAAAGAGGGAGAGTAGTTTAAGAGTGAGAGACAAAGAAATTTTCCAAGTGAGAGAGAGAGAGAGAGTGGGAGAAATTTTAAAGAGAGAGAGAAAGAGATAGCAATTTTAGAGAGAGAATGGGAAGGGAAGTTTTAGAGAGAAAGAGAAATTTGGACAAAGAAAGAGCAAGAAAGAGGCAAAAATTTTAAAGAAAGAAGTTTTAGAGAGAGAAAGATACAAAGAGAAAGAGTGTTAGGAAGGGAGATAGAGAGAAAGAGAGAGATAGAACTTTTATACATAGAGTGGGAAAGAGAGAAATTTCACGGTGAGTGTGAGAGAGATAAGTTTTAAAGAAAGAGCAATTTTAGAGAGAGTGTGGGAGAAAAAGAGAGATAGTTAAAGAGAAGTTTTAGACAGAGTAGTGAGTGAATGAGAGAGAGAAAGGGAGAGGGAGAGAAGTTTTTGTGAGAGAGAGAAGCAAGGAAGTTTAAAAGAGAGAGACAAAGAGGGAGGGAGAGTAGTTTTAGAGAGAGTGAGAGAAATTTTAAAGAGAGAGAGAAAGAGATAGTAGTTTTAGAGAGAGAAAGGGAGGGGCAAGTTTTAGAGGGAGAGAGAGGGATGTGCTAGGGAGAGAGATGAAGAAGTTTCAAAAAGAGAGAGTGAGAGAGAAATTTTAGAGAAAGAATAAGAGAAGTTTTACATAGAGGGAGAGAGAGAGAGAGAGAAAGTGATGTTATAGACAGAGAAAGTGAGTGAGTGAGAAAGAGAGAAAGGGAGAGAAAGAAGTTTCTGAGAAAGGGAGAGGTACTTGTTGGAGAGATAGAGATAGGTAGAGAAGTTTCAAGGACAGAGATAGAGAGGGAGAGAAACATTAGAGAGAAAAAGAGAGAGGGAGAGAAGTTTGAGAGAGAGAGAGAGAGAGAGAGACAACAATTTTAGAGAGAGAGCAGGAGAGAAATTTTAGAGAGAAAGACAAGATTTGGAGAGAGAGAGAGAGAAGTTTTAGAAATAGAGAAGATTTGAAGGGAGAGTGACAATGAAAACTTTTGAGGGAGGAAGAGAGAGAAGTTTTAGAAGGAGAGTGAGTGAGAGAGAACTTTGAGAGAGAGGGAGAGAGAGATAGAGTGAGAGAAGTTTGAGAGAGAGAGAGACAAAGAGTAGCTTTAGAGAGAGAAGGAGAGTGAGTGAAAGAAAGAGGGCAAGAGAGAGAGAAAGAAGTTTTACTGAGACTATGCGAGAGAGTGAGAGAGAAATTTTAGGCATAGAGAGAGATAGAAAAACAAAAGTTTTAGAGAGAAAAGAGAGAAAGAGAAGTTTTAAAGGGAGATAGGGAAAAAGAGTGAGTGAGAGAGAAGGATAGAGATAGAGAGTGAGAGAGAGTGAGAGAGGAAAGAAAAGAGAGAAGTTTTGAAGAAAGTGAGTGAGTGAAATTTTACAAGAAAGGGAAAGATAGAAAGAGAAGTTTAAGACAAAGACATAGAGAGAGTAGTTTTAGAGAATCTAAAAGAGTAAGAGTGAGAGAGAGATAGAGGGGGAGAGATAGAGAGAGATAGAGAAGTTTTTGAGAGAGACATACGTGTTGGAGAGTGAGAGAAGTAGCGAAGTTTCAAAGAGAAAGATAGAGAGGGAGGAAATGTTAGAGAGAAAGAGAGAGAGGGAGAGAAGTTTTTGAGAGTGAGAGTGAGACAAAGAACATTTAGCAAGAGGGAGAGAGAAAGAGGGGGAGAGAAATTCTTAAGAGAGAGAGAGAAAGAGACAACAGTTTTTAAGAGAGAAAGGGAGGGGGAAGTTTAGAGAGAGAGTGAGAGAGGGAAAGAGAAATTTTAGAGAGAGATAAAGAAAGTTTTAAAGACAAAGAGTAGTTTTCAAGAGAAAGAGTAATGAGTGAGAGACAGTGAGAGAGAGACCAGTTTTAGAGGGACAAAAATAGATTTTTAGATAAAGAAATTTTATACAGAGAGACATGTTGGGTAGAGAGAAAGAAAGAAAGAAATTTTAGAGGAAGAGACATTTTAGAGAGAGTGTGTGAAAGGGAGAGAAATTTTACACCAAGTGTGGGAAAGAAAGAAGTTTTAGAGAGAGAATTAGGGAGAGAGAGAAAGAGAGAAGCTTTAGATAAACAGATAAAGAGAGCGAGAGAGAGAGAGAGAGAGAAACAAGTTTTAGAGAGAGAAAGAGAGCAAGAGAGAGAAGGAGAGGGTGTGTGAGAGAAATTATAAACAAATAGAGAGAGAGAGAGAGAGACAGAGTTGAAGATAGAGATCGAGAATGTGTTAGGGCGGGGAGAGAGAGGTAGTGGGAAAGGGTGTGGAGGAGAAAGGGAGAGAGACAAAAGTTTTAGAGAAAAAGAAGAAGGAAAGTTTTCAAGAGTTAGAGAGACATTTTAGATAGATAATAGAGAGAAAAGTGTTAAAGACACTATGGCAAAGAGAGAAGTTTCAAAGAGAGTTAAAGAAGTTTTTGATAAAGACAAAGAGAGAATAAGAGAGAGGGGGGAGAGAAAGAAAGAAAGAGGTTTCAAAGAGAGAGAGAAAGAGACAAAGAGAAAGAGTATTGGGGAGGAAGAGAGAGAAGTTATAGATAGAGAGTAGGAAGGAGAAGTTTTACAGAGAGTGAAACAAAAAGAAGTTTTAGAGAAAGAACAATTTTAGAGAGAGAGGGTAGGAGGGAGAGAGAGAAGATTTAGAGAGAGAAGTTTTTGTGGGAAAGATACATGTTGGAGAGAAACAAAGAGGGAAGGAAATGTTAGAGAGAAAGAGAGGAAGGGAGAGAAGTTTTAGAATGGAAGAGAAAAGACAGTTTGAGGGATGGAGAGACAGAGAGTGAGAGAAGTTTTAAAGAGCCAGAGAAAGAGACAACAGTTCTAGAGGAAGAGAGCAAAGTTTTAGAGAGAGAGAGAGTGAGAGAGAAATTTTGGACAAAGAGAAGGGGAAAAAGAGACTAAGAGACAGAAAGAGACAAAAGTTTTAAAGATTGAGAGAATGAGGCAAAGAGAGTGTTGGGCAGGGGACAAAGGGGGAGAGATAGAGAGAGAGGGAGAGAGAGACAGAAAGTAGAAGAGAGAGAAAAGTTTTAGGCATAGAGTGGGAAAGAGAGAAATTTTCAAAGAGAGTGAGAGATAGGTATTAGAGAAAGAGTAAAATTTGGAGAGAGGGTGGGAGAGGGAAAAAGAGAAGTTTTAGATAGAGAAAGTGAGTGAGTGAGTGAGAGAAAAAGGGAGGAGTGAACTTTTTAAGAAAGAGAAAGAGAGAGAGGCAGGGAAGTTTTAGAGAGAGAAATAGAGGAAGGAAAATGTTGTAGAGAAAAAGAGAGAGGGAAAGAAGTTTTAGAGAGAGAAAGAACTTTTAAAGATAGGGAGAGAGAGTAAGAGAAATATTCAAGAGAGAGAAGAGAAAATAGTTTTAGAGAGAGAAAGGGAGGGGAAAGTTTTACAGAGAGACATGTTGGGGAAATAGATAGGGAAGTTTCAGAGAGAGAGGAAGAGAGAAAATTTAGAGAATGAGAGGGAGAGAGAGAAGTTGTAAAGAGAGAGAAGATTTGGAGAGAGAGAGAGAGAAAGAGAGAGACACAAAATTTGGAGGGGAAGAAAGAGAGAAAGAGAAGTTTTCGAGGGGGAAAGGGAGAGAAAGAAAAGTTTCAGAAGGGGAGTGAGTGAAAGAGCTTTTAAAGAGAGGGAGAGAGAGAAGTTTTAGAGAGAAAAAGTAGTTTTAGGGAGTGAAGGAGAGTAAGTAAGTGAGAGTGAGAGAAAAAGAAAGAGAAGTTTTAGAGAGACAAAAAGAAAACTTTTAGAGAGAGAAGTTTTATAGAGAGACGTGTTGGGGAGAGATAAGGTTTTAGAGAGAGAGTGAGAGAGAAGTTTTAGACATAGGAGAGAGAGAGACAAAGGGACATAATTTTTAGAGAGAGAGAAAGAGAGTGAGACAAGCTTTAAAGAGAGACAGAGAAAGAAAGTGAATGGGAGAGAGAGAGGCAAAGACAAAGTGAGAGATGGAAAAAGTGATAAAAGTTTTAGAGAGAGTGAGTGAGAGAAGTTTTAAAGATAGAGAAAGACAAAACAAGAAGCTTAAGAGAGAGTGTAGTTTTAGAGCGAGAAAAAGAGTAAGAGTGGGAGAGGGAGACACAGAGAGAAAGAAGGAGAGAAGTTTGGAATAAAGAGTATGAGAAAGAGAGATGATTCAAAAAGTGAAAAAGAGGGAAGTTTTAGAGAAAGAGAATTTTTAGACAGATAGAGAGAGATCCAATGAGAACTTTTAGATAGATAGAGAGGGAGATAGAGAAGTTTTAAAGAGAGAAAGTGAGAGAGAGAAGGAGAGGGAGAGAGGGCATGTGAGAGAAATTTTTGACAGATAAAGAGAGAGATAGGGAGATAGTGTGTGTGTGTGTGTGTTCAGGAGATAGAGAGTGTGTTGTAAATGAAGGGAGAGAGGCAGAGAGCAAGGGTGTTGGGGAGAGAGGGATAGAGTGAGAGAGATGGAAGTTTTCAAGAGTAACAGGCACATTTTAGACAAATAGAGTGAGACAAAGAGAAGTTTTAAAGAGAAAGAGAAAGAGATAGAGAGAGAAGTTTTAGAGAAAGAGTGGGAAAGAGAGAAGTTTCAGAGACAGTGAGAGAGATAGTCAGAGGGAGGGAGAAACAGAATTTTAAAAGAGAAAGAGAAGTTTTAGGCATAGAAAGAGAGTCAGAAAAGCTTTAAAAATAGACACAAGAGACAATAGTTTTAGATAGAGAGTGAGGGGGAAGTTTAAAGAGAGAATGAGAGAGAGAAATTTTATAGAGAGTGAGAGAAATTTTAGATAAAGTGAAGGAGACAGAGAGAGAAGATTTGGAGTGAGAGAGAAGTTTTAAAGAGAGACATAGAGAGAGAGAGAGAGAAGTTTCAGAAAGAGTATAAGTGAGAGAAAATTTAGACAAAGAGAGTAAAAGAGAAGATTTGGAGAGAGGGAGAAAAGTTTTAAAGAGAGAGAAGATTTGAAGGGAGAGATAAAGAAAGAGAAGTTTTAAAGAGGGGGGGAGAGAGAGAGGTAAAGAAAGAGAAGTATTAGAAAGAGGGAGAGTGAGAGAAAGGGACAAAGAAAGATAGAGTGTGAGAATTCTTAGAAAGAGAAAGGGAGAAAGAAAACTTTTAGAGACAAAGAGTAGTTTGAGAGACAAAAGGAGCGTGACTAAGAGAGAGCAACTTTGGAGAGGCAAAAACAGAACTTTTAAAGAGCGAGATAAATTTTATAGTGACATGTTGAGGGGAGAGAGATGGAGAGAGAGAGAAAGAACAAAAGAGGGAGAGGAAGAGGCAAAGGCAAAGGGAGAGAGAAAAGTTTTAGAGAGAGATAGGAAGAGACATTTTAGAGATAAAGAGAAATTTTAGTGAAAGAGAAAGAGAAGTTTTAGAAAGAGATAGACAAAAATGTTGGACAAAGAGTGAGATAGAGCAACATAGAGGGAGAGAGAGTGAAGTTCAAGGGAGAGTGAGAACTTTTTGAGAGAGCAAAAGGGAGAGAGAGAAAGATGATTTAGAGAGAGAGGAAAGAAGTTCTAGAGAGACATTGCAAGAATGTGTGAGAAAGAGATAAAGACAGAGGGACAGAGATAGAGAGAGTTAGGAAGAAAGAGAGAGGTGAGTAGAGGAGAGGGGGATAGAGAGAGACTGAGAGATAATGATGGGGGAGTGACAGAGAGAAAGCATGTTAGGGAGAAAGACACAGAGAGAGAAAGAGGGAAAGAGAGAGAATGTGTGTTGGGGGGGGGAGAGAGGAAGAGATGTGTTGCGAGATGAGCAAAAGTGACAAATAGAGAGAGATGCATTTAGGAAGAGAGAAAGATAAAGATAGAGAGATGTGTTGGGAAGAGAGTGAGAGGGAGATAGAGAGAAATGTTGGGAAGAGAGAGACTTACAAAAAGAGACAAAGAGAGACATGTTGGTAGGAGAGAGAAAGGGAGAGAGTATTAGGAAGATGGAGAAAGAGAGAGATATATATAAAAAGAGAAAGAGAAAGTTAAGGAGAGAGAGTATGTAGGGGAGAGGGAGATAGAAAGAGAGAGAGAGAGAGTAGTTTTGGAGAGAATAAGGGAAACATAAGTTGTAGAGAGAGAACAAGGGAGAGATGTGTTGGGAGAGAGATAAGGAAGTTTCAGAGAGAGAGTGTAAGAGAAATTTTAGAGAATGAGAAGGAGAGAGAGAGATTTTAGAGAGAGATAGAAGATTTTAGACAGAAAAGTTTAGAGAGAGAAAGACAAGTTTCAAAAAATGAGTGAGTGAGTGAGAAAGAAAGAACATTTAGAGAGAGGGAGAGTGAGATATAGAGTAAGAAAAGATTTAGAGAGAGAGAAAGACGAGTTTTAGAGACAAAGAATAGTTTTAAAGAGAGAAGGCGAGTGAGTGAAAGAAAGCAAGAGAGATAGAAAGAAGTTTTGTAGAAAGAATCATGCTAGGTAGAGAGAAAAGTTTTAGATAGAATGAGAGAAATTTCAAACACAAAGAGATAGAGCAATAGAGAGACAGAAGTATTAGATAGAGAAAGAAGTCTTAAAGAAAGAGTGAGAAAGGGAGAGAGAAAGAGAGTAAAAGAAGGTTTAGAGAGAGATAAAGAAAGAGAGTGAGTGAGAGAAAGGGGGAAAGTGAGTGCTAGAGACAGAATGAGAGAGGGAAAAAAAGATAGAAGTTTTAGAAAGAGTGAGTGAGAAGCTTTAGAGACAAAAAAAGAGAACTTTTAGAGGGAATCAAGCTAGGTAGAGAGAAAGGGGGAAAGCAAGTGCAAGAGACAGAATGAGAGAGGGAAAAAAAGATAGAACTTTTAGAGAGAGTGAGAGAAGTTTTAAAGAGAAAGAGACAAAAGAAGCTTATGAGAGAGAAAGAGAGTAGTTTTAAAGAGAGAAAAAGAATAAAAGAGGGGGGAGAGAGAGCAAGAGATGAGAGCGGGAGAGAAGTTCAGATAGAGTGTAGGAAAGAGAGAAGATTCAAAGAGAGTGAGAGAAAGAGGGAAGTTTTAGAGAGAAAGACTTTGTGATAGATAGAGGGAGACAGAGAAGTTTTAGAGAGAGAAAGACAAGATTTCAAGGGAAAGACTAACATAGAGAAGTTTTAGAGGGAGAGAGAGAGAAAGAGAAGTTTTAGCAAAGGAGTGAGTGAGTGAGAAAGAAAGAACATTTAGAGAGAGGGAGAGTGAGATATAGAGTAAGAGAAGTTTTAGAGAGAAAGAAAGATAAGTTTTAGAGGCAAAGAGTAGTTTTAGAGAGAGAAGGCAAGTGAGTGAAAGAGAGCAAGAGAGATAGAGAGAGAAGTTTTAAAGACAAAAAAAGAGAACTTTTTGAGAGAGAGGGAAGTTTTATAGAAAGAATCATGCTAGGTAAAGAGAAAAGTTTTAGATAGAGTGAGAGAAATTTTAGACACAAAGAGATAGAGGGATAGAGAGACAGAAGTATTAGACAGAGAAAGAAGTTTTAGAGAAAGGGTGAGAGAGGGAGAGAGGAAGAGAGTAAAAGATGGTTTAGAGAGAGACAAAGAAAGAGAGTGAGTGAGAGAAAAGGGGAAAGCAAGTGCTAGAGACAGAGTAAGAGAGGGAAAAAAAGATAGAAGTTTTAGAAAGAGTGAGTGAGAAGTTTTAGAGACAAAAAAAGAGAACTTTTAGAGAGAGAGAGAGTGAGAGAAGTTTTATAGAGAGAAAATCATGCTAGGTAGAGAGAAAGGGGGAAAGCGAGTGGTAGAGACAGAAAGAGAGAGGGAAAAAAAGATAGAACTTTTAGAGATAGTGAGAGAAGTTTTAAAGAGAGAGAGACAAAGGAAGCTTATGAGAGAGAAAGAGAGTAGTTTTAAAGAGAGAAAAAGAGTAAGAGAGAGGGGAGAGAGAAAGCAAGAGATGAGAGGGGGAGAGAAGTTTAGACAGAGTGTGGGAAAGAGAGAAGATTCAAAGAGAGTGAGAGAAAGAGGGAAGTTTTAGGGAGAGAGAATTTTCAGACAAATAGAGAGAGGGAGACAAAGAAGTTTTAGAGAGAAAACGAGACCAAGGGAGAGGGGGAGAGAGAGCGTGTGAGAGCAATTTGAGATGGATAGAGAGTGATAGAGAGACAATGAGTGTGTATGTGTGTGTTTGGGAGATAGAAAGTGTATGGGGAGAGATAGAAAATGGTAGAGACAAAGGCTGTTTGGGAAAGAAGGACAGAAAGATATAGGTAAGTTTTTAAGAGTTGGAGACACATTTTAGATAGATAAAGAGAGAGAGAGAGAGAGAAGTTTTAAAGAGAGAGAAAGAGTGTTTGTGAGAGATACAGATAGAGAAAGAGTTTTAGGGTGGGAGACAAAGAGTGAGAGAGAAGTTTAAGAGAGAAAGTGGGAAAGAGAGAAGTTTTAAAGAGAGTGAAAGAAGTTTTAGAGAGATAAAGTGAGAAAGAAAGAGAAATTTTAGAGAGAGAGGTGGGAGAGAGAGAAAAAGATAGAAGTTTTAATGAGAGAGAAGGTTTAGAGGGAGAGAGAAAGAGACTAAGAGAAAGAGTATTGGGGAGGAAGGGGGAGAGAGAGACAAAACCTTTAGACAAAGGGTAGGACAGAGAGAAGTTTCACAGAGAGAGAGAGAAGTTTTAGAGAAAGAGAGAGAGAGAACAATAATATAGAGAAAGTAGGAGAGAGAAATAGAGAGAAGAGAAGTTTTAAATAAAAAATTGGGTGAGTGAGAAAGAAAGTGAGAGAGAGGGAGATATGTGATAGAGAGAGAAAGACAAGGAAGTTTTAGAGAGAGAGATAGAGAGGGAGGGAAATGTTAGAGAGAAAGAGAGAGGGAGAGAAGTTTTAGAGAGAGTGAGAGAGTGAGAAAGTGAGAGAAGTTTTAAGGAGAGAGACAAATATACAATAGTTTTAGAGAGAGAAAGTGAGGTGGAAGTTTTAAAAGAGGGAACAAGTGAGAGAGATGAGAGAAGATTTGAAGGGGGAGAGAGAGACATATAGAAAGAGAGTGAGTGAGAGAAATTTTGAACAAAGAGAGGGGGAGAGAGAGGGAGAATTTAAAGCGAGAGAAGTTCTAGAGAGAGAAGATTTGGAGGAAGAGAGAGATATAAAGAGAGAAAAAGAAGTTTTAAAGGGGGAGAGAGAAAGAAAGAGAAAGGGAGAGAGAGAAAAAGAGAAGTTTTAGAAAGAGTGAGTGAGAGAGACAAAGAACTTTTAAAAAGCAAGACAGAAAGAGATATATGAGAAGTCTTAGAGGGAGAGAGAAAGAGAACTTTTAGAGACAAACAATAGCTTTAAAGAGAGAAGGAGAGTGAGATAGAGCATTTTTAGAGAGACAAACACAAAACCTTAGGAAAGAGAGAGGGAGAGGAAGAGAGATAGGGAAAGAGAGAGAGGGACAGAAAGAAGTTTTAGAGAGAGGCCAAAAGAGAAGTTTCCTAGAGAAAGAGAATTTTATAGAAAGAGAGAGAGAAGTTTTAGAGAGGGAGACAATGAAATTCTAGGGAAAGAGAGAGATAGAGCTATAGAGTAAGAGATAATGAAATTCTAGGGAAAGCAAAAGAGAGAACTTTTAGAAAGAGTAGGAGAGAGAGAGAGAGAGAGAGAGCAAGAAAGAGTGGGTAGGGGAGAGGGGACAAAGAGAGAGATAGAGAGACATGTTGGAAAGAGAGAGAGAGAGAAGGAAGATGGAGAGAGAGAGTTAGGGAGAGGGAGAGTATGTTGAGGAAAGGGGGACAAAGAGAGAAAGGGGCGGCAAAAGTATAAGAGAGAGAGTGAGAGAGAAAAGTTTTAGAGAGCGAGAGACGTGGTTGGGAGAGGGATAAGGAAGTTTCAGAGAGAATGAGAGAAGCTTTAGAGAGAGAACGAGAGTCAGTAAGAGAAAGCAAGGAGACACAAGAGAGAGAAGTTTTAGAGAGACAAAAAGAGAACATTTAGAGAGAGATGTGTTGAGGATAGAGAGAGAAGTTTCAGAGAGAATGAGAGAGAAATTTTAGACACACAGAGAGATAGAGAGACAAAAGTTTTAAAGAGAAAGAGAGAGAAGTTTTATTGAGAAAGAGTGAGAAAGAGAGTGAGAGAAGTTTTAAAGAGACATAAAGAAAGAGAGTGAGTGAGTGAGAGAGAAAAGGGGAGTGAGAGTGACAAAAACAAAATGAGAGAGGCAAAAATAGATAAAAGTTTTAAAGAAAGTGAGTGAAAGAAGTTTTAAAGAGAGAGATAAAGATAGAAAGAGATGCTTGAGAGAGAGAGAAGTTTTAGAGAGAGAGAAGTGTAAGAAAGAGAGGGAGAGGAGAAGGAGAGAGAGTAAGAAAAAGAGAAGTTTTGAATAGAAAGTGCAGGAAAAAGAGAAGATTCAAAGAGAGTGAGAGAGAGAGAGAGAGAGAGAGAGAGAGAAAGAGTTTTTAGACAAATAGAGAGAGGGAACTTTTAGATAGATAGAGAAGTTTTAGAAAGAGAGCATGTGAGAAAAATTTTAGATAGATAGAGAGAAAGAGACAGAGAGACTATGTGTATGTGTGTGATAAGGAGATAGAGAGTGTGTTGGGGAGAGGGGGACAAAGAGAGAGAAGAAAGTTTTCAAGAGTGAGAGACATTTTAGACAGATAAAGAGAGAGAACCAGAAAGAAAAGTTTTACAAAGAAAGAAAGAGACAAAGAGAAAGAGTGGTTGGGAGAGATATAGCGAGAAAGTGTTTTGGGGAGGGAGATAGAGAGGAAGAGAGAAGGTTTAGAGAGAGAATGGGAAAGAGAGAACATCTAGAGAGAGTGAGAGAAGTTTTAGAGAGATAGAGAGTGAGAAAGAGAAATTTTAGAGAGAGTGGAAGAGAAAGAAAAAGAGATAGAAGTTTGAAAGAGAAAGAAGTTTTAGAGAGAGAGAAAGAGACAAAGAAAGAGTGTTGTGGAGGGAAGGAAAGAGAGAGAGAGGTTTTACATAGAGAGTGGGAAAGAGAGAAGTTTTAGATAGACAAGAGAGAGAGAAGAGAAATTTTAAATAGAAAGAGTGGATGAGAGAGAGAGAAGAGAAATTTTAAATAGAGAAAGTGAGTAAGTCAAAGAGAGAAAGGAAGAGAAAAAGATATGTGTTGGAGAGAGAGAGATAGAGAGGAAGGGAAATGTTGGAGAAAAAGAGAGAGGGAGAGAAGTTTTAGTGAGAGAGAGAGAGAAAGAACTTTTAGAGAGAGAAGTTTTAAAGAGAGATACAAAGAGACAATAGTTTCAAAGAGAGAGAAAGTGAGAGGAAGTTTTAGAGAGAGAGTAAAAGAAATTTATAGACAGAGAGAGAGAAGATTTGGAGGTAGAGAAAGACATAGAGAGAGAAAGAAAGTTTGAAAGGGAAGAGAGAGAAGTTTCAGAAAGAGAGTGAGTGAGAGAAATTTTGGACAGAGAGAGGGAGAGAAATAAGATTTAGAGAGATAGAACCTTTAGATGTAGGGACAGGGAGAGATATAGTACGAGAAGTCTTAAAGAGAGAAAAAGAGTGTTAGTGGGAGAGAAAGGGATAGAGCAAGATGTGTTAAGAAGAGAGAAAGAAGGAGGGAGATAGAGACACATGTAGGGAAGAGAGAGAGAGATAGAGAAGAAGACAAAGAGAGACATGTTGGTCAAAGAGAGAAAGAAAAAGGGTATTAGGAAGATAGAGAGAGTATGTTGGGAAGAGGGGACAAAGAGAGAAAGAAGCGAGACAAAGAGAGAGGGAGAAACAAAGATAGAGAGGTAGAAAAGGAGGGAGAGAGGGAGATAGAGGGAGAGAGACCTATTGCAGAAAGAGGGAGATAGAGAGAGATAGAGAGATCAAGAGACTGATAGAGAGGGTGTATGGGATAGAGAGAAAGAAGGTAGGGGAGAGGGGGACAAAAACAAAGACAGAGAAAGAGTGAGAAAGAATAATTAAGGGAGAGACATAGAAAGAGAGTGTGTTGGGGAGGGAGAGAGAGACCAAGAAAAAAGGAGAGAGAGTGTTGGGGATAGAGAGAGAAAAGGTTGGGAAGAGATGGAGAAAGAGTATGTTTTGGGAAGGGAGATAGAGAGATAGAGAGAGAAAAAGATGTGCTAGGAGGAGAGCAAGAGAGATAGATAAAGAGTGATGTATTGGGAAGAGAGATGGAGAGAGGGAGAGAGAGATGTGTGGGTGGGAAAGACTAAGAGAGAGAGCATTAGGGAAATGGAGAGAGATAGAGAGAGACAAGGAGAGAGAGAGTAAGAGATAGAAAGGGACAAAGAGAGACATATTGGCAAGAGAGAGAAAGAGTAAGAGTAGAGAGATGACGAGAGAGAAAGAGTTAGGAAAAGAGAGTAGGTAGGGAAAGAGCACAGAGAGAGAGATACAAAGATTGTTAGAGGGAGAGAGAGATAGAGAAAGAAAGAGATGTGTTGGGGGGAGAACAAGAGAGAGAGATAGAGAGAGACATGTTGGGAAGAGAGAGATAGAGAGACATGTTCATGGGAGAGAGAAGGAGAAAAAGTATAAAGGGGGAGAGATAATAGAGAGAGTTAGAGAGAGATACAGTAAGAGAGAGAGAGTGTGTGGGAGAAGTTTTATAGAAAGAGTGAAAGATAGAGAGGGAGACAAAGAGAGATGTGTTAGCAGGAGAGAAAAAGAAAGTGAGTAGGGAGATAGAGTGAATGAGTTTGAGATAGAGATAGGGTGAGAGAGAGAGTTGGGGAAAGAGAAAGGGTAAGTAAAAGGGGCACAAAGAGGAGACCAAGAGAGAGTGAGAAAAGGAGAGAGAGAACAAGAGAGAAAGAGAGATAGAGAGACATCTTCAGGAGAGACAATGAGAGATAAAAAAAGAAACATTTTGGGGAGAGATGGAGACAAAGAGACAGAAAAAGAGTAAGTGTTGGGACAAGGGGGACATAGAGAGAGAGAGATAATGAGAGAGAGACAATGAGAGATCGAAAAAGAAACATTTTGGGGAGAGAGGGAGATAGAGAGAGAGAAAAAGAGTGAGTGTTGGGGCAAGGGGGACATAAAGAGAGAGAGATAATGAGAGAGATAATGAGAGAGAGACAATAAGAGATCAAAAAAGGGACATTTTAGGGAGAGAGAGACACAAAGAGAGAGAAAAAGAGTGAGTGTTGGGGAAAGGGGGCAGAGAGAGAGAGAGAGAAAGGAAGAAGGAGTGGTGTGTGAGACGCAAAGAGAGGAAGAGACATGTTAGGGGGAGAGAGAGGCCTATTGGGAGAAAGAGTGACAAAGAGAGAAAAAGACATGTTAGGGAGAGAGGGAGAGAGACCTATTGGTGAGAAAGAGAGGGAGAGAGACATGTTAGGGATAAACACAGAGAGAGAGAGAGAGAGAGAGAGAGAGAGAAGAGAAGAGAAGAGAGAGAGGGGGTATGGGAGAGGTGGCAAAGAGAGAGACAGAGAGAGTTGGAAAGAGAGATAGAGAGTATGTTGTGGAGGGATAGACACAAGTAGAGAGAAAGGGTGTTCAGGAGAGAGGGAGAGAGAGAAGTTTGAAGGAGAAAGAGAGAGAGAGGGATAGAGAGAGAAAGAGAGAGTGATAGAAAGAGACAAAGAGAAAGAGTGTTGGGAAGAGATACAAAGAGAGAGGGTTTTGGGGAGGGTGACAGAGAGGAAGAGAGATGTTTTAGAGACAGTGGGAAAGAGAGAAGTTTCAAACAGAGTGAGAAGTTTTAGAGAGAGAGGAAGAAGAAAGTTTAGAGAAAGAATGGAAGAGAGAGAGAGAGATAGAAGTTTCAAAGAGAGAGAGAGAGAAGTTTACACACACAAAGAGAAGTTTTAGAGAAAGAGAGACAAAGAAAAAGAGTGTGGGGAAGGAGGGAGAGAGAGAGAGAAAGAAGTTTTAGAAAAAGGGGGAGAGAATGAGTAATCATAGAGAGAGAGTGGGGGAGAGAAAGAGAAGAAAAGTTTTAGACAGAGAAAGTGAGTGAGTGAGAGAGAGAGAGGCACAAAGAGAGAGGCAAGGAAGTTTCAAAGTGAGACAAAGAGGGAGGAAAATTTTGGAGATAAAGAGAGAGGTAGAGAAGTTTTAGAGAGAGAAAGAAAGAACTTTTAGAGAGAGAATTTCTAAAGAGAGTGACAAAGAGACATCAGTTTTAGAGGGAGAAAGTGAGAGGGAAGTTTTAGAGACAGAACAAGAGAAAAGTTTTAGATAGAGAGTAAGAGAAATTTTAAATAGAGAGAGGAAGAGAGAAGATTTGGAGAGAGAAAGAGAAGTTTTAAAGAGAAGATTTGGAGGGAGAGAGAGAGACATAGAGAGAGAGAAAGAGAAATTTTGAAGGGGGATAGAGAGATAGAGAGAAAGAGAGTTTCAAAAAGAGAGTGAGTACAAAATTTTGGATAGAGAGAGAAAGGGAGACAGAAATTTGGAGAGAAAGAGAGATTTAAGAGAGAGAGATTTAGAGGGAGAGAGAGAGAGAGACAAAGAGGGATAGATAGAGAAGGTTTAAATGGGGAGAGAGAGAGAAAGAGAAGTTTTAGAAACAGAGTGAGTGAGAGAGAAAGTTTATAGAGAGGGTCAAAGAGACATAGAGTGCGAGAAGTCTTAGAGAGAGAGAAAGAGAATTTTTACAGACAAAGAGAAGTTTAAGAGAAAGAAGGAGAGTGAGTGAGAGAGAGTAGTTGTAGATCAACAAAAGTAGAACTTTTAAAGAAAGAGAGGCATTTTATAGAGAGAAAGATGTTGGGGAGAGAGAGAAATTTTTGAGAGAGTCAACAAGAGAAGTTTTAGAGAGAAAGAGAAATTTTAGAGAAAGAGAGAGAGAAATTTTAGAGAGACAAAGACAAACATGTTAGAGAAATAGAGAGTTTGTGACAGAGAGAGATAGAGAGAGTTAGTGGGAAGTAGAGAGGTAGAGTGACATAGAGAGAAATTTTAGGGAGAACAAGAAAGAGAATTTTTAAAGAAAGCGAGGTAGAGAGACAGAGTATTAGAGAGAGAGAGGAAAGAAATTCTAGAGAGAGATTGCAAGAGAGTGTGAATGAGAGAGAGAGACAAAGAGATAGAGATAGAGACAGAGAGAGGAAGAGAGAGGGAGTGGGAGAGAGATAGAGAAAGATCAAGTGGGTAGCAGAGAGGAGGACAAAGAGAGAGGCTAAGAGAGACTAAAAGAGAATGATGGGCGCAGAGATAAAGAGAGTGTGTTAGGGAGGGAGGTAGAAAGAGAACATTGGGTGGGGAGAGGATAGAGAGAGAAAAGAAATGTGTTAGGGGATGAGCAAGGGAGATACACAAAGAGAGACATGTTAGCAAGATAGAGAAAGAGAGAGAGTATTAGGAAGATAGGAGGAGAGAGAGAGATAGAGAGATCGATAAAAAGAGAGAGGGTAAGGAAGATGGGGACAAAAAGAGCGACAAAGAAAGAGTGAGAGAGAACAATTGGGGGAAGAGACAATGAGAAAGGCAAAGAAAATGCTAGAGTGAGAAAAAGAGAGAAGGTTGGGTAGAGATGAAGGGAGAGAAAGAGTGAAGGTTGGGAAGAGATGGAGAGACAGTGTTGTGGGGAGACAAAGAGATAGAGAGAGAAACAGATGTGTTAGGGGAGAACGAGAGAGACAAACAAAAAGAGATGTGTTAGTAAGAGAGAGAGGGAAAGAGATAGAGAGAAAGAGAAATTTAAGAGAGAGACAAAGAAGATTTAGAGGGGGAGAGAGAGAAGTTTTAGAAAGAGAGAGAGTGAGAGAGATAGAGAACTTATAAGAAGAGAGAAAGAGAGAGATAGAGTGAGAGAAGATTGAGACAGAGAGAAAGAGAAGTTTTACACAAGGAAGGAGAGTTAGTAAGAGAGAGTGAGAGAGAGAGAGAAGTTTAAGAGAGACAAAAAGAAAAACTTTAGAGAGAGAGAGAGAGACATATTGGGGGGGAGAGAGAAGGATTTTACAAAGAGAGAGAGATGTGTTGGGGACAGAGAGAGAAGTTTTACTGAGAGAGTTAGAGAGAAATTTTAGACATAGAGAGAGACAAAGAAATAGAAGTTTTAGAGAGAAAGAGAGAGAAGTTTTAGAGAGAGTGAGAGAAGTTTAAGAGAGATAAGGGAAGAGAGTGGGTGAGAGACAGGGGGAGAAAGAGTGATAGAGACAAAGAGTGAGACAGGAAAAAGAAAGAAGTTTTAGCAAAAATGAGTGAGATAAATTTTATAGAAAGAGAAAGATAAAAAGAGAAGTTTAGGAGAGAGAGAACAATTTTATAAAGAGAGACACATTGGGGAGAGAGAGAAAGCAAAAGAAAGAGAGCAAGAGAGACAGGGAGAGAGAAGCTAATATGAACCCACCTAACTCCACCTCAAAAGCTAGCTTGTAAGGAGAGGTTTGAAAACCCATATATATAACACCCAAAACCTCTCTGCCTAACCAACATGGGACTTCATCATTCCCGACCCCTTTAGACTATATGTCCTCATATAGAGAACCAAGATCCATGGCCCACACTGACCAGAGCAGTGCATGCTTTGATACCATACGATATGAACCCATCTAACTCCATCTCAAAAGCTGACTTGTAAGAAGAGGTTTGCAAACCCATATATATAACACCTAAAACCTCTCTACCTAACCAATATGGGACTTCATCAGAAGTTCTAGAGAGAGATAAAAAGAGAAATTTTAGAGAGAAAGGGAAATTTTAGACAAAGAAAGAGGGAAGTTTTAAAGAAAGAGACAGATATGTTAGAGAAAGAGAGAGTTATGAGGAAGAAAGAGATAGAGAGAGTAAGAGAGAGTGAAGTTCTAGGGAGTCCGAGAGAGAGACTACAAGAGAGTGAGAGAGAGATTCAAAGACATAGAGAGAGAGACAAAAAGAGAGTGGGAGAGAGTGTGGGTATAGGAAAGGGGGACAAAGAGAGAGATTAAGAGAGAATAATGGGGGGGAGGAGATAGAGAGAGAGCATGTTGGGGTGGGAGATAGAGCAAAGAGCGAGAGAGAGAGAGAGAGACTATTGGTGGAAAAGAGAGGGATAGAGAAAGAAAGAGATATGTTAGGGGATAAGTGAGAGAGACAAACAAAGAGAGATATGTTAGGAAGAGAAAGAGAGAGAGGGAGACAAAGAGACGTGTTGGGAAGAGAGAAAGATAAAGGAAGAGACAAAGACATGTTGGCTAGAGAAGGACAGAGAGAGTATTAGGAAGATAGAGAGAGAAAGTATGTTAGGGAAAGGGCATAAGGAGAGACAAAGAAACAGAGGGACAAAGATAAAGAGGGAGAGACAGACATAGGGAAAGGCAAAAAGGGAAGGGGAGAGAGAGAGAGAGAGACCTATTAGAGACAGAGGGAGATAGAGACAAGGAGATTGATAAAAGGAGAGAGATAATGGGACACAAAGAACGAGGGGGTAGGGGAGAGGGAATAGAAAGGGAGACAGAGAGAGAGTGAGAGAGAATAATTAAGGGAAGAGACAAAGAGAGTGTGTTAGGGAGGGAGAGAGAGAGACAGAGAGAAAGGGGGAAAGAATGTTTGGGAGAGAGAAAGAGAAGGTTAGGAAGAGATAAAGAGAGTTTGTTTTGGGGAAGCAGATAAAAAGATAGTGTTGTAGGGTGAGAGAGATAAAGAGAGAAAGAGATGTGTTAGGGGGTGAGCGAGAGAGATAGACAGAGAGAGGCATTGTGGGAAGAGAGAGAGAGATAGAGATTGAGAGAGAGACAAAGAGAGACATGTTGGCAAGAGAGAAAAAGAAAGAGAGTATTAGGGAGATAAAGAGAGATAGATAGAGAAAGTTAAAGAGAGAGATAGGGAGCAAGAGAGTGGGAAAAATTTTAAAGGAAGAGTAAGAGATAGAGAAGGAGACAATGAAAGATGTATTGGCAGGAGAGAGAAAGAGAGTGAGTAGGGAGATATAGAGAGAATTAAAGATAGAGAGAGGAAAAAGAGAGAGTTGGAGAAAGATGAAGGGTAGGGGAAAAGGGCATAGAGAGGAGACAAAGAAAAGGAGAGAGAGAGAGAAAGAGAGAGAAGGACATATTGGGGAGAAAGAGAGAGAGAGTATTAAGGAGATGGAGATCAACAGATAGATAGAGAGAAACAGGGAGAGAGAGAGAGTAAGAGAAGTTTTAGAGAGAGTGTGAGAGATGAAAAGGGAGACAAATAGAGACATGTTACAGGAGAAAGAAAGAACAAGAGTAAGAGATAGAGATAGGGTGAGAGAGTGAGTTAGGGAAAGAGAGAGGGTAGGGGAGAGGCACAAAGAGAAAGTGTTGGGGGAGAGAAAGATAGAGAGAGGAAGAGATATGTTAAGGGGAAAGCGAGAGAGATAAATAGAGAGAAATGTGTTGGGAAGAGAGAGGAGATAAAGAGGGAGATAGAAAGGGACATTCTACTAGGAGAGAGAAAGAGAGAGTATTAGGAAGATGGAGAGAGATGGACAGAGAGAGTTAAGACAAGGACATGGAG
This sequence comes from Dicorynia guianensis, assembly GCA_037013595.1. NCBI lineage: Eukaryota > Viridiplantae > Streptophyta > Magnoliopsida > Fabales > Fabaceae > Dicorynia > Dicorynia guianensis. Next base: position 16,398,870 of record JASUAB010000007.1, read on the forward strand.
GGAGAGAGAGTGAGAAAGTGAGAGGGAGACATTTTAGGGAGAGAAGAAGATAGAGAAAGGGAGACATAGAGAGAGTTAAGGAGAAAAAGAGAGAAAGAGACATAGAGTATCTGTGTGTTAGGGTTAGGGGACAAGAAAAGGGAGGGAGAGAAAGAATGTAAGAGGGGAAGAGAGATGAGTTGGGAAGAGAAAGATACCTATTAGGAAGAAAGAGAGAATTGGAGACCTAAAGAGTTTGGGAGAGGGGAAAGAGAGAGAGTAGTAGAGAGAGATAAAGACAGGGATAGAGGGAGCAAGAGACATTTTGGGAGAGAGAGAGCAAGAGGGAGAGAGAGAGATGAGAGAAAGAGAAAGAGTAAGAGAGTGAGGGAGAAAGAGGGAAAGAGAGAGAGAGAGGGACGGAGAGAGATATAGAGAGAGACATGTTGGAGAGAGAGGGAGATAGACCTACTAGTGAGAGATAGTGAAAGAGAGAGGGAGAGAGATATGTTGGGGTAAGATAGAGGAAGAAATAGAAGAGAGAGAAGATTTAGAGGGAGAGAGAGACATAGAAAGAGAGAAAGAGAAGTTTTAGAGGGTGGAGAGAGAGAGGGAGAGAGAGAGAAGTTTCAAAAAGTGAGTGAGTGAAAGAGAGAGAACTTTAAGAGAAGGAGAGAGAGAGATAGAGTAAGAGAAGTTTTAGAGATAAAGAGTAGCTTCAGAGAGAGAAGAAGAGTAAGCAAGAGAGAGCAAGAGAGAGAGAGAAGTTTTAGAGAGAAAAAAAGAGAACCTTTAGAGAGAGAGAGAGAATTTTTTGAGAGAGAGAAAGAGAGACATTTTTCTAAGAGAGTGAAAGAGAAATTTTAGATACAGAGAGAGACAAAAAGATGAAGGTTTTAGAGAGAAAGAGAGAAAAGTTCTAGAGAGAGTAAGAGAGAAAAAGAGAGCGAGAGAAGTTTTAAGAAGAGACAGAGAAAGAGAGTGGGTGAGGGTAGGGGGAGAGAGACTGACAGAGACAAAGAGTGAGAGAGGGAAAAGAGAGAGAAGTTTTATAGAGAGAGAAGGTCAAAAAGAATAGAGAGAGTAGTTTTAGAGAGAGAAAAAGAGTAAGAGAGAGAGGGAGAAGGGGAGAGAAGTTTTAGACAGAGGGTGTGGGAAGGAGAGAACTTTTAGAGATAGTGAGAGAGAGAAAGATAAGATTTAGAGAGTGAGAGAGTAGTTTTAGAGAGAGAAAAAGAGTAAAAGAGACAAAGTGAGAGGGAGAAAGTGAACGACACATTTTAAAGAGAGTGGAGAGGGACAGAAGTTTTAGACAAAAAGTGTGAGAAAGAGAGAAGTTTCAGAGAGAGTCAGAGAGAAGGAGAGAGAATTTTCAGACAAATAAAGTGAGGAAGAGAGAGGGAGAGAGAGGAACAGAGAGAGAATGAGAGAGAGAGAGAGAGACATGTTAGGGAGAAAGATAAGGAAGTTTTAGAGAGAGAGAGAGAGTGAGAGAGAAATTTTAGAGAATTAAAGGGGGAGAGAGAGAAGTTTTAAAGAGAAGTGACAGAGAAATTGTAGACACAGAGAGAGACAGAGAGAAGTTTTAAAGAGAGAGTGAGTGAGAGAAAGAGATTGAGAGAAGTTTTAGAGAGAGACAAAGAAAGAAAGTGAGTGAGAGAGAGAGAGGGGGGAAAGAATGATAGAGATAGAGTGAGAGAGGGAAAACGAGATAAAAGTTTTAGAGATAGTAAGTGATAGAAGTTTTAAAAAGTGAGAAAAAGACAGAAAGAGAAGCTTGAGAGAGAGTAGTTTTAGAGAGAGAAAAAGAGTAAGAGAGAGACAAAGAAGTTTCAGAGTAAGAATGATAGAGGGAGAGAAGTTTTAAATAGAGAATGTGGGAAAGAGAGAAGACTCAGAGAGAGCAAGAAGAGGGAAGTTTTAGAGTGAGTGACAACTTTTAGACAGATAGAGAGAAAGAGAGAGTCACAGAATGAGAGAGACAAAAGAGTTGAGGGGAAAGAGAGAGATAGAGTGACAAAGAGAGAGAGTGAAGTACTACAAAGAGTGAGAGAGAGAACTTTTAGAGAGAGCTAGCAAGCAAGCACAAGAAAGAGAGAGAGAGAGAGAGAGAGAGAGAGAGAGAGAGAGAGAGAGAGAGAGAGAGAGAGACAAAGACAGAGGCAGAGAGAGTTAGGAAGAAGAGTGTAGGAGAGAGAAAGAGAATGAAAGAACGGGTAGGGGAGAGGGCAACTGAGAGATAATAATGGGCGGAGAGACATAGAGAGTGAGTTGGGGAGGAAGATAAAGAGAGAGATAGGGGAGAGAGAGAGAGAAAGAGAGGGAAAGAGAGATTGGGAGGAGAGATAGAGAGAAAAAGAGATGTGTTGGGGGATGAGAGAGAGATAGCAAAGAGAGACATGTTGGCAAGAGAGAGAAAGAGAGAAACTATTAGGAAGATGGAGAGAGAGAGAGACAAAGAGAGTTAGGGAGAGGGGTCAAAGAGAGAGAGGAAGAGATAGAGATAGAGAAAGGCAAAACGAAGGGAGAGAGGGAAAGAGAGAGGCCTATTAGAGAGAGAGGGAAACAAAGAGAGATAGACCGATAGATCAATAGAGAGAAAGTGGGACAAAGAGGAAGAGAGGGTAAAGGAGAGGGGGATAAAAAGAGAGACAAAGAAAGAGTGAGAGAGAACAATTAGGAGGAGAGAAAGAGAAAGTGCATGTTGGAGAGGAAGTGAGAGAGAGACAAAGAGAAAGGGAAAGAAAATATTAGGGAGAGAGAAAAAGAAGGTTGGAAGGAGATGGAGATAGAGAAAGAGAGAAGGTTAGGAAGAGATGGAGAGAGTGTGTATGTTAGGGAGGGATATAAAGAAAGAGTGTTAGGGTAAGCAAGAAAGAGAAAGAGATGTGTTAGGGGGAGAGCAAGAGAAACAGATGGAGAGAGACGTGGTGGGAAGAGAGAGAGAGGAAGATATATAGAGAGGGAGATAGAGAAAGTCACTTTAGTGGGAGAGAGTATTAAGGAGATGAAGAAAGATATATAAAAAGAGAGCTAGAGAGAGATAAGGAGAGACAGAGAGGTAAAAAAGAGGGATGTGTTAGCGGGAGAGATAAAGAGAGAGAATAGGGAGATAGAGAGAGAGAGAGAAAGAGTGTTGAAAAGAGGGGGACAGAGAGAGTAAGAAAGAAAGAAGAGAGAGAAAGAGAGACAGTATGGGAGAGCAGAATTAAGAGAGAGAGGGAGGGTATGGGAGAGGGGGACTAAGAGAGAGACAAAGAAAGTGAGAGTGTGAGAGAGAGAGAGAGAGAGAGAGAGAGAGAGAAAGAATGAGAGAGTGTTAGGGAGGAGGCATAGAGAGATAGATGGGACTGAAAGCAAGAGAGAGAGGGAAAGGGAGAAAGGGAAGGAAAGAGAGAGAGAGAGAGAGCTATTGGGGAGAAATAGTGAGAGTGTAATAGAGAGACATTTTGGGAGAGGAGAAGAGAGAGAGGGAGATAGAGAAAGAGTTAAGGAGAGACAAAGAGTTGGAGATAAAGATTGAGAGAGAAAGAGAGTGGGTGTTAGGGAGAAGGGGATAGAGAAAGGGAGGGAGAGATAGAAAATGAAGGAGAAGAGAGAAAGGGAGGGAGGAAGAGAGAGAGAGAGAGAGAGAGAGAGAGAGAGAGACATTTTTAGGAGAGAGGGACAGAGACAAAGAAGGAGACACACACAGAGAGAGGCAGAGAAAGAGAGGGAAAGAATGAGAAGATTTAGAGAGAGGCATAGAGAAAGAGAAAGAGAAGTTTTGTAGGGAGGGAGAGAGAGAAGTTTTAGAAAGAGAGTGAGTGAGAGAGAAGGAGGGAACTTTTAGAGAGAGGAAGAGAGAGATAAAGTGGGAGAAGTTTTAGAGAGAGAGAGAGAAAAAGAAGCTTTAGAGACCTAAAGTAGCTTTAGGGAGAGAAGGAGAGTGAGTGAGAGAGAGAAGTCTTAGATAGACAAAAAGAGGACCTTTAGAGAGAGGCATTTTACTTAGAGAGTGAGAGAGAAGTTTTAGACATAGAGAGAGACAGAAGCTTTAGAGAGAAAAAGAGAAAAGTTTTAGAGAGAGACAAAGAAAGAGAGTGGGTGAGAGAGAGGGGGAGAGAGTGACCAAGACAGGGAATGAGAGAGGAAAAGAGAGAGAGAAGTTCTAGAGAGAGAGAGAAAGACAGAAAGAGAAGTCTAATAGAGAGAGTAGTTTTAGAGAGAGAAAAAGAGTAAGAGGGAGAGGGAGAGGGAGAAAGAGAGAAGGGAGAGAAGCTTTAAACAAAGAGTATAGGAAAGAGAGAACTTTTAGAGATTGTGTGGGAGAGAAAGGGAAGTTTTAAAGAGCAAGAGAAAGAGTAGTTTTACATAGAGAAAAAGAGTAAGGGAGAGAGAGGGAAAGGGAGAGGGAGAGGGAGAGAAAAGTTTTAGAGAGAGTGTGAGAGGGTTTAGACAAAGAGTGTGGGGAGAGAGAGGGAAGTTTTAGTGAGGGAGAGAAAGAGTAAGAGAAAAGTTTTAGATAGATAGAGAGGGAGAGAGATAGAGAGACAGTTAGGAAGAGAGAGAGAAAGTGTTGGGAAGAGGAGGACATAGGGAGAGACCAAGAGAGAGAAAGAGAAGGTCAGAGAGGGAGAGAGTGGCAAACATTTTGGGAAGAGAGCAAGAGGGAGACACACAGAGATAGAGAGTTTTAGGGTGATGGGGAGAGAAAGGGAAATAGAGAGAAAGAAAGAAAGGGGGAGAGAAGGAGAGGGATGGAGAGAGAGATAGGAGAGACATATTGAGGAGAGAGGGAGAGAGACCTATTGGTGAGAGAGAGGGTGGGGAAAGAGATGTGTCAAGTTGAGAAAGAGAAACAGAGAAAGTAAGGGACACAAGGAGAGGGAGGCATAGAGAGAGAGAGAGATAGAGAAGTTTTAGAGGGGGGGTGAGAGAGAGAGCGAGAGAAGTTTCAAAAAGAGAGAGAGTGAGAAAGAGGGGGAGAGAGAGATAGAGTGAGAGAAGTTTTAGAGAGAGAAAGAGAAGTTTTAGAGACAAATATTAGCTTTAGAGAGAGGAGAGTGGGTGAGAGAAAGTGAGAGAAGTTTTAGAGAGACAAAAAGTGATCCTTTAGAGAGAGAGAGAGACTTGTTAAAGAGAGAGAAAGAGAGATTGAGAGAGAGAAGTTTTTTGGAAAGAGATGTGTTAGAGATAGATAGAGAAGTTTTTAGAGAGACATGTCACATAGAGATAAAGTTAGGGAGAGTGAGAGAGTTTTAGGGGGAGGGGGAGAGAAAGAGTGAGAGAGAGAGGGAAAGAGAGGGAGAAAGAGACGAAGAGAAAGGGAGAGAGAGATAGAGAGATATGCTAGGGAGAGAGGGGAAGAGACCTATTGGTGAGAGAGAGTAAGAGAGTGAGAAGGGAGAGAGATGTGTTAGGGTGAAAGAGAGAGAGGGGGAGAGAGAGAGAGAGAGAGAAGAAGAAGAAGAAGATTTAGAGATAGATGTTTTAGAGAAAGAGAAGATTTGGAGGGATAGAGATAGACATAGAGAAAGAAAGAGAAGTTTTGGAGGAAGGGAGAGAAAGAAGTTTCAAAAAGTGAGTGAGTAAGAGAGAGAGAACTTTTAGAGAGATAGAGTGAGATAAGTTTTAGAAAGAGAAAGAGAAGTTTCTGAGACAAAGACTAGCTTTAGACAATAAAGGAGAGTGAGTGTGTGTGTGTGTGTGTGTGTGAGAGAGAGAGAGAGAGAGAGAGAAGTTATAGAAGACAAAAAGAGAACCTTTAGAGTGAGAGAAGTTTTATTGAGAGAGTGAGAGACAAATTTTACACACAAACAGAGACAAAGAGACAAAAGTTTTGGAAAGATAAGCAAAGAGAGACACAAAGAGAAGTCTAGCCAAAGATGAAGTAGAAGTCTATATCACTCAAGCTAGAGTCGAGACTTATTTGACTCAACCACACATTATTGATTAAAATGATGCATGTTAAAGAGTCTCGCCAAACTTCTCTCTCTGTGTAAAAAGTTCTCTAAAAACATAAACAAAAATCACATGCAAAGAAGGGTAGATAAGTAGTTCGAAGTTATAGTTGTTAGCTTGACTTTCCCTCTAATTCTTATGGCTTTCCTCTATCAAATGGTATAGACCAACCTACTAAGGATGCAAGAGTGGCGTGTTTAAGCAATGCGTTCAACTCTAAGTTTAGAGGCTTTTCAAAGAATAACATAACTAAGTCTTGGGTTAAAAGGGGATCAAATAATTCATAGTGAGTTTTTCTCCCATCCAACCAAGGATACACACCCAAACAATCTACATGTGGGCTGTCCTATTATTTTCAAAGCTTTTGGTATTAAATTTGATAACCGCTAGTGAATCTTTTGGTTGTGAAATTAAGGTTAAGTCTTCTACATCTATCCCGTTGACCTCTTCAATCTTACTAGGTACATCCATAGCCTTAAAGACATTAAACTTTACTTTTTGCTCTAACACTCTCATAGGCAATTGTCCCTTTTGCACATTATCAAGGTCCTCCCTGTAGCTAAGAAAGGTCTTCCTAAGATTATAGGGATTTCCTTGTCCTCCTCCATATCTAAAACTATGAAATCAACTAGGAGAATGAGTTTGTCTACCTTCACTAAGATATCCTCTACTACAACTCTAGAATACTTAAGGGTCTTATTAGCTAATTGAAGAATGGTAGTGGTTTCCTTAGCCTCACCTAAACCTAACTTTTAAAAATAGATAAAGGCATAAGGTTAACACTATCTCCTAAGTCACACAAGGCTATCCCAAAGTATCAATTCCCAATGGTGCAAGGAATGGTGAAGCTACCTAGATCTTTAAGCTTAGGTGGAAGTTTCTTTTGAAGAATAGCACTACATTTTTTAATGAGAGCAATAGTCTCAAAGTCCTCTAGTTGCTTCTTCCTAGAAAGGATTTGTTTCATAGACTTAGCATAGGAAGGTATTTGTTCTAAAGCATCAGTAAAGGGTATATTAATGTGCAGTTTCTTAAAAACCTCTAAAAACTTAGAGATGTGCTTCTCTACTTGGTTCTTTGCTAGCTTATTTAGAAAAAGAGATGGTGGCTTAGAGTCATCAAGAACTTTCATGGACCATTTTTTTTCTTCATCACATACCACTTTCTCTTTTCTATCTGGCTTTCATTCTCATTGGTCTTCCTCTCATCTTTTTGTCCAAGCTCATAGCTTCTCTCACCTTCTCCTTCACTAGTCAAATCACACCTAGGCTTTTTGAAAGATTCACCCTTAGGTTCACTAAAGGAAAGGACTACCTTACCACTTCTTAATGTGATGGCCTTACACTTTGGGTTCCTAGATTTCCCTCAGAGTTACTAGGTAAACTACCTAGTTGTCTAGCACTTAAAGCACTTGCTTATTGTCTTATTTTAATCTCTAAGTCCTTAATAGAAGCAAATTGACATTGGAGGATAGAATCAGTTTTTGCCATATATGAGTTAAGCATCGATTTTGTTTCAACATGTCTAGAATCATTGTTACCTATGTATTGGACTAATAAGTCCTCTAAGTTAGAATTTTTCTCTTAATGTTGCAAGGGGGATGTAGAAAACTCGGAGGTCCAACTTGATTGTTGTTTTTCCAACTAAAGTTAGGATGATTCCTCCACCCTAGATTATAAGTATTAGAGTATGGGTTTTTTTCCTATTAACATTAGACATAGCTCACACTCTCATGTTAAAGGGAATAGTATCACTAGGGTGGTTCTCTCCACATAGCTCACAAGACAACACCTGCGCAAAATTTACACTCACTTGGTCTAGCTTCTTAGAAAATGCTGCAATTTGGGTTGAATGGATGACTAGGTGTCTAACTCAAACACACTGGCTACTCTCCTAGGTGGGTTTCTCTCACTACTCCACTTGTAATTATTGGCTACCATGTCCTCTAAAAGGGTATAGGCATCATCTATAGTCTTGCTCACAAGGGCTCCCCCTACTGCAACATCTATGGTTGTACTAATTGCTCCACTCAACCCAATATAAAAAGCTGAACTTGTAACTGCTTGGAAAGCCATCGTGAGGACACTTCCTAAATAAGCCTTTATACCTCTTACACACCTCATAAAGGGTCTCATTATCTAATTAGGTGATAGAAGTAATGTTATTTAGGAGTTTTGGAAGGTGGGAAAAACTTAGCTAGGAACTTTTAGGCTAGGTCATCCCAAGTGGTAATGGAACCTAAACGTAAAGACAATAGCTAGCTCTTGGCTCTATCCCTAAGAGAGAAAGGAAACAATCTAAAACTAATAGCATCCTCACTAACCCCATTGTACTTAAAAGTATCACAAAGGCTAGACGAATGGAGGTTAGGGTTATCACTAGGGGCACCTCTAAACTGAACTACTATTTGGATTATTTGAATTATTACAAGCCTTATCTCAAAGTTATTAGCTTGAATAGTTAGCATCCTAATGCTAAATTGGACACTTTTTGCCATAGGCATGGCATAGTCCCCAGGACTCTTAGGCTCATTCCCCTCTATCTTGGCCATAGTTTCTCTCACAAATTCCCTGGACTCAATAACAATAGGAATGAGATCACTAATAAGGTTTTCCCTAAGCCTCCCTAATTGTCTAATTTTAGAATAGGTCTCCTCAATCTCAGTAACTAAAGGTACTACCACTCTTCTAGAGCTATGCATACATAGGAACAAAACTAGAAATAGGAACAATCACATCCACCAATTAGAGAAAAAATAAACTCTACCTAAAACACTAACAAGAAAGCAATAAGTTGTCTACCCTAAAATCTGCTATATATTTTTTTTAAGTTTCTAAGAATAAAGATCCTAATAAGAAATATTTTAAGAATAGTAAATGAAAGTAAAAGAATCTAATGGGGAAATGAAAAAGAACAATTTAAAATTAGGTTTTACAACCTAAAAAAAAAAGAAATTAAAATAAAATAAAATAATATAAAAAAATGAAATCAATTGATGTGGATTTAGCTATACTAATATTCCTAAATGTAAGTATACACTATCAAATGTATTAGAGCATTATTCCTAGCATTTCGAACCTGCAGGGATTTGGCTAATAATTTAACTACTAAAATTGTCTTAGGATAAAATCTATTTGGGAAATTGGAAATATGTAAAACAAAAAATCTAAACTAAAAATGCAGAACTAAACTACCTTGCTAGAAAGATTGCAAGAATATTCTTTTGATGAATTAAAAGACTAGAGATTTCACAATTTCACTAATAATCCTAATTAGCAACAAACAATCTTGCTACTCTTTGGATTACCAATTAATGTACTTTTATATCTAATCCCTTATTCCTAAGGTGATTAAGTCCCCCCATAACAACTAATTAATTATATGACTATATCAATAAATCTGGGAATGCATGAAGCTTGGGCATCTAAAAGATTGCCCCTACAGCTAGGAACATTCCTATCCTACTAATCCATAGATGTATTCTACCTAATTGAACCTAGAGTGGGGTTATCTATTCCTAGAATCACTCAACTCTTTCTTAAATCTAATTAGATGATCAGGCTAATTAAATTCATTAAGCTTAGAGTAGAAAAGAAATCTTTAAGTCCAAGAATAGCAAAATCAATTAATTGACCAACTATTCATGTTAGTTCAATTGCTAATCCCTAATAAAGATTTAGCGACACATCATCATAAAATTCAAATAAAGATTTAAAAATATAAAAGTTGTCTTGTAATCAGAATCTTTAAAAGAATTAAAGGAATTAAGAAGAACAAGAATAGGAATAAAGATGCAAAACTAGAATTAAAGAAATCTAATTCTAAGGTATCTATTCCTAGACTCCCCTTGAACAAGGTCTATTTCCTTCTCAAATCACACTTTCTCCCTCTTTGAGCCTCCAAGAACATATCCTGGCCAAAGATTCAAGTGTAGATCACATTCTTGTGCCTAAGATTATGCTGCCACACTTAGATCCTCACCAAGATGTGCTACACTCTTGCTTTCTTCACCAAGATTTGCTTCCAAGAAGATGTGTCACCCCTCTATGCTATTCACCTACAATTACAAAATTAAAGACTTAGTGTAATATTTGATCTCAAGGTGGATTTTAGTCAATTAAATTGCATAAACAACCATAAAACACTAAGAAAAAGGGTATTAAAATATGGTGGGAATTGGACTCAACATTAAGGTAAAATAAAGAAAAAAACTAGCTCTAATTGCTCCAACATAGCTTGTCATCTAGAAGCTTGAGGTCCCAAAATCAACTTCAAACAAAAAAAATCAAAGTTAGATAAAGAAACTTTAATGGCACCACCTAAAAGAAATAAACTAGTTATAACTAACTATCTAAACTAGGCCTATTCAAGATTAAAAAGCAAGAACTCTTTTTTTCTTTTTAGGATAATAAAGATGCCAACCAAAATTAAAGCAACAAGAATTTAAAGAAATCAAAGAAAAGACAAACAAAACTAATGACATTCTCAAATTAGAACTAGCCTAATTAGTATTAATATTAGACTATGCAAGGTAAATCCCTAGCAATGGCACCAAAATCTTGATGTGGAATTAGGTATACTAATATTCCTAAGTGCAAGTATACTACACTATAGATGTACTAGAGTAGTATTCCAAGATCTCAAACCCACAAGGATTTGGGTAATAATCTAACTACTAAAATTGTCTTCAGCTAAAATCTATTTGGAAAATTGAAAATATGTAAAACAAAGAATCTAAACTAAAAAAGTAGAACTAAACTATCTAGCTAGAATTATTGCAAGAATGTTCTTTTGATGAATTAAAAGACTAGGGATTTCATAATGTCACTAATCCTAATCATCGACTAACAATCTTGCTATTCTTTAAACTTGGGATTACCAATCAATGCACTTTTATATCTAATCCCTTATTCCTAAGGTGATTAAATCCACCCCTGCATCTAATTAATTATATGCCTATATCAATAGAATTAGGGAATGCATGAAGCTTGGGCATCTAAAATGATGATAAAAGCATGGTGGATACGGCTAATCTAATTCAAATTCCAAGTGGTCCAGTTACAAGAGCTAGAGATAAAAGGTTCAAGGAGGCTTTCAATGGATTGATGCAGAGCACTTGGGTTGAGGAGTGTTTTTTTGAGGCCCAAATACTTAGAATGAAATACAAATCAAGGATGGATTTTGTTGGTCCAAGTAGTGAATTAATTTTAGCCTTTTTTTTCTGAAGTCCATACACTTGGAAGGATTACTTTTAGCCTTTTATTGAAGCCCATACACTTGGAAGGATTACTTTCAGCCTTTTATTGAAGCTCATACACTTGGATGGATTACTTTCAGCTCAAGCATGTGGATTTGAGAGAATCAAGGAGATCAATTTGGCTGATTATTACCCAATGATTTTGGGATAACTTTCCTTTTTTTTTTTATGGGATTTGGCCAGCCTTTTGGAATATATTTTCAGTAATTATTGTCATTGGGCTAATTATTTGGCTAATTATTCTCATGTAAAGGCTAGTATGCCATAATTCTAGGAATTTCCTTCCTTTGCTATTTGTTTCCTTTTTCAAATTGTAATAACTCAGCCTATACATAAAGGTTGAGAAGTTTAGATTAGTTTTCTAGATAAAAGTTGAGAGTTTTTGCTTTGGTTCTTTAAAGAACTTTTTGAACTTATTCTTGTGGTGTTCATCCGACTTATCAAATGGTTCACCATCCCGTTTGTGGCATCTTCACATACCAAGGTTCCTGTTTCTTATAAACATCAAATCGAGGTTTCCACCTAGAAAAATCTAATCATAAAACGGTCTTGGGAATCAATTTCGTTGACAGGTCTCGTTATTCTTGGTGGGGTTCACATCATTTAAGATTACACCTATAGTTAAGGACATTTCTATCCTACTAATCCATCGATGTATTCTACCCAATTGAACCTAGAGTAGCGTATTTATTCCTAAATCACTCGACTCTTTCTTAAATCTAATTAAGTGATTAGGCTGATTAAATTCATTAAGCTTAGAGTAGAAAAGAAATCTTTAAGTCCAAGAATAGCAAAATCAATTAATTTACTAACTATTCATGTTAGTTCAATTGCTAATCCCTAATAAAGATTTTGTCACACATCATCATAAAATTCAAATAAAGATTTAAATATATAAAAGTCGTCATGTAATCAGAATCCTTAAAAGAATTAAAGGATTTAAGAAGAAGAAGAATAAGAACAAAGATGGAAAACTAGAATTAAAGAAATCTAATTGCAAGGTATCTATTCCTAGACCCCCCCTTGAACAAGGTCTCTTTCCTTCTTAGATCACACTTTCTCCCTCTTCAAGCCTCCAAGAACATGTTCCGGCCAAAGAATTAAGTGTGTATCACATTCTTGTGTCCAAGATTCCATTGCCATAGTTAGATCCTCACCAAGATGTGCTACACTCTTGCTTTCTTCACCAAGATTTGCCTCCAATAAGATGTGTCACCCTTCTCTCTATAAACTAGGTCAAAAATGATGCTTTTACAGCGATTGAGCACCATAAGTTCACCACAAGTCAGTGGATCTCTCAAAATTTGATCTAGAACTTTGACTCTAATGAGCATACTAAGACTTAAAAATAGATAAGAAAAGCTATAAAATAAAAGGAAGTATGGATATAAAACTAAGCAATCAGCCCAAGACTTCAAAAACATCTCAATAATAGATTGGACCTTTCTTGGAAACTTTAGTGTAATCTTGGCCATTTTTGCTTATCTACCCATAACTCATGCTTAGTCGCTCTCCAAATTCTGATTAGGAACCTTCTTACCATTGGAAAAGTGGATCTTGGGCCTTTCTTGGGTGCTAAATAGGTGGAAGTCCACTTCTTAGAGATTTAGACTTCATCTTAAACTCTAGCTGCTTTTCCATGTTTGACTCACCTTAGAATTCTTTAGAACCAACTTAATTATTAAGAATAGGGCATTATTATGCCCCTTCTTGGCCTTATTGAAGTCTTGGATTAGCTTATAAGGCATTGGATCCAAGGCAGCCCACTTTGCAATTTCACACATCTAGCAGACTTCAAACTTTATGCAAAAATTACTATATCTTAGACATATCCTCTGATGACATATGAGTACTAATTAGATACTTAGATGTCTAGTTTTACATGGGACAAGAATTGCTACCATCTGAGTTGTGTAGCTCAAGATATGGCCAATTCTTTATGGACTATTCACAGAAGCACCAACTAGAATGCTCCTAATTTTGCCACTAATTTGACCATTTTATCCACATCCAATGAAGGCATATGAGTTGTCAATTTAAAGCTTGAGATGTCTAGATTCCTAAAATTGAAGAATCTCCATAATTGGATGTCAAGAACTCTATATATGAACCAATCCTTAGCTATTACTCTAAAAACTCTAGTCTTCAAGGTTAAATTCCAATTTTTCACTTGTACTTAAGGAGTTCCTAGCCATGCATAGGTCATAGCATGCCTTGGCTAGCCTCTCTTTGGTTTGCCTCATTGCAACCCTTGTTTCACTTTGAAATCCAAGAAAAGTCCACCCTTTATGCTATTGACTTGAAATTAAAAAATTAAAGACTTAGTGTAATATTTCATCTCAAGGTGATTGTAGTCAATTAAATCATATAAGTGACCATAAAACACTAAGAAAAAGGGTACTAAAATATGGTGGAAATTGGACTCAATAGTCTCTTTTTGAAACTTCACTCTCTCACTCACTCTCTTGCTCCCTCCCTAAAACTTCTCACACTCACTCTCTATTTGCCACTCTCTAAATGTTCTCTCTCTCTCTCATATTCTCACATAGTCACTTTCTAAAACTTCCCTCCATCTTAAAAGTTTCTCTATCTCTCACTCTTTTCTCTCTTTAAAACCTCTATCTGTCTCTAAAGGTTCTCTATCTTTTTCTCCCCATCTTTCTATCTAAAATTTCTATTTCTCACTCTCACCTCTCTAAAATTACCCTCTCTCCCTCCTCTCTTTGGTTTTCTCTCTTTCTATCTCTTTCTCTTTCCTTCTCTCTTTCTATCTCTTTCTCTTTCCTTCTCTCTTTGCCTCCCTCTCTCCCTTCCTCTTTCTCTCTCTTGTTTTCCCTCTCTCTCTCCCCTCTCTCTCTCTTGCTCACTCTATCCCTCTCCCTAATAGACACACTCTCTCCCCCAAAATGTCTCTCTCTACCTCTCTCTCTCTCCCTCTCTCTCCCACTCTGCCTAAAATTCTCTCTCTGTGTCATTCTCTTCCCAAGAAACACATTCTCTCTTCCCCTCCAACATCTCCCTCTCCATCTCTCTCTCAAACTTCTCTTTCTCTTTCTTTCTCAAAAACTTCTCTCTCTGAAACAACTCTCAATCCCACTCTGTCTCTTAAAAACGTCCCTTTCTCTCTCACTCTCTCTTTAAAACTTCTCACCCTCTCTTTGCACTCTCTCTCCATCTCCCACTATTTCTAAAACATGACATTTTCTCTCTCCCTCTAACACACTCTCTTTGTCCCTTTTCAAAACTTCTCTCTCTCTCTCTCTCTCTCTCTCTCTCTCTCTCTCTCTCTCACTCACTTTCTAAAACTTCTCTCGCTCTCTCCATCCCTAAAAGTTCTCTATCTTTCTCCCTATGTTTGTCTCTCTTTCCCACTCTCTTAAACTTCTATCTCTCTCCTTAAAAGTTCTCTCTTTTTCTCTCTCTCTCTATCTAAAATTTCTATTTCTCACTCTCTCCTCTATTAAAATCCCTCTCTCTCTCACTCTCTCTCTCGCTTTCTCTCTTTCTCTCTCTCTCACACTTTCTCTAAAACTTCTATCTCCTTCTATCTAAAATTTTTCTTTCATTCTTTCTAAAACTTCTCTCTGTCACTCTTTGTCTTTGTCACTCCATCCATCTCTCTCTCTCTCTTTAGGAAACTTTTCTCTTTTCTCTCTCTCTTTGTAAAACTTCTCTCACTCTCTCTAAAACTTCTCTACTCTTGCACTCTCTTTGAAACCTTTGTTTGTCTGATTGTCTATCTCTCTCTCCTCCCACAACAATCTCTCTCTTACCAACACAAACACACATGCTCTTTTGTTCATACTTGCTCTCTCTCTTTCTCTCTCTCTCTCTCTCTCTCCTTCCAACACACAAACACATTCTCTCTCTCACCCCCGAACACACTCTCTACATTTCTCTCTCTTCATTGGTCTCCTTTCTCTCTCTCTCCCTCCCAGTACTCTCTCAATGTCTCTGCCCCTCTATCTCCCTCTCTCTCTATGTCTAAAACTTCCTTGTCTTTCTCTCCAAAACTTCTATTTCTCTCTATCTAAATTTTCTCTATCACTCTCTCTCTTTATATCTTCTTTCCCTCTTTCTCTCCCTCTAAAACTTAAAACTTATCTTTCCCTTGTTCTATTTCTCTCTCTAAACTTTCACTCTCTGTTTCTCTCTATTTCACTTTCTATCTCTCTCTATTTCTAAAACTTCTCTCTCTATCTTGCACTTTCTTTCTTTCTCTCTCTCTAAAATTGCTCTCACACACTTTCTCAATATAAAACTTCTCTCTATTTAAAATCTCTCACTCTCTCTCTCTCTCTGTCTCTCTCTCTCTTTATCTCTAAAACTTCTCACACTTAACTATCTCTCTCCTTCTTGGTTGCTCTATTTGAAACTTCTCCCTCTCTCTATATACATATCTAAAACTTTTCTTGCTCTTTCTATCTAAAACTTCTCTCTCTGTCACAATAGTCTCTTACTTGCTTTCTCTCTCCTTCTCTTTCTATTTCTTTCTCTAACACTTCACTCATTCTCTTTCTGTCTAAAACTTCTCTTACACATCTCTCTTTCAGAACTTCTTTCACTCTCTCTCTACCCAAAACTTCTCTCTTTCTCTCTCTCTCTCACTATCTCTCCCCCTCTCCCCAACATGTCTCTCTAGCTCTCTAAAACTTCTCTCTCACTCACTCTATTTCTCTCTATCTCTCTCTCACTCTTGCCTTTCTCTATCCCTCTCTCACTTCCTCTCTTTCTCACTCACTCTTTTACTCTCTCTAAAACTTCTCTCTCTTTCTCTTTGTCACTCTCTGCCTCTTTATCTCATTGTTTGTTTCTCCCTCACTTTCTCTCCCTCCTTCCCTCTCTCTACTAAGCTCTATCTCTCTATATCTCTCTCTCTTTCTTTTTTTCCCTCTTTTTCTCTCTCTCTCCCCCTGTCCCTCACTCTCCTTATCTCTCTTTCTCTCTTTATCCCTCTCCCTAACATACACTCTCTCACCCCGCAAAATGTCTCTTTTTGTCTCCCTCCTTCTCTCTCCCCCTTCCTCTATCTCTCACTCCTCCTGACATTCTCTCTCCCTTTCTCTCTATATCTCTCTCTCAAAGACACACACTATCTAAAACTTCTCTTTCTCTCTTTATGTCTCTCTCTATCTAAAACTTCACTTACCCTCTCTCTTACTCTCTCTATGTCTCCCCTTGCTCTCCCCTATCTCTCTATCTCCATTTTGCTCTCTAAAACTTCTCTTTCCCTTACTCTCTTTTGCTTTCTAAAACTGTTCTCTCTCCTTAGAACTTCTCTTTCTTTGTCTCCCTCTCACTCACTCTCTCTATCTCTCTCTTTGAAACTTCTCTTTCTTACATATACTCTCTCTAAAACTTCTCTCTCTCTCTCTCTCTCTCTCTCTCTCTCTCTAAAACTTCTCTCTCTCACTCTCCCCTTAAACTTCTCTCTTTCCCATATACTCTTGCTAAAACTTTTCCTTCTCTCCTTCTCTCTCTATGTCTATATCTCTCTCTAAAATTTCTCTCTCACTGCATCTCTTTGTCTCTCTAAAACTTCTTTCTTTCTCTCTGATTGTCTCTATGAAACTTTTCTCTCTCCTACTCTCTAGCACTAATTGTTCTTTTTCTCTCTCGCGCTATCTAAAACTTCTTTAGGACTTTCTCTCCCTCTCCCTGTCTCTCTCTCTTTTTAAAACTTCTCTCTATCTCTTTATCTCTTTCCCTTCCTTTGTCTCTCTCATTCTTGCTCCCTCCCTCTATCTCTCTCACACTCTCCCCCTCACTTTCTATCTCTCACTCTCTCTTCCCTAAAACTTCTCTCTTAGAAACTTCTTTCTATCCCATAGTCTCTCTTTATCACTCTCTAAAACTTCTCCTTCCCTTGTTCTATCTCTCTCTTTCTATCTCCCTGTCTCTAAAACTTCTCTTGCTCTCTTTTTCTCTCTCTCTCTCCTTCTCTTTCTTTCTCTGTCTCTTTAAAACTTCTCTCACTTTCTCTATCAAAAATTTCTCTCGCTCTTTCTCACTTCTATCTAAACTTCTCTTGCTCTCTCTAAAACTTCTCTTACTCTTTTTCTTTATCTAAAACTTCTCTCTCTCTCACACACACACTCTCTATCTATCTAAAACTTCCCTCCTCTACCTAAAACTTCTCTCTCTCTCTCTCTCACATTCTAAAACTTCTCATTCTGTCCTTTGCTTGCTCTTTCTCTCTCCTTCTCTTTCTATCTCTCTCTCATTCTAAAATTTCTCTTACTCTTTCTCTATCTTAAACTTCTCCCACTCTTTCTTTCCCTAGATATCTTAAACCTTACTCTCTCTCTCTATCTGATACTTCTCTCACTAACACTCTCTATCTAAAACTTCTCTCTCTCCCTCCCTAGCACTCTCTCATTCTCTTTCTATCTCTCAATCTCTATCTACAATTTCTTTCTCTTTCTCTCCCTCTCCCCAACATGTCTCTTTGACTTTCTAAAACTTCTTTCATTGTCTCTCCCTAAAACTTCTCTCTCACTCACTCTATTTCTCTTTCTCTCTCCCCCTCTCTGCCTCTCCCCCTCTTTCTCTCTCTTGCTCTCCACTTCTCTATCTCATTGTCTCCCCCTCTCTCTCGCTTTTTCTCCCTTGCTCTCTCTCCCCCAAGCTTTGTCTCTCTATCTCTCTCTCCTTCTCTCTCCCCCTCCCTCATACTTTCCCTCTCTCTTTCTCTATCTCTCTCTATGTCTCTCTCTCCCCAAGACACACACTCTCCCTTCCCCCCAACATCTACCTCTCCCCCTTTGTCTCTCAAACATTTCTTTCTCTCTCTCTCCCTAAAACTTCTCTCACTTTGAAACATCTATCCATCTCACTTTGTCTCTTTAAAACATCTCTTTCTCTCTTGTTCTCTCTCTCTCTTTCCCTAAAACTTCTTACCCACACTCTCTCTCTCCTTCTTCTACTCTATTTAAAACTTCACCTTCTTTCTTTCCCTCTTACTCTCTCTCTCTTTGAAAATTCTCTCTCTGTCTCTCTCTAAAACTTTTGTCACTCTCTCTAAAGCTTCTCCCTCTCTTTCTCTCACTCTCTTTGTCTAAAATTTCTCTCTCACTCTAGTTCACTCTAAAACATCCCTCTTTCTCTCTCTCTCTTGCTCACTTTAAAACTTCTCCCTGTCACTCTTTGTCTCCCACACTACCTCCCTCTCTCTCTTTCTAAAACTTCTCTCTTTCCCTCTCTTTCCTTCTCTCTCCAAAACTTCTCTTTCTCTCTCTATTTCTAAAGCTTCTCTCACTCTATCTATCTCTCTCAAAAACTTCTCTTTCTCTCTCTATTTCTAAAACTTCTCTCACTCTATCTATCTCTCTCAAAAACCTCTCTCACTCTATCTGTCTCTCTCAAGAACTTCTCTGCTCTCACTATGAAACCTCTAGCCGTTTGTTTGTCTATCTCTCTCTCTACAATGCTCTCTCTCTTACCAACACACAGACTATCTCCTTCTCTCATTCTCTCCTCCTAACACACAGATACACTCTCTCTCTTGCCTCCAAACACATACTCTCTGTCCCTTTCCCTCTCTTCATTCCTCTCCTTTCTCTCTCTCTCTCTCTCTCTCTCTCTCTCTCTCTCTCTCTCTCCCTCTACTCTATTAATGTCTTTTCCACACTCTCTCTCTTGCTCTTTCTCTCTCCAAAACTTAAAACTTCTCTTTCTCTTGTTCTATCTCTCTCTCTAAAATTTCTCTCACTTTCTCTTTCTACTTCTCTCTATCTTTAAAACTTCTATCACTCTCACTCAAAATTTCTCTTTCTCTCTCTATTTGAAACTTTATCACTCTCTCACTTTCTCTATTTAAAACTTCTCCCACTCTTTCTTTCTCTCCTTTTCTTTCAATCTCTCTCTTTCTAAAACTTCTCTCTCTATTTAAAATTTCTCTCTTTCTATGTCTCCCCAACATGTCTTTCTTGCTCTGCCTCTTTAAAACTTCTTTCTTACTCACTCTCGATGCCCTTTCTCTTTATCCCTCTTTATCTCTATCTCTCCCTTTCTCTCTCACTAACCTCTTTCTCTCTCTAAAGCTTCATCCTTTGTCTCCCTCTCACTCTCCATCTCTTTGTCTCTCTGTCTCTTTCTCCTTCCCTCTCTCTACCCCCAAGATTTTTCTCTCCCTATCTTTTCCTTTCTTTCTCTCCCTATCTATCTCTTCCCCTTCCCCCTCTATTTGTCTGCCTGTCTGTTTGTCTCTCTCTCTCTCCTCCTTTCTCTTCCTCGCTCTCTCTATCCCTCTCCCTTACACACACTATCTTGGCAAAATGTCTCTATTTGTCTTCCTCTTCCTCTCACTCATCTCAACATTTTCTCTCTCCCTCTCTCTCTGTGTCTCTCTTCCCAAGACACAAACTCTCTATTCCTCCTTAACATCTCCCTCTCCATCCCTCTCTATCAAACTTCTCTTTCTCTCTCTCTCTAAAACTTCTCTCTCTCTGAGATTTCTCTGTATCCCACTCTCTCTCTTTAAAACATCTCTTTCTCTCTCACTCTCTCTATAACTTCTCACCCTCTCTTTGCACTCTCTCTAAACTTTTCTCCCACCTCTTTTGCTTTTTCTTAAACTTCACTTTCTCTATCATCCTCTAACACACACACACACACACACACACTCTCTCTCTCTCTCTTTCTCCCCCTCCCTACCTAAAACTTCTCACACTCACACTCTATCTGTCACTCTCTAAATGTTCTCTCTCTCTCGCTCAATTTTTGAAACTTCTCACCCTTTCTCTCTAAAATTCTGTCTCTCCTAAAGCTTCTCTCTCTGTGTAAAATTTTTATCTCTCTCTCTCTCTCTAAATTAACCCTTTCTCTTACACTCTCTCTAAAAGTTCTCTCTCTCACTTTCTCTCTTTCTCTATCTCTCTCTCTCTAAAACTTCTCTCTTTTTTTGTCCAAAACCTATATCTTTCTCTTTTTGTCTAAAATTTCTATCTTACTCTCTCTAAAGCCTCCCTCTCTCTCTGTAGAAAACTTCTCTCTTTCTCTCTCTGCCCTTCTCTCTCTAAACCTTCCCTTTCTCTCTTTCTCTCTATCTTTCTAAAACTTCTCTGCTCTCACACTCTCTCTGAAACCTTTGTCTATCTATCTATCTATCTATTTGTCTGTTTGTTTGTCTATCTCTCTCTCTCTCTTTCTCTCCTCCCAACACACAAACACACTCTCTCTCTTGCCCCCCCAAACACACACTCTCCATCTCTCTCTCTCTCTCTTCATTTCTCTCCTTTCTCTCTCTCTCCCTTCCTCTTCTCTCTAAATGTCTTTGTCTCGCTCTCTCTCTGTCCCTGTCTCTATCTTAAACTTCCATATCTTTCTCTCTAAACATCCATTTCTCTCTTCATCTAAAATTTCTCTCTCACACTCTCTTTCTCACTAAGCTTCTTTCCCTTTTTCTCTCCCTCTAAAACATAAAACTTCTCTTTCCCTTGTTTTATCTCTTTCTCACTAAAGTTCTCTTACTCTCTCTCTTTTGGTCTCACTGTTTCTAAAGCTTCTCTCTCCCTCTCTTTATCTAAAACTTCTCTTGCCTTCTCTCTTTTTCTAAAACTTCACTCTCTCTCTTCTTCTCTTTTTATCTTTCTCTCTTTTTAAAACATCTCTCTCTCATTCTCATTGTTTCTCTCTATTTCTCTAGATCTCTAAAAGTTCTCTCACTCTCTCTCACTTGCTCTCTCTCTTTCTCTATCCTTCTCTTTCTATCTCTCTCTAAAACTTTTCATACTTTCTCTACCTCTCTAAAACTTCTCTTACACTCTCTCTATCCAAAACTTCTCTCGCCCTCTCTCCTTAAAATTTCTCACTCTTTTTCTCTCTCATTCTCTTTCTATCTCTCTTGTTCAAAAATTTCTCTCACTCTCTTTGCCTCTCTAAAACTTCTCTTGGACTCACTTTCTCTATCTAAAACTATCTCACTTTCTTTCCCCACACACACTCTCTCTCTTTCTTTTCCTATCTCTCTCTCTAAAACTTGGCTTACTCTCTCTATCAAAAAATTCTTTCCATTTAAAATTTCTCTCTCTCTCTCTCTCCCCTTCCCCAACATGTCTCTCTTGCACTCTAAAACTTCTCTCTCACTTACTCTTTGTCTCTCTATCTCTCTTACTCTCTTACTCTCTTTATCCCTCTCTCTCCCCTCAAAATGTCTCTCTTTCTCTCTCTTTGACTAACTCTTTTTATCTCTCTAAAGTTTCTCTTTGTTTGTCTCTCACTCTTCACCTCTCTATCTGTTACTCTCTCTCTTGCTTTGTCTCCTCCCTCTCTCTCCCTTATCTTTGTCTCTCTCTTTCTTTTTCTTCCTTCATCTCTCCCTCTCTCCCCCCTCTCTCTTTTGCTCTCTCTATCCCTCTCCCTAACACCACTCTCTCACCCCTAAAACATCTCTCTACCTCCCTCTCTCTCTCACTACCCCCATCATTCTCTTTCTCCCTCTCTCTCTGTGTCTCTATCTCCTCAAGACACACACTCTCTCTATCCCACTCTGTCTATATAAAACATCTCTTTCTCTCTTGCTCTTTCTATAAAACTTCTCACCCTTTCTTTGAACTGTCTCTTTAAAACTTCTCTTTTTCCCTCTCCTATTCTTTCTAAAACTTCATTTTCTCTCTCTCCCTCCAATGCACTCTTTCTTGCTCTCTCTCTTTCACTCTCCTTCTCTTTCTATATCTCTTTCTAAAACTTCTCTCACTCTCTCTGCCTCTCTAAAACTTCTCTCATATTTACTCTCTCTATCAAAAACTTCTCTTACTCTCTCGCTCTCTCTAAAACTTCTCTCTCACTTACTCTTTCTCTCTTCCTCCCTTTCTCTTTATTCCTGTCTCCTTCCCACTTTCTCTCTCCCCCTCTCCCACTAACTCTCTCTCTATCTTCTATCTCTCTTGCTCTCTCTCTCTCTTTCTTCCCCTTTTTCTCTCTCGCTCCCTCTATCCCTCTCCCTAACACATACTCACTTCCACCCCTAAAAGTTTCTCTATCTCTCTCTCTCTCACTCCTCCAAAAATTCTCTCTCCCCCCTCTCTCTATGTGTCTCTCTCTCCTTACTTGCAATTTTGCAACTGAAAAATTTTTGAAAAATTTGAGCTAAGCTCTCCACCCCCAAACTTAAACTAAATATCTCAATGTTTGGACAAAGCATGGAATAGAGGAAAGAAGAACTTAGCTAAATAAGGGTGTTGCATTTAGGTGTAGGCACTGCACCTTGGTTTCCGAAACTAAATAGGCATTGGCTTCTTAGCTAGACTGAGAGGCACATTGTCCTTCTTCTTATTCCATTTGTTTTCCTAAAAACCTAATGAAAACAAAGAAAACATTTCTAAAAGCAACCAAAAAATATTGATTCAAAGTAGAACAAAAACTACAAAAACACTCTAGAAACATAAACAAAAATTGCATGCAAAGAAAGCTAGAGAATTAGTTCTAAGTTATAGTTGTTAGCTTGGCTTTCCCTCCAATTCCTATGGATTTCATCTCTCAAATGGTGTGACCAACCTACTATGATTTTGCACTTGCTTAAATCCCTAGAGAACTTCTTTTTCTATTTACAATCAAGAAGAGAAGAAAATTTTAAAGATATTGTAGATGCAGCCCCTAAGGATGCAGGAATGGGGTGTTTAGGCAATGGGCATAACTCTAAGTTTGGAGGATTTTCAAAGAATAACTTACAAGGGGATCAAATAATTCATAGTGAGTTTTTCTCCCATCCAACCAAGGATTCACACCCAAAAAATCTACATGTGTGGCTGCCCCATTATTTTCAAAGCTTTTGGTATTAAATTTGATAGCTGCTAGTGAATCTTCTAGTTCTAAAATTAAGGTTAAGTCTTCTACATCTATCTTGTTGACCTCCTCAGTCTCACTAGGTACATCCATAGCCTTAAAGATGCTAAACTTTACTTCTTGGTCTAACACTCTCATAGTCAACTCTCCCTTTTGCATATCTATCAAGGTCCTCCCTATAGCTAAGAAAAGTCTTCCTAAGATTATAGGGATTTCCTTGTTCTCCTCCATATCTAAAACTATGAAATCAGCTAGTAGAATGAGTTTGTCTACCTTTACTAAGACATCCTCGACTACAATTCTAGAATACTTAAGGGTCCTATCAACTAATTAAAGAATAGTAGTGGTTACCTTAGCCTTACCTAAACCCAATCTTTTAAAAATAGATAAAGGTATAAGGTTAATAGTAGCTCCTATTTCACACAAGGCTCTCCCAAAGTATCAATTCCCTAGGGTGCAAGGAATGGTGAAGCTCATTGGAACTTCAAGCTTAGGTGGAAGCTCTTTCTGAAGAACAGTACTACATTCTTTAGTGAGAGCAACAGCCTCAAAGTCCTCTAGATGCCTCATCCTAGAAAGGATTTGTTTCATAAACTTAGCATAGGAAGGCATTTGTTCTAAGGCATCAGCAAAGGGTATGTTAATGTGAAGTTTCTTAAAAACCTTTAAAAACTTAGAGAAGTGCATCTTTACTTGGTTCTTTACTAGCCTATTTGAAAAAGGAGGTGATGGCTTATAGTCATTAGGAACTCTTGTGGACCTTTTTTTTTCTTCATCACATACCCCTTTCTCTTTTTGTATCTTGCTTTCATTCTCACTAGTCTTCCTCTCATCTTTCTACCCAAGCTCATGGCTTCTCTCACCTTCTCATTCACTAGTCAAATCATACCTAGACTTTTCTAAAGATTCACCCTTAAGTTTACTAAAGGAAGGGACTACCTTACCACTTCTTAAGGTGATGGACTTACACTCTTGGTTCCTAGAATTTTCCTCAATGTTACTAGGGAAACTAGCTAGTTGTTTAGCACTTAAAAGCACTTTTTAATTACCCTATTTTAATCTCTAAGTCCCTAATAGAAGTGGATTGACTTTGGAGGACATAATCAGTTTTTGCCATATATGAGTTAAGCATGGATTTCGCATCAACATGCATGGAATCATTCTTAGGTATGTATTGGACTAACAACTTCTCTAAGCCAGACTTACACAGGGGGCTGCACAAAACTAGGAGGTCTAACTTGATTGTTATTATTCCAACCAAAGTTAGGATAATTCCTTCACCCTGGATTATAAGTATTAGAGTATGGGTTATTTTGCCTATTAACATTAGACACATAGGTCACACTCCCTTGTGTTAAAGGGCATCTATCACTAGGGTGGTTCTCTCCACTCAACTCACAAGACAATACCTGCATAGAATTTATACTTACATGGTCTAGCTTCTTAGACAAGGCTGCCATTTAGGCTTGAATGGATGATAAGGTGTCTAACTCAAACACATTGGTAGCTCTCTTAGGTAGGTTTCTCTCATTGTTCCACTAGTAATTATTGGCTGCAATATCTTCTAAAAGGGTATAGGCATCATCTATATTCTTACTCCTAAGGGTACCCCCTATTGTAGCATATATGGTTGTCTTAATTGCTCTACTCAACCCATTATAAAAAGTCAGAACTTGTAACCACTTTGGAAACCCATGGTGAGGACACTTCCTAAGTAAGTTATAAAGGGTCTCACTATCTAATTGGGTGAAAGAAGTAATGTCATTCTTAAATTTAGCAGTTTTGGCAAGTGGGAAAAACTTAGCTAGGAACTTTTGGGCTAGGTCATCCCAAGTTGTAATGGAACCTGAAGGTAAAAACAATAGCCAGCTCTTGGCTCTATCCCTAAGAAAAAAAGGAAACAATTTAAGCCTAAAAGCATCCTCAAGTAACCCCATTGTGCTTAAAAGTATCACAAATCTCTAAAAAGCTAGACAAATGGAGTTTAGGGTCATCACTAGGGGCACCTCCAAATTGAACTGCTAGTTGGATCATTTGAGTTATTGTAGGCTTTCTCTTAAAGTTATTAGCTTGGGTAGTTGGCCTCATAATGTTAGACTAGACACTTTTACCATGGGCATGGCATAGACCTTAAGACTCTTAGGCTCATTCCCCTCTGTCTTAGCCATAGTTTCTCTCACAAATTCCCTAGACTCACTAACAATAGGAATGGGATCACTAATAGGGCTTTCCCCAAATCTCCCTAATCGCTAACTCTAGATTAGGTCTTCTCAATCTCAATATCTAAGAGGTACTACCACTCTTCTTGAGCCATATATACACAGGGACAAGATTAGAAATAGGGAAAATCACATCCACCAATTAGAGAAAAAATAAACTCTACCTAAAACACTAAGAAGAAAGCAATAAGTCATTGACCCTAAAAGTTGTAATATTTGTTTTTCAGTTTTCCACAATAAAGATCCTAATAAGAAATATTTAAAGAACAGTTTTAGATAATGGGAATGGGAAAAGAACAATTTAAAATTAGGTTTCGTAGCCCAGAAAAGAAGAAATTAAAGTAAAATAAAAAATATAAAAAATGAAAATATGTGATGCGGAATTAGCTGCACAAATATTTCTAAGTGCAAGTATACAATATCAGTTGTACTAGAGTAGTATTCCTAAGATGTCAAACCCACAAAGATTTGGCTAATAATCTAAGTGCTAAAATTGTCTTAGTCTAAAATCTTTTTGGAAAATTGGAAATATGTAAAACAAAGAATTTAAACAAAAAATGTAAACCACCTAGCTAGAAAGATTGCAAGAATGTTCTTTTAATGAATTAAAAGACTAGAGATTTCACAATTTCACTGATAATCCTAATTAGTAAATAAATTTTTGCTACTGTTTAAACTTAGGATTACCAATCATTGCACTTGTATATATAATCCCTTGTTCCTAAGGTCATTAAGTTTACTCCTGCATCTAATTGATTATATGCCTATATAAATAGAAATTGGGAATGCATGACCCTTGGGCATGTAAAAGATTGCATCTATAGTTAGGGATATTCCTATCCTACTAATCTATAGATGTATTCTACCAAATTGAACCTAGAGTGGGATTATTTATTCCTAGAATCACTCTACTCTTTCTAATAACTAATTAGGTGATCAAAATAATTAAATTCATTAAGCTTAGAGTTGAAAAGAAATCTTTAAGTTCAAGAATAGCAAAATCAATTAATTTACTAACAATTCATGTTAATTCAATTGCTAATCCCTAATAAAGATTTAGTGACACATCATCATAAAATTCAAATAAAGATTTAAATTTGTAAAAGTCACAATGTAATCAAAATCTTTAAAAGAATTAAAGGAATTAAGAAGAACAAGAATAGGAACAAAGATGCAGAACTAGAACTAAAGAAATCTAATGCTAAGGTATCCATTCCTAGACTCCTCTTAACAAGGTCTCTTTCCTTCTTAGATCACACTTTTTGCCTCTTCAAGCCTCCAAGAACATGTCACGGCCAAAGATTTAAGTGTAGATCACGTTCTTGTGTCCAAGATTCTGCTGCTAGACTTAGATCCTCACCAAGATGTGCTACACTCTTACTTTCTTCACCAAGATTTGCCTCGAAGAAGATGTGTCACCCCTCTATGCTATTCACCTGAAATTACAAAATTAAAGACTTAGTGTAATATTTGATCTGAAGGTGAATTGTAGTTAATTAAATTGCATAAACAACCATAAAACACTAAGAAAAAGTGTATCAAATATGGTGGAAATTGGACTCAACATTAAGGTAAAATAAAAAATAAGAACTAGCTCGAATTGCTCCTATGTAGCTTGTGATCTGGAAGCTTTAAGTCCCAAAATTACCTTTGAATGAAAAGAATCAAAGTTAGATAAAGGAACTTTAATGACGCCAACTAAAAGAATTAAACTAGTTATAACTAACTCTTTTTCTCTTTTTGCCTCTGTGTGTGTCTCTCTCTCTCTCTTTCTTGCTTTCTCTCCCTCACTCTATTTGCTCTTTCTATCCCTCTCCCTAATAGACACTCTCTACCCCCTTAAAACTTCTCTCTCCCCCTCTCTCCCTATCACTCCTACCCAAATTCTCTCTCTATGTCTCTCTCTCCCCAAAACACAAAGTCTCTCTTGCCCCCAACATCTCCCTCTCTATCTCACTCAAACTTCTCTTTCTCGCTATCTAAAACTTCTCTTCCTAAAACAACTCTCTATGCCACTCTATCTCTTAAAAACTTCTCTTTCTTGCTTGTTCTCTTTTTAAAACTTCTCACCCTCTCTTTTTACTCTCTCTAAAACTTCTCCCTCTCCCTCTCCCACTCTTTTTAAACTTCACTTTCTCTCTCTCTTTAACACTTTCTCTCTCTGTGTCACTCTCCTTGTCTCTTTCTAAAACTCTTTCTCTCTTTCTTTCTCCTACCCTAAATCTTCTTACACTCACTCTCTATCTTCCACTCTCTAAATGTTTTCTCTCTCTCTCTCTCTCTCTCTCTCTCTCTCACTCACTTTTTGAAACTTCTCTCCCTCTATCTCTCTCATTATGTTTGTCTATCTTTCTCTCTCTCTAAAACTTTTGACTCTCTCTAAAGGTTCTCTCTCTTTCTCTCCCTCTTTATCTAAAACTTCTTCTTAGTCTCTCTTCCCTTACACAACCCTCTCTCTCCTCCCCTCCCTCTCTCACTCTCTCTGCGAGTTCTCTCTCTCTCTTTCTATCTCTCTCTCTCTCTTCTTCTCTCACTTTCTCTCTTTGTTTCTCTCTCACACTCTTAAAAACTTCTATCTCTTTCAATCTAAAATTTCTCTCACTGTCTTTAAAATTTCTCTCTCTCATTCTTTGTCTTTGTCACTCCTTCCATGCTTCTGTCTTTAGAAAACTTCTCTCTTTTTCTCTGTCTCTCTCTAAAACTTTTCTACTCTTGCACTCTCTCTTTAAAGCCTTTGTTGTCTATTTGTCTATCTCTCTCTCTATCCCCACAACAATCTCTCTCTCTTTCTCTCCTCCTAACACACAAACACTCTCTGTCTCATCCCCGAACACATTCTCTCTCTACATCTCCCTCTCTTCATTGGTCTCCTTTCTCTCTCTCCCTCTGCTACTCTCTCAATGTCTTTGCCCTACTCTCTCTCTCTCTCCTTCTCCCTCCCTTTCTCTCTCTCTCTCACTCTATCTCCCTCTTTCTATGTGTGTCTAAAACATCCCTATCTTTCTCTCCAAAACTTCTATTTCTCTCTATCTAACATTTCTTTGTCACTCTCTTTCTCTCCCTCTAAAGCTTAAAATTTATCTTTCCCTTGTTCTATCTCTCTCTCTCTAAACTTCTTACTCTCTCTCACTCATTCTGTTTCTGTTTCTTTCACTTTCTATCTCTCTTTATCTCTAAAACTTCTCTCTCTTTCTCTCTCATGTGCTCTTTCTTTCTCTTTACTTCTCTTTCTATCTTTCTCTCTCAAAAACTTCTCTCACACACTCTCTCTATCTAAAACTTCTCTCTTTATTTAAAATCTCTCTTGCTCTCTCTCTTTCATTCTCTCTCTCTCACTCTCTCACACTCTCTCTCTTTCTCTTCCTCCCTCTATCTCTAACTATCTCTCTCACTCTCACTCTCACTCACTCTATTTGAAGCTTCTCCCTTTCTCTCTCTGTGTGTTGCTCTCTCTTGAACTTCCCTCTTTCTCACTCTATTTGATTGTTTTCTCACTCTCTTTAAAACTTTTCTATCCCCTAATATTCTGTCTCTCACTCTCTCTCCATCTCTTTCTATCTCTCTCTTACACTTCTCTCATTCTCTCTCTATCTAAAACTTCTCTTGCTCTTTCTACCTAAAACTTCTCTCTTTCTCTCTCTATCTAAAAATCTCTTACTTTCTCTCTATCTAAACTTTTCTCACATACACTCTCTCTATCTAAAACTTCTCTCTCATTATCTCTATCTATAACTTCTCTAGCACACACTCTCTATCTAAAACTGCTCTCTCTCTTTCTTTTGCACTCTCTCTTTCTCCCTCTTTCTCTTTCTATCTCTCACTCTCTCTATCTAAAACTTCTCTTGCTTTCTCTTTCTCTCTCTCACTCCCCCAATATGTCTCTCTTGCTCTCTAAAACTTCTCTCTCACTCACTCTATTTCTCTCCTTATCTGTATCTTTGTCTCTCTCTCTCTCTTAGCCTCTCTCTCTATCCCTCTCTCCCTCCCTCTCTCTCCCCCTCTCTTTCTCACTTACTCTTTTGTTCTCTCTAAAACTTCTCTTTCTTTCTCTTTCTCACTCCCCATCTCTCTGTTTCACTATCTGTTTCTCTCTCTCACTCCCTCTCTCCACCAAGCTTTGCTCTCTCTATTGTTCTCTCTCTTCCTTTCTCTCCCTCTCTATCTCTCTCTCCCCCTCCCCTTCACTCCCCCTATGTCTCTCTCTCTCTCTCTCTCTTGCCCCATCTCCTCCCTAACACACACTCTCTCACCCCCCAAAACATCTCACTTTGTCTCCCTCACTTTCTCTCTCTCTCTCCCTCCCTTTGTCTCTCACTCCTCCCAACATTCTCTCTCCCTCTCACTTTGTGCCTCTCTCTTTTCTGAAGACACACACTCTGAAACTTCTCTTTCTCTCTTTCAATCTTTCTCTATCTAAAACTTTACTCACCCTCTCTCTTACTCTCTCTATGTCACTCCCTCTCTCTTCGTATCTCTCTATCTCCTTTTCGCTCTCTAAAACTTCTCCATCCCTCACTCTCTTTTACCTACTAATCCTGCTTTCTTTCCCTAAAACTTCTCTTTCTTTGTCTCTCTCTCACTCACTCTCTCTGAAACTTCTCTGTCTTCCATGCTCTCTCTTTGAAACTTCTATCTCTCACTCTCTCTCATACTCTCTCTAAAACTTCTCTCTGTGTCTTTCTCTCCCTCTCCCTTTAGAACTTCTCTCTTTCCCATGTACTCTTGTAGAAACTTTCTTTCTCTCTCACTCTCTCTTTCTCTTTCTTCTAATTTCCCTATCTCTTCCTCTTTCTCTCTCTTCTTTTTCAATCTTTCCCTCTTTAAAACTTTCCTCTCTCTCTCTCTCTCTCTTGCCCCAAGACACTTGTTCTCCCTTCCTCTCAACATCTCCCTTTGCCTTTCTCACTCTCAAACTTCTCTCTCTCTTTAAAACTTCTCTTTCTCTGAAACATCTCTCCAACCCACTTAGTCTATTTAAAACATCTCTTTCTCTCTCACTCTCTCTTCCTCTCCCTAAAACTTCTCACCCTTTGTTTACACTCTCTCTCTCGTTCTCCCACTCTTTCTAAAACTTCACTTTCTCTGTTCCCTCTAACTCTCTCTCTAAAAGTTCTCACACTTACTCTCTGTTTGCCACTTTCTAAAAGTTCTCTCTCTCTCTCTCTCACTTCTTGAAACTTTTCTCCCTCCCTCTTTCTCTTTCTTTCTCTCTCAAACTTCTTTATCTCTGCCATATGTCTCTTTCTCTTTTTCTTTCTCTCCCTCTCTTTGTCTAAAATTTCTATCTCTCACTCTCTCTTGCTCTAAAATATGCCCCTGTCTCTCTTCCCTTCTCTCTCATTCTCTCTCTTTCTATCTCTAAAAGCTCTCTCTCTCTCTCTCTCTCTCTCTCTCTCTCTCACTTTCTCTCTTTCTCTATTTTTCTCTCTGTCTGTCAAAATTTTCTCTCTTAGTCTCTCTAGAAAACTTCTCTCTTTTTGTCTAAAACCTTTGTCTCTCTCTTTCTATGTAAAATTTCTCTCTCGCTCTCTCTTACTCTTTGTCTCTTTGTCTCTCTCACTTCCTCCTTCTTCTCTCTTTCTAAAACTTCTCTTGCTCTCTTTCTCCCTCTCCCTAACATGTCTCCCTTGCTCTCTAAAACTTCTCTTTCTATCTCTCTCTAAAACTTCTCTCTCATCACTATGTCTCTCTCTCTCTCTCTCTCTCGCTGTCTATCTCTCTCTTCCCCTCTCTTTCTTTCTAACTCTTTCACTCTCTAAAACTTCTCTCTCTTTTTCTCTCTCATTCTACACCTCTCTGTTGTGAGAGTCTGTTTCTCTCTCTCACTTTCTCTCCTTCCCTCTCTCCCCTAAGCTCTCTCTCTCTCTCTCTATCCCTCTCCCTAACATACACTCTCTCTCTATCTCTAAATCTTCTCTCTCTAAAATAACTCTTTATCCTACTCTATCTCTTAAAAACATCTCTTTCTCTCTTTAAAACTTCTTACCCTCTCTTTGCACTCTCTCCATAAAACTTCTCTCTCCCTATCCCACTCTTTCTAAAACTTTACTTTCTCTCTTTCCCTCTAACTCTCTTTGTGTCACTTTCATTCTTTGTCTCTCTCTAAAACTTCTCACTCTGGCTCACTCTCTTTCTCTCTCTCTCCCTCTCTTCATCTCTAAAACTTCTCTATATCTCTCCTAATTTTGGTTTCTCTTTCTCTGTAAAACTTTTGTCTCTCTGTCTAAAAGTTCTCTCTCTTTCTCTTCCTCCCTGTGTTTGAAATTTCCATTTCTCACTCTCTCTTTAAAACAACCCTCTCTCTCTCTCTCTCTCTCTCTCGCTCTCTTTCTCACACTCTCTCTAAAACTTCTATCTCTTTTGTCTAAAATTTCTCTCTTAACTCTCTCTAAAACTTCTTTCTCTCACACTTAGTTGTATCACTCTTCTCCTCTCTCTATCTCATTCTCAATGTCTTTGCCTTGCTGTCTCTCTCTCTCTCACACTCACTCTCTCTTTTGCTTAGTCTCCCTCTTTCTTTGTGTCTAAAACCTCCTTGTCTTTCTCTCCAAAACTTCTATTTCTCTTTATGTAAAATTTGTCTATCACTCGCTCTCTCTCTAAACCTTCTTTCCATCTTTCTCTCCCTCTAAAACTTAAAACTTCTCTTTCCCTTGTTCTATCTCTCTCTCTCTAAACTTCACTCTCTCTCATTCCTTCTGTTTCTCTCTCTTTTGCTTTCTATGTCTCTGTGTCTCTAAAACTTCTCTTTCTCTTGTGCAAAAGCATGCACTCTCTTTTTCTCTCTTTCTCTCTCTTTCTATCTCTCTAAAACTTGCCTCACACACTTTCTCCATCTAAAACTTCTCTCTCTATTTAAAATCTTTCTCTTTCTCACTTTCTTTCCCCAACTTGTCTCTCATGCAATCTAAAACATCTCTCTCACTCACTTTTTATCTTTGTTTCTATCTGTCTATATCTCTCTCTCCCTCTCTCTCTCACTAACTCTCTTTTTGTCTCTAAAACTTGTCTCTGTCTCTCCCTCACTCTTGCTATGTCTTCCTCCCTCTCTCTCCTAAGTATTGTCTCTCTCTCTCTCTATCTTTTTCTTTCTTTCTCTCCCTCTCTCTCTCTCTCTCTCTCTCTCTCTCTCTCTCTCTCTCTCTTTCTATCCCTCTCCTTAACACACATTCTCTCCCCCCAAAATAGATCTCTTTGCCTCCCTCCCTCTCTCTCTCTCACTTCCTCCAATATTCTCTCTTTCCTTCTCTCTCTATGTCTCTATCTCCTCAAGACACAGACTCTCTCTTCCCTTCAACATCTCCTTCTCCATCTCTCTCTCTCAAACTTCTCTTTCTCTCTCTAAAATTCTCTCTTTGGGACATCTCTCTATCCCACTTTGTTTGTCTAAAACATCTCTTTCTCTCTTGCTCTCTTTCTAAAACTTCTCACCCTCTTTTTGAACTCTCTCTCTAAAACTTCTCTCTTTCCTTCTCCCACTCTTTCTAAAACTTCACTTTCTCTCTCTCCCTTTAACACACTCTTTCCCTCTTTTTCTTTCTATCTTCTTCTCTTCCTATCTCTCTCTAAAACTTGTCCACTCTATTTAAAATTTCTCTCTCTCTCCCTCCCCATCATGTCTCTCTCGCACTCTAAAAGTTCTCTCCCACTTATTCTTATCTCTCTCTCTTAGTGTCGTTATCCCTCTCTCTCCTTCATTCTCTTTGTCCCTTTATCCCTCCCTCTTTCTCTCCTTCTCTCCTCCTCTCTCTCACTAACTCTCTTTCTCTCTCTAAAACCATTTTTTGTCTCTCTCTCATTCTTCACCTCTCTATTTCTATGTCTCTCTTACTCTCTTTCTTTGTCTCCCTCCCTCTCTCTCCCCCAAGCTTTGTCTCTCTTTATCTTTTTCTTTCATTCTGTCCCTCTCTCTCTCTCCCCTTCTCTCTCTTGCTCTCTCTATCCCTCTCGCTAACACATGTACTCTCTCTCCCCCCAAAACATCTCTCTCTGCCTCCCCCTCTCTCTCCTTCTCCTCCCAACATTCTCTCTCTCCCTCTTTCTCTCTATGTCTCTATCTCCCCAAGACACATGCTTTCTCTTCCTTGCAACATTTCCTTCCCTATCTCTCTCTAAAACTTTTCTTTCTAAAACATCTATCTATCCCACTCTATCTATTTGAAACATCTCTTTCTCTCTCACTCTCTCTAAAGCTTCTCACCCTCTCTTTGAACTCTCTCTCTAAAACTTCTCTCTTTCCCTCTCCTACTCTTTCTAAAACTTCTCTTACTCTCTCTGCCTCTCTAAAACTTCTCTCACACTCACTCTGTCTATCCAAAACTTCTCTTGCTCTCTCTCTTTAAGATTTCTCACTCTATTTGAAACTTTTCTTGCTCTCTCTCTTTTTATCTCCTTCTCGTCTTATCTTTCTCTGTAAAATGTCTCTCACTCTGTCTATCTAAAATTTCTCTCTCACTCACTATTTAAAATTTCTTTGTCTCCATTTCCCCATCATGTCTCTCATGCACTCTAAAACTTCTCTTTTTGTGTCTCTCTACAACTTCTCTCTCACTCTCTCTACCTCTTTGTCTCTCTCTCACTCTCACACTCACTCTCTACCTCCCTCTCTCTTTATCCCTCTCTCCCTCCCTCTTTCTCTCCCTTTCTCTCACTAACTTTCTTTCTCTCTCTGTCTCTCTATCTCTCTTGCTTTCTCTCCCTTTCTTTTCCCCTCTCTCTGTCACTTTCTTTATCTCTCTCCCTAACACACACTGTTTCTCCCCCAAAAATGTCTCTCTTTGCCTCCCTTTCTCTTTCTCTCACTCCTCCCAGAATTCTCTGTCTCCCTCTCTATCTATGTGTCTATCTCTCCCTAAGACACACACTCTATCTTTCCTAAAAAAATCTCCCTCTCCATCTCTCTCTCTCAAACTTTTCTCGTTCTCTCTAAAACTTCTCTCTCTAAAACATCTCTTTATCCCACTTTGTCTATTAAAAACATCTATTTCTCTCTCACTCTCTCTTTAAAACTTCTCATCCTTTCTTTGTGTCTCTCTCTAAAACTTCTCTCTCTCCCTCTCCCATGCTTTCCAAAATTTCACTTTCTTTCTCTCTAACTCTCTCTCTATCACACCATCTATCTCTGTCTCTCTCTAAAACTTCCCTCTCTTACTCACTTTCTTTCTTTCTCTCTCTCCATCTCTAAAGCTTCTATAACCCCTCTCCTTATGTCTCTCTCTGTA
Source organism: Dicorynia guianensis (assembly GCA_037013595.1). Lineage (NCBI taxonomy): Eukaryota > Viridiplantae > Streptophyta > Magnoliopsida > Fabales > Fabaceae > Dicorynia > Dicorynia guianensis. Next base: position 16,433,273 of record JASUAB010000007.1, read on the forward strand.
AAACTTTTGCTCTCTCTAAAGGTTCTCTCTCTCTTTCTGATGCAAACCTTGCTAGAATAACGAGACCCAACAACGAAATTGATTTCTAAGACCGTTCTATGATCAAATTAGTAGGTGGAAACCTTGACCCGTTGTTTATAAGAAAACTCAAACCTTGGTGTGTGGAGACACCACAAATGAGATGGTGATCTATTTGATAAGTTGGATGAATGCCACAAGAAGAAATTTTTGATAAGTTCGAAAGATAAGTTCTTCAAAGAACTAAAGAGAAAATTGTTCTGATTCTAATTGTGCCTTTTCAGCCTTGGTATATGCCTATATAGGCTGAGTTATTACAATTTGATTTCCTAGAAAAACTAAAATGAGAAAAAGGAAATAAATAGCAAAGAAATGGAATTAAACATTCAACCATTATGGAAAAGGCTGACCAAATCTCATAAAAAAGGAAAGCTATCCCAAAATTAGTCAAGCAAATTGCGGATTAATAATCAGCCAAATAAAAACTCCTTAATTTATGGCATGTAATTGCTGAATGATTCCACATGCTTGAGCTAAAAATAATCCTTCCAAGTGTATGGGCTTCTTCCACGTGTATGGGCTTCTTCTACATGTATGGGCTTTAGCAAAGGGGGCTGAAATTGATCCACCACTTGGATCACTGAAATCCATCCTTGATTTGCACTTGAGTCTAAGTAATGTTCCTTAACCCAAATGTTTTGCATCAATCCATTGAGAGCCTCTTTGAACCTTTTAGCTCTAGTTCTTATAATTGGGCCACTTGGAATATGAATAGGATCAGCCGTATCTACCACTCCTTTATCATCACTCCCCTCCTCTTGAAGAGGATTTGTCCTCAAATCATCGCCTGCATCAAAGGGACTTAAATCAGTATCATTGAAAGTGGTACTAACATTATACTCACCTGGCAAATCTACCTTGTATGTGTTGTCATTGATGCACTCAAGAACTTGAAATAATCCACCCTTCTTGGAAGCAACTTAGAATGCCTTTTTGCTGGAAATCTTTCTTTCCTCATGTGCAACCGAACCCACTCTCCAAGTTTGAAAATGAGCTTATGACACCCCTTGTTGGCTTGTTTCACATATTGCTTTGTTTGACACTTAATGTTGAACTTTGCCTTCTCATGTATTTGCTTGACAAATTCAGCTTTCTTTTTGCCATCTAAATTAGCACACTCTTTCAAAGGTAATGGAGTTAAATCCAATGGAGTTAAAGGATTAAAACCATAAATAATTTCAAAAGGTGAAAATGTTGTTGTAAAATGAATAGTACAATTATAAGCAAATTCAACATGTGGTAAGCAATCTTCCCAAGTTTTGATATTCTTCCTAATGATTGCCCTTAACAAGGTTGTTAAAGTCCTATTTACCACTTCAATTTGACCATCAGTTTATGGATGACAAATAGTAGAAAATAATAACTTAGTCCCTAACTTACACCACAAAGTCTTCAAAAAGTAGCTTCCCTAACTTACACCACAAAATCTTCCAAAAGTCGCTCAAAAACTTAGCATCATGATCCAAAACAATTGTCCTAGGCATCCCATGTAATCTCATAACCTCCCTAAAGAACAAATCGGCAATGTGTGACACATCATTTGTTTTGTGACATGGAATAAAATGTGCCATCTTGGAAAATCTATCCACAACCACAAAAATTGAGCCTCAACCATGCTTGTCCTGGGCAAACCTAACACAAAGTCCATTGAAATGTTAACCCAAGGTTCACTAGGAATAGGTAATGGCATGTATAGTCTATGGGGTTGCACTTGGGATTTTGCTTGCCTACAAGTAACACATCTTCCACAAATTCTCTTGACATCTCTTTTCATATGTGGCCAAAAGAAATACTCTTGCAAAATAGCTAGTGTCTTAGCAATTCCAAAGTGTCCCATTAACCCTCCACCATGGGATTCCCTCACTAACAAATCTTGCAACGAACAATTATGCACACATAGCTTATTCTCTTGAAATAAGAAATCATCATGCCTAAAGAACTTTCCCACGACCTTGCCCTCATAATTCCTATACTCTTCACAAAAATCTTGGTCTAATGGATACAATTCTTTAATGTGTTCAAAACCAAGCAATTTTGTATCAAGAGTAGAAATCAATGCATACCTGCTAGAGAGTGCATTAGCAATGACATTTTCCTTACCTTATATTAGATGACATATGGGAATATCTTAATAAACTCCACCCATTGCGCATGCCTCCTATTTAACTTGTGTTGGCCCTTTAGATGCTTCAAGGATTCATGATCGGTGTGAATCACAAACTCTTTAGGCCGAAGGTAGTGTTGCCATGTCTCCAATGCTCGGACCAATGCATACATTTCCTTGTCATAAATAGGGCAGCTTAAAGCTACCCCATTAAACTTCTCACTGAAATATGCAATTGGTCATCCACCTTGCATATGAATAGCGCCTATACCTATACATGAAGCATCACACTCAATTTCAAATGTTTTTAGTAAAATCAAGTAAAGCAAGTGAAGGTGCATGAGACAATTTTTCCTTGAGTAGTTGGAATGCCTCTTCTTGCTCTTCCTCCCATTTGAACCCAACATTTTTCTTGATCACTTCAGTAAGTGGTGTGGCTATGCTACTAAAGTCTTTCATAAATCGTTAGTAAAAACTCACGAGTCTGTGGAAACTTCAGACTTCGCCCACACTTGTGGGTCTCAGCCACTCTTGGATTGCATGAACTTTCTCTTCATCAACTTGTATACCCTATGTGCTCACAACATAGCTAAGAAACATAGCTTGTAGGTGCAAAGGGTGCACTTCTTCATGTTAGCATACAATTTCTCTTTTCTAAGCACCTCCAATCTAATTTCAAATACAAATTATGATCAACTAAACTCTTGCTATAAATGAGTATATGATTAAAATACACAACAACATACTTGCCTATTAAAGGACATAAAGCATAGTTCATTAATTCATGAAAGTACTTGGTGCATTAATTAATCCAAATGGCATCACTAACCACTCATACAATCCATGTTTTCTTTTAAAAGCAGTTTTCCATTCGTCTCCCTCTTTCATTCTTATGTGATGATATCCACTTTTCAAGTCAATTTTTGAAAACACACAAGCATCATATGGCTCATCTAACATATCTTCTAAGTGAGGAATAGGGTGATGGTACTTTATCATAATATTGTTGATGGCTCGGCAATCAACACACATTCTCCTTGTCCCATCCTTCTTAGGCACCAAAATCACTAGAACAGCACACAGGCTCATGCTTTCTCTCATGTACCCCTTTTCCATCAATTCACTAACCTACCATTGTAACTCCTTTGTCTCCTCAAAATTAGTTTGGTAGGCTAGTTGGTTTAGAATGGAAGTACCAGGTATGAAGTTGATTTGATGCTCAATCCCTCAGATAGGGAGTAAACTGTTTAGGACCTCCTTAGGAAAGTCATCATCAAAGTCCTACAAAAGAGAAACAATAGAACTAGGTAAAGTAAGGTCAATCTTGTTAGTGTTCAAAAATGCCTCTTTGTACAAAAGTACAATCATTGGCTGATTTGAAAATAATGCTCTTTTCACTTCACTTGCTCTTACATATAAGCTCTTTTGTGTTCTCTCTTTTTGTTTCTTAATGGCCAAATTAGCCCTCCTTTTTTCTCTCTCAATTTTCTCGACCTCTCTTGTTTGCTCCCTTAAATTTTCACTCAATTTTTTTTTGTCTCTTTCTTCACTCCTTTTTTGTTCACTCTCTTTTGGTAGCCTCACTTGGTCTTCATAAACCTATCTTGGCGTCATGGAGCTAAAGTGATCATTCTTTGCTTAAACAAGAATGAGTACTTGTTTGTGTAGCCATCATGCTTAACTTGCCAATCAAATTGCCACAGTTGGCTTAATAGCAAATGCCCCACTTGCATCAGAACTATATCACTTAAAACTTCATCCTCATACTTTCCAATATGAAAAGAAACTAGTACCTATTTATTCACCCTTACTTCACCACTATCATTGAGCCATTGCAACTTGTATGGTTTAGGGTGTTTCATCATGGGTAGCCTTAATTTTTCAACCATAGTGGTGCTAGCAACATTAGTACAACTGAGGGCTTGTTTTTTATGTTGCACCGAGTATGAAAAATGTTTTCTTGTTGCAATTCTTCATCTTCTTTGGCTTGGACACTGAGAGCTCTTCTTGCCACCAACAATTCTCCTTTGGCAGCATATTCTTCATCATCCGCATCCTCCAATGGTGGCATATATTTGATGTCTTCCTTGCTCTCATCTCAACTTCATCGTTGTCTCGTATCACCATAATCCTTTTGTTCAAACATTGGCTTGCTATATGTCCCCTACCTTGACACTTAAAGCACTTAATGTCACAATTTCAAGTGGTGGGTGGTTTAGTTTTACCTTGAGACACATGGCTAGTGTTCTCGTTTTTGTTCTCAAATTTGTGTTGGGTGTTGGGAATGCTTGAGGCTTGTCCTACTTCTTTATATAACTCAATTTCCAAGAAGTTGAACCTCAGTTTTGGGCTGCACGTGGGCTACCCTCCCTCTTGGGTTGTCGCTCCACTTTGATAGCCATGTGCACCATATCTTGTAATTCCACATAATTTTGCATCTCTACTCTATCATATATTTCTCAATTTAATCCAAGCAAAAACCTAGCCATTGTAGCTTCACAATCTTCCTTAACATTGGCCCAGATCATTACAATCTTCATCTCTTTATAGTAATCCTCAACACTCTAGTTTCTTTGCCGAAGACCTTGCAACTTCTTGTATAACTTGTGGCAGTAGTGACTTAGGACAAACTACTTTCTCATCATCATCTTTATCTCCTCCCAAGTTTCTACTAGCCATTCTCCATTCTGCCTCCTATTTAACACCAATTGATCCCACCAAACAATGGCATAATCAGAGAACTCAATGGCTACCAATTTCACCTTCTTTGCTTTGGAGTAGTTGTGGCAATCAAAAATAAACTCCATCTTCTTTTCCCATTCAAGATAGACTTCTAGATCAAACCTACCTTGAAAAGATAGAACCTTCATCTTAATACTACCCAAGTTATTATCTTCCCAATTCCTAACTTCTCTACCCTATCCATCATATCTCTTATAGTTAACAACTGAATCCTGATCATCTTCCTCATCAAAATTAGCCCCATAATACTCTTTGTCTTCAACCCTTACTTCCCTTGGTTGAACTCTTTCCCTTCTATGCACATTTGGTACATTTTGTGGCTGCCTCATGCATTCATTCTCTACCCTATCCAACCATTCATGAACTTGCTCCATTTTTATTCTTAATACTCTTCTCATCTCTCCTATTAACACACCCATGAGCAACTTTGGATCAACCCCTCCTGATGAACTTGTGGGAATGCCTTTGCTCATGTTGTCTGACATGTTATTGCTACAAAAAAAATGTTAAGAAATAAAGAACCTCACAAATAGTCTCCCTCATGCATCTTTGCTCAAAATACAATTCTCTCAACATTCGTGTTTTCACACAATAAATTTGGCTTTTTCCCTCAATTGCTCTTACCACTCTTGCCTTTTTTTTTTTTTGCTTGTATTTTCTCTTTCAATTCTTTTCAAACTTATTCAAACAAGAACAAGAACCTTTTTCGGCAACAATTCAAGAGCCCCCCTCTTTTTTTTTTGGGTTTCTGACTTGTTCTCCTTTTTTTTGTTGAATACCATGTAGAACTATTTTTTTTTGGTTTCTTTTTTGAAGCTTTTCTTTTCTTTCTTTTTTTTTGAATATGTATCAAATTGAAATGATGCGAAATTGATAGGCAAACCTGAGGCTAGAACTGGGCTCTGATACCAAATGATGTGAACCTCACCTGAATAACAAGACCTGACAACAAAATTAATTTCTAAGACCATTCTACAATCAAATTTGTAGGTGGAAACCTCAACCCGTTGTTTATAAGAAAACCTAAACTTTAGTATGTGGAGATGCCACAAATGGGATATTGATCCATTTGATAAATCGGATGAATGCCACAAGAAGAAATTCTTGATAAGTTCAAAAGAAAAGTTCTTCCAAGAACCAAAGAGAAAACTATTCTGATTTTGATTATGCCTTTTTAGCCTTGGTATACACCTATATAAGCTGAGTTATTACAATTTGATTTCCTAGAAAAACTATGGGCTTTAGCAAAGGGCTTGAAATTACTCCACCACTTGGATCACTGAAATCCATCCTTAATCTGCACTTGAGTATAAGTAATGTTCCTCAGCCCAAATGTTTTGCATCAATCCATTGAGAACCTCCTTGAATCTTTTAGCTCTAGGTCTTGTAATTGGACCACTTGGAATATGAATAGGATCAGTCGTATCTACCACACCTTTATCATCACTTTCTATCCCTCTCTATCCAAAATTTCTATTTCTCACTCTCTCCTCTCTAAAAGTGCCCTCTCTCTTTCTTTCTCACACTCTCTCTAAAACTACTATTTCTGTTTAAAATTTCTCTCTCACTCTTTGTCTCTTTGTCTCCGTCACTCCTTCTGTCTCCCTCTTTAGAAAACTTCTCTATTTGTCTCGCTCTCCATCTCTCTCTCAAAGTTCCCTATCCCTTTTTTTCTCTCTTTCTAAAACTTCTCTAACTCTTTCTATTTCTCTCTAAAACTTATCTACTCTACACTCTTTCTCTTTGAAACCTTTGTCTGTTTGTCTTTTTGTCTATCTCTCTCTACCTACACTCTCTCTCACCAACACAAACATACACACACTCTTTCTCTCACTCTTGCTTTCTCTCTCTCTCTTGCTATCTCTCTTTTTCTCTCCTCCCAACACACAAACAATTCTCTCTGTGGCCTCAAACACACTATCTCCATCTCTCTCACTTCATTTGTTTCCTTTCTCTCTACCCCCACTGCTCTTCCTCTCTTTCTTGTTCTGTCTTCCTCCTCTCTTTATCTAAAACTCCATGTCTTTCTCTCTAAAACTTTTATTTCTCTCAATCTAAAATTTCTCTCTCACTATCTAAAACTACTCTCTCTCTCTTTTTCTTACTAAGACTTCTCCCTTTATTTCTCTTGCGCTCTCTCTTTCCCTCTCCTTCTCTTTCTATCTTCCTCTCTCTAAAATGTCTCTCACTCTCTCCACCTAAAACTTCCCTCTCTTTCTCACTCTTTCTCTCTCCTTCTCTTTCTATTTCCCGTTTTAAAACTTCTCTCATTCTCTCTTTTTATCTAAAACTTTTCTCACATACATTCTTTATCTAAAACTCCTCTCTCACTCTCTTTCTCTATCCAAAACTTCTCTCACACATTCTCTATCTAAAACTTCGCTTACTCTCTCTACCCAAAACTTCTCTCTCTCTCTCATACTCTCTTTCTCTTTCCTTTTCTTTCTATCTCATACTTTCTCTATCTAAAACTTCTCTTGCTCTCCTTTCTCTCTCTCCCCAACATGTCTCTCTTGCTCTCTAAAACTTCTCTTTCACTCACTCTATTTCTCTCTCTCTCTCTCCCTCTCTGTGTGTCTCTGTCTCTTTGTCACTCTCTGCCTTTCTCTCTCTATCCCTCTCTCCATCCCTCTCTCTCCCCTCTCTTTCTTGTTAACTCTTTTATTGTCTCTCAAGCTTCTCTCTTTTCTCTTTCTCACTCTCCACCCCTCTATCTCACTATCTGTTTCTCCCCATCACTCTTTCTCCCTCAAGCGTTGTCTCTCTCTCTCTCTCTATACCTCTCTATCTCACTCTCTTTCTCTCCTTCTCTATCTCTCTCTCTCTCCCCCACCCCCTCACTCTCCCTAGGTCTCTTTCTCTTTGTCGCTCTCTCTCTATCCCTCTCCCTAACACACACTCTCCCCTGCCAAAATGTCTCTCTCTTCCTCCCCTCCCCTCTCTCTCTCCCTCCCTTTCTCTCACTCTTCCCAACATTCTCTCTCCCTCTCTCTGTGTGTCTCTCTCTCCTAAAGACATACACATTTTCTTTCCTTGCCTCTCTCTCACACCCAAGCATTATCTCTCTTTATCTCTCTCTCTCTTTCTCTCTTCCCCTCCCCTTCTCTCTATCCTTTTCCCCAACACACACTCTCTCCCCCTAAAATGTCTCTCTTTGCCTCCCTCTCTCCTCTCCCTCTTTGTCTTTCACTTCTCCCAATATTCCCTCTCTCTGTCTCTCTCTATCCCCTCTCCCTAAGGCATGTGCTCACCCTGCCCCCCACCATATCCCCCTACCTCTCTCACTCTCAAACTTCTCTCCCTCTCTTTAAAACTTCTCACTCTAAAACATCTTCTATCCCACTTAGTCTCTTTAAAACATCTCTTTCTCTTTATTTAAAGCTTTTCTTTCTCACCCTAGTAGTATCTCTCTCTTGCTCTTTCCTTCTCTCTCCTTCTCTTTTAATCCTCTCTCTAAAACTTCCCTCATTCTCTTTTTATCTAAAACTTTTCACACGCACTTTCTCTTTATCTAAAACTTCTCTTGCTCTCCCTACCTAAAACCTCTCTCTCTCTCTCTCTTGCTTTTTCTTGCTTCTTCTCCTTCTATCTTTCTCTCTAAATCTTCTCTCATTCTCTCTTCATCTAAAACCTCTCTCGCTCTTTCTCTATATCAAACTTTTCTCACATACACTCTCTCTATCTAAAACTCTTCTCTCACTCTCTCTATCTTGAACTTGTCTTATATACCCTCTGTCTAAAACTTCTCTCTCTCTCTCTCGTACTATCTCTTTTTCTCTCCTTCTCTTTCTATCTCTCACTCTCTCTATCTAAAAACTTCTCTCTCCCCCCCACTCCTTAACATGTCTCTCTTGCTCTCCAAAACTTCTCTCTCTAAAAACTTGTCTCTCACTCACTCTATTTCTCTCTCTTTCTCTATGTCTTTGTCTCTCTCTCATCTTTGCCTCTCTCCCTCTATCCCTCTCTTCCCCTCTCTTTCTCGCTAACTCTTTTACTCTTTCTAACACTTCTCTCTCTTTCTCTCTCTCACTTCCTACCTCTTTGTCTCATTGTTTGTCTTTCTCTCTCGCTTTCTCTCCCTTCCTCTCTCCCCCAAGCTTTCTCTCTCTCTCTCTCTCTCTCTCTCTTGCTTTCTCTCTCCCTCTCTCTCTCCACCAGGATTTGTCTCTCTCTTTCCCCCTCTCCTTCACTCTCCTTATGTCTCTCTCTCTCTTGCTCTCTTTATCCCTCTCCCTAACACACTTTTTCTCCCCCCAAAACATCTCTCTTTCCTCCCCCACTCTCTCTCACTCCTCCCAACATTCTTTCTTCCTTTCTCTCTCCCACAGATAGACACTCTCTAAAACTTCTCTTTCTCTCTTTCTATCTCTTTTTCTCTAAAACTTCTCTCACCTTTTCTCTCACTTTCTCTGTGTCCCCTGTTTCTCTCTCTCTCTCCCCCTGTCTCTTTGTCCCTCTTTCGCTCTCTAAAACTTCTCTTTCCCTCACTCTCTTTTGCCCAGTAAAATTGCTCTCTCTCCCTCAAACTTCTCTTTCTCTATCTCTCTCTCACTCACTCTTTCTGTCTCTCTAAACTTTCTATTTCTTACACACACTCTCTCATTGAAACTTTTGTCTCTCACACACTCTTTATCTGTGTCACTCTCTCCCGTATTCTCTCTTGAAAACTTCTCTTTCTCTATCCCCTCTCCCTTTGAAACTTCTCTATTTCCCATATACTCTTGCTGAAAATTTTCTCTCTCTCTCTCTCATTCTCTCTTTCTCTCTATTCCCTTCCTATCTCTCTCTCTTTCTCTAAAATTTCTCTTTCACTCCATCTCTTGGTCTCTCTAAAACTTCTCTTTCTCTCTCACTCTCTAGCTCTAAATGTTCTCTTTCTCCTTCTCACTATCTAAACTTCTCTCAGTCTCTCTCCCTCTCTCAGTTTCTCTCTCTCTAAAACTTCTCTGTCACTCTTTGTCTCTCTATCTCTCTTCCTCTGGTAGTGTCTCTCATTCTCTCTCCCTTCCTTTGTCTCTCTCACATTCTCTCCCTCACTCTCGCTCACTTACTTTCTATCTCTCTTTCTCTTGAACTTCTCTCACTTACTCTCTTTCCCCCTAAAACTTCTCTCTCTTAGAAACTTCTTTCTATCCCATGATCTCTCTCTCTTTCTCTTGTTCTATCTCTCTTTGTCTCTTTCTTTCTCTTTCTATCTCTCTGCCTCTAAAACTTCTTGCACTCTCCCTATCTAAAAGTTCTCTCTCTCTTTTGCTCTCTCTTTCTCTCTCCTCTATTTATCTTTGTCTCTCTAAAACTTCTCTCACACTTTATCTAAAGCTTTTCTTGCTCTCTCTCACTTTAAAATCTATCTCTCTATCTAAAACTTCTATCACCATCTCTCTCTAAAACTTCTTTTTCTCTCTCACACACACTCTCCCTATCTATCTAAAACTTATTTTACTTTCTCTGCCTAAAACTTCTCTTTCTCCCAAACACACTCTCTCTGTTTCTCTCTCTCTCTCTCTCTCTTTCTCCCACTCTTGCTATCCCTCTCCTTAACACACAACTCTCTATGCCCCTAAAATGTCTCACTCTACCTCCCCACTCTCTTTATGTCCCTCTCTGCCCAAGATATTTCCCCTAAAATCTCCCTCTCCCTCTCTTTCTTAAACTTCTCTTTTTCTCATTGTGTAAAACTTCTCTCTCTGAAACATCTCTCCATCTGACTTTGTCTTTTTAAAACATCTGTCTCTCTCTCTCTCTTTCTCCCACTCTCGCTATCCCTCTCCTTAACACACAACTCTCTATACCCCTAAAATGTCTCACTCTACCTCCCCACTCTCTCTATGTCCCTCTCTGCCCAAGATATTTCCCCTAACATTTCCCTCTCCCTCTCTCTCTTATACTTCTCTTTATCTCGTTGTGTAAAACTTCTCTCTCTGAAACATCTCTCCATCTGACTTTGTCTTTTTAAAACATCTGTCTCTCTCTCTCTTTCTCCCACTCTTGCTATCCCTCTCCTTAACACACAACTCTCTATGCCCCTAAAATGTCTCCCTCTACCTCCCCACTCTCTCTATGTCCCTCTCTGCCCTAGATATTTCCCCTAACATCTGCCTCTCCCTCTCTCTCTCTTAAACTTCTCTTTTTCTCGTTGTGTAAAACTTCTCTCTCTGAAACATCTCTCCATCTGACTTTGTCTTTTTAAAACATCAGTTTCTCTCTCACACTCTCTCTCCCTCTTTCTCTAAAACTTCTCACCCTCTCTTTGCACTCTCTCTCCCTCTCCTACTCTTTTTAAAACTTGGCTAAAATATATAAAATCCTTCTAAATTAAGAGTTAATTTTAAAAGTCCTTGTACAAAACTCTCTTTAACTAACTAAAATGTGCAAAAGACTTCTTCAGTTAGTTTTTCTATTAAATTGTAGATACAACCCTAAATTAACATTAGGAAAAGACCAAAATTCTATCATCACCCACTTCTGCAGCCTATCTATGTCAGCCATCACCTCCCTGTCATCTTCTATCAGAGCATCTACCTTGCCTTCCATGTAGCAATCACAAGCCTAATATGTTAAACTAGATTTTTGTGGCATGTTTTACCAATGGCACTCAACTTTATCCTAAATTCCTTCTCCAGTTCATGAGCCATTCTATCCAACTTCTTCACGGCAATGATGTTAGTTGACTCCAATTTTAGAGTGCCTTTATATACAATGCCAAAGGAACCCCTGCCCACTTCGTCATTGAATCCCTTTGTTGCTTCTTCCAGTGCTTCATAAGTAAATGAATAGATATTTGTCTCCAAAGATTTGAAGCTTAAACACTCTTTTTCGGGTTTAAGAGAACAATTGAAATAACTGTGGCTATGAGTACACTATTTTTGACAAGGAAGCCAACAAGTGACCCTAAAAGAATTTGGTTCACCCCCTTATCTTCCTTCTCTACAATAGGATCAATGTTACCCATTGGGTGAATTCTTGTTTTGATTAGGGTTGTTTGACCATCCATAGTTTTTGCTCTTCCATTGGAAAAGGGTAATTTCCTCTTCCAACAAGTTCTAGTTTCATCCACAAAAATTGCAATAGCACACATACAATCATACAAGCAAGAATTTTCACAGCCCTGTTAATGGAGGTGACAATGAAGAGGATGACATAAGCAATCATTTACATGGTGGCACAATTTCTGATTAGGGACAGGGTTCAAATTTCTTGAGTTGATTTTAGTCTTTTCTGATTGGTAATTTAGGCTTCCATCCACAATTTAACAAAAAACCTAATAGAGGGGTTTTTTTGCATGTTTTAATTAGTTGATGAGGGTTCTGTGTAAAATTTTAAAGTTTAAAAGTTTTTAAAATCAACCCTTAGTTCAAGATGGTTTTGTGCATTTTGGGCTTCACTGTCTCTCTCTCCCTTTAACACACTCTCTTTGTGTCTCTCTCTGAAACTTCTCTCTTTCCCTCTTTAAAACTTCTCACACTCACTCTTCATTTGCCACTCTCTATAAGTTCTCACTCTCTCACTCACTTTTTGAAACTTCTCTCCCCCTCTCTCCCTCTCTCTCTTTTTGTCTCTCTCTCTCTCTCTAAAGCTTCTTTCTCTCTTGCTCTAAAACATCCCTCTCTCTCTTGCTCTCTCTAAAAGTTCTCTCTCTTTAAAACTTCACTCCCTCTCTCTCTTTGCAAAACTTCTCTCATAGTCTCCCTCTCGCTTTCTCTCATTCTCTCTCTTTCTGCCAAAAAATTTTCTTTCACTTTGCCTCTTAAACTTCTCTCACTTTCTAAAATTTCTCTCTAATTCACTTTAAAACTTCTCTCTCACTCTCTCACTCTCTGTCTCTTTGTCTCTCACACTCCCTCCTTCTCTTTCTAAAACTTCTCTCTCTACTCAATGGTCTCTCTATCTCTCTCTCTCACTCTCCTCCCCACTCTCTCTCTCTCTCTCTATCCCTTTCCCTGAGACATACTCTCTCCCCCCTCAAAAATGTCTCTCTACCTGCCTCCTTCTCTCTCCCTCTCTCCCTTTTTGCCTTTCACTCCTCCCAACATTCCCTCTCTCCCACTCTCTGTCTCTCCCTACCCAAGACACATGCTTCCCCTTCCCCCAACATCTCCCTCTGCCTCTCTTACTCTCAAACTTCTCTCTCTCTCTCTAAACCTTTTCTTCCTCTAAACATCTCTCCATCCTATGTAGTCTCTTTAAAACATCTCTTTCTGTTTCGCTCTCTCTCTCTCTAAAACTTCTACCCTTTCTTTGCACTCTCTCTCTCCCTCTCCCACTCCTTCTAAAACTTCACTTCTCTCTCTCCCTTTAACTCTCTGTCTCTCCACTCTTTAAAAGTTCTCACTCTCTCTTTCTCTCTAATTTACCCCCTCTCCCTCTCTCTCTCTCTCTTACTCTCTCTTTGTCTTTAATTTTTGTTCCTCTCTTTCTCTCTCTCTTTCTCTCAAATTTCTCTCTTATTCCATCTCTTGATCTCTTTAAAACTTCTCTCTTTCTCTCCCACTCTCTCAATGAAACCTGTCTCTCCTACTTTCTAGCTCTAAATATTCTCTTTCTCTTTCTTGCTATCTAAAACTTCTCTCGGTGTCTCTCTCCCACTTTTTATGTCTCTCTCAAAAACTTTTCTTTGTCACTCTCTGTCTCTCTATTCTTCTTATCCCTCTATCTCTCTCATTCTCTATCTTCCTCTCACTCGCTCACTCACTCTCTGTCTTTCTTTCTCTTGAACTTCTCTCACTCACTCTCTACCTCCCCCTAAGACTTCTCTCTCTCAGAAACTTCTTTCTATTCCATGATCTCTCTCTCTTTAAAACTTCTCTTTCTCTTGTTCTCCTTCTCTGTCTCTCTCTTTCTCTTTTAATCTCTCTGTCTCTAAAACTCCTCTCACCTTCTCTATCTAAAACTTCTCTCTCTCTTGCTTTCTCTTTCTTTTCTATCTCAAAGTTTCTAAAACTTCTCTCACACTTTATCTCTATCTCACTATCTCTTTCTCTCTTACTTTCTCTCCCCCCCTCTCTCTCTCCCCCAAACTTTGTCTCTCTCTATCTCTCTCTTCTTCAATATTTCTCTCCCTCACTATCTCTCTTTCCCCTTCCCCATCATTCTTTGCCCCCCAAATGTCTTTCTCTGCCTCCCCACTCTCTTTGTGTCCCTCTCTGCCTAAGAAACACACTCTTTATTCACCCCAACATGTCTCTCTCCCCTTCTCTCTCTCAAACTTCTCTTTCTTTCTTTGTATAAAACTTCTCTCTTTCTGAAAGATCTCTCCATCCTACTTTGTCTCTTTAAAACATCTCTTTCTTTCTCACTCTCTTTGCCTTTTTCTCTAAAACTTCTCACTCTCTCTTTGCACTCTCTCTCTCCCTCTCCTACTTTTTTAAAACTTCACTTTCTCTCTCTTCCTTTAACACTCTCTGTGTCTCAATCTAAAACTTCTCTCTCTCTCTCCATCTAAAACTTGTCTCTCTCCCCCACTCTAAAACTTCTCATGCTCACTCTCTATCAGTCACTCTTTTAAAGTTCTCTCTCAACTCACTTTCTAAAACTTCTGTCCCTTTCTCTCTCTCCTCATCTCTCTCTATCTCTCTCTCTTTTCCTCTCTCTAAAACTTTTGTCTCTCTCTAAAGCTTCTCCCTCTCTTTGTGTAAATTTCTTGCTCTTGCTCCAAAATATCCCTTTCTTTTTCCTCTCTTCCCCCTCTCTCTCTTGCTCTCTCTGTAAAACTTCACTCTCGCTTTCTCTTTCTAAAACTTGTCTTACTCTTTTGTTTTCTCTCTTTCTCTCTCTCTGTCTCTTTCTTTTTGTCAAAAATTTCTCTTTTTCACTCTCTTTTTGAAACTTCTCTCTATCTCTCAAAAATTTCCCTCTCACTCTATCTAAAACTTCTTTTTCTCACTCTTTGTCTCTCACACTCCCTCTCTCTCTCTCTCCCTCTTCACTCTAAAACTTCTCTTTCTCTCTCTATTTCTAAAACTTTTCTCACTCTATTTGTCTCTCTCAAAAACTTCTTTCCCCTCGTACTCTCTCTACAAAACCTCTGTCTATCTATCTCTCTCTCCACAACACTCTCTCTCTTATCAACACACACTCTCTCTCTTGCTATCTCTCTCTTTCTTTCTTTCTCCTAACACAGACTCTTTCTCATCATTTCTCTCCTTTCTCCCTCTTTCTCTCCCTCTGCTCTCTCAATGTCTCTACCATGTTCTCTTTCTCTCTCTCATTTTCTCTATCCCTTTCCCTAACACACTCTTTCCCACCCCCAAAACATCTCTCTCTGCCTCCCTCTCTCTTTGTGCCTTTATCTCCCTGAGACACACTCTTTCTTCTTGCCCAATAACTCCCTCTCTTTCACTCTCTCTCAAACTTCTCTTACTTTCTCTCCCTAAAACTTCCCTTTCTCTGACACATCCCTCTATCCCACTTTGTTTGTTTAAAACATCTCTTTCTCTCTTGCTCTCTCTCTAGAACTCCTTACCCTTTCTTTGAACTCTCTCACTCACTCTATTTTTCTCTCTCTTTCTATCTAAAATTTCTCTTTCACTCTTTCTCTAAAACTTCTCTCACTTTCTCTTTAACATTTCTCTGTCACTCTCTCTAAAACTTATCTCTCTTACTTTTTGTCTCTTACACATCCTGCCTCCCTTTCTTTCAAAACTTCTCTCTCTTGCACACTCTTTCTCTCCCCACCACGCCAATAGTCTCTCTATCTCTCTCTCCCCCTTACCCTCTCTCCCTCTCTCTATCCTTTTCCCTAACACACACTCTCCTTGGCCCTAAAATGTATCTCTCTATCTCTCTCTCCCTCTCTGTCTTTCACTTCTCCCAACATTTCCTCTCTCCCCTTCTCTTTGTCTCTCTATCCCCAAGACACATACTTTCCTTTCCCCCCAACATCTCCCTTTGCTTCTCTCTCTCTCTAAAACTTCTCTCACTTTGAAATATCTCTCTATCCCACTTACTCTCTTTAAAACATCTCATTCTCTCTCACTCTCTCTTCCTTTCTCTAACACTTCTCATCCTCTCTTTGACTCTCTCTCCCTCTTCTCTCCCTCTAAGTCTCTCCGCTCACTCTCTAAAAGTTCTCACCCTCTCTTTCTCTCTAATTTTTGTCCCATCCCTCTCTCTCTCACTCTCTTTTTGTCTCTAATTTCACTTCCTCTCTTTATCTTTCTCGAAAATTTCTCTCTCACTCCATTTCTTGGTCTCTCTAAAACTTCTCTCTTTCTCTCCCACTTTATCTATGAAACATCTCTCTTCTTGCTCTCTAGCTCCAAATGTTCTCTTTCTCTATCACTCTCTGTCTCTCTATCTCTTCTCCTCCCTTTATCTCTCTCCTTTGTCTCTCTTACACTTACCCCTCACTCTTTATCTCCCTCTCACTCTTGCTCACTCACTCTTTGTCTCTCTTTCTCTTGAATTTCTCTTACTCACTCTCTCTCCCCCATAAAACTTTTCTCTCAGAAACTTCTTGCTATCCCATGATCTCTCTCTTTCTCTTGTTCTATCTCTCTCTGTGTCTCTCTCTTTCTCTTTCTATCTCTTTGTCTCTAAAACTCCTTTATCTCTCTATGTAAAACTTCTCTCTCTCATTCTCTCTTTCTCTTTCTATATGTCTCTTTAAAACTTCTCTTACTCTCTCTAAAACTTCTCTCACACTTTCTCTCTATCTAAAACTTCTTTCACTCTCTTTCTCTTTAAAATCTCTCACTATCTAAAATGTCTATCATTATCTCTCTCTATCTAAAACTTTTCTCTCTCACACACTCTCTCTATCTGTTTAAAACTTATCTCATCTCTTCCTAACACACACTCTCTCTATTTCTCTCTATTTCTCTTTCTCTTTATATATCTCTTTGTCTCTAAAACTCCCCCACTCTCTCTCTATCTAAAACATCTCTCACTCTCTCACTCTCATTATAAAACTTCTCAACTCTCTCACTCTCTCTTTCTCTCTCCTTCTCTTTCTATTTGTCTTGCACTCTAAAATTTCTCTCACTGTTTCTTTCTCTTATTAAAATTTCTCTCTTTCTCTTTCTCCAAAACTTCTCTCACACACTCTCTCTCTTTATCTTGAACTTCTCTCATTGTTTCTTTCTCTATTTATCTAAAACTTCTCTCACACAGACTCTCTCTATCTAAAACTTCTCTTGCTCTCTTTACCTAACACTTCTCTCTCTCCCGCTAACACACTCTCTCTCTTTCTCTTTCCATCTCTCACTCTGTCTATCTAAAACTTCACTTGCTTTCTCTCTCTTTAAAATTTCTCTCTCTCCCTCACCCCAACATGTCTCTCTTTCTCTCTAAAACTTCTCTCTTGCTCACTCAATTTCTCTCTCTCTCTTTGCCTCTCTCACACTCTTAACCTCTTTGTCTCACTATCTCTTTCTCTCCCTCCCTCTTCTCTCCCCCAAGCTTTGTCTCTCTCTCTCTCTCTCTCTCTCTTTCATTCTTTCTCTTCTTCCTGTCACTTTCCCTATCACTTTCTCTCTCCATCCCTATCCTTAACACACACACTCTACCCCAAAATATCTCTCTCTACCTCTGTGTCCCTCTCTCCCCAAGACACACATTCTCCATTCCCTCCAACATTTCCCTCTCCCTCTCAAACTTCTTTTCTCTTTGTGTAAAACTTCTCTCCCTCTGAAACATCTCTCTGTCAACTTTGTCTCTTTAAAATATCTCTTTCTCTCTTGCTCTCTCTCCCTCTTTCTCTAAAACTTCTCACCCTCTCTTTGCATTCTCTCTCTCCTTCTCCTATGCTTTTTAAAACTTTTTTCTCTCTCCTCCTCTACAACTTCTCGCGCTCACTCTCTATCTGCCACTCTCTAAAAGTTCTATTTCTCTCACTCACTTTCTAAAACTTCTTTTCCTCTCTCTCTCCTCGTCTCTCTCTAAAGCTTCTCCCTCTTTTTGTCTAAAGTCACTCTTTCTTGCTCTAAAACATCCCTTTCTTTTTCCTCTCTTCCCCTCTCTCTTTCTAAAACTTGTCTCGCTCTCTCTCTTGCTTTCTCTTTCTCTCTCTCTTTTTATTTAAAATTTCTCTTTCACTCTCTCTTTGAAACTTGTTTCTCTTTCTCTCTAAAATTTCTTTTGTACTCTCTCTAAAACTTCCCTCTCTCACTCTTTGTGTCCTTGTCTCTCACACTCCCTCCCTCCCTCCCTCTCTTTCTAAAACTTCTCTCTTTCTTTCTCTCTCCATCTCTGGCTCTAAAACTTCTCTTTCTATCTTTGATTCTAAAACTTCTCTCACTCTATCTATCTCTCTCAAAAACTTCTTTGCTCTCACACTCTCTCTATGAAACCTCTATCTATTTGTTCATTTGTCTCTCTCTCCACAACACTCTCTCTCTTTTCAACACACATTCTCTCTCTCTCTCTTTCTTTCTCTCCTACCAAAACTCGCTCTCTCTATCCCTCTCCTTAATACACACTCCTCCCCCCCCCCAAAATGTCGCTCTCTGCCTCTCTCTCTCTCCTCCCAACATGCTCTCTCTCCCTCTCTTTATGTCTCTATCTCCCTGAGACACATACTCTCTCTTTCAACCCAACATCTTCCTCTCCTTCACTCTCTCTCAAGCTTCTCTTTCTCTCTCTGAAACATCCCTC
Organism: Dicorynia guianensis; assembly: GCA_037013595.1. Lineage (NCBI taxonomy): Eukaryota > Viridiplantae > Streptophyta > Magnoliopsida > Fabales > Fabaceae > Dicorynia > Dicorynia guianensis. The sequence continues at coordinate 16,451,790 of JASUAB010000007.1, forward strand.
TATCCCACTCTGTTTGTTTAAAACATTTCTTTCTCTCTTGCTCTCTCTCTGAAACTGTTCTCTCTCACGCTCTCCCTAAAACCTCTCTCTCTCTATCTTTACCCTCTCCCTTTGAAGCTTCTCTCTTTCCCATATCCTCTTGCTGAAACTTTTCCTTCTCTCTCTCTCACTCTCTCTTTCTCTCTAATTTCCTTCCCTCTCCCTCTCTTTCAATCTCTCTCTCTAAAACTTCTCTAAAATGTCTCCCACTAGCTCTCTAAAACATCTCTCTCACTCACTCTCTTTCTCTCTTCCTCCTTCTCTCTGTGTCCCTCTCTTTCTCACTAACTCTTTTTCTCTTTCTTTCTCTCTCTCACTCTCCATTCTTTTGTCTCACTATGTTTCTCTCACTTTCTCTCCCTGCCTTTCTCTCTCCCTCAAGCTTTGTCTCTCTTTATATATCTCTCTCTCTTTCTTTTTTTTCTCTCCCTCTCCCCCTCTTTCTCTCTCTCTTATCCCTTTCCCTAATGTATACTCTTTCTTCCCCCAAAATTATCTCTCTCTGCCTCCCTCTCTATCTTTTACTTCTTCCAACATTCCCTCTCTCCCTCTCTCTATCTCTCTTTCCCCATTATAGATGCTCTCCCTTCCCCTTAACATCTGCCTTTATCTCTCTCACTCTTAAACTTCTCTCTCTCTCTGCCCCCCTTTCTCTAAAACTTCTCTCTCTAAAATATCTCTCTATCCCACTTAGTCTCCTTAAAACATCTCTTTCTCTCTTGTTCTCTCTCCCTCTCTCTAAAATTTCTCACCTTCTCTTTGCACTCTCTCTCTCCCTCTCCCACTCTTTCTAAAACTATAGTTTCTCTCCCTCCCTCTAACTCTTTCTCTTTCTCTCTCTCTCTCTCTATCTCTCTGAAACTTCTCTCTTTTTTTCTCTCTCTGTCTCTGTCTCTCTCCATCTCTAAAGTTCTCACATTCGCTCTTTGTTTTCCACTCTCTAAAAGTTCTCTCTCTCTCTGTCTCTGTGTTGCTCACTTTTTAAAACTTCTCCCCCTCCCTCCCTCCCTCCCTCTCTCTTTCTCTCTAAAACTACTTTATCTCACTCCTTTTATCTCTGTCTAAAGCTTTTCTCTCTTTCTCTCCCTCTCTCTATCTAAGATTTCTATTTCTCACCCAATCTCACTATAAAGCATCCCTCTGTCTCTCTTCCCTTCTCTCTCACTCTCTTTCTTTCTATCTTTAAAAGTTCTCTCTCTGTGTATCCAAGATTTCTCTCACACTCTCACTCTAAAACTTCTCTTCTTCTCTCTAAAACCTTTAGCTTTCTCTTTCTATCTAAAATTTTTCTCTTGCTCTCTCTCACTCTTTGTCTCTTTGTCTGTCTCACTCCTTCCTTCTTCTCTCTTTCTAAAACTTCTCTCTTCTTCTTTCTCCCCCCTCTCTCTAAAACTTCTCTAACTCTATCTCTCTCTCTCTTTAAATCTTCTCTACTCTTGTACTCTCTTCCTAAAACCTCTGTCTATCTGTCTATCTATCATTCTCTCTCACCAACACACACAGACACACCTTCTCTCTCTCTTTTTGCCCTCCCAACACACAAACACATTCGTTCTTTCTTGACCCCAAACACACTCTCTCTCCTTTTCTCTTTATTTCTCTCCATTCTCTCTCTCTCTCTCTCTCTCTCTCACACTCTCTTTACTTTCTATCTAAAACTTCCCTATCTTTCTCTCCAAGACTTCTATTTCTCTCTATCTAAAATTTCTCTATCACTCTCTCTTTCTCTCTAAATCTTCTTTCCTTTGTTCTCTCTCTCTAAAACTTAAAACTTCTCTTTTGTTGTTCTATCTCTCTCTTTAAAACTTCTCTCACTTCCTCACTCTCTCTTGCTCTCTGTGTCTCTCTATTTCTGTCTAAAATTCCTCTCTCACTCTCTCTAAAACTTCTCTCTCTCACTCTATCCCTTTTTCTCTCTTTAGAAAACTTCTCTCTTTCTCTTTCTCCGTCTCTCTCTCTAAAACTTCCCTTTCTCTCTTTCTCTCTCTCTTTCTAAAACTTCCCTCACTCTATTTATCTCTCTCTAAGACTTCTTTACTCTTGCATTCTCTCTCTAAAACCTCTATTTGTCTATCTATCTTTCTCTCTGCAACACTTTCTCTCTCACCAACAAATACACAGACTCCCTTTCTCTCTTGCTTTCTCTCACTCTCTTTCTTTCCTCCCAACACATTGACACACACTCTCTATCTAAAACTTCTCTAACTCTTTCTATCTCTCTATCTAAAACATATCTCACATACTCTTTCTATCTAAAACTTCTGTTGCACTCTATCTCTACCTAAAACTTCTCTCTCTCTCTTGCTCTCTCTCACACACTCTCTCTAAAACCTCAGTCTATTGTCTATCTCTCTCTCTGTCCAACACTCTCTCTCTTGCTCTCTCTCACTCTCTTTCTCTCCTTTCAACACATAGACACAAACTCTCTTTATCTAAAACTTCTCTCACCCTCTCTTTCTCTATAAACTTCTCTCACTCTCTCTATCTAAAACTTATATGACACAATCTTTCTATCTAAAACTTCTCTTGCTCTTACCCTAACACTCTCTCTATTTCTCACTATTTCTCTTTCTATCTCTTTTTGTCTCTAAAACATCTCACACTCAACTCTCTCTCTCCCTCTCACTTGCTCTATTTGAAGCCTCTCCCTCTCTCTGTTATACTCTCACACTCTCTAGAACTTCTCTCTCTTTATTTCTTGCTTTGTCTAAAAGTTCTCTCTCTCTCTATATATATCATCTAAAACTTTTCTTGCTCTCTCTTTGTCTAAAACTGTTCTCTCTCCCCAATGTCTCTCTCTCACTATCTATCTTTCTCTCCTCTCTTTCTATCTTTCTCTCTAAAACTTCTCTCATTCTCTCTCTATTTTAAACTTCTTCACTCTCTCTATCTAAAATTTCTCTCACACTCTCTCTCTATCTAAAACTTCTCTCTCTCTCTCTTTCTCTCTCCTCTTTCTATCACTCTCTCTTAAACTTCTCTAATTCTCTCTCTTGATCTAAAACTTTTCTCACTCTCTCTATCTAAAATTTCTCTCTCTCATTCTCTCTCTTTCTCTTTCTATCCTCTCTTTAAAACCTTTCCAATTCTTTCTTGATCTAAAACTTCTCTCGCTCTCTCTATTGAAAACTTTTCTCACATACACTCTCTCTATCTAAAACTTCTCCCTCACTCTCTTTACCTAAAACTTCTCTCACATAGAGTCTCTCTTAATCTAAAATTCTCTTGCTTTCTCTACCTAAAACTTCTCTCTCTCTCTCTTGCACTTTCTTGATTCTCTCTCCTCCTCTTTCTATATCTAACTCTCTCTGTCTAAAGCTTCTCTCTCTCTCCCTTTCCCTAACATATTTCTCTCACTCTTTAAAACTTCTCTTTACCTCTCTCTAAAACTTCTCTCTCACTCACTCTATTTCTCTCTATTGCTTTCTTTGTGTCTTTATCTCTCTCACTCTCTGCCTCTTTCTCTCGTTATCCCTCTCTCCCTCCCCTTCTCTTTCTTACTAACACTTTTACTCTCTCTAAAGCTTCTCTTTCTTACTAACACTTATACTCTCTCTAAAGCTTCTCTATCTTTCTCTCTCTCAATCTCCACCTCTTTGTCTGACTATCTATTTCTCTCCCTCTCTTTCTCTCCCCTAAGCTCTCTCTCTCTCTCTCTCTCTCTCTCTCTCTCTCCCCCTCTCTGATGCGAACTCCACCAAGAATAACGAGACTTGTCAACAAAATTAATTCCCAAGACCATTTTATGATCAGATTTTTTGTAGGTGGAAACCTCAACCCGATGTTTATAAGAAAGCATGAACCTTGGTATGTGAAGACCCCACAAACGGGATGGTGAACCATTTTGATAAGTCAAAGGAATGCCACAAGAACAAGTTCTTGATAAGTTCGAAAAGTTCTTTATAGAACCAAAGAGAAAACTCTCAACTTTTATTAAGAAAATTGATTTGAACTTCTCAGCCATGGTATACATATATATAGGATAGCAAAAGCAAGGAAATTCCTAGAATTATGGCATGCTAGCCTTTACATGAGAATAATTAGCCAAATAACAGTACAATGACAATAATTGCTGAAAATATATTCCAAAAGGCTGACCAAATCTCATAAAAAAGAAAAGTTATCCCAAAATCGCTAAGTAATAATCAGCCAAATTGATCTCCTTGATTCTCTCAAATCCATATGCTTGAGCTAAAAGTAATCCTTCCAAGTGTATGTGCTTCAGAAAAAAGGCTGAAATTAATCTACCACTTGGACCAACGAAATCCATCCTTGATCTGCACTTGAGTCTAAGTATTTGGGCTTCAAAAAAAACTCCTCAACCCAAATACTCTACATCAATCCATTGAAAGCCTCTTTGAACATTTTAGCTCTAGCTCTTGTAATTGGACCACTTAGAATTTGAATTAGATCAGCTGTATCTGCCATGCTTTTATCATCATTTCTCTCCTCTTGAAGAGGATTTGTCCTCAAATCATCACCTATGTGAGAGTGCATTAGTGACCATGTTTTTCATACCTTGCTTATATCGGATGACATATGAGAATGTCTCAATGATCTCCACCCATTGCGTGTGACTCCTATTCAACTTGTGTTGACCCTTCAAATGCTTCAAGAATTCATGATTAGTATGAATCACAAACTCTTTAGGCCAAAGGTAATGTTGCCATGCCTCCAATGCTCGGACCAATGCATACATTTCCTTATCATAAGTAGGGTAGTTTAAAGCTACCACATTAAGCTTCTCACTAAAATATGCAATTGGTCATCCTCCTTGTATAAGAACAGCACCTATCCCTATACTTGAAGCATCACATTCAATTTCAAATGTTTTAGTAAAATTAGGTAAAGCAAGTAAAGGTGCATGAGTCAATTTTTCCTTAAGTAGTTAGAATGCCTCTTCTTGCTTTTCCTTTTATTTGAACCCAACATCTTTCTTGATCACTTTGGTAAGTGGTGCAGCTATGCTACTAAAGTCTTTCACGAACAATCGGTAAACACTCACAAGTCCATGGAAACTTCAAACTTGGCCTATACTTATGGGTCTTGGCCACTCTTGGATTGCATGAACCTTCTCTTCATCAACCTGTATACCCTATGCACTCACAACATAGACAAGAAACACAAGCTTATTGGTGCAAAAGGTGCACTTTTTCATGTTAGCATAAAATTTCTCTTTTCTAAGCACATCCAAAACAGATTTCAAATGCAAAACTGATCAGCCAAACTCTTGCTATACACGAGTATATCATCAAAATATACAACAACAAACCTACCTATAAAAGGATGCAAAACATGGTTCATTAAAGTACTTGGTGCATTAGTTAGTCCAAACGGCATCACTAACCACTCATACAATCCATGCTTTGTTTTAAAAGTAGTTTTCCATTCATCTCCCTCTGTCATTCTTATTTGATGATATCCACTTTTCAAGTCAATTTTTGAAAACACACAAGCACTATGTAGCTCATCTAACATATCATCTAAGTAAGGAATAGGGTGGCGGTACTTTACTGTAATATTGTTGATGGCTCAGCAATCAACACACATTCTCCATGACCCATCCTTCTTAGGAACCAAAATCACTAGAACAGCACATGGGCTCATGCTTTCTCTCACATACCCCTTTTCCATTAATTCACTAACCTGCCATTGTAACTCCTTTGTCTCCTTGGGATTAGTTTGATAGGCTGGTTAGTTTAGAATGGAAACACCAGGTACGAAGTTGATTTGATGCTCAATCCCTCAGATAAGGGGTAAACCATTTGGGACCTCCTCGAGAAAGACATCATCATAATCCTACAAAAGAGAAACAATAGAACTAGGTAAAGCCAGATCAATCCCATTAGTGTTCAAAAATGCCTCTTTGTACAAAAGTACAATCATTGGCTAATTTGAAAATAATGCTCTTTTCACTTCACTTGCTCTTGTATAAAAGCTCTTTTGTTTCTCTTTTTTTGTCTCAATGGTCAAATTAGCTCTCCTTTTTGCTCTCTCAATTTTCTTGTCCTCTCCTATTTGCTCTCTCAAACTTTCACTCAATTTATTTTTCTCTCTTTCTTAACTCCTTTTTTGTTCACTCTCTTTTTGCAGCCTCACTTGGTCTTCATAAACTTGTCTTGGTGTCATAGGAGCTAGAGTGATCATTCTTTGCTTAAACCTGAATGAGTACTTGTTTATGTAGCCATCATGCTTAAGTTGCTAATCAAATTACCATGGTTGGCCTAACAACAAATGTCCCACTTGCATCGGAACTATATCGCACAAAACTTCATCCTCATACTTTCCAATGTGAAAAGCAACCAGTACCTATTTATTCACCCTTACTTCGCCACTATCATCGAGCCATTGCAACTTGTATGGTTTAGTGTGTTTCATTGTGGGTAGCCCTAATTTTTTAACCATAGTTAAGCAAGCAACATTAGTAGAACTTCCTCCATCAATAATCACACTACATATCTTGTTTTTGACGTTGCACTAAGTGTGAAAAATGTTTTCTCATTGCACTTCTTCATCTTCTTTGGCCTACACACTTAGGGCTCTTCTTGCCACTAGCAATTCTCCTTTGGCAGCATATTCTTCATCATCTGCATCTTCCAATGGTGGCATAGATTTGGTGTCTTCTTTGCTCTCAGTCTCAACTTCTCCATTGTCTCGCACCACCATAATCCTTTTGCTCGAACATTGGCTTGCTATATGTCCCTTGCCTTGACACTTAAAGCACTTAATGTCATGATTTTGAGTAATGGATGATTCAATTTTACCTTGAGAAACATGGCTGGAGTTCTTAGTTTTATGCTCAAATTTGTGTTTAGGTGTTTGGAATGCTTAAGGCTTGTCCTCCTTCTTTGTAGAACTCAGTTTCCAAGAAGTAGAACTTGAGTTTTGGACTACACGTGAGCAACCCCACTCTTGAGTTGTTGCTCCACTTTGATAGCCATATGCACCATATCCTCTAATTCGATGTAATGTTGCCTCTCCACTTTATCTTGTATTCCCTGATTTAATCCATGCAAAAACCTAGCCATTGTAGCTTCACAATCTTCCTCAACATTAGCCCGAATCATTGCAATCTCTATCTCCTTATAGTAATCCTCAACACTCTGGTTTCCTTGCCAAAGACCTTGCAACTTCTTGTATAACTCGTGATGGTAATGACTTGGAACAAACCACTTTCTCATCATCATCTTCATAACCTTCCAAGTTTCCATTGGCCATTCTCCATTCTGCCTCCTATTTAGCATTGATTGCTCCCACCAAACAATGGCATAATCAGAGAACTCAATGGCTACCAATTTTTTCTTCTTTGTTTCAGAATAGTTGTGGCAATAAAAAATAAACTCCATCTTCTTTTCCCATTCAAGATAGGCTTCTGGATCAGACCTACCTTGAAACAACGAAACGTTCATCTTTATACTACCCAATTTATTATCTTCTTGGTTCCTAATTCCTCTACCCCGTCCACCATATCTCCTACAGCTAACAATCAAATCCTGATCATCTTCCTCATCAAAACCAACCCTATAATACTCTTTGTCTTCAACCCTTACTTCCCTTGGTTGAACTCTTTCCCTCCTATACACATTCTGTACATTTTGTGGTTGCCTCATGCGTTTATTCTCTACCTTATCCAACTATTCATGAACTTGCTCCATTTCAATTCTTAACACTCTTCTCATATTTGCCATTAACGCATCCATAAGTTGTGGGAATGCCTTTGCTTGTGTTGTCTGACATGTTTTTGCTACAAAAAAAAATGTTAGAAAATAAGAGACCTCATAAACTATTTCCCTCATGTGTTTTTTGCTCAAATACAATTCTCTCAACACTCATGTTTTCACACAACAAATTTGGCGTTTTCCCTTTATTGGTCTTACCATTCTTGCCTTTTCTCACTTGTAATTTTCTCTTTTAGTTTTTTTCAAACTTATCAAAACAAGAACAAGAACCTTTTCCAGCAACAATTCAATCACAAACTTATCAATGGTTCAAGGAAGAGTATAGAATCAAGAAAATCAATAAAATCACTAAAAAGGGGTTAAGAATACTAGAAAGGGGAGATTTTGGCAGTTTTTGACTTGTTCTTCTTTCTTTTTGCTGAATACCATGTTGTTTTTTTCCTCTCTTTTTTTGCAACTTTTCTTTTCTTTCTTTTTTTTTTTAAGCTTTTCTTTTCTTTCTTTTTTTTTTTTTTGAATAGGTATCAACTGAAGTTGCAATCTAACAAAAGAAAACCAAGAATATTGGCTACAAAACTAAAATTGGATAGGCAAAACTTGAGGATAGAATCGATGCTTTGATACCAAAATGATGCAAACCCCACCAAGAATAACAAGACCCGTCAATGAAATTGATTCCCAAGACCATTCTATGATTAGATTTTTTTAAGGTGAAAACTTTGACCCAATGTTTATAAGAAAACATGAACGTTGGTATGTGAAGACCCCATAAATGGGATGGTGAATCATTTAATAAGTCGGATGAATGCCACAAGAACAAGTTCTTGTAAGTTTGGAAAGTTCTTTAAAGAACCAAAGAGAAAACTCTCAACTTTTATCAAGAAAACTGATCTAAACTTCTCAACCTTGGTATACGTATATATAGGCTAAGTTATTGTAATTTGAAAAAGGAAACAAATAGCAAAAGGAAGGAAATTCCTAGAATTATGGCATGCCAGCATTTACATGAGAATAATTAGCCAAATAATTAACCTAATGACAATAATTGCTAAAAGTATATTCCATAAGGCTGACCAAATCCCATAATAAAAGGAAAGTTATCCCAAAATCACTAGGTAATAATCAGCTAAATTGATCTCCTTGATTCTCTCAAATCCACATGCTTGAGCTAAAAGTAATCCTTCCAAGTGTATGGGCTTTAATAAAAGGTTGAAAGTAATCCTTCTAAGTGTATGGGCTTCAGAGAAAAGGCTTAAATTAATCCACCACTTGGACCAATGAAATCCATCCTTGATCTGCACTAGAGTCTATGTATTTGGGCCTCAAAAAACACTCCTAAACCCAAATGCTCTACATCAATCCATTGAAAGCCTCTTTGAACCTTTTAGCTCTGGCTCTTGTAATTGGACCACTTAGAATTTGAATTGGATCAACCGTATCCGCCATGCTTTTATCATCACTCTCTATCTCTCCCTCTCCCTCCCCCTTACTCTTCCTATGTCTCTCTCTATATCCCTCTCCTTAACACAAACTCTCTCCCCCTAAAATGTTACCTCTACCTCTCCCCTCTCTCATTCCTCCTAACATTCTCTCTCCCTCTTTCTCTGTGTGTGTCTCTCTCTTGAAGACACACACTCTCTAAAAGTTCTCTTTCTCTCTAAAACTTCTTACACCCTTTCTCTTACTCTCTGTGTCTCCCCTCTTACTCTCCCCTATCTCTTTGTCTCCCTTTCGCTCTCTAAAACTTCTCTTTCCCTCACTCTCTTTTACCCACTAAAACTATTCTATCTTCCTAAAGCTTCTCTTTCTCTATCTCTCTCTCAATCACTCTCTTTGTCTCTCTCTCTTTGAAACTTCCCTCTCTTACACACACTCTCTCTCTAAAACTTCTCTTTCACACACACTCTTTCTCTCACTCTCTCTAAAACCTCTCTCTCTCTCCCTCTCTCCCTTTGAAACTTCTTTCTTTCCTATATACTCTTGCTGAAACTTCTCTCTCTCAATCTCTCTTTCTCTCTAATTTCTCTTCCTCTCTCTTCTCTCTGTTTCTCTAAAATTTCTCTCTCACTCTATCTCTTGGTCTTTTTAAAACTTTTTTATTTCTCTCTTACTCTCTCTATGAAACATCTCTCTCTTTCACTCACTAGCTCTAAATGTTCTCTCTCTCTATCTAAAACTTCTCTTGGTCTCTCTCTCTAAATCTTCTCTCTGTTACTCTTTGTCTCTCTATCTCTCTTCCTCCCTCTGCCTCTCTCACACTTCCCCTTCACTCTTTATCTCTATCTTACTCTTGCTCACTCACTCTCTATCTTTATTTCTCTTGAACTTCTCTCACTCACTCTCTCTATACCCCTAAAACTTCTCTCTCTCAAAAACTTCTTTCTATCCCACAATCTCTCTCTCACTAAAACTTCTATTTCTTTCATTCTATCTCTCTCTCTGTCTCTCTCTTTTCTTTCTATCTTTTTGTCTCTAAAACTCCTCCCATTCTCTTTATCTAAAACTTCTCTCTCTCTTGCTCTCTCTTTCTTTCTCCTTCTCCTTCTATCTCTGTCTCTCTAAAACTTCTCTCACTCTAACACTTGCTCTCTATGTAAAACTTTTGTTGCTCTCTCTCACGCTTATCTTGCTCTCTTTCTTCCTAAAACTTCTCTCGCTCCCCAACACAAACTCTCTCTGTTTCTCTATCTTTCTCTTTCTATCTCTCTTTATCTCTAGAACTTCCCTCACTTTCTATCTAAAACTTCTCTTGTTCTCTTGCTCCTATTCTAAAACTTCTCCCTATCTCTCTTGCTCTCTCCTTCTCTTTCTATCTCTCTTGCACTCTAAACTTTCTCTCACTTTCTTATTCTCTCATTAAAATTTCTCTCTTTCTGTCTCTCTAAAACTTCTCTCACTCTCTCTATCTTAAACTTCTATCACTCTCTCTATACCCAAAACTTCTCTCACACACACTCTCTCTATTTAAAACTTCTCTCATTAAAATTTCTCTCTTTCTGTCTCTCTAAAACTTCTCTCACTCTCTCTATCTTAAACTTCTATCACTCTCTCTATACGCAAAACTTCTCTCTCTCTCCCCATCACTCTCTCACTCTTTCTCTTTCTATCTCTCACTCTATCTATCTAAAACTTCTCTCTCTCTCTTGCTCTCTGCCTCTCTCTCTTTCTCAATTTCACTCTCCACCTATTTGTCTCACTGTCTCTTTCTCTCCCTCCTTTTCTCTCTCTCCCACATGCTCTGTCTCTCTCTCTCTATATCTCTCTCTGTTGTTCTTTCTCTCCCTCTCTATCTCTCTCTCCCCTTCCCCTTACTCTCCTTATCTCTTTGTCTTTCTTGCTCTTGCTCTCTCTATCTCTCTCCCTAACACATACTCTCTCTAGCCCCAAGATGTCTCTCTCTACCTCCCCTCTCTCTCACTCTATGTCCCTCTCTGCCCAAGACACACACTCTCTGTTCCCCCCAACATCTCCCTCTTTGTCTCTCTCTCTCTCTCTCTCTCTCAAACTTATCTTTCTCTCTCTGTGTAAACTTCTCTCTTTGAAACATCTCTCAATCCCACTGTCTCTTTTAAACATCTCTTTCTCTCTCCTCTCTCTTCCTCTTTCTCTAAAACTTCTCACCCTCTCTTTTTACTCTTTCTCTCCCTCTCCTACTCTTTTGAAAAAACTTCACTTTCTCTCTCTCTCACATTCTCTGTCTCTCTTTGAAACTTCTTTCTCTCTCACTATTTAAAACTTCTCACACTCACTCTGTATCTACCACTCTCTGAAGTTCTCTCTATTTCTCACTTTTTGAAACTTCTCTCCCTCTCTCTCTACATCTCTTTGTCTCTCTCTCTCTCTCTCAAACTTCTCTTTGTCTCTCTCTCTCTCTATGTAAAACTTCTCTCTTTGAAACATCTCTCCAGCCCATTTTGTCTCTTTGAAATATTTCTTTCCTCTCGCTCTCTCTCCCTCTTTATCTAAAACTTATCACCCTCTCTTTGTCTCTCCCTCTCCTACTCTCTTTAAAACTTCACTTTCTATCTCTCCCTCTAATACACACACACTCTCTCTCAATGTGTTACAGACATATTGGGAGGGCACAGGGAGAAAGAGCAAGGAGAGAAATGAAGAGAGAGAATGTGTCTGTGAGTTGGGAGGACAAAAAGAGAGAGAGAAAGAGTAAGAGAGAGAGAGTGAGTATGTGTGTTGGTGAGAGAAAGTGTTGTGGAGAGGGAAAGAGAGATAGATAGACAGACAAACAAATAGAGGTTTCAGACAGAGAGTGCAAAAGTAGAGAAGTTTTAGACGGAGATAGATAGAGTGAGAAAAGTTTTAGAAAGAGAGAGAAAGAGAGAAAGACAGACAAGTTTTAAAGAGAGAAAAAAAGAGAAAAGTTTTAGAAAGAGAGAGGGAGGGAATTTTAGAGAGAGTGAGAGAGAAATTTTAGACAGAAAAAAAGATAGAGGTTTTAGTGAGAAAGAGAGATAGAGAGAGTGTGAGGAAAGTTTTAGAAAGAGAAGAGAGAGTGGGGGGAGAGAGAGGGATATTTTAAAGCAAGAAAGAGCGAGAAATAGAAATAGGGGGACAAAGAGAGACAAAAACTTCAAAGAAAGACAAAAGTTTTAGAGAGAGGGATATAGGGAGAGAAATAAAGAAGTTTTAAAGAAAGGGAGAGAAGTTTCTAAAAGTGAATGAGAGAGATAGAGAGAGAACTTTTAGAGTGAAGTAGATAGAGAGTGAGAGCAAGTTTATGTGTTTATAGATGAGGGGAAGGCAAAGAATGAGTGAGAGGGAAGTTTTAGAGAGAGAAAAAGACGTATTGGTGAGAGGGAGAGAGAAAGGGAGAAATTTTAAAGAGAGAGTGAAAGATGTTTTAGATAGAGAGGGAAAGAGTGAGAGAAGTTTTAGAGAGAGAGATAGAAAGAGAATGAGAGAGAAAGAGAGAAAGTAGAAGTTTTAGATAGAGAGAGTGAGAAATGTTTTAGATATACAGAGATAGAAAGAGAAACAAAGAAAGCAAGATAGACAGAGAGAGAAGTTTTACATAGAGAGAGTGTACAAAAGAAGTTTTAGATAAAGAGAGTGAAAAACATTTTAGAGAGAGAGGTTGAGAGAAGTTTTAGATATAGAGAGTGAGTCTGTATGTTAGGAGGAGAGAAAAGGAGAGATAAAGGGAGAGAAAGAAAGAGAGTGAGTATGTGTATGTGCTGGTGAGAGAGAGTGTGTGTTGCAGAGAGAAAGAGAGAGATAGACAGAGGTTTCAGAGATATAGTGCAAGAGCAGAGAAGTTTTAGAAAGAGATTGATAGAGTGAGAGAAGTTTGAGAAAGAGAGAGAAAGAGAGAAAGGGAAGTTTCAAAGAAAGAGAGGGAGAGAAAAAGAGAGAAATTTTCTAAAGAGAGAGGGAGGGAGTGCAAGCAAAAAATAGACAAAGAGTGAGAGAGAGAAGTTTTAGAGAGAGTAAGAGAGAAATTTTAGAGAGAAAGACACGAAGAGAGAGAGAGAGAGAGAGAGAAAGGAGAGAAATAAAGAGAGAACAGGAGAGAATGTGCATTTTAGGGCGAGAGAGAGAATGTGTTAGTGAGTTAGGAGGACAGAAAGAGAGAGAGAGATAGATAGACAAATAGACAGATAGAGGTTTCAAAGAGAGTGCAAGAGTAGAGAAGTCTTAGAGAGAGATAGAAGGGTGAGAGAAGTTTTAGAAAGAGAGAGAGAAAGAGAGAAAGAAAGACAAGTTAGAGAGAGAGAGAGAGGTAAGGAAGTTTTAGAGAGAGTGAAAGAGAAATTTTAGGCACGGAGAGAGGTAAAGGTTTTACTAAGAAAGAGAGATGTTTTAGAGAAAGACTATGGGAGAAATTTTAGACAAAAACAAAGAGACAAAGAGTGTGTGAGAGAAGTTTTAGAAAAAGAGAGAGGGAGTGAACTTTTAAAGGGAGAGAAAGAATTTTTAGAGAGAGAAAGAGAGAGAGTGAAAGAAATTTTAAACTAAGAGAGGGGAGAAAGAGAGAGAAGCTTTAAAGAGAGAGACAGAAGTTTCAGAGAGACAGACATAGGGAGAGAGATAAAGAAGTTTTAGAGAGATAGGGAGAGAAGTTTCAGAAAGTGTGTAAGAGAGATATAGAGAGAACTTTTAGAGTGGGGCAGATAGAGAGTGTGAGAGAAAGAGTGTGTGTTAAAGAGAGAGGGAGGCAGAGAGTGAGTGAGAGACAAGTTTTAGAGAGTGAGAGAGACATGCTGGTGGGAGAGAGAGAGAGAGGGAGAAACTTCAAAGAGAGAGAGAGCGAGAGAAGTTTTTAATAGAGAGAGTGAGTGACATTTTACATATGGAAAGAATGTGGGATAAGTTTTAGAGAGGGAAGCAGAGTGAGAGAAGAATAAGAGAGAGAGATAGAAAGAGAATGAGAGAGAAAGAGAGAGACAAAGATAGAGAGAGCAAGAGAACTTTAAGATAAAGAGAGAGTGAGAGATTTTTAGAGATAAAGAGATAGAAAGAGAAATAGAGAGAGCAAGAAAGTGAGAGAAGTTTAAGGTAGAGAGAGCAAGAGAAGTTTTAGATAGAGAAAGTGTGTCTCTATGTTGGGAGGAGAGAAAGGGAGTGATAGAGAGAGAGCAAGAGAGAGAGAGAGAAGTTTTAGAAAGAGAGAAAGAGAGTGAAGTTTTAGAGAGAGAGAGAGAACTTTTGGAGAGAAAGAGAAAGTGAGAGAGAGGGATGTTTTAAATCAAGAAAGAGTAGAGAGGAGAGAAAGAGTGTGTGTGTATGTTAGAGAGAGAGGGAGGCAAAGAGTGAGGGAGAGGCAAGTTTTAAAGAGCAAGAGAGACATGTTGGTGGGATAGAGAGAGGGAGAAATTTTAAAGAGAAAGAGTGAGAGAAGTTTTAAATAGAAAGAGTATGTGAGAGAAGTTTTGAATATAGAGAGGATGGGAGAAGTTTAGAGAGGAAGAGAGAGTGAGAAAGAAGTTTTAAAGAGAGAAATAGAAAAAGAAGGAGAGAGAAAGAGAAGTTTTAAATAGAGAGTGTCAGAAATGTTTTAGAGACAGAAAAATTGAAAGATAAAGAGAGTAAGATAGATAGAGCAATAGAGAGAGAAAGAGAGATAGAGAAGTTTTAGGTAGAGAGAGCCAAAGAAGTTTTTGGTGGAGAGTAAGAGAAGTTTTAGGTAGAGAGAGCCAAAGAAGTTTTTGATAGAGAGTAAGAGAAGTTTTAGAGAGAGAGAGATAGAAAGAGATGGAGAGAGAAAGAGAAAGAGCAAAAGATGTTTTAGATATTGAGGGAGTGAGAGATGTTCTATAGATAGAGAGAGATAGAAAAAGAAATAGGTAGAGATAAAAAGAGAAGGAGAGAGAAAGAGAGAGCAAGTAGAGAGAAAGCAAAAGAAGTTTTAGATATAGAGAGGAGAGTGAGAGATGTTTTAGAGATAGAGAGAGACAGAAATAGAAAAATAGAGAAATAGAGAGCACAATAGAGAGAGGGAGAGAGAGAGCAGGGAAGAAAGAGGCCCAGAGAAAAGTTTTAGGTAGAGAGAGCAAGAGAAGTTTTAGATAGAGAGAGGGTGAGAGAAGTTATAGAGAGAGTGTGTTTGCATGCTAGGAGGAGAGAAAGAGAGAGATAGAGAAAGCAAGAGAAAGAGAGAGAGTGTGTGTGTTAGTGAGAGATAGAGTGTGTTGCAAAGAGGAAGAGAGAGACAGACAGAAGTTTCAGAGAGAGAACGTGAGAATGAAGACATTTGAAACAAAGATAGATAGATTGTGAAAGTTTTGGAAAAAGAGAGAGAAAGAAAGAAATGGAAGTTTTAGAGAGAGAGGGGATGAAAGGGAGAGAAAAGAAAAGAAGTTTTCTAAAGAGAGAAAGGGAGGGAATGAGAAAGACAAAGAGACACAAAGTGTGAGAGAGAAGTTTTAGAAAGAGTAAGAGAAAAATTTTAGACAAAAAGAGAGAGACAAAGGTTTTAGAGAGAAAGACGCAGAGATTAAGAGAGTGAGAAAGAGAAAGGAGAGAAATGAAGAGAGAGAGGAAGAGAGTATGTGTTCAGGTGAATAAAGAGAATGTGTCTGTGTGTTGGGAGGATAGAAAGAGAGAGAGAGTGCTGGTCAGAGAGAAAGTGTTAGAGAGAGAGAGATAGATAGACAGAGGTTTCAAAGAGAGAGTACGAGAACAAAGAAGTTTTACAAAAAGATAGATAGAGTGAGAGAAGTTTTAGAGACCAAAAGAGAGAGATAGAGGTTTTAGTGAGAAGGGGAGAGAAGTTTAAGAGAGAGAGTGAGAGAGAAATTTTAGACAGAAAGAGAGACACAGAGAGAAAGAGCGAGAGAAGTTTTAGAAAGAGAGAGAGAGTGAAGTTTTAGATAGAGAAAGAGAGAGTGAGAGAGAGGGGGAGAGAGTGAGAGATGTTTAAAAGCAAGAGAGTGAGAGAGAGAAATTTTAGATAGAGAGTAGGGGAGAAAGAGAGAGAAACTTCAGAGAAATAAAGAGAGAGAGACATAAGGAGAGAGATAGAGAAATTTTAGAGAAAGAGGGAGAGAAGTTTCAAAAAGTGAGTTAGAGAGATAGAAAGAACTTCTAGAGTGAGGCAGATAGAGAGTGAGAGAGAGTGTGTTTTAGACACAGAGAGAGGGAGGCAGAGAGTGAGTGAGTAAAAAGTTTTAGAGAGTGAGAGAGACATGTTGGTGGGAGAGAGAGGGAGAGACTTTAGACACAGAGAGAGAGTGAGAGAAGTTTTAGATATAGAGAGAGTGAGAAAAGTTTTAGAGAGAGCAAGAGACATGCCTTTTACTCTAGCCAAGAAGCCATTGTCAATGCAATTTGAGACATAAATGAGTAGCACCTACATAACCTTGATTCAGCTAAGTTCCTACTCCCTTTATTCCTTATTTGGTCTAAACATTGAGGGCAATCTTTAGTCTAAGATTAGGGGTAGAGGGCTTAGTTCAATTTTTTTAATTAAAAATTTTACTTAGAAAGAGTATGATTAAGGACTATTTTGGTGCTTTGTTTTATTCTTTCTATTCTTGCTTCCAAGATACAATTTTATGTTTGGATTAGATTTAAGGATAAAGGCAAGTACCTATGATGTAGTATCTTTAATTCATATGTTAATTTTATTCAAATCCATGCAATTCTTTGGCTAGGTGTGCTTAGCCCACATCCATTGTGAGGTAATAGTCATAGTGAAAGCTTATGTGAGCTTAATGAATTTTGGAGAGATGAGAGAGTGAGATATAATGAATTAGATACTCTAGAACTTGTTTCAATAATCCTTGAGGTAAATTTGAAAGACTGTATTCTACATTAAGGAGGAACTAGGCCGTTTTTGGATAAATTGAGCTTCTCAAGCCTACCATGAAATTTGAATATCCTAGTTGCCTATTTGAGCCATTATCATTGTCCTTTTTTTCTTTGATATAGTATAGTGAATTGAATGCCTTAGCCTTGAAAATTCATCATACCTTGTTTTAGAGAGCTTGATAAGATGAAAGTCTTGAAAATAATAAGTTGAACATGGGGCTAGATTTTTCTGAGCTAAGAAGTGAAGAAAATAAAGAAAGAAAAGCAAGTGTCAGAAAAAGTGTTCAAATAAAGGGTTGCAATAAAGGGTTGCAATGACAACCTAAAATGTCATACTAGGGGGTGGTTGTGAAAAGCAGAGAAGAAAAAAGACAAATAGTGAAAAAGGCTAGAAATCCAGCATGTGAAATAGAAATAAGAAGAAAAATATAAAAGAAGAGAATCAAAAGAGTAGTCTAGAACTTTCAATGAAAATGCTCTCTCACCTTTAATTTTCTGTTTACCTTATCTTGTTTTATTTCCAACCTTTATTACATTATAAGTCTAATGAAGTCCTAGCAATCTAATTTAGCATACTTTCTAGAATGATTTGAGAGTAAACATATATTGATAATTCATGGTTTGCATAATCCTAACTATAGCTAGGTGCACTTGGCATGGGCTAAGCTTGTCTTGCTTTGGACTACATGGTTGAGTTTGATTAACATTTGAATTGAAATTTAGTAAAGTTTGTACTTGCTAGAACTCCTATTTCTTCTCTAGAAGTTTGTTAGTTCTTAGTCTTGGATAATAAGAGTAGTTGAGGTAAAAATTGTCTTTAACTCTCTCTTTTCATTACTTTTGCCCCTTATTGGTTTTCTATACCATGCTATCATCTAGTTAAGATCCTATATAAGCATCTCTATAATGTCAATATTGCTCCTCTATACTTTGCTATTTTGTTAAGAAACGGAGTAGTCTTATTTGTAACAAAGTTCAACTAAGTATGCATTTTGTCCATCTATTTTTTTTTTACTTCTATGAACACTGCATAATATTTTTTATGTCATTTGATTCTAATTCTTTCTTAGTCTTCAAATTAGTTATAGTTTTATCAGCTAATGTGTATTTGTAAAATATAATTTGAAATTCTCTATTGTAAGTTTTTCTACTTCTGCCATAAATTTCTATTTGGCAGGTCAAAGTGCTACTAGATAAGGCTAAAGCTACTTCAAAAACCTAGAATGTGATAGGCAATAGAATAGCAATTTATGTATATTACTATTGATAAAATTGATTTGGAATTAGAGACATTAATATTCCTAAGTCAAGTATGCACTATTAGATGTACTAAGGTAGTATTCCTAGGATGTTGAACCCATGCAAATTTGGCTAATAATCAAAATACCAGAACTTTTCTCTCCCACACTCTAAAACTTTTTTTGTCTCTCTAAAACTTCTCTCCATCTTTCTCTCTCTCTCTCTAAAACTTCCTTCCTTGTTTATCTCTTTCTCTCTAAAACTTCTCTCCCTATCTATCTATTTCTCTTTAAAACTTCCCTCCCTCTCTCTCTCCCTCTTTCTCTAAAACTTCTCTCCCTATCTTTCTCCTTCTCTCTAAAACTTCCCTTCCTTTCTCTCTCTTTCTCTCTAAAACTTTCCTCCCTTTCTCTCTTTTTCTCTCCAAAAATTTCTTCCCACTCTCTCTTTCTCTCTAAAACTTGTTTTCCTCATTCTCTCTCTAAAATCTCCCTCCCTTCTCTCTCTCTGCCTAAAACTTCTCTTTCTCTCCAACACAAATCTCTCCCTCTTTCTTGCTCTAAAACTTCTCTCTCACTTTATCTCTATCTCCAAAACTTCTCCCTTTCTCTCTCTCTTATTCTCTCTCCCCTCCTTTCTCACTTACTCTCTTTATCTCTCTAAAACTACTCTCTCTGAAACTTCTCTTACTCTCTCTATCTCTTTCTCTTTTCCTCTCTCTCACTCTCTTTCTCTCCCTAAACCTTCTCTTACTCTCTCCCACTCTCTCATTCTAAAACTTCTCTTCCTCTCACTCTTTAAAACTCCTCTTCCTCTGAAACTTCTTTTGTTCAAACTCTCTATAAAGCATCTCTCTCTTTTACTTTCTCTTTAAAACTTCTCTGTCTCCCTTTCTCTCTCTCAAAAACTATTATTTCTCTCTCCAACACGTCTTCTCTCTCCCTAGAATGTCTTTCTCTCTCTAAAACTTCTATTTTTGTCTTTCTAAAACTTCTCCCTCTCTCTCACTCTAAAACTTCTCTATTTCCCCTTCTCTCTCCCACCCTCTCCAACTCTCTTTCTCCCCCACTCTCTCTCACTAAAACTTCTTTGTTTCTACCCTCTCCCTCCTTCCCTCTCCAACTCTTTCTCTCTCTCTCTCTCTCTCTCTCTCTCTCTCTCTCTCTCTCTCTCTCTCTCTCCATCTCTCACTCTTTGTTCCACCTCACTCTCCCTTCCTGAAACTTCTCTCTTCCACTTGCTCTCCTTAAAACTTCTCTCTCTGAAACTTCTTTGTTTCTCACTCTCTTTCTCTAAAACTCCTCTCTTTCTCTCTCTATCTCTCTCCCCACACTCCCTCTCTAGACCCAAAATTCACTCTCCCTTTCTCTCTCTATCTAAAATTTCTTTCTCACTCACTCTCTTTCTCTAAAACCTCCCTACCTCTCTCTAACTCCAAAACCTCTCTCTCTCCCTCCCTCCGTCCCTCCCTGCCCAACACACACACACACACATATGCTATCTCTTTCTTCCCCCTAGCATTCTCTCTCTCTCTCTGACTTTGTCTTTCTCTCTAAAACTTCTCTCTATTTCTTCCTACTTAAAACATCTCTCTCTATATCTCTCTCCCTAAAACTTCTCTTTCTCTATTTCTCTCTCTTTGAAATTTCTATCTCTCACTCTATCTCTTACTCTCACTCACCCCAACACCTCTCTCTCTATGTTTAAAACTTCTCTCACTTTCTCTCTAAAACTTCTCTCTCTTTTTCTCTCTTTGTCTAAAATTTCTCTCTTACTGACTCTCTCTCCCTCTTTAAGTCAACACCTCAAAAATAAATATCTTACTAATCACTAACAAGTAGATAGGATGAGTAAATGTAAATCTTACAAATAGTGTAAGCAATCAAACACTGATTTTCTTAAAACAAAATAAATAAAAATGGTGGGGTTGGATGCAAAGTAAACAAATCTAAATGAAAAAGAGAGTATTATATGGCAACAACTTTAGTTCTAGGTTCAATCTTGTCCCCATAGCTAATGCCAACTACCTAAGATCAAGTTAATCTACCCTTTTATGAAGTTATCAACCCTTGACAATAATTACTCTTTTGTCCAAAGTCTCTCTAAATGGTAACTAATGAAACAAGCTCTTCATTAGCATCTAACTCCTAGACAACTTAGAATAGGCTCTCTAGATTTAATGTAACAACAATATTATGTACAAAGAGATAAAGTTAATCTAAGCAACAGTCACACAAGCTCAGATTATTTAACTTAAGTTATGTTATTCACGGTAAATTAACTGAAAACTTGTCCATAATTGCAGCCACTATGTGCTACTTAATGATTACGAAAAGGACTATTATGTATCACAATCCCTAGACCTAGCAATAGATATTCATTTAATCAACATAAAGCACTATTAAAGTCAATCAAAATACTTTACTCAAATAATTAAACCAACAAATTGTTTTTAGGGATTGATATCCCAATGTACTAAAAAGAAAAGTTTAGCTAGACATGATGAAAAATAAAGAACAAGTGTTCTAGTGTAGCAAGAAGAAGAAGAAGATGATGATGATGATGTAGAAGGAGGTGTGGAAGGTGTGTAAAATAATCCTAAGAAGTCTATTTATACATTAGGTCATGCCTTAGTCTCCTAGTTTAGAAAGGTGTCTGTTGTAGCTACTAGACACCACAAAGTTGCCCCAAACACATGGATCTCCTCAAAATGGGTCTACTCTAGAATTCTAAATCTATTTTACACTTTAAGATGAAGTTTTGACCTAGAAGATGGCAGAATTTAGGCTCATAAAAACTTTACCCCTTTCTCTTAGCTTTTTGTGACCTTTTGAATCACCACAATTGGACTTTTCTAACTTTAGATATCGCTAAAATACTGACTCTTGTGCACATTAAAATCCTAATCTGAGTAAGACAAACTCAATATTCTGCACTAATTGTGAAGCTCTAGTTGGAGGCCCAAATGAACTCCAAATTGGATTATCTAACCCATTCTAAAAACCCCTAGATGTCTACTTTAAAATGTTTGAGGGTACTTTTTCATTCTGAAATTCCTTAATGGTCAAAAATATAAAAAAACCACATAGAGGTCAATTTCTTGTAAAAACAAGAATTCTTCTTTTTAATTAAAACCCCCAAAGCTTCCAACTCACAAATAGAACTCTAATAAGCATATTAACACCTAGAAATAGAATAGAAATGCTATAAAATAAAGAGAAGAAAAATATAAAAATTTGTACTTATCAACCTCCCTCCCTTTCGCTCTAACTCTAAAACTAATCTCTCTTTCTCTCCTCCCCCAATATAGACTCTCTCTCCTACAACATTCTCTCTCACTCTCTCACCTCACCATTCTCTCTCTGTCTCTTTGTTTCTCTCTCCCCAATGTTCACTTTTTGTCTCTTTCTCTCTCTCCCCTTCTCTCTCTTTCTCCAACATGATTGTCTCTCTCTTGAAAGCTTCTCTCTGTCTCTCTCTAAAACTTGTTGCTCCTTCTCTCTCTATTCCCAACACTCTATCTTGCTCCCTTCCCAACATGAACTCTCTTTGTCTCTCTCTCACACACACTCTCCCTCTCTCTCTCATTTTCTGTCCTTCTCTCTCTCTACCTCTCTTTCTTTAAAACTTCTCTCATTTTCTCTCTTAAACTTCTGTCTCTCTATGTCTAAAATTTATCTCTCATTCACTTTCTCTTTTTGTCTCTAAAACTTTTTTTTCTCACTTTTTCAAACACATCTCTCCCTTTCACTCTAAAATTTCTCCCTGTCTCTATCTAAAAACTTCTCACTCTCTCTCTTGCTCACCCTAACAAACTTAAACACACTCTCTCTCTCCCAAACACTCCTTCTCACTCTCTCTCCACCCAACACATACACAATCTCTCTCTAAAACTTCTTTCTCTATCTCTCACTCCCCTCTACGTCTCCCTCTTCCCAATGCCTCTCTCTTTGCCTCCCTAACACACACTCTCTTCCTCCCTCTCCCTAATGCACTCTCTCTCTCCAACCATCTCCCTAACACTCAAACACTCTCTCCCTCTCTCTTTCTCTTTCCCAAACACTCTTTCTGTACAACTTTCCTTTCTCTCTTTCTCTCTCTATAAAACTTCTCTAACTCTCTCTTGCTATAACTTATCCCCTTCTCTTCCTCTAAAACTTCTCTCACTTTCTCTCTTTAAAACATCTATCTCTATCTCTCCCTTTCACTCCAATATATTTCTTTGTCTCTCTCTTTCTCTTTCTATAAAACTTCTCTCTCTCTTTCTCTTTAAAATTTACTCTTTTCCTCCCCCTAAGCAAGTCTCTTTCTCCCCTGCTAAAAGTTCTCTCTCACTTTGTGTCTCTCTGCAAAACTTTTCTCTCTCTCTCTCTCTCTCTCTCTCTCTCTCTCTCTCTCTCTTCCTCCTCCTCCTCTAAAACTTCTCTTACTCTTTCTCTATCCCCATCCTCTCTCTCTCACTCTCTCTTAAACTCTCCTCCCAGTCTATCTCTGTAAGCTCTCTCACTTTCTCTCTTAAACCTCTATCTATGTCTCTCTCTCTACTCACCCTTAAACTTCTCTCTCCCTTAGTCTTTATTAAACTTCTTTCGTTCTCTCTCACTCTCTCTCTCAACCTTAAACTTCTCTCCCTCCCAGTCTCTCTCTCTAAGACTTCTCTTTCTCTCTCTCTCTTTCTCCCCATTTGAAACTTCTCTTTGTCTCTCTCTTTCTAGCTATGTCCCTAAAACTTCTCACTCTCTCATAATCTATCTTTGTAAACTTCTCTCTCACCCTCTCTCTTAAACTTCTCTTATTCTCTCTCATCTTCAAACTTCTCACTCTCCTAGTCTCTCTCTCTCTCTCTCTCTCTCTTTCTCCATATGAAACTTCTCTATCTCTCTCTAGTTGTGTCCCTAAAACTTCTCCTTCTCTTCCTTCTCTTGTCCTCCCCAAAACTTCACTCTCTCTCCATCTCTCTTTTTCTCTCTTACTCTCCTTCTCTATCATTCTCTCTCTCGCCCAACACCTTTTCTGTTGCTCTCTCTCTCTCTCTCCACCTAACATATACATAATTTCTCTCTAAACTTTCTCTCTCCCATTATGTCTCTCTCTTCCCCGTAGCTTCTCTCTTTGTGCCTTCCCAATGCACACTCTATCTTCCTCCCTCTCCCTAATGAACACACTTTTTCTCTCACCCTCTCCCTAACACTTAAACACTCTCTCTCCCACCAAGACTCTCTCTCTCTTTCTCTCTCCCAAACATACTCTCTATACAACTTCCCTTTCTCTCTTTTTCTCGCTCTTTCTTAAACTTCTCTCACTCTCTCTCTCTCTCTTGCTATAACTCTTCCAACCCTCTCTCTCTCCCTTTGAAACTTGTCTCACATTCTCTCTCTCTCTTTAAAACATCTTTCTCTGTGCCTCTCTCTCTCTCACTCCAATATATTTCTTTGTCTCTCTTTCTATAAAAGTTCTCTCTCTCTCTCTTTCTCTCTCCCCTCTAAAATTTCTCTCACTTTGTGTCTCTCTATAAACATCTCTCTCTCACTCTTTGTTAAACTCTCTCCCAGTTTGTCTCTGTAAACTCTCACCCTCTCTCGTAAACTTCTCTCTATCTCCTTCTCTCTCCTCACCCTTAAACTTCCCTATCTCCTAGTCTGTCTTTATAAACTCACTCACCCTCTCTCTCAAACTTCTTTCTCTCTCTCTCTTGCTCTGTCTCTCACCCTTAAACTTCTCTCTCCCCTAGTCTTTGTCTCTAAGATTTCTCTTTCTCTCTCTCTCTTTCTCTCTAGCTTGTCCCTAAAACTTCTCTCTCTCTCATAGTCTATCTCTATAAACTTCTCTCTCACCCTCTCCCATAAACTTCTCTCTTTCTCTCTCTCTAATTCTCCATATGAAACTTCTCTTTGTCTCCCTCTCTCCAACCATGTTCCTAAAACTTCTCCTTCTCTCTCTTCCAAAACTTCACTCTGTCTTTCATTGTCTCCCTCTTTATCTTTCTCTCTCTCCCCCCAACACCTTCTCTCTTGCTCTCTCTTTCTCTTCACCCAACACATACACAATATCTCTTTAAAGCTTCTCTCTCTTTCCCCTTGTGTCTCTCACTTCCCCACAGCCTCTTTCTCTCCACCTCCCTAACACATACTCTCTTCATCCCTCTCCCTAATGTACTATCTCTCTCTTTCTCTCTCCCACCCTTTCCCTAACAATTAAACACTCTCTCTCCCACCAAAACTTTTTCACTATCTCTATCCCAAACACACTCTTTGTACAACCTCCCTTTCTCTCTTTTCCTCTCTTTTTCTAAAATGTCTTTTACTCTCTCTCTTGTTATAACTTTTCCACCCTTCTCTCTCCCTCTAAAACTTCTCTCACATTCTCTCTCTCTCTTTAAACATCTCTCTCTGTGCCTCTCCCTCTCACTCTAATATATTTCTATGTCTCTCTCTATAAAACTTCTCTCTTTCTCTTTCTTTTTAAAACTTCCTCTCTCTCCCCCTCAAAAGTTCTCTCTCACTTTGTGTCTCTCTGTAAAACTTCTCTCTCTCTTTCTCTCCTCCCTCTACAGCTCCTCTAAACCTTCTCTCTTTCTTTCTCTCTCCCCCTCTCACTCTCTCTCCTAGTCTGTCTCTGTGAACTCTCTCATCCTTTCTCTTAAACTTCTATCTCTCTCTCTCTCACCCTTAAACTTACATCTCTCCTAGTCTATCTCTATAAACTCTCTCACCCTTTCTCTTCTCGCTCTCTCTCTCTCTTGCCCTTAAGCTTCTCTCTCTCCCAGCTCTCTCTAAGACTTCTCTCACTTCATTTGAAACTTCTCTTTGTCTTTCTCTCTCTAGTTGTGTCCTTAAAACTTCTCTTTCTCTCAAACTCTCTCTCATATAGTTTGTCTCTGTCAACTTCTCTTTTTCTCTCTCTTTCTCACTCCTTTAAACTTTCCACTCTCCTATCTCTCTCTCTTTCTTTCTTTATATGAAACTTCTCTTTGTCTCTCTCTCTAGTTGTGTCCCTAAAACTTCTCCTTCTATCCCTCTCTCTTGCCCTCTCAAAAAATTCACTCTCTTCTCTCTTTCTCTCGCTCTCTATTTTTCTTTATCTCTCTCCCAACACCTTCTCTCTTGCTCTCTCTCTCCACCTAACACATACATAATTCTCTCTAAAACTTCTCTCTTTCCCCCTATCTCTCGCTTCCCCATAGCTTCTTTCTCTGTGTCTCCCCAACATACACTCTCTTCCTCCCTCTCCCTATTGTAGTCTCTCTTTCTCACACAGACACCCTCTCCCTAACACTCAAACACTCTCTCCCCCTAAGACTCTCTCTCTCTTTCTCTCTCCCAAATATGCTCTCTGTGCAACTTCCCTTTCTTTCTTTCTTTCTCTTTCTAAAACTTCTCTCACTCTCTCTACTATAACTCTTCCCCCTCTCTCTCCCTTTAAAACTTCTCTCACATTCTCTCTTTTTAAAACATCTGTCTCTCTCTGTGCCTCTCCCTCTCTCTCCAATTTATATCTTTGTCCCTCTCTCATTCTCTCTAAAACTTCCTCTAGCTCTCTCCCCCTCTAAACCTTCTCTCTTTCTTTCTCTCTCCCCCTCTCACCCTTTCCCTCAAACTTCTCCCTCTCTTCCCCTTTAAACTTCTCTCTCTCCTAGTCTATCTTTGTAAACCGTTTCACTCTTTCTCTTAAACTTCTCTCTTTCTCTCTCTCTCTCATACTGTTAACTTCTCTTTCTCTTAGTATCTCTTTAAGACTTCTCTCCCTCTCCATTTGAAACTTCTCTTTATCCCTCTCTCTCTAGATGTGTCCTTAAAACTTCTCCTTCTCTCCCTCTCTCTTGCCCTCCCCAAAACTTCCCTCTCTCTCTCTCTCTCTCTCTCTCTCTCTCTCTCTCTCTTTTTCTCTCACTCTTTGTATTTTTCTTTCTCCCCCAACACCTTCTCTCTTGTTCTCTCTCTCTTTTCACCCAACACATACACAATTTCTCTATAAAACTTCTCTCTCTCTTTCTCTCTCCTAAACATACTCTTTGTACAACTTCTATTTCTCTCTTTCTCCCTCTGTTTCTAAAAGTTCTCTCATTCTCTCTCTTGCAATAACTTTTCCCTCCTTTCTCTTCCTCTAAAACTTCTCTCACATTCTCTCTCTCTAAAACATCTCTCGCCCTCTATTACTCCCTCTCACTCTAATATATTTCTCTGTCTCTCTCTTTCTTTCTCTATAAAACTTCTCTCTCTTTCTCTCTAAACATCCTTTCTCTATCTCCCCTCAACATGTCTCTCTCTCCCCCTCTAAAAATTCCCTCTCACTTTGTGTCTCTCTATAAAACTTCTCTCTCTCTCTCTCTCTCTCTCTCTCTCTCTCTCCCCCTCCCTTCTCTAAAACTTCTCTCTTTCTGTCTCTCTCCCCCTCTTTCTCTCACTCTCTCTCTCTTAGTCTATCTTTGTAAACTCTCTCACCCTCTCTCTTAAACTTATCTTCTTCTCTCTTTCTTGCCCTTAAACTTCTCTCCCTCTCTCTCTCTCCATTTGAAACTTCTCTTTGACTCTCTTTTTGTGTCCCTAAACTTCTCCTCTCCCTCTCTTTTGCTCTCCTGAAAACTTCACTCTCTCTTTCTCTCTCTATCTCATTCTCTCCCTCTCTATCTTTCTCTTTCTACCCTGAACACCATCTCTCTCTATCTCTCTATCTCCCACCCTAGCACATACTCTCTCTCTTTATGTCTCTCTTGGTGTCTATCTCTATCTTTCTCTCTATCTCTTTTTCTCTCTCTTGCTCCCTCTCTCTATCGCCAACTCTCTCCTTAACACACACTTTCTCTATCTTGTTTGGTCTTTGCCTCTCTCTGACTTTCTCCTTCCAACACACACATGCTTTCTTTCTGCCCCTAGCATTCTCTCCCTCTCTCTCACTTTGTCACTCTCTAAAACTTCTCTCTATGTCTCTCTCCCTAAACTTCTCTTTCTCTCTTTCTCTCTCTTTAAAATGTCTATCTTTCTCTGTCTCCCCCTTTCTCTCCCTTGCTCTCATTTTCTCTCTAAAACTACTCTCTCTCCTAAATTGCTCTCTCTTCTTCTTTCACTCTAAAACTTCTCTCACTTACCTTCTCTCTTTCTCTAAAACTTTCCTCCCTCTCTCTCTCTCTCTCACTCACTCTCTCCTACTTTCTCTCCTTAAACCTTCTCTCTCTCTAAAACTTCTCTTTATCTCTCTCTCCCTCCCTCCTTCCCTTTCTCTCTCTTTGAAACTTCTTTGTTTCCAACTCTCTTTCTCTAAAACTTTTCTCTTGCTAAAACTTCTCACTCTTTCTCTCTCTCTCTCTCTCTCTCTCTCTAAAACTTCTTTTTTTTTCTTTCCCTCTCCCCCCCTCTCTTTCCCTCTTTCTCCCACTCTCTCTTTGAAACTTCTTTATTTCTCACTCTCTTTCTTTGAAACTTCTCTCTCTCAAACACTACCTAAAACTTCTATTTTTTTTTTGTCTATCTCTCTTGGTATCTAAAACTTCTCTCTCTCTCTCTCTCTCTCACATAAACTCTTTGTCTCTCAATCTCTCTTTCTTCAACTTTTCTCTTTCTCTCTCTATCTCTCTTCCTAACATGCTCTCCTAGTCCTAAACTTCACTTTCTCTTTCTCTTTGTCTAAAATTTATTTGTACTCACTCTCCCTCTCTCTAAAATCTCCATCCTTCTCTCTTTTACTCTAAAACTTCTCTCGCTTTCTTTTTCTCTCCCCAACATACACACATGCTCTCTCCCTCTCCCCTAAACTTCTATCACTCTCCATAAAACTTCTCCTTCTCTCTCTTTAAAACTTCTCTCTCTCTCTCATTTTGTGTTCTTCTCTCTTGTGTGTGTCTCTCTCAGTTGGTTTCCCTCTCTCTTTCTCTCTCTCACCCCTACACCTCGCTCTTTTTGAGTGTTTGAAATTGCTTTCACTTTTTCTCTAAAATTCCTATCTCTGTCTTTCTCTCTCTATCTAAAATTTCTCTTACTCTCTCTCCCTCTCTAAAACCTACCTCACTCTAAAACTACTCTCTCTCTCTCTCCTACCCCAACACACACATACTCTCTCTTCTCCAACACACTTTCACTCTCTTTCTCTCCTTTCTCTCTCTCTCTCCTTGTCACTCACTTTTGCTCTTTTCCTCCCTCTCTATCTCTTTTTCAAACATGTCTCTCTCTCTCTCCACCCAATACATACATAGTCTCTCTAAAACTTCTCTCTCTCCCCCTTATATCTCCCTCTTCCCCACAGCCCCTCTCTCTACCTCCCCAACACTCACTCTCTTCCTCCCTCTCCCTAAGACCAACTCTCTTTCTCTTTCTCTTTCTCTCTCCTAAACACATTCTCTGTACAACTTCCCTTTCTCTCTTTCTCTCTCTCTCTCCCTCTCTAATACTTCTCTCACTCTCTCTATAACTCTTCCCCCTCTCTCCCTCAAAAACTTCTCTCACTTTTTCTCTCTAAAACATCTCTCTCTTTGTCTTTCCCTCTCACTCTAATATATTTCTCTATCTCTCTTTTGTTCTCTCTGTAAAACTTCGCTCTTTCTCTTTCTCCCTAAAACTTCCTCTCTCTCCCCCTCTAAAAGTTCTCTATCACTTTGTGTCTCTCTATAAAACTTCTCTCTCTTTCTCTCTCTTTTTCTCTCCTCCTTCTACTCCTTCTCTAAAACATCTCTCTCACCCCCTCTCTTTCTCTCACACTCTCTCGCTCTCCCTGACTATCTCTATAAACTCTCTTACCCCCTCTCTTAAACTTCTCTCTTTCTCTCACTCTCTCTCTCTCGCTTAAACTTCTCTCTTTAACAAGTTGTCTATATAAACTCTTTCACACTCTCTCTTAAACTTCTTTCTCTCCTAGTCTTTCTCTCTGAGACTTCTCTTTCTCTCTCCCTCTCTCTCTTCCTCTCCTCTCTTTTTCTCTTTTTGAAACTTCTCTTTGTCTCTCTCTCTTTCTCTCTAGCTATGTCCCTAAAACCTCTCTCTCTCTCACTCTCTCAAACTCTCTCTCTTGTAGTTAGTCTCTGTAAACTTCTTTCTCACCCTCTCTCATAAACCTCTCTTTCTCTCTCTTTTTCTCTTTAAAACTTTCATCCTTCTCTCTCTGAAACCTTCCTCCCTCCCTTTTTCTCCTCAATGTGAATCTCTCCCTCTCTCTTAGTCTCTTCATAAGACTTTTCTCTCTCCTCTCTCTCGCTTTCTTTCTCACTCACTCTCTTTAAAACTACTCTTTCTTTCTCACACTCTCTCTAAAACTTCTCTGTCTCCTTCCCTCTTTCTCTAAAACTTCTCTTCCTCTCTTATCCCACCTTTCTCTCACTTACTTTCTCTCTCTTAAACTTCTCTTTCTCTAAAACTTCTCTCACTCACTCTCTCTCTCTAAAACTTCCCCCTCCCTCTCTTTCTCTAAAACTTATCTTCCTCTCACTATCTCTCTCTCCCTCCTATCACACACACTCTCTCTCTCTCTTTCTCTTTCTCCCCTTACTCCCTCTCTCACACTCACTCTCTTTATCTCTCTATAACTTCTCTTTCTCTCTCCCACTCTCTTTCTCTCTCTCTCCCATATTCTCTCTTTAAAATTTCTCTTCCTCTCTCTCACCCCCATTCTCTCTCTCTAAAACTTCTCTGCCTCTCTTTCTAAAATTTCTCTCTCTTTCTTAGTCACTCTATAAAACTTCTTTATTCCACCCTTTCCAACTCTCTCTTTCTCCCACTCACTCTCTAAAATTCCTGTTTCTCTCTGTCCCTCCCTCCCTGCCCTCCCTCTCTAACTCTAAAACTTCTCCATTTCCCACTCTCTTTCTCTAAAACTTCTCTCTCTCTCTAAAACTTGTCACTCTCTTGCTCTCTCTCTCCCACTCTCTCTTTGAAACTTCTTTATTTCCCACTCTCTTTATCTAAAACTTCTCTCTCTAGCAATCTCTAAAGCTTCTATTTTTCTTTGTTTGTCTCTTTCTCTAATGTAAAACTTCTTTATCTCACTCTCTATCTTTGTCTCTTAATCTCTCTCTTTATCCAACTTCTCTCTTTCTCTCTCTATCTCTCTCCCCAATGCTCTCTCTAGCCCTAAAATTCACTATCTCTTTCTCTTTGTCTAAAATTTCTTCCTCACTCACTCTCTCTCCCTCTCTCTAAAACCTCCTTCCCTCTAACTCTGAAACTTCTCTTTCTCTATCCCTCTACAACATAAACACATGCTATCTCCCTCTTCCCCCAACATTCTTTCTCTCACTTTGTCTATTTCTCTAAAACTCCTCTCTCTCTCCTCCTTTAAAACTTTTATCTTTATGTGTCTCTCTCCCAGAAACTTCTCTTTCTCTCTCTTTAAAACTTCTATCTCTCTTTCTCTCTCAATCTATCTCATTCTCTCTCTCTCTCTCACCATTGCACCTCTCTCTCTGTTTAAAACTTCTCTCACTTTCTCTTAAAAATTTCTCTCTCTCTCAAACACACACACACACTCTCTCCCCCCCAACATTTTCTCTCTCTTCCCCAGTACACTCTCACTCACTCTCTCTGCTCACCATTCTCTCTCTTCTTCTTTGTCTATCTTTCCCTAGCATTCTCTCTGTCTTTGTTTTTCTCTCTGTCTCTCTAAAACTTCTCTCTTCTTCCCTCTTTCTCACTCTCTTCCCAACATTGTATCTTGCTTCCTCCCCCAACAGTCTCTCTGTCTCTGTCTTTATCTCTCTTTCTCTCTCTTGTTTGCTTTCTCTCCCTCTTTGTTTTTCTATCCAATATGTCTCTCTCTACCTCCCCCACACACTCTTTTCCTCCCTCTCCCTAATGCATTCTCTCTCTCTCTCTCTCTCTCACCCTCTCCCCAACACTCAAACACTTTTTTGCCCCCAAGGCACACTCTCTCACTCCCAAACACACTCTCTATATAACATCCCTTTCTCTCTTTCTCTCTTTCTAAAACATCTCTCACTCTCTCTCACTATAACTCTTCCTCAATCTCTCTCTTCCTCTAAAACTTCTTTCACTATCTTTCTCTCCAAAATATCTCTCTGTGTCTCTCCCTTTCACTCCAATATATTTTGATGTGTCTCTGTCTTTCTCTCTCTAAAACTTCTTTCTTTCCTCTCACTCTAACTTTGAAACTTCTCCCTCTCTCCTTGTACAACACACACACATACTCTCTCTTTCTTCCCTAACACACTCTCACTAACTCTCTCCCCTCACTATTATCTCTCTCCCTCTCTCTGTATCTTTGTCTATCTCTCCTAACCATTATCTCTTTGTCTCTTTCTCTCTAAAACTTCCCCCTCTCTCATTCTTCAACATATCATCTCTCTCACTTGAATACTTCTCTCTTCTTCTCTCTTTCTCTCCCTTTCTTCCCAACACTTTATCTCATTCCCTCCCAAACACATTCTCACAGTCTCTGTCTCCCCCTCTCTCTCGCTCTTTCTCAATCTCTCTTTCATACACTCTCTCATTCTTTCTTGCTCTCCCTCTATCTAAAACTTCTCTTGTTTTCTCTCTTAAACGTCTGTCTCTCTCTATCTAAAATTTGTCCCTCACTCACTTGCTCTCCTTAACAAACCTACACATACTCTTTCTCCCCCTCCCCAACACTCTCGCTCACTCTCTCCCCTATGATTCTCTCTCTCTCTCTCACTCTCTTGCTCTCTCTCCCATTCTCTCTAAAACTTCTCTTTCTCTCTCCCTCTCCCTCCCTCTCTCTCTTTATGTCTCTCTCTCCCCTTCTCTTTGTCCCTAACTCTCTTTCTTGAACTGTCTATCTCTCTTTCTCTAAAACTTCTCTCTCTTTAAAACATTTATTTTTATCTCTCTATCTTTCTCTCTCTCCCACCATCACCTTCTCTCTCTTTCTATCTCTATCTATCCTGAACAACTTCTCTCTCTATCTCACTATCTCCCTCCTTAGCACTCTCTCTCCCCCTAATACCCACTCTCTCATCTCTCTTGGTCTTTGTCTATGTCTCTGTCTCTCTTTGTCTCTATCTCTGTCTCTCTCTTTCTTTCTAAAAGTTCTCTCTCTCACTCTCTTGTTCTTTCTAAAAGCTCTCTTTATCTCTCTCAATCCCCAACTTTCTCTCTTTCTTGAACACATCTGTCTTACTCTCTCTAAAACTTCTCTCTTTCTTTCTCCCAAATTTCTCTCTATCTTTAAAACAAATCTTTCTATCTCTATCTAAAATGTCTCTCTCTCCCTTTCCCTCTCCCTCTCACTGTCTCTCATTCCTTCTCTCTCTAAAACATCTCTCCCTCTTTGTCTCTCTCCCTCTCTCTAAAACAACTCTCTCTTTGTGTCTAAAACTTCTCCCACTCTGTCTTTGCCTTAGTCTATCTCTCACTTCCATTCTCTCTCTCTCTCTCCCACTCCCTCTCTTTCTCTCTCCCACTCTCTCTTTCTTAAACTTCTCTTCCTCTCTATCTCTAAAATTTCTCTCTTTCTCACTCACTCTCTTTGAAATTTTCTATTCTCCTTATCCTCTAACCCTCTCCAACTTTCTCTCCCCAAAACTTCTCTTTCTCTACCTCACTTACTCACTACGTCCCTCCCTCTCTTTGTGTTTCTCTCTCTCTCACTCTCTCTCCCTAAAACTTCTCGTTCTTTGAAACTTCTCTATTTCTCACTCTCTTGCTCTCTCTCCCACTCTATCCCTCTAAAACTTCTCTCTCTCTCTCTTTCACTAAAATTTCTCTTTTTTCGACTCTCTTCCTCCAAAACTTCTCTCTCTAAAACTTTTCACTCTCTTGCACTCTCTCTCTAAAACTTCTCTTTCTCTCTCTCCCTTCCTCTGTCTCTCTTTCCCTCTTTCTCCTACACTCTCTTCAAAACTTCTCTATTTCCCAATCTCTTCTCTAAAACTTCTCTCTCGTTAACACTCTTTAAAACTTCCATTTTTCTTTGTCTATCTCTCTGTATCTAAAGCTTCTCTCTCTCACTCTCTCTATGTATGTAGACACCTAATTTTGTTCGTACCTCAAAAAATTAAGATAAACTTAGGCATAATTTAAAAAATGATAATAAAGATAAAAAAGTAAAAAAAGGGTAAGTAAAAATTAAAAAATAAAAAGTAAAAAAAAAGGAAAGAAATGAAAAGAAAAATTGCTGACGGCTTTGCAAATAATATATCCATTATTGACAAAAAGACAAGCCATCCAAATATATCAGCCTGAAGGAGTCAGAACTCATTCACCCACTCCCGGCCTCTTCTCACTGGAAGGGAGTTGATGAGAGTCACGAGAGGCATCTTGGCTCAGGAGATTCGTCGATGCTTGGACGCTTCCTATTGGAAAGAAGGCAGCAGAGGTGAATATAGAGGGAGAGAATGCTAAGAAAAAAGGGGACAGATTCAGAGAGAGCAAGAGTTGGGAGGACGGATTGAGAGAGAGCAAGCCCGGGAGTGCAAGAGTGGGAAAGAAAAGAGAGTGAGAACCAGAAACACTTGGGCCGAGAGGAAGAAATAGAGGGTGTGGCGTTGAGAGATAAGGTGGGAAAGCTCTTTTCTCATTTGGTTCAGCAAAGTCCCCACAACTGAAAGCCAGGGACTTACGCACATAGGCCAAGAGAGTTAAAGTCGGACGCGCAAAGACAGGCTCTCGGGTTTGCCAGCAACTCTACATAAAGAAGAGGAAAAGGGTGTTCTCGCTTTGGTATGCATCTCATCTGTTCCTTGATTGAGTCTAGCTTTTGTATCCCTTGTTAGTTCATATCTCTGTCTATAATGACCCTGTCGCATTGTTATGGGGCTGGGATGAGTATTGGTTGGACAAACAGGTTTTGAAGTGAAAAAGTGCCGCGACAAAGAAGGGACTTGTTGAAGTTCTCAAGAATCTTAGAAGGAAGGCGCAAGAAAGAAGAAAGAAAGAAAACTTAGAACTCCTAGATGTGAAAGTTCTGAAATGTAAGTCTGATTCAAATGAATTAATCTACAAATGATGTAGCTGAGATTACAATTTATAGACTAAGACTCAATTACTGAATTACACTAATATCCCTAAGTAATAAACTGAAGACAAGATTAATAGAGCAAAATCAGAACCACACGAGACTACTACTACACCTGCACCCACCAAGACAAGCAGCCTAAGCAGCCTTATCTCTAACATCCCTCCTCAAAATCAGTGGCATGACTTGGAAGAGGAATGACACTGAGCTTGTCTCTAAGTTGAAGAAACCTTGAAGTTGAGACTGCCTTGGTGAGGATATCTGCTGTCTAATCAAGAGAAGGAATATGATAGACTTCAATTTCATTATTGTTAACCTTTTCACGAACAAAATAAAGATCTAGTTCAATATGCTTAGTCTTTGAATGAAGGACCGGATTTGCTGACAAGCTGATTGTGCACATATTGTCACAATATATTCTAGGAACTTTTGGCAGTTGAATGCTGAGTTCTTTGAGTAAAGACTGCAGCCAAGCCAATTCTGCCACTGCACTTGCAAGACTCCTATATTCAGCTTCAGTACTTGATCTAGACACTGTTGCTTGCTTTTTAGATGACCAAGAAACGAGATTAGGGCCAAGATAAACACAAAAACCTGAGGTGCTGCGCCTATCATCAATGTCTGACGCCCAATCAGCATCACAAAAGGCAGTGAACTCAAGAGCAGATGATCTTTGGAGAACTAGAGCATGACATATGGTGCCTGCTAGATACCTCAGTATTCGTTTAACCAACTTCCAATGTACATCCGTAGGGCAATGCATAAAATGACAAGCTTTGTTCACACTATATGATAATTCTGGTCTAGTAATGGTAATATATTGTAATGCTCCCACAAGAGATCTGTATACAGCTTGATCAGAAATAGGAGAACCACTACTAGCTGAGATATGTGGTGTTGAGGCCATAGGAGAGGGCATAGACTTCGCACCTTGCATACCAGCTCTAGCAAGAAGATCCTTAATGTATTTGGACTGAGATAAGTATATTGCACCAGCAGAACTGTAAGTAACTTCAATACTTAAGAAGTATTTAAGTTTCCCAAGATCCTTTAATGAGAACTTTGCATTCAGTTGATCAATCAAGTGCTGAACCAAAGTTGGTGAGGATCCAATAATCAAAATATCATCCACATAGACTAAAACATAGAGAGAATGATGAGAAGTAACCTAAAGAAACAAGGAAGAATCACATTTTGCCTTGGTAAAACCAAGATCAAGTAAAGCTTCAGACAATTTTTGAAACCATGCACGAGGAGCTTGCTTAAGACCATAGAGAGCCTTATGAAGCTTGCAAACTTGAGATGAGTCAGTTGATTCATATCCAGGAGGCTGTAGCATGTATACATCTTCATTCAAATCACCATTTAAAAAGGCATTATTAACATCAATTTGATGGATGTTCCACCCTTTTGATAAGGCCAAAGTGAGAAGAACCCGAATTGTGACTGGTTTTACTACTGGACTGAAAACTTCATGAAAATCAACTCCTGCCTCCTGATTATACCCTTTTGCAACTAATCTTGCTTTATATTTGTTGACAGTGCCATCTGGATTTTCTTTAACTTTAAACACCCATTTGCACCCTATAGGCCTCCTATCTTTGGGTAAAGCTTCTAAACTCCATGTCTTGTTGCTCATGAGTGCTGCATACTCAAGATCCATGGCACACTTCCATTCTGGTATATTAAGAGCTTCTTCAACAATTTGAGGCTCTCTAGAGACAGTAAGTGCTGTTGGTACAGTTCCTCTTGCTTTGCTACTAGTCACCATTGAGTGATTGTTTGAATTGAGTGCCCTTCCTTTGCTACGGGTCACCATTGGGTGGACATTTTCAGGCAGACGTTGAGGAACTTCAAATTCTGCAGAGGGACTTGAAACATGTTGCAAAGAATCCATAATATTGGTATTATTAGCAAGTGCATATGAGTTATTTGTTTGTTCAGCAAATGCATTAGTATTCTGAGTATGTCTTGCATTCGAGAATGATAGAATAGGAGGTATGGCTGAAGGTGGAGGAGAAACAAAATGTGATTTGTTATTGGAGAGTGACTGCTGTGAGGAACCCTTGCTGTTCTTGAATGGAAAACTACTTTCATCAAATATGACATCTCTAGATATAATTGTTTTCCCATTAGGATGTAGACACTTGTATCCTTTGTGTGCTAGACTATAACCAAGGAAAGTGCATTCAATGGATTTGAACTGAAACTTGGGATTATTGTAGGGCCTTAGGTTAGGATAGGCTGCACACCTAAAGACTTTAAGAGAAGAATAATCAGGTTTGATTTTGTACAAGGTTTCAAAAGGAGTAGAACCATTTAGGACTGGTGTGGGTAGTCTATTAATGAGATACACAGCTATGCTAAAAGCTTCAGTCCAAAATGAACTAGGTAAAGATGATTGGTGAAGTAAGGCTAGTCCAGTCTCAGTTATATGTCTATGTTTCCTTTCTGCAAGCCCATTTTGTTCATGTGTATAAGGACATGAAACACGATGAACTATCCCTTGGTCTTTCAAATATTCAGTGAAAGCTCTAAACTCTCCTCCCCAATCAGTTTGTAAGGCAAGGATTTTGTGGTTGGTTTGAAGTTCTACTTGTTTCTTGAAATGAATAAAGGTCTGTAATGCATCAGACTTGCTTTTGAGAAAGTAAATCCATGTGTAACGGGTAAAGGTATCTACAAAATGTATGTAATATCTATGTCCCTCTTTTGACAGCATAGGTGCTGGTCCCCACAAATCAGAATGAATTAGTTGAAGAGGTTTTGAGTATTCTGTTTAAGAAGAGGCAAAAGGAAATTTATGTAATTTACTAAGGCAGCAAGATGAACAAAAGGAAAGCTCTTTATTTGGTATTCTGATGTTACAAGAAGTGAGTACGTTCTTGACAGTTTGTGCAGAAGCATGGCCCAATCTAACATGCCATTTGTCTAACTCAGAACAAGAATTTAACAAAAAAGTATGGGAACTATGTACAGCAGGTGAAGTAATATTTGGTGACTGAGTTGTTGACACCTTTGCATTGATATATGGTCCTTTTTCAATACGAAATTCATCAAAGACATACAAGCCTTTTCTAACAGTCCCCTTCAAAAGTATTTGATGAGTATCCTGAGATTTAACATAACAAGAGTCAGGATGGAACTCAAAATAGACATAATTGTCTTTTGCAAACTGAGAAACACTCACAAGGTTTTTGGTAATATTTGGAACATGAAGAAGTGAGTTTAGGTGAAGATTTTGATTAGAAAAGCAAGACTTAATCTGAGAATTACCAATGTTTTTAATGAACAAACCTGAGCCATTACCAATGTGCACCTTCTCCTTTCCATTATATGGAGTCTTCTGCACAATGTTAGAGGCATCCACTGTCACATGATTAGTGGCCCCAGAATCAGGATACCATTCTTGATCAATGCCATTGCTACTGCTGTTAGAAGTGAGCATTGCATAGGGTGTGTTTCTGACACTGCCATTGGCTGTCTTGCTGAAGTGGCTAGGCACTTGAGCTGGTCCTTGAAAACTTTCATCAAATCTGTGATAACAACTCCAGAACTGATGTCCAAATCTCCCACATAATTGACATTGAATGTTGCTTTTATCAGAAAACCTTCCATTCCTACCAGCAAACCGCCCATTGTTGTAACTCCCTTTGCCTCTGAAAAGTTTCCTCTACCTCCAAACCTTCCTCTATTTGCATACTGACTAGGGAAACTTTGATAACCACTTCGGTTCACATTGTAATTCTGAGGATGTGTAGCAAGATTCATTGTCATAGCTTCTACTTCTTTATGATGCTTCTCAATTCTATTTTCTTGTGCAAGCAATAATGCTTCAATCTCTTCTACTGAATATGGATCAGTTCTAGAAAGAATGGATGTAACAAAACCATCATATTCTGAGAAAAGACCATCAAGAATTACCTCTATATGATCACTTTCTGTAATTACATGTCCAACTGAAGCCAAAGAATCAACAAGATTCTTGATCTTTAAAAGATAATCAGTGGCTGTCATGGATCCCTTCTTCATAGTCTGTAGCTGCGCCTTGAATTGCTTGATCTTTGCCTTTGTATGAGAAGCAAAGAAAGTTTCCACCTTTTCCCAGACCTGGTACGAGTATTCACATCCCACCATTCTTGTAAGAATGTTTTCTGACATTGTTGACAGCAGCCAAGACAGCAAGAGCTGATCTTGCTTCTTCCAAAAAACATACTGCTGACTCAAGATCCCAAGAACTCTTCCTTGCTCATCTATTGCAAATCTTGATGGCACTTCTTGACCACCACTGATGTATTTCTCTAGTTCATGCCCTCTGATGGCTGCAAGAACTTGTTGTTTCCAGAGTAGATAGGAATTGCTGTCTAACTTCACAGAAATAGAATGACTAAAAGAAACTAGTGAAGCATTCAAAGATGCTAAAGAAAACGTGTTCATATTCTCTCCCATTGGATCAAAGCTCTGATACCATGTTGAAGTTCTCAAGAATCTTAGAAGGAAGGCGCAAGAAAGAAGAAAGAAAGAAAACTCAGAACTCCTAGATGTGAAAGTTCTGAAATGTAAATCTGATTCAAATGAATTAATCTACAAATGATGTAGCTGAGATTACAATTTATAGACTAAGACTCAATTACTGAATTACACTAATGTCCCTAAGTAATAAACTGAAGACAAGATTAATAGAGCAAAATCATAACCACACGAGACTCCTACTGTACCTACACCCACCAAGACAAGTAGCCTAAGCAGCCTTATCTCTAACAGGACTCACACCCTTCTCTGGCATCATCACAGTGCTGCCATCTAGCAGCGCCGTTACTGTGTGCGACGGTGGCGTAAACACCGTCGGTGGAGTCACTTGTAGCGGAGGAAACCGCAAGACGAGGCAATCCTGGTGTAACCCAAAACCACGGTGATAGGGAGCGGCTTGCATTTCCTCTGCACTTACGTGTGCGAGGAAATGAAGGAGAAGGGTGCACCACACCCTTCATGGGCTGTGGTGCACCCAATCCCTCCCTCTTCAAAAATAATTCAAAAATAAAAGAATATTTTAGAAAAATAAAAGAAAACATGCAATTGAAACAAGCATTTTTTAAGAAAATTTTTGGTACTAATTACAAAAATTTTGGATAAAGAATGTAACGTTTAACTGTATTATTTTTGTCTTTTTATTTTGTTTCAAAAAAATGTAGAAAAAATTGATTTTGTAAAAAAATATTTTAGTTATGTCATTTAGTCTAGAAAACTTGTTATTATTTTTCAAAAATGTTGGAAGCTAAACAGAAGAAGTATCATAAATTTATCAGTATCACTATTAAAATATATTATAAGTGATAAAAAAAAAAGAGATAAAAGTGAGGCGTGAATTCAACATTCACGGCATGGGCTTTGGCCCATGCCGTGATGTCCTTTTTCTTTTTTTGAAAAAAATAAAATAAAATAAAATAAAATAATATAATATAATAATAAAAATAATTAAAAATTAAGAAAAATAAAAAATATAAAAAAAAGGATATAAAATTTTATAGTCATAATTTTGTTAAAAAGTGATATAAAGGGTTTTAGGAAAATTATTCACATTCCAAAATATCCTTAAACTTCAAATCCCTGATTAACCTGACGATGGTTGTTAGTGCAGTTGACGAAAGTGACTGTAACTGACTATCCTGAGGGAATTACGTTATGAATTATATTGAAGAAATTGATATAGTTCACATAACGCGATTAGCATTCTCATTGAAGCCTATTACCCTTCTTTGAAAGTTCAACCTGGTTCTCAAAATCCTATTCCTTCAAGAACCACAATGCAAGCGGTTGACGAAAGTAGCTGCTGTTGACCTTTTTTTAAAATAATATGTCATGGATTAAGTTGAAGAAATTAACAAAATCCTTATGACGTGACTAAACCTCATTCCTCCTAGAAATCCCACCAAAATAAAAGAATAAAAAAATATGAATAAATATGTTTTAGGCAAAAATCAAAGCACAAGTTTGAAATTAGAAGCAACAAAATCCAATGTGGTACTGAAAGGGTGCTGTAGGGTGCTAATACCTTCTCTACACGTAACCAACCACCAAACCTGATTTCTGTGATGTAGACTGTAATCTCGGTGTCTGATCTCACCATTTAAAATTAGATCGGTGGCGACTCCAAAAGTTTTTCATAACTTTCTCCAAAAAACCCATCCCCCAAAATCATTGCCATTCAAACCTGATCTTTCTTGGTCGCCACAACCCCGCGTCGCATGTACGACAGCTTGGCGACTCCGCTGGGGATAACTTGAGGGTTAGGCCATTTCAATTGGTTTTTGTTGCTTTCTTATTTCATTTCTGTGCTTTGTCCTAATGCCTGATTGGTTTATACTTTGCATGTTTATATTCTGTTTATCTGTCTCATGAAGTAGGTCTAGATGATTTAGTTTTATTATCTGTTGTTCCTGTGGATTGTTTTTGGCTGGTTGATTTGCAGGTTATGAGGGTAATATCCCCTTCACACACTTGCACTTGCACCACAAGAACTAGAAAAGGGGAGGTGATGACCCCTGAGCTCTCTACCCGAGCTCCTAGGAACCCTTAGGATAGCAGGGGCAAAAGTAGGGTTGACCTTCGTGAGACCTTTGGTCTCCGTGCAGGCGCCTGAACACCCCGCTCAGATTGATCCTCTCAAGGGCAATTTGGGGACCTAATGTAGGAGTCTAGAACCTACCCTTCACACTGGTAGTTGCCTTAGTACCACCTTGCGCAAGAGTATTTGACCTAAACCATGGAAGCGAAGGAACAAACCTAGGGTAACCTTTACTTAAGCACAAAGGGGAAAACATTACTCACACGTTCCTGCGTTTCTAATTCAAACTTTGCACTTGTTATTACTGCATGCATAAGCATTTAACCGGGTAAAGGCAAAAGTAAGGTCGACCTTCGTGAGACCCTTGGACTCTGTGCAGGCACCTGAACACCTCTACCTTGGTTTCCATAAGCACATGGGCCTTTACTCTAATGTTGTCTTTCTTATGCATCATCATTTCTTAGGTGATACCAAGCATGAACATTTGCATCACATCATAATTTCATTCATTCATTTTATCATTTATTTCATTTAGAAAAAGAAAAAGAGAAAAAGTCGAGGGAGGAACCACGGCTCCTATAACGCGATCCCAGTCAAGGTCCATGGCGGAACAGAGACAAGAGAAGTCCATTGAGGAGTTGCATGAGGAAATTGGGAACCTTAAAGCACAAGTAGCTCGACTAACTGAGCTACTCATATATAAGGAAAATGTACAAAATGATCCCCCACAAGGCCCATTAAACCAGCAACCACAAGACCCAGCAGAATACAGGCAGCCATATATTGTAGAGACAGAGGTTAGCTCTGTTTCAGACTTTGATGGACCGGAGGAGCAAGAAAAATTAAGAAAATCCTCTGAAGAAACGCTGATTAAGTATGAATTGCTGGAAGCTAGGATGAGGAAGATGGAGGGATTTGCAAATGATAATATCTTAGATGTGCATGAGATTGGGTTGGTACCTGACGTTGTCATACCCCCAAAGTTCAAAGCACCAGAATTCAAGATGTATGATGGGACATCATGCCCTAGGGCACACATGGTCATGTACATCCGAAAGATGGTAGCATATGCAGACAATGAGAAGCTACTCATCCATGTCTTTCAAGACAGCTTGATCGAAGGAGCTGCAGAATGGTATATGAACCTCGATCGTTACTCTATTCGGGCATGGAAAGATCTGGCGAAGGCCTTCATGATGCATTACAAGTACAATAGGAGTGTAGCTCCTAACAGATTTCAGATCCAAAATATGGCCAAAGAGGATAATGAATCCTTTAAGGCCTATGCCCAACGCTGGAGGGATGTGGCAATAAGAGTGCAACCACCTCTTGCAGACAAAGAAATGGTCACCATATTCCTGAGTACTCTGATGTATCCATTTT
Organism: Dicorynia guianensis; assembly: GCA_037013595.1. NCBI lineage: Eukaryota > Viridiplantae > Streptophyta > Magnoliopsida > Fabales > Fabaceae > Dicorynia > Dicorynia guianensis. The sequence goes on from JASUAB010000007.1 coordinate 16,493,874, forward strand.
ACGGGAAAATGGTGGGATTTGCCAACATGAGTTTCTCAGACTTAATAGAAACGGGTGAAAGAATAGAACGTGGGATAAAAGCAGGCAAGATGGGAAAATCCTTGCCTAACAATGCCACACAAAGAAAGCCCCTACCTTATAAGAAGAAAGAGAATGTCCACTCAGTGGATTACCGCAGTAGAGAGAGGGGAAAAGCTAAAAGTAATCAGCAGGCATGTCAAGTGTCTTATGCACCGACGTTCACACCAGTAAGGGGTGTTACTATACCGCAAGCTGCCTTTACCCCATCACCCTACTAAAATCCATCACAACCAATGGCTTCACAACCATCTACTCAGTATCAGCCTCGCCAACAAGTGCAACCAATACAGTCCCAATCCAGACCACTAACTCAAGCTAATAATCACAGATACCAGAACTTTGATCCCATCCCCATACCATATTCACAGCTGTTACCACAACTATTGCAGAATAATTTGGTAACATTGTGCCCTGTTCGACCTCTTCAACCTCCGTACCCTGCCTAGTATAACAAGAAGCTCATATGTGATTATCACGTAGGGGCCAAGGGGCACACGGTGGATAATTGTACCACTTTCAAGAGAAAAGTACAGGACTTAATTGATGCAAAGTGGTTGACATTCGAACAGGTTGCTCCAATACCAAATGTAGATGGAAATCCCCTTCCCAGTCATGAGAAAGCGAGCGTCAATGCCATATTCGATGAGTCTATGCCCGTTCCTAAAACTTCAAGCTCACCCCAAGGGTGCATGAATAGTTGCACATCACAACTGAGGAAAAATTTTGAGTTTGTAAACATGATCGACGCCACTTCAAGTAGGCGAAAACCACTAGCTATCAAGTATGCAAGTGGTAGTGATGAAATAGGGGTCCCCACTGTGGCCATGAAGAAGCTGACTATTGCAATACTGGGCCCATTTCCATACAAAAATGACAAAGCTGTTCCGTGGGTTTACAATTGTAAGGTGGTAGTAGAAGAACCTAACCCGCGAATCGCCAATATATCTGGCGTCTCTGGAGTAACAAGGAATGGGCGATGTTATCTCCCAGAAAGAGGAACTAGAAAGGGGATTGAGTCTAGGCCTGTAGAGGTCAGAAGGCTCGAAAAGGGGAAAGGCATCGAGGTAATTGAACCGGAAGATGTTGAAGTAAAGGACTCCCATGACCACGACTCTACAAGGGCTGAAAATTCTACACCGGCCCCTCTCAAAAGTTTGGTGACTGAAGAGGAAGCTAGCGAGTTTCTTAGGCTCATTCACCAAAGTGAATATAAGGTAATTGAACAATTAAAGAAGACGCCGGCTAGAATATTACTGTTATCCTTATTCATGCATTCTGAACCTCACAGAAAGGTCTTGATGAAAATTCTAAATAAAGCCTACGTGGATAAGGATATTTCCAAAGAGGCAATTGACGGAGTGGTCAGAAACATTCTAGCCCACAATTACCTGTCATTCTCCGAGGAGGAATTCCCTCCTGAAGGGCGAGGACACAATAAGGCTCTCCATATTTTAGCCAAATGCAAAGGCCATGATTTAGTAAATGTCTTGATTGACAATGGCTCTGCATTGAACATATTGCCAGAACTTACATTAAGAAAGTTAGTCATTGATCAAACCCTTTTAAGGCCTAGCACCATCATTGTGAGAGCATATGACGGAGCCCAAAGTGATGTCTTAGGAGAAATAGAGCTACCAATGCAAGTTGGCCCATGTGACTTTGTGGTCACTTTTCAAGTCATGAAGATAAACCCTGCTTATAGCTGTCTCCTAGGATGACCATGGATTCATTCAGTTGGGGCGATTCCTTCATCCCTCCACCAAAAGGTAAAACTAGTGTACCAAGGAAAGCTAGTTGAGATCACTGCTGAAGAAGACTTACTGGTGTCTAGACCATCTTCGGTCCCATATATCGCGGCAGAAACTGAGATTGGAGGCTCTTTCCGAACCTTTGAGATCATGAATATGGAATTCTTGAAAGAAGGAGAGCCATTGTTGGTACCACACTTCTCTGAAGCTGCCTTGATGACAAGCAAGATACTCAAGAGGAATGGCTATATTCCCGAAAAGGGACTAGGGAGTTCAGGACAAGGCATGAGGGAGCCACCAATCCTACTGCAGAATGAAGGAACATATGGCTTGGGATTTAAACCCACTAGAGCTGACAAAGTTAGAATGGCCTAGATTCAGAAAGAAAGAAGGAGAGCTCGTTTAGAGGGCCGAGTTGCAGAGACTGGAAAATTAGTCATCAAAGACCTCCACAAGACCTTTATCAGTGCTGGTCTTTGGGTCCCAAACCAAGTGGCCACCCTTGAAGATGGAAGCCCTGAGGATAAAGTGGTTGGGCTAGGTACATCATACAAGCCAAGCAGCTGGACCATTAAGCCAATTCCTATCATCGTTAGTTTGAAAAACATGTAATTCTCAAACACTATAGTCTATGGCTCTGCCCAAGGCCTAGGTTAAATTTGCATGGGCATACTTTGTTTACCCGTTCCAAATAAATGGTCAATAAAATACATTCCCTTTGTCCAAAAATAATTTCATCTTTACTCTTGTTAGCATATATCATAACATCCATGACATAACAAGCCATAACAATACTCAATAATCCAGGTTGAATAGTGAAGAAAATACTGGAGAAGACTGTGCTAAATTCCCAAGTCTAGACTTCGAATGCTCAATCAATTGTGCTATCTATAATGAAGAAGAAGAAGAAGAAGAAGAAGGGGATTGGGAACCATCACCTGAATTACAAAGAATGATTGAACATGAAGGTGAAGGAATTAAGCCCCTTGAAGAGGAAATTGATGTGATTAACCTGGGGACAGATGAAGATAAAAGAGAAATCAAGATAGGAGCACAAATGGCCAGTCAAGGAAAAGAAGCGATGGTTTTACTGTTAAGAGAATATAGTGACATATTCGCCTGGTCTTACCAAGACATGCCAGGGTTGAATACGGGCATTGTGGTCCATCGCTTACCGATAAAGCCTGAATTTAAACCAGTTAAGCAAAAACTAAGGCGGATGAAGCCAGACATACTACTAAAGATCAAAGAGGAAGTTAAGAAGTTACTTGATGCTGGTTTCATCGAGCTGGCCAAATATCCAGAATAGATAGCCAATATTGTGCCTATACCTAAGAAGGACGGCAAGATCCGATTATGTGTAGACTATCGAGATCTAAATAAAGCAAGTCCAAAGGATGATTTCCCACTTCCACACATTGACGTGTTAGTGGACAATGCTGCTGGCAATTCTGTTTTCTCTTTTATGGATGGGTTCTTGGGGTACAATCAAATTAAACTGGCTCCTGAAGATAAAGAAAAGACAATGTTTATCACTTTATGGGGAACCTTTTGCTATAGAGTGATGTCGTTTGGATTAAAGAATGCTGGGGCAATGTATCAAAGGGCAATGGTAGCTTTGTTTCATGACATGATGCATAAGGAAGTTGAAGTATATGTTGATGACATCATTGCTAAATCAAAATCTGAAAAAGAACATTTGATGCACCTGAGGAAACTCTTTGATCATTTGAGGAAATACCAGCTTAAGTTGAACCCAGCAAAATGCACATTCGGTGTGAAGTCAGGAAAATTGTTAGGATACATGGTGAGCCAGAAAGGAATAGAGGTTGACCCAGATAAAGTCAAAGCTATTGTAGATATGCCTTCACCCAAGATAGAAAGAGAAGTGCGGGGTTTTCTGGGAAGAATAAACTACATTGCAAGATTCATATTCCAATTGACAGCCACTTGTGAGCCAATTTTTAAGCTCCTTCGTAAAGATCATGGAGTCAAGTGGAATGATGAATGTCAAGAAGCATTTACTAAGATCAAACACTACTTGCAGAACCCACCAATTCTGGTCCCACCGATACCAGGAAGACCACTACTCATGTATTTAACCGTGCATGAGGAGTCAATGGGATGCATGCTAGGGCAGCATGATGAAACTGGCAAGAAAGAGCAAGTGATTTACTACCTCAGTAAGAAGTTCACGCATTATGAGTCAAAATACTCGATGCTTGAAAAGACGTGCTGTGCCTTAGCATGGGCAGCTCACCGCCTTAAGCAGTATATGATACATCATACCACATTGCTGATTTCAAAATGGATCCAATCAAGTACCTCTTTGAAAAACCTGCCCTAACCGGTAGAATTGCAAGGTGGCATATGTTGCTGTCTGAGTATGATATCCAATATGTCCCTCAAAAGGCAATAAAGGGAAGTATAGTTGCTGACCACTTGGCAGAGAACCCCATCGTAGAGCATGAACCAGATCAATTTGAATTCCCAGATGAAAACATCATGACACTTTCAGCGATTGACAAAACAACTGAAGAAGAAAGGTGATCTCTGTTGTTCGATGGAGCATTTAATATGCTGGGGCATGGAATTGGGGCAATCTTGATATCCTTGAGAGGAAATGCTACCCCATAATTGCCAAGTTATGCTTTGAATGTACAAACAATATAGCTAAATATGAGGCCTGTGCCATGGGTGTTGAGGCAGCTTTGAGTCATTGAATTGATTCATTGGATGTATTTAGAGACTCTGCACTAGTAGCAATTTGCTACTTCACCTTAGGCTTCTAATGGTCATCGCTTCATCTTAGTAGCAATTTGCTACTTCACAAAGTGGGTGGAGGCTGCTTCATATAGCAGTGTAACAAGAAATGTGGTTCTCAGATTCCTTAAAAGGGATATCATATGTAGATATGGCCTCCCGGAAAGGATTATCACTGACAATGCCACCAATCTCAACAATAAGATGATGACAGAATTGTGCGAAAAATTCAAGATAGTTCATCACAACTCAAGCCCATATCGCCCAAAAATGAATGGTGCAGTAGAGGCGGCGAATAAAAATATCAAGAAGATTATAGAAAAGATGACTATTTCTTACAGAGATTGGCATGAGCTCTTATCCTTTGCTCTTCATGGGAATCGCACATCGGTTAGGACTTCGACTAAAGCAACCCCATTTTCCCTGGTATATGGGATAGAGGCAGTTCTCCCATTTGAAGTGGAGATACCATCTTTAAGGGTACTAATGGAGACCCAACTTGATGAAGCAGAATAGGTTCGAATGAGGTATGAGTAGTTAAACCTAATTGAAGAGAAGAGGCTAACAGCTTTGTCTCATGGGCGACTCTACCAAAAAAGGATGATGAAGGCCCATGACAAAGGAGTCCACCCAAGGCAATTTTATGAAGGGGAACTAGTGTTAAAAAAGATCTTGCCAATTACGAAGGACAACCGTGGGAAATGGTCTCCAAACTACAAAGGGCCCTATGTAGTGAAAAAGGCATTCTCTGGGGGTGCATTAATCCTTACAAATATGGACGGTGATGAGTTCCCAAGTCCGATAAATGCAGATGCTATCAAGAAATACTATGCCTAAGGAACTAAAAGCCTAGGCTGGTGATTGAGAATAATCTTCCAGTATTGTATTCATTACTTCAACAAAATTCCTTTCCTTTGCCTTATGAATTGCCCTTTGTTCATAAAAAGCCTCAATTAAATAAAAGAGAAGAGCGATAAGCTCTTATCAATAAAAGGTTCCTTTGCTTCATTACCATCCAGTTACATGAGCCAAAAACAAAAACAAAAAAACCTTCAACTATGTCGTGTTTGAGAATTACATGTTTTAAATTCTGGCAGTGAAGAGGGAAAGGTATAGATGGATTTAGTTGCTTGAAAAAAGGGGTCTTCAAGATGGTAGTAACAACAAAACTACACAAACAACAGAGTGCTTTAAAGATAAGTCTTGAATTTAAGTTCTCCCATGGGTTTGTGATTGGTAAAGCAAGACAAAGTCGTGGAGAATCCGGATCGACATTAGGTCATCAAGCATAAGCATAAACTTAAAATCATTTCATTATAAGCATGCATCATTCATTCAGTCTTGTTGTTCTGGGTTCATCAATCTGAGACACAAATCGACACTATTTAAGCCCCAATTGACACTGTTTAAGTCTGGGTTTCATTTGGGCTAGTCAATACGCTGAACGTTGGTTTTCCCAAAAGTCGGTCAGCATTGGCATGTTTTGGTCCTTGAATTTTTTAGGATATCCTGAGGCCCATCAGTGCTTTGGGACAACATGAGGCCCAATCGCACAAAGGTGCCTTGTCACCCTCTCCATATGTCTTAATGTTCATGACATCATTTTTGACTAACTGGAAAGTTCATCTTGAAGCTGCTCATCAGAAAAAGAAAGGTTAGAAGGATTTGCGGAGCATCGTTTGAGTGTCTGAACTCATCGCTTAACCCGAGAGGTAGAATATGGAGGAAAGCCTTGCGAAACTTAGAAGTAGATTCCATTCTCTTCCCCAAGATGTACTCAGGAAGATCTACAAGTGTTGGCTCGAATGATTAAAGGCACTAACATGTCTGGGTCTTCCTGAAGACGTGCATTGGGTCATCGAAGCCAAGGTACATCTAGCAAGAGAGTTTCAGGAGTCGCTTATTAAACATCTACCCGGAATAGGAAGAAGCTCTTACGCCAAGAGGAGGAGGGCTAAGAGGATGGATGTCTGTTATAAGTGCGCAAGGTGGACGTGTAACGCACGTTGCAAAGGAAAAGGAATGGTGTCCCTAAATCAAGAAGACAAAATTTGGTTCATCAAGGATGGGCTGAGTAAAGAGTCGTTGGATGATGTCCTTCAGACTCTTGAGACGCATCCTTGTGAACAAGTGCATCGCGTTCTTCTTGCTTTAGAGGACTTGTTCCACAAAGAAAAGGAGCGCTTTTGTCTTGGGGATCTGACATTAAACGATCCTGTTTGCCAATTTGCAAAAGGATTAGATGGCAAGCAAATCCTGGATGGCGTTTAAGTTGTGATGGATACAGTACCAAGGGGAAGGATCAACTGAGATCACTATTCGTTAACTTGGTAATGTATTCTTGTTTAATCGCTGATGAACCCACCATTTTCTTTCCAGTGGTGTATGCATGGTTTTGATCAGTACAGTTGTTGTTAATGACTTTTCTTCCTTGATAATTGCCGACGCATTTATCATTACACTGTTTGCCCTTATTGTCCTTTCACTTTAACAATTGTCAGCACATCTATCTGCCTTTAATTTTGCATGCATGATTGTCCTTACTCTTTAGCAATTGTCGATGCATCTGTCCTCTTGCACTATTTACTTTTGACTTTACATGCACAATTTTAATCATCAAGGCAGTCGTCTCTTCATTGTCGACCACTTTACAGCCTTCTTTCTGCTATAATTACTGCCATGTTAGCTGGCACATCTTTTCACTTGACTTTCTTGCCATAATGCCTTTATTGCACCTGCCTGCTTTCTGATCACCCAAACCCTGACCAAGTTGCATGACTTCTCTGTCCTGCATTTTTATCTATAAGTACTCTCCCACACTCTTTAGCTTTCACATGGCTGGGGTAGAAAAAGAAAAAGGGGCATCCTCATCATGCGGATTCAAATCCGTTTGTATCTTTGGTGGCTCTACCCTAGGAAAGGATTATAAATTCCTCAGTACAGCCACCGAGCTCGGTAAGGCATTAGCTACCAGAGAGATAAGTGTGGTGTATGGAGGAGGAATTCATGGATTAAGGGGAGGCGTAGCTGCGTCTGCAATCATGGGAGGTAGCCATGTCATCGGCATCCTTGCACGACAGGTGGCAGACAAAACTTACTTCACCTTTGGGAGTGAGTTAAAAGTTTTAAGCATGCATGAACGTTTCGAACACATGATTTGCACTGCTGAAGCTTTTATTGCATTGCCTGGAGGTTTGGAGACACTGGAAGGGATTTCTAGTGTGGCATTTTGGGCCAAATCAAGCGCTCACAGAAAGCCATTAGGATTGATAAATATTAATGGTTTCTATGATGGTTTATTGGCTTTCCTAGATCATGCTATGGAACAAGGCTTCATACCATTGGAGGTCCGTCGCAACATAATAACAGGCTCAAATGTTGATCAGCTAATCGATCAGCTGCAAGTCTGTGCATTTCAATCAAGTCTATTGGTGAAACAAGTGAATGAACAGCCTCCCAATGGTAGTAGGACGCATAAAGTGGACACTATCCTTCGGTTATGACTTGTCGTAGATTCACTTTTTGTTAGTTGAATAACGTACAAGTCTAAGAAAGATGGTCCGAGTGGAAGAGTTACTTGTAGAGTTATCGAGGTCGAGGTATGTAAGGGATGGCTGAGTAAAGAGTTATTCTTAACTCTTGATACACATCCCATACATAACCAGCATCATATGTTTTCTCGTGTGCCCTAAAAATGTACTTTCTTTTCCTTTTTATGCATGTCTTTGTATGGTCTCATGGCAGAGTAAAGAGTTGTTCTAGACTCTTGATACGCTTCTCATGCATAACCCATTAGGAATGTCGTAGGCATCTCTTGCATAAAAAAAAACAAAACAAAACAAAAAATAGAAAAATTAAGAAAAGTGTGGCTTTACCTTTTAAGAGTGTTTGTCGCATAGTCTCAGGGTAGAGTAAAGAGTTATTCTTACTCTTGATGTGTTTCACATGCATGAACTATTAGGAACATCATATGCATATTTTGTTTCCTTAAAAATGCTACCTTCTACATTAGTCTCATGGCAGAGTAAAGGGTCATTCTAGACTCTTGATACGCATCCCATACATGACTCATCAAGAACATCATGTGCATCTTTTATCCCTTAAGAAAATGTTGCATTTCTAATTGTGCATTGTACTGCTAATGGCTTCGCCCAGGGCCTTGGCAATGGTTGTAAGTGGGCATCCTGTTGGATTCAATAAGACATCGTGTATTGTGTGATATCAATTCTCATCTAAAATTCATGAATGACTAATGAATGGTAGACGCTCAGGGAAAGGTACCATTGCCCAAATAAGCCAACACTACGGCAATCATGGTTATGATATCTTTTCATTTTAGGTGTCCTAGGGCAACAAATTGTTGATCTAATGTCTTGATTTCACCCTAGTTGAATCCATTCTACCAGTACTAAAAAAAAGAAGTCTTGATTGCTTAACGAAGTCCTCAATTCTCAGATGGTGTACAATTGTGTGACATATCAGACTCATGAAATGTGTTGAAATGCCCCAAATGACAAACTTAACTAATTGTCAGCAAAAAAGAAAAAAAAGAAAAAGGGTAAAGAGAGTGGGAAGAGAAATCTAGCATAGCTCGCTGGAACTTGTTATACCTCTCGATGTCTTCACATACGTCATAATGATACTATCGCGTTACGCGATAAGGCATTCAATCCGTTTTGCTTTAATGCATTGACCCAATATGAAGCATCCCTATTAACAATCCCATTTTGGAGGTCAAGCCTTCTTACATGCCAAGCCCTATCAAGCAGGTTCGCACGCAAAATCCTGCCAAGCAGGTCACATGCCAAGCCCTGTCAAGTAGGTACGCATGTTAGTAATTCCATTTTGGAGGTCAAGCCTCCTTACGTGGCAAGCCCTGTCAAGCAGGTTCGCATGCCAAATCCTGCCAAGCAGGTTCGCATGCCAAATCTTGCCAAGCAGGTCGCATGCCAAGTCCTGTCAAGCAGGTATGCATGTAGTAATCCCATTTTGGAGGTCAAGCCTCCTTATGTGCCAAGCCCTGTCAAGCAGGTTTGCACATCAAATCTTGTCAAGCAGGTACGCATGTTAGCAATCCCATTTTGGAGGTCAAGCCTCCTTACGTGCCAAGCCTTGTCAAGCAGGTTCACATGCCAAATCCTGCCAAGCAGGTCGCATGCCAAGCTCTGTCGAGCAGATACGCATGTCAGTAATCCCATTTTGGAGGTCAAGCCTCCCTACGTGCCAAGCCCTGTCAAGCAGGTTCGTACGCCAAAATACTGCCAAGCAGGTCACATGCCAAGCCCTGTCAAGCAGGTACACATGTTAGTAATTCCGTTTTGGAGGTCAAGCCTCCTTACGTGCCAAGCCCTGTCAAGCAGGTTCGCATGCCAAGCCTTGTCAAGCAGGTACGCATGTAGTAGTCCCATTTTTGAGGTCAAGCCTCCTTATGTGCCAAGCCCTGTCAAGCAGGCTCACACATCAAATCCTATCAAGTAGGTACGCATGTTCGCAATCCCATTTTGGAGGTCAAGCCTCCTTACGTGCCAAGCCCTGTCAAGCAGGTTTGCACGCCAAATCCTACCAAGTAGGTCATATGCCAAGCTCTGTTAAGCAGATACGCATGTCAGTAATCCCATTTTGGAGGTCAAGCCTCCCTATGTGCCAAGCCCTGTTAAGCAGGTTCGCACACCAAATCCTGCCAAGCAGGTCGCATGCCAAGCCCTATCAAGCAGGTATGCATGTAGTAATCCATTTTGGAGGTCAAGCCTCCTTACGTGCTAAGCCCTGTCAAGCAGGTTTGCACGCCAAATCCTACCAAGTAGGTTGCATGCCAAGCTCTGTCAAGCAGATACGCATGTAAGTAATCCCATTTTGGAGGTCAAGCCTCCCTATGTGCCAAGCCCTATCAAGCAGGTTCGCACATCAAATCCTGTCAAGCAGGTCCCATGCCAAGCCCTATCAAGTAGGTATGCATATTAGCAATCCCATTTTGGAGGTCAAGCCTCCTTATGTGCCAAGCCCTATCAAGCAGGTTCGCACACCAAATCCTGCCAAGCAGGTCACATGCCAAGCTCTGTCAAGCTGATATGCATGTCAGTAATCCCATTTTGGAGGTCAAGCCTCCCTACGTGCCAAGCTTGTCAAGTAGGTTCGCACGCCAAATCCTGCCAAGCAGGCCGCATGCCAAGCCCTGTCAAGCGGGTACGCATGTCGAACACATCATTTTATTGCAACTTGGAACATGGTTTCTTTTCAAGTTTGCTTATTTGTAATCAAGCCCGTTCGCATGCAAAGCCCTGTCAAATAGGTATGCATGTCAAGTAGGCCATTTCAGGACAAGCTGGAGTCGAGCTTCACTCGTCCCCTCTTTTATTACTTGCGCCAGAGTCAAGCATCATTTGACTCAACCCCTTTAGACCTGGGTGAGCAAGGAAATCCCAGGTCATTTTTAAATAAATTCACAATCCTCATGCATAGGGTAAAGTCAATGTATGGCCAAAATAGTGTCTTTCAACCTTTGCTCATCTCCTAATACTTAGAAGACAAGCAAATGGGGGCAATCTGTAGACACCTAATTTTGTCTGTACCTCAAAAAATTAAGATAAACTTAGGCATTATTTAAAAAATGATAATAAAAATAAAAAAGTAAAAAAAGGGTAAGTAAAAATTAAAAACTAAAAAGTAAAAAAAGAAAAAAGAAAAGAAATGAAAAGAAAAATTGCTGACGGCTTTGCAAATAATGCATCCATTATTGACAAAAAGACAAGCCATCCAAATATATCAGGCTGAAGGAGTCAGAACTCATTCACCCACTCCCGGTCTCTTCTCACTGGAAGGGAGTTGATGAGAGTCACGGGAGGCATCTTGGCTCAGGAGATTCGTCGATGCTTGGATGCTTCCTATTGGAAAGAAGGCAGCAGAGGTGAATATAGAGGGAGAGAATGCTGAGAAAAAAGGGGACGGATTCAGAGAGAGCAAGCCCGAGAGAGCAAGAGTTGGGAGGACGGATTGAGAGAGAGCAAGCCCGGGAGTGCAAGAGTAGGAAAGAAAAGAGAGTGAGAACCAGAAACACTTAGGCCGAGAGGAAGAAATAGAGGGTGTGGCGTTGAGAGATAAGGTGGGAAAGCTCTTTTCTCATTTGGTTCAGCAAAGTCCCCATAACTAAAAGCCAGGGACTTACACATGTAGGCCAAGAGAGTTAAAGTCAGACGCGCAAAGACAGTCTCTTGGGTTTGCCAGCAACTCTACATAAAGAAGAGGAAAAGGGTGTTCTCATCTGTCCCTTGATTGAGTCTAGCTTTCATATCCCTTGTTAGTTCATATCTCTGTCTATAATGACCCTGTCGCATTGTTGTGGGGCTGGGATGAGTATTGGTTGAAGATTTAGGGACTTGGGGACAAACAGGTTTTGAAGTGAAAAAGTGCCGTGACAAAGAAGGGACTCACACCCTTCTCTGGCATCATCACGGTGCTGCCATCTAGCAGCGCCGTTACTGTGTGTGATGGTGGCGTAAACACTGTCGGTGGAGTCACTTGTGGTGAAGGAAACCGCAAGATGAGGCAATCCTGGTGTAACCCAAAACCATGGTGATAGGGAGCGGCTTGCATTTCCTCTGCACTTACGTGTGCGAGGAAATGAAGGAGAAGGGTGCACCACACCCTTCATGGGGTGTGGTGCACCCAATCCCTCCCTCTTCAAAAATAATTTAAAAATAAAAAAATATTTTAGAAAAATAAAAGAAAACATGCAGTTGAAACAAGCATTTTTTAAGAAAATTTTTTGTACTAATTGCAAAAATTTTGGATAAACAATATAATGTTTAACTGTATTATTTTTGTCTTTTTATTTCATTTCAAAAAAATGTAGAAAAAAATTGATTTTGTAAAAAAATATTTTAGTTATGTCATTTAGTCAAGAAAACTTATTATTTTTCAAAAATGTTAGAAGCTAAACAGAAGAAGTATCATAAATTTATCAGTATCACTATTAAAATATATTATAAGTGATAAAAAAAAAGAGATAAAAGTGAGGCGTAAATTCAACATTCACGGCATGGGCCAAACGTGATGTCCTTTTTCTTTTTTTTGAAAAAAATAAAATAAAATAAAATAAAATAATATAATATAATAATAAAAAATAATTAAAAAATTAAGAAAAATAAAAAATATAAAAAAAAAGGATATAAAATTTTAGAGTCATAATTTTGTTAAAAAGTGATATAAAGGGTTTTAGGGAAATTATTCACATTACAAAATATCCTTAAACTTCAAATCCCTGATTAACCTGACGACGGTTGTTAGTGCAGTTGACGAAGTGACTGTAACTGACTATCCTGAGGGAATTACGTTATGAATTATATTGAAGAAATTAATATAGTTCACATAACGTGATTAGCATCCTCATTGAAGCCCATTACCTTTCTTTGAAAGTTCAACCTGGTTCTCAAAATCCTATTCCTTCAAGAACCACAATGCAGGCGGTTGATGAAAGTAGCCGCTATTGACCTTTTTTCAAAATAATACGTCATGGATTAAGTTGAAAAAATTGACAAAATCCTTATGACGTGACTAAACCTCATTCCTCCTAGAAATCCCACCAAAATAAAAGAATAAAAAAATATGAATAAATATGTTTTAGGCAAAAATCAAAGCACAAGTTTGAAATTAGAAGCAACAAAATCCAATGTGGTACCGAAAGGGCGCTGTAGGGTGCTAATACCTTCCCTACACGTAACCAACCCTCGAACCTGATTTCTGTGACATAGACCATAATCTCGGTGTCCGATCTCACCATTTAAAATTAGATCGGTGGTGACTCCAAAAGTTTTTCATAACTTTCTCCAAAAAACCCATCCCCCAAAATCGTTGCCATTCAAACCTGATCTTTCTCAGTCGCCGCAACCCCGCATCGCATGTACGACAATGTAAAACTTTTTTTCTTGTTTAAAATTTTTCTTTCTCTCTTACTCTTTATAAACCTTCTTTCCTTCTCTCTCTTTCTCTCACTCTATCTATCTAAAATTTCTCTCTCTCTCTCTCTATGTAAAATTTCTCTCTCCCTCTCTTTATCCCTCGAAAACTTCTCTCTCCTTCTCTTTCTCTCTAACACTTCTTTATCTCTCTCTCTCTCCCCCTCCCCCTCCCTCTTTCTCTTTAAAACTTCCCTCCTTCCTTGTTGCTTTCTCACTAAAACTTCCCTCCTTCTCTTTCCCTATCTCTCTTAAACTTCCCTCCCACTCCCTCTTTCTCTGTCTCCCCTCCAAAAGTTCCTTCCCTCTATCTCTTTCTAAAACATCCCTCCCTCTCTTTGTCTCTTTTTAAAACCACTCTCTCTCTCACTCTCTTTCCCACTCTAAACCTTCTCTTTCTCTCTTTATCTTTCTCTCCCACTCATTCTCTCTCCCACTCTCTCTCTTAAACTTCTCTTTCTCTCTTCCCCTCCCTCTAACTTACTCTCTTTCTCTCTCTAAAACTACTATCTCTCTTTCCTAAACTGCTCTCTCTTCTTCCCTCTCCCTAAAACTTCTCTCACTCTCTAAAACTTTTCTCCCTCTCTCTCTCTTTGTGACTCACTCCCTCCTTCTCTTTGTCTTTTTTAAAACCACTCTCTCTCACTCACTCTCTTTCCCACTCTAAAACTTCTCTTTCTCTCTTTATCTTTCTCTCTCACTTATTCTCTCTCCCACTCGCTCTCATTTTCTCTCTCTTAAACTTCTCTTTCTCTCTTCCCCTCCCTCTCACTTACTCTCTTTCTCTCTCTAAAACTACTATCTCTCTTCCCTAAACTGCTCTATCTTCTTCCCTCTCCCTAAAACTTCTCTCACTCTCTAAAACTTTCCTCCCCCTCTCTCCCTCTGTGACTCACTCTCTCTCCCTAAAACTTCTCTCTCTTTGAAACTTCTCTATTTCCACTTTTTCTCTAAAACTTCTATCTCTCCCCCACACTCTCTCTAAAACTTCTCTTTCTCTCTCTCCCTCCCTCTTTTCCTCCCTCTCTCTCTTTAAAACTTCTCTGTTTCCCACTCTTTTTCTCTCTCCCTCTCCCCCTCCCTCTTTCCCTCTTTCTCCTACTCTTTCTCACTCTCTCTTTGAAACTTCTTTATTTCCCACTCTCTTTAACACCACCTAAAACTTCTATTTTTCTTTGTCTATCTCTCTCTGTATCTAAAACTTCTCTCTCACACTCTCTCTATGTCTCTCAATCTCACTCTCTCACTTTAACTCCTCTCTTTCTTGCTCTATCTGTCTCCCCAACATGCTCTCTCTAGCCCCAAAATTCACTGTTTCTTTCTCTCCATCTAAAATTTCTCTTTACTCACTCTCTCTCCCTCTCTCTAAAACCTCTATCCCTCTCTCTCTTACTCTAAAACTTCTCTCTCTCTCTCTCTCTCTCTCTCTTTCTCTCCCTAACACACACATATGCTCTCCCTGCAAACTTCTCCCTTTCTCTCTCTCACTTTCTTTCCCTCTCTCTTTCTCTCTCTTACCCTAACTCTCTCTCATGCCTATATCTCTCTCTCTTTGTGTGTTAAAAGCTTCTCTCACTTTCTCTCTAAAATTTCTATCTCTGTCTTTCTCTCTTTGTCTCTCTCTCTCTCTAAAGCATCCCTTCCTCTCACTTTAACTCTGAAACTTCACTCTTTGTCTCCTTGTCCAACACACACATGCTTTCTCTCCCACCAATATTCTCCTCTCTTCCCCAACACACTCTCACTCACTCTCTCCTTGCACCATTCTCTCCCCTTCTCTGTGTCTCTTTGTCTATCTCTCCCTAACATTCTCTCTCTTTAAAACTTCCCTCTCTCTTATTCTCCAACATGTTTGTCTCTCTCTCTTGAAAACTTCTCTCTCTATTTCTCTCTAAAACTTCTCTTTCCTTCTGTCTTCACAACACTCAATCTTACTCCCTCCCCAACATACACTCTTTTCCTCCTTCTCCCTATGTACTCTCTCTCTCACCCTCTCCTTAACATGCACACTCTCTCTCTCCCAAACACACTCTCTATATAATCTACTTTTTTCTCTTTCTAAGATATCTCTCACTCTTTCCCTCACTATAAACTCTTTTCCCTTCTTTCTCTCCCTCTAAAACTTCTCTCACTATCTCTCTCTGTCTCTCCCTCTTATTCCAATATATCTCTTTGTGTCTCTCTCTCATTCTCTCTATCTTGCTCTATAAACCTTCTCTCTCTCCCCCTAACACACACTCTCTCTCCCTCCCCAACACACACACACACACTCCTTCTTTTCCCCAACATTCTCTCACTCACTCTCTCCCCTCACCATTCTCTCTCTCCCTCTCTTTGTCTCTTTGTCTATCTCTCCCTAACATTCTCTCTCCCTATCTCTCTTTCTAAAACTTCCCTCTCTTTTGTTCTCCAACATGTTTGTCTATCTCTTGAAAACTTTTCTCTCTAAAAATTCTTTCTGCTTCTCTCTTTCTCCCTCCCTCTCTCTTCCCAACACTATCTTGCTCCTTGTTAAGTCTGATTTCTTCCATTTTTTCATACCCTTTTTCTTAGTCATTGTTGGTTTAGTGTGTGATTTCAATTATACAAAACTCCTTTTGATAAAATATTGCACAAGCTACTCTCTATGTGATTTTAGGTGAAAACATGAATTTTTGAAGGCTTCTTGTCCTACAAATAAGAGATTACTTGAGGAACAAAAAAAGCATATCTTGGAGAGCAAACAAGAGAGCAATATGCAAAATTAGTGAAAAGAAAGATGTAAGTAATTGATTTCTTGGAGGGCAAGTTAGGTGAGGTGGCTACATATTAGATGGTGATTACTCAACTTCAATGAGAAGTGGCATAAATCCCATGTGATTAGCAAGTTAATTTTGAAAATAGGAAAGAATTGAAGTGCAAGAAGGTAGGTCTTGATTAGTCAAAGATATCTTAAATCAATGAGAGATACTTGCCTCAAAGATAGGAATCCTTTCAAAATTGGAAAAAACTCGCCTAGACTAAGTAGTAATCAGTATTTTGACCATAACTTCCTCTCCAGACCTCTAAATTAGGTGATTCTTAAGCCAAAAGAAAGAGCTACAAATCTTTAGTTGACTATAATGTCCTATTCAATGGCTAAGAGGGAAGAATTTTGTATTCAATTGACAGGTTAGATTGCTGAAAATAGGAAATTGCTTGGGCTACAAAGTGGGACACCCCTCTTGACCTAATTAGGGTTAGAAACTCTATAAATTGAAGTTTGTGGTAGCTTTTGTGGGGAAGGCCTCATGGGTTGAGAACATACACAATTCACTTCAATTTCACCAAGTTTTGAGTTGTGGTAGCTTGGAAGAGTGCCATTGTTTGTGACCTTAGAGGAGAAGAAGCCAAATTGGAGAGGAGATCAAGTCTTGGAACAACATTGATCCCCGAACCAAGAAGTCCCTTTGTTTTCCTTACTTCCTCTTCATCTATTCTTCTTCTTCTCCATTCTTCCTTTGTTTTGTTATGTTTCTTTTTATTTTGGTTTTTTTTTTTTTCAATAATGGGTTGTAACTAAGTAATTCTTTGGGGACTTGCAATGGACCTATGCATGAATAGTTAATACTTTTATTGATCTTGGTTTTATAATGTTGTTTGGTGATTATTTCCTTATACCTATGCTTCATGAACTTAATTGAATTGGGAAATTAGTTGTTTGAGAAAGAATAGAATGATGCTTGGGAAATATTGCTTTATTTTAGGATCAATTGCATAAGTGAACATATGAATCTTAGGATAGGAATACCTAAGATTGTATGCAATCATGATAATACCTTGTTCTTCATGCATTGTTTAACTCTAGCTGATATAGGGATATACTCAATTAGTGTTAAGCGATAGTTCTAATCACCTAAGGAATAAGGTTTAGATGTATTAGTTGCATTGATTGATAGTTCCAAATCAATGACTAAACCAAGGTTGGTAATTGCTAACTAGGATTGCTAAGTTGTAAGAACCCTAATCTCTTGAAATTCATAACAACCCTTGTGTATGTGACCATTACCATTGATAGCTAGTAGTCTTAGTTAATTCTCCTTTGCTCTTTAGTTAATCTATAGTTTAATTCAGTTTCTCAAATAAAGTGTAGGGCAATACAATTTTAGTACTTAGGTTAGTAAAATTCCTTGTGGGTTCAACATCCTCGAATTCTCATCCATTACATTTAAACCATGTATACTTGCACATTAGGATTAGTGTCAGAAATTCACCGTCACTTCCTCCCCAACACACTCTCTCTGTTTGTCTCTCTCCCCCTCTCTTTCTCTTGCTCTCTCTCCTTCTACCCACACACTCTCTCATTCTCTTTTTGTCTCTCTATTTAAAACTTCTCCCATTTTCTCCCTTAAACTTCTATCTCTCTATACCTGAAATTTGTCTCTCACTCAACCTCGATGTCTCTAAAACATCCTTCTCTCACTTTCTTAAACATGTCTTTCCCTTTCCCTCTAAAACTTCTCTCTCTCTCTTGCTCTCCCTAACAAACTTACACACATTCTCTCTCTCTCCAACACTCTCTCCCACTAGGATTCTTTCTCTCTCTCATGTTATCTCTACCTCTCTCTATCTTCTCTCTCTCTCTCTCTCTCCATCTCCTCTCTCCCTTTATCTTCTCTCTTTGTCTCTCTCTCCCTCTCCCCTCTCTATCTTTCTCTCTCTCCTCCTTTGAAAGTTCTCTCTCACTTTGTGTCTCTCTGTAAAATTTTTCTCTTTCTTTCTCTCTTTACCTCTCCCCCTAAAATTTTTCTTTCCCTCTTTCTCTCTCCTAAACTTCACTCTCACCTAGTCTAGCATTAGGAGGCTAATTATTCAAGCTAATAACTTTGAGATAAACCCTGCAATAATTCAAATGATCCAAATTATAGTTCAGTTTGGAGGTGTCCTTAGTGATGTCCTAACCACCATTTGTCTAGCTTTTTAGAGATTTGTGACACTTTCGAGCACAATGGTGTTAGTGAGGATGCTATTAGGCTTAGATTGTTTTCTTTCTCTCTTAGGGATAGAGCCAAGAGCTGTCTATTGTCTTTATCTTTAGGTTCTATTATAACTTGGGATGGCATAGCCTAAAAGTTCCTAGCTAAGTTTTTTCCACCTACCAAAACTACTAAGCTTAAGAATGACATTACTTCTTTCACCTAATTTAGAGAGAGAGTGCAAAGAGAGGGTTAGAAGTTATAGAGAAAAAGATGTTTTAAAGAGATAAAGTGGGATAGAGAGATGTCTTAAGAGAGAGAAGTTTTAGAGAGAGAGAGAAAGAGAAAGAGAAAGAGAAAGAGAGAGAATGTTAAGAGGAGTGAGAGAGAGGGAGAGCAAGGCAAAGAGAGATGTTTTAGGGGAAGGAGAGTGTGTATTAGGGAGAGGAATAAAGAGAGAGAGAGAGAGAGAGAGAGAGAGAGAGAGAGAGAGAGAGAGAGATAGATAGGGAGAGAAAGAAAGAAAAAGATCAAAAAAGAGAGAGATAAAGCTTGGGGGAGAGAAAGAGGAAGGGAAAGAAAGCAAGAGAGAGATAGAGAGGTGGAGAGGTGGAGAGTGAGAGAGAGACAAAGGGAGAGATTTTAGAGAGAGAAAGAGAGTTAGTGAGAGAGAGAGGGAGAAAGAGAGCAAGAGGGATAAAGAGAGAGGGAGGTAAAGAGAGTGAGAGAGAAGGTAGAGAGACATAGAGATAGAAGTTTGAGAGAGCAAGAGAGACATGTTGGGAAGACAAAGAGAGAAATTTTAAATAGAGAGTGAGAGAAGTTTTAGAGAGAGATAGAAACAGAAGGGGAGAGAAAGAAAGAGAAGTTTTATGTAGAGAGAGAGCGAGAGAGAGAGAGAAATTTTAAAGAGAGAGAGGAAGAGAAATTTTAGATAGAGAGAGTAAGTGTGAGAGAAGTTTTAGAGAGAGATGAAAGAGAAGGAGAGAGAAAGAGAGAGAAGTTTTATAGATAGAAAGAGAGAGAAATAGAGAGAGTGAGAGAGATAGAAAGAGAGAAAGAGAAGTTTTAGAGAGAGTGAGATAGAAAGAGAGAAACTGAAGCTTTAGAGAGAGAAAGAGAAAAGAGAGAGGGAGGGAAAGAGAAAGAAATTTTAATGAGAGAGACAAAGACAGAAAGAGGTAGAGAGGAAAGTTTTAGAGGGAAAGAAACCTCGTAGTTTTATGCAACCTCCTATACAAAATCACCAAAAAAAGTCTAGTTAGTAGACTTATAAGTCCAATACATAGCTAAGATTGATTCCATGCATTCTGAAACAAAATCCATTCTTAATTCATATATTGTAAAAATTGATTCTATCCTCCAAAGTCAATCTGCTTCTATTAGGAACTTAGAGACTAAGATTGGATAATTGGCAAGTGCTTTAAGTACTAGACAACATGGTAGTTTCCTTAGTAACACTAAGAAAAATCCTAGGAACCAAAAGTGTAAGGCCATCACCTTAAGAAGTGGTGATATAGTCCCTTCCTTTAGCAAACCTAAGGGTTAATCTTTACAAAAGCCTAGGTGTGACATGACTAGTAAAGGAGAAGGTGAGAGAAGCTATGAGATTGGACAGAAAGATAAGAGGAAGACTAGTGAGAGTAAGAGTGAGATAGAAAAAGAGAAAGGCGTATGTGATGAGAAAAACAAAATGGACCATGAGAGTTCATAATGACTATAGTCCTCCACCTCCTTTTTCAAATATGTTAGCAAAGAACCAAGTAGAGAAGCACTTCTCAAAGTTTTTAGTGGTTTTTAAGAAACTTCACATTAACATACCCTTTGCAGATGTCTTAGAACAAATGCATTCCTATGCTAAGTTTATGAAACAAATCCTTTCTAGGAAGAGGCATTTAGAGGACTTTGAGACTGTAACTCCATGAAGAATGTAGTACTATTCTTTAAAAAAAGCTTCCACCTAAGTTTAAAGATTTGGGTAGCTTTGCCATTCTTTGCACCATAGGGAACTAGTACTTTGGGAGAGCTTTGTGTGATTTAGGAGTTAACATAAACCTTAAGCCTTTATCTATCTTTAGGACACTAGGATTAGGAGAGGCTAACACTACTACTACTATCTACAATTAGCTGATAGGACCCTTATGTCCCCTAAAGGTGTAGTAGAGGATATCTTAGTGAAGGTAGACAAGCTCATTCTCCTAGCTGATTTTATAGTCTTAGACATGGAAGAAGATTAGGAAATCCCTATCATTTTAGGTAGACCATTCTTATCTATAGGGAGGACCTTGATAGATGTACAAAAGGGAGAGTTGACAATGAGAGTGTTACACCAAGAAGTAAAGTTTAGTGTGCTTAAGTCTATGGATGTACCTAGTGAGGCTGAGGAGATCAATAGGATAGATATAGAAGACTTAACCTTCATTTCACAACCAAAAGATTCACAAGAAGCTACCAATTTTAATACCAAAAGCTTTGAAAATAATTAGGCAACAGCACATGTGGATTTTTTGGGTGTGAATACTCGATTGGATGGAAGAAAAACTCACTATGAAATATTTAATCCCCTTGCAACCTAAGACTTAGCTAAGTCATTCTTTGAAAAGCCTCCAAACTTAGAGTTAAACCTATTGCTTAAACACCCCACTCATGTATCCTTAGGGGCTGCATCTACAATATCTCTGAAATTTTCTTCTCCTGTTGATTATAAATAGAAAAAGAAGCTCTTTAGGGATTTAAGCAAGTGCAAAATGATAGTAAGGAGGTCTATATCATTTGATAGAGGAAAGCCATAGGAATTAAAGGGAAAGTCAAGCTAATGACTATAACTTAGAACTACTTCTCTACCCTTCTTTACATGTGTTTTTTGTTTATGTTTTTAGACAGTTTTCTCTTTGTTTAAATTCATTACTTTTAGGTTTGCTTTTAGAAATGTCTTCTTTGTTTTCATTAGGTTTTTAGGCAAACAAGAGGAACAAGAAGAAGGACAACATGCCTCTTACTCCAGCCATGAAGCCAATGCCTATTTAGTTTAGGAAGCCAAGGTGCAGTTCTGCACCCAAGTGAAGCACCCCTATTCGGCTAAGTTCTTCTTCCCCTTATTCTTTGTTTTGTCCAAACATTGAGGACAATGTTTTGTTTAAGTTTGGGGGTGGAGAGCTTAGGGATTGTTTTGGTGCAGTTTGTGCTCTTTCTATTCTTGCATCCATGATTTAATATTATGTTTGGATTAGATTTTAGGGATAAAGGCAAGTGTCTATGATGCAGTATTTTTAATTCTTGTGTTGATTTTATTTTAATTCATGCAATTCTTAGTTAGGTATGCCTAGCCATGTCCAATGTGAGGTACTAGTTGTAGTGAAATCTTCTTAATGAATTCTAGTGAGATGAAAGAGTGAGATAAAATGAATTAGATACTCTAGAACTTGTTTCAATGATCCTTAAGGCAAATTTGAAAGATTGTATGCTAGATTGGGGAAGAACTAGGCCATTTTTGGATAGATTGAGCCTTTCAGGCTTAGCATGAATATTGCATATCCCTACTAGCCTATTTGAGCCTTTATATTCCTTTGTTTGTTTGAACAGTGCAATATATTGAATACCTTAGCCTTGAAAATTCACCATACTTTGTTTTAGAGAGCTTGATGAGATGAAATTTTAGAACAGAACAAGGTGTTGGATTTTTCTAAGCTAAAAGAAAAAATAAAGAGCAAGTGTTAAAAGAAAGTGCTAAATAAAGGTTGTAAGGACAACCTAAAATATCATGCTAGGGTGGCTGTGAAAAAAAGAAAAAGAAAAGTAAAGATGATAAAAAAAAAGGAGAAAAAAGTGAAAAAGGCTAGAAAATCAAGCAAGGTGTGAAACAAAATGAAGAAGAAAAGAGAAAAAGAATGAAGTCAAAAGAGTAGTCTAGAACTTTCAATCAAAAATGCTCTCTTCCCTTTAATTTTCCTTTTACTTTCTCTTGTTTTATATCCCACCTTTATTACATTATAAGCCTAATGAAGTCCTAGGGACCTAGTCTAGCATACTTTCTACTTTTGTGGAGAGGTGTCATGAAGAACAAGCCTATGCAATATCTAAAGTGATTTGAGAGAAACATTAGAGTGATAATTCATGGTTTGCATAGTCCTAACTATAGCTAGTTGCACTTGGCATGGCTAACTTTGTCTTGCTTTGAACTGTATGGTTGAGTTTGATTAACATTTGAATTGAAAATTAGTTGAGTAGTGACTTGCCAAAACTCTTATTTCTTTTCCAATAGTTTGTTAATTCTTAATCTTGGATAGTAAGAGTAAGTTAGGTAAAATTGTCCTTAACTCTTTCTTTTCATCACTTTTGCTTGGGGACAACCAAAAGACTAAATTTAGGGGTATTTGTTAAGTCCAATTTCCATCATATTTTAATACCCTTTTTCTTAGTATTTTATGGTTGTTTATGTGATTTAATTGACTACAATTCACCTTGAGATCAAATGTTACACTAGGTCTTTAATTTTGTAATTTCAAGTGAATAGCATAAAGGATGGAGTTTTCTTGTATTTCAAAGTAAAACAAGGCTGCAATGAGCCTAGATAGAGGTTAGCCAAGGCATGCTTTGAGCCATGCAAGGTGAGGAACTCCTTAAGTATAAGTGGAAAATTGGAAATGAACCTTGAAGATTGGATTTTTCTGAGTAACAGCTAAATATTGGTTCATATCTAGACTTTTTAACATCCAATTTAAAAGATTCTTGATTTCTAGGAATTTAGACATCTCAAGCTTTAAAGTGACTACTCATGCACCATGATTGGATTTGGATAACATGGTCAAATCAGTGGCAAAACTAGGAGTAGTCTGCTTCATGCCCATGTGAATAGTCTATAAAGAATGGACAATATCTTAGGTTACACAAGTCCAATGGCAACATTTCTTATCCGATGTGAGATAGACATCTAGAGTTTTCTAACAAGTACTTGTGGACCACTATAGGACATGTCTAAGGTATAATAATTTTTAGACAAATTTTAAAGTTTAATGGGCTGCCTTAGCCCAATTGAGCCCAGTACCTCATAAGCTAAAGCCAAGGAGGGGTTATGATAAAGGCCCATTTTTCATAGTTAAGTGGATGCCCATGAGTTTTAAGGTAAGTCAACATGGGAAAGCAGCTAGAGTTCAAGATGTAGTCAAATCTTATCTAAATCTCTAAGAAGTGAACCTCCACCTATTCAGCACTCAAGAAAGGCCCAAGATCCACTTTTCCACTCTTAAGAAGGTTCCTAATCAGAATTAGAAGAGTGACTAAGCATGATTTATGGGCTGGATAATTAAAACAAAAGCCAAGATTACATTAGAATTTCCAAGAAAAACCCAATCTACTATTGAGATGTTTTTAAAGTCTTGGGCTGGTTGCATAATTTTATATCCATCTTCCCCTTATTCTTTAGCTTTTCTAGTCTATTTTTAGGTCCTAGTATGCTCATTAGAGTCATGTTTGTATTAGGAAACAATTTACAAGGCTTTGATGGTTTTAATTAAAAAGTAGAAAAATTCTAGTTCTGATTAGAAACTCAACTTTGATCTATTTTTTAGGATTTTGACCATCAAAGAGTTCCAAAATGAAAAAGTGGCCTTCATATTTTAAAATGGACATCTAAGACTTTTCATAATGAGCTAGATTATTCAAATCAGAGTTCGTTTAGGCCTCCAACTAGAGCTGCAAAGTTTGTGCAGAATTCATAGCCCTAGTCCTACTTAGGATAAGATTCTGACTAGAGTGGCAATCAATATTTTGGTAATATCTAGAGCTAAAAGCTTTGATTAGGTAATTCTAAAAGCTATAGAATGCTATGAGAAAGGGTACAACTTTCATGAAGAGACCAAACCCAAATTCTATCGTCCTTAAGTTCAAAATTATGTTGCAAGATCCAAAAAAGATTCAGAGTTCTAAATCAGACCCATTTTGAGAGATCCATGGGTTGGTGGACAATTTGAGGTACTCAATAGCTATAAAACTCTCTTTTTTGACATAGCTTAGAGGGGAGGTTTGACACATCTTCTTAGGGGAAAATTTTGGTGAAGAAAGCAAGAGTGCTATCATCTTGGTAAGGATCTAAGTGTGGTAGCAGAATCTTGGACACATGAATGTGATCCACACGTGAATCTTTGGTTGAGATGTGTTCTTGGAGGCTTGAAGAGGAAGAAAAAGTGTGATCCAAGAAGAAAAGAGACCTTGTTCAAGGGGCATCTAGGAATAGATACCTTAGAACTAGGTTTCTTTAATTCTAGTTTTGCATCTTTGTTCCTATTCTTGTTCTTCTTTATTCCTTTAATTCTTTTCAAGATTCTAATTACATGATGATTTTATCTGTTTAAATCTTGATTTGAATTTTATGATGATGTGTGGCTAAATCTTTATTAGGGATTAGCAATTGAACTAACTTGAATAGTTGGTAAATTAATTGATTTTTCCATTCTTGGACTTAAATATTTCTTTTCTACTCTAAGCTTAATGAATTTAATTAACTAATCACCTAATTAGACTTAAGAAAGAGTCAAGTGATTCTAAGAATAGATATCCCTACTCGAGGTTTAATTGGGTAAAATACATCTAGAGATTAGTAGGATAGGAATATCCCTAACTATAGGTGCAATCTTTTAGATGCTTGAGCTTCATGTATTCCCTAATTCTATTGATATAGACATATAAATCAATTAAATGTAGGGGTAGACCTAATCACCTTAGGAATAAGGGATTAGATATAAAAGTGCATTGATTGGTAATCTAAGTTTAAAGAATAGCAAGATTGTTAGTTGCTGATTATGATTGGTAGTAAAATTTTGAAATCTCTAGTTTTTAAATTCATTAAAAGAACATTCCTGCAATCTGATAGTGTAGTTTTGTATTTTAGTTTAGATTCTTCATTTTACATATTTCCAATTTCTTAAATAGATTTTAGCCTAAGACAATTTTAGTAGTTAGATTATTAGCCAAATCCTTGTGGGTTTGATATCCCCAAAATATTGCTCTAGTACATCTGATAATGTATACTTACACTTAGAAATATTAGTGCAGGTAATTCCATAACAGTCTCCCCCCTGTGTACCTCTCTTCCCCCCAACCTCACTCTCTCTACCTCTCTAACACATACTCTCTCCCTTCCTCTCCCTAAAGTACTCTCTTTGTTTCACCCTTTCTCTAACACTCAAACACTCTCCCCTTAAGACACACTCTCTCTCTCCCCCAAACACTCTCTATACAACTTCTCTTTCTCTCTCTCTCTCTAAAACTCTTCTTACTCTCTCTCTTGCTATAACTCTTCCCCTTCTCTCTCCCTCTAAAACTTCTGTCACTTTGTCTTTCTCTATCTCTCCCTCTTGCTCCAGTATGTATCTCTGTGCCTCTCTCTCTTTCTCTTTATCTCTCTCTCTCCTTTCTCCTTCTCCACCTTCTCTAATACTTCTGTCTATTTATCTCTCTTTCTCACTCTCTCTTAAACTCTTTGATAAGTGCAAAACTTTATATTTTTATTCTCTTTATTTTATAGCTTTTCTAGTCTGTTTCTAGGTCTTAATATGCTTATTAGAAATCTATTTGTGTTAGGAAATGATTTGGCAACTTTGGTGATTTTAACTAAAAAGATGAAGAATTCCTATTTTAATAAGAAACAGACCTCTATGTAGTTTGTGTGGCTTTTCATGTTTTTGACCATCAAGAAGTTCCAAAATATAAAAAAGGCCTTCAAAGATTTTAAAGTAGACATCTAGGATTTTCAAAATGGGCTAGATCATTCAATTTGGACTTAATTTGGTTCTCTAACTAGTGCTTCAAAGTTAGTGCAGACTTCAAAGTTTTAGTCCTACTTAGATTAGGATTCTAATGTGTGTGAAAGTCAGTATTTTAGTGATATCTAGGTTACAAATGTCCAATTGAGGTGATTGGAAAGGCTACACAAAGAGAAGAGGATAAAACTTTTATGGAGAACTCAAGCCCAAATTCCACCATCTTCTACACCAAAACTTTGTCTCAAAGTGCAACATAGATTTAGAATTCTAGAGCAAACCTATTTTAAGAAGATCCATGAGTTTGGGGTGACTTTGTGATGTCTAGTATCTGCAACATACACCTTTCTCAACTAGGAGACTAAGAGGAATGACCTAATGTATAAATAGACTTCTTAGGATTTATTTTACACCTTCTACATCACCTTCTACACCTTCTTCTTCATTTTCTTGCTGCACACAATCTAGAACACTTTTTTTTTCTATTTTTTAACATATTTGGCTAAACTTTTATTTTTAGTTCATGAGGATATCAATCCCTAAACACATGTTGATGGTTTAATTATTTTAGTAAAGTTGTTTCTAATCCTTTCTATGAATTACTTATGTTATTCTAAATTCAAGGCTTTTGATATTTATTTTGATTGGCTTAAATAATGCACTTTGGGTTGATCGAATGAATATCTATTGCTAGATCTAAGGATTATGATACTTAATAGTCCTTTTCCTTATTATTAAGTTGGCAATTATGGACAAGTTTTCATTTAATTCATTGTGAATAGCATAATCTAAGTTAAATAATCCAAACTTGTATGATTGTTGCTTATATCAACCTAATCTCTTTGTACTTAATGCTACTACTACATGAAATATAAGGAGCTTCTTCAAGGTTGTCTAGGAGTTAGATGCTAATGAAGAGCTTGCCTCATTAGTTACCATTAAGAGAGATTTTAGGCAACAGAGCTTATTATTGTCTAGGGTTGATGACTTCATAAGAGGGTAGATTAACTTGATCTTAGGTAGTTATCATTAGATGTGATGGTAAGATTGAACACAACTGAAGTTATTTCTATCTAATACTTTTTTTTCATTCAAATTTGTTTATTTGCTATTATTTAGTTTGCATCCAACCCCCTCCAATTTTTTTTTTATGTTTGCTTTACAAATATCAATGTTTGATTGCTTACACTCTCTGTGGAATCGACTCTTACTCATCCTATCTACTTGTTAGTGATAGGTAAGGTATTTATTTTTGGGTTGCTAACAACATGTTACCCAATTTTGGCACCATTGCCAAGTAGTGTTTCTTATCAAGCTTGATATTCTAATTGCTTTAGAAGTATTATTTAGTCGATACTATTGTCAACTTTTGTTTTCAATTATTTTGTTATTTTTTCCATTTTTTATGATAGTTACACATTTTAGTAGAGTTTCACTTAACTTCTTATTTTATGTTAGAAGAACCATCTAAACTATAGAGACTTAGGACTTCATCAGATTAACTAAACAAACACAGATGGCCAATAACAACAGAACCTTGAAGGAACTTGTTACTCCTAATTTTAACTTATAGCCTTTGTGCGTAGAATTCTTTGCTATAGATAGCCTTTGAACTTAAGTATGGGCTGATTCACTTACTACCCATTTTTCTTGGCCTTGTAGGTGAAGATCCTAGCAAACATCTAAAGGAATTCCATGTGGTGTATTCAAACATGAGACTAATTGGAGTGACAGAGGAGTAAATCAAGTTAAGGGACTTTCCCTTCTCCTTGGCTGATGATGCAAAGGATTAGCTATACAGCCTACCCCCTAGATCCATCACCACATGGAATGAGATGGAAAGGCTATTCTTGGAGACGTATTTCCCAGCTTCCAAGGTAGCAAACATAAGAAAAGAAATCTATGGTATTTGCTAATACAATGGAGAGTCCTTATATGAACACTGGGAAAGATTTAAGAAATTATGTGCAAGCTGTCCCTATCACAAGATTAGTAACCAACTACTAATACAATACTTTTATGAAGGGTTGCTTCCTATGGATAGAATCATGATAGATGTAGCTAGTGGTAGAGCATTGGTGGATAACGCTCCTGTTGAAGCCAGGAGCTTGATTCTAAATATGGCTGCCAACTCACAATAATTTGGCACAAGACAAGATGCCCCCATAAAAATGTTCAATGAGGTAAGTACTTCTTCCATTTAGCAACAAATTTTTGATCACCTCTCTTGCTAGACAAATTGCTATAGGGAATGTCCAACAAGTCAAGGCATGCGGCATATACTCTACAATGGGGCATTCTATTGACATGTGCCCCATGATGCAAGATGGATCTGAGAAACAATTGAACATAGTAGGGGTATTTCTTGGACAACCAAGGAAATATGATCCTACTCCAATACATACAATCCTTGGTGGAGAGATCACCCAAACTTGAGCTATGATAATAGGCAGCTTATCGTAACAAGCCACCTAGATTTAACAAGGGCAACAACCTTTGCAGCCCAAAAAATCAACCTCTCTAGGTAAGTCTTTAGAAGATATTTTCAAATCTCTTGCTATTAGCACTCACCAATTTCGGCAAGACACAAAGGCTAGCATCCGAACTAGAAAATCAAGGGAGTCAACTAGCCACCACATGAGTCATTTAGAGGTACAAGGGTTGGACAAACTTCCATCCCAAATAGTGGTAAATCCAATAGAAAACACCAATGCCATTACCCTAAGGAGTGTGAAGAAACTGGATGAACCAAAAATTAAGACCCCTACCGTAGCAATAGAAGAAAGAAATTGATAAGGAGGTAAAAATTTAACCTAAGGTAATTCCTAATCTCTCTGATTTGATTAAGACTAACCCTCTTCCTTTTCTAATCAAAAGTTTAGCAAAACCAAAGAAGAAGTAGCAAGATAAAGAAATTCCAGAGACATTTTGTAAGGTAGCAGTGAATATACCTTTGTTAGAGGCAATTAAATAGGTGCCAAGGTATATGAAATTTTTGAAAGAATCATGCACCAAAAAGCAAAAATTAAGGGGTAATGAAAAGATAAGTGTAGGGGAGAATGTGTATGCTATTCTTCAAAGAAAACTTCCCCCAAAGTGCAAAGATTAGGTATGTTCACCATCCCATGCAAAATAGGTAACATCAGCAATGAGAGAGCTATGCTAGATTTAGGAGCTTCCATTAATGTTATGCCAAAATCCATTTATGCTTCTTTAAATTTAGGACCTCTTAAGGATATTGGTGTTATTATTCAATTAGCTGATCATACTAATGCTTACCCTAAAGGGGTAGTCAAGGATATGCTAGTGCAGGTGAATGAATTGGTGTTCCTAGCAGATTTCTACATCATAGAAATGGATGATGGTGACTCTCGTAACCCTGCACCTATCTTATTGGAGAGGCCATTCTTGATGACTGATCGAGCTATAATTAATGTTTATGAGGGTATTCTCACCTTCGAATTTGATGGTGAAGTTGTTTGCTTTAACATTTATGAGGCTATGAAGTATCCTAGTGATTTGCATTTTGTTTGTGCTAATAATGTGATTGGTTTTGTAGCACAAGAAGTTTTTGAAAATACAAGCAAAGAGGACCATTTAGAGGTGGTAGTCATTAAACATATGGGGCTAGAAAGAGATGATGAATTTGAGCTAAGTGAAGAATTAAAGGAGATTGTGGCTAAACTACATTCATTGGAAGTGACTCCAAAAAGGTATATAACTTCTTTAATCAAATTGCTTAATTCTTATAAGAAACTTCTACATTCTATTTTACAGGCACCTATTTTAGAGATGAAACCATTACCTACTCACCATCATATTGGAAAAGTTGAATACCACATAACATCTAGCCAAAGATGTTAAACAAAGGTGCTACTTGGGAGGCAACCTAAGAGTGGATAGCAAGCCACAACCAGATTTGTTTTCTCTCCTTGTCCCTTTTACTTATTTTCTATCCTATATTTACTTTTTGTGTTTACGTTGAGGACAATGTAAGTTTTAAGTGTGGAGAAAAGGCATAGGATTTATCAATTTCAATTTTGCAATTTTTAGGACCTTTAATTTGTAATATTTTTATTAATTCTGCAATTCCTTTTTAATAGTTTGTTGCATTTATTGTATCTTGATTATGTGTGCAAAAATTTTAATTTTTCCCTTGGGTATGAATTGGCATGAAAATATTATATGTTGGTTATGTTTTTGAGTGCCCAATGATGCATAGGTAATTAATTAGGTAATAATTGCTATGAACCTAGCTTATGTTAATGGAAATATCTTATAAAGTGAAGTTATGTGTGCTTGAGTCTTTGTAGTTGATTGAAATGATGCTCTTGAGATATTGTGTGAACTAAGTAACGAAGCATGATTAGGAAGTACATGGTTTGCTTTGAGACTATTTCTCTTGTGCTAGGCCTAAACTTGGATTTAAGTAAATAGGGTGGAGAAAGAAAGAAAAAAGAGAGAGATGACAGAAAAAAGAAAAGTAGGAAAAAAGAACAGAAAAAGAGAAGGAAAAATTTTCCTTATTCTACTCTGCTGTCAAAGTTGCTTAACAATTGGGGGATTCGACACCACAAGTATTGACTTTCATGTCAAACAATGACTTAGACATGAGTATGCAAAGCAGTTTGAGTATCACTATGGGCACTTCCACACTAAACTGCAGCTTGGATCATTTGAATTATTGCAGTCTTTATCTCAAGTTATTAGCTTGAATAGTTGGCCTCCTAAAGGTACTACCACTCTTCTAGAGCTATGCATACACAAGGAGAAGACTAGAAATAGGGAAAATCACATCCATCAATTAGAGAAAAAATAAACTCTACCTAAAACACTAACAAGAAAAAAATAAGTCGTCTACCCTAAAATCTGCTATATATGTATTTTTTTCATTTTCTAGAATACAAATCCTAACAAGAAATATTTAAAAAAAAGTAAATGAAACTAAAAGAATCTAATGGGGAAAGGGAAAAGAACAACTTGAAATTAGGCTTTACAACCCAAAAAAATAAAAAGAATAGACATATGTACAAGTATACACTAATATTCCTAAATGCAAGTATACATTATTAGATGTACTAGAGTAGTATTCCTAGGATGTCAAACCTAGAGGGATTTGGCTAATAATCCAAATACTAAAATTGTCTGAGGCTAAAATTTATTTAGAAAATTAGAAATATGTAAAACAAAGAATCTAAACTAAAAATGCAAAACTAAACTACCTAGCTGAAAAGATTGCAAGAATGTTCTTTTTGATGAATTAAAAGACTAGGAATTTCATAATTTCACTAACAATCCTAATTAACAATTAACAATCCTGCTATTCTTTAAACTTAGGATTACCAATTAATGTACTTTTATATCTAATCCCTTATTCCTAAGGTGATGAAGCCTACTCCTGCATCTAATTGATTATATGCCTATATCAATAGATTCATGGAATGCATGAAGTTTGGGCATCTAATATATTGCACCTACAATTGGGTTCCTATCCTACTAATCTATAAATGTATTCTACCCAATTGAACCTAGAGTGGGTTATCTATTCCTAGAATCCCTCGACTCATTCTTAAATCTAATTAGGTGATCAGTCTAATTAAATTCATTAAGCTTAGAGTAGAAAAGAAATCTATAAGTCCAAGAATAGCAAAATAAAATTTATTTACTAACTATACATGTTGGTTTAGTTGCTAATCCCTAATAAAGATTTAGCCACCATCATCATAAAATTCAAATCAAGATTTAAATATATAAAAGTCATCATGTAATCAAAATCTTGAAAAGAATTATAGGAATTAAGAAGAACAACAATAAGAACAAAGATACAGAACTAGAATTAAAGAAATCTAGTTCTAAGTTATCTATTCCTAGACTCCCCTCAAATAAGGTCTCTTTTCTTCTTAGATCACACATTCTTTTCCTCTTCAAGCCTCCAATAACATGTCCCAGTCAAAGATTCAAGTGTAGATAATGTTGTTGTGTACAAGATTCCACTGCCACACTTAGATCCTCACCAAGATGTGCTACACTCCTTCTTTCTTCATGAAGATTTTCCTCCAAGAAGATGTGTCACCCTTCTTTCAATAAACTAGGTCAGAAAATATGATTTTTGCAGTTGCTGAGTACCACAAACTCATCCTAAACCCATGGATCTCTCAAAATGGGTTTAATTCAGAACTTCTAAATTTCTGTCAAACATTACAATGTAATTTCAAACTAGAGGATAAATGAATGTAGGCTTAGGATCTTTATAAAAGTTGTAGCCCTTTCTTTTAGCTATTTGTAGCCTTTTGAATTACCTAATCGGAGTTCTCTAGATCTAGATATTGCCAAAATATTGATTGCTACTCTTAAAATCCTATCTTGAGTAGGGCTAGGACTCTAAATTCTACACAAACTTTGAAGCTTTGGCCCAAATAAGCTCAAATTTGAATGATCCAGCCCATTTTGAAAAGCCTTGGATGTCTACCTTAAAACTCCTAAAGGCCACATTTTCATTCTAGAAATCCTTGATGGTCAAAAACTTGAAAAGTAGATTGGAGGTTAGTTTCCTATCAAAACCAGAATCTTCTCTTTTTTAATTAAAACCACCAAAGCCTTCCAAATCATGTCCTAACACAAATATGAGCATGCTAGGACCTAAAAATAAAGTAGAAAAACTATAAAATAAAAGGGAATATGGATATAAAACTATGCAATAAGCCTAAGACTCAAAAAAGATCTCAATAGTAGATTTGGCCTTTCTTAGATGCTCATGTAATCTTGGCCATTTTTGCTTATGTAGCCCATAACTCATGCTTAGTCACTCTCCAAATTCTATTGGAAACCTTCTTAAGATTAGAAAAGTGGATCTTGGACCTTTCTTGGGTGTTGAATAGGTAAAGGTCTACTTCTTGGAGATTTAGCTGAAATTTGACTTTATCTTAAACTTTATTTGCTTTCCCATGTTTGATTCACCTTAGAACTCTCGGTAACCAACTTAATTATGATCCCTTATCATGCCCTTCAATCTTGGATTAGCTTATAAGGTATTGGGCTCAAGGCAACCCACTTTACAATTTTACGCATCCAACAAACTTCTAACTTTATCCAAAAATTAGTATACCTTAGACACGCCCTTTGGTGGCCCATGAATAGTTGTCATAGATGTCTAGTTTCACATGAAACAAGAATTGCTGCTATTCTGTGTAGCCCAAGATATGGCTAATTATTTATGGACTATTCACATAAGCGTGAACAAAATGCTCCTAATTTTGTCACTAATTTGACCATCTTATCTACATCTAATCAATGGACATGAGTAGTCAATTTAATTGAGATGTCTAGATTCCTAAAATTCAAGAATCTACTTAATTGGATGTCAAAAACTCTAGATATAAGCCAATCCTTAGCTATTACTTAGAAAACTCTAGTCTATAAGGCTCAATTCAAAATTTTCACTTGTACTCAAGGACTTCCTAACCATGCATGACTCATAGCATGCCTTGACTAGCCTCTCTCTGGTTTTGGCTCATTGTAGCCCTTGTTTCACATTGAAATCTAAGAAAAGTCCACCCACTATGCTATTCAATTGAAATTACAAAATTATAGACTTGGTATAATATTTGATCTCAAGGTAAATTGTAATCATTAAATTGCATAAACAACCATAAAAACTAAGAAAAAGGGTATTAAAATATGGTGAAAATTGGACTCAACAAGAGCAAGAAAGTTTTAGATAGAAAAAGAGTGCGTGAAAGAAGTTTCAGATAGAGTGAGAGAAGTTTTAGAAAGAGAGGGGAAGAGGGAGAGAGAAAGGGAGAGTGAGAGAAGTTTTGGAGATAGAGATAGAAAGAGAAGGAGAGAGAACAAGAGAGAGAGAGAGAGAGAGAGAGAGAGAGAGAATTTTTAGATAGAGGGAAAGAGAATGTGTGAAAAGTTTTAGAGATAGAAAGATAAAGGGAGAGAAACAAAGAGAGTGTTGGGGAGAGATGGAGAAGTTTTAGATAGAGAGAGCAAGAGAAGTTTTAGATATAAAGCGAGAGAGAGAGAGAGAGAGAGAGAGAGAGAGAGTGAAAAAAGTTTTAAATGGAAAGAGTGAGAGAAGTTTTAGATCACGAGAGACTGAGAGAAGTTTTAGAGAATGAGAGAGATAGAAAGAGAAAGAGAGAGACAAAGAAAGGGGGGAGAGAGAGCATGGAAGAGACATTAAGAGAGTAGAGGAAGAGAGAGATAAAGGATAGAAATGAAGAAAGAGAGGGAAAGAGTGTGTGTTTAGGGGGGGAGAGAGAATGTGTTCGTGTTAGGAGTTGAGAGTGAGAAAGAGAGAGAAAGGGGGAAGAGAGAAGTTTTATAGCGAGAAAGGGAGTTAGTGAGAGAGTGAAGGGAAGAAAGAGAGAGAGGGAGGGAGGGATGCACAAAGAGAGAGAGAGGGAGAGATTTTAGAGAGAGAAAGAGAGTGAGTAAGGGAGAGGTAGATATAGAGATTGAGAGAGAGAAATGGAGAAAGACACATTGGGGAGAGAGAGAGGAATTTTAAAGAGAGAGAATGAGAGAAGTTTTAGAGGGAGATAGAAAGAGAAGGATAGAGAAAGAGAGAGTGAGAGGAGACTATTGGGGGCAAGAGAAGAGAAGCTTTCAATAGTGAGAGCGTTAAAGAAGTTTTAGTTAGAGGTAGAGCAAGAGAAGTTTTAGATAGAGACAGAGAAATTTTAAAGAGAGAGCAAGAGAGGTTTTAAAAAGAGAGAGAGAGACCAAGAGAGAGAAGTTTGAGAAAGAGAAGGAGAGAGAAAGAGGGAGAGTAAGAGAGAGAGAAGTTTTAGATAGAGAGAGACAGTGAGAGAAGTTCTAGAGACTAACAGAGATAGAAAGAAAAGAGAGAGACAAAGAAAGCAAGAGAGAAATAGAGTGAGAGAAAGGGAAGTTTTAGATAAAGAGAGAGTGTGGGATAGAAAGAAGTTTTTGATAGAGAGAAGTTAGGGGAAGAGAGATTGTGTGAAAGAAGTTGAAGATAAAGAGAGAGAGAGTGAGTAAGAGAGAAAGAGGGACAGAGAGTGAGAAGAATAAAGGGAGGTAGTGAGACTGATAGAGACATAGGGAGGTAGAGAGATAGAGAGACAGAGAGTGACAAAGGAAAGTTTACAGAGAGAGGGAGGGAGAGAGTGATAGAGAGAAGTTTTAAAGAGAGAGGGAGGGAGAGAGAGTTAGAGAGAACTTTTAGAAAGTGAAAGACAGAAAGAGAACATTTAGAGCAAGAGGGTGAGAGAGAGCTAAGGTTCATAGAGAGAGTGAGAGAGGGAGAGAGAAAGAAGTTTTGGAAAGATCAAGAGATAAAGTGAGAGAGAAATTTGAGAGAGAGAGAAAACAAGGGAAGGAGGGAAATTATAGAGAGAAATTTTAGAGAGAGAGATACAGAGAGAGTAGGAGAGACAGAGATAGGGAAAGAGAAAGGGAGGAAAATTAAAGAGAAAGAGAGAGTAAGAGAGAGAAGCTTTAGAGAGAGTGAGAGGGAGAGAGTGTGTTAAGAGAGAGAGAGAGAAGTTTTGGAGAGAGACAAAGAGAGTGAGAGGCAAAGACAGAGAAAGAGAGGTTTTAGGGAGAGAGAGCAATAGAGTGAGAGAAAAAGAAGTTTTAAAGAGCAAAAGGGACAGAGAGAGTAAAAGAGAAATTTGAGAGAGAGAGTGAGAGATATACAGAGAGAGTGAGAAAGGGAGAGA
This sequence comes from Dicorynia guianensis, assembly GCA_037013595.1. Taxonomy (NCBI): domain Eukaryota; kingdom Viridiplantae; phylum Streptophyta; class Magnoliopsida; order Fabales; family Fabaceae; genus Dicorynia; species Dicorynia guianensis. The sequence continues at coordinate 16,529,803 of JASUAB010000007.1, forward strand.
AGAGAGAGAGAAAGAGCAAGGAAGGGAAATTATAGAGAGAACGAGGAAGTGAGAGAGAGAGACAGTAGTCTGGAGTGAAAGACAACGAAGTTTTAGACATAGAGAGAGAGGGATAGAGAGGCAAAGAAAAGGGAGGGATAGAGAAGGAGAAGGGGAGAGAGAGCATGGGAAAGACATTAAGAGAGCAGAGGAATTGAGAGAAAGGAGAGAAATAAAGAGAGAGAGGGAGAAAGTGTGTGTGTTTGAAGTTAAGAAAGAGAGAAAGGGAAGAGAGAGAAGTTTTATAGAGAGAAAGGGGGTTAGTGAGAGAGGGGGAGAGAGTGAAGGGGGAGGCACAGAGGGATAAGGAGAGAAAAAGACATTAGAAAGAGAAATTGAGTGAGTTAAAGATAGAGGGAGATAAAGAGAATGAGAGAGAAATGTTGGGGAAAGATAGGGATAGAGATAGAGAGAGAAAGAGAGAGACAAAGAAAGTTTAAAGAGAGGGGAGCGATAGAAGTTTTAGATAGATAGAGTGAGAGAAATTTTAAAGAGAGAGTGAGAGATGTTTTAGATAGAGAGAGTGAAAGAAATTTTAGAGAGAGAGATAGAAAGAGAAAGAGCGAGAGAGAGAGAGACCATTAGGGGCAGAGAGAAGATTTAGATAGAGAGAAAGTGAGAGAAGTTTTAGGGAGAGAGATAGAAAGTGAAGGGGTGAGAGATGTTTTAGATAGAGAGAGATAGAAAGAGAAAGAGAGAGACAAATAGAGAGCAAGAAAGAGAGAGAGTTAGAACAAGAGAAAGAGAGAAAGAGAAGTTTTAGAGAGAGAGAAGTTTTAGGGGGAGAGAGAGTGAGTGAGAGAAGTTTGAGAGAGAGATAGAGACTAAGTGAGTGAGATAGAGAGAAGGAGAGAGAGTAAGAGACAATGTGAGGGGGAGAGAGTTAAAGAGACAGAGGAAGGGAAAGAGATAGAGTGATAGAGAGAAGTTTTACAGAGAAAGAGTGAGAAAGATTGAGAAAGAAAGATAGAGAGAAGTTTTAGACAGTGAAAGAGGAACAGAGAGAGTGAGAGAGAAAAGTTTTAGGGATAGAGAGAAATTTGATTGAGTAAAAGAGAGTAAGAGAAAGAGAAGTTTTAAAGAGCGAAGGGGAGACATAGAGAGAGGGAGAAAGAAAGAGAGAGTGAGAGAGAGAAATAAAGAGAGAGAGAGAGAGAAGTTTTAGAGGGAGAGAAAGAGGGAATGAAATTCAAGAGACAAAGAGAGAGTGAGAGAGAAATTTTAGATATCAAGAGTGAAACAAAAGTTTTGGAAAGAAAGACTCGGAAGTGTTAGACACAGAGAGAGAAAGAGAGAGAGGGGGGATGGGGAGTGAGAGACAAAGAGAGACAAAGGGAGAGATAGAGAAGGAAAGAGAGTGTGAGAGACAAGGGGAGGAGAGAGAGAGAGCCAAAGAGGCAAAGAAAGAAAGAGAGAGACATAGATAAATAGAGAGAGAGAGGGAAGAGAGACAAGGAGAGAGAAAGGGATAGAGAGAGGGAGGTAGAGTAAGAGAGAGAGTGAAAGAGAGTGAGTGAGAGTGAAGTTTTAGAGAGTGAGAGAGTCATGTTGGGCAGGAGAGAGAAAGAAACCTTTTAGGTTAAGAGACACAAGAGAAGTTTTAGATAGAGGGAGAGAGAGTGTGTGTGCAAGAGAAGTTTTAAATAGAGTAAGAGAAGTTTTAGATAGAGAGTGTGAGAGAAATTTGAGAGAAGAAGAGAGAGAAGTTTTAGAAGAGGAGATAGATAAAAAGAGAAGGAGAGAGAGAGAGAGAGCGAAAAAATTTTAGACAAAGAGAATGTGTGAGAGATTTTTAGAGACTGAGAGAGATAAAGAGAAAGTGAAAGAAATAAAGAGAGTGTTATGGAGAGATGGAGAAGTTTTAGATAGAAAGAGTGAGAAAAGTTTTAAATATAGAGAGAAATTTCAAAGAGAGAGAGTGAGAGAAATTTTAGATAGAGAGAGTATGAGAGAAGTTCTAGATTGAGAATGAGTGAGAGAAGTTTTAGAGAGAGAGATAGAAAGAGAAGGAGAGAGATATAGAGAATAAGAGAGACAAAGAGAGAAGCTTTTGAAAGAGAGAGAGCAGGAGAAGTTTTAGATTAAGAGAGGCAGTGAGAAGTTTTAAAGATAAAGAGAGATAAAAGCAGAAAGAGAGAGATCAAGACACAATAGGAGGGAGAGAGAGAGTGTGGGAAAGACATTGGGAGAGTAAAGAAAGAGAGAGAGAAAGGACATAAATGAAGAAAGAGTAGGAGAGAGTGTGTTTGGGTACGAGAGAGAGAGAGAATGTGTGTGTGTGTGTTGGATGTTGAGAGAGAGAAATAGAGAGGGGGAGTGAGAGAAGTTATAGAGAGAGAAAAGCAGATAGTGATAGAGTGAGGGGGAGAAAGGGAGGTAAAAATTGAGAGAGATAGGGAGAGAATTTAGAGAGAGAAAGAGAGTGAGTGAAAGATAAAGGAAGACAGAGAGAGTGAGAGAGAGAAAAGGAGAGAGAAGTTTTAAAGAGTGACAGAAAAAAGTTTTAGAGAGCAAGAGAGATGTTGGGGAGAGAGAAGCTTTAAAGGGAGAGAGGGAGCAGGAGAAGTTTTAGAAAGAGAGAGAATGAGAGAAGTTTTAGAGAGAAAGATAAACAGAGAAAGAGAGAGAGAGATAATTAGGGGAAAAGAGAAGTTTTAGATAGAGAGAGCAAGAAAAGTTTTAGTTAGAGAGAGAGCGAGAAAAGTTTAAGATAGAGAGAAAGAGAGAAGGATAGAGAAATTTTAAAGAGGGAGCAAGAGAAGTTTTAAAGAGAGAGACAAAAAGTAAAGAAGAGAGAAAGAGAGAGACAAGTTTTAGAAAGAGAGAGAATGAGAAGTTTTAGATAGAGAGAGTGAGATAAATATTATAGATAGAGAGAGATAGAAATAGAAAGAGAGAGAAAGAGAAAGAGCAAGAGAGAGATAGAGTGAGAGAAAGACAAGTTTTAGAGAGAGAGAGAGAGATCATGGGATAGAAAGAAGTTATTGATAAAGAGAAATTTTAGGGGGGAGAGAGAGTGCGTGAGAGGAGTTCAATAGAGAGATGGACAGTGAGTGAGTGAGAAAGAGTAAGAGACAAAGAGTGAGAGGGAGAGAGTGAGAAGGACAGAGGGATGGAGCGAGATTGAGAGAGACAAATGAAGGTAGAGAGATGGAGTCACAGAGAGAAGTTTTAGAGAAAGGGAGGGAGAGAGAAATAGCGAGAAGTTATAGATAGTGAGAGAAAGAAAGAGAACATTTAAAGCTAGAGAATGGGAGAGAGATAAGGTTCATAGAGAGAGTGGGAGGGGGAGAGAGAGTGAAGTTTTAGAGAGATTGAGAGAAATTTCAAAGGGGGAGAGAGTGAGATAGACAAAGGAAGGGAGAGAAAAGAGTGATGAGAGAAGTTTTAGAGAGAAAGAGTGAGAGAGAAAGAGAGATAGAGAGAAGTTTTAGACAATGAAAAAGAGACAAGAAGAAGTTTTAAGGAGGAGAGGAGTTTTATTGAGTGAAAGAGAGTGAGAGAAAGATAAGTTTTAAAGAGCGAAAAGGAGACACAGAGAGAGGGAGAGAGAATGAGAGAGAGTGAGAGAGAAGGTGAGGGAAGTTTTAGAGAGAGTGAGAGAGATAGAGGGAAGTTTTAGAGAGAGAGAAAAGGGGAATGAGGTTTTAGAGACAAAGAGAGAGTGGGAGAGAAATTTTGGGTAACAAGAGTGAGACAGAAGTCTTGGAGAGAAAGACAGTGAAGTTTTATACACAAAGAGAGGGAGAGGTAGGGACAGAGAGGGAGAGATAGAGAGAGAGAGAGACAAAGGGAGAGATAGTGAAAGAGAGAGAGTGTGAGAGATAGCGGGAAGGGAGAAAGGCTAGAAAGAGAATGAGAGAGATGCACAGAGAGAGAGACACAAAGCTTGGGGAGAGAGAAGGACAGAGAGAAAGTGAGAGAGAGAGAGTGAGAGAGTGAGAGAGAGAAAGAGAGTTAGAGAGAGGGAAAGGGGGAGAGAGTTAGAGTATGAGAGAGTGTGAGTGAGTTAGAGACTCATGTTAAGGGGAAGAGAGAGAGAAACCTTTTAGGTAGAGAGATAGTGAGAGAAGTTTTAGATAGAGGCAGAGAGAGTGTGTGTGAGAGAAGTTTTACATAGAAAGTGTGAGAGAAATTTGAGTGATGGAGAGTGAGAGAGTGAGAGAAGTTTTAGAGATAGAGATAGATAGAGAGAGGGAAAGGTAAAGAATGTTTAGATAGAGTATGTGTGAGAAAAGTTTTAGAGATTGAAAGAGAAAGAGAGAAGCATGGGGAGAGTTAAAGAAGTTTTAGATAGAGAGAGAGAGAGAGAGAAGTTTTAGATATAAAGAGAGAAACTTCAAAGAGAAAGAGCAAGAGAAATTTCAAATAAAGAGAGTGTAAGAGAAGTTTCAAGTAGGAAGTGAGTGAGAGAAGTTTTAGAGAGAGAGATAGAAAGAAAAGGAGAGAGAAAGAGAGAGAAGCTTTGGAAGAGAGAGAGCAGGAGAAGTTTTAGATTGAGACAGAGATTGAAAGAGAAAGAGAGAGAGAGAGGCAGAGATGCAAAGAGAGAGAGCATGTGAGAGACATTGAGAGAGTAGAGGAAGAGAGAGGAAGGACAAAAATGTAGAGAGAGAGGGAGAGAGTGTGTATTTGAGTGAGAGAGAGAGAGAGAGAGAGAGAGAATGCATGTGTGTATGCGTTGGATGTTGAAGGAGAGAAATAGAGAGAGTGGGGAGAGAGAGATGCTATAGGGAAAGAAAGGAAGTTAGTAACAATGTGAAGGGGAGAGAGAGAGAGGAAAGGAGAGAGAAAAGGAGACAAGGAGTAAGAGTGAGGGAGAGACTTTAGAGAGAGAAAGAGAGTGAGTGGGAGATAAGGGAGATAGAGAGAGTGAGAGAGAGAGAGAGAAGTTTTAAAGAGAGACAAAAAAAAGTTTTAGAGAGTGAGAGAGGCATGTTGGGGAGAGAGAGAAGTTTTAAAGGGCAAGAGAGGGAGTGAGAGAAGTTTTAGATAGAGAGAGAATGAGAGAAGCTTTAGAGAGAGATAGAAAGAGAAAGAGAGAGAGATTATTGGGGAAAAAGAAAGAAGTTTTAGATAAACAGAGAGAAATAGAGGGAGAGAGAAATTTTAAAGAGGGAGTGAGAGAAGTTTTAAAGAGAGAGAGACAGGAAGAGAAGGAAAAAGAAGGAGAGAGTGAGAGAGAGAAGTTTTAGATAGAGAGAGTAAGAGAAGTTTTAAAGATAAATAGAAATAGAAAGAGAAAGAGAGACAGAGAGAGCAAGAGAAAGACAAGTTATAGAGAGAGAGATCATGGGATAGAAAAAGATTTCGATAAAGAGAAGTTTTAGGGGGAGAAAGGGAGATAATGGGATAGAAAGAAGTTTTCAAAAGAGAAAAGATTTAGGGGGAGAGAGAGAGTGTGTGAGAGAAGTTCAAGAGAGAGACACACTGAGAGTGAGTGAGAGAGAAAGGGGGAGAGAGAGTAAGAGACAAAGAGTGAGGGGGAGAGAGTGAGAAAGACAGAGGGAGGGTGCAAGAGTGAGAGAGATAAAGGATGGGAGAGAGATAAAGTGATAGAGAGAAGTTTTAGAGAGAGAGATAGAGAGAAGTTCTGGACAGCAAGAGACAAAAGGAGAATATTGAGAGCCAGAGAGCAAGAGAGAGATAAGGTTCATAGAGAGAGTAGGAGAGAGAGAGAAGTTTTAGAGAGATTGAGAGATAAAGTCTGTGAGAAATTTGAGGGAGAGAGAGATATACAAGGGAGTGGAGAGAGAGAGAGGTGGTGAGAGAGAAAGGGAGGGAAATTATAGAAAGAGAGAGTGAGAAGAAATACTAGAGAAAGAGATACAAAGAGAGTGAGAGAGAGTGTGCATGTCTGTGTGTTAGGAGTTAAGAAAGGGAGAGAGAGAAGTTTTAGAGAGAGAAAGGGAGTTGTGAGAGAGATAGGGAGAGGCAGAGTGGGATAAAGTGAGAGGGAGAAAGACTTCAGAGAGAAAAAGAATGTGAGTGAGAGATAAAGAGAATGATAGAAAGAAAAGGAGAGAAAAGTTTTAGATAGCAAAAGAGACATGTTGAGGAAGGAGAGAGAGTAAAGATAGAGACAGATATAGAGACAAAGATAGAGAGACAGAGAGAAAGTTTAAAGAGACAGAGCAAGAGAAGTTTCAAATAGGGAGAAAGTGAAAGAAATTTTAAAGAGAGAGAGAGTGAGAGAAGTTATAGATAGGGAAAGTAAGAGAACTTTATGAGAGAGGAAGAGATAGAAAGAGAAGAAGAGAGAGCGAGGGAGAGAGACTACTGGGGAAAGAGAGAAGATTTAGACAAAGAGAGAGTGAGAGAAGTTTTAGTGATAGAGAGAGATAGAAAAAGAGCAAAAGAGAAAGAGGTTTAAGAAGAGAAAGAGAAGTTTTAGAGAGACAGAAAGAGAGAAATTCAAGGGGGAGAGATAGCATGAGCAAGTGAGAGACAAAGAGTGAGGAGGAGAGAATGAGAGAGACAAAGGTATAGAGCAACAAAGATAGAGAGAAAGAGACATAGAGAAGTTTTAAGAGAGATAGAAAAAGAGTAAGAGAGAGTGAGGTAGAAGCAGAGAAAGAGAAGTTTTGGAGAGAGAGAGAGAGAGAGAGAAAAGTTCAAGAGAGAGAGACAGATCTCTCACTCTCTGTTTATCCCTCTCCCTAACACACACACTCTCTCCCCCCAAAATGTCTCTCTTTGCCTCCCTTTCTCTCACTTGCCCTCCTCCAAACATTCTCTCCATGTCTCTATCTCCCTAAGACACACACACTCTCTTCCCTTTACATGTCCTTCTTCATCTCTCTCTCAAACTTATCTATCTCGCTCTTTTAATCTTCTCTTTCAAACATATCTTTATCGCACTTTGTTTGTTTAAAACATCTCATTCTCTCTTGCTCTATTTGTAAAATTTCTCACCATCTCTTTGTATTCTCTCTCAAACTTTTCTCTTTCCCTCTCCCACTCTTTCTAGAACTTCACTTTGTCTCTCTCCCCTACCACATGCTCTCCCTCTCTTGTGCTCACTCTTTCTCTTTCTCTCTCCTTGTCTTTCTATCTCTCTTTGTAAAACCTCTTTTACTTTCTTTTTCCTCTCTAAAACTTCTCTCACACTCACTCTCTCCATCCAAAACTTTTTTCGCCCTCTCTCTCTTTAAAATTTCTCTCTCGCCATCCAAAACCTCTCTCTATCTAAAACTTCTCTCGCTCTCTCTCTTTCTCTCTCCTTCTCTTCCTATTTTTCCCTCTCTAAAACTTCTCTCACTCTCTCTATCAAAAACTTCTCTCTTTATTTAAAATTCCTCTCTCTCCCCCCACATGTCTCTCATGCACTTTAAAACTTCTCCCCCATTCACCCTCTATCTCTCTCTCTCATACACACTCTTTCTCACTCTTTGCCTCCCTCTTCCTTTATCCCTCTCTCCCTCTATCTTTTCTCTCTCTTCTCACTTACTCTCTTTCTCTCTCTTGCTTTCTCCCCCTACTCTCTCACTCTCCCCCTCTCCTCTCGCTCTCTCTATCCCTCTCCCTAACACACACTTTCTCTCACCCCAAAAATGTCTCTCTCTCACTCCTCCCAAAATTCTCTCTCTCGCTCTCTTTGTGTTTCTCTTTGCCCAAGATACATACTCTTTCTTCCCCCTAACATCGACCTCTTCATCTCTTTCTCTCTCTCTAAAACTTCTATCTCTAAAACATCTCTTTATCCCACTCTGTTTCTTATAAACATCTCTTTCTCTCTTGCTCTCTCTTTAAAACTTCTCACCCTCTCTTTATACTCTTTCTACTTAAAGCTTCTCTCTCTCCCTCTCCCACTCTTCCTAAAATTTTACTTTCTCTCTCTCCCTTTGACACTCTCCCTCTCTCTCTCCATCTCTAAAACTTGTTTGTCTCTCTCCTTATGTTTCTCTCTAAACCTTTTGTTTCTCTCTCTAGAGGTTTTCTCTCTCTTTGTCTCCTTCTCTGTCTAAAATTTCTATTCTCACTCTCTCCTTTCCGAAACAACCCTTTCTCTCACTCTTTATAAAAGTTCTCTTTCTCTTGCTCTCTCTCTTTCTATCTCTCTCTCTTAAACTTCTCTCACTAACTTTTTCTTTAAAACTTTTCACACTCTCTATCAAAATTTTCTTTCCCTCTCTCTTTAAAATTTTGCTTTCTCTATATATATGTATATCTAAAACTTCTCTCACTCTATCTATCTCCAAAACTTGTCACACACTCTCTCTATCTAAAAATTTTCGTGCTCTCTCTCTGTCTTGCTCTCTCTCCTTCTCTTTCTATCTATCACTATCTTTAAAACTTCTCTCGCTCTCTCATTCTCCCCCTCTCAAATTTCTTTCACACTCTCTCTATCCAAAGCTTCTCTCACTCACTTTCTCTTCCTCTCTCCCTAAAACTTCTCTCTCTTGCTTACTCTCTTTCTCTCTCTCTCTCTAACTTACTCTCTCTCATACTCTTTCTCTCTCTATCCCTTGCTCTCTGTGTCTAAAACTTCCCTGTCTTTCTCTCCAAAACTTCTATCTCTCTCTCATTATCAAAAATTTCTCTCTCACTCTCTTTGTCTCTAAAACTTCTTTCTCTCTTTCTCTCCCTCTAAAACTTCCCTCTCTCTCTCTCTTTCTCTCTTTGTTACTCTCATTCAAATGTCTCTGTCTCTCATATTCACCCTCTCTCTTTCTCACTCTAGCACTTCTCTTTCTCTCTCTCTTTCTAACTCTCTCTATCTCTAAAACTTCCCTCTCTTGTTCTCTCTCTCTTTTTCCCTTTCTATCTCTCTTTAAAACTTCTCTCACACTTACTCTCTCTACCTAAAACTTTTCTCACTTTCTCTCTCTTTAAAATTTCTCTTTCTCTCTCTCTATCTAAAACTTCTTTCAATCTCTCTCTACCTAAAACTTCTCTTTCTCTCTCTCTCTCCTTCTCTTTCTATCTCTCTCTAAAACTTCTCTTACTCTCTCTATCTAAAACTTCTCTCTCTATTTAAAATTTCTCTATATCTCCCAAACATGTCTTTCTCACTCTCTGGAACTTCTACCTCTATGTCTCTTTAAAACTTCTTACCCTCTCTCTCACAAACTCTCTTTCTCTCTCTAAAACTTCTCCCTCTACCTCTTTCTCTTACTCTTCACCTCTCTATCTCTCTATCTCTCTCTCACTTTCTCTCCCTTCCTCTTTCTCCCCAAGCTTTCTCGTTCTTTCCATCTTTTTCTTTCTTTCTCTCCCTATCTGTCTTTCTCTCACTCTCCACCTCTTTGTCTCTCTATCTCTCTCTCTCTCTTACTTTCTCTCCTTCCCTCTCTCTCCCCTAAGTTTTCTCTCCCTATCTTTTTCTTTCTTTGTCTCCTATCCATCTCTCTTTCTCTTTCCTTCTGTCTCTCTCTTTCCCTATTCTTTCTCTCCCTTTCCCTCTTTCTTACTCTCTTTATCCCTTTCCCGAACACATACTCTCTCCCCCTTAAAACATCTTTCTTTGCTTCCCTCCCTCTCTCTCACTGCTCTCAATATTCTCTCTCTCCCTATCTCTCTCTATCCCCAAGACACACTCCCTCTTCCTCCCTAACATCTCCCTCTACATCTCTCTCTCTCAAACTTCTCTCTCTCTCTCTCAAATACTTCTTTCTCTCTGTGACATCTCTCTATCCCACTCTGTCTCCTTAAAACATCTCTTTCTCTATAACTTTTCACCCACTCTTTGCATTCTCTCTCTAAAACTTCTCTCTTCCTCTCCTACTCTTTCTAAAACTTTACTTTCTCTCTCTTCCTCTAACTCTCTCTCTCCCTCCCTAAAACTTCTCACACTCATACTCTATCTACCACTCTCTAAATGTTCTCTCCCTCCCACACTAACTTTTTCAAACTTCTCTCCCTATGTCACACACTCTCTCTCTAAAACTATTGTCTCTCTCTAAAGCTTCTCTCTCTTTCTCTCCCTCTCTCAATCTAAAATTTTTATCTCTCACTCTTTGTCTAAAGTAACCCTCTTTCTCCCCCTTTCACTCACTCTCTCATTTTCTCTAGAACATCTCTCTTTCTATCTAAAACTCTATCTCTCTCTTTTTGTCCAAAATTTCTCTCTCTAAAACTTTCCTTTCTCTCTTTCTCTCTCTTTCTAAAACTTCTCCTAGTCTATCTCCCTGTCTTTAAAACTTCTCTGCTCTCACACACTCTCGGAAACCTTTGTTTGGCTGTCTCTTTCTCTCTCTCACTCATATTATGTCTCTCTTCTCCCAGTGCATAGACACACTTTCTCTCGCACTCAAACACATACTTTTTCTCTCTCTCTCTCTCTTCATTTCTCGTCTTTCACTCTCTTCCCCTCTCTATGTCTAAAACTTCCTACTTTTTCTCTCTAAAACTTCTATTTCTCTCTTTTTCTAAAAGTTCTCCCTTTCTCACTTTCTTTCTAAACCTTCTTTCCCTTTTTCTCTCCCTCTAAAACTTAAACTTCTCTTTCTCTTATTCTATCTCTCTCTTTAAAGTTTTCTCACTCTCTCTCTCCCTCTCCCTCTCTCTGTTTGTCTTTCTAACTCTCATTGTCTCTAAAACTTTTGTCTCTCTTTCTCTCTCTCTCTCTTTCAAAAACTTCTCTCACTCTCTCTATCTCTTTAAAACTTCTCTTGCACTCACTCTTTGTATCCAAAACTTCTTTTTTTCTCTCTCTCTCTCCCTTTAAGGTTTCTCTCTCTCGCTCACTTGCTCTCTCTCTGTCTCTCTCTGTGCTTCTCTTTCTATCTCTTTGTCTAAAACATCTCTCACTTTCTCTTTCTCTAAAACTTCTTTCTCTCTTTATCTAAAACTTTATCACTCTCTATCTAAACTTCTCTTGTTCTCTCTCTCCCTAACACACACACGTACTTTGTCTTTCACTCTCTTCCTCTTCCTATCTCTCTCTCTAAAACTTGTCTCTTTCACTCTCCTTCCCTCCCCAACATCCTCTCTTGCACTCTAAAACTTCTCTCTTTGTGTCTCTTTAAAACTTCTCTTACTCACTCTCTATCTTGCTCTCTTCCCACTCTCTGTCACTAACTCTCTTTCTCCTCTAAAACTTCTCTCTCTATCTCTCTCTCACTTTCACCTCTCTATTTCTCTGTCTCTCTCTCTTGCTTTGTTTCCCTCACACTTTCTCTCCCTTATCTTTGTCTCTCTCTCCCTCTATCTTTCTCTATCTTCTTCTTTCTTTCTCTCCTTCTCTCTCTCTCTCTCTCTCTCTCTCTCTCTCTCTCTATCCCTCCCCCTAACACACACACTCTCTCCCTTAAGAACGTCTCTCTCTGCCTCCTTCTCTCTCTCACTCCTCCCAACTTCTCTCTCTCCCTCTCTCTATGTGTCTCTATCCCTAACACATACTCTCTCTCTTTCTTGCCAATATCTCCCTCCCATCTCTCTCTCAAATGTCTCTTTCTCTCTGTAAAACTTCTCTCTCTTTGAAACATCTTTCTATCCCACTTTGTTTATTTAAAACATCACTTTCTCTCTTGTTCTCTCTAAAACTTCTCAAGATCTCTTTGAACTCTTTCATTAAAACTTTTTTCTTTCTCTCTCCAACTCTTTTTAAAACTTCCACTTCTCTCTCTTCCTCTAACACTCTCTTTCTCTTTTTCTCTCTTTCTCTTTCTATCTCTCTTTCTAAAACTTCTTTCACACTCACTCTCTTTATTCAAAACTTCTCTCGCTCTTTCTCCTTAAAGTTTCTCTCTCTAAAACCTCTCTCTTCCTCTCCATCTAAAACTTCTCTTGCTCTATCTCTTTCTCTTTCCTTCTCTTCCTATCTCTCTCTCTAAAACTTCGCTCAATCTCTCTCCATCTAAAACTTTTCTCTATTTAAAATTTCTCTCTCTCTCTCTCTCTCCCCAACATGTCTCTCACACACTCTAAAACTTCTCTCTCATTTCTGTCTTTATTCTCTCTCACTCTCTGTCTCTCACTCTCCCTCCACGTTTCTCTCTCTCCCCTTCTCTCTCACTAAGTCTTTTTCTCTCTCTGTCTCTCTTTATCTTTTTCTTTCTTTCTCTCCCTCTCTCTCTATATTTTTCTTTCTTTCTCTCCCTCTCTCTCTGCCCTCTCTCTCTTGCTCTCTCTATCCCTCTATCTAACACACACTCTCTCTCCTTATAAAACATTGCTCTTTACCTCCCTTTCTCTCTTACTCCTCCTAAATATCTCTCTCTCCCTCTCTCTCTGTCTCTCTCTCTCCCCAAGACACACACTCTCTTACCCCCCCAACATCTCCCTCTCTATCTCTCTCTCTCTTAAACTTCTCTTTCTCTCTCTAAACTCCTCTCTCTTGCTCTCTCTTTCTCTTTCTATTTCTCTCTATCTCTAAAACTTCTCTCTCTCTTTTGCGCTCCCTCTTTCTCTCTTCTTCTCTTTCTAAAACTTCTCTCATTCTCTCTCTATCTAAAACTTCACTCGCTCTCTCTCTTTAAAATTTTTCTCCCTTTCTTCCCAACATGTCTCTCTTGCTCTCTAAAACTTCTCTATGTCTCTCTCTAAAACTTCTCTCTCTCACTCTCTCTGTTCCTCCCTCTATCTCCCACTTACTCTCTTTCTCTCTCTAAAGTTTCTCCCCTTCACTCTCTCACTAACTCCTTTTCTCTCTCTAAAACTTCTCTCTATCAACTCTCTTTCTCTCTTTTCCTCTCCCACCTCCCAACTCCTAACACACACACACATTCTTTGTCTCCCTTGCCCCTAAACACACACTCTCTCCCTTTCTCTTCATTTCTGCCTTTTCTCTCTCTTCCTTTCATTACTCAATGTCTCTCCGATTCTCCATCTCACTCGTTCTCTTTGTCTCTCTAACTTTCTCAATCTCTTTCTCTCTCATTCTCTTTCTATCTTTCTCTAAAACTTCTCTCACTCTATTTCTATCTAAAAATTCTCCATCTCTCCCCAACACTCTCTATTTCTCTTTGTTTCTCTTTCTATCTCTCTATGTCTTTAAAACTTCTCACACACTCTCTCTATCTAAAGATTCTCTTGCTCTCTGTATCTCTTGCTCTCTCTCCTTCTCTTTCTATCTATCTCTATCTCTAAAACTTCTCTCACTCTCACTCTCTCAAATTTCTCTCACACTCTCTTTATCCAAAACTTTTCTTACTCTCTCTTTCTTCGTCTCTTGAAAACTTCTCTCATACACTCTCTCTATCTAAAACTTCTCTTGCTAAATTTCAACCTAAAACATCTCTCTTTCTTGCACCAACATGACTCTCTCTAAAACATTTCTCTCTATCTCTCTCTAAAACTTCACTCTCTCACTCACTCTCTTTGTCGCTCTCCCTCTCTTACTCTTTACCTCCGTCTCTCTCTATCCCTGTCTCCCTCCCTCTCTCATAACTCTTTGTTCTCTCTTAGATTTCTCTATCTCTTACTCTCCACCTCTTTGTCTCTCTATCCCTCTCATTTTCTCTCTCTTCTTCTCTCTCTCCCCAAGCTTTGTCTTTTTCTCTTGTTCTCTCTCTTGTTGACTCTCTCTCCTTCTCTCTCTCTCTCATTTTCTCTCTTTATCCCCCTCTCTCTCTCTCTTTATGTTTAAAACTTCCTTGTCTTTTGCTCTAAAACTTACATCGCTCTCTTGTTATCTAAAATTTCTCTCTCACTCTCTGTCTCTAAAACTTCTTTCCCTCTTTCTCTTCTTCCAAAACTTCCCTCTCTCTCTTTCTCTATCTGTCTCTCCCATTAAAATTTCTCTCTCTCTTTCTATCTCTCTCTCTTTCCTGCTCTCTTTATTTCTCTCTCTCTCTCTTTCTTTCTCTCTATTTGAAACTTCTCTCACTCTCTCTACTTAAAACTTCTTTTGCTCTCTCTCCTTCTCTTTCCATCGCTCTCTAAAATTTTTCTCACTCTCTTTATCCAAAACTTCTCTTGCTATTTAAAATTTCTTTCTCGCTTACTAAAACTTCTCTCTTTGTGTCTCTCTAGAACTTCTCTCTCGCTCACTCTCTACCTCACTCTTTCTCTCTCTCTCCACCTTTCTCTCACCAATTCTCTCTCTTTCTTAAACTTCTCCCTCTATCTCTCTCTCACTCTTCACCTCTCTATCCTCTCTTGCCTTCTCTCCCTCCCTCTCTTTCTCCCCCAAGCTATGTCCCTCTTTATCTTCTTCTTTCTTTCTCTCCCTATCTATCTCTCTCTCCCCCTACCCCTCTCTCTCTCCCTCTCTTTATCCCTTTGCCTAACACACACTCTCTCCCCCCCAAAAATATGTCTCTCTTTGCCTTCTTCTCACTCCTCTCAACATACTCTCTCTCCCTCTCTTTTTATGTCTCTCTCTCCCTAAGACACACAGTCTCTCTTCTCCCTAACATCTCCTTCTCCATCTCCCTCTCTCTTAAACTTTTGTTTCTTTCTCTCTTAACTTCTCTCTCTTAGAGACATCTCTCTATCCCACTCTGTCTCTTTAAAACATCTCTTTCTCTACAACTTTCCACCCTCTCTTTGTACTTTGTCTCTAAAACTTCTCTCTCTCCCTCTCCTATTCTTTCTAGAACTTCACTTTATCTCTCTTCCTCTAACTCTCTATCTCTCTCTCTCTCTCTCTCCCTTCCTAAAACTTCTCACACTTATACTCTATTTGCCACTCTTTAAATGTTCTCTCTCTCTCTCACACTAACTTTTTGAAACTTCTCTCCCTCTCTCTAGAACTTCTTTATCTCTCTCCCTATGTCACTCTCTCTCTCTTTCTCTCTTCCTAAAACTTTTGTCTCTCTCTAAAGCTTCTCTTTCTTTCTCTCCCTCTCTCTATTTAAAATTTTTATCTCTCACTCTTTCTCAAACAACCCTCTCTCCCCATCTCTCACTATCTCTTTCTCACTCTAAAAGCTCTCTCTTTCCCTCTTGCTTTCTCTCTTTATCTCTCCATCCTTTTGTCTGTCAGTCTCTCTTTCTCTTCTCTTATTCTCTCCCCTAAGCTTTGTCTCTCTCTATGTCTTTCTATATTTTTCTTTATTTCTCTCTTAATATATATCTCTTTCTCTCCCCCTCCCCCTCCCCCTCTATCTTTGTCTCTCCCTCTCTCTTACTCTCTTTATCCCTCTCCTTAATACACACTCTCTCTTTGCCTCCCTCTCCCTCTCTCACTCCTCTTAACATTTCTCCCTCTCTCTCTCACTCTGTGTCTCTCTCTCCCCAAGACACATACTTTCTCTCCCTCTCTAACATCTCCCTCTTCATCTCTTTGTCTCAAACTTCTCTTTCTCGCTCTTGCTAAAACTTCTTTCTCTCTCTGGGACATCTCTTTATCCTGCTTTAACTCTTTAAAACATCTGTTTCTCTATAACTTTTGATCCTCTCTTTGTACTCTCTCAAAAACTTCTCTCTCTCCACTTCCTACTCTTTCTAAAACTTTACTTTCTCTCGCTTCCTCTAACTCTCTCTCTCCCTCCCTAAAACTATCTGCCACTCACTAAATGTTCTCTTGCTCTCACTAACTTTTGGAAACTTTTCTCCCTCTCTCTCTAAAACTTCTCTATCTCTCTCCCTTTGTTGCTCTCTCTCTCTTTCTCTCTATCTCTGTCTAAAACTTCCTCTCTCTTTCTCTCTCTCTATCTAAAACTTCCCTTTCTCTCTTTCTAAAACTTCTCTTAGTCTATCTATCTCTTTCTAAAAGTTCCTTGCTCTCACACTCTCTCTAAAACCTCTATCTGTCTATCTGTCTATCTGTCTCTCTTTCTCTCTCTCTGTGCAACACTCTCTCCCTTACCAACACACTTTCTCTCCTCCCAACATGCAAACATAATCTCTCTCTTGCCCTACCAAACACATGCTTTTTCTCCATCTCTCTCTCTCCCCCTCTCTTTATCTAAAACTTCTCTATCTTTTTCTCTAAAACTTCTTTTTCTCTCTATATAAAATTTCTCCCTCACTCTTGTTCTCTCTAAACCTCTTTCCCTTTTTCTCTCCCTCTATAACTTGAAACTTCTTTTTCTCTTCTTTTATCTTTCTCTCTAAACTTCTCTTGCACTCATTCTCTCTGTGTTTCTCTTTCTATCTCACAAAATCTCTAAAACTTTCCTCTCTCTCTAAAATTTCTTTGACTCTCTCTACCTCTTTAAAACTTCTTGGACACTCACTCTCTCTATGTGAAATGCTCTCCCTCTTTCACTTTAAGGTTTCTTTCTCTTTGTGTCCCTTGCTTGCTCTCTCTTTCTCTTTTTCTCTTTCTATCTCTCTCTCTTAAACTTCTCTCACTCTCTCTCCCTACCTAAAACTTCTCTCGCTCTCTCTCTCCCAAACATACACATATGCACACTTTCTCTCTTTTTCTCTCCTTCTCTTCCGATCTTTCTCTCTAAAGCTTGTCTTACTCTCTCTATTTAAAGTTTCTCTCTCTCTACGTCGTTAACATGTCTCTCTCTCACACTCTATAACTTCTCTCTCTGTGTCTCTCTAAAATTTCTCTCTCGCTCACTCTCTTTATCCCTCTCTCCCACCCTCTTTCTCTCTCTCCCCCTCTCTCTGTGCTAACTCTTTCTCTCTTTAAAACTTCTTTCATTGTCTCTCTCTCACTCTTTAACTCTCTATTTCTCTATCTCTCTTTCTCTTGCTTTGTCTCCTTCCCTATCTTTCTCCCTTAAGCTTTCTCTCTCTCTCTCTCTCTCTCTCCATCTTTTTCTTTCATTCTATCCCTTTCTTTCTCTCACCCTTTCCCTCTCACTCTCTCTATCCCTCCCCCTAACACACACTTTCTACCCTCAAAATGTCTCTCTCTACCTTTGTCTCTCTTTTGCTTCTCTCAACATTCTCCCTCTGCCTCTCTCTTTATGTCTCTATCTCCCCAAGACACACACTCTCTCTTCCCCCTAACATCTCCTTCTCCATCTCTCTCTCAAACTTCTCTTTCTCTCTCTCTAAAACTTCTCTCTCTCTGAAACATCTCTCTGTCCCACTATGTCTATTTAAAACATCTTTTTCTCTCTCACTCTCTCGCTACAACTTCTTACCAACTCTTTGATCTCTTTCTCTAGAACTTTTCTCATTCCCTTTCTTACTCTTTCTAAAACTTGACTTTCTCTCTCTCGTTCTAACACTCTTTCTCTTGCCTTTTCTCTTTCTCTCTCTTTGTCTTTCTATCTCTCTCTCTAAAACTTCTCTCACTCTCTTTGCCTCTATAAAACTTCTCTTGCTGTCTCTCTCTCTCTCTCTTTGTCTCTCCTTATTTGAAACTTTTCTCACTCACTTCCCTCTTTCTCTTCCTATCTAAAACTTCTCTGCTCTTTCTCTTTCTCTCTCCTTTTTTCCTATCTCTCTCTAAAACTTCTCCCACTCACGATCTAAAACTTCTCTCTCTACTTAAAATTTCTCTCTCTCCCTAACATGTCTCTCATGCACTTTAAAACTTCTCATTCACCCTTTGTCTCTGTCTCTCTCTATCTTTGTCTCACTCTCACTCTCTGCCTCCCTCTCTCTTTATCTCTCTCTCCCTTATCTCTCTTTCTCTCTTTGTCTCTCTCTTGTTTTCTCTCCTCCCTCACTCTATTTTTATCTTTCTTTCTCTCCTCTCCCCCTCTCCTTCTCTCACTCTCTCTATCCCTCTCCTTAACACACGCTCTCTCCCCCTAAAACATGTTTCTTTGCCTCTCTTTCACTCTCCCTCTCTCTCTAACTCCTCCTAAAATTCTCTCTCTCCCTAAAACATACCCTCTTCCCCCCAATATCTCCCTCTCCATCTCTCTATCCCAAACTTCTCTTTGTCTCTCTCTAAAACTTTTCTCTCTGAAACATGTTTTAATCCCACTTTGTCTCTTGAAAACATTTCTTTCTCTCTCGTTCACTCTTTTAAACTTCTCACCTTCTTTTTGTATTCTCTCTCTAAACTTCTCTCTCTCTCTTCCTCTTCCACCCTTTCTAAACTTTCACTTTCTCTCTCTCCCTCTGTCTCTCTCTGTATCTCTAAAAATTATCTATCTCTCCCCCTATGTCTCTCTCTCTCTTTCTCTCTCTAAAACTTTTGTCTCTCTCTAAAGGTTCTCTCTTTATTTCTCTTCCTCTCTCTATCTAAAATTTCTATTTCTCCCTCTTTCCTCTCTAAAAGGATGCTCTCTCTCACTCTCTTCAAAAGCTCTCTCTCTTTCTCTTGCTTTCTCTCTTTGTCTCTTTGTCTTTGTCTATCTCTTTCTCTCTCACACTCTCTCTAAAACATTTGTCTCTTTCTATTTAAAATTTCTCTCTCACTCTTGGTCACTTTGTCTCCATCACTCCCTCCCTCTCTCTCTTTAAAAAACTTCTCTTTTTCTCTCTCTCTAAAACTTCTCTTTCTCTCTTTCTCTGTCTCTTTCTAAAACTTCTCTCACTCTACCTATCTCTCTCTAAAACTTCTCTACTCTTGTGCTCTCCTTTGTCTATCTATCTGTCTCTAAAATTTTTTTGTTCTCGTGCTCTCCCTTTATCAATATATTTGTTGCTAAAACTTCTCTACTCTTACACCCTCTCTCTAAAGCATTTGCTTGCCTGTCTATCTCTCTTTCTCTCTCTCTCTCTGCAACACTCTTTCTCCCTCACCAACAATCTTTCTCTCCCCTAACACATAGACACACACTCTCTCACCCCTAAATACATACTCTTTCTTTCAATCTCTCTCTCTTCATTTCTCTCCTTTCTCTCTTTCTCTCTCTCCCTTCCTTTGCTCTCGCAATGTCTCTACCCTACTCTATCTCTCTCTCCCTATCTTTGTCTAAAACTTCCCCTTCTTTCTCTCCAAAACTTCTATGTCTCTCTCTATCTAAAATTTCTCCCTCACTCTCTTTCTCTTTAAACCCTTTTTCCTTTTTTAATACTCCCTCTAACACTTAAAACTTCTCTTTCTCTTATTGTATCTCTCTCTCTAAACTTCTCTCTCTCTCTCTCACTCTCTCTACTTCTCTTTCTATCTCTCACTGCCTCTAAAACTTCCCTCTTTCTATCTAAAGCTTCTCTCACTTTCTCCCTTTCTAAAATTTCTTTCTCTCAAAAACTTTGCTCTCTCTCTCTTGTGCACTCTTTCTCTTTCCATCTATTTATATCTCTCTCTATAAATCTTCTCTCACTCTCTCTCTGCTTTTGTAAAACTTCTCTCACTCTCACTCTCACTCTTTATATCCAAAACTTCTCTCCCTCTTCAAGGTTTCTCTGTCTCTCTCTCTCTCTCGCTAGGTCGCTCTCTCTCTTTCTCTCCTTCTCTTCTATTTCTCTCTAAAACTTCTCTCACACTCACTGTCTCTATCCCAAACTTCTCGCACTCTCTCTATAACCTCTTTTTCTCTCTTTATTTAAAACTTCTCTCACTCTCTCTCTCCTTATCTAATATTTTTCTTGCTCTCTCTCCCCCCTAACACACTCTCTTTCTCTCTATCTAAAACTTCTCTCGCTCTCTTTTCCTAACACACACTCTCTTTCTCTCTCCTTCTCTTCCTATCTCTCTCCAAAACTTGTCTTACTCTACCTAAAACTTCTTGCTCTCTATTTAAAATTTCTCTCTCTCTCTATGTGTCCCCAACATGTCTCTTTTGCACTCTAAAACTTCTCATCAGTGTCTCTCTAAAACTTCTCTCTCACTTACTTTCTATCTATCTCTCTCTTTCTTCACCTCTCTATTTCTTTATCTCTCTTTCTTTGTCTCCTTTCCTCTTTCTCTCCCTTAAACTTTGTCTCTCTCTTTCTCTCTCTCTTTATCACTCTCTATTTTTTCTTTCTTTTTCTCCCTTTCTTTCTCCCCCTAAAACATCACTCTTTGCCTCCCTCTTTCTCTCTCACTCCTCCCAACATTCTCTCTCTCCCTCTCTCTTTGTGTCTCTATCTCCCCAACACACACTCTTTCTTTCCCCCAACATCTCGCTCTCTATCTCATTCTCTATCAATTCAAGTATAGATTCCAAGTGGTTCGATTACAAGAGCTAGAGCTAAAAGGTACAAGGAGGCTTTCAATGGATTAATGCAGAGCATTTGGGTTAAGGAACATATTTTGAGGCCCAAATACTTAGACTCAAGTGCAGATCAAGGATGGATTTCATTGATCCAAGTGGTGGAGTAATTTCAGCCCTTTGCTAAAGCCCATACATGTGGAAGAAGCCCATACACTTGGAAGGATTACTTTTACCTCAAGCATGTGGAATCATTCATCAATTATATGCCATAATTAGCAAGATACATGTGGATTTGAGTGATTCAAGGAGATCAATTTGGCTGATTATTGAAGATCAATTTGCTTTATTTTAGGATAACTTTTCTTATTTTTTGGGATTTGGTTAGCCTTTTTCCATAATGGCTGATTTGTTTCCCTTTCTCATTTTAGTTATTCTAGATTGTAATAGATTTGGTCAGCTTTCTTCATAATGGCTGATTTGCTTCTTTTTAGTTATTTTAGGAAATCAAATTGTGCTAACTTAGCTTATTTAAAGGTTTATACCTAGGCTGGAAATAGTCAGTTCATATTAGTTTCAGTTTTCTCTTAGGTTCTTTGAAGAACTTCCAAACTTATCGAGAACTTGCTCTTGTGGCATTCATCTAACTTATCAAACTATTCACCATCCCATTTGTGGCATCTCCATATACCAAGATTCATGTTTTCTTATAAACAATGGGTTGAGGCTTCCACCTACAAATCTGATCGTAGAATGGTCTTGGGAATCAATTTTGTTGACAAGTCTCATTATTCTCAGTAGGGTTTGCATCATTTTGGTATCAGAGCACCGGTTCTAGCCTCAGGTTTTGCCTATTAAATTTTACTTTTGCAGCCAATATTCTCTGTTTTCTTTTGTTTAGATTCCAACTTCTATTGATACATATTCAAAAAAATAGAAAGAAAAGAAAAGCAGTGAAAAAAATGCATGGTATTTAGCAAAAAGAAAGAAGAACAAGTAAGAAACTGCCAAAACCTCCCCTTTCTAGTATTCTTAACCCTTTTTTAGTGATTTTATTGATTCTCTTAATTCCATCCTCTTCCTTGAACCATTGATAAGTTTGTGATTGAATTGTTGCCAGAAAAGTTCTTGTTCTTGTTTGGATAAGTTTGAAAAGAACTGAAAGAGAAAATTACGAGCAGAAAAAGGCAAGAGTGGTAAGAGCAATAGAGGGAAAAAGCCAAATTTGTTGTGTGAAAACACAAGTGTTGAGAGAATTGTATTTGAGTGAAAAACAGGTGAGGGAAATTATTTGTGAGGCCCTTTATTTTTTAACATTCTTTTTACAGCCAAAAAAAAAACATGTCAGACAACACGAGCAAAGGCATTCCCACAAGTTCATCGAGAGGGGTTAATCCAAAGTTTCTCATGGATGCGTTAATGGGAGAGATGAGAAGAGTGTTAAGAATAGAAATGGAGCAGGTTCATGAATAGTTGGATAAGGTAGAGAATGAATGCATGAGGCAGCCACAAAATGCATAGAATGTGCATAGGAGGGAAAGAGTTCAAGCAAGGGAAGTAAGGGTTAAAGACAAAGAGTATTATGGGGTTGGTTTTGATGAGGAAGATGATCGGGATTTGATTGTTAACTATAGGAGATATAGTGGACAGGGTAGAGAAGTTAGGAATCAGGAAGATAATAACTTGGGTAGTATTAAGATAAAGGTTCCATCATTTCAAGGTAGGTCTCATCTGGATGTCTATCTTGAATGGGAGAAGAAGATGGAGTTTGTATTTTATTGCCATAACTATTTAGAAGCAAAGAAGGTAAAATTGGTAGCCATTGAGTTCTCCAATTATGCCATTGTTTGGTGGGATCAATTAGTGCTAAATAGGAGGCAGAATAGAGAATGGCCGATGGAAACTTGGGAGCAGATGAAGATGATGATGAGAAAGCGGTTTGTTCCAAGTCATTACTACTGCGAGTTATACAAGAAGTTGCAAGTTCTTCGATAAGGAAACCAAAGTGTTGAGAATTACTATAAGGAGATGAAGATTGCAATGATTCAGGCCAATGTTGAGGAAGATCATGAAGCTACAAGGGCTAGATTTTTGCATGGATTAAATTGGGAAATACAAGATAGAGTAGAGATGCAACATTACGTGGAATTAGAGGATATGGTGCACATGGCTATCAAAATGGAGCAACAACTCAAGAGGGGGGTAGCTCATGTGTAGCCTAAAACTTAGATTCTACTTCTTGGAAACTGGGTTATACAAGGAAGGAGGACAAGCCTTAAGCATTCCCAACACCCAAACACAAATTTGAGCATAAAATTGAGAACACCAGCCATGTTTCTCAAGGTAAAATTGAATCACCCACTACTCAAAATAATGACATTAAGTGCTTTAAGTGTCAAGGTAGGGGACATATAGCAAGCCAATGTCCGAACAAAAGGATTATAGTGATGCGAGACAACGATGAAGTTGAGATTGAGAGTCAAGAAGAATCAAATCTATGCCACCATTGAAGGATGCGAATGATAAGAATATGTTGCCGAAGCAAATTGTTAGTGACAAGAAGAGCCCTAAGTGTACAGGCCAAAGAAGATGAAGAAGTACAACGAGAAAACATTTTTCACACTCGGTGCAACATAAAAAACAAGGTATGTTGTGTGATTATTGATGGAGAAAGTTGTACTAATGTTGCTAGCACAACTATGGATGAAAAATTAGGGCTACCCACAAGGAAACATCCTAAACCATACAAGATGCAATGGCTCAATGATAATGATGAAGTGAGGGTGAATAAACAGATTCTGGTCACTTTTCACATTGGAAAGTATGAGGATGAAGTTTTGTGTGATGTAGTTTTGATGCAAGTAGGACATTTGCTATTAGGCCGACTGTGGCAATTTGATTGGCAAGTTAAGCATGATCGCTACACAAACAAGTACTCATTTATGTTTAAGGAAAGAACAATCACTCTAGCTCCTATGATGCCAAGATAGGTTTATGAAGGCCAAGTGATTTTACAAAAAGAGAGTGAACAAAAAGGGATTGAAGAAAGAGAGAAAAAGAAATTTAGTGACAATTTAAGAGAGTAAACAAGAGAAGACAATAAAATTGAGAGAGAAAAAAAGAGGGCTGATTTGACCATTAAGACAAAAAAAGAGAGAACACAAAAGAGCTTTTATGCAAGAGCAAGTGAAGTGAAAAGAACATTGTTTTCAAATTAGCCAATGATTGTACTTTTGTACAAAGAGGCATTTTTGAGCACTAATAAGATTGACCTTGCTATGCCTAGTTCTATTGTTTCTTTTTTACAGGACTATGATGATGTCTTTCCCAAGGAGGTCCTAAATGGTTTACCCCCTATTTGAGGGATTGAACATTAAATCTACTTCGTACCTAGTGCTTCCATCCCAAACCGACCAACCTACCGAACTAATCCTGAGGAGACAAAGAAGTTACAATGGCAAGTTAAAGAGTTGATGAAAAAGGGGTATGTGAGAGAAAGCATGAGCTCATGTACCGTTTAAGTGATTTTGGTGCCTAAGCAGGATGGAATGTGGAGAATGTGTGTTGATTACTGAGCCATCAACAATTTTACAGTAAAGTCTACCACCCTATTCCTCGCTTAGATGATATGTTAGATGAGCTATATGGTGTTGTGTGTTTTCAAAAATTCACTTGAAAAGTGGATATCATCAAATAAGAATGAAAGAGGGAGACAAATGGAAAACTGCTTTTAAAACAAAACATGGATTGTATGAGTGGTTCGCAATGCCATTTGGATTAATGAATGCACCAAGTACTTTCATGCAATTAATGAACCATGTTTTGCATCCTTTTATAGGTAGGTTTGTTGTTGTGTATTTTGATGATATACTCGTTTATAGCAAGAGTTTGGCTGATCATGTTTTGCATTTGAAATCTATTTTAGAGGTACTTAGAAAAGAGAAATTGTATGCTAACATGAAGAAGTGCACCTTTTGCACCGATAAGCTTGTGTTTCTTAGCTATGTTGTGAGCGCATAGGGTATACAGGTTGATGAAGAGAAGGTTCGTGCAATCCAAGAGTGACTAAGAACCACAAGTCTAGGCCAAGTCTAAAGTTTCCATGAACTTGCGAGTTTTTACTGATGGTTCATGAAAGACTTCAGTAGTGTAGCTGCACCACTTACCAAAGTGATCAAGAAAAAGCATTAGGTTCAAATGGGAGGAAGAGCAAGAAGAGGCATTCTAACTACTCAAGAAAAAATTGACTTATGCACCTTTACTTTCTTTACCTAATTTTACTAAAACATTTGAAATTGAATATAATGCTTCAAGTATAGGTACAGGCACCGTTCTTATGCAAGGTGGATGACCAATTGCATATTTCAGTGAGAAGCTTAATGGGACAGCTTTAAACTACCCTACTTATGACAAGGAAATGTATGTGCTAGTCTGAGCATTGGAGACATGGCAACACTACCTTTGGCCTAAAGAGTTTGTGATTCATACTGATTAGGAATCCTTAAAGCACCTAAAGGGCCAACACAAGTTGAGTAGGAGGCATGCATGATGGGTGGAGTTCATTGAGACATTCCCATATGTCATCCGACATAAGCAAGGTAAGAAAAACATCGTCATTGATGCACTCTCTTGCAGGTATGCATTGATTTCTACTCTTGATGCAAAATTGCTTGATTTTGAACACATTAAAGAATTGTATCTGTTAGACTATGATTTTTATGAAAAGTATAGGAATTATGAAGTTAAAACCGTGGCTAAGTTCTTTAGGCATGATAATTTCTTGTTTCAGGAGAATAAGCTATGTGTACCTAATTGTTCAATGCAAGACTTGTTAGTGAGGGAATCCCATGGTGGAGGGCTAATGGGACACTTTGAAGTTGCTAAAACACTAGCCGTTTTACAAGAGCATTTTTTTTGGCCACACATGAAAAGAGATGTCAAGAAGATTTGTGGAAGATGTGTCACTTGTAAGCAGGCAAAATCTCGAGTGCAACCCCATGGACTATGCACACCACTTCCCATTCTTAGTGAACCTTGGGTTGACATTTCAATGGACTTTGTGTTAGGTTTGCCTATGACCAAGCATGGTAAAGACTCAATTTTTGTGGTTGTGGATAAATTTTCCAAGATGGCACATTTTATTCCATGCCACAAAATAGATGATGCATCACACATTACCGATTTTTTCTTTAGGGAGGTTGTAAGATTACATGGGAGGATCATGATGCTAAGTTTTTAAGCTACTTTTGGAAGACTTTGTGGTGTAAGTTAGGAACTAAGTTATTATTTTCTACTACTTGTCACCAACAAATTGATGGTCAAACCGAAGTAGTAAATAGGACTTTGACAACCTTGTTGAGGGCGATCATTAGGAAGAATATCAAAACTTGGGAAGATTGGTTACCACATGTTGAATTTGCTTATAATCGTACTATTCATTCTGGAACAAGATTTTCACCTTTTGAAATTGTTTATGGTTTTTATCCTTTAACTCCATTGGATTTAACTCCATTACCTTTAAAAGAGTGTGTTAATTTAGATGGCAAAAAGAAAGCTAAATTTGTCCAGCAGATACATGAGAAGGTGAAGTTCAACATTGAGCATCAAATGGAGCAATATGTGAAACAAGCCAATAAGGGGCATCATAAGCTCATTTCTGAACTTGGAGATTGGGTTTGGTTGCACATGAGAAAAGAAAGATTTTTGGCACAAAGGCATTCTAAGTTGCTTCCGAGAGGGGATGGACCATTTAAAGTTCTTGAGCACATCAATGACAATGTGTACAAGTTGGATTTGCTAGGTGAGTGTAATGTTAGTGCCACTTTCAACATTGCTGATTTAACTCCCTTTGATGCAAGTGATGATTTGAGGACAAATCCTATTCAAGAGGAGGGGCATGATGATAAAGGCATGACAGGTATAGCTGATCCAATTCAAGCATAGATTTCAAGTGGTCCGGTTACAAGAGCTAGAGTTAAAAGGTTCAAGGAGGCTTTCAATGGATTAATGCAAAGCATTTGGGTTGAGGAATGTTTTTTGAGGCCCAAATACTTAGACTCAAGTGTAGATTAAGGATGGATTTCATTGATCTAAGTGGTGGAGTAATTTCGACCCTTTACTAAAGCCTATACATGTGGAAGAAGCCCATACACTTGGAAGGATTACTTTTAACTCAAGCATGTGGAATCATTCAGCAATTACAGGCCAAAATTAACAAGATTCACATAGATTTGAGTGATTCAAGGAGATCAATTTGGCTATTTATTGAAGATAAATTTGCTTTATTTTGGAATAACTTTCCTTTTTTATGGTATTTGGTCAGCCTTTTCCATGGTAGCTGATTTGTTTCCTTTTCTCATTTTAGTTATTCTAGATTGTAATAGATTTGGTCAGCCTTCTTCATAATGGCTGGTTTGTTTCCTTTTAGTTATTTTAGGAAATCAAATTGTACTAACTCAGCCTATTTAAAGGCATATACCTAGGCTGAAAACAATCAATTTAGATTAGTTTCAGTTTTCTCTTGGGTTCTTTGAAGAATTTTTTGAACTTATTAAGAACTTATTATTGTGGTATTCATCTGACTTATCAAACAGTTCACCATCCCATTTGTGACATCTCCACATGCCAAGGTTTGTGTTTTCTTATAAACAACGGGTCAAGGTTTCCACTTATAAATCTAATTGTAGAATGGTCTTGGGAATCAATTTCGCCGAGGGTCTCATTATTCTTGGTGGGATTTGCATCAAACTCTCACTCTAAAACTTCTCTCTCTTTGAAACACACACTCTGTCTCTATGTCTCTCTTTTTGTTTCTCTCCTTTCTCTTTCTCCCTCCGCTTGCTACTCTCTTAATGTCTCTACTCCCTTCTCTATCTCTCTCGCTCACTATCTATCTCTCACCCTCCCTTTGTCCCCTTCTCTCTCTTTATCTAAAACTTCCCTGTCTTTCTCTCCCAAACTTCTATATTTCTCTATCTAAAATTTTTCTCTCTCTTTCTCTCCAAGCCTTCTTTCCCTTTTTCTCTCCTTCTAAAACTTATAACTTCTCTTTCCTTTGTTCTATCTCTCTTTCTCTCTAAACTTCTCTCTATTGCTCTCTTTGTTTCTCTTTCTATCTCTAAAACTTCTCACTCTCTCTTGCTCTCTTTTTCTCTCTCCTTCTCTTTCTATCTTTCTCTATCTCTCTTTCCCTAATAGTCTCTCTCCTTTTCTTTCTCTCTTTATCTAAAACTTCTCTTACTATCTCTCTCTTTAAAATTTCTCTCCCTCTCTCCTTAACATGTCTCTCTCGCTCTATAAAACTTCTCTCTATCTATCTTTAAAACTTATTACTCCTTTCTCTCTCTTACTCTCTCTCTGTCTCCCACTCACTCTCTTTCTCTCTAAAGTCTCTCCCTCTCTCTCTCCCTCTCTGCCTCCTTATCTTTCCCCTCCCTTTCTCTTTCTCTCCTTTTTACCCTTTACTAACTCCTTTTCTCTCTATAAACTTCTCTCTCTCCCTCCTCTCTCTTTCTCTCTCTATTCCCATCACACACACACATTCTTTGTCTCTCTTGCCCCCAAACTCACACTCTCTCCCTTTCTCTTCATTTCTATCATTTTTCTCTCTTCTTCTGCTCTCTCAATGTCTCTCCCATACTCTCTCTCTCTCTCACTCTTTCTATCTCTCTCTATCTCTAAAACTTCTCTCACTTTGTCTTTCTCAGTCTAAAACTTTTCTCTCTCTTACCCTGTCTCTCTTTAAAACTTCTCTCACTCACTTTTTCTCTAAAACTTCTATCAACCCTATATCTAAAATTTGTCTCCCTCTCTCTCTTTAAAATTTCTCTCATTCTCTTTCTCTCCCTCTCTCCCTCTCTTCCTAAAACATCTCTCACTCTATCTAAAGCTTTCCTCACACATACGCTCACTCTCTATCTAAAACTTCTTTTACTGTCTCTACCTAAAACTTCTCTCTCCCCCTAACACGACTCTCTCACTCCCTGAAACTTCTCTTTCTCTCACTCACTCTCTACCTTCCTCTCTCTTTAGGTCCCTATCTCTCTCATTAACTCTCTTTCTCTCTCTAAAACCTTTTTATCTCTCACTCTCACCTCTCTATGTCTCTCTTGCTTTCTCTCACTCCTTCTCCATCTCCCCAAGCTTTGACTCTCTCTCACTTACTCTCTTCTTCTATTTCTCTCTCCCAAAGCTTTGTCTTTTCTCTCTCTCTTTCTTTTTCTACCTCTCTCTCTCTATATCTAAAACTTCCCCATCTTTCTCTCCAAAAATTCTATCTCTCTCTTGTTATCTAAAATTTCTTTCTCAATCTTTGTCTTTAAAACTTATTTCCTTCTTTTTCTCCCCCTAAAACTTCCCTCTCCCTCATTAAAATTTCTCTCTCTCTTTTCCCTTTCTTTCTTTCTCTCTCTAAAACTTTTCTTTCTCTCTTTCTATCTTACTCTCACTAAAACTTCTATTTCTCTCTTTCTACCTCTCTCACCCGCTCTCTATTTCTCTCTTTTTATCCCTCTTTGTCTTTGAAACTTCTCTCACTTTCTTGCTCTCTCTCTTTCTCTCTCCTTCTTTTTCTATCTCTCTCTCTCTAAAACTTCTCTTGTTATCTCTCACTTTAAAATTTCTCTCTTTCTCTCTCTATATCTAAAACTTCTCTCTCTATTTAAAATTTCTCTCTTTATCTCCCTAACATATCTTTGTCGCTCTCTAAAGCTTCTCTCTCACTCAATCTTTGCCTCCCTCTTTCTTTCTCTCTCCCCCTCTCTCTTACACTAACTCTCTCTCTCTCTCAAAAACTTCTCCCTCTATCACTTCCACACTCTCTTCCTCTTTGCCTCTTTGTCTCTCTCTCACTTTTTCTCCCTCCCTCTCTCTTTCCCTTAAGCTTTGTCTCTCTATCTCACTCTATCTTTTTCTCTCTTTCCCTTCTTATCTATCTCTTTTTCTCTCTCCTCCTCCCCATCTGTCTCTATCTTTGTCTCTCTTTCCCTCTCTCTCTCACTCTCTTTAACCCTCTCCCTAACATACACTCTTTCACCCCCCAAAAATGTCTCTCTTTGCCTCTCTCTCCCTCACTCTCAATCTTCTCAACATTCTTTCTCTCCATCTCTTTTCGTGTCTCCCTTTCCCCAAGACACACACTCTCTCTTTCTCCTAACATCTCCCTCTCTATCTCTCTCTCAAACTTCTATTTCTCTCACTCTCTAAAACTTCTTTCTCTTTGAGACATCTCTCTATCCCATTTGGTCTCTTTAAAACATCCCTTTCTCCATAACTTCTCACCTTCTCTTTGCTCTCTCTCTCTCCCTCTCCCAAACACTTCTAACACTCACACTCTATCTACCACTCTTTAAATATTCTCTCTCTCTCACTAACTTTTGGAAACTTCTCTCCATCTCTCCCTCAAAAACTTCTCTATCTCTCTCCTTATGTCACTCTCTCCCCCTTTGTTTGTCTAAAATTTTTATCTCTCTTTCTTTAAAATAGCCCTCTCTCTCACTCTCTTTCTTTCTCTCTCTAAAAGCTATCTCTCTCTCTCTAAAACTTCTCTCTTTTCTATCTAAAACCTTTATCTTTCTCTCTTTGTCTAAAATTTCTCTCTCATTCTCTGTAAAACCTCCCTCTCTCTTTAGAAACTTCTCTCTTTCTCTCCAAAACTTCACTTTCTCTCTTTCTAAAAGTTCTCTCAGTCTATCTATCTCTCTTTAAAACTTTTTTTCTCTCACACTCTCTATTTAAAACCTTTGTTTGTTTGTCTCTTTCTCTCTCTGCAACAATTTCTCTCCCTCTCTCCTCCCAACACCCAGCACACTCTCTCTTGCCCCCCTAAACACATGCTCTCTCTATCTCTTTCTCTACATTTCTCTCCTTTCTCTCCCTTCCCTAGCTTTCTCAATGTCTTTGCCCTACTCTCTCTCTCTTGCACTTGCTCTTTCTCCCTTGCTTTGCCTAAAACTTACCTGTCTTTCTCTCTAAAACTTCTATTTCTCTCTCTATCTAAAATATCTCCCTTACTCTCTTTCTCTCTAAACCTTCTTTCCCTTTTATCTCCCCCTCTAAAACTTAAAAATTTTTCTTTCTCTTGTTCTATCTCTCTCTCTCTCTCTAAACTTCTCTCACTCTTACACACTGTCTCTCTCACTCTCTTTGTTTCTCTTTTTATCTCTTATTGTCTCTAAACTTACTTTTCTCTCTATCTAAAACTCTTGTTTCCTAATTTTACTTGTATATTATCTCTTATCTCTCATCTTTTATCCTTTTTTTGTCTTTTGACTTGTTTTCTTATATTTTAATCTTTTATTTATCTTTTGTTCTCTCTTAAATTATTTTATTACTTTATTTATCTCTTAAATTATTTAGTTACTTTATTTTATTTTTAAGACTCCAATTTTAATCCAAGAATTTTAATTTTAATTTCGAGTTAGGCTTGACTTTGATTTTAGATTTGATTTTAATTTTTGGGTTTGGGTTTAATTTTGGTTTAAGCTTTGGAAAATGGATCGAACAAAATTAAGTGTCTATAAATTGCCCTCTTTTGCTCATCTTTTAGGAACTAAAAGATAGGCAAAGGTTAAGAGACACTATTTTGGTTGAGAGATGACCTAGAGAAACTTAGAAGGGTTCAAATCCACCTAACAAAGATATAAATTACAAGGGTACTAAATCTACCCTTCAAGGATAGAAATGGAAGGATGTTAAATCAACCCTATGGGGATATGGAAGGGTAATAAATCTACCCTATAGGGATATAAATTAGAAGGGTATTGAATTCACCCTACAAGGATATATAAATCAGAAGGGTACTAAATCTAGCTTACGAGAATATAAATTGAAAGGCTACTAAATCTACCTTACAAGGATATTAATCGGAAGGGTACTAAATCTACTCTACAGGGATATGGCAGGAACTAAATCCACCCTACAGGGATATAAATGGAAGGATACTAAATCCATTCTATAGAGATCTGGAAGGAAGGAATATAAAATTAGAAAGGTACTAAATCCATCCTATGGGTACATAATTGGAAGGGTACTAAATCCATCATATAGGGACATAAATTGGAAGGATACTAAATCCGCCCTACAGGGATACAAAATCAAAAGACTACTAAATCCACCCTACATGGATGTAAAATTGGAAGGGTACTAAATCCACTCTATAGGGATACCTAAGGAAACCAATTTAAGATTTGATGTAAAAGGTTGTTGTCCACCTAACAAGAATACATAAGAGTAACTTAGGGTTTAAAAGGACTAGAAGAACCCGTTTATGGTATAATTTACCAAAAGAGACCTAGAGAAACCTATTCTAGGTTTGCAAGGTAAATTGCCTCAAAAGAAATAACCTAGAGTACACCATTCTAGGATTGATTTATTGAAAGATACCCTAGAGAAACCTAGTCTAGGTTTGATTTACCTACACAAAAGGATGCAGATGTATGCTTGTGATGAAATAACATTGATTTATGACCATGCCTAGTGATTCATGTTTCATCATTTTATCAATTAGGAGTTTTCCAACTCCAACTTTCTTTCCCAATTATGAACTTATGGAGGACTTAAAGTCAAGCACATATAAACTAGTGTTCAAAATGTGAAGCATCTTTCAAGTGTTTGCTCTATTGCCAAAGCAATTTAAGCTAAACCACTTTTGACATACTCCTTGAACATCTTGCTTCTTTCTATTCTAAAAGAAATTAAGGGTGTGACACCTTCAGTATTCACTCAGGACATTTTCCATTCATCATGTCTAGAAATCACAACTTAAAATTATTCTTCACTTACCATCTAAACTTTGCCAATTTTTCAATCCATGTCATGTCATTTCGAGTAGTACCTCATCCTTCATGGCACCTAACATTTTTTCTTTGCATGAGAATGCATTTTAAGCAATGAGGATGGTTTTATGGCACAAAGGGTATGAAACTAGACATTTTGGTCTTTTAAAGAAGAGACCAACAGGTGGGTTAATGACCCATTGCCCCAGTCTGAGCAGATTAAAGTATTGGAAACTTTGGGAGTAATACCTTTGGGGGTTGGGTTTGATTCTTTTTGATGGGTTAAAACCCCTTCATAACTTTTCTCTTAATCTCTACCTTCTTTAAAGATGGGTCATTTAGATATGGGTTTTGCCTTAATTGCCCTAGTTTAGATTTTGACTACCCATAAGTAAAAGAATGTTGAAAAGGTTTGCCTTAACTCATTCTCTTTTATTATCCAAGTGATGCCTCAAGAAAATACACATAATAATTATTCAATTCTCTAGAATAAAGGTGTTCTATTAAGTACTGACTCTAATTCCTCTAGTATTTGCACCTTAGTCAAGTATTTACTCTAATCACTCTCAAGTGTTTGTACTCACAAATACCCCATAGGCTTGTTTTCGTATCCCTCTCTACTTTGATTAGTTCACCACATAAGCCAAGATCACTAGGACTTTACTTAGCTTGTAATGTAAGGCCTAGGTAAAGTAAGAATAGAAGATATAATGATTTATTAAATAAGGAAAGCATGAAGTGTTGTGCATATGATGTCTTACTTTTCACCTTTTCCCTTTTTGAATAACCTTGTTGGCTTAAGGTGAAGTCTATTTCTCTTCACCAATCTCTTTTTCTTTCTTTTGGATGATCTTTTTTTTGGCCTAGCACTTTTCCTTTTTTATTTTCTTTCTCAATATTTTTTCTCTTTTTCTTTATGTTTTGTGCTTTTTCATATAGTTATGGAAGGATACCTTCAATCCTTTAACTTGAGCCTTAGATTGTTGCTTGTAGCATTTTCCTTCTTTGATAGTAGGGGTACTCCTTTTAACTCTCCTTCAAGGTGGAGTAAAAGTTTTTCAAGTTGAAAAGTTAAAGTTAGTGTGAGTCAAAGGAAGGAAATTGAATTGTGGTCTTAGCATCTTTTACAAGCTCAAATAGGTGACCATGGGAGTTGTGATGTTAGGGTTTGGCTTGAAAGACTCAAACAGTTCAAAGATGTCCTAGGTCATTTCTTGAGTAATGTGGTATCCAACAAATAACTTTGAGGGGTATTTAGACAAGTTTTGGAGGAGCTGTTTCCTCACAATAAGCATACCCTCACTATAGTCTCCCTTTTTTATTTTTTCTGTAATCAGAAGACACTCAGTCATCTAAGAGAATTAAGTATTCAAGCAAACTAATTTTATCATGAGTAATTAGATTAATCAAAAATAAGATTATGAAAAATCATTTTTCATTTAATGCTCATGAGTATCTATCTTTGGGATAAACTAGATTGCCCCAATGTTGGTTTAGTCTAATAGGTAAAAGAAATTGTTTAAAAAGTAGTGCATTCATCATGCTAAGCATTTTATTGAATTGAAAGGTGTGCCTATACAAAATCCTTACTAAGTCCTTGGGCAAAGCCATTAGCAAATGTTATAAGATAAAAATTCAAAGAGATGCAAAATAAATAAATAAAAAAGTAGGAAGTAGTCTAACTTGTAGTAGGTGGTGCGAGAACAAACCCCCTATCTCAAGCCAATTGGTCCTCTTTACTCATAAGATCTTGGTTTTGCCCATGCTGTTCTAGTGGTGGGCAATGTTGTTAACATTTTGATTGTCATGATTAGGCAAGGGAATGCCATGCGCATCTGGTCTTGGTTGCATAGGATCAAAACTCAACCACTTGGCATCGATTAGGTCTTATACCTTCCTCTTGAAAGCAATGCAGTTATCTACCATATGCCTCTTGACTCGTGCATGGTAATCACATGTAAACTTCTCATTGTACCATCTAGGATACAGAGGTTGGAATGGGTGAATAGGGCTTAATGTCACTAAGTTATTCTACAATAGCTGCAACAATAACTGTGAATATGGTATTAGGATAGGATCAAAGTTATGGTGCTTATGATCATTCTGAGTTGGTATTATTAGCTTAAGTCTATGGCTTAGACTGGAATTACACTAGTTGTAGTTGTTAGTATGGTTGATATTTGATGGGTTGCGAGATAGCAGTGGCTGTGGTGTGTTTTGATAGGGTGATGAGGTAAAGGTAGCCTAAGGTGTAGTGACACTCATTACTGATGTAAATGTTGAGGCATAAGACACTTGGCATGCTTATTGGTTGTTGTCAAAAGTTTTAGCTTTGCCTCTTCCCTTGTTGTGCTAATCCACAGAATGGATATCCTCTTTCATTTTGTTATTGAATTGAGGTTTCTTTTATGATGCATTGCCTATTGAGGATCTTCCTATCTTACTAGACTTTATTCCTCTTTCAATCCTTTCACTAGTCTCCATTAGTGAAACTAATGTTGATAAATCCCACCTTTTTTTCTGGATATGTTAGAGTATTTTGGAATACAATGGCCATTTCCTTATTAGAGAGATGTGGCTGTACCCTTAGTACCATGTCTCTCCATCATTGAACATAGGCCTTAAAGCATTCATTATCTTCCTTGCCATGTTTTGGATTTGGATCCTATCAAGGGCCATGCTTTTATTGTACTTGTATTGCCTCATAAAAGCTTCTGCTAGATCTTTCCATGTTCAGATAGAGTAATAATTAAGGGCCATGTACCATTCTATTGCCTCATCAATCAAATCATCTTGAAAGACATGGATTAGTAGCTTCTCATTATTATCATATACCACTATCCTTTAAATGTACATGAAAATGTGTGCCCTAGGGCAAGATGTTCCATTATACTTTTTGAATTCTGGCACCTTGAATTTTGAGGGTATGACAACATTAGGTACAAATCCAATCTCATGTACATTCAAGATATCATCATTAGTGAACCCCTCTATTTTTCTCATCCTGGCCTCTTGCAACTCATATTTCTCTCGGATCTGTGCCTCTTCAATGGACTTTTTTAATTTTTCCTACTCTTTTGATTCATCAAGGTTTAGAATGGAGCTAGCTTTTGTCTCCACAACATGTCATTGATTAAGGTCAACTTGGTATTGTTGTTGCTAGTTTCCTGAGTCTTGTGAGGATTTGTTTTGCACATTCTCTTTGGACATGAGTACCTTAGTTAATTGAGCTAGTTGTCCTTTGAGATTTCCAATTTCTACATGCAATTCTTCTATGGACTTCTCTTGTCTTTTTTCTACCATGAGCTTTGACTAGGATGCATGGTAGGGAGCTGTGATTTCCTTTTAACCCTTTTAATTTTTTTAAGAAAATAAATTATTAGCATGAACTAAAAGATTATAATATGCATGATATGAATGATATACAACTTAAAGTAAATCAAATGATTGATTGAACCAATGGACTACAAACTTTAATATTATCAAAAACATCCTTACTTACACTAATTAAGAAAATATAAAATGAAATAAACTAAAATAAGCTTGACATCGTCCACTAGGCCTTGCTCCCCATTAGGGTTCACACTAGGCAGTTGCCCAAGTTTTTTTAGATCTTTGCATAAGGCCCAATAGAGTTTCTCAACTTGACCTTTTGGTATCACTTATTTCAATCTCACCTATCCATTAGTTTGCTTTTTTAACTATCCCCATTCTCTGTATATAGTGTTTGAGCAATCCTTCCATATAGATTTTCTATCAAGAATCAACTCTATTTTGTAATAAGTTGCATCTAACATGGAGCCAATTGTCTTATCTCTTCTTGGTGTGCTCATTCCATTTGTATCACTATTTCCTCAAGCACTAAGCATTCAACTTCAAAGATTTGCATTCTCCTCTGTATGTATGGGAAATCCTTTAATTGATTAAGGAAACCCTGTACTTTTACCTCATGTTGGCTTTCATTGTCCTAAATGTAGTCAATCAATTGAGCCTTCATGCTTTCTAACTCAGGAATGCATTATAGTTGTGTGGCTCAGATACTTTTTAGCTCTTTATTTTCCATTTGAAGCCTTGCTATCTGTATTATTAGGACTTGATTTTCCCTTTTAGTGTTGAGACTTCATTTTTTAGTTCTTGATTATCTTCCCACGAGACATCTTGGACATCATCTAAATCTTGTTTAGCTTGCTTATATCTTTTTCTTGCCCTTTTTAACTTACTTTCTAGGTTCCTATATTCTTTTCTATACCATGTAGCCCTTTGTTCATAAGCTTTTTTATTTGCAACAATTTTTTTCTCTAGGAACTCTATCTTTGTGGTGTATTGTTAATTCTAGGTCATCAAGCATTTTTCTTTGTTCTTCCACTCTATTTCTTGCTTTGGAAGTTTTCATGCCATGGCTCATATTCTTCTTGTAACTTTAGATAAGTTTGTTTTCCATAGTCTCTTGCTCCAATTAGGTATGTGAATTTTCAACATGTAAACTCTCAGTCCCTTGTATGGGTGCTATGGGAGTAGCTGTCACTGGAGGTACAAAACCTTTCCTCTTTTGCCTTGTGATATGGAGTATTCCTTAGTGGTTATTTCTTTGTTAGCTCCCAGGCTTTCTATAAAGTAAATATTCTTCCAAGAGGCCTTGGCTTCTCCAATCTTTGTACTAGTGGAATCATCACCATAAGTTACATCTAGAGAATGTAACCCATGTGTTGTTGGTAGATATTGGACACTTCCAACTTGCCTTCTAACCACAGAGGGAGAGTACCCTATTATTCCCTAGGGGCCAATGAGAGGGACCCATGGCCTATTACCATAATTGAAGAGTGTTAGGACTACTAGCATCCAAGATGCTTTCCATTTTACTTCTCCTCTTTTAGGTAGTGCTTAAATCCACTGATTTTGGGTTAGTCTACTCTTGGGTCATGAGAGTTCAAAAAGCTCATACGGGGTATTCCTTGCTATATTGTAATTTGGAGTCAGCTTCACGAGAGGATATCCCAAATTGCTCATGTGTGGGAGATGGTTGAATGCCCATATTGTTAGTAATTGTGCACATGCAATGAAGCATTCCTTCTCCTTCTTCCTAAGATGACATAGTGTATGAAAGGTCTTTACTAGAATAAGTGGAATTGGATAATCCCCATATTTCACTTTAAAAAACAAAAGCACCACCTAGCCATCAATTTAGTCTTCTACCTTTGGAAAAAGAAGCAGGCCATATGTAGCTAAAGTGAGCATATCAAATCCCTTCTCAATGTTGATATGACTTTTTGCAATTGATAAAAGAAAGTCAATGGGAATGGATTGGCTTCCCCCCTTGTTATGAGTATCTTACCAAAATTGGTAGCCTTATCTCCTATTAATCTTGCTAATTGTCTATTGACAATGGTCTTGGAATTATAAGAATATGCCCTCCATGCCAAATTAGGTTGAACTTTCAAGATAGCACCATACTCTTCTATAATAGGAGTCAAGTCTATGTTTCCAAAGGAGAATACCCTATACTTAGGATCCCCAAAAACTAGCAAAGCCTTGAGTAAAGATTCATTAACTAGTATAGACAACAAGTATCCTAAGTGGCCAAATTTTGTTGAAAAAAAGCTCCTTTATTTGTGGTGACTTTCCAAATTTGCTTGAGTCTAGACAAGTTATGTTGCTTGAAAATAATTTTTCCAATCTTTGAAAGATTAGGGACTGAGTCTTGAGGCATGCAATCTTCAAATTTCTTTTGAAGTTCCTCCTGGGATACTCTAACTTGATCTTGAGTAATAATAAGAGCCCCAGTAGATAATGCAGTTGAGTGAGCCATGTAAAAGATTAAATTTTGCAAATTCTATGGTGCAAATGCAAAATGGAAAGGAAAAAAATATTAAAAGAAGATGGATTGTTCTAATGCCCTATAATTGCAGAGTGCATTTTTCAAAAATAAATGAGGAAAATACAAATATGCATGATTGTAGACATGATAGAATAATTTGATAATTAATAGGATGTTCTCCATCATGCCTAATTTATGGTATGTCTTAGGTCGTCCCTGTTCACTCTCATGGGCTTAGGCCAAAACTTTCTCTCATAAGGGATTGCTCTAAGGTTATTAATGGTGCAGAGGTAGGTTCAATGTTTCCTATATCAGATCCCCAAATTACCCTTGGGAGGACCAATTTGAGTGGGGTGTTTCAAGTATCTATATAGAGACCAAAGGTCTCTTGAAGGCTAACCTTACTACACCCCTCTAACCTAAAAGATATCCTTTATTCTAGTGTATGATAAGAGTGATAGTGTGTATAGGAAAATATATCCCAAACCTCCAAAAAGAATCACATGTAAATATAAATTTATAAAAATAAATAAATGGTACAAATTTAAACACCAAAAATACAAAAAGCTAGTAAGCATACCTTTTACATTGTCATATCCACAAAATAAAGTCAAACAAATGAATTACACACAAATAAATGAATAAAGGTATACAAATTAAACACTAAAAGCTATTGAGCATACCTTTTACTTCGTCATCTCCACAAAAATAAAAATCGAGCCAATAAATCAATCAAGAAATTAATAAGATCATTTTTAAATTGGCCAAACCCTCTAATGTCCCTAATGGAGTCGCTAAGCTGTTAACCCTCTTTTTATTTTGGAGTCACTTCTGACCTAAATTACCTAAAGTGAGATCGGATACCTAATTAAAAATGGTATATATTTTTAAAGATTGGGTTCGGGAGTTGATTACATTTTAGAGGAGGTGTTAGCACCTTAAATGCCTTTTCGGTACCAAAAATGATTAAATTAATTTGTCTTGTTTAATTTGCATTAGTTTAAAAATTTAACTAAAGGATTTTTGAAAATAATCCCTGCTTATTCTAGATCAAAATTTTAAATAACAATAATTTTTAAAAAAATTCCCTTTCTATTATAAACTAGTAATTTTGAAAAAATTTTCTTCTTATTCCAAATTGAAGTTTCAAAATAATAATTTTTTAAAAAAATTCCCTTTCTATTCTAAATTGAGGTTTAAAATAAGAATTTTAAAAAAATTTCCTTTCTACTCCAGATAGTGTTTTTAAAAATAATAATTTTAAGAAAATTCTTTTCTATTTTAAATAAGAGCTTTTAAAAATAATAATTTTAAGAAAATTCCTTTTTCTTTAAGGAAGAGGTTCTCTAAAAGCATGCCAATGCACTCACTTTCAGCTCTTAGTTAACTTTAATTGGATTGTTGAACTATAGATACGTGCCTTGAATAGAAATCTCAAAAATTCATTTATTCACAATAAATTCAAAAGCCTAAAAATTAAAATGTCATTCGAAAGTCCAACAGTTCAAAATGTCCACTTTAAACAAACATCATAGAGCACATTGAGGTCCCAAAATGTATAACACTCAAATTAAAATAAGGATTTCAAGACTAGATAAAGATTTCTAATTGAAATAAAGATACCCATTAGTTACAAAGCCTTGTTGAAACAATCAAAGGTAAGTCAAATTGAAATCACCCTAAGAATTCATCACCTAATAAATGGCCTAATCTAAACAAATCCTATGGTGTCAAAGTTAACCAACATTCAACCAGATCAAATCAGCAGCTATATTACAAATTGCAATCCATGATAAAAAGCAAATCGAGATGCATATCAAGATAAATTCGTAATAGATAATAGTAGCAAACTCTAACTAATCCACAATTCTAATAACCAAAACATTGGATAACTAAGCAAAATCAAGATGTGTGGGTAATCATATAAGTTGGCATTCCTAATCAAGAAAATTGCCAGAAATTGAAGTTCAAAATTGCATTACCTTCTTTCTATAAGATTAAAATTGGGATGAAGAGGGGCAATTCATTTGATTGAATGTGGTAATTGAGTGAACAAGCAAACAGGAGTGATAGCAAGAGTGGGCACGAAGCTCTTAGGTGGTAGGATAGCTGGGGCTTCACGGCGGCTTAGGAGAATGACTGAGACATCATAACAAGGCTTGGTGAAGGGTTATAGACTGCAACTTTCTCTGGTTGTGAACAAAACCTCTTAACAACAAGAATGAAGCCTCCTGATGGTTTAAATGGTGAAGCTTTGGGCGGTAAATGGAGGATTGCAGAGGCAAGCTCAAACGCTACAACAGAGGTAGCAAGACTAAACAGCAATAGAGCTAGCAGGTGGTAGCTCCTCCCAATACAACGATGCTAGGTCATGAGCCTAAGGGTGCTAACGGGGAGAGGGGTAGCATGCTTGTCTCTTGTTAGTGTTGCTTCAGGGATTTGGGTGAACAAGGTCAATAATTTTAAGTGGAGAGTAATGGTGGTTCTTGGTGTTTTTTGGCTATGAAAGGTGTCTTCTAATTTTTCTTTACTTGATTTCAACTATGAACAGTAGAGAAAAAGCACTTGAGATGATGAATTGATGCTTAGGTGGTAGATGATTGAGGGTTCAAGGCTAAGCAATGGGATTTTTCTTCTTTCCTTGATTGCTCATTCTTATGTGTAAGCTGTATTCTTTTTTAGGCTGAAATCTTCTTCCTCTTTTTTTTGTTGTGTGTAATGGGTTTTTATAGTTTGTAGAATTAGAATTTCTTTTCTAAACAAGTTCTTATTTCCTAGCTTTACTTGTATATTATCTCTTATCTATCATCTTTTATCCTTTTTTTATCTTTTGATTTGTTTTCTTATCTTTTAATCTTTTATTTTATCTTTTGTTATCTTTTAAATTATTATATTACTTTATTTATTTCTTAAATTATTTTGTTTCGTTATTTTCTTTTTAAAACTCCAATTTTAATCGTAGAATTTTAATTTTAATTTTAATTTTGTGTTGGACCTAACTTTGACTTTGGATTTAATTTAATTTTCTTATTTTAATTTAAGTTTTGGGTTTAATTTTGGTTTAGTTTTGAAAAGTGGACTAAACAAAATTAAGTGTCTACAACACTCTCTCTTGCCCCTAAACACACTCTCTCTTTCTCTCTCTTTCTCTTTCTATCTCTCTCTAAAACTTCTCTCATTCTCTCTATCAAAACTTCTCTCACTATCTCATTAAAATTTCCCTCTCTCTCTCCCCAACATGTCTCTCTCACTCTCTAAAACTTTTCTCTCCTTTTCTTTCTCTCACTCTCTCTGTGTCTCCCACTCACTCTCTTTCTCTCTCTCTAAAGTCTCTCCTTCTCTCTCTCTCTCACTTTTTGTCTCCTTCTCTCCTTCTCTCTCTCTCACTTACTTTCTCACTAACTACCTTTCTCTCTCTAAAACTGCTCTCTCCCCTTCTCTCTTTCTCTCTCTCAACTAACAACACACACACACACACACATTCTTTATCTCTCTCCACCAAACACATGCTTTCTCCCTCTTTCTTCATTTCTATCCTTTCTCTCTCTCTTCCTTTGCTCTCTTAATGTCCCTTTCATGCTCTCTCTGCCTCTCTCTTTCTCTTTCTATCTCTCAAACTTCTCTCTCTATCTCTCTCCTTCTCTTTCTATCTCTCTCTCTATAAAACTTCTCACACTCACTCTTTCTCTAAAACTTCCATCAAACTCTTTATCTACAATTTCTCTTCCTCTCTCTTTCTCTCTCTCCATCTAAAACTTCTCTATCTCTTCCTAACATTCTCTTTGTTCCTTTCTTGTTCTCTCTCTCTCTGTCTATAAAACTTCTTACACACTCTCTATTTAAAAAGTTGCTCGCTCTCTCTCTCCTTCTCTTTCTATCTATCTTTATCTCTAAAACTTCTTCCACTCTCTCACTCTCCCTCTCTCAAATTTCTCTCCCTCTCTTTGTCTAAAATTTCTATTTCTCACTCTCTACTCTCTAAAACAACCCTCTCTTTCACTCTCTCTAAAAGTTCTCTCTCTCTTTCTAATTTTCTTTCTTTTTCTCCCTTTCTTTCCCTCCTTCTCTCTCACACCCTCTTTAAAACTTCTATCTCTTTTTCTTTAAATTTCTCTCTCACTCTTTGTCTCTTTCTCTTTGTCATCCCTTCCCTCCCTTTCTTTAGAAAACTTCTCATTTTCTCTCTCTCTCTCTCTCTCTAAAACTCCCTTTCCTCCCTTTCTCTCTCTTCCTAAAACTTCTCTCACTCTATCTATCTCTCTAAAACTTCTTTGCTCTTGTGCTCTCTCTGAAAGCTTTATCTATTTGTCTATCTATCTATTTGTCTCTCTCTCTACACAACACACTCTTTCTCACTAACACAAAACACACACTCTCTCTCCCTATTTCTATCCTCCCAACATATAAACACACATTATCTCACCCTCGGATGCACACTCTCTCTCCATGTCTCTCTTCATTTCTTTCCTTTCTCTTTCTCGTTCCCTTCTATTGCTTTCTCAACATCTCTACCCCATTCTCTCTCTCCCTCTCTCTCTTTGTCTAAAACTTCCCCATCCTTCTCTCCAAAACTTCTATTTCTTTTCATCTAAAATTTTTCTCTCTCTTTCTCTCTAAACATTCTTTCCCTCTTTCTCTCCCTCTAAAACTTAAAACATCTCTTTCTCTTGTTCTATCTCTCTTTGTTTAAACTATGCTCTCTCGTTCTCTTTGTTTTCTCTCTCGTGCTCTCTCTTTCTCTCTCCTTCTCTTTCTATCTTTCTCTCTCACCCAAACTGTCTCTCTCTCTTTCTTTCTCCTCTTTCTATCTCTCTCTAAAACTTCTCTTATTCTCTTTATCTAAAACTTCTCTCGCTCTCTCTCTTTAAA
This sequence comes from Dicorynia guianensis, assembly GCA_037013595.1. Lineage (NCBI taxonomy): Eukaryota > Viridiplantae > Streptophyta > Magnoliopsida > Fabales > Fabaceae > Dicorynia > Dicorynia guianensis. The sequence goes on from JASUAB010000007.1 coordinate 16,572,132, forward strand.
ATTTCTCTCCCTCTCTTCCCAACATGTCTCTCTTGCTCTTGAACACTTCTCTCTGTCTCTCTCCAAAACTTTTCTCTCCTTTTCTCTCTCTCTCTCTCTCTCTCTCTCTCTCTCTCTCTCTCTCTCACTCTCTCTCTGTTTCCCTCTATCTCCCATTCACTCTCTTTCTCTCTTTAAAGTTTGTTCCATCTCACTCTTTGTGTCCCTCTCTCCTTCCCTTCCTCTCTCTCCCACTCACTCTCAATCTAAAATTTTGCTCCCCCTCTCTCTTAAACTTCTGTCACACTCTCCAAAATTTTTCTCCTTGTCTCTTTAAAATTTCTCTCACTCTCTACATAGATATATGTATATCTATAACTTCTCTTCCTCTCTCTAGCTCTCTCAATTTCTCTCTCTTTCTCTTTCCATCTCTCCTTATCTCTCTCTTTCTCATACACTTTTTTTATTTAAAAATTCTCTTGCTCTCTCTTTCTCTCTTGATCTCTTCTTCTCTTTCTATCTATCTTTATCTCTAAAACTTCTCACACTCTCTCTCTCAAATTTTTCTCGCACTCTCTCTATCCAAAACTTATCTCACTCTTTCTCCCCCTCTTTCTATAACTTCCTCACTCTCTCTACCAAGAACATCTCTCTCCCCCCCTAATGTGACTCTCTAACTCTTTGAAACTTCTCTCTCTATCTCTCTCTCACTCATTCTCTTTCTCTCTAGCTCCCTTTTCCTCTCTATCCCTATCTCCCTCACTTCTTGTCTCTCTCTCTCTCTCTCTCTCTCTCTCTCTCTCTCTCTCCTACTCTCTTTCTAATTCTAAAACTTCTCTATCTCTCATTCTCTACCTCTCTCCCTCCTTCCCTCTCTCCCTAAGCTTTGTCTCTCTCTTTGTCTCTCTCTCTCTCTCTCTCTCTCTCTTACTCTTTCTCCCCCTCTCTCTATCCCTCTCTCTTTGTGTGTCTAATACTTCCTTGTCTTTCTTGCCAAAACTTTTCTCTCTCTCTTTCTCTCGTTATCTAAAATTTCTCTCACTCTCTTTGTATCTAAAACTTCTTTCCTGCTTCCTCTCCTCTAAAACTTTCCTCTTTCTCTTTCTATCTCTATTTCTCTCATTAAAATTTCTCTCTATCTTTCTTTCTCTGTCTCTAAAACTTTCTTTCTCTCTCTCTCTCTCTCTCTCTCATGCTCTTCCTCTTTCTTTCTCCTTCTCTTTCTATCTCTTTCTAAAACTTTTCTCACTCCCTCTACCAAAATCTTCTCCTACTATCTCTCTATATAAAACTTCTCTCTTGACTTAATTTTCTCTATCTTTCTCCCCAACTTGTCTCTCTCACTCTTTAAAACTTCTCTCTCACTCACTCTCTGCCTCCTTCTCTCTTTATCCCTCTTTCACTCTCCCCCTCTCTCACTAACTCTGTTTCTCTTTCTAAAATTTCTCCCTTTGTCTCTCTCACTCTCTACCTCTTTATTTCCCAATCTCTCTCTCTTGCTTTCTCTCCCTCCCTCTCTTTGCCCTAAGTTCCCAATCTCTCTCTCTTGCTTTCTCTCCCTCCCTCTCTTTGCCCTAAGCTTTGTCTCTCTATCTTTTTCTTTCTTTCTCTCCCCCTTCTTTGTCTCTCTTTCTCTCCCTCTCCTTTTCTTTCTATCTCTCTCTCTAAAACTTCTCTCACTCTCTATCTAAAACTTCTCTCTCTATTTAAAATTTCTCACTCTATCTCCCCAACATGTCTCTCTTGCTCTCTAAAACTTCTCTCTTTGTGTCTCTTTAGAACTTTCTCTCACTCACTCTCTATCTCTATCTCTCTTTATCCTTCTTCTATTTTTCTCCACCTCTCTTTCTCACCAACTCTCTTTCTCTCTCTTAAACTTCTCCCTCTATCTCTCTCTTACTCTCCACCTCCCTTTCTCTTTGCTCTTTCTCTCCCTCCCTCTCTCTACCCCAAGCTTTGTCTCTCTCTATCTTTTTCTTTCTTTCTCTCCCTATCTATCTCTCTATCTCTCTCTCTTTCCCCCTCTCTATGTCTCCCTCTCCCTCTCTTTCTCACTCTCTTTATCCCTCTCTCTAATACACACTCTCCCTCTCTCTCTTTCTCTCTCCTTCTCTTTCTATCTCCCTCTAAAACTTCTCTCTCTACCTCTCTAAAACTTTTTGCATAGTCACTCTCTTTATCCAAAACTTTTCTTACTCTCTCTCTCTTTCTCTCTCTATTGGAAACTTCTCCTACTCTCTTGATCTAAAAGTTCTCTCTCTATCACTCTAACATGTCTCTCTTGCACTCAAAAACTTCTCTCTCCATGTCTAAAACTTCTTTCTCACTCACTTTTTGTGTCTCTCTCTCTCAATCTCTTCATCCCTTTCTTTCTCTCTCCCCCTTCTCTCATTAACTCTCTTTCTCTCTCTAAAACTTTTCTTTGTCTCTCTTTTACTCTTCACCTCTCTATTTCTCTGTCTCTCTCACTCTCTTACTTTGTCTCCCTCCTCTCTCTCCCCCTAGGCTTTGTTGCTCTCTGTCTTTCTATCTCTTTCTTTCTTTCTCTCCCTCTCACTCTTTCCATTCCTCTCCCTAACACATGTTTTCTCTTCCTAAAATGTCTCTCTCTACCTCCCTCTCTCTCCCTTTCTCTCTTTGTGTCTCTATATCCCTAAGATACACACTCTCTCTTCCCCTAAAATATCTCTCTCTACCTCCCTCTCTCTTTCACACACTCCTCCCAAAATTCTCTCTCTCGCTCTCTCTCTTTATGTCTCTCTTTCCCCCAACATCTCCCTTTCCATCTCTCTCCCTCAAACTTCTTTCTCTTTCTCTCAAAACTTCTTTCTTGCTAAGACATCTCTCTATCCCACTCTATCTCTTTAAAACATCTCTTTCTCTCTCTCCATAACTTCTCACCCTCCCTTTGCACTCTCTGTCTAAAACTTCTCTTCCCCCTCCCACTTTTTCTAGAACTTCACTTTCTCTCTCTTCTTCTAACTCTCTCTCTCTTTCCCTCTCTCTCATTCCATAAAACTTCTCACACTTACACTCTATCTGGCACTCTCTAAATGTTCTCTCTAAAACTTCTCTATCTTTCTCCTTATGTCGCTCTCTCTCTCTTTCTCTCTCCTTAAAACTTCTATCTCTCTCTATAAAGCTTCTATCTCTCTTTCTCTTTCTTTCTTTATCTAAAGTATTTATCCCTCACTCTCTCTCTAAAGCAACCCTCTCTCTTTTTGTCCCACTTTCCCTCTAAAAGTTCTCTTTCTTTCTATCTAAAACCTCTACCTCTCTCATTTTTGTCTAAAATTTCTCTATTACTCTCTAAAACCTTCCTTTCTCTCTCTAGAAAACTTCCCTTTCTCTCTTTCTCTCTCTCGTTCTAAAACTTCTCTTAGTCTATCTATCTATCTCTCTCAAAAACTTCTCTGCTCTCACACTCTCTCTCAAAAACCGTTGTTTGTCTTTCTTTCTCTCTCTTTGCAATACTCTCTCCCCACCAACACACACACATACTCTATCTTCTTCTACTCATAGACACAATCTCCTGCCCTTGAACACACACTTACTCTCAATCTCTCTCTCTTCATTTCTCGCCTCTCTCTCTCTCTTTCTCTCTTTGTCTAAAACTTCTCTCACTCTCTTTACCAAACACTTCTCTCACTATCTCTTTATCTAAAACTTCTCTATCTACTTAAAAAAATTTTCTCTCTCTGTCTCCACAACATGTCTCTCTCACTCTCTAAAACATCTCTCTTTGTGCCTCTCTAAAACTTCCCTCTCACTCACTCTCTACCTTTCTCTCTTTTTATCCCTCTTCCTTTCCCTCTTCCCTTTTCTCTCTCATTAACTCTCTTTTTCTCTCTCAAACTTCTCCCTTTGTCTCTCTCTCTCTCCCTTGCTTTCTCTCCTTCCCTCTCTCTCCCCTAAGCTTTGTCTCTCTCTATCTCTCTCTACCTTTTTCATTCTATCTCTTTCTCTCCCCCCATTCTTCTTTATCTCTATCTCTCTAAAACTTCTCTCACTCTCTATCTAAAACTTCTCTCTTTGTTTAAAATTTCTCTCTGTGTCTCCCCAACATGTCTTTCTCACTTCTAAAACTTCTCTCCTTGTGTCTCTCTAGAACTTCTCTCTTAGTCACTCTCTGCCTCCCACTCTCTTTATCTCTCTTTCTCTTTCTCTCCACCTCTCTCTCTCACCAATGCTCTTTCTCTCTCTTAAACCTCTCTCTCTGTCTCTCTCTTACTCTCTACCTCTCTTTCTCTTCGTCTCTCTCTCATGCTTTCTCTCCCTCCCTCTCTCTCTACCTCTCACTCTTTTATTTCTCTCCCTAACACACACTCTCCCCCTCTCTCTTTCTCTCTCCTTCTGGTTCTATCTCTCTCTTCAAAACTTCTCTCACTCTCTCTACCTCTCTAAAACTTATTTCACAATCACTCTCTCGCTCTCACTCACTCTCTATTGCTTTCTGTCTCTCTCTCACTCTCTTTATCCCTCTCTCTCTCTCTTTGTTTCCCCCTCTCTCTCAGTAACTCTCTTTCTCTCTCTAAAACTTCTCTCTATCTCTTTCTCACTCTTCACCTCTCTATTCCACTATCTCTCTCACTCTTTTGCTTTGTCTCCCTCCCTCTCTCCCCTAGGCTTTGTCTCTCTTTATCTCTTTCTTTCTTTCTCTCCCTCTTGTTCTCTCTATCCTCTCCCAAACACACACACTCTTTCCTCAAAAGGTCTCTCTCTACCTCCCTCTCTCTCTCTCTCTCTCCCTATCCCCCAACATTCTCTCTTTCCCTTTGTCTCTTCTTATCCTCTCAATATTCTCTTTCTCTCTATGTCCTTGAGTCACACACTCTCTCCCCTACAAAATGTCTCTCTTTGCCTCCCTCTCTCTCTTTCACAATCCTCCCAAAATTCTCTCTCTTGCTCTCTCTATTTGTGTCTCTCTTTTCCCCCCAACATCTCCTCTCCATTCTTCTCTCTCAAACTTCTCTTTCTCTTTCTCTTTAAAACTTCTTTCTTGCTGCAACATCTCTTTATCCCATTCTGTCTCTTTAAGACATCTCCTTCTCTCTCTCATAACTTCTCACCCTCTCTTTGCACTCTTTGTCTAAAACTTCTCTCTCCCCCTCACACTTTTTCTAAAACTTCTTTTTCTCTCTCTTCCTCTAACACTCTCTCTCTCCCTCCCTAAAACTTCTCACACTCACACTCTATTTGGTACTCTTTTTCTAAGACTTCTTTATCTCTCTTCCTATGCCTCTCTTTCTCTTTCTCTCTCTAAAACTTCTATCTCTCTTTCTTTCCCTCTCTCTGTCTAAAGTTTTCATCCCTCACTCTCTCTCTCTAAAACAACCTTTTCTCTCACTATCTCTCTAAAACTTCTCTCTCTTTTTATCAAAAACCTCTATCTCTCTTTTTTGTCCAAAATTTCTCCCTTACTCTCTCTAAAATCTCCCTCTCTCTCTTTAGAAAACTTCCCTCTTTCTCTCTCTCTCTCTCCCCCTAAAACTTCCCTTTTCTTTCTCTCTCTTTCTTGTTCTAAAACTTCTCTTAGTCTATTTATCTCTCTCAAAAACTTCTCTGCTCTCACACTCTTTCTCTAAAACCTTTGTCTGTCTATCTCTCTCTCTCTACAGCACTCTCTCTCTCCCATCAACACACACACTCCTTCTCTCCTCCCACACACAGACACACTCTCTCTCGCCCCCGAACATATGCTTTCTCTATCTCTTTCTTTTCATTTCTCTCCTTTCTCTCTCTCTGTCTCTCTTTATCTAAAACTTCTCTCTTTACTTAAAATTGTTCTCTCTTTGCATCCCCAACATGTCTCTCTCACTCCCTAAAACTTTTCTCTCTCTATCTCTCTAAAACTTCTCTCACACTCACTATCTGCCTCCCTTTCTCTTTCTCCCCCCCTCTCTCTCTCTCACTAACTTTAGTGATTAGAGGATGATTATGTTGGGTTAGAAATCATAGGGGAAGATCACATTTGCCATGGGTCTTGTGATTGGTTGCTGTCTTTTGTTTTGATAGCATTCATTTCATAAAATGTGTTTAGTTATGCGGTAGATTTTGGACTTGATTCTTACCCTCATGCTATAATGGGTTAAGGTCCATTATGTAGAGGTTAAGTACATTTTGGATTTGATGGTTATTCTCCTTTCATCACAATATGGTGAGTGTATTTCAAATAAGGATAAGAAGAGCCCATTGCATATGTTTGCTGTTTCTGCTGTGCTTTTTGCTGCTGTAATTCTATTCTGCTAGCTACTCTACTTTATTTTTACTACTGTTAATGTTGGTGTTCTGATTTTTTTTTTTTGCTGCTGTAATTCAGGTTCTGTTGCTGTTTCTGCAATTTCTGCTGCTGTAATTCTGTTTCTGTTTGCTATTTCTGCAATTTCTGATTTATAATTCTATTTCTACTACTCTGTTTCTGCTGTAGAGAAATTCTGCAACCCAGTTCCTGCTGTAGAAACATCTGCAACTCTGTTTCCACAATTTTTGCTGCTGTAATTCTATTTTTCGAATTCTGTTTCTGCTGTAGAAAAATTCTGCAATCCAGTTTCTTCTATAGAAATTTTCTTGTAAAAATTCCGCTGTTCTGTTTCTGCTGTAAAAATATCTACAATTCTGTTTTGTTTGTTTTCTATCACAATTTATTGTTATCATGCACTAAGCCAACTCTCTTGTCACTTTCTCTGTTCATTACGTATGTTATTATGCTTTCTATAATTTTCTTTCTATGATTTCTCCACTTCCTATATGCTGTTGAAAGTTGTTTTTTAGAACACACCATACATTACATCCATAACATATTCTTAAGGAAAAGGATAGGATAGTAAATCTTTCACACATGATCACATATATAACATTGCTTGATTGTTTTGATCAATTGGTTACCATGGCAATGATACAGTTGTCATTAGTATGTGATTGAGGAAATGTTCCTAGTGTTTGGTTGTGCATGTGAAATCAAGTATGTGCTCTAATGTGACTTTTTGATTACTTGGCATACTTGATTGAATGTGATATAGATTCAATTCCTACATGATACCCCTAAATTTGGATATGCTTTTCTTCAATGTTGAATTTAATTACAAAGAGAGAAGATTACCCACTACATGTTTTCCCTACTTCTGGATTTCTCATTCTAAAGTGAGTTTGCATACATATTGGAATATAAATGTTCTCGATATAGGTTCCTCCTATTTCTTGATCTCCTTTTCCTACGAAAGGTTGTATGCTTTTGTATTCTTATGTTAAAGTAAGGAATGTTTTCCTATGTAGACCCTATTCCTTATTCTCACATGAGGTGTATGTTGAACTTGTATCTTGGATTTGATGAGTAATCACCTGTGGTAATGATTTTGTTTGTGTTATTCACGTTTTGAATATTTTGTGGGTGTATGTTCCTAAGAATTGTATGGTAAAGCATTGGGTGAGCCCATCCCAAACTTTTAAGAGATTTATTTTGAGCGTGTCCTCGCTTGAGAAATCTTTGTAACAATACAAAGGAAAGGGCATTGTGCTTGCGCTTCATCCCTTGTTCTCTTTCTACTTGTAGTCCCCATAGCTTCCACAAATTCATTTTCTCCTTGAAACCCCAAATTTTTCCCAACGTTGGATAAGGAAGGGTCATGCATATGACTACTCTCCTAGTATCTTCAGGGTAGTCACAGTATGAGCCTAGTCAAGCATTTGACATAATTTCTCTAATGTGATTATAAAGGATCACCACCTTTGCCCAAGACCCTTCAGCCTTGGACTTGATTTATACAAACCCTACTATAAACCTCAAATTCTTCCTAATGATGGATAGGGTGAGGGGTCATGCATATGACCACTCTCCCATTATTTTGAAAGTAGCAACGTTATGAGCCTAGTTAAGCATTTGGCATAGTTCCTCTAACATTTTCTATTACATAGACCATTTTCTTTGATATCTGACTTTACCATTTCAATCTAAGTCAGTGCTAACTCTATTTTTTCTTCTCTTTAATCCATTTTCCAACTCATGCTTTTTTTTTCATTCACCACATTCCACGTCGCATGTCAACAAGAGAGAGGGAGAGAGTAGTTAGGAGTGAGGGAGAGAGAAAGAAACTTTAGAAAGAGAGAAAGAGGGAGAGAAGAATAAAAGAGAGAAATTTTAGACAGTGATAGAAAGAGAAGGTGAGTTAGATAGATAAGGAGGGAGAGAGAGAGGTAGGCAAAGAAAAATTTTATAGAGAGAGTGAGAAAGAGAGAAAGAAGCTTTAGATAGAGAGAAAGAGGAAGAGAAGATTTAGAGAGAGACTATGAGTGAGAAGTTTGAGAGAGAGAAAGCGAGAAAGTGGAGTTTTAGAGAGAGAGTGGGAGAAAGAGAAGTTTAAGAGGGAGAGGGAAACAGAGAGGGAGAGAAGTTTCAGAGAAAGGGAGTAAGAAAGTGGGAAAGGCAAGTTTTGGAGAGAGAGATAATGAGGGAGAGCAAGAGAGAGAACTTTAAGAGAGATCAAGAGGGAGAACAGTTTTAGAGAGAGAAACTGAGTAAGAGAGATGCTTTTTAGGAGAGAAAAAGAGACACGTGTTAAAGAAAGAGAAAGGATTTAGAGACATAGAAAGAGAGAGAGATGTTTAAGAGAGAGATAAGTGAGAGAAGTCTTAGAGGGATAGGGAGAGAGAAAGGGAAGCCTTATAGAAAGCAAGAGAGAGAGAGGAAGGTGGAAGTTTTACACAGAGAGAGTGTGAGAGAAGTTTTAGAGAGAGAGAAAGGAAAGTTTTAGAGAGGGAGTGTGTCAGTGAGAGATTAAGAGAGAGAGAGAGAGAGAGAGAGAGAGAGAGAGAGAGAGAGATAGACAGAAGCTTTTGAGAGAAAGAAAGAGAAGTTTTACATAGAGATAGATGTGAGAGAGAGAAAAATAGAAGTTTTAGAGAGAGAGAGACTGAAGTTTTATAGAGAAAGATAGAGATATTTTGGAGAATGAGTTAGAGAGAGAAAAAGAGAAACTTTAGAGAGAGAGAAAAAGAGAGAAATTTAGAGAGAGAAAGAAAGAGAGAGAGGGAAAGGGAGAGAGATAAAGAGAGAGAGGGAAGGAGAGGGATGTTTTAGAGAGAGAGAGCAAGAGGGAAGTTTTAGAGAGAAAGAGAGAGGGAAAGAGAGAGAGTAAGAGATATTTTAGACAGAGAGAGGTTTTAGAGAAAGAAAGAGAGTAAGAGAGAGAGAGTGTGTGTGTGTGCATGGGTGTGGGGTTTAGAGAGAGAGAAAGATAGTGTGTGTTAGGGGGAGAGAGAGGGAGACAAAAGTTTTAGAGAGAAAGAGAGCAAAGTTTTACACAGAGAGAGATGTTTTGGACAATGAGTGAGAAATAGAACAAGAGAAGTTTTAGAGAGAGGAGAGAGAAGGGAAGAGATTTTCTTGAGAGAGAGACAACCTAAAGTTTTATAGAGAAAGAGCGAGAAGTTTTAGAGATAGAGAGAGATGTTTTGAAGAGTGAGTGAGAGAGATAGAAAGAGAAGTTTTGGAGAGAGAGAGAGGAAGAAGTTTTTGAGAGAAAGAAAAAGAAGTTTTACACAGAGAAAGGTGTTTTAGAGAGTGAGTGAGAGATAGAAAAAGTGAAGTTTTAGAGAGACGAGAGAGAAAAAGGGAGTATTTTTGAGAGAGAGAGACTAAAGTTTTAGGAAGAAAAAGAGAGATGTTTTGGAGAATGTGTGAAAGAAAGAAAAAGAGAAGTTTTAGATAGAGAGATAAAGAGAGAGAGAGGGAGGGAGAGGGAGAGAGAGAGTTGGGGAAAGAGAGAAAAGGCATTGGTGAGGGAGATAGAGATAGTGAGAGAGGATGTGGGGGGAGAGAGAGAAAGAGGGGGAGCATTAGGGAGAGAGAGGGACATTTAGAAAGAGCAAAAGATAGCAAGAGAGAAGTTTTTCAGAGAGACTAGAAAGCGAGAGTGAAATTTTAGAGAGACCAAGAGTGAGTGAGGGAAGGAGACAAAGGAAGGGAGGGATAGAGCAACATAAAGGGAGAGAGAAGTTTCAGAGAGAGAATGAGAGAAAGAGAGAGGTTTTAGAGAGATAGATGTTTTAGAGGAGGGGAGAGAGAGTGAAGTTTTAAGAAGGGCAAGGGAGAGAGAAGTTTTAAAGGGAGTGAGAGAGAGAGAGAAGTTTTACAGAGAGAGCTGAAGAGAAAGAGAGTGAAGCTTCAGAAAGAGAGAAAAAGGGAAAGAAGATTTAGAGAAAGAGAAATTTTAGACAATTATAAAAGAAAGGGTGAGTAAGATAGAGAGGGGGAGAGAAAGAGACAAAGAGGAATTTTATAGAGAGAGTGCAAGAGAGAGAAGCTTTAGATAGAGAAAAGAGGGAGAGAAAATTTTGAGAGAGAGAGAGAAGGAGAAAGAGAAGTTTTAAAGAGAGTGACCATGGAGAGAAGTTTGAGAGAGAGAAGTTTGAAGAGATAGATAGAGAAGAAAGTGAGAGAGAAAAGTTTCACAGAGATAAAGAGGGAGAGAAGTTTTAGAGAGAGAGAAAGTGAGAAGTAGTCTTAGAGGGAGAGGAGAGAGAGAGAGGAATGCCATATCAAGAGAGAGAAAGGGAGGGGGGAAGTTTTATAGAGAGTGTGTAAAAGCAGTTTTAGAAAGAGAGTGTGCTAGGGAGAGATTGAGAGATAGAGAGAAAGACAGGAGTTTTATAGAGAAAGAGAGAGAAGTTTCACATAGAGATAGATGTTTTAGAGAGTGAGTTAGAGATAGAAAAGAGAAATTTTGAAGATAGGAGAGAAAGAGAGTGTTTTTGAGAGAGAGAGGCTAAAGCTTTAGAGAGAAAGAGAGAGAGATAGGGAGACAAAGATAGAGAAGCTGTAGAGAAAGTGTGTGTTGAGGGCAAGAGAGAAAGAGAGAGATTGTGTGTTAGGGAGAGGAAGAGAGAGAGAGTGTTTGTGCATGTAAGACATGTTGGAAAGAGAGAAAGAGAGAGTAGGAGGGAAGTTTTAGAGAGAAAGAGAGTGTAAGAGAAGTTTTAGAGAGAGAGAGAAAGAGAGAAAAAAAAGAGAGGTTTAAGAGAAAGAAAGTGAGTAAGTAAGAGAGAGAGAGAAGTAGAGAGAATGAGTGTTTTGGAGAGGGAAGGAGTACACATTAGAGAGAGAGAGAAAGACACAAAAGTTTTAGAGAGAAAGAAAGAGAAGTTATACAAAGAGAGAGATTGTTTGGAGAGTGAGTGAGAGATAGAAAAAGAGAAGTTTTAGAGAGAGGAGAGAGAAGTAGAGAGATGTTTTGATAGAGAGAAAGACTAGAGTTTTAAAGAGAAAGAGACAGAAGTTCTAGACATAGAGAAAGATGTTTTGGAAAGTGGGTGAAAGAGGGAGAAAGAGAAGTTTTGGAGAGACAGAGAGAGAGGCAGAAAGAGAAAGAAAGGGAGAGAACATGTGTATTGGGGAAAGGAAGAGAGAGAGTGTGTGTCTTAGGGGGAGAAAGAGGGAGACATGTCAAAGAGAGAGAAAGTGTGAGAAAGAGGGAGGGAAAGGGATATTATTGAGAGAGAGTGGAAGGATGTTTTAGAGAGAAAGAAAGAGGGAAGGGGAGAGAGAAAGTGAGAGAAGTTTTAGTGAGAGAGAGAAAAAGAAGTTTTAGAGCAAGAAACAGAGTGAGCGAGAGAGACGGAAAGAGAGAGAGAGAGTATTGGGAACAGAGAGATAGGGAAAGAGTGAGAGGGGGATGTTTTAGATAGAGAGAGATAGGCATGTTGGAGAAAGAGAGAGGAAGTTATAGAAATAAAGACAAGGAGGGAAGTTTTAGGGAGAAAGGAAAATTTTAGACAAAGAGAGAGAGAAGTTATAAAGAGAAAGTGAGTTAATTTTTAAATAGAGAAAGAAGTTTCAGAGAGAGAGATAGAGAAGAGAGACAAAAATAGTGCATGTTTGGGGGAGATCGATAGAGAAACAGAGAAAGAAAGTGAGAGAAAGAGAGAGAGAAGTTTTAAATAGAAAGAGAGTGAGAATCTTGGGGGGAGAGAGTGAGAGAGTGTTTAGGTGGGGCAAAGTATGTATATGTGTGTTAGGGAAAGCGAGAGATATAGAGAGAGAAGAGAGAAGTTTTAGATAGAGGTAGTGAGAAACTTTAGATAGAGAGATGTATTTGAGAAAGTGAGAGAGGGAAGTTTTAGAGAGAGAGTGAGGAAGTGAGAGAGAAATTTCAAACAAAGAGAGAGAACAAAATTTAACTCAACTCAGACGGTAGCAATTCTTGTCCCATGTGAAACTAAACATCCAAGGCAGCATGAACTCATGGCCCCCCAGAGGATGAGTCTAAGGAATACTAAGCCCTAAAAATAGACTAGAGAAGCCACAGGGTAAAGGGAAGAAGTACATAAAATTATGCACTTATCACTAACACACTCTCTCTCCCCCTAACATTTTCTCTCCCTTTCTCTCTCTAAAACTTATCTTTCTTTCTCTCTAAAACAACTCTCTCTTCCTTTTCTCTCTAAAACTTATCTTTATCTCTAAAAAGGGGGAGAGAGTAGTTTTAGAAAGAAAAAGAGAGTGAGTGAGATAGAGAAGGAGAGAGAGAAAGAGAGGGAGGGAAACTTTTGAAAGGGAAAGAGAAAAAGAGAGAAAGAGTTAGAGAAGTTTTAGAGGGAAGGAGAAAAAGAAAAAGATAGAGAGTGAGAGAGAGACAAGAGAAGTTTTAGATAGAGAGAAAGAGAGAAAGAGAAAGAGATAGTGGGATAGAGAAAAGTTTCTAAGAGAGAGAAGCTTTAGGGGGAGAGAGAGTGAGTGAGAGAGAGAGTAAGTGAAATAGAGGAAGGGAAAAAGATAAAGAAAAAAAGAGTGAGAGAGAGAAAAAAAAAGAGAAGTTTTAGAGAGAGAGAGAGAGGGAGGGAGAAAGAGATAGAGGATGTTTTAGATAGAGAGAGAAAGAGAACTATTAGAGCAAGAGAGAGGGAGAGAGAGAAGCTTCATAGAGAGAATGAGAGAGAGATAAGTTTTAGACAAATAGAGAGACAAAGTGAGAAGGAAATTTTAGAGAGGGAATGTGAGAGAGAAATTTTAGACACAGAAAAAGAGGTAGAGGGAAAGAAGTTTTGAAGAGAGATAGCAAGAGAGAAAGAGAGAAAGAGAAGTTCTAGAGAGAGGGAAAGGAAAGTTTTGGAGAGATAGAGAGGGAGGGAAATTTTACAAAGAAAGAGAGACTGTGAGAGAGAAATTTTAGACAAATTAAGAAAGAGGAAAAGAGAAAGAGAGAGAGAGAGAGAGGGAAGTTTTGGGGAGAGATAGAGAGATAGACCTTTTAGATAGAGTGAGGGACATGGAGAGAGAACTTTTAGAAAGAGGGACTGAGAGAGAGAGAGTGGTAAAAGTTTTAGAGAGAGAGGGAGAAGAAAGAGAAGTTAGAGATAGAGGGAAGGAACTTTAAGAGAGAGAAATACAGAGATAGAGAGAACAAGAGAGGAAAAGAGAGAGTCAAAGAGAAAGGGAAACAAATTTTTGAGAGAGAAAAGAAGATAAAAGTTTTAGATATAAAGAAAGTGAGAGAGAGATAAAGGGAAGTTTTAGAAAGAAACACAGAGAGAGAGAGAGAGAGAGAGATAGAGAGAGATTTTAGAGAGTGATGGAGAAAGAAGTTTTAGAGACTAAGAGAGACATGTTAAGGAGAGATAGAGAGAATAATTATAGTTAGAGAGAGGGGGAGAGAGAGAAATAAGATGTAGAGATAGATAGAAAGAGACAGAGAATTTCTAGAGAGAGTAGTATTAGAGAGAGAATGAGAGTGATTGAGAGAGATGCAAAGAGTATGAGAGAGAGAGAGATAAAGAGTAAGAGAGAGAAGTTTTAGAGAGAGAAAAAGGAAAGAGAAATTTTAGAGAGAGTGTGAGAGAGAGAAGTTCCAAATAGACAGAGACTTTAGAGAGCGAAAGAGAGTGAACAAGAGAGGGAGGGAGAGTGTGGGATAAGTAGAAATTTTAGAGAGAGACAATGAAAGAGAGTAAGTGATAGAGAGGAAGAGAGAGAGAGAGGGGGGAAGAGGAGAGGGAGACAGAGAGATAAACAATGAAAGAAAGAAAAAGAGAGAAAAGTTTTAAAGAGTGAGAGAGAAATTGTAGACACAGAGGCAGAGAGAGAAGTTTTGGAGAGAGATAAAGAAAGAGAGGGAGAAAGAGAGAGAGAAAAAGTCACAAGTTTTAGAAAGGGAGAGAGAGAGAAAGAAAGAGAGAGAACTTTTAGAGAGTGAGAAATAGAGAGTGCATGAAAGAAGTTTTAGAGAGAGAGAGAAAGAGAGTGAGAGAGAGAGAGAGATAGAGAAAGAGAGCAAGTGAGAGAGAGTGTGTGTGAGATAGAAAGAGAAAAGAGATTTTGGAAAACAAAAAGAGAAATTTTACAAACAGAGAGATAGGGAGAGAGAAGTTTGAGAGATAAAGGGAGAGAAGTTTTAGAGACAAAGTGAGAAAGAAAGGGATGTTTTAAAGAGAGAGAGTGGGATACAGAGATGTTTAGAGAGAGTGACATTTTAGAGAGAGAGAGGTAGAGAAAAAATGTTGTGAGGATTGAGAGAAAGAGAAAAAGAGAAGTCTGAGAGAGAGAGGGAGAGAAAGAATGTTGTAAGGAGTGAGAGAAAGAGAGGCACGTCTTAGGAAAGATAGTGAGAGAGAGAGCCATATTGGGAGAAAGAGAGAGAAAGGGAGGCAGAGAGAGAAGTTTTGGAGGCAAAGGGAGAGTGTGTGTTAACAAGAGGGATAGAGAGAGAAGTTTAGAGAGAGGTAGAGAAAGAGAGCAAGTGGCAGAGAGAGGGAGAGATAGAGAGAGAGAAAGAAAGAGAGAAAGCAAGAGAGAGAGAGAGTGAAAGAGACAAAGGGTGAGAGAGAGCAGTTTTAGAGACAATGAGAGAGAAATTTTAGATAGAGAGAGAAGTTTTAAAGAGATAAAGGCTTAAGAGAGAAAGAGAAAGAAGTTTTAGAGAGTGGGAGAGAAAAGAGAGAGAAGTTTTAGAAAGAGAGAGCAAGAGTGAGAGGGAGGGAGTGAGAGAGAAATTTTAAATAGAGAGAAAGAAGTTTTAGAGGGAAAGAGAGAAGTTTTAGAGAGAGAGAATGAGAAGTTTTAGATAGAGAGTGTGTGTGAGTGAGAGAAGTTTTAGAAAGAGAGAGAAAGAGAGAAAAAGAAGTTTTAGGGAGAGAGAAAAGTTTTAGAGAAATAAAAAGAGAGGTTTTAGAGAGAGAGGGAAAGAGTAGTTAAAGAGTGTGAGAGAGAGAGAGAGAGAGAGAGAGAGAGAGAGAGAGAGAAGTTTAGAAAGAGAGAAAGAGGGAGAGAAAAATTTTAGACAATGATAGGAAGAGAGAGCGAGTGAGAAAGACAGAAGGAGGCAAAGAGAAATTTTAGAGAGAGTGTAAGAGAGGGAGAACTTTTAGATAGAGAGAAAGAGGAATAGAAGAATTAGAGAGAGAAAGATAAGGAGAAAGTGAGAGAGTGAGAAGGAAAGAGAGAGGAAGAGAAGTTTTAGAGAGAGAGGAGTGAGAAAATGAGAAAGAGAATTCTAGAAAGAGACAAAGAGGGAGAGCAAGAGAGAGAAGTTTCAGAGAGGTAGAGAGGAAGAAAAGTTTCAAGGAGAGAGATAAAGACAAAGATAGAGAGGAGAGAAGTTTTCTAGAGAGAGAAACTGAGCAAGAGAGAAGCTTTCAAGGAGGAGAGAGAGATGCATGTTGGAGAGAGAGAGAGAGAGAGAGGATATAGAGATAAAGAAAGAGAGAGAGGTGTATTAAAGAGATAGAAAGTGGGAGAAGTCTTAGAGGGAGAGGGAGAGGGAGGGGGAAGTTTTATAAAAAGGGAGGCAAAGAGAAATTTTAGAGAGAGTGAGAAGCTTTAGATAGAGAGAAAGTGGGAGAGAAAATTGAGAGAGAGAGACAAGGAGAAAGAGAAGTTGTAGAGAGGGATTGTGAGAGAGAGAAAGTGGAGTTTTATAGAGAAAGAGTGAGACAATAAGAAGTTTAAGAGAGTGAGAGGGAGAGAAGTTTTAGAGAGAAAAAGGGAGTGAGAAAGTGAGAAAGCGAACTTCTGGGGAGACAAAGGAGAGCAAAACAGAGAAGTTTTAGAGAAATAAAGAGAGAGAAGTTTTAGAGAGAGTGACAAAGATAGTGTCAAAGAGGAGAGAAGTTTTAGAGAGAAAGAAGACTAAGTAAGAGAGAAGTTTTTGACAAGGAGAGAGAGACACATGTTGGAGAGAGTAAGAGAGAAAAAGAGAAGGAAAGAAAAAGAGAGAGACAATTTAGAGACAGAGAAAGAGAGAGGTGTTTTACAAAGGCAGAAAGTGAGAGAAGTCTTATAGGGAGAGGGAGAGAGAGAGGGAAGCCTTATAGAGAGATAGATGGAGGGGGAAGTTTTACACAAAGAGAGAGTGTGAAATGTTTTAAAGAGAGAAAGTACAGTTTTAGAGAGGGGTGTGTTGGGGAGATTTTGAGTAAGAGAGACATAAGTTTTTGAGAGAAAGTGAGAGAAGTTTTACATAGAGAGATGTTTTGTAGAACAAGTGAGAGAGAGAAAAGAGAAGTTTTAATGAGAGGAGAAAGTGTTTTTAAGAGAGAAAGATAAAAGTTTTTGAGAAAAAGGGAGAAAAGTTTGACATAGGGAGAGTTATTTTGTAAAGTGAGTGAGAGAGAGCAATAGAGAAGTTTAGAGAGAGATAAGTTTTAAAGAGAGGAGAGAGTGTTTATGCAAGAGAGAGATGAAAGTCTTAGAGAGAAAGAGAGAGAGAGAGATAATTTGGAGAATGAGTGAGAGAGAGAAAATGAGAAGCTTTAGAGAGAAAGGGAGAGGGAGAGATAGAAAGACAAAGAGAGAAGATTTATAGAAAGAAAGAGATGTGTGTTGGGGAGAGGGAGAGAGAGTGTATGTGCATGTGTATTGGGTGTAGAGAGAGAGAAAGAGAAGGAGAGGGATATTTTAGAGAAAGATAGAGCGGGAGGGAAGTTTTAGAGAGAAAGAGAGTGAGTAAAAGAGAGAGTTTGGGAGAGGGGGAGAGTGTGTGTTAGGGGAGCGAGAGAGAGATGTTTTGGACAGTGAGTGAGAAATAGAAAAAGGGAAGTTTTAGAGAGAGGAGAGAAATAGAAAGAGATATTTTTTAGAGATAGACAACTTGAACCTTTAGAGAGAAAGAGAGAGATGTTTTGAAGAGTGAGTGAGAATGAGAAAGAAAAGTTTTAGGGAGAGAGAGAGACAGAAGATTTTAAGAGAACGAGAGAGAAGTTTTACATGGAGAGATGTTTTAGAGAGTGAGTGAGAGATAGAAATAGATAAGTTTTAGAGAGAGGAGAGAGAAAGATGGAGTACTTTTGAGAGAGAGAGACTAAAGATTTAGAGAGAGAAAGAGATGTTTTGAAGAATGTGTGAGAGAGAGAAAAAGAGAAGTTTTAGAGAGAGAGATAAAGAGAGAGAAGTTCATAGGAAGAGAGGGAGGGAGAGAGTGAATCATGAGGGGGAGATTAAGAGAAAGAGTGTGTGTGTGTGTTAGGGACTATGAGAGAGATAAAGAGAAGTTTTAGATAAAGGCAGTGAGAAGTTTTAGAAAGAGAGACAAGTTTGAGAAAGTGAGAGTGGGAAGTTGTAGAGAGAGAGATAGGTAGGGAATTTTAGAGAGAGGAAGAAAGAGAGAGAGAAGTTTTAGACATAGGAGAGAGAGAAGTTTTAGTGAGAAAGCAAGATAACTTTTAAATAGAGAGAAGTTTCTAAGAAAGACATGAAGACAAAGAGAGAGAATCATGGGGGGAAAGAGTGAGATATAGTGTTTTGGGGAGGGGGAGTATGTATGTGTCTTAGGAAAAGTGAGAGAGATGGAGAGAGAGGTCTTAGATAGAGATAGTGAGAAGTTTTAGAGAAAGAGACCTATTAGAGAATGTAAGAGGGGGAAGTTTTAGAAAGCGAAGTAAGGGAGTGAGAAAGTAATTTCAAACATAGAGAGATAGAAATCTAACATAACTCAGACTATAATGATTCTTGTCCATGTGAAACAAAGCATCTAAAACTCTACAACTTGAACTCATGGGCCATTAGAGGATGAGTTTAAGGAATACTAAGCCCTAATAATAGACTAGAGAAGCCATAGGGTAAAGGGATGAAGTATATAAACTTATGCACTTATCATTAACACACTCTCTCCCCCCCCCCCAAACATTCTCACTCTTTTTCTTTCTCTAAAACTTATCTTTCCCTCTCTTTTCTCTTTAAAACAACTTTCTCTATCTATAAAAGAAAAGTTTTAGGGAGAGAAAGTAGTTTTAGAGAGTGAAAGATGTTTTAGACATAGAGAGAGAGAGATATAGAGAGTGAGTGAAAGAGAATTTTTAGAAGGAGACTGTGGGAGAGAGTGAGAGAGAGAGAAAGAGAAGTTTTAGTGACTTAAAAATTGAGAGAGAGAGAGAGAGAGAAATTTTTAGATTGAGAGTAAGAGAAGTTTTAGAGAGAGTAGTTTTATAGAGAGAAAGAAAGTGAGAGAATAACGGGTAGAGAGATATATATACAAAAAGAGTGAGAGAAACAAAAGTTTTAGAGAGAGAGAGGTGTCCATGAGAGTGAGAGAGAAAGGGAAGATTTAGAGGGAAAGAGTGAGAGAAACAGAAGGTTTAGAGAGAAAGAAAACAACAAAGAGAGAGACAAGTTGGTGTGAGAGAGAGAGGGATGTTTGATGGTGAATTCCTAACACTAACCTTAACATCTAGAGAGAGAGAGAGAAAGAGGGAAGTTTTAGAGAGAGAGAAGGAAGGAAATTATAAAGAGAAAGAGAGAATAAGAGGAAGAGAAGTTTCAAAGAGAGAGAGAGAGAAACAGAAGTTTAAAGAGTATAGGAGAGAATGAGTGAGAGAGAGAAGTTTTAGAGAGAGACTATAAGAGAGAGAGATTGAGAGAGACTAAGAGAAAGAAAAGTTTTAGAGAGAGAGATGAGAGAAAGAGAGAAAGAGAAGTTTTAAGGAGAGGGAGCAGCTTTAGCAAGAGAAAGAGAAGTTTTAGAGAGAACGTGGAAGAGAGAAACAAAGGGAGATAGAGAGAGGGGGAGCAAGAGAGTGTGTGTTTAGGAAAGAGAGTGAGAGAAGTTTTAGAGAGAGAAATAGTGTGTTTAGGAGAGAGAAAGAAAAGTTTTAAAGAGAGAAAGGGTGAGAGAAGTTTTAAAAATAGAGTGATAGAGAGAAAGAAAGGGAAGTTTTAGAGAGAGAGAGAAATTTTAAAGAGAGAGTGACAAAGACAGAGATAAAGGGAAGTTTTAGAGAAAGAGAAAGGGGGAACAAAGTTTAAGAGAAAGAGAGTAAGTGAGAAATTTTAGATAGAGAGAGAAAGGGAGAGAGAGAGAAAAAGAGAAAGGGAGATAGCAAGAGAGAGGGAAAGAGAGAGAGATAAGAAAAAAATAAAAAGTGAGAGGGAGAGAGTGTGTGTTTAGGGGAAAGACAGAGAGTGTGTTTGCTGGGAAGGGAGAAAGAGAGAGAGAGAGGGAGCAAGGGAGATAGAGAGAAAGAGGGGAGAGAGAGAGCAGGAGGAGAAAGAGAGAGAGTGTGTAAGGAGAGAGAGATAAAGTGAGGGGGAGAGAGAACATTAAGGCAGAAGAGAGTGAGAGAGAGAAAGAATGTGGTGTGTGTTGGAGGAAAGAAACACAAAGAGAGAATGTTAGGGGGGCAGAGAGAGACTATGTTAGGGAATGAGACAAAGAAGGAGAGAGAGAGAAAGAGAGGGAGGGAAGGTTTTAAGAGGGAGAGAAGGAGAGAGACACAAAGAGAGAAAGAGTGAGAGAAGTTTTAGAGGGAGGGAGAGAGAGCAAGAGAAAGATAGTGAGTGAGAGAGAGAGAGAGAGAGAGTGACAGAGACAGAGAAAGAGAGAGAGAGAGAGAGAGACAGAGACAGAGACAGAGAGAGAAAGAAAAAGAAGTTTTAGACAGAGAGAAAAAGAGAGAGTTTTTAGAGAGAGGGAGAAAGAGAGAAAGAGAAGTTTTAGAGAGATAGTGGGATAGAGAGAAGTTTTTAAGAAAGAGAAGTTTTACAAGGAGAGAGAGCGAGTGAGAGAGAGTGAGAGTTAAAGAGTGAGAAGAGGGGAGAGAGAGAGAAAGAGAGAAATTTTAGAGCAAGAGAGGGAAGTTTTAGAGAGAGAGACATAGAACTTTTAGAGAGAGTGAGAGACATAGAGAGAGGACTTTTAGAGAAAGGGAGTGAGAGAGAGAAAAGAAAGAAAAGTTGGAGATAGAGAAAGAGAGATAGAGGGAGGGAAGTTCTAGAGAGAGAGATAGAGATAGAGAGAGTGAGCGAGTGAGTGAGATACAGAGAAAGTTTTAGGGAGAGACAAAGAGAGAGAAATTTTAGAGATAGAGAGAGTGAGAGAGAGGGAGAGAGGGAAGACAGAGAGAGAGAGAGAGAGAAGGAGAGATAATAAGAGGTTTTAGAGAGATAGAGAGATAGAAGTTCTAGAGACTGAGAGAGACATGTTAGGGAGAGACAGAGAGAAGGGGAGAGAGAGACATAAGTTTTAGAATAGAGAGAAAGAGAGACAAAGAAGTTCTAAAGAGAGTACTTTTAGAGAGAAAATGAGCATGACAAAGAGAGAGATGCAAAGAGTACACGAGAGAGAGATGAAGAGACAAAGAGAAAGAGAGTGAGATAGAGAAAAAGAAAGAGAAGTATTAGAGATAGAGTAATTTTAGAGAGAGAGAAGTTTTAGAGAGAGAAAGAGACTTAGTGAGAGAGGGAGAGATAGAGAGGTTTTATAGAGAGGAAAGAGAGGGAGAAGAGAAGTTTTAGAGAGAGCGAATGAAAGAGAAAGAAGTTCAACAGAGGTAGTAGAGATAGAGGGAGAGAGTGGGATAAAAAGAAGCTTTAAAGAGAGATAGAGAAAGAAAGTGAGTGATAGAGAGGAAGAGAGAGAGAAGTTTTAGAACAAGAGAGGAAAGATTTGGAGAGAGAGATATAACTTTTAGAGAGAGTGAGAGACATAAAGTGAGAACTTTTTGAGAAAGGGAGCAAAAGAGAGAGAGAGAGAGCAAGAGAGGGAGAGAGAGAGTTAGAGAGATAGGGAGACAAGTTTTGGAGAGAGAAAAAGAGAAAGAAGTTTTAGAATAGAAAGAGCGAGAGAGAGAGAGAGAGAAGAAGAAGGGAAGTTTTAGAGAAAAACAGAGAGAGGGGGAGAGAGAGTGAAAAGGAGAGATAGAGAGGTTTTAGAGAGACAGGGAAAGAAGTTCTAGAGACTGAGAGAGACATGTTCGGCAGAGATGGAGAGAAAAGTTATAGTTAGAAAGAGGAGGAGAGGGAGAGAGACATAAGTTTTAAGATAGAGGGAGATCAAGAGAAAGAGAGACAGAGAAGTTCTAGAGTAGTTTTAGAGAAAGAGTGAAAGTGACTGAGAGAGTGATGCAAAGAGTGAGTGAGCAAGAGATGGAGAGATAGAGAGATAGAAAGTGAGAGAGAGAAAAAGAGAGTTAGTGAGAGAGGGAGAAGTTTTAGAGAAAGAAAGAAAGTGAGTAAGAGAGAGGAAGAGAGCAGGATAAAGAGAAGCTTTAGAGAGAGACAGAGAAAGAAAGTGAGTGATAAAGAGGAAGAGAAAGTGAGAGAGAGAGAGAGAGAGAGAGAAAGAGAGAAACAAGTTTTAGAAAGAGAAGTACAGGGAGAGAGAGACAAACAATGAAGGAGAGAAAAAGAGAAAAGTTTTGGAGAGTGAGAGAGAAATTTTAGACATAAAGAGAGAGAGAAGTTTTAGAGAGAGACAAAGAAAGAGAGTGAGTGACAAAGAGGGAGAGAGAGAGAAAGTCACAAGTTTTAGAAAGGAAGAGAGTGAGAGGGTGAAAAAGAGAGAGGGAGGGGGAAAGAGAGACAGAGAGACAAACAAAGAGTAAGAGAGAAAGAGAGACATAGAGAAACAGAAAGAGAAGTTTTAGAGAGAAAGGAAAAATTTTCCAAAAGAGAGTGTGAAAGAAAGAGAATACTTTTAGAGAGAGGGAGAAAGAGAAATGTTAGCAAGAGTGAGAAAGGGAGTGAGAGAGAGAGAGAGACATGTTAAAGAGAGAGAAAGGGAAGTTTTAGAGAGAGAGATGGAGAGAAGATTTTGAGTAGTACATCATGATCACAATTATGGACAAGTTTTTGCTTGATTACTATGAATGACATGGCTTAAGTTAAATAATCTGAGCTTGTATGATTATTGCTTAGATCAATCTAAAAATCTCTAGAGCATGTTTTAAGTTGACTAGGAGTTAAATGCTAGTAGAGAGCTTGGTTCCTTTGTTACAATTAAGGGATATTTTAGGCAGTAGAGCATATTATTGTCTAGCATTGATAATTTGATAAAAAAGTAGAATAATGTTATCTATGATTGTTTCTGTTAACCTTGAGGGTGATATTGAACCTGCAATGGAGATTGTCTTTACATCATTTATCTTTTTATAATTTTTGTTGTTTGTTTTCTTGCTTAATATTTAATTTAATTAGTATTCAGACCCCACACGATTTTAATTTGTATTTTAATTTGGGAACACTAGAATTTAATTGACAACACTCTTTGTGGGATTAACTCTTACTCACGCTATCTACTTGTTAGTAATTTGTAAGATATTTTACTTTTGGGATATTAATGACATATAATCAAATTGCTAGGGAGGGTAGTCACAGATTACAGAAAGTTATCAATGGAGTTTGAATGGAAAGGATGAAGAGTTACACTTTAAGGAGGAAAAAAAGTTCATGTGTGGACTATGCCTAATTAAGCCATATATGAAAGTGGGTCAAAAAGAGGAAATGGGCTTCTTTTTTCAGGTAATTGCCATAGGTGTAGAATTGGACAAACTAAAATGTAAAGAAAAGCATTAGGTACAACCCAAGATTCAGGAGGTTTTAAATAAATACTAGACAATCTTTGAAGAAGCCAAAACCTTACCACCAACAAGGAACGTTGACCACCATATCCATCTCTTATTGAGAACAACAATAGTAAATGTCAAGCCCTACAGGTACCCACATTTTCAGAAGGTAGAAATAGAGAATTTGGTGCAAGAATTGTTTAGTTTAGGAGTAATTAGTCCTAGTAGAAGTGCATATTCACCACCAATTTTATTAGTCAAGAAAAAGGATGGCTCTTGAAGATTTTGAATTGACTATCACTTTAGATTAAATTACCATTCCCAATCGGTTTCCAATACCCTAAACTTTTAGATGAATTACATGCTACCAAAATTTTTTCCAAGATGGATCTAATAGTAGGCTACCACCATATCAGAATGGTAAAAGAAGATATCTATAAGACTTCATTCAAAACACATGATGGCCATTATGAGTTTGTGGTAATTCCATTTGGGTGAATAAATGCCCTAGCTACTTTTTAGGAAATGAACACTATTTTGAAACCTTATCATAGGCATTCTACATTGGCCTTTTTTCTATATATTGATATGTAGTCAAAATTTGGCAAGACACATGGAAAATTTGAAGGTCATATTAGGATGCTTGTGTTCAAATTAGTTACCAATAAAGAGAAGCAAGCATACATTTGGCCAATGAAGTATAGAGTACTTAAGGCATATTGTGGGAGAAGAAGGAGTAACCTAAGATCCAAGCAATAAAGGAGTGGCCATCCCCAAAAAACATAAGGCAACTAAGAAACTTTTTAGGATTAGCGGGGTATTACTAGAGGTTTGTAAAAAATTATGCTACCATGTCCTCCTCTCTCACCAACTTGCTACAAAAAGATGCCTTTCAATGGACTGTTCAAGTAGAGTTAGCTCTACAAGCATTGAAGCAAGTCTTAACGATAGCTCCAATATCAACACTAACATATTTTACAAACCATTTATTGTAGAAATAAACACATTTGGAGTAGCAATGGTTGTGGTGCTAGTCTAAAATAATCATCCCATCGCAGTTTCTAGCAAGAAGTTAAGTCCTCAGTTGAAAAACTCATCAACTATTGTCTATTAGGGGATAAGTTTATAATAAGAACATATCGAAAGAGCATCAAAGGGTTAATGCAGCAGTAGTACAAACACTAGAACAATAGTGCTTCCTAGTAAAATTAATGGGCTTCGATTTTGAAATCTAGTACAATCTTGGTAGTAGTAATACAGTAGCAACTGCCTTATGTCAACTTGGAGAAGAAGTGGAAGTAAATATAAAGGAACAAGAAGAATGCTTTTTTGATAAAGAAGAGAAAGGGAAATAAAGAATGGATGTGGCATCTTTTTAGCTCATGACCCACGTGACATGTTCAGTAATTGATTAGGTTAGGAGAGAAACAAATCAACTTAGAGAAATGCAAAAGCTTTGGTAGGCTATAGAAGCACTGCTTAGTAGGTTCCCTAAGCCCAAGCTAAAAGATGAGCTAATCCTTGTAAATAACTAAATTACCCTTAGTAGAGACTCCAAGGTCAAGACAACATTACTCCAAGAATTTCATTCCACATCAAGTACAAGCAATAAGGAGTAAAGCACACTCTAACTCAAATTATTGCCCAAATTTTGTTGGTCCAAAATGAAAATAAATGTCAGGAAATTCATCCTCACGTGCTAATATGTCAAATGACAAAATATGAACCCAAGGACTGTACAAAACTTCTTCAACCATCCTAATTGCAGTATGGGAAAAAATTACAATGGGTTTTATAATAGGACTTCCCCTATCCATAGGCAAGACTACTATTTTGTTATAGCTGATAGACTTTCAAAGTATGGGCATTTTACCCCACTAAAATGAGTTTCACGGCTACTCAATTTACATAGGATTTTGCTCAAAATGTGGTCAAATTACATGGAATTCCAAATAGCATCAACAATGACAAGGATCCCTTATTCCTCAATATGTTCTAGAAAGAGCTATTTTGTTTGAGCAACACACATCTAGCCTACAACATAGCTCACCATCCTCAAATAAACGAGTAGATGAAGGTTACAAATTGGAGTTTGGAGCAATATTTGAGTTGTTTTTCTATGGACATCCCAAACCAATGGGTCCAACTTTTACCATGGGTTGAATACTCCTATAGCACATCCTAGTACTTTGCAACTAGGATCACACCCTTTGAAGTGGTTTATGGGCATCCTCCCCTTAGAGTCTCACTAGTGACTAGGAAGTCAACACTTATAGAAGCAGTAAAAACTTCCCTCAGAGATGGATAAGGTGTTGTAACATTTAAAAGAAAATTTAGAGCAAGTCAAGAATTGAATGAAATAATTAGCAAATAAACATAGAAGGGAGGACAAATTCAATGAAGGGGAATTAGTTCTAGTAAAGTTACAACCGTATGAATAAACCTCCATAACCAAATAGCCTTACCCCAAATTGAACAAAAAATTTTATTGGCCTTTAAATGCTAAAATGGATAGGCAAGGTGGCTTGCAAGCTAAAGTTGCCAACCTTTGCTAGAATCCATGATATATTTCATGTCTCCTTGCTAAGAACTTTTCATAAGAACCTTGACATGCACCTAACTCAATTACTTCTTCCTTTGTTGACAACTATCCCTTGACTTAGCCATTAGCAGTTCTACAATAGCGAGTAGGAGGGATTGTAGCCAAAAGATGTCTCATGGGTGAGTTACCAAAAATTTTGTTAGGCTTACCTTGAATTCAACCTTGAGGGAAAGGTTATTTTTGAACCTATGGGGAATGATAGGGAACAAAAAAGGAAGGGTTAAGATGATCAAAACAACTACACAAAACTCCAATATGGAATAAGGATTTTAAAACAGTAACCTTGTCATCAAAGTGAGTAGAAAACAAGAAGAAGATAGTTAGTAGTAGTTGGGTTGTTAGCTATAGTGTAACTAAATCTGTTAGAGGTTATAATGACTGTAACAAAATTAGAATGTACTCTATAAATAGAATGAAATAAAAAGCTAAAAGAATAGTGAAGAATTTCCATAAAACAATCTTATTCTCCCTCGCTTTCTTTCTCAGAGTCTAGGTGGCTCAAAATGTTTAACAACTTCTTTTCCTTTCTTTGCCTCTCTATCATGTATTACTTTTAGTTCAAATTTTTAATTTTTAAAATTTTGCAATCCTCCATTGTCCTTCATTTCTCCTCCATGTTTAGTAGGAAGGTTATTTCAATGAATAAATCTCATTATGTCATGTAACTGCTTAATGAACAAGGACTAGGAGAAACTTTTGACGGGGTGACTATAGAAGCAATGGCATTTGGTATTTTGGTATGATTGCTAACTTGCTGATCCTCTATTTATTAAGTCATGTGATTGCATGATTTTCCTACTGAATATGATTACTTATTGCCTCTTGAAATGTAAAATTTTAATTAGCTTTAGATTGCAAAATTCTGGAGCTGTTCCCATATCTTGCTTATTTATGTCATAATACTTATGATTAGTTAAGTTTTATTATTATGTGACATTACCTAACATTAAAGTTGAGGTTCTTTAGATATCTATTGCATTCACATCTTATACAAGCAACTTTTTGTCAATATATATAGAGATGTCAGTACAAACTAAACATCCATCTATTCTCTTCAGAATGTTAAATGTTTATGAATGCATAGGTGGGCATGCCTTGCATTAGTTGCATATTGAACTTTCACAGCTAATTATTTGAATGGTTGGTCAACCATTTTCAAATGTGAAGTAAAATTTTGATTTGTTGTATATTATGCAGTGCATTATACGTCTTGTAGTGGATTTTAAATCAACATTTCACTATAAACTATGGTGAAATTATCTACATTGTTTAATGCTGCTGAAAAATAGTTGAAATTGTGGCATCCAAGTTTGCTATTTGCTTTTGTTAAGATATGAAGCATGTGTAACATATGTGTAACTAGTTGTCAATTATCCATGAAATTAGTCTTGCAATTAGGCCATAATGGTAGCATTGTATAGCTTGTATAGTTTGATTATATGGCTGCTACACCCCTTTAACCCTCTAATCACCTTGCTAGACCTAATTTAGTCTCTTTCGTTTCAAATCTCTATTTTAGGAGCTACCTTCTATCTAAAAATATAGAAAGTCTAGCTTTATCTTCTCGCACATGCTACGTCAATTTTTTGGTGTCCATTTCTTTACATTTTGCCATTGAGTTCTCAAGCATCTTTGGATTTTATGAGCTGTCTTTTACTATGTCTAGCTCCTTTTCTTTAATCTCTCCATCTATCCTCTTGATTGGTGCTGATTATGAGGAGTATCTTCAATATTAGACATTTAAGCAATCAACACCACTACTTGCCTTGGTTGCTCACATTAGTAATTTTGTTGCTTCGATTACTCAATCTTCCTCACTTAGACCATGGGTTCTTAACTTAGGTGCATCTTATCACATTTTTGATAATCCAAACCTTTTCTCATATGCCTCCAATTCTACATGTCTTCCTTTTGTTACAATGGCCAATGGTTCTAAAATGGTTGCCAAAGGCATTGGTCAAGCTTAACCTCTTCCTTCCTAGAATCTTGATTCTGTCCTTCATGTACCTGTAAGTCCTTTTAATCTTGTCTTAGTAAGTATATTAACATGTAATCATAATTGTTTTGCCACCTTTGATGATAATTTTATTTTTGTGCAGGATTGAGTATGAGACAGATGATTGACATAGGACATGAGTCACATGGGTTTTATCATCTTGTTATGTCAAAATCTCTAGTTACTTGCACTACCATTAAGTCACCCATTGTCATTCATAATCACTTGGGACATCCTAGCCTTTCCAAGCTTCAGTAATGGTTCCAGGTCTTTCTTATTTGTCATCTTTTGAGTGTGAGTCATGTCAACTTGGCAAACAATCTTGTACTCTATTTCCCAAGCATGTTAATAATTGGGTTGCTTCTTCTTTTGAATTAGTTCATACCAATATTTGGGATCCTAGTCATACCATTTCTCTTCTAGGTTTTCAATACTTTGTTACCTTCATTGATGATTATTCTCCATGCACTTGGTTATTCTTAATGAAAAATCGTTCTAAGCTATTTTCTATTTTCAGGGACTTTTGTGATGAAATAAAAACTTACTTTAATGCTTCCATTTGTTTCTTGTATAGTGACAATGCCCATGAATATTTTTCTACTCCTTTCACTACCTTTATGTCTTCTCAGGGCATTCTTCATTAATCTTCTTATGCATACACACCTCAACAAAATGGTGTAGTAGAACATATAAATCATCATCTTATTGAGGCAACTTGCACTCTTTTACTTCATCATGATGTTCTATTTCATTTTTGGGATGATATTGTTCTTACTTCATGTTACTTAATTAACTGGATGTCCTCCTCTATCTTGCAAACTCCCTATTCCATTTTATTTCCTACTCAGAGTCCTTACATACTTCCATTTCATGTCTTTGGGTGCAATTATTTTGTTCATGACATGACTCTTAGAAGGGATAAGTTGTTAGCCAAATCCATCAAATGTGTTTTCTTAGGATATTCTTGTCTTTAAAAAGGTTAACAATCTCCTTTTCAAAAAAAGTTCTTCATTTTAGCCAATGTTACCTTCTTTGAGATGTCTCCTTTCTTTTCCCTCTCCAAATCTAAGTTTTCTTCTATCTTTGAAATTCTTCCTTTGCCTTACCTATCTTTTCCTATTCCATCCCCTAAGTCCACAACAGTGTTGTACTTATACCTCCTCTTTAGGTCTACAATGCCCTTTACCTTCTCACTCACTTGCAGGAAATATTGATGCTCTTGGTGACTTCCTGCTCTAGCATCTTCACCTACCCTGGACCTGCCAAAAGTCGATCCTCTACCTATTGCTCTTAGGAAAGGTACTCATTCTACTTGTAACCCTTATCCCATCTATACTTTTTCTTAGTTATCATTGCCTTCCTTCTCTTTATTATGCCTTTATGTCCCATTTATCTTCTATTATTACTCCTAAAATCACTAGTGAGTCACTTTTAGATTCAGGGTGGTGCCCAGCCATGATTCATGAGATGGATGCTCTATATTCTAATGGTACATGGGACTTGGTTCCTTTTCCTACTGGTAAGTCTACTATTATCTATCGATGGGTGTATACTGTGAAGGTTAGTCTTGATGGGAAGATTGACTACCTTAAGCTCACTTAGTTGCCAAAGGCTACACTTAGTTTTTTGGCTTGGATTACAGTGTCACATTTTCTCTTATGGCTAAGATTGCCTTTGTGCACTTGTTCTTATCCATAGCCACTATGACACATGTGTCTCTTTATAAGTTGGATATTGAAAATACTTTTCTTCATGGTGTTTTTAAAGAGAAAGCCTGTATAGAGCAACCACTTAGCTTTGTTGCTCATTAGGAGTTTGGATTAGCATGCAAACTTTGTTGTTCTCTTTATGGGGTGAAACAATCTTTATGAGCTTGGTTGGATGGTTTAGATAGTGGTTCAAGAATTTGGTATCATTTGTAATGAGGCAGACCACTTTGTTTTCTATTGCCACTCATTAGATGATAGATGCCTATGTGGATGTCATTGTCATCACTAGCCACACCTTTTCAACCTCTTTCAAACTAAAGACTTGAGGAAGTTGAAACATTTTCTTGGCATTGAAGTTATCTAGTCCAAAAATGGCATTGTCATTTCATAGAGGAAATATGCATTAGACATTCTTGGGAGGTTGGCATGCTTGGTATTAGACTAGTTTATTCTTTCATGGGCTTAAATGTTAAGCTCTTATTGGAATAAAGGGAGCCGTTATCTAATCCTAGAATATATCAAAGATTCGTTGGAAAACTAAACTACCTCACTATCACACGGCTTGATATCTCTTTTGCCATTAGTGTAGTTAGCCAATTTCTCCAATCTCCTTGTGACAATCATTAGGATGCTACTATTTGCATTTTGAGGTACATCAAAGGAGGACTAGGTCAAGGATTATTATAAGAAGAAAAAGGCCATACCCAAGTAATTGGATAGTTTGTGCAGATTGGGTTAGTCCCCTTTAGATAGGCAGTCTACCTCCAGATACTGTGTTTTAATTGTTGGCAATCTTGTATCTTGGAAGACTAAGAAGTAATATTTTGTTGCTCAATCTAGTGCAGATGTTGAAGACTGTGTTATGGCCATGGCAACATGTGAGCTCATATGGTTAAAGCATTTGCTTCATGAACTAAAGTATGGCAAGGCGATGCAAAAGAAGTTGACATATGATAATCAAGCAATATTGCACATTGCCTCGAACCTACTTTTCCATGAGAGGACCTAGCATATAGAAATTGACTGTCATTTCATTAGTGATAAGATCTTATTTGGTTGCATTGCTATTAGTTTTGTCAATTTAGTTGACCAACTTGTAAACATTCTTACTTACTAAGTCTCTTCGAGGTCCTTATATTTATTTTATTTGTGTCAAGCTTGGTGCATATGACTTATATGCTTTAGCTTAAGGGTGATTGTTGAGATATGAAGCATGTGTAACATGCATGTAATTAGTTGTCAATTAGCCATGAAATTAGTCTTGTTGTTGGGCCCTAATTGTAGCATTGTAGCTTGTATACTTTGATTATAAATACCATTAGATAGAGACTAGTCTCTCAAGTTTTTCCTCTCCAAAATCTCTCTTCACAGTTTATAGAAATTTGAAGAAATTGAATTTTTTTTATGTTGTTGATATTGTCATTATTATTATTATTATTTATGGTGACGGTTTTGAGCTAAATTCAGTGAACAACTTTCATGAAGAACCTCCTATAACTAGTTTTCTTTGTCTTTGGTTGTATAACTTAATTGGTAAAAGTAACATTTTTTTTTTGGTTGGAGAAAAGGGGCTAAGAAACACCGAAGTAGCATTTAATTTCTCTAGTTTTATGTCTAAGTATGTGCAGAGTATTAATTTTTTTATGATTAAAGTTAAGATTTCAAAATTTTAGTTTTGGATATTGATCACTCAATTCTTTCCATTTGGCTCCATGTGTGAGTTCCGTATTTTGCGGGAAGGATATATTTGTCAATAAATAAATCTCCTTATGTCACATGATTGCTTGATTCAAGAAAAAAAGTGGAAAAGGAATGTTAAGAATGAAAATGACACTAGCAGTGTTTTCTTTGGATGCTTATGATGCTTCTTCTTTTTTTAAATTTAATGGTGGCCAAGTGGCAATCATTTGGGGATTAAAACATTAACAAGATTCATACTTTTACACATTAACAACTAAAGTCTGTTCACAATTAGATACTTCTGTTAGATTAACACCTTGTTGGTTAGACTTGCTTTGGTTATGAATTGAATTTTGTTAATGTATGGTAGAAGTAATGTTTGTGAATGATTGTTATTGCTGGTTTTGTTAATGGGTTTAGATATTTTGTGATTTCTCAATGCGTATGAACGGAGCAAGTGTATTTTTTGTCCCTCTACTATTTCAAAAGAGTAATTAATTTTTTCAACTTTCAAGTTGGGCAATTTAGTTCCTCTAAAATTGCAACTATGACAATTCAGTCCTTCATGTTGGGATTCCTTTTTTCTATATGATGACTCATTGATAATGACCTAAATATCATTTTTCCCATTATAATGTGTTGTGATTGTTATGTAGATTTATCTTTTAATTAAAAGAGCCATTGATATGCATAAAATTAAGGCTTGGGGTTTGGCAAAAAATGATAACTTTACGTTAGAGGAAGGATGTTGAAATTTTGAAGCAAAAACAAAGTCTAATTTACCATTAACTGACAATGTCTTGTTGAAAAATGGAAATTCAATTGGTGAAGGACTAAATTACTTTAATTACACTTATGAAGATACTAAATTATCTCAATTGTACTTATAGAGTGACTAAATTATCTCAATTATAATTGTAAAAAGACTAAGTTATCTAACTTAAAAGTTAAGGGATTAAATTTCTCTTTTAAAAAATTGAAATAAAAAACACCCTTACTCGATGTGTGAACGAATTGAAGATGGTTTAAATTTTAAATTTGGTGATTGAATTATTCTGCTTATTATGTATGATATAAATATTGTTCACCCTTTTATTTGGGAGGTTGATTTTATTTACAATCTTAGTTCAGGTAGTTCACAATTCAATTTGTTATTATTTTTTCGTGGCAGTTCTATTGTATAACACATAATAATGATTAGCTGTATTGTAAGGTTTTTTAAATTTCTCTCATTTACTAAACATAGTATGAATTATTTATTTTGAATTTATAACTCCTTTATTTTCCTCTTATAATTTAATTGCTCTTGGCTGAGGCAATTTCTTGGCCACCTCGATCATGAGTAATAGCTAGTGTGTGCTTGTGTTATTGTTGAATCATGATGCTCTGTGATTCACTGTATAGAATGAAGCAGAAGCCATGTGATGACAACATTAGCATTTGCCTACTCCAAAAAACATATGGTCTTTGTCTAGCTAAAGATTAATGTAATAAGAAAGGTAGAAATGTTTCAACTACAATCTTTAAACCTACAATTGAGTCACGTTTATGATATGGCACAAGAGATGAGAGTGAGAAAAATGAGATAAAGAGATGAGTGGAAAAAATGAGTGACAAAGATAAGGGGAATATGGGTGAATTGTGGATAAAAATTATGGATATAACATTGCTGTAAGAAAGGTGCAAGTTTATAAGTCAAAAGGCCACTTTCTAATTGCAACATATATGAATATTTAAAGGTGGGTTTCCATTAGGATGCAAATATAACTAGTTTTCAAATTTCTTTTCCTTTCCACCCTGATACCTTTTTGGGAGATGGTAAACTCATGAAATTGGCTACAAAAATGAATATGGACCATTAAATCTGATAAATTATTTTAATTTCTAAAGATAAAATTGAGTAAACTATTTTATTTTTTATATTTTGTACTTTTATACAAACTCTCCCTATCTTCTATTTTTAAATTTACAGTAATTTTTCTTATATTTTATAAATACACTACATATAAACTAATTTACTATAAATTGTCTAAAATATTATTAGTTGAGTAGTAAACTTATTATGACTTATGAGATATATCTTTATTAATTGAGTAGTAAAATTATCTCTTTATAAAATTTGTATTTAGTTTCCTTTGCAGACATAATCTTCTATGGATAATTTTATAATTTATAAATTTTTTAATAAAAAAGTACAAATTTTATGTTTTTGTATTTCATAAAAAATTCATAAATTATAAAAAGACTGATATACAATTATTTCTATAAAGGGTATGAAACATTAATTTTAAGGGTAGAAAATTTTATTATTTGAACTAATAATGGTATTTTTGACAAATCATAATGAATTTAATACTCAATTATGGGTATTTCTAACAATTAATAACAAATTCGGTGTATCCAAATTGTATTTATAAAATACAAGTGAAATTATTAAAAGTTTTCAAAATAGAGATGTTTGTGTAAGAAATACAATATAAAAGAGAAGTTAAAGTCATTAATTCTAAAATTAATAATCTAAATTTTTTTAAGTGAAATTTTTATAAATTATAATTTATAAAAATAAAGAAAATGATACTTTCACAAAATTTATTATTTTTATAATTTTATTATTATTTAATTCTCACAACACAATTGTAATTATTAAATTTACTAAATTATGTGATTTCAAAAAATTTAAAGATTTACACCAAAAATATAACTTTATATAAAATTTAAAATGTGAAAATACACTTTCCCTACTTGTGGCGGATGCCTTTGAGACCAAAACCCAAACCCAAACAAATGAGAAGGGAAGCAAACTTATGCGCTGATTGTATGGTTAAAACTAGGCTTGTCAAATCGGGTGGCCCATCCTGACCTGTACAAGCCCGCAATTAGGCGGGGTAGGGCGAGTTGACCTGCAAAACTGGCAGGTTAGAAAATTTCAACCCAACCCGTCCCACAACATGTTGCAAGTTAGGTGGGTCAACCCATAAATAATTAAAAAGAAAAAAAACTTGATCAAAAAATTAGTGCAAAATAATGTTTGAAAGCTGCTTAATATATGAACAGATTCACCTTTCTATCCTGTATCTACTTTAATAACTTGAAAACTCATAATATCAAAGATACTTAAGGCTACATCTTTTCATTAAGTATTTGACTATCATAAATAGAGCCAGCCTTTGTACCTAGAGCCCATAATGGTAAAAAACAAAGAGGTCAAAGTTAGATCTTAGTGCCACTACTTGGTGCTTCTCGGGCCCTGCAGTGTTCTAGATCTAGAAGGAAATGTCTTGTGCTAATACTATGAACCCTCTTCCACTAACTGCTACACCTGCACATGCCACATAACAAAAAGATGAGAAACTAAAAAGAAATGGGTCAAAGATTTTAGCTTTTAAGTAGAAATAGTAGTAACCACACCTTGACCTATAGGAGCTACGCAAACTATGACAACACTAGATATAATCAACTGGATGTAACTATTTAGCTGCTACTATAGTGATATTCTACATACTTGGTTGTGTTAAAAGACATCAGGTGGGAAATGCCTAGGAAAAGAATTGTACTATTGAGCCTACTTCAAATGCATTGCCAAAGCATAATTATTCACCTATCAACAAACCAAAAGATAAAAGCATTCATCAGCAATCATGTAAAAGGAAAAAACAAAAAACAAAAATTGAAGGCAAAATGTCATACATAAAAGAGTTTTCTTTGTCCATCAATTCTTTGCCTGAAGTAAGCAATGGGCCAATTTAATACATCAAAAAATTTCATGCACTAGACACAGCATTACCCCTCCCCCTATACAAGTACAATTGGAGGAAAGGAGGAAGGTAGGATATTGAGAGAAGACCAGCAATTAGGATACTTTACCCACAGTCACTTGTAAGACCTGTAATTGCTTGTAGATAACAAAAGAACTCTCAAGAATTATGTCAACCCAAAAGAAATAAAATTATCTTTACTCTATATGACTAGAGCCATTTCATACTTTCTAATGGAAGAAACAAGAAACAAAAACATATGCCAAACAATGAAAATTCATGCAGTTAAACCTAAAATAAAGGTGACTGATAAATGTTTAGCTAGAACACAGCATAAGCTCTACTTGGAATCTGTAAATACACCTAACACCTAAAAGGTTTTCTCTCAACGATATGATAATCACTTGGTAGTTGGCACAATACCTAGAATCCAAGAGGTTATGTATTAAAATGCATATCAAAGATTTAATTATATTCTAATAAGAAGGCAACCACTAATAGCAACTTACCAACTACTCCATGAACAACTTCCAAGAATGCAACACATTGTAGCAAACCTTCAATAAGATAGTGAAGCAGACCAATTAAATGATGCAACTGATAAGGAGTGTAATTACAAAAATTTGAACACAAAATCTAAGAGATACCATCCAATAGCTTGAATGCTATTGTAAGCGAGAAGATAGAGTGTGGCACAGACAAATACGAGGCATTGTGAATGTGATGAGAAAAGATAACTTACTCTTACAGTTAAAATTCAAATAAAATATCCTATTAAATAAAATTACAATCCAAACATAATATTCTAAATTAAAAATAACTATTCAAGTTTTAATTAAGTATTAAATTAAATTACAAATTACAAATTATGATTAAAATATTCAATTTCAAAATTAAATTCCAACTCCATAATATTAATAATAGTCCATAACTGGTATCTAACTCTCGTCAATTAGATTTACATGCACCATCAAATTACATACACACATTAACATAGTAATTAAAATGTAGTATCAATATAGTAACTATCATAAATAAGTAAAAGTAATAACTCACATTATCTTCATTGTCTTCTTCATCTTCATCAAGTAGTTCATGAGAAGCATTTGAACCTTCTTTTGATAATGTTGTTTTAACCTTTATTGCATCTTCATCACCATCTACAATCAAATAAATAATTAAAGTGATTATAACATTATTGTACTGAATATAAGTCTTGAATTAAATAATGAATAAATTACAAACAAAACAATATTACCATTAAAGGAAAAATCATGCAGCCAGTTACATGTACAAATAAGAGCTTCAACTTTTTCAGAAAGGGCACGGCTTCTATATTTGTTAAGCACATGAGCACTAATAGAAAAAGCTGATTCTGACGCAACTATAGTAATAGGAATAGCCAAGACATCACAAGCCATTATTGATAAAATTGAAAAATGATGCTTATTCATCTTCCAATACTCCAACACGTCTAAATGTTCAAAAAAATGAAATTCAAGCTTTGGTTCCTCCAAATAGAGATCCAATTGAGATTTTCTAGCATTTGTCACAGTTTGGCTCTCAAACATATAAATTTTCTACATTAAATGAAGCTCAAGACAAACAATAAACAAATTAGATATATAAATATATAACTAATATGTGCAAAAAATAGTAAAGAGATTAATTAAAGAAAAAATAACTACAAACTTACATCAAGAATTCTCTTGCCTTTATTCAACCTTCCTCCCTCACTTGGTCTAGGCGTAAATGAAATAGAAGATTGAGGTTGAGAAGAACTTGGTGCACTAGAAGAATTGGCATATTGTTCAAAAAGCTTGTATAACATTGTCCTCACATTTTTAATCTTCTCTTGACAAGAAAAGGCATCAACTTTTGAGTAAAAATACTCTACCATTGCAAGCTTTATGCGTGGGTCAAGAATAGCCCCAAGTGCAAGAACAATGCTATAATCACTCTAGTATTTATCAAACTTTTCTTTCATCTTTTTACACATGTCATTGATTACAAAATCTTCATTTTCCAAGTTTTCCAACAACAAACATTCAATCTTCCTAACTTGCATAAAATACAAATTAGAAGTAGGATAAGAAGAACTGGAAATCAAGTTGGTGATCTCATAAAATGGTTCTAAGAATTCACATATTTTCTCTCCTCTTTTCCACTCCTCAAGTGAAGGACAATCTTTATAATTCCTATCAACTACTTTAAGAGAAGGAAATGCCTTTTTATATTTGAAAGCACTGTCTAACATCATATTTGTTGAATTCCAAAGTGTGGACACATCCAAACATAAGCCAACATTAGTGTCAATATTACCAACTTGTTGCACACATTCTTCAAACTTTAAAATCCTACTCTTTGAACCTTTCACATACTTCACTGATTCTCTAATTCTTTTCAAGTCCTCGCTAGCTACTTTCAACCCTTCTTGAACAATGAGATTCAATATATGAGCAGAACAACAAACATGAAAAAGTTTACCATCACATAATAAGCCATCATGCAAACACAATTGTTCTCTCAAAATATCCTTCATGCTATTGTTATTTGAGGCATTATCTAAAGTGAGAGAAAAAACTTTTTTCTCAATCCCCCATTCCTTTAAAAAATCATACATCTTGGTAGCAAATTCTTCCCTAGTATGTGGAGGAGGCATATGAGCAAAATTAAGTATTTTACTATTCAATTTCCAATGATCATCAACAAAATGAGCAGTCAAGCAAATGTAGCTCTCACTAGTGCAAGTAGTCCACACATTAGAAGTTAAACAAATTCTATTAGGAATCTTAGCCAAAGTTTGGATTTATATACTTCACCCAAGCTCTAATCCCAACATATTCAACAAATGAAAAGGGCAAATCATGTTGGATGATAGCAGTGGCACATAATTCACATTGAATTTTTTGATCTATTTTCTTGCACCTAAATTTTATATCACCATCTATAATCATTTGTCCCACATCATGAAATTTAATCATCTTACACTTTAGTAAATGACGTTTCAATGAGGAAGTTCCATATTTGTGACCACCAATTTTATATTCAGCCTTACATGCATTACCTTGTGCCCTTTCAATTCCATCTTTCCCAATCCCTAAATTTGTGAAGAAATTTCACACTTTAGAGGTTTGTTGTCTACCCCTTTTCTTTGTTTCACCTTTAGATTTATCTAACATGGACTCTTCAATTAAGACATCACCATCCAAATTAATTGATTCCATGACTCAATCAAACCAAATTCAGCTACCAAAACCCAATTGTTTTGCACAGAATTAGAGAAAGTGAAAATTACAAAAATAGAGAACAAGAGAGCCTCCTATAAATTCATGATAGCAAAAGCGAAAATTGCAATGCATTTGTATTCTGTAATTTGTTCTCTCAGACTCCCAGTTATTCTCTGACTCTAAGGACCAATTGCTCACTATATTCTAGCACATAATTACTTAGAAGTCTGATTAATTGATTTCAATTTCCATTCAACCAGTTAATGGACGTCTAGACAACATTAATAGGCTTAATATGCACGAAACTAAAGGATCATTACAAAGACACTTAAAAATAGACACTAAATCTAAACAAATGACAACACATATGTATTAGAATAGAGAGGGAAAGAGAGAAAAATGAACTGGGATTGATCAGAGCAGGAATACGAAGGTCCAAAGAAGGAGGATCACGAATTCACAATGAACGTTGCCTAGAAGCAGAGATGAGGCAAGGATTCAGGACTCAAAAAGGGTGAAGTCATGAAGGGCAACTTGGAGAAGCAAGGCTGAGTGGCCTCGAGTGGCAAAGAGACAAGGAGGATTCAGGAACAGCAAAGGCAAAGCCGCGACAAAGGGGAACTGCCGAACTAGGAAGCCACAAGTGTCGAGCTGACTCGAGCGAGAGCAATTGAGTGATAGAGCGAGGCCGAGGCTGTGTGTGTGGGATGGGACTGTGAGCGAGCTACAAGATGAGTGATGCTAAGTCTATGTGTGCAAGACTAGACTATGAGTGAGCAAGCTATGAGACGAGTGAGGCCGAGGTTGTGTATGTGGGACCATCAGGATGAGACTGTGAGCAAGCTAGGAGATAAGCGAGGCCGAGGCCAGGCCGGGACGGGAGTCGTGGGATTATGAGCGAGCTGCGAGACTACGATCTGCAAGTGCCTGTTAGTGTGGGGTGTGGAGTAGTGGACTGTGGAGTGCATTTGTGTTGGTTGGTTGGGGACTTGGGGTTGGGCAATTAGCTAACTAGGTTTTGTTTGCCAACGACACCATTTTGAACCATTATGGTTCTGCATTTTGCGAGTTACAACCCACGGGTTGACCCACTCCAAACCCATGGGTTATATGGGTTGGGTCAATTTACCTGCAAATTTGTGGGTATATTTTATAATAACCTGCCTCATCCCTTATGCGGGGTGGGGCGGGTTGGCTCGGCGGGACAAACCTATTTTGTCATGTACAGTTAAAACTACTTTTCTTGATTAATTATTTTACTTTCTATGACTTTATACCTTCTTATGTATATATTCATAATATATCTGTAAGTGTTTGTTCTCCGTTTTTGAATGTTGAAAGTTTCATAACTCACGTTTAGAGACTTTGCATGAACATTACAAAAATGTTGGCAACATCTGCCTCCTCAGTTTCTTACGTTTTTGACCATTGGCCACCATTGAAGCTGGAGTTTCTGAATGTTGGCCATTGAAACTTCAGTTTCTGACCGTTGGGTGGAGCCAACGTGCGTAACAGACCATTAAGTGGTCCGTTTCCGACATTTTCACGGCTGTTTGGAGTGGATTCTGAAGGGCATTGCCATCTTTGATGGAAAGACAATGCAACACCCTAAGCACTATATATACGGGGTCCCCTAGCTCAGTTTCTCACCATCCTAAAGCCAAACACACTTCAACACACCATCAAAGAGTGAGAAATCCTGAGTTAGAAGCATCATGTGGGCAACTTTTGACTTGAAGATTGCAATGGTTGGAGGTTAGTTTTTCTTCTGCTTTTACTCTGTTTTAGATGTCATTTCATGTTTAGAACATCATTTAGAGACTTACAGTTGGTATCAGAGCTTTTAAAAGCCTCTGTCTTGCTGTGTTTTTTCCTTTAAAAATTGTGAAAACTTCTTGACATAGGGTTGCTTCATGCATGAGTATTTTTCATGTTTTGATTGCATAAATAGATTCCTCATGAAATTCTGATCAATTTGGGCTTTTGAAACATCAAAAAACACATCTAGAATCGCTAGAAATTGTCAGGTTTTTCGGCGGGTTCGAAACGGGTCGGGTTGGGTCTAGTGACCCAGCTGGAGGTTGAAGATGACGTAAACGACACGTCGTTTTATCCCTGGCCACATCGCCTCTATTGAGCGGCGTGTCATTTTGGATGGCTGAAAATCAGCCCCTCCCCTCTTAAAACGCACCGTTTCACTTAAGGGGTCGGGCCGAGCTGTGCTTTCTAGGCTTCCGGGCCATGTTTGGGCCTGATTTTTTTTGGCCGGTCCAGTTTTGGCCCTATTTTTCCAAAAAAAAAAAAATTGGATTTTCTATATTTGGGCCAAATTGGGCTACTGTTTTGCACTTTTGACATGGCCAATTCAGAATTTAGCCTAATATAATCAAAATTTCATATTTGGGATTTTTGTATTAAAAATATTATATATAATTTATTATTTTGGACAAAATTTTACATAGTCCATTTGAAATTTAATATTTATTTTTGTCCAAACTTTATGATTGAAAATGCCATATACCCAATATTTGAAATTTGTTTTTGGGAGTGTTTTGGCATATTTATTTGAGGAAAATTTTAATTAATTAGTCACATTTTAAGACAAGTTGATTAATTAATTATTTAAATTTCCATTATGCAAGCTTGCTTTTACATATTTATTTAGTTATTAACAAGCATTTAGTTTCTCTATAATGTCATGTGATTAGTGTAATTTTAGTTTAATTAGAGTTTAGCCACAGCACCTTTGATTATTCTAAATTTACACATTATGAAATAAATCACATATAGTAAAAGACATGAAATTGTAATTAATATATATGATGTGATAATCATTATCCCACAGAATTGTTATCATATTATATATGTTTAATTAGTATGGGATGGTAAATTTTCTTTTTCTTAATTACCCACAGGATTTAAGAAAGAGATAATTTATTAGTTTCATCATAAAGCTGCACGAACCTGATTGAATAAGGCTTAGTCTACAGGCAGTTTTATTTGTTACTAGGCTCATGATTTACAAGATATGCTTTACATTGGTAAGACATATCATAAAGGAATAGTTAGTTGCCTTAAATTTTGACATAGCATATTAGCAGCTTTTCAACCCATAAGTATCTCCGACTTCCATGTTCCTGAACTCAATAGGGACAATTACAAAACTTGGAAAGAGAAAATTCTTCTACAATTAGGGTGGATGGATGTTGATTATGCACTAAGAAAGGAAAAATCTCCTACGCCCACGATCACAAGTAATGCTTCAGAGATAGATCTTTATGAATGCTGGGAGCGATCTAACCGTCTCAGCATGATGTATATAAAGACCAAAATATCTAAAGGTATCTGTGGATCGTTAGGAGAGCATGAATACATCTGACACCTACTGAAGGCCATTGACTAGCGATATGAGTCATCTGACAAGGCCTTGACAAGCACCCTGATGACAAGGTTATCTACTATGAAACTCACTACCATAAGGGATGTGCAAGAGCACATAATGCAAATGAGGGATATTGCGGCTCAACTGAAGAGTCTAGAGGTTGAGATGTCAGAGTCTTTCCTTGTGCACTTTATTCTGAACTCTTTACCATCTCAGTATGGACCTTTCAAAATCTCCTACAACACACATAAGGAGAAATGGTCTATTAATGAACTATTGACCATGTGTGTCCAAGAAGAGGGAAGGCTCCTAGTTGATATGGGAGAAAGTGCACACTTGGCCATACAAGGAAAAAGTAAAAAACAAACCAAGGCCAAAGGGAAGGGCAAGGCACCGATTCAAGCTGGCATCAAGAAGGAGTTCAAGTGCTTTTTCTGTAAAAAGAAAGGGCACATGAAGAAGGACTGTGCCAAATTCAAGGCTTGTCTGGAAAAGAAAGGTAACTCAACCTCACTCTTTTGTTATGAATCTAATATGGTAGATGTTAGTAGTAATACATGGTGGATTGACTTTGGTGCTACAATCCATATCTCTAATACCTTACAGGGCTTTCTAGACCTAAGGAAGCCGGTGGGCAGTGAGCAATATATCTATTTAGGAAACAGGATGGGCTCACAAGTAGAAGGCGTAAGAATATGCAAATTATTTCTAGATACTGGCTATGTATTGATTTTGAAAAAGACCTTTTATGTACCAAGTTTCTCTAGAAACTTGATTTCAGTTTCAAAACTTGTACCATTTGGATATTCCTTCAACTTTTCAAATAATTTATTCCAATTATCTTATAAATCTAATGTTGTTCGAAAAGGTATAGTTTATCATGGTCTATTTCAACTTCA
This sequence comes from Dicorynia guianensis, assembly GCA_037013595.1. Taxonomy (NCBI): domain Eukaryota; kingdom Viridiplantae; phylum Streptophyta; class Magnoliopsida; order Fabales; family Fabaceae; genus Dicorynia; species Dicorynia guianensis. Next base: position 16,614,125 of record JASUAB010000007.1, read on the forward strand.
ATTACAAGACAGTACATCTTATGATTCAATGCATGTTTCTAGCAACATAGGTATTAAGAGAAGTATTACTGATAAAAATTCCTCTAAATTGTGGCATCGTAGACTTGGGCATATCTCAATAGAGAGGGTGAAAAGGTTAGTAAAAGATGGAGTACTTAGTACTCTTAACTTTACTGACTTTGACACCTGTGTAGCCTGCATTAAGGGAAAGCAAACTAATAAGACCAAGAAAGGTGCCAAGAGGAGTTCTACCTTATTAGAGATCATACATACAGATATTTGTAGTCCAGATATGGATTCAAGTAGTCAAAAATACTTTATCACCTTTATAGATGATTACTGACGATATATGTTTCTCTATTTACTGAATAACAAAAATGAGGCACTAGATGCCTTTAAGGTTTTCAAGGCAGAAGTAGAGAAACAATGTGGTAAACAAATTAAGATAGTGAGATCAGATAGAGGTAATGAGTATTATGGTAGATACACTAAAGATGGACAAGCATTAGGTCCATTTGCAAGGTTTCTTCAAGAACATGGGATTGTTGCCCAATACACCATGCCTGGATCTTCGAATCAAAATGGTGTAGCTGAAAGGAGAAACCAAACATTAATGGACATGGTGTGGAGCATGCTTAGCAGCTCTAAACTTCCTAAGTCCTTGTGGATGAAGCCCTTAAGACAGCTATGTATATTCTTAACCGGGTTCCAACGAAGGCTGTCAAAAAGACGTCATTTGAATTATGGAAAGGATGGAAACCCAGTTTAAGACATATGCACATTTGGGGATGCTTGTCAGAAGTTAGGGTTTATAATCCACAAGAGAAGAAGTTAGACCCAAGGACCATTAGTGGCTATTTTATTGGGTATACTGAAAGGTCTAAGGGATATAGATTTTATTATCCATCTCATAGTACTAGGATTGTGGAATCAAGAAATGCAAAATTTCTTGAGAATGACTTGATTAGTGGGAGTGATCAAATTCAAAACTTAGATTCTAAACAAGATCATTTTGGTTCTCAAGCTTCCACATCAAGTGATAGATTGGTTATAATTCATGCCCCTCAAGTACAAATGGGTATTGAACAACCAATCATTGAGACTCCACAACCTGTTGACCATAGCCAAGTTAATCCGATTGATCAACCATTACCAGAAACTGTTGAACAACCAGTTGACCAACAACCTCTTCAAGAGGATGTTGAGACAACATTAAGAAGATCAACTAGGATAAGGAGGTCAGTAATTCCTAGTGACTATACAGTGTATCTAGAAGAATCTGACTACAATATTGGAGCCGAGAATGATCTAGAGACATTTTCACAAGCCATCAGTTGCAGAGTATCTAAATTATGGCACAATGCTATGAAGGAAGAGATGGATTCCATGGCATCTAATGGAGTCTGGGATCTCGTCGAGTTGCCTAGTGGCTCTAAAGCCATTGGATGTAAATGGGTCTATAAAACTAAAAAAGACTCATCAGGCAACAACGAGAGATATAAGGCAAGACTCGTGGCCAAGGGATTCACTCAAAGGGAAGGAATTGATTACAAGGAGACCTTCTCTCTTGTATCTAGAAAAGATTCTCTCCGTGTAATAATGGTATTAGTTGCCCATTTTGACCTAGAACTGCATCAAATGGATGTGAAGACAGCATTCCTCAATGGAGAACTAGAGGAGGAGGTATATATGAAATAACCTGAAGGATTCTCCTCTAGTGCTGGTGAGCATTTGGTTTGCAAGCTTAGGAAATCCATATATGGATTGAAACAGGCCTCACACCAATGGTATCTTAAGTTTCATGATATTATTTCCTCATTTGGTTTTGTGGAAAATGTCATGGATCAATGTATATACTAGAAAGTCAGTGGGAGCAGAATCTATTTCTTGGTGCTGTATGTGGATGATATTTTACTTGCAACCAATGATAGACAGATGCTATATGAGGTGAAACAGTTTCTCTCAAAGAACTTTGATATGAAGGATATGGGTGAGGCATCTTATGTCATTGGCATTAAGATCCATAGGGATAGAACTCAATATATATTGGGCCTATCACAAGAAACCTATATTAACAAGGTCTTATAGAGGTTTCAGATGAAGGACTGTTCACCAAGTGTAGCACCTATTGTGAAGAGCGATAGGTTCAATTTGAACCAGTGCCCAAAGAATGACCTTGAGAAGGAATAGATGAGTAATGTGCCATATGCTTCTATTGTTGGAAGCCTTATGTATGCTCAGGTTTGCACAAGACCTGACATTGCTTTCGTAGTTGGCATGTTAGGGAGATACCAGAGTAATCCAGGAATGGATCATTGGAAAGCTGCAAAGAAGGTGATGAGGTACCTTAAGGGTACTAAACTCTACATGCTGATATACAAACGAACTGAGAATCTTGAGGTAGTCGGCTACTCTGATTTGAATTTTGCCGAATGTGTTGATTCACGAAAATTAACATCATGATACATTTTTATGCTTGCCAGTGGAGCCGTGTCATGGAGGAGCGCAAAGCAAACTTTGATTGCTACTTCTATCATGGAGGCTGAGTTCGTATCTTGTTTTAAGGCAACTTCTCATGGTGAATGGCTAAAGAGCTTTATCTCTGGGCTTAGAATAATGGATTCTATCTCAAGGCCATTAAGAATATATTGTGACAACTCAGCTGCTATTTTTCTAGCTAAGAATAATAAGAGTGGAAGTCGAAGCAAGCATATCGACATTAAGTACTTAGCCATCAAAGGCATGCCACCAAACAGGGTTTAAGGATCATGTAATTAGAATGGGACTTGGTCCCACATTGAGACTTTGATGTAAAATTTTCATCATTTTGTAATAAAGCTCTTATTTATATATATGTTGTTTTCTTTTTTGTGTGCACATCTATTTATTTATTTTTGAGAATAACAACAATTAAGATGACCTTGAATGAGCATAGGGCTTATTCATTAAGTTATAGTGGGTTTAAGGAAACAAAATACATTGTAATACATGGAAGGTAATACTCACTTTAAGAGAACTTATTGCCATGATTCGTGTATTTAGTTTTTTACTGTTGGAATCCAAACTGTGGAAACATTATTGAGTATACGGACCAAGTGGGAGAATGTAAGTGTCTGTTCTCCGTTTCTGAATGTTGAAAGTTTCATAACTCACGTTTAGAGACGTTGCATGAACATTACAGAAATGTTGGCAACATTTAGAGACGTTGGCAACATCTGCCCCCTCGGTTTCTTACGTTTTTGACCATTGGCCACCATTGAAGCTGGAGTTTCTGAACGTTGGCCATTGAAACTTCAATTTCTGACCGTTGGGTGGAGCCAACGTGTGTAACTGACTATTAAGTGGTCCGTTTTCGATGTTTCCACGGCTGTTTGGAGTGGATTCCGAAGGGCATTGCCATCTTTGATGGAAAGATGTTACAACACCCTGAGCACTATATATACGGGGTCCCCTGACTCAATTTCTCACCATCCTAAAGCCAAACACACTTCAGCACACCATCCAAGAGTGAGAAATCCTGAGTTAGAAGCATCCCGTGGGTAATTTTTAACTTAAAAATTGCAATGGCTGGAAATTAGTTTTTCTTCTGCTTTTACTTTGTTTTAGATGTCATTTCATGTTTAGGACATCATTTAGAGACTTACAATATCTTCATATATTGAAGAACTTTTTATCCAAAAAAATTATTTTCATGACAAATTTTAAAGCATGCACAAACCCTTTAGTTCCACCAAAAGAACAAACGGGCTAAGAGAAGGAATCAATTTCCATGCGTTCAGACATGACATCACAAACTTTTTAGACAAACCAGACCCCTCATATCTAGCTTTCTTTCACTTTTTCTAAAATCAAGTATTCTGATTTTTTTGTTTTTTGTTTTTGACAAGATCTTTTTCTTCTATCTTCGAATTTCCTTATGACAGAACAGAAGTGATCCCCTAAAAAAGCATATAACCATCTCAATTGCATACCGGGGCCTACATGTGCTTTGCTTGAGACATTAAAGGAAAGGTTCATTCTACGCTCTAACTAAAAGAACTCATTAAAATTTCACAAAATTTATATAACATCAATAAATACTGTAAATTTAATTTATCAAACAGTGATTGAAATAACTGAGAAGTGAGAATTTGAAATTGGTTCAAGTGATTAAATTTGATTTTATTGTCTCTTTTCTTTTGAGTTTGATTCTCATATTTTAATTATTTTAATATTAAAAAAGTGAAAATTTTATAAATTATATCAAATGAAAGTATCATTGTCAAATTGGAATTGGAAAATGAAAGTGTCCTTCCTCATTCGCAGTCCCAAAAGTCTACGTAGAGTATCCGTAGACCAGAGTAATCCAAAATTCAACTGCAATGATCAGTTCTCACTATGGCACCGCCACAAGTGGAGAATCAGATCAGAGCACCTCTTTGTTGATTATCCACGCCCATGTCCATTTTGCTTGAAGATATCAAGGTGGGCCCCTGGAAACGTGAAAAAACCTTCTACTTTAGCCCAAGAAATCTTTTATCAATTTTTCAGTTCAAACAAATAAAAAGAATAGAAAAAGGTGAAAGCCAACTCATTTTCCCATCCTGTGCCTAACTTCTTCTCTGTTTCTTTCATATTCTTTCTCCTATATTAAGAGAGCCCCTTTCCTTCACAATTCCATACATCCTCCCGACCAGTTAACAGGCAGAACCAACATGCCTCTTCACGAAGCCTTGCTAGTTTTTGCTACTTTATGTACCTTTTGCCTCTTTCTCTTAGCAGCTGAGCCTTATCGGGCATTGGCTTCAAGCCGTGGCTCCTTCATCCGAAATTCTGGGGCTGTTGATTCCCCAGTGGATGGTCTATGCGCGTCTTCTGTCATTGTCCATGGCTACAAATGCAAGGAACTTGAAGTAAGCCCTCCAACTGTACAAATTAACATAAACCGATCATAGAGCAATTAAATTTCATAATTTGAACTTGAAGAACAACAACTTAGTCATCAAATTAACGTTTGACAAAATCTTTTGCAGGTTACAACGAAAGATGGTTATATTCTTAGCCTACAAAGGATCCCAGAAGGTCAAGTAACAGTCAGTGGCAGTGGTGGGACTAAGAAACAGCCTGTTATTATTCAGCACGGAGTACTCGTGGTAAGTGATCAGCTCTAATAATGTACCATATTTTCCAGTACCAATTACCCTCTTTCGTTGTCCATTTATACTGTGGTAATTAACTTTTAGCAAGCATCATCAGTTTCTCCGGGGAATTGAACTGAAAATATCCACCCTGAAATATCTAGTTAGGTAGAAATATCTTAGGCGTTTGTTTCAGTGTGTGAACCTGACTCTCTCTGCTAGACAAGGTGACAAAAAGGGTCCAACTCCGCGTCTATTACATTATAATGATGGCATCACCACCTCTGCAGTTGCTTTCTTTGTTTTTTGAGTCAAGGGTCATGACAACGCAAGTGACGGTCTATGTGTCGGGTCGCTTAGGGCTTTAAAAGATGCACCTTGTTTTATAAGTAAGTTGATGGCGTTCTAGTTAAGCAAGCTTATAAAGGTGTTTTAATTTCTTTTTCTAGAAAAAGGCACCAACAGAAAGACATTTAATGCTAGGGAAAGGGGTCCTTTGTGTTTAGGGCGGGATCTACGGTCACTTCATCCATTTTAAAAGCATCAATGCATCATCATGCATCTTCCAAATGGGCCTTTCCCCGAAGCACCACTTTGCCAATTGAAAGAATGAAAACGCGGAGTCCAATTCGTTGACAACTGCACACAAGGTTGAACGCCATAAATATTTTATTGTTGGTAACAGCTACTCGGATGGATTTACATCCTAACTTTCTCATTTCATAATTTCTTAATTTTTCAATTTTATAACATAATTTAAGTGAGAGAAAAAAATATTACTATAAAAATAAAGAGATAAGAAGAGAAATAATCAAAATCAAAAAATGCAAAAGTTAAAAAATCTCAATTTCAAACTCTCTCCAAAATAGTGAATTCACTCTTTTCTCTTTAAAAGATACAAACATTTCTAATTCATTCTTTAAAGGAATTTTTGAACTTATTTTATCTTATTTTAATTTAATTCTTAAAAATTCTAACAGAAAGATTAAATTAAAATATAATTAGAAAAGAGATAAGCATTACATTGATCGGTTTTTTAAGATAAAAATAAAATCGCATGCATCATTTTAACAACGAAAATATTAATTTACTCCACTCCAAAACTCGTGTATTTTTGTGATACTAGCACTGTGGCACGTTCAAGTTTTTTTGCTGTAGCGGGAAATGTTGGATGGGTTGGTGCTTCATGCATGCCTTGTCAAAATTTTTTCCTTGCCAGTATTTACTGTCAGAAGTGGCACTAGAAAGTCAGAACTCATCTCCCATTACCCAAAAGTTCAGTGCTTGATTTCCAATGACTCCAATATCAAATTATATGGTTCCCCATATATCTGACATCCTTACAGCAGATGCCAAAGAGGGGAATCATATAATTAACCAAAAAAAAAAGAAAAGCTGAAACTTTGAATTATGAAACCGCAAAATTAGAAAAATAATAGAGTTATGCATCTAGGGTGCGTAGCTTTAATATGTCTCTCAAAATGCTACATAATATTTTAAAAATTTATAACTTTAATACACATCAAGTGTATAAAAATAACAGAGCTCCAAAATTATGCTTCTGTCTCATCAAGGTGTTTCACGGTAGAAGTCTACTTAACCTTTACGTGATGGAGCCTAGAATAGTAGTTGTGTCTTGCACAAGCTTAGATTGATTATACGACCAAGTCTAAGGCACACTGAAAGAACATGGCCTGGCAAATTTGCAGGTCTATTTCTAAAGAACATGGCCTGGTTTGTTTTCCTGGGTGCAGGATGGAATGACATGGCTTCTAAACCCTCCAGAACAAGACCTGCCCTTGATTTTAGCTGATAATGGCTTTGATGTGTGGATTGCCAACACCAGAGGAACAAGATATAGCAAACGCCATATCTCTCTGGACGCATCTAGCCCGGTTTGTTTTCTGTTGTTTTAAGCTTTTCTTTTTCGCATATAAATAATGCCCCCATTAATTTTACTACCAAGAATAACTTTTTTGTGTTAATGAATATGGCAGGAATTTTGGAATTGGTCTTGGGATGAACTTGTGACCTATGATCTACCAACTGTTTTTGACTACGTTTTCAGCCAAACAGGGCAGAAGGTTAATTATGTGGGGCATTCTCTGGTACAGCATCACAGCACTAGCTCCATTTTGTACTGTCAGGAAATTTTAGTTATGAGAGATAGAGCCAATTTTAGTCTACCATTCCTCCTAAATTTCAAGACCATGTTTGGCAGGGGACTTTGATAGCTTTGGCATCCTTCTCGGAAGGGAATTTGGTGAACCAGTTGAAATCAGCAGCCCTGTTGAGCCCCATTGCCTATTTGAACCACATGAGCACCGCACTTGGAGTGGTTGCTGCCAAGTCCTTTGTTGGCGAGGTATATAACCTAATCAATAATCCTCTCACTTGTATTCCAAAACCGAATGTATACATCTTACACAAAGTTAGAGACATTCTGTAACTCAGAAAAATTCTTGGTTTTGCCCACAGATCACCACCCTATTTGGTCTGGCAGAATTCGATCCCAGAGGGTAACGTGAAATTGCTAATTTTACTAATTTAGTGCCTCCTCAAGCATCATATGTCATAACTCCACTAAGATTAATATTGATTAAACTCTCTTTTGGTTTTGACAATTCCTTTCCCCAGATTACCTGTTGCTGCCTTCCTCAAGTCTCTCTGTGCTTACCCAGGGGTAGACTGCTATGACTTGATGACTGCACTAACTGGTACAAGTCTTTCCCAAACTCTGTGGCTTTGACATCTATATGGAGTTTCGATTTTAAACACTACATACACATTTTTCAGAAATAAAAACTTTTCCGGTTGCTGGCACCCTTAGTGGTGCAGTTGTTGCTTTGGGGTTTTTCCCTTCAAAATCCTAGGTTCGATCTAGGTCCTTGCCTATGTGTTAAGTTTTTTGCCATTCTTCTTGTTGCCAAAAAAAATACTTTTCCAATTTTTTAACCATGTGTGTATGCTTGAATTGTCCTATTTCAGGAAAAAATTGCTGTCTCAATTCTTCCACTGTTGATCTGTTCTTAAAGAATGAACCTCAGCCAACAGCCACAAAGAACATGGTGCACTTGGGTCAGAGTAAGATTATTTTCCCTTCTAGTTATATACCTCATTCATTACTAATGTAACTTACCCAGTTATTGATATAACTGACTAAAGGCTTTTGCTGTTTCGTATATGAACTCGCAGCTGTTAGACGAGGAATTCTGGCAAAATTCAACTATGAGAGACCAGACTATAATATTATGCATTATGGAGAAGTATCTCCTCCAATTTATAACCTCTCTAACATTCCCCATAACCTCCCACTCTTCATCAGCTATGGCGGCCAAGATGCACTGTCTGATGTTCGTGATGTTGGGAATTTACTTGATAGCCTTAAGTTGCATGATGTGGATAAGCTATGTGTCCAGTTCATCAAGGATTATGCTCATGCTGACTACGTTATGGGGGTCAATGCCAAGGACATAGTTTACAATGCTCTTGTTGCATTTTTTAGGCGTCAATTTGATACATGATGAAGACCTCAGCTTCAAATTGCCAGAACTACATCTTACAAAGCGTCAACTTATAAAACACTATTGCCATGTATCAGACTATCACAAGACCATTTTAAGTCGTCTAGTGAAGTTTAACCCATGGCCAATTACACAATCTCATTTAGAATTTTAGTGTTTTGGTGGTGCAAATGGCTGTGAACCAGTTATCCTGTACTATGAAGCAAAGGATGCATCAACTAACCTTAACTATGTAGCATTAATACGCATGGATGAGCATTGTCAATTGAATTAGTGAGGAAGCTTATACACAAAGCATCTGTCATTATTAACAGACTCATTAATTACTGCTGCGATTAGAATCAAGTAAAGGGGCATCCCAATCATATAAAGGAAGGTTCACCAATCAAATTGCTGCTTATTTTTAAGCAACGCCCTGCCATAATTACCCATTTCATATTTTCTATAATGAACAAAGTCGCAAATATTTCCCAAACCAACTTGATCTACACGGATAAAGATTTGGATGGATGCTTCAGGATAGGGAACCTAGGAGATCCAAACATAAAGAGCAAGACCCGTCCCTTTAATATCTAATGTCAAGCTACTAGACCACTAAAAATAACTGAAACCTAAGTTAGGAACTAGCAAGGCATCTAGTCCAACTTGGTCTTGTATTAATTTCTTTTCCCGTCGAAGCATCGCTTCAAGAAATAAATTTCTCTTGCAGCTATGCGGAGCTGTGCTGCTGAAGTTTAGATCCTTAACTTCTTGTGCAATGCAAATTGTAGATCTTCCCAACATCAGCCCTACACTTGAACAATAGTATACAATCGCGTTTTTCCTTTTTAGTTTCTTAGTTATTTGTTTACCCTCTCTCTAGGGTTTTGCAGCTTCACTTTTGTTTCCAGTCTCTATAGGGCTTCAGCTTGCATCATCCACTGAATGATTTTATGAGGCCCTCGTAGTTTAGGTTAGTCTGTGTCAAATGATAGAACACTAAATCTTACATTCAAGTAAGGGAAAAGCTTTTTGCATATGCCTAGGTGTACAGTCATGTATATCGAGAAAGCTAAAGTTGTATATCACTACTAAAAATTTTAGATTTAGCAACGAATAAATCTGTCAGTTCAAATAGATGTTCCCTCAATAACTATTTTAGTGGATTATCAAGGGACACATGTTCATCTATAATGGCTTCATTGCTAAAAATTTATCAAGGGAAATATAATCCATTGATAAATTTACTGAAGAATTACACTCAGTATTAAATAAAATGACTAAAATCTCATTTGATCCCTCTCATATGAGTTTTCTTCTATTTTAATCTCCTATTTTTAAAAATTTTTAATAAAGTCTTTTCAAAATTCAAATAGTTATCAATTAAGTCTCTCCGTCAATAATTGGTGATGCAATAAATTATCATTGACGTGGCATATTGACTTGCCGTGTTAATGAAGTTTCATGTCAGGTTATGACATAGCATTTATAGACTCCTAATTTGGTTTGACTCAAAAATAAAACCCAAGACAAGAAAAATAATTCATAAAAATAAATAAATTTTTTTTAATAATAAAATTTTGCAAGTTCAAAATATACTACAAAAATTGATAATATAAAAAAATAAAAAACACAAATATTAGTAATAAAATAACACAAAGAAAATCAAGAAATGCAAATAAAAAAATGAAATTGAGTACAACAAAATAGAAAGGAAAAGTAGCAAAACAAATAAAAAGCAAATGAGAAATAAAATTAAATTAAAAATGAATTTAATAAAAAGAACAAGGACTGGTGGCTAGACAAAAAAAGAAAGGAAAAAAAATAGCATATAGAAAGAATAAAAAGTAATAAACAAAAAAAGAGGGGAAGTCACTAGAAGCAAGGGGAGAGAGCCCCATTCAATTACTCTCACCTACACACATGAGCACTTCAGGAGAAAGGCCAATTTTGTAGAGGAGGAAAAGGGAAAACTAAAGAGGAAAAAGAGAGAGTAGCACAAAGAAGAAAGAGAAAGCTAAAGAGAGAAGGGAATACAGGTCTTAGAAATTTCATTTGCTAACTCTGTATATTTTTTGTAGCTTTCTAATTCAAGAAGAAGAGTTCCTTTGATAAGTTGGAGACTAAAAAGAGTAGATCATTCTCATCCTAGTACTCCTTGGCTGAAGATTGAGAGGAGAGGCATGAAGAGACAAAGAAGAGAAGGAGAAAAGAGAGAGAAGCATGCCCGTTTTGTACAAAGGGAGATAAAGGGCGTAAAGAGAAGAAGAAGAGAAGGAGGGAAAAGATAAGAGATAAGAGGGGCAGAAGGAGAAGGAAGGAAGCTCCTTATCACACTAGGTAAGTTTCTAAATCTTAGATCCTATCACTCCCTTTGATTTTGGATGCAATTTTGTGATTTGATTGTTGAGTTATAACTTGATTTTACTTTTTCAAACAAAATGTGTAAAGTTGCCTCAAATTTGTTTGACAAAATATTAAGTAGAAGATATTCTGTTGTGCTAGTTTTTGTTTATTATGTGCTAATTATTTGGCATTAATTGGGAAAGCGAATGAGCTATGTTTTTATGGATTTTTATGGGCATGATCTATCATATACCAGCATGTTCTTGTAAAAATTTCAAGGCATTTGGAGTTCATTTGGTATGCATTTCAAAATAGTCTCTGTAAGTCTAAGTCTGTGTTATCATGCTTCTGCAAATAAATCAAGTCCTTCTAGGCTATTTAGATACTGGTTTGAAATTTTTGTTCCTGACTTTCTTGTGTTGATGTTCATTTCATACAGCTCTAGGATTAAATTGATTTGAGCTAGGAAATGAGTTTAAAATTATGTGAAATTTTGTGGGATTGATATCTCATGTGTTAGATGTAAATTTAAGGATTTCAAGCCATTCTAGGCTGGTTTGTTATGTTTTAATATTTTTCTTCCCAACTATCTTGTATTGAAGCCCATTCTATACAATCCTAGGATTAAATTGATTTGAGCTAGAAAATGAGGTCATTTTGTACAGTCCCAAAGTCAATGTGATTTGAAATTACAATGAGGTCAAAACGATGTGAAATCTTGTGCCTTGATGAATTACATGTTAGCTTGACAGGTAAGATATTCAAGTCAATCCAAGATACTTTGCCATAAGATTTAGGCCCCACCATTGCTCGATCCCTAATCCTGTGGACTCTCCCCTTTCTCCATGGGTTACTTTAGACTTTGTTAATATTTTGAGATACAAGAGGCATGAATATTTTGTTGACATTCACCCCTCATTGTATGACCCCTACTCTTGTTGACTCTCCCTTTCTTTGATAAAGAGTATCACTATTAAATGTCTATTAGGTTTGAGCGTGGCAAATCTTGAATTTTCCAAGTTCTTAGAAATAAAAATGTCCTTTGCACAATGGCAACTAGAAACCAAGGAAAGGGATTTTTTACTTGAACTTCTTCACATTGCTTTGCTCAACACCTTCTAACCTAGATTCTTTCCAATGATGGAAGTTAGAAGGTTGTCAATCAACTAGTCACTTTTTAATCATAATAAGAGTAACTAGGTTATGAGCTTAGTCAAGAAATTGGTGTGGTTCCTTTAACATATACAGAATCTTTGCCATTTTTTGAACCCTTAACTGCCTTTCATCCAATTATCCTTTTTACTTCCAAATTCCTCTTAATGACAGATATGTCAGGTGGTCAAGCAAATGGCCATTTTTCAATTATCTTAAAGGTAATCAAGTTATGAGTTTAGTCAAGTACTAAGCGTGGTTCCTCTAACATGATTACAAAGAATCAATGGTTTACCCAAGGCCAACACCTTTGAAAACCCTAGTCAAGCTAGGGAAATACCTTTGATATAACTTTTGGATGAACAAAAACAAAACATAATAAATTTGTTTTTTGACAAATCATAAAAGTACATATTTGAAACCAAAAGGCAACAAAACATTAGTGTGATACCAAAAGGGTGCTATAGGGGGTGCTAATACCTTCGCTATGCATAACCAACCCTCGAACTCATTTTCTATAATGCAAATCATACTTTTCAATATCTAACCTCACTATTTTAATCTAGGTCAGTGGCTACTCCAAATTTTCCATTTTTTTCTTTATTAAACCATTTTCCCAAACTAGTTTTCAAACTCATTTTTTTATTTCCTGCTCCATATTGTGATGTTAGTAACAGCCATGTGGCAAATTTTTTATTAAGGAGGTATGACCAAAATATCATCATTTTGGACAAAATCTAACATCATCTATAAGGGACCAAAATAGAAGAGACCCTAGCTATTGGGATAAAAATAAAACTAAACCCATTTGTAAAGTACCAAAATAGAAGTAACCCTCTCTGTAAGGGACCAAAGTAGAAGGAAACTCATTTGTAAGAGACCAAAATGGAAGTAAGTGCATCTGTAAAGGACCAAAATAGAAGTAAACCTATTTATGAAAGACTAAAACTAAAATTACTTTGTAAGCATAAATCATCTACTTGCAAGCAAGTGAATCAAAATTCATGGACTTAAGATAATTTGCATCATAGATTTTCTCATCAGTGGCTATCAACTTGTGCTTTATTCTCTAAAGTCCACCATTTACATCAAAGGATTCCAATTAATGTTTTTACTATGCAGAGTTACTCATTACAACTTTATGCTTATAGCTTTTGTGTGGTGAGGTTGGGCCTAGGAAATTATAACAATTGCTTAGGTCCATAGTCCTATAACTTAATTCATCCATGAACATAATACCCTTGAGCTCCCTAGTAGACACACTAGTTGGGCTATAGATACTATCCTTATTGTCAACAATGGCGGTACCCATAGCTCTATATATAAATTGGTCATAAGTTGGTGACATTTTTTTTATAAATAAATTTTTATTAGACCTTCACTAAAAATATTAAATCTTATGTATTGACCAAACTATAATGCTCATACATTTGGAACATTTGTGCCTATTTCATTCCTCTTTATTTGGTGAGAAATAATTTTCATAAGATAATTTGATTAATACATTTTCATGATCCATTTGCTAAGTAATTAAGACTAAGGTCATACTTTTGATATTTTTGGCTAACTATTAAATTCTTATTGAAGTGTTACTTCTTTTCTCTTCCTTTTCTTTGCTTTTTCTTACTTTGGACTAAATTTAGTAACTATATCAAATAATGTTACAAGAAGAACATGTGATACATAATGCCTTAACTTCTCTTTTATTTTGATTTTATACTTACAAAGTAACTTCTATTTTGGTCTCTCATAGATGAGTTACTTTTATTTTGTTTCCTTATAGATGGTGTTAGATTTAACCCAAAACAGGCTAGTTTTGATCATATTTGCTAAATTAAAAAAATTTGCCACATGGCTATCATGTCATAATGTTGATGTGGCAACTTCATTGACACGTTAGCCAACTCAATGTACCACATCAGTGATAACATGCCACATCAATATATCATTTAACACCATTAATGGTTTACTAAAAGAGGGCCTTGATTGATAGCTATTTGAATATGTGGAAAACCTAATTAGAAACTTTGAGAGTAAGTGACCAATATAGAAGAATAGAAGAACTCTTATTTAAGAGGGACCAAAATAGGGTTTTAGTCTAAGATAAAACCCACTATTGATAATATATATGAAAGTGTTTCATTTTATATTATAGTATTGGCAGCTAGGCAAATATTACTAAGGGAAAATCTCTTGGTAAATTTTCTTTTTATTGAGTGATTTCTATTGAAAAAATTAAAGATACATTTGAAATTTATCTAGGTTTTTTTCATTGATAATATTATAGAAATCTAAAAAATTGCTAAGAAGTATTGCTGTTAGTACTATTAAATTTTTATTTCCTAAATTTAATTATTTGGCCCAAATTTATTTATGCATAATATGAAAAAATTTAAATAAAGAAGATTCAATTAATTATCATAAAAATCTAAAAAATACAATCATAATTAATTAATATAATTCAATAACTACAAAAGTGAAAATGTAGTATCTATACCTAATCATCAACTAGGGGATTAGTGGCATCTAAATCATGCTCCTTAGAATCACCATCAACATCATGCTGGACAACTACTAATGGCAGTGATGGCAATAACAATGGCAATTGAGTGGACTTAAAAGATTTAGTTGATACACCAGCATGTTCTCCATGACTCTAGGCAAGGAGGCTTTCCAACCAGGCCAAGCACTCCTACATGGTAGTCATTTGATGATCAACTTGCATCCTAACCTCACTCTCCATTTGTGCCCTATCTCCATAGCTCTTGTCTCACAATGGCAGTCACCTCAATAGTCACCTCTTTCTTGACAAATAATGTCACAAACTCCACCAGCCTAGGGCCGACATGACTTGTAAAAGAGTAAGAGTCAAATGTAGTTCTAGAGGAAGAGTAGCCAACACTATTTATGGAGGGTTGTGAGGCCATACCATAAACTTGACCCTTATACACACCAACAAGCTCGGTCCAGACCTCCATGTTAGTACCAGCACTGCCTTAGGAGCTCTAAGCTACCTTGGGTGGCTCTTGAGATTAATATTGCAGCATCTTAGTCTCATTTTGCACTTGCAATAAAAATAGTTTAACATTAGTTGAAATAGTTACAAACTAATTAACAAATAGTTAAACTTTGAAAAATATAATAAAATGACTTACATTAGTTTGTTCAACTCACAACTTGACCCAAGACCTGTCCTCTTTTCACCAATGCATGAACTTAAACAGCTTGCTCTGACCAACATGTCATCCAAGTATCACCTCTTGAAAAAAGTTAAATGAATTAATTAGTAAATTATAGCAACCATAGTACTTAATTGATTAAAGATTTAATTACTAACTATCTTATCCTATGCTGTGGTGTAAGTCATAGAGCACTTGGAATATAATGACCCTTCCTAACTTTGCTTGGAAATTCTCAACTTCTAGTGGTGGACTAGATCCTCATAAATGCCCTTGCTCATGGTGGCCTCTAACTATCCCTCCAGACATTGAAACACATATTAGATAGATTCTTTTGCTCACGAAAGTTAGACACCTATTGCAGCTCTTCAATGTGCTCATGGTTGTAGATAACCCTTTTCTACAAAAAAAAAAAAAAAAACTAGTTTACAATTAAAAAACTAAAAATAAAACAACCACTAAAATTTGTAAGTAATTATAAATTACCAGTCAAAATGTGGTTCTATCCGAAACCCTAAATCCTAAACTAAGAAACTCCATGACTCAAGCCATGATTGCAAAACCCTTATACCCCAAATTGCAAAAAGTATACACCATCAGATGTACTAAGTTAGTATTCCTAAGATGTTGAACCCACAAAGATTTAACTAATAATCTAATTACTAAAATTGTTATAGACTAAAATCTATTTGGGAAATTGGAAATATGTAAAACAAAGAATCTAATGTAAAAAAGTAGAAGTAAACTATCTAGCTAGAAAAATTGCAAGAATGTTCTTACTATGAATTAAAGAATAAGGATGTCACAATTTCCCTAGTAATCCTAATCAGCAACTAACAATCTTACTATTCTTTAAACTTAGGATTACCAATCAATACACTCTTGTAACTAATCCGTTATTCCTAAGGTGAATACACCTACCCCATATATCAAATTGATTATATTCCAACATCAATGGAATTAGGGAATGTACGAAACCTAGGCATCTAAAATATCGCACCTACAATTACTGATATTCCTATCCTACTAATCTATAAATATTCTCTACTCAATTAAACCTAAGTGAGCTTATTTATTCCTATAATCACTCACCTCTTTCTTAAAGTCCAAGAACAACAAGATTAATTAATTTACCAACTAGAAGTTAGTTCAATTGCTAATCCCTAATTAAAAATCAAGCCACACATCATCATAAAATTAAAACCAAGATTTAGATAATTAAAAATCATCATGTCATTAGAATCTTAAAAAGAAGTAAAGGAAATAATAAGAACAAGAATAAGAACAAGGATGCAAAACCAGAATTAAAGAAATCTAATCCTAAGGTATCTATTACTAGACTTCCTTTAAACAATGTCTCTTTACTTCTTGGATCAGAACTCCTTTATCTCTTTAAGCCTCAATGACACATCCTAGGCAAGGACTCAAGTGTAGATCACATTTTTATTCCCAAGGTTCTACTACCATGCATAGATCCTCACCAAAAGTGTTGTATTCTTGCTTTCTTCACCAAAATTTACCTCTAGGAACATGTCCATGCCCCTTTTGCTTGATGCAAACCTATCTTGCCTCCTTTTGATCATTCTTTAACTAGATTTGGTGAATCTTGATTTTTGGGTGCAAATCACCCAAGACTTCAAAAAGATCCCAAAAAGTGCATATTCTTGGACTTTTCTAATTATCTAGCCATGCTTCATCACTTGTGAACCTTCTTAAGAGTGGAAGAGTGCATCTTGGGCCTTTCTTAGGTTCCAAAGAGATGGAGGTTCATTTCTTGGAGTTTTAGGCTAATATAGGCTAAAATAACCCGAATTTGACTTCACTTTGAACTCTAATTGATTTCCTATGTCTGACTCAGCTTAGAACTCTTGAGCACCCACTTAATTCTGAAGAATGGGACTTTATCTTATCTCCAATAGTCTTCATTGAAGTTTGGATTATCTTATGAAGTATTGACCTCAATTAGTCTAAGCCACTTTGCAATTTTACACATCCAACAAACTTCAAATTTGTCCACAAATTACTATACCTTAGATATGTTCTCTAGTGGTCCATAACTATTTATAGGAAAGTTCTAGATGTCTAGTTTCATATGGGACAAGAATCACTATGGTCCAAGTTGTGTAGCCCAAGATATGGTCCATTCTTTGTGGACTATGCAAAATAGGCACAAACCAAACTGCTCATACTTTGTAGTTATTTGAACACCTTATCCATATCCAATCAAGGCATATGAGTAGTCCATTAAGCTTGAGATGTCTAGATTCAACGAATAAAGAATTGCCTCAATTAGGTTTCGAGAACTCTAGTTATGGACTAATTTTTAGTTGCTACTTAGAAATATCAAGCATTTAATATTCAATTCAAATTTTCTAGCTTGTACTTAGGGTTTTCCTAGCCTTGCATGGCTCATAGCATGCCTTGGCTAGCCTCTCTTTGATTTTGGTTTATTGCAGTCCTTGTTTCACCTTCGAAATCCAAGACAAGCCGACACTCTATGCTATTCCCTTGAAATTATAAAATTTAAGATTTAGTGTAATATTTGATCTCAAGGTGAATTATAATTAATTAAATCAATAAACAACCATCAAACACTAAGAAAAAGGGTATTAAAATATAGTAGAAATTGGAGTTAACAAAACCCAAGCCCTAAACTATGAAACCCCAAAATCCTAAATTGCGAAACCTTAAACTACAAACTCTTAACTACAAAACCCCAAATCTTAAACTATGAAATTCCAAGTTCCTAAATCCAAAAACCTAAAATGTGAAACTCTAAATTGTAAAACCCCAAACCTTAACTCTAAACTATGAAACCCTAACCCTAAATTGTAAAACCCTAAATCCTAAATCACAAACCTAAAACTCTAAATTGTGAAACCCTAAGCCCCCAAAACATGAACACTAAATTGTAAAATCTAAAATCTTAAATCCTAAACTATAAAAACTATAGAATACCAAACCCTAAACTCTAAAATGTGAAATGCCACACCTAAGGCCTAAACTACAAAAGTGCAAACCTTAAATTGTGAAACCCTAAACCTTAAATCACAAACCTTAAAACACAAAATAACAAACCATAAAATACAAAACCCTAAACCTTAGGCCTCACAACTCCAAAACCTAAACCCCTAATTGGAAACCTTTAACCTAAGGTCTAAACCCTAAATTGCAAAATTCCTAACTATAACCCTAAACTATGAAATTGTAAGCTTTAAATGGCAAATTAGGGTTTGTGGGGTTCACAATCTAGAGTTTGGGTTTCCAGTTTCCTAATTAAAGATTTAAGGTTTTGCATTTTAAGATTTGGAGTTTGGGTTCTTGTTGTTAATAGTTAGGGTTTTGTAGTCTAGGATTTGGATTTTCATAGTTTAAGGTTTAGGGACTAGGATTTCATAGTTTAGGGCTTGAGTTTTAGGGTTTCATCATTTGGCATTTGAGATTTAGGGTTTGCAGTTTAAGGTTTCACATTTTATAGTTTAGGATTTAGGGTCTTGGTAGCCTATCATCAACACTCCAAAAATAAAACACCTTACTAATAACTAACAAGTAGATAGCATAAGTAAGAGTTGATTCCATAGAGAGTGTAGTCAATTAAATTTTGGTTTTCTCAAATTAAAGCAAAAAATAAAACTGAGGGGTGGAATACTGATTAAACAAATATTAAGCAAGAAAATAGATAGAAAAAATGATACAAAACATCTTCAATTTAGGTTCAATCTAACCCTCACAGTTAATAAAAATAATCAAAGACAGTGTTATTCTAACCTATTACAAAATTATCAACCCTAAACAAAAACAAGCTTTATTGCCTAAAATCTCCCTTAGTTGTAACCACTAGAGTACGTTCTTGACTAGCATATAATTACTATAAAACCTAAAATAAGCTCCTAGATTTATTTAGTAGTAGCATTAAGAATAAAGAGATTAGATTGATCTAAGCAACTATCACACAAACTCGGATTATTTAAGTTAGGCCATGTTATCCATAGTAATCAAAACAAAAACTTGTCTATAATTGTTATCACTATATGCTACTTAACGATTAGGAATAGGACTATTACATAGCTCAATCATTAGATCTAACAATAAATATTCATTTAATCAACCTAAAGTGCATTAATTAAGTTCATCAAAACAAATATTATGATCTTTCAAATCTAAATAACATGAATCAACTTCATAGAATGGAGTAGAAATAACATTGCGAGATACTTACACCATCAACACATGATTAGGGCTTGAAATCACCATGATTTGAAAAGAAAAGCTTAGCCTAACATGCCAAAAACATAAAACAAAGTATTCTTGTTTGTGTGTCACCAGATGATAATCAAATAAAACTCTACGAAGCCTATATATAATGTGCTAGGCTATGCCTTTAACTAAATTAGGTTAGAAAAGATGTTTCTCTAATAATTGAATGCGCAAAATCACTGCCTAAACCCATGGGCCTAAGAAATAGTCATGGTCTAGAATCACTAAATCTATGCCACTTTTGCAACCTAATTTCAAACTAGAGGTCAATGAAACTTGGACTTAACCTCTTCATGAAAGTTGTATCCCTTTCTCTTAGCTTTTTGTAGCTTTTGAATCACCTTAATCAGACATCTACAACTTCATATATGATAAAAACACTAATTGCTACTCAGTTACACTTCTGATTTGAGAAGGACTAAGATTCTAAATTTTGCAATGATTTTGAAGGTACAGTTGAGGGCCCAAATGAACTCAAATTTAAGTGATCCAACCCATTCCAAAAAGATTAGGATGTTTACTTCAAAGTCTTTGAAGACCACTTTTTCATTCTAGAACTTCTTGATGGTCAAAAACCTAACACTTTCTCAAAAAAGCTAGAATTCTCATAGTTTTCTATCAAATTAAGCAAAACATTCTAGTGTATAACTAAACACGAATATGAATCTAATAAACATAATAAGGCATAAAATAGATTACAAAAGCTATAGAATGAAGGGAAGAAAAATATAAAATTATGCACTTATCACATTTCATAGTTTTAGATTTAGGGTTTTAGATTTCATGGTTTAAGGTTTGATATTTACTGTTATATAATTTAGGGTTTGGTGTTTTGCCATTATGGTTTAGGGTTTGGGGTTTAGATTTCATAGTTTATGGTTAGCAATTTTGCAGTTTAGGATTTAGGGTTTGGAGTTTCATAATTTAGGGGTTTTAAATTTCATAGTTTAAGGTTTAGGGTTTGGGTTTTACAATTAAGAGTTTAAATTATGCAATTTGGGATTTAAGATTTTACAATTTAAGGTTTATGGTTTTGGATATTAGGTTTCATAATTTTGATTTAAGGCTTCGGATTTCATGGTTTAGGGTTTGGCATTTAAGGTTTCACAGTCTAGAGATTAGGCTTTAGGCTTTCATGATTATGGGGTTTGTGGTTTTTAGATTTAGGGTTTGGATTTTAGCGCTTTGTGATATAAGATTTAGGGTTTAGATTTTCACATTTTAGGTTTTGGATTTTGTAATTTAAGGCTTAGAGCTTGAGGTTTCACAATTTAGGCTTTAAGGTTAGGATTTCTCAATTTAGGGTTTTGGGCTTCATGGTCTAGGGTTTGCAATTTGGTATTTGCACTTTAAGGTTTGGGATTTGGGGTGTTGCAATTGAGGGTTTGGTGTTTAATAATTTAGAATTTAAGGTAATGCAATTTAAGATTTGGGATGTCATAGTTTGGGGTATAAAATTTAGGGTTTCACAATTTAGGGTCTAGGGTTTAAGATATAGGTTTTTGGGGTTTTGGATTTTAGAATAGATTTTAAAGTTTTAGGGTATAAGGTTTAGAGTTTTAGTATTTTAGAGTTTATTATTTTAGGAGGGAATTTGGGCTTAGAAGATGGGAAGGTGATGGTAGTTCAAAGGAATTTAAGGAAATAGGGGAATGGTTTAGAAGTGATTTTTTTTTTTTTTTTTGTATTCTATTAGATTTTGGGTAGAATTTGGATGAGTAGTAACTTTTTTAAGTAAAGATGATGAAACAATTTTGAAGTATAAAAAAGTTTTTCTTTTTTTTAAATTGTGCTTAAGTACAAGAGGATTATGTGCATTTTTAACTTATTTTAAATTAATGATAAAAGTATATACAATTATTGTTAGGTATTTATGAGGCTTGTGAGACATTTTTTATTTTAAAATTTTACATATTACGCATAAATAATCATTTAAAATAAATATGATGAAACAAACGTTTTTCTCATCTATTAAGGTAGTAAAACATTTTCAATTTTTGTTGAACCATACATTTCTAATTGATTAAACATAAGCAGTTTCTTGTTGATATTTTTATTTAATATAATTACTATAATAAATATTTTCAAATAATAGGAAAGTTTAAGACACAAAATAAATATGAGCAAACAAATTATTTTTTCATTGTGTTTGTTTGAAAACTAGATTTTTTGATAACAATAATAATAATAACAATTATAATTATAGAAAGAGTTATGCTATTTGTATAGTATTATTTCTCAACCAATTATATGATAATATTTTTCTTCAAATAAAGTAAGCCTAATTACACATTTGGTCCCTATAATTTCAAAAATATAGCAATTGAGTCCTCCCTCCATTTCTAATGGAGCAATGTTATCCTAAACATTTTAACATAGGAATTCAATCTACTCTATCACAAACCATTACTAAAGCAAGCAAAAAATGATGATGTGGTATGTTAAGTGCTAACATGACACATTATTTAATATTGTGAGTGATTGACATGGGAAAATATATATATTTTACTTGTTGATGTGGTAAAAAGTAATATTTAAATTATATAACACATTACATAAACCCTAAACCACATTCCCTAAGTCTAAGCCCTAAATTCTAAAGCTTTGAACCTTAAGCCTCTAAATTCTAAACGTAAAACACTAAACCATAATTTTTAAAACCTTAAAATTTTATAATCCTGAACCCTAAATCAAAAAATCAAAAATTCTAAACCTTAAAATCTTAAAAGTCTAAACCCTAAAATCACAAACCTAAAGCCTCAAATCCCAAACTTCAAAACCCTAAATTTAAGCCTTAAACCCTATACCTCTAACCATAAACCTCAAACTTTTAAACCCTAAGCACTAACCCAAAAACCCTAAAATCATAAAACTTCAACCTTAAAATTGTGAATCCTAAAACCCTATACTCTAACCCCTAAATACAAAACCTTGAACTTTAAAATTTTAA
The DNA here is from genome assembly GCA_037013595.1 of Dicorynia guianensis. Classification (NCBI taxonomy): domain Eukaryota; kingdom Viridiplantae; phylum Streptophyta; class Magnoliopsida; order Fabales; family Fabaceae; genus Dicorynia; species Dicorynia guianensis. Next base: position 16,636,629 of record JASUAB010000007.1, read on the forward strand.
AACCCTAAACTCAAAATCTTAAAAGTCAAAACCCTAAATTCTAAAAATCCAAAACCCTAAATTTAAACACTAATATCAAGGTTTAAGTTTATGGTTTTGGGGTTTATGGTTTAGAATTTTAGAGTTTATAATTTAGGATTTGGGGTTTTAGATTAAAAGTTTTAGGGTCTAGAATTGAGGATTCTAGATTTTAGAGTTTAGGGTTTTAAGGTTTAGAATTTAAGGGTTCAAGGTTTTGAGTTTTATGATTTTGGGTACTAGGGTTTGGGATTTAAGGTTTATAGCTTTAAGTATTAATATTTAGGAATTTAGTGTTTTAAAATTTAAGATCTTGGGCTTAGGGTTTATAATTTAGGGCTTTAAGGTTTAGGGTTTAGGATTTTAAGATTTAGTATTTTGGGGTTAGTGTTTAGGGTTTAGAGTTTCAAGGTGGAGCTTTTAGGGTTTAGGGTTAAGGATATCAAATTTTAGGGCTTAAGGGTTAGTGTTTAGAGTTTTACTACTTAGAATTTATGGGTACAAGGCTTACAGCTTTGAGTTATAGGATTTATGGTTTTAGGGTTTGGAATTCAAGGTTTAACATTTATAATTATGGGGATTAGGGTTTAATGTTTAGGATAGGGTTTTAGAACTTAAGGTTTAAGATTTTAGATTTTAAGGTTTAGGGTTTAGTGTTTATGATTTTAATGCTTAGGTTTTGAGGGTTAAAGGTTTAGATTTAAGGATTATGGTTTTAGGTTTAATATTTAGGATTTTGTGGTTTTAGAATTTAAGCTTTGTAATTTAGAGTTTTAAGGGTTTTAAATTTTAAGGTTTGAGGATTGTGGGTTAGTGTTTAGGGTGTTAAGGTTTAAAGTTTAGGGTTTTAGGTTTTAAATTTTAAGGGTTAAGTTTTTGGGGTTAGTATTTAGGGCTTTAAGGTTTAGAGTTGATAGGTTCAAGGTCCAAAGTTTTAAGCTTTTTGAGTTTTAGGAGTTAGTGTTTAGGGCTTGAGACTTAACATTTAAGGTTTTTGGTTTTAGGGTTTAATATTGAGGATTTTAGGGTTTTAGAATTCGAGGTTTAAGGTTTAGAATTTAGGTTTTAAGGATTAGGATTTTAGATTTTAGGTTTTGGGGTAAGTGTTTATAATTTTAAGGTTTAGGGTTTATGATTTTAAGGGTTAAGATGTTAGCGTTTAGTGTTTAGGGTTTTAGGGTTTCAAATAATAAGTTTAAGTTTTATGGTTTTAGATTTTTAATATTTAAAATTTTAAGATTTTAGAATTTAGAATTAAGCCTTTGAGGTTAAGGATTTTAAGGTTTAGGTCTTAGAGTTTAACATTTAGGGTGTTGAGATTAGTATTGTGTTATTATGGGCTCAGAGTTTAGGGTTTAAGGTTATGAGTTTTAGGATTTACAATTTAGAATTTTAGGGTTTAGTATTTAAGGTTTAAAGTTTTGGGTTTAATATTTAAAATTTAGGATTTAAAGTTTAGAAGTTAGTATTTAAAATTTTAATATTTAGGTTTTTGAAGTTAGTGTTTATCATTTTAAACAATTGCGGAGCTTAGAAGAGACTAGAGAAGTCATGGCTTCCCCACAAAAGAAATTTTATTTTGATAATTTTTCTTAAAAATTGTTATGATATAGGACTTCAGAATCATCCCTAAAAATTCACATTGTTTTTGAAATATTGAAACCACATGAATACAATTCATACTAAACAATTAACTCGAAACTTAGAAATACTGTACAAAATTGAAAAATTGAAGAAAAAGGTTCATAGATTGTAACAATATAAACATATTCTCACACAAACTTCCTACCTCAAACTGTCACACTCACCATCTTCTTTGTCTTACTCTAAATTCTAAAAGTTACACCCCTTCTTACTGTTTACTAACCCAAATTCTTTGATCAGAACACAAAGTACTATTTTTTGTTAAACTATCATGTATGCCTCTTAATTTCTTATACTTGTGTTGTATATTTATGATTTGTTTTTATGAATTTCTATCAATTGAACTATGCCATAGTTGATGGAGTCATGGAAGTTGAAATCTAGGAATAAATTACTTTTTTAATTTTGTTTAGGATTTTTTTTTTCGTTTAAACAAAGTTCTAGGAACAATAACTAGTTTCATGTTTATTGAACTACAATTGTAAAATAATACATGTTTGTAATTTTGGAAATAAAGCTTCACAAAAGTTATGATTGAATTGAAAGAGTTAAAAGTTAAATTTATGAGTTCACCAAATAAAGTTACAATTCACGGTGTCCTTTTTCCTTTTATAATTGATATGACATTGACATTCATATTAGAGAGAGGTATATTATTACATGCATTATAATTATTAATGTGTATTTTTTATAACCATGAATATTTTAAAAATTTACTATATCATCACAATTATTTTATATATTAGTTTATAAGTATCACTACCCACCACAAAAAAAAAAAAAATTCTTCAAGCTCCACCACTAATTTTAAGGCTTAGGTTTAGGTTCTTCGATTTTACATTAAAGGTTTTGGCATTAGTGTTTAGGGTTATAAAGTTCAGTTTATGCATTCAAGGTTTAGGGTTTCACATTTTTGGATTTAGGATGCAATGTTTATGGCTTTAGGGTTTAATATTTAAGATTTTAGAGTTCTAAAATTTGAGATTTAGGATTTAGGGTTTAGAATTTAGAGTTTTATGGATTAGGGTTTAGAATTTCAAAATTTAAGATTTTAGGGTTTTGGGTTTTCAAGTTTGTGTTTTCAATTTTAAGGTTACAAATTATGATGAGTTTTTTGAGCAAACTCTAGCTCCCAAAGAAGTAAAGAAGAATAACTAGAAGTTTGTTAATAATTCATTTCATCCCTTCATTGCAGAGAAGATAAATCTTGATATTAAAAACACTGAACAAACTAAAAGCAAAAAAGAAATTAAAATAGTTCTACCCGTCCACTTACATTGTCATGCTACATACAACTACCCTATTAGCTTAAGGCTACATGGACCTTGATTTTGGTGATACTATACTAATCTATTTTGACATTAGACTAGAACTTTTGAGGTGAACAAATTTGGGCTTCAATAACTTCAGGCCCATTATGAAGTATTTCTTTGACCCACTAGATAAAAAGTCATACTTTATCTTCTTTGTTTGACTTGTTAGGAACAATCTCAAGACAAAGGAGATATTTGCTTGAAGAAGAAGAAGCATAAATGCAAAGTAAAATGGTGCGGTGATGTCATTACCTAAGAAGCATAATTATAGTCCTTAACAAAAGGCAAAAAGAAGAAACTCACTAGAAAGGGCAATTTTTGAAATAGTGATGAGCAGAAGACAAAACCCATTAATGGCTAGAAGATCTCAAACTTATAACCTATCTTTTGAAAAAGAAAATGATATCAAGTGAAGATGAAAACAAAGAACAATAAAAAAAAAAAGAAGCAAAGAGTCTACTTTCAAATCATCAAAGATTGAAACTCTAAGAAGATAGAAGAAAGACAAATTCAAATTGTACCAAATGTTCTCCATTCTTACACATTTTGAAGACTCAATTTGAAATTTTGAAAAAGATCCAACAAGACAACAAAGAACAGATGCAAACAATTACTCTCCAATGCTAGAATTGAAGAAAAAGGTTATAAATGGAGCACAAGCTAAAGAAGAAAATTGAGTAGAGTTTATAAGCAAGCAATCTCAAAATCATTTATCATTATGTTACTCACTTTAAGAAAAGGGAGGTCTACTCTAAAAGAGAGTCTCATGTTCATGCTATTTAGTGTACACTCTTAGAAAGCAAACACTTCAAAAATCACATCATCTTCATTTTGTGTCTAAAGAGGTTAACTTAAAGGAACACTTGTTCTCTTAGTGAGAGTTTATTAGCTTCACAAGGCTATATTGAAAAGTCTACTTGTAATAGCTTGGAGAAGTTGGTGTAAATCTACTTGTTATAGTAGAACTTAAGTATTATTTTGATACTGGACCAAGGCTTCGTTTATGGTTGAACTAGTATAAATATTGGGGCTTAACTTTCTCTCTTCCCTTTACTTCCAATTTGAGTCAATTGTATGTTACTTCACACTTTGAGAAAACTCCATATGTCTTTATGAAAATTTGTTTTTAAGATTCTCCTCAAGATACTAAAAGGTTATATAAATTCAAGGAACCTCAAAATTTCAAAAACACAAAATTCATCCCCCTCTTTGTGCTTATTTCATCATAACCAATTCACTCTTAATCCTTACCCACTTTGACTCCTCACTCCTAATCATTATGTACTTCTACCTCATGACCACTATACTTATATGCCTTCATCCATGCCAATTTCCATGCAAATACTTGGTTCTTCTACATGTGATAAGTTATGTTCAAGTTGGGACCTCCAAGTAATATGTGTAATATTTCCCCTATCCTTGAAAATCACATTGTCTTCAAAGTGGTGCAAGTAGGTTGATGACTTGTGGAAGTGTGGATTGTAGTGTAGACCGTACCTTGATATTATTGTTGGCATCATGAGCTACTACAGAATCAAAGGCTTGGTTTAATGAGGTTGGTCAATTAAACTACAAATGACAATGCATTTTGGGTTTTAAGCTTGAAATATAAAAGTTGATAAGTTATCATTTGAACCTGTAACTTGCATTAACAAATCATCAAAGGCCTCTTGGTAGTCTACTTGACACTACCAAAAAATCGTTCAATTTTTGGCAGCCAATATTTGCAGAAAATATTAGAAATCAATTTATTCATATTTGGCAAATTTTGTGGTCATTCAAATTAGTCAGTACAAGTGTCATCAGTAATATTTTGTGGCTAATATTTATGTTTGCCAATGATATTACCTATTATTACTGGTAGATATCTGCTGGTAATATTAAATAAATGCAAACAGTAAAATGATTTATTTATCTCAATGATTGACCTTTTTCTCAAAGATGTTGATTAATGTAATTGGTGGATAAATCCTTGATACAATAAGAGAAATATTCATTTACAAAAGACTGTGTCAATATCACCAACAGATTGAAACTTCAGTAAATTGTAAAAATTTGATGTACGAAAGAATCTAGAATAGATCCAGCTGCTAAATTGTTTGGAAAAAATAATAAAAGTAAATGCTCTAGTGGATAAATGCTACCAAAAATTATTAATCATATTCTTGTTAATAGCTTTTTTTTATATATTTAATTCCCTTTTAACTATAGTTATGACCATCGAAAATATTTTAAATATATAATAAACTTTTTTAGGGATATAAATCCATCAAAAATATATATTTATTTATTTTTATTTTTGAATTATAATTATGTTATATAATAGTAATAAAATCATAAAATTAAATATTAAATTAAAATAATTATAAATATTTAAAACTAAAATAAATATTTGGATTACAATATCATAAAAATAAAATATTGTCGAATAAATACAATTAAGAACAAAATAAATTTGACATCTTGCTATAATTATAATAAAAGCCAAAAGGGGCATCCTAGTGATCTGATGGCAAGTCTTATGGCAGGTTTGTAGGAGGTGGCTAGAGTAGAGTTTGTGTAATGAGTCCAGACGATGAGCTACCCTATAATTGAGACTCCATCATAGACCGCAACTAAAACAACTACACCCCCAATGCTGCATTCTTGGCCTACACCTAGATGATGTGCTCATTGAACTCCTCACTCATCTACTCCCTCAAACTAGCCATAACATTTGGATCAATCTATGCTGAACAGGTAGCAAAATAAGAGGCAGCACTAGGCCTAGACACGAACTTACTCTATGCACCCATCTTGTACACTCAGCCCTTATAGGTGCCACCAACCACCTCTATCCTAGGTCATCTTGGTTGATCGAGGCAAATGCATTGGAGCTCTCTCTAGGACCTCCTGGAAATTCTTGTGATAACTGAGATAGTCACTAAAAGTAATCAAACTAATAACAATGTTAAAGAAACTAAAATAATTAAATAACTCATGAAGGCCCTATGGGAGCATTCGGCAACCTATATCTTATCCTACTTCTTTTATTGCATATTAAGAAATAGCTTAGGGTGCCCAATGAAATAGTTAAAGAAATTAATTGAATCCTTCATGGTAATAATTTATATTTGTAAGGCATTAAGTAATGTTACTTACCAATCGATCTATAGCGGTGCCTAGCTATGTAGATTCCTCAGTGTGGAGTAACCCCTTTCTCTAACACTCGATTCTTCTTGGCCTTGTCACACTTTGCCTTATACTTAAGTGTCTCCCAATAATTACAGAGATCCTTCCAAAAATATGGACTACATCCAGAAAGGCCTTGTTATGCCTTCTAAGCATCGCTATATAGCTTGGAGAGTCACTTTAATCACCAACTGTTAAATGCTCTCCACATATAAGAGCAGTGGCGATCCTCATTGAACGTGACATATTTATGGAAAAAACAAATAGCAACATTATATTACATTTAATTGTAAAAAATGATTAATTAAACTTACTCTCCACTCATCAAAAAGCACGCAATAAGTCTAAAGGGGGATTTCTCTCCATGTCTACTAGGTCATATCAACTCATGCTCAAATAACATTCATTGAATCGTGGCTACCGATTGTGGATGACTTCCACCTATTGGAAGTAATTAAACAAATGTCAATAATTGATGTTAATAACTTACAAAATATATCAAACATAATTATAAAAATAAGTTTATAATTAAAATACATACACGATTCTTTTGTCAGGCATGATGTTAGACGGTGTTGTAGGTAGTAAAGCTATACTTTGATCCTCCTCCTTAGGCTCATCAAAAAATGGTGAGATAAAAGGATGTGCTGAAGGATCAAGAGATGGTGTAGAAGTCAGATATGGGGGGAAGGGAGGATGCTAATACCCAAGTGTGGGTATCACTATCATATGGGGCTCAATAGGAGAGGTGAGAGGAATAGTGGATGGGGGTAGGAGTGGTGGTGGGTAAGGTAGTACTAGTGGTGGTTAGGGTGGTCCTAACGGGTTGGCATCAACTATCGGCCTTAAGAGGCCAACCCTATGTTTACCTTGTTACTAGGGTGCATCGAAAGTCATCTAAAAAAATGTAACCTAACATTAATTATCTAAAACAAAAATATTGCAAAGAAGCTAAAACGCTGACTTAGTATATTGCCATCTCTATAGTTTATATGAAAGCAACACATAATAATGAAACATCACTTCAAACATTTAGTATAACACAAACATCTCACAAGAAGCTAGAAAACTTAGCTGGTATCTTGACATCTTCACAATTTATATGAAAAGCTATAACCATGCAAATCCTAATTAATCTAAAATTTTCAACTACATGTCAATTAACATAATTATCTTAAATCTAACTTATATATATTTCAAATCCTAATTAAGTAAATTTTAACTAACCTAGAATTTTATATTTATTTTAAATCCTAATTAAGTTAGAATTAGCCTAAAATTAAATTTTTATAACTAATAACCTAAATCAACAATTAATCTTAATTTTAATCTAGCTTATAACAAGCTAACTAATAATTAACCTAAATCATAATTATCCTAAATCTAACCTATATTTATTTCAAATCCAAAATAACCTAAACTTTAATTAACATATAATTTAATGTTTATTTGAAATCTAACCTAATTTTAAATCCTAATTAAGTTAGAATTAAACTAAAATAAAATTAATTTTTATAACTAATAACGTAAATAAAAAATTAACCATAATTTTAATCTAAGTTACAGCAAACTAACTAATAATTAACCTAATTACTAACTAAAAACCCAAATCATGATTTATTAAATTTTTTACAAAAATTTTGACAAAGTCTCCCCTTAGTAATGGAGATCCCCTATCATAAAAATACACTCAAATTCACATTTAGATGCAGCAATCACACTAAAACAAGATGATCCCAATTAATAACATCAATTAATAACCTAAAAGCCATGCAATTTTTCTAGAAATTTTGATAGAGTCTCCCCTTAGGAATGGAAACCCCTTGTACAACGTAACATCAATTTAACATTACTAGAGCAACTTCAATAGTTCTTAGTAACAAGAGCAATTCACAATTCAAACATCATATGTCAAGAATGTTTAAGCCTTCTAGCTTAAATCCATCTACATTGAATTCATACAAAAGTGAGGGAGAATGGAGAACATTAACCTCAACATAGGTAAAATTATTTTTGCTTCATTTACAGGGCCAAATCAAAATGAAATTTAAAAATTATTGGGGATTTGACAACTGATAATATTAACTAGAACCCATTTGATGTCTTGGTTGCAGTGAACGGTTATGAAATTTCTTTTACTGGTAGTATATGCCACTGGTAATTCATAAGTAACACTACTAATAGCACCAATTGTGATCCTTTTCATAATTTTCTAGTAGCAAAAGTGTCGATAAAATAGCTTATATGACTATGATGGCAGCAAATCAATGCAAATTTATTTTCATTAGCAATTTAGACTGCCACTAAAATGGTGACATGACTATTTGCTATTGTAAAGTCAGCCTATCACTATCAATATTAGTTTTATTGGTGATATTTGCTGCTAGTATAACAACTTTTATAGCCTTTCTTGTAGGGTTTGCAAGCAAAGGCTGCAAAAAATTTTTTTACTGAATACAAAGGCTATAGGTTTTCTAGCTTTTGCATTATTGATTAATTGAAATTGAAGTTGTCATTAACATTGTTTAGAGTTTAATAACTAAATAGTTGTGAACATATAATATAACAATGTTATATTAATATGAGTCTTCATCAACTTCCTTTTCAATAGTGTCCTTATCTTCTTTAGTGATTAGATAGCTCAAATTTATTCAATGCTCTCAAAGCTAGATGCATATTCAAATTCTTCTTCTAAACAAGACATGTGATATGACTTGTACTCTCATTACCAACTTCTACTTCATCAAAGCCTTGTTCATCATCATGTAATGCACCCAGCATTGTTTCATCAACAAGTACAATCCTCAACTATTGTGGTGCATCGGCTTGGTAAGTTAATTCTAGTTCATTCTCAATTCCACTTGGCCTTATGCCTTAGTCTTGAATTGAATACTATCCACCAATTACAAAAGCAACTTGAACTATCTATGGTCTCAAGTAAGGTACAAAGTAAACTTGTCTCACTTGCTCCACAATAATGAATGGATCATAGCATTCATACTTGTGGGTCAAGTTTACTTCAACAATTTTAAATTGGTTATGAACTCTAGTTAACCTCATTCTAGTAGAGTGTTGAGGATTACTATAAGGAGATGAAGATTGCAATGATCTGAGCTAATGTTGAGGAAGATCGTGAAGCTACAATGGCTAGGCTTTTGCATGGATTAAATCGGGAAATACAAGATAGAGTGGAGATGCAACATTATGTGAAATTAGAGGATATGGTGCACATGGCTATCAAAGTGGAGCAACAACTCAAGAAGGGGGGGTAGCTCACGTGTAGCCCAAAACTCAGGTTCTACTTCTTGGAAATTGAGATATACAAAGAAGGAGGACAAACCTCAAGCATTCCCAACACCCAAACACAAATCTGAGCATAAAACTGAGAACTCCAGCCATGTTTCTCAAGGTAAAATTGAATCATCCACTACTCAAAATCATGATATTAAGTGCTTTAAGTGTCAAGGTAGGAGACATATAGCAAGCCAATGTCCGAACAAAAGGATTATGGTGATGTGAGACAATGGAGAAGTTGAGACTGAAAGTGAAGAAGACACCGAATCTATGCCACCATTGGAAGATGTAGATGATGAAGAATATGCTGCCAAAGGAGAATTGCTAGTGGCAAGAAGAGCCCTAAGTGTGTAGGCCAAAGAAGAAGAAGAAGAAGTGCAGCGAGAAAACATTTTTCACACTCAGTGCAATGTCTAAAACAAGGTATGTAGTGTGATTATTGATGGAGGAAGTTGTACTAATGTTGCTAGCTCAACTATGATTGAAAAATTTGGGCTACCCACAATGAAACACCCTAAACCATACAAGTTGCAATGGCTCAATGATAGTGGCGAAGTAAGGGCGAATAAATAGGTATTGGTCACTTTTTGCATTGGAAAGTATGAGGATGAAGTTTTGTGCGATGTAGTTCTCATGCAAGTGGGACATTTGCTATTAGGCTGACCTTAGCAATTTGATCGGCAAGTTAAGCATGATGGCTACACAAACAAGTACTCATTCGTGTTTAAGCAAAGAACGGTCACTCTAGCTCCTATGACAGCAAGACAAGTTTATGAAGATCAATTGAGGCTCCAAAATGAGAGTGAACAAAAACAGAGTGAAGAAAGAGAGAAAAATAAATTGAGTGAAAATTTGAGAGAGCAAACAGGAGAGGACAAGAAAATTGAGAGAGAAAAAAAGAGAGCTGAATCGACCATTGAGACAAAAAAAGAGAAAACACAAAAGAGCTTTTATGCAAGAGCAAGTGAAGTAAAAAGAGCAATGTTTTCAAATCAGCCAATGATTGTACTTTTGTACAAAGAGGCATTTTTGAATACTAATGAGATTGATATTACTTTGCCTAGTTCTATTGTTTCTCTTTTGTATGATTACGATGATGTCTTTCCCAAGGAGGTCCCAAATGGTTTACCCCTCATTCGAGGGATTGAGCATCAAATCGACTTCGTACCTGGTGCTTCCATTCCAAACCGACCAGCTTACCGAACTAATCCCGAGGAAACAAAGAAGTTACAATGACAGGTTAGTGAATTGATGGAAAAGGGGTACGTGAGAGAAAGCATGAGCCCATGTGCCGTTCTGGTGATTTTGGTACCTAAGAAGGATGGGTCATGGAGAATGTGTGTTGATTGCTGAACCATCAACAATATTACAGTAAAGTACTGCCACCCTATTCCTTGCTTAGATGATATGTTAGATGAGCTACATGGTGCTTGTGTGCTTTCAAAAATTGACTTGAAAAGTGGATATCATCAAATAAGAATGAAAGAGGGAGATGAATGGAAAATTGTTTTTAAAACAAAACATGGATTGTATGAGTGGTTAGTGATGCTGTTTGGACTAACTAATGCACCAAGTACTTTCATGTGATTAATGAACCATGTTTTGCATCCTTTTATAGGTAGGTTTGTTGTTGTGTATTTTGATGATATACTCATTTATAGCAAGAGTTTGGCTTATCATGTTTTGCATTTGAAATATGTTTTGGATGTGCTTGGAAAAGAGAAATTCTATGCTAACATGAAAAAGTGCACCTTTTGCACCAATAAACTTGTGTTTCTTGGCTATGTTGTGAGCGCACAGGGTATACAAGTTGATGAAGAGAAGGTTCATGCAATCCAAGAGTGGCCAAAACCCACAAGTGTAGGCCAAGTCCGAAGTTTCCATGGACTTGCGAGTTTTTATCGATGGTTTGTGAAAGACTTCAGTAGCATAGCTTCACCACTTATCGAAGTGATCAACAAAGACATTGGGTTCAAATGGGAGGAAAAGCAAGAAGAGGCATTCAAACTACTCAAGGAAAAATTATCTCATGCACCTTTACTTGCTTTACTTAATTTTACTAAAACATTTGAAATTGAATGTGATGCTTTAGGTATAGGAATAGGCGTTGTTCTTATGCAAGGTGGACGACCAATTACATATTTTAGTGAGAAGCTTAATGGGGTAGCTTTAAACTACCCTACTTATGACAAGGAAATGTGTGCATTAGTCTGAGCATTGCAGACATGGCAACACTACCTTTAACCTAAAGAGTTTGTGATTCACACTTATCATGAGTCCTTGAAGCATCTGAAGGGCCAAAATCATATGAACCCACCTAACTCCACCTCAAAAGCTAGCTCGTAAGGGGAGGTTTGCAAACCCATATATATAACACCCAAGACCTCTCTGCCTAAATAACGTGGGACTTCATCATTCCTGATCCCTTTACCAAGATCCATGGCCTACACCGACCAGAGTAGGGCAGGCTCTGATACCATATGATATGAACCCACCTAACCTACCTCAAAAGCTAGCTTGTAAGGGGAGGTTTGCAAACCCATATATATAACACCCAAGACCTCTCTGCCTAACTAATGTGGGACTTCATCACAACACAAATTGAATAGGAGGCATGTGCGATGGGTGGAGTTCATTGAGACATTCCCATATGTCATCCGATATAAGCAAGGTGATGATTTGAGGACAAATCCTCTTCAAGAGGAGGGGAATAATGATAAAAACATAGCAGAAACAGCTAATCCAATTCAAATTCCAAGTGGTTCAGTTACAAGAGCTAGAGCTAAAAGGTTCAAGGAGGCTTTCAATGGATTAATGCAGAGCATTTGGGTTAAGGAGTGCTTTTTAAGGCCCAAATACTTAGACTCAAGTGTAGACCAAGGGTGGATTTCATTGGTCCAAGTGATGGAGTAATTTCAGCCTTTTTCTAAATCCCACACACTTGGAAGGATTAAATTTTAGCCTTTTTATTGAAGCCCATACACTTGGAAGGATTACTTTTAGCTTAAGCATGTGGATTTGAGAGAATCAAGTAGATCAGATTTGGCTGATTATTACCCAGTGAATTTGGGATAACTTTCCTTTTTTATGGGATTTAGTCATTCTTTTGGAATATATTTTCATCAATTATTGCATTGGGTTGATTATTTGGCTAATTATTCTCATGTAAAGGCTAGCATGCCATAATTCAAGGAATTACCTTCCTTTTGCTATTTGTTTCCTTTTTCAAATTGAAATAACTTAGCCTATATATATGTATACTAAGGCTAAGAAGTGCAAATTAGTTTTCTACATAAAAGTTGAGAGTTTTCTCTTTGGATCTTTAAAGAAATTTTTTAACTTATCAAGAACTTGTTCTTGTGGTGTTCATCCAACTTATTAAATTGTTCACTATCCCGTTTGTGGCATCTATACATACCAAGGTTTATGTTTTCTTATAAACATCGAGTCGAGGTTTTCACCTACAAAAATCTGATTGTAGAACGGTCTTGGGAATCAATTTCGTTGACGGGTCTCATTATTCTTGGCAAGGTTCGCATCATTTTAGTATGGCATCAGAGCCTACCCTAGTTTGGTCGGTGTGGGCGATGGATCCTGGTTCTCTATACGAGGACATACAGTTTAAAGGGGTTGGGAATGATGAAGTCCCACATTGGTTAGGCAGAGAGGTCTTGGGTGTTATATATATGGGTTCGCAAACCTCCCTTTACAAGCTAGCTTTTGAGGTGGAGTTAGGTGGGTTCATATCACATGTGAAACTTAAACCCATTCACAAAAACCTTTTGCCAACTTCTATTGTCTTTATTAGGGCCCATGCTAAAGAATGTAGCTTCCTATTATTTATTCCATTCACCGGATCATGTACCTACAAGAAAATCTATAAATTAATACAAACATATGTATATATATATATATATAAAGCATCAATACACAAATACTTACATAACTCTTAAATCAGGATGCAAAATGTGCTTGGATCAACACCTTTGATTTGTCATTGGGGACATCAAACAATTGCAATAAAAAACTACTATGGTCAAAATTGGAATGAGAGAATGCTCATGATGATCTTGCATTAATTCAATGCAACACACTTTATGTATAGCTAAAGTTCATTATAGTTCAATAAAATGTGCAAGGTTACAAACTTGTACTCCTCTTTGTAAAACCACATTTCTTGTCTTTCCCTAAAGCATGGCCAAGTTTATTGAAAATGGAAAAAGTTGAATCTAATGAACTTAGCCCACCATCATCAAAATGGTTAACTTGAGTTCTTCCGGATTGCACATGAGGCTTAAAATAATAGGAACAAAAAATTAAAGGTCTCCCTAATAGTGTAAGCCTTGCATATTGAATACTTGTGCTTTATTTTTCATTGTTCTTTTGATGTCACCCATCATCTTAATCAAATAGAAAAAATCATATATGAACTATACATATCTGTAGTTTAATTAAAAACACAACATAAATAAAATAACACTGCATATGTACCTCTTGAAGACATCTAATTTTGTCCTTCAAAAATTTTTTCACTTAATCACATAGTTTTTGGATTTAATTTGGGTAAAGCTAAAGAATTTAGCAGTAATTAGTATTAAACTTGAAAAATGTAATAATTAGTGGAAAACTCCAAAAATAAAAGTAAAGAGGTTCAAAATATTTTTTACTTAATTTAAAAAAATTTTAAAGTTGAATTTAGTAAAATAAAAGGATCAAATGGTATCTTTTGGGTAAGTTTTCCTCATTTTCATTTAACTAAAAATATAAATAAAAATGGAGAAAGAAACAAAAAATCAAAACCAAAGAAGAAAAGGAGCAACAGATTGCTACTTGGTAGTGTGACTGCACCACCCATTTATTATGAGCACTAAAAGAGGAATGATTGTAGGGGCTGAGAGAGTCTTCAAATCTTGAGAAGTAAGTTTTGCATGTTGATGAAGGCTCCTCATGGACTCACTATGCAAAGGAGGTTTCTGGCACCTTTAAAAGGGGGAGAAGACTGAAAGAAATATGAAGTTCTTGCACTCCAACACACAAAAAGAAACTAAGAGCTATGGGTGGACATTTGGTCTTGAGAGAAAGAAAAAGGAGAGGAATTTAATAGTGGGACTTGTTCTTGAAGAGAGATCCTTTTCACAGAGACTTAAGAGGATATTTGCTAGAAAAACTATGACCTATACATGTCTACAGAGAATAGGGAGGAGCAAACATTTAGGAGCACACCTCGTTCTCAATTCGAATGGCTCATTCGTTGGCGCCCACATTTAGGTATGTGCGTGAACTCAATGTGGCTCTATTTTATTCTTAGGCTTAGGCTATAGCATGCACTATTTTCTTGCTATTAAATAGTAATGAAGCTATGCATGGCAATTAGCGGAGGAAAGTTTCTCCCTCTTTCTTTCCATTTTTCTTGGCTTCCAATGGGTGGCATCACCATTAATAGTGGTACTAGGCAATGGTATATGGCTGGCAGCAACACCACATTGTTGCTGGTCCTCACGTGTCTAGGATAAGGCCCAAAAATGAAACTAAGAATTTTCTAGTCTATGCACCCTTAGGTGCAAACCATGAAGAAGGGTGTATTGTGCCCTTCTTCATTGTAATGCACCCTATCATTGCCCCTCCAAAATAATTCAACAAGATATTTATTTCAAAAAATAAAATAGAAATTATTACTTAATGCCAAATTTTTCATAAAAAGTTATAGTATTGTTATATTTAAGTTTGATAAAATCATGTGTATTTAAGAGTATTTCTTGTGTGTAAGCTTTCTAATTTTTTAAGAATTAAAAATAAAAAAGAAATGAAAATTGAAAAAGGCAAATGCAAATTAATTTGCTTTTGTAAGAGTAGCTATGGTTGGGCAAGTAGCCCAATTGCAGCCATTCCTCCTCTTTTTATATAAAAATATAATAAAATAAACAAATAAAATAAGAACAAGAAAAGGGAAAAGCAACATGTTTGTTTTGATTCATGAAGACCATGGCTTGGGCTTGCCCAAACCATAGCCCTTTTGTGTTTTGCCCACAATTGGACTTTTTGTTTAAAAGGAAGAGGGCCTTTTTTTGGAGATGTGGAAGAGGGCTTCAATTGGATTTTGGACTAAGACTTAAAAAATAATAAAAAGGGGGAGAGAGTTTAAATGGACTTTGGAACTAAGAAATAAAAGGAAGCTAACGCATGAACTTTTTTTGTGTTTGGACTGAAATAGTTTAGATTAAGATAAATATTATTCCTTGTGCATCAATTATTATTTCAATTAATTTGTTTTATTAGTACCTTTAAGAGCATGAATTAATTTTGGGTGCTTGGGTTGAAAAATCTTGGTGCTAATCCTTGCTTGCATTATTTTACTATCTCAATTAACTTATTCCTTGATCCTTCATGAGCCTGTATAATCTTGAAATTTATAAATTATCGTAATTGAATATTTGAAATAGAAATATCTTTCTGAAAATTTAAAAAATCTATCCACAATTCAAAGTAAGTGATTGAATCTTCAAATTATTACCTTCTAGAAATCTCCAAATACTTGCTTCACCAACTTTTTCAAATATCAATATCCTCTCAACAACAAACTACAAGGTAGAAGGAGGAGTCATTCCCTATACTTTTGAGGGAGAATATTCTAGTAGATCTAATTTGGAGAGAAAGGGCCTATAGGCATTAAACAAACCTTTCCACAATAATGGCTAAACACCACCCAATAATGGCATTAATCATAAATTATGCTTGATCACATGCAAAGCTAACAGTGGGGCAAACAAAAAAAATAGAATAAATTTGTTTTAACTAAACATGAAACACATATTTGAAACTAAAATATAACAAAATACTAATGTGGTATCAAAAAATGCTATAAGGGTGTTAATAACTTCCTTACACATAACCAACCCCTAACTCAATTTCAATAACTTCATTATTTTAGTCTAAGTTGGTGGTGACTCCAAGTTTTTCACCAATTTCACAAAACCCATTTTCAAATTGAATTTTTTTGGTTGCCACTCCATGTTGTGATGTCAACACCTCTCAAAAGGATACATCCATTAGTATTAAGCTAAACCACTTATGCTAGCTGCATAAGCTAAGCGCACTATTAAATGCTCAATGGAATCAAAGAAAGATAGGGGAAACATCCTTCCAACTTGCATAGTATAATAGGAATGTTATATTGCATAGTCAACAAGTTGTCTACCGTAAGTGTGGTTGTGCACAAATCTTGAAAAAACTAACTTAGTTTTGTAGGAGGCTTTTATACATTGTCAGCAATAAAGTAAATGGAATTAGCTACAAATACTCCATAAATACATGGTAGTTGTGACTTTTCATACCATATAACATTCCTGCCCATTTGTCCATGCATTTGGCCAAGTTTGACACATAACCATCTGGCATTCTTAGCTCTTTCACCCATTTGCATATGGCTCTTCTTTGTAGCAAGGTCAATGTGTAAGTTGCCTTAGGCTTCGTAAACTAGCCATTAGTTAATTGCTATTACCTGCAATATTCTCTTAGGTCAAGCCTTGCTTTCTCAGTGTCTTTAGTTTTTCCCTTCACATCCATCATGGTATTAATGGTCAAAGACATTCTCTTCTATACATATCACACCTAAGTTATGCTAGATGTAACTATGCTTCCAATAAGGCAATTTCAACAAAATGCTTTGTTTCGTCCAATTTTAACTAACCTCAAAGCCATCAAGTCTCCCCAAGGACCCATGCTCATGTATCTTAAGCAAACTAGCTACTCTTACCTAAACATCCTGCTAATTAGACTTGTAAGATGCTCATCCCTCTCAACCTAATTCCTCTTAAATGCTATCCAATTTTGTCGAAAGGGATGATTAAGGGAAAGGAACTACCAATGTGAATCAAACCAAGAGTTTTTACTAGAGTGTTTTAAGAAGAATGCTTTACTTTCCTCTACACAAATGGGGCATGCTAGTTTTCTTGCTATAGTCTACCCTAACAACATTCTATATGGACGAAAATCATTGATGATCCACATTAACGCTGCCCACATCATGAAGTTTCATTTTGTGGAGATATCATACATCAAAACACCCTATCACCAAATTGTTTTAACCCATTTATCAATGGCTGGAGGACACATCAATTGTTGCTTTCAAGTTATTTGGGTTAAGAAAAAGACATGTCAATAACATTATGGGGTTGTCATGTAGAGCTCTAGTGAAAGATTGTAAGGAATTACAACTACTAACCAATAGGAGTATACCTGGTTGTATAGAGTGAATTTGTCAACACATAAACCTAACTTGACATTTTGGGGTCATAAACAAAATCATGATAAGTATTGCCAAAGTTCTTCCATGCTTTCCCATTTGACTAGTGGTGCAACATACCTTCAGGTTGCCTTTCTCATAAAGCCACCTCATATGTGAGGTAAAACTCATGGAAGCATATAACATTTGCAATCTAGGAATTAGTTCCCTCTATTCCTTTGCCTTGGCTTGTATTTGGGAGATCCATAGAATTTGCATTCTCTCTCAAATGCATCATCTTTGTAGTACAACATACAACCATTAATGTAACAATCAATTTCATTTATTTCAGTACTAATTTAGATACTAGCTTTTTTTATCTAGTAAAAATCATTAGGCACCAAATCAAGGTAAGCAATACATTCCTTGACAAATTCTGCCCACATATCAAAGGCATATTAATTGTGATTTGAATCTAATTTTATGCTCAACATTCTCACTGTTGCTGGTAATTTTGAGTACTCATTGCAATCTTGCCACAATCATTGCTTAGAAGTATGTAACAAATTATAAAATTGTTGGGCCTCCAGGTTTTGAGATTCTTATACATTTTCTTGGTAATGTGACTCAAATTTAGGCCCAATAGCATGAAAAACCATAGCTTGATGACAACCAATATTATCTTCATGACCTACGTAAACAATGCTAGAAGTACCTGCAATATTTACATTGTAATAATATTGAAATCTTGTCTAATCCTCTTTACCATGATCTATCCATTACCAATAATTTGGTTTAAAACCATAGATATATAAATGAATCTTTACGATGCAAGAGGCAAGAGTACTGTGCTTTTACATTTCTTACAAGGACACTTGAGACTTCCGTTAGAGTATACAATGGCAATTGACAAGCATATGCAACAACACCATCAACAAACTCTTGTTGAAGTCTTGTTTGACTCGAATAATTTCTATTATACATCCATCTATAGTCATGTGTGATTTCCTTGGTCTCACAATATAAGTAATATCAACCATGCATGTACCAACTATAGATACCTATATATACACACAATAACTAACAACCTCATAAATGTAACTTGAATTTCACCACACAATAATTGAAATAGTAATGACACATGTACGTACATATATCATATATATGCATTTTAAAGGTAAACAATAGTCAAGAAATTATAGTCATGTGAAACAAAGACAACATTTGAAGATAAAATTAGTTACTTAGCACTTATTTTAGCTTAATAACTAGCAAATCAATTGTATCAATGAAATAGTCTTTAATTCTTGAGATAAGTTAGAGAGATAGAGAAAGAAGATAGAGAAGTAGGAGAAAAAGTTTAAAAGAAGATGGAGTAAAATGAGAAAAAGTTCACTGACCTCTAACCAACAAATCAAGTGCATCAACAAAATAGTCTTTAATGCTTGTGTTACATTAGACAGAAAGTGAAAGGAGATAGAGAAGTGGGAGAAAAGAAGAAAGAAGGTGAAGGAAAATGAGAAAAGAAATAAGAATACTAAGCAAAATTAGAAAAAGAAGTGGATGGGCACTTTTTAAAACAATTTTTACCAATAGAATTTTCGATAGATGACTGTTGGTCTTTTCCAAAATTTTTTTTATTTAACTGGCGATACTATCTACTAGTAAAATTACACTTTTTGGTGGCTGACTAGTAGGTAGGTGATGGTAATAGTAAAATAAACTTTTGTTTTACTGATGGTGTGATTTGTTGGTAAATTTACTATTTCTAGTAGATAACTAGTGGTTAGCTGTGGGAAAAATTACCGACAGCAATATTTGTCAACTATTAGCGATTTATAATTCATGTAGTAAAAGTATTATTCAATTTTTGGCAATTTTGTCACCAATAATATTAATATTTGCTAAGCCGCCAGTTAATACGTTGGTACAATCTTTACACCCTTAAGTAGGGAATTCATGTGCAATGAACTGAACCCCCCTTTTTGAGAAAGTGGTGCCTTTCCCTCTCAAGAATGAATTAAACCTCACCACTCTCAAGGTCGAACCATGCACCACCACCATTAAAATTTCACCAACTACTATAGTAGAAGGAGGAGTAGTAAAAACATGATAGGTGCAGAGATAGTAGATATAGAATGGCACAACATAGATGCATGAAGAAGATGGTAGCTACTTGCTGGAACCAGAATGAAATGACAGAGGGCAATGGTCAACTTGCATAAGCTACACCACCACCCTTTAAATATCCATCAACTCTTACTTGCATTGACAAGGAGACAATCGAAATGCAACACAAAAAGAGGTGGGCTGGATGCATGAAGGGTAGCAAGAAAGTAGAAGAGTGAAACTTGAGCAAAGCGACGACTAGCCATGGATAGATAGGCACTTAAGTTGTAGCATAAAAAATGGTAGGTGCTAGAGTATATCACATGCATGGAGGAAAACAGAGAACAACAACATGGAACAGAGCCTGGGCAAGGAAGAACAGAGCTATTGCCATAAAGTAAAGGCAGCGCACTAGACTGAAGAGATGGCAGCAACCCACAGGTTGGTGTAAAACCAATGTGCCCAACTTTAGCTATAAAAGGGGAAACAAAAAGAGTGTCATTGGATCCCTATCTAAAAATAAGAAAACAATGTATATACACATGCAAGAGGGACCTACCGTTAACTGCTACACTTGGAGATGTGAAGCAAGGCATTCACAAAGCGAAGGGATTGTTATAGCATCCTAGCACAATCCTTTGACATCTAGTAGTGCTAAGGATAACTCACAACCCCCACAAAGCTAGAGACATATGTGCACAAGTTACAACAACTAGAGGATAGGGTGGAGAGCATTAAAGTGAAGTAGCAGAACCTACCCTATTTCTTGAAAGGGTGAGTAGAGGACTAGCTAAACAAAAAAGGAGAAGTCTTTAAAGCATTGTGTCTACATTACTTTCCAGCCCTGAGATGTCTCCACTAGCATGTCGCTATGTCTAATTGAGGTACGCCCCTTCCTCTAAAATTAACCATAAATCTTAGTCCCCTTGTTCTATGCTTCGCCACTACAATTTGAATACTTCTTCGCTCTTTCCCTTCTTTTTTAGTATGTAGCTTATGAGAGTTTTAGAATGTGAAGTGCACATGCTCATATCTTTGGTTCTGTTTTTGTCCAAGATTCTAATGTTTAAATAGTGAAAGATGAGTGTGAAAATTCTTTTGGGTGTAGAAGGCTAAACAATGAAGTTTTAGGGTGGATTTACCTCTGTCTATGTTTGCTTCAAGGATTAAGGTTGCCTTCCTTTAGTTATTTGGTTGTTTATATTTTATATGGATTAACCATGGGAAGACTTCCTACCTTTGCATGATAGATGTCCTGATTTTAACATGAACAAATCTACATGACCATGTGGTATCATTAGGAAGTTGGGATGAGGTTTAGTTTGCAGGGTTTCTTGTTGCTCAGGATGTTTTAAAAATTAGGCTAAGGTTTCCTTAGTTCATGCAAGTTGGTTTAAGCCACTTAATTGGTGTAAGACTCCATGAATATACTAAGTTCCAATGCCATGAATATGCTGAATTCCACTTGGGGAATATTGATTTTAATATCTAGGAAGATTTTAACAGGGTTTGTTTTAATATTGTTACTATGGTGACCCCTTCCTTTCTTCTATCTTGATTTGGAGTTTTGCTATGCTTTTATTATTCATTTTATATTGAGTTTGCATGAGTTAACCACATAGTTCAATTTGGTTTTGGTAAGTCATCAGTTAAGCTTTATTCCGTAGGGTGGATGCTCTTTCAATATGCTAATTGTGTATGATATTTTTGCATTGGTTGAATTTGGTTTTAAGAAGGGTATGCATGGCTACTTCCCATTTATCCCCTTTAAGCCTATACCAAGTATCCTGATCCTACTCACTATTTGTTGAATTTTTGCCTTGAATAAAATAAATAAACAAATAAAATAAAGAGAGGAGAGAAATAGGAATTAGAGAGGTGAATATATAAAATAAAATAGGAAGTGAGAAATTTTAAAGTACCATTCTTTGCAAAACAATTTTTAAGTTGTAGAAATAAAGGCGAAGGCATTTATTTTAATAACATGTATAGCCTAAAGAGGAATGGCCTATTTTAATGCTCATTAAAATTTAAATCTTTTGCAAAAAATCATCCAAATAAGCTTTCTAGGAAAAGTTATGAGGAACAAAGGTGAAAGCATTTATTCTTATAACTTGATTAGACCCCTACTTGAAGAAGAATCGATCTATATCAATACTTCTTACAAAGCTTATTAGTATGAGATTTCAAAAATCAATTTTTCTATCAAAATTAATATTATTCTTTACAAAAGGAAGCCATGGGAGTAAAGGTGAATGCATTTATTACCATAAGCTCAAAGTAGACCTCTACCTGAAAAGGAAGGGCCTATCTTTTTCAAAATTTGCAATATAAAAATCAAATTATGCTACCTTTTATAATTTAGATATATATATATATATATAATAAGGAAGCATAGCCAAATTTATTGCAAGTACAAATGGTATAAAAATTAACATAGTACTGAAAAGGCATTGTAAGGTACTAACCCCTTCCCTACATGTAATAAACCCCTGACCTATTTTCTTTTAAAAAAAATGTGGACCATTTTTTTTTTAAAGGTGTTCAATCTCACCAAGATTCTAGATCGGTGGGACTCCCTTCTTTCTTTTAAACCCTATTTCTCCCATTTTACAAATAATGTCATCCACCCCTTTTTTATAAAACAATTTTTCACCTGCGTTGCACAGATGTTACGGCACCAATTGAACTCCACTAAACATAGTGTCTATTTTGTCATTTGATTCCACCTATGAAAATTGCCTTGCCACCTTCAACAATGGACGCCTTACTACAAGAACAAGCTCTTCTACCTAATAGTTTTTATAAGCATCAATGTCAAGACTTTGAAATAGGGGAATGAAGATGGATTTGTCCATACTTGGGGACTTTTGCAAGAATTGTGTGATGTGTCAATTGTTGGAAGGTGAGCTTCGAAGTAGGTATTAGTTTTGGTAAGTGGAGTCTATAAGTCTAAATAAGTAAGCGAGTGATAACACCTGTTCCCTATTTGGTTGTGGTTGTTCATCTTATATGGTCATTGTTACAATAATTCTAATGCAGCAATTAAGTAGGCTATTGTAGGTTTCTATAAGAAAAAAAAGGGTGTGTGCTTAGTGTCACAACAATTCATTGTGCTTCTGTGTAGCTTATATATGAGTAACTTTACAAGGATGTTTCGAAGCATCATGTCTTGCTTCTTTGATCCTGTGCTACTAATAGGTGTTCTTTTATGTAATTTTGAAAATTTGAAATTATGTTTGTCCTTCCTTTATTTATCAAAAATTAGTGACAAGAATTTCAAAGCTAATGTTTATGTTTATAGATCTTATAAAATTTATTTATAGTGAAGGATTAATTAAATAAATGTTGATTACACTTAATTGATTATTTAATTTATTCAAAGTTAAATTTCATAAAATCTTAAATTTTAAAATCTAAATTATTAAACCCTAAAACTTAAAATAATATACTCTAAAACCCTAAGCTTTAAACCTTAAAACACTAAATTTCAAAACTCTTAACCCTAAACATAATGTGGCATTTAACCTTAAATTCTAAAATCCTAAAACTTTGAAATCTAAATCTTAAATTGTAAATCCTAAACCCTAAGATCATAAATTCTATACCCTAAACACATGTATAATTACATCCTTATCTCTACACCTAAAAATTTGAAACCCTAAACTATAAACTCAAAACCACAAATCCTAAAACTTTAAATATAAAATCTAAATTCTAAAACTATACATTCTAAACTATAATATTATATTAGCATTTAAGATTTTACAACTCTAGAATTTTGGTTTATGGTTTTAGATGTTAAGTCTTAAGATTTTAGTATTTAGGATTCAGTGATTAAGAGCTTAGGATTTAGTGTTATATCATATTTAGGGCTTTTTGGTTTAAAACTAAGAATTTTAAGATTTAGAATTTTAAAATTTAAAGTTTAACTCTTTAAATTTTAATATTTGAAATTTCATGAACTTTGAAATTAAATAAATTAAATAACTAATTGAAGATATTAAAATAATAATTTAATTGATACTTTATAATATTAATTTTAAACTATTTTGTTAGTATAAATATTCTCCCATTAAATCCTTATCACTAATTTTCCTCTTATTTACTATTTTGGTTTGATGTCATATGAGTAGGCTTTACCACCTTAGTTCATATGTTAGAAAATAATGATCACCCTTTTATTTCCTGTTGTTTTTGCTTTAGGTCACTATCCCTCTTCTATCTACTCTACCCTTGTTAGCTCATGTTTTTGGATGGTTTTAACTATTGTAAATTAGAATTAAACTTACACATGGAAAATTTTTTTTTCCTACCACATATATAGCATACTTCGCCTTTTTTTTTTTGTTTCTTGGAGATGAGAGGGAAAACTAGAAAACTATAGCCTAACAGTACGTAAGAATGCAGTCCCAAAGGAATCACCTAGAAATCTATACAAGCACTCATTTGGAGGACTATAGTAAAGCTGGATGTCCCTGTTAAGCTAAAGTGAGGACCTCATGAGCCAATCAACAACTTGTTGCACTCCCTGTATACATGTCTTGAGGTAATTCCCCATGGCCTTCGGCAAACTTTATGAATATGGTTGACCAAAGAAGCATGAGAGTGACTTCAATGGCAACTTTTTGTTACTAGCTAAATTGCCAGCAAGCAATCAAACTCAACCTATAGACTTTTGTTACCTTGCTAGCAAGCTATCAAACTCAACATATAGACTTTTGATACCTTGCCCCCAAGCAAGCTCCAGCCTCAACATGAGACCCTAAAAGCTTCATGGCAAGGGCCATTCCTTGACCAATATTTTTGCCATATCTAACTACCTAGTTACCACCTTATCATGAATAAGCCCACCACATCTAGTAGCAAGGACACCCCAATTGCTTAAGCCATCAGCATTAAATTTAAAGAAGCCTACGGGTGTCATCTTCCAAGCAAGGAGAACCTCTTGTTTCATGGGCAAAGGAGACCTACCAAAAATCATTGTTGCTTTTGCCTTGTGGAAGGACATTCACCAAGTATCATCATTTATGAAGGAACTCATTGGGTCCAGTGCTATGCCCTTCAAAAATAAGAGAGTTTCATTCATTCCATAGGGTCAACAAGTGCATCCAAAAAAGTGACTCTAATCACCATGTAACCGATTAGCAAGGTTATTTTTCATAAAGTGCCACATCTACTCTTTGCAAGTTTAATTGCAAAAAATCTTCCATAAATCTGGTGGAACCAGCACCTGTCAAATAAGTTGGCATAGGCCTAGTCATGCACCATGCTCAACGTGGTGGTTACACTGAGGGTAGGCTAGGTTATCTATCAGATGCCTCTCTTGTCTCTTCACATTTGCAAACAACTTATCCCTATTAAAAAGCCACAAAAAAACCTTAATCCTCTCTGGCCCCTATGACCACCATATTTGCTTCTAGTGGTGATGGTGACCATGTCTATCTTGATTTTGAGGTCATGCGTAGGCTGTTCTAGTCAAAAAGGTGCTATATAATGAGGGGTGCTAAGTAACTTTATCTAGTGGAGAGTTCATATTTGGTAGATGGATGGAAGCAATTCTAAGGTTAACTTTGGTAGGTAATGGATGCTCAAAAAGTTCCTATCGTGAATGTCCAATACTATCCACAAAATGGTCAACCTTGCAATGAAGAATTTCCTTTGAAATTCTTGTTTCAACATGGTTTATTAAGGGTTGAACCCATTTATCAAGCTAGAAGAATGTGTCTTTGCCATTTCCAATGAGCACCCTATTACCATCAATAACCTTATCCCAACATCTTAAAAGACCTTTCCACATATTAGAACCATTTGACCTTGGATGTGAAAAGGGGATAATGTTTTCAACAACTTGATATTCATTACTAAGAACTCAAGCCCAAAGAGCATCTTTATTGGTCAACATTCCATGCCCAATCTTCACTAGTAAGACCTGATTTGTATCTTTCATATTCCTAATTCCCAATCACCCTTCTTATTTTGGCTAGTAAATCTGATTCCAAGGCAAAAGGTGTGGTTTGGAAGCTCCATTTTTTTTTTCATATATAAATCCCCTTCTATGTTTTTCAATGTCTTCACAAATACTAAATGGTAGCATGGAAGATTGCATTAAGTAAGATGTGATTGCCATGATGATTGACAAAGAAGAGTGATCCATCCTACCAAGGAAAGAGATGATCCCTTCCAACTATTAAGACGTTTGCTTAACCCAATCTAGTACATGGCCAAATGTGGACCTTTTGAATCTTTTGTAGTTAAGGGTTATGCCCAAGTATTTTTCCAAATCAATAGTAGGGCCAAGGTTTAAAACATTGCAAATTTCTTAGTCTTTTAGCTATTCACATTTCTAGAGAAGAACACTTTAATCTTATGTTGGCTCACCTTTTGACTAGAGGAATCATAAAAAAATTTTAAGCATAAATTAATTACCTCCACTTGTGCAAATGATGCCTCAGCAAATAAAATTAGTTCATTAGCAAAAAAGATGCAGGAGTAGAGGGCCATCCTTTTGTAAAATAATAGGTTTCCAATCCTTATTAGATACTGCCACTTTAATCAAATACATAAAATAAATAGTTATGGCAAAAGAGGATCAGCTAGTCTAATTACTCTAGACATTTCAAATCATCTTGTTGTGTCCCTATTCCACATCACATTCATGGTGGGAGTTCTAACACAAGCCATGATAAGGGAGTTAAGATTTCTATGGAGTTCAGTGTCAAGAAGAATAGCCTACAAGAAATTCCAATTAACTCTATCATAACCTTTTCCAATCCACCTTAATGGGCATTCATCCCCTCTTACCTTTCTTTGTGTGTGTGGAATGTATAACCTCATGCACAATAATAATGTTATCCATATGTTGCCTACCTTTAACAAAGATGCATTAATTAAGGGAGATCAAGTGTCCCACATAAGCCAAAACTCCTTAATAAAAGTTGGATGATCAATTTTAGGAATAAAGACAAGTAAAGTTTGATTTAATTCATGACTTGATCAAGATCATTGAAGACCTATTCTATCAGCTTGCAGATAGTTAGACTTAGTGTTTGTCAGTAATTTCAGAAAAATACAACATGTAGACCATTAACTCATGGGTCTTTGAAGGCCCCTATTGAATATGGCTTCTCTAATCTCCTCATTTGTAGGGCATCTACCAAGTTGTGAAATAACATCATCAGTGAGCTAGGAGAAGCAATTATCCAAAGGATATGGAGATGGGCTACCTAGTTCATTGAAGAACAATTTTTTAAAGAATTTAATTGCTAGCTCCATAAGTCATTTTTGTTTGTAATCTAATTTCCATCATCATCTTGGAGGACCTCTATACAATTTATGTGGCATCTTGCCATGGTAGTGAAATGAAAGTATTTAGTATTTTTGTCCTTGAAGATGAATCATTTATATCTTGATCTTTGGAACTAAGTAATTTCCTCATGGATTAGGATGGTTTCATACTATTGCAAATATCTTGTTGCGGTCTTTCTAAATTGTTGCAATTTCTTGCCTATTCCCTTAATTTTGGCATAAAGGCAATTTTTCTCCCAATTCTCTACTAAGAAAACTATCATATGCCAATTCACATTCTCCTTTTTGAACTTTTCACTCTCCATATGCCATGCACCATGGATTCAAAAGATTCATGAATAAGCCATGCTACCATGAATTTAAAATTTAGGTTAACAATCCTATGCTACTAATTCCCATTATTTATGAGTAGAATAGGCCTATGATCAAAGCCCAAGATGATGTATGGTACTATTAAAAAATCTTGTGTTACAAGCCTCATTTGCCACTCCCTTGTCAAGGCATTCATAAATTGCTCCTCTTTGCCATAATAAAGGTGGATCCTATAAAGCAAAGTTTGCAACATTACAATTTGCTAGCACTCTCCAAACTCTCATACTACTCTAATTTGGCCCTACTCCTCATTTTTTGTCTTAAGGGGTTAGGTAGGCATTAAAGTCACCTATCAACATCTAAGGAAATGAATTATTTATCCCAAGGATGGCCTCTTCTTCCCATAACTCTCCTTTCAATTTTCCTTGGCTTGGCATAAATAAAAGTAAAGAGGGTCTCAAAGTTTCCATCTACCTATCACACATGAGAGTGGACAAATTGGTGATGAGCTTTAATGATATTAATCTCTACTTCCATTTTATTCCACATAATCCATAAGCCATTTGAGAAGCCCATAGGGTTAACACAATAGCTAGAAACAAAGCCTATTCTTTAAAGAAGGTGAGTACCCCTTACTCCTTTAATTCTTGTTTTTGGCAACACCATGATATTATTATTTTTTTCTAACCAAATTAGTCACCAATCAGGTAAGACCTTCTTTTCCTGTCCCTCTACAATTTCATGGCACACATTCATAATCATAAATATGATTTGGAAGAAGGGGAATCATGCCAATAGCTCACTAAAAAGCATTGTAAACAGTGGTGCATCCCAAGCTAGCAAGGTACTCCATAGTAGCATTCTTATTTACTACGCAACACATGTGCATTTTTTTTCAAGTGCATTTGATTGCTTAGACCTAGCCAAGCTCATCCCCAATTCTTTTTATGGCTTCGGTGGCTTGTTCCTATCAATGGATTTGCTTCTATGTAGAAGGTCCATGGCCAAAGGCTAGGTCTTATTTTCTTTAAGGCCAAGACTTTTCCTTCTAGTACTAGGTTTTCTTATTTGTCTTATTAGGCTAGAGACTTTTGGGCCCAATTGCAACCCCTTGTTTCTTCTCATATGTGTCACTACACATTTAGAGTTTTCTCCTGTATTTGTGAGTCCATTTGTTTTATCCCTCACATTAGTGATTGCCTTTAGTTTCTCCACCTTTCCATTTGTCCCCTTTTTAATGTTTCCAAGCATCTAAAAATGTGCTACCATCATGGTAGTGGTTAACTCCACTTCATTCCTTTTGGGTTTTAGTGACGTTCTCATAGCTAGATTAGTTTGAATTTAAGGATGGTTTCTTCACCTCAATTTCCATAACTGATTCATCTACCTAGCTAATTGGATCAATGTTGGCATTAAGAGCATTAAAATAAGAACCTAATGTTACAAGAATAGTATTGATGGGCTATGAAGATGGCATTGTAATTGTTGGTGGATTAGGTCTTGGCTACTCTTTTGTGCTACTATTGTCAATGGGGATTGTCGATGTCTAGCAGATATTTATACAACCATCTAGTCCTGGAAAGCATTTTGTGTCTAGTTCATCCCTTGAACATTCACCTCACCCTTCAAACCTCCATGCACTTCTAGCTCCATTGTCCCCAAAGTAATCATACATTATTCTTTTGTATGGCTATATCTCCCATAGTTAAAGCACAGGAAGTGTAGACCTTCATAGGAGACATGGAAGACTTGTTTAGATATCTTAAATTTTGACAAAAATCCTTTCTCAAGGTTGGCCTCAATACAAATTCTGCAAACTTTCCGCTATTAGTAACCTCTTGTTCTCCTTTCCTGTTCTTCTAATGGAGTTTTCATCCACTTTAATTGTTTTCCCAAATAAGTGCCTTGTCCTCCAGAACTCTAATAGGAGACCTAAAATTTGCATCCAAATGGCCAACTGCTTAATGGCATTCTCTTGAAAGGGGATAAAGAAGGGTTGCCAACATTGAACAACTACATAATGTTCTACTATAGTCCAAGGATCATTATGAAGAACCTCATCATAATCCCTCTAATTTGAAAAATGAACCAAGAAGAAATCTTTTTCCAAGTAAACAAACTCCTAATGATTTAAGATATTCCCAAGCTTATGGAGTCTAGCTTTGAAGAATCTCATTCCAAGTTTTTTTGCCTAATAGCTTAATAATAAGTGAGGTTCACCATGATGGCACATATCTTGGTATTCCTTCCTATCCATGTTAAAGTTAGGGCAAAAAGGATCATCACCATCTCCCTTCATCACCATATGTACTTTGTCTTCCGTGCAAACAAGAGAGTTCCAATTTATCTCCCTTCTTTGTCCTCACTCCTAGAGCCATTAAAGGCCAAAAGTTTATCCTTATACGAAGCCACCTACAAGCTTATTTTTGGTGAATTAATAGATTCTACAACCACTACCTCCTTTGCCTTCTTGATACTTCATTTCAATAAGTCTGTTTCTTCCACTGTTAAAGGGGTGGCACCACTGTACTACAGTCTTCGCCACTCACCTCCACCATTCTTCTTTCATTAATCTAATTTCTAAAGAAAAGTTAGCTTGTTTTCAAAACATGGCTTTTGCAATTATGTGGTCACCCACACATGGAAAATTTGTTTTAATACTTATTTATGCATTGATTTGATAAAGTTTTTCTTTTTACATTAAATGAGACTTGGCAAAGTCCCTTGTATCTTTTCTTTACCAAACCTATATGAATGAGCAAAGTAGTAAATCCTTGGGGAAATCAAAATTGCATTGCCATGATGAAATAATGCTTCTTGCAGTTTCTTTTTTTTATTGAATAAGGAGTACACAATGTATTTTTAGAGAGTAGCGCTAAATTAAATTTGTGTAAAATTTAAGCAATGAAGTTATCTATAAATAGAAATATAATGATGATGCGAGTTAGTTGACAACATGAAAATACACAAGGAATTGAATTTTCTATTATGAGCTAGTGGTGTTTATAATTGACCTAAGCAAGAGAACAAACAGATTAATAGTGAGTAAGTATGATAAATACAAACATTAAACATATTTCATTTTTGGTTGAAGACAATAGCAGATTTGGTCCCCAAAAGTAAAAGCAAAGAATCACTATTATGCAACATAGTTGTTGAACAAATTAAATGAGCAAATCAACTTTGGTGAGAGCCAAACTATGAAAGATGCTACTGCACATTCACTACAAGCTACAAGATCTCTAAGGGCCTAAAACATTTTATAACAAGAAGGAAAGTTATTAATGTTGGGACTCTCATACAAAGTAAGATATGAAAATAAAGTGGACATAGAGTAGAGTAGTTAATTTAAAATTTGAGTTTAGTTTCATTTTTTGCTTTAAAATATTTATTTGTATTAGTTTAGTTATAAAAAAGAAAAACAACTTTATTGAAAATGCTTTTATGTTTGAAGAATTATATGAAATAATTTAGACTCTACTCAATTTATTCTTTGAATGCTTTAAACAATATTTTAAAATATATAAAAATATGGCCTTTTACAAAGTTTTATTGTTTCCTAATTCCTTATATATAAGAAGAGTCCTAGATAGAATAGGTGACTAAGAGCTAACTTTGCGCTTCATATCGTTCTCAGTTCTATGAAACATATCTAGTATATCTTGACTATTACATTTCGGAGAAGGAAAGATTTAGTATATTGTAGTCTAGATATGCCAAGTTCTCAAAACTTCATAAGTGTATTATGAGCATAAATAAAGAAACTCAATTCATATATAAGAGTACTGTGTGGGAGTCTGTTGAACTCTATATATTCATAGATCTTAATATGTGGGAGTTTGTTGAACTCTACATACTTGCAGATCATAATGTGTGGGATTTTTTGAACTCTAAATATCTCTATTAAGATTTCCTTCAAGATCAATATGGTTTTAGTGGATTATTTTTTGAGATGGACTTATGCCAAATGGATGTAGCAATATGGAAATCTTGATAAAAAGATCTATATGCTATAGCCTAAGAGTTTTGTAAAACAAAGGTCAAATTGTAGTCTTAGGCAAGCATCTGGGTATTGATATGTTGGGTTTGATTAGATTATTACTTCACTTGATTTTGTGAAGGATGAAATTGATCTATATATGTACCTAAAAGTTAATGAAAATCAGTTTGTTTTCCTTGTTGATGATATTTCTACTTGTTAGTAGAAAGTTGATCTATTTTGGGTTGTGTTTTCTTACTAACTGGTAGTGTTATTTTATTAAAAAATAAAAAAGGGTGCTCCATAAAAGAGCACAAGTATCTCTATTGCTTAGGCTATATTCCCTAGTTTCTTGACAACAACCACATAGTTTGTTAGTCTTAGAATTATTGGCTTGTTCTAAGTCTTTGCTAATTTATTATCACAATAAAGTAATGGTTGTTTTATCTTAAAAAAACAAGATTATTGGTAGCTCCAAACATATAGATACTAAATATCTAGTTGATAGAAAATTGTTTGAGGATGGTAAAGTCCTTGTGGAGTAGTTTGGCATTGAAACTATGATATAAATCTAGTAACTAAAGAAGTTAATGTTGCTACCTTTTAAGTTCATCTTAAGAACATAAGTATTTTGAGTTCTTTTGATGCATAATTTTATTGGGAGCTAATGGTTATGTTGTTTATGTTATTTTCCTATCATGACATTAATTGGTTATTTTGATGTCATTTATTGTGGACACATTCATTGACTAATGTTTGATGGGGATATTATTTATGTCTAGTTGACATGTTTTGCATATGAATTAAATTTTGGATTAAATATGCAATGTTATTTAGCCTAATTTTGTACTTATATTATGAAAATTGCTGAAATTGTTGTATTTGAAAAAACTAGGTTCTATTTGTGAATCTAGACACTTTGGAAAACCATTTTGGAAAGAGTTTAAGCTTACCTATCATGGGATCAACTAATCTTGTACTTTTCTAAATTTCTAAATAGATTTTGTAAGCATTATGTTAAAGATAATACCATTGGAGGTCATACCTTATCAGAGTGCCTTTAGTGATATGTCTGTTGGTATTATGACATTGATTTACATTGATATTATGCTGTTAAAATTTAAATGCATTATTAGTGTTAATTTTAACGACATGGTATGCAATGATTGTGTAGTGTGCTCATGCATTGTAATTCCTATCCCATCAAATGGATTACAATGGCATGAGGACTCACGTCTAATTACTTGCCAAGTTAATTGGAGTATTGAGGAAACTATTTAATGTCTCCCATTTTATTGATATTTCCTCAATGAATTTCTTATGTAATACAATTCTATGAAAATGTTGATTGGGATTGATCATGACAAATAGGTTGAATGTCTGAAATCAAAGCTTACAATTATGAATATTAATGTAGCTCTTAGTGAAGATGAGCCAAACAAACCTTTTAATGCCTCTTCTATTGCTAAGAAGACATAATGTAAAGAGTGAGAACACTCTAACAATGTTTCCTTGTTGTTCATTAAATTTTACAAGGTGAATCCATTAGGCAAAGTATTGTTCATATTGAATCTTGGAATGCCAAGTGATTTCTAAAGGCTACAAATAAGAAGTTTGTCAAGTTTGACAAGACTAAGAAAGGCTAGTATCTCTCTTTGATTGTTAAGACTCAATATGATGGTGTTAATGGGATGCATGAGCACATTATGAAGTTTATGCACTACCACAACAAGCTAAAGACAATGAGTATTAATCTAGGTGATAGCTTCTTAATTTAGAGGGTGCTAAATTCTCTTCCCTCTTAATATTATTTTCTAAGGTCATCTTACAATATTGAGAAAAAAATAATCAATGGACCATCAATGATGTGATTTTTATTGCTACTCAAGAGGAGGTATTAAGAGACATAATGCCAGATAAATGGCATAGGGGTATAGTGAAAGAGATGACATTGATTTCTCACCAGTTTCTACGAAAGATTTCTTTCATATTATTATGGCCCTAGTAGCTCATTTTGATTTTGAGGTGCATCAAATGGATATTAAGATTGTTTTTCTAAATAAAGAATTGTTTGAGGATATGTACATGAATCAACCTAATCTATTCATAAAAGAGGGCCAAGAGAACCTAGTGAGCAAGCTGGAAAAGTTCCATCTATGGTCTGAAACAATCCTCAAGGCAATGGTATTTTAAGTTTGATTATGTTGAATCTTTGCCTGGCTTTAAGAAAAATCCCACTAGTCAATGCATTTATCTCAAGTTAGTGGGTTTAGTTTCATTATTCTTGTATTGTATGTTGATGACATTTTGTTGGTTAGTAATGACTTGGGATTAATTCATGAGATAAAGCAAATATTTGTCAAGCCATTTTGACATGAAAGATCTAAAT
Source organism: Dicorynia guianensis (assembly GCA_037013595.1). Classification (NCBI taxonomy): domain Eukaryota; kingdom Viridiplantae; phylum Streptophyta; class Magnoliopsida; order Fabales; family Fabaceae; genus Dicorynia; species Dicorynia guianensis. The sequence continues at coordinate 16,670,387 of JASUAB010000007.1, forward strand.
GATGCCTCTTTTGCTTTAGTAATACAAATTTATCATGATAAACCCTAAGTATTCTTGGCTTGTCTTAGAAAACTTACATTGAGAAGGTACTTAATAGGTTTAATATGAAATCTTTCTTCCCTTGTGTAGCACCTATTTTGAAATGTGAAAAGCTTTCTAAAACCTAATTCCCAAAGAATGATATTGAGCAAGTCAAAATAGACAAGGTATTATATGCTTCTATTGTTAGTAGCCTTATGTATGCTCAAGTATGCACGCATCTTTATATTTTCTTATTTATTAGTGTGCTTAGGAGATACTTGAGCAATCTTAGTTATGAGCATTGGCAAGCAACAAAGAGAGTTATAAGGTATCTATAGGGTACCAAAGATCATATGCTCATTTACAAGAGATCTTATCACCTATAGGTGACTGGATATACAAATTTTGATTATGTAGGCTATCTAGATAACAATAAGTCTACTTTTGGATGCATTTTTATGATGACTAGAGGAGATGGCTCATGAAAGAGTGCTAAACGAACTCTCACAACTACTTCAGTTATGGAGGCAAAGTATATTGGCTGTTATGAGGCTACTCATTAGGTCATATGCCTTAAGAACCTAATTTTAGGATTCCATATTATTAATAATATTTCTAGGCCTCTAATTATCCATTGTGATAACTTTGCTGTTGTATGTTTCTCTCAAAATAATAGAAATTCTGTACATATAAAGCATTTTGAGTTCAAATATCAACTTGTTAGAGAGAAAATACAAGAGATTCAAACTTGCATTAAGTACATAAACATTGAGCTTAAGGTTGAGATACTCTAACCAAAGCTTTATAGCTATGGCATCTTAGAACCATATGGATAGCATTATTAGAAACATATGGTGTATTGGGTTAGTGGTAGGGGTACACTTTTGTTTATGATATTGTCATGTTTCAAAACAATATTACTATTGACTATTATTGTTTAATGCATTACATATTTTGCTTTGCGTGGTATTGTTATATGAATAATGTTGATATTGTTGATGTTGACCTCATTGAAGACATTTTGTTATAGTCTCAATTTTGTGATGTTGAGATTTTGTGTTGTTACCCGATAAGCATCTTGGATGTTAGGACCATTAAAGGATAATTGTACATAGCTCACCTTTGTAGTTCAAGTCCTTATCCTACTTGTTCTTTGTTACTCTAGTCACATGCTTGTGAGTGTTTTGACATGTATGATATCATTGTCCCTATTGGATCAATTTGTCCATTGTTAGGTACTATAATACATTTTAGACTTGAGGATTATTTTGGATAGTATTGATTGTTTTGCTATTGACTTTGTTGTATCCACATTTTGTTGTTATTGAAAATTATGCCCATACAAAATCCTTACTAATTCCTTGGGTAGAGCCATTAGTAGGTGCCATGAAATAAAAACTTGAAAATATGCAAAGAAGCAAGAAATAGCTTGATTGTCCAACTCGCATTAAGTGCTATAAAGATGAACCCCTTAGCTCAAACCAATTGGAAGTTTTCAATCACAGGATCTTTGCTTTGCCTTTCTTGATCTAGTAGCAAGCTAGGGCTTGTAGTTGGTGCCCCTATTATTGCCTTTAAGTCCAATCATTCACATTAATTAGACCTCGAATCCTCTTCTTGAAAGTAGTACAATTCACTATTGTATGTCCTCTTGCTCTTGCATGGTATATATAGGTGGCACTTTCATCATACACTTTGGATAGGGAGGTTAAAGAGGCACAGTGGAACTAGAGATATAGATTTCTTTGCAAGAGATGAGGTAAAAGCTCAGCATAGGAAATGGGAATTTGATTGAGATAATGGGACTTCCTTCCTTCATTGCTATGTGGTGTCTTATGCAAGTAGTGTGGTAGCAATTGCTTAGGCATAGGTGGGTATTTAAGCTAAACCTCTTGGCGATGTTACTACTTATTGAATTTTGCAAGTGGTATTCTCACTTGAGGAACTTGGTAAGGAAGCTCAAAAGAAGGTCGGTGCCCATTTTGTTTCCCTTTTCCTTTTGCCTTTCGTCTACCTTGCCTTATTGAATCTTTACTCCTTCTTTGTCTGTGGCATGTCCCTTATATGGGAGATCCTCAGCCTGGGTACCATCTTTATCCTTTTTTCCTACAAAAGTCTAATTGGAGAAAATTTTAAGGGCACCCTTAATCTCTTTAATAATCTCGACCATAGAAACTATGAGCTCAAAAGCCTTCCTCATCTATCCTTCCAATTGATAAATTTCTTGTTCCATCTTGCTCAAGGTTTCCCTATGTTGTTGCTCACCCATAAGTCATCGCACTTGACCTTTCTAATAAATGGAAGTGATGATTTGAAAAGATTATGTAAGGTTAATAATGCAACACATGAATGTGTCATGTTATGATGGAATAGAAGATCAGATGAGTGTGAACATGCATAAAAAATATTGATGGCATAGGACCCTGAATATATACAGAAAATGTAATCTTTATGATGCATGATAGTTGATTCCACATATGGCCTTGCTAGCCTACAATACTTACCCTTGGAGGCTAAAAGGAGTCATTTAATTTGAGTAGGGGTACTTCAAGCATTTAAAGTTCTCTCAAATGTTAACCTTATTTTGCCCCTATTTATCTTAAGGGTAAATAAATATCAAGCTTAGGGCCTTTATACATGCAGAAATAAAATGTATGCAACAAAGGACATAATTTTAAACATATGATAAGATAAGGAAAAGTAATCATAAAATGTTCTCCATCATGCCTAAATTTAGGTGAGTCCTAGTTCCCTACAAGTTTAGGCCAAACTTTCTTGAAAATGGTGACTCTAAGGCTACTAATAGTGTAGGAGTAAGTTCTAACTTTCCTACATTAGATCCCCAAATTGCCCTTTAGGAGGAACAATTTGAGTGGGCTACTATGGCCACTTATGTGGATACCAAAGGTCTCTCAAAGTCTAACCTTACTACAGCCCTCTAGTCTATAAGGTATCCTACATGGCCTAGGTATATGGCATAGGGGTCATGACCTCCACTTTAGTCTAGTGTGGTGAAAGAGATTGTGTGTACAGAGAACAACATTCTACACAAAGAATAACATACATAGAAAATATACATATAAAATAAAGATACAAAATTAAACACCATTAGAACACTAGGAGTTAGTGAGCATACCTTGTATGTTGTCATCTCCGCAAAATAAAATCAAGCCAACACAAATAAATCAATCAAGATATTTTAAGATCATTTTTAATTAGCTTAACCCTTTAATTTCCCCAGTGGAGTTAACAAGCAATTGCAACATTATGACACAGAGTAGTGATCCCCACATGAAACTCTATCTCTCTTTTTGGGGTGAGAGGAAAAAGGGATTTTAAAATAAAAAATGGAGTTGCCATTGACCTAATTTATTCAAGGGTGAGATCAGATACCTAATCAAAGATAGTCTACATTTTAGATATTGGGTTTTGGAGTTAGTTACATTTTAGGAAAAGTAGTAGCACCCCTAAATGACCTTTCGGTACCTAATTGATCTAATTAATTTATCTTGCTTTAATTTAGTGTCAGTTTAAAAATTCTAAAAAGGGAGATTTTGAAAATAATCTTGCCCATTTCAAATCGGGATTTTAAGTAAAAACAAGTTAAGAAAATCTCCTACCCATTCCAGATAAGAGTTTTTGTGTTTTCTCAAAAATAATTTTCTTGAGAAAACTCCCTACTCCTTTAAGGAGGGGTTTTCTAAAAATTGACTTTTTAGTTTAAGAAAATAATTTCTTTTTGGAAATTCTCCACTCCTTTCAGGAAGAGTTTTCTTGATTTTAAGAAAAATAATTTTCTTGGGAAATTTCCTTATTCCTTTTTAGAAAGGGTTTTCTTGATTTTTGGTTGAGAAAAATAGTTTCCTCTTGGAAATTTTCATTCCTTTCAAGAAGGAGTTTTCTAAAAAATAGTTTCCAATGCACTCCCTTTTGGTTTTTAGCTCCTACATGGATTATTGGGTTGTGGACACACACTTTGGAACCCTTGATTCAATATATTTAAGTAGTATAATTCTAAGGGTCCATTTCGCAATTCAAGGCAAAATATGAAAAATTATAGTTCAAAATAACACATTCAAGAAGTAAAGAATTAGAAAGTCCAATTTCTTGATTCAAGAGAGAGTCAATTGCAACTAACCAACTTATTTCCTCAAAATTTCGTAGAAATAGCTAGCAACACCTTACCAAGGGACAATTCACGACTTTGCCAAGATAGGCATGGACTAACTTTCATCAAGCCAAGAACCACCAATGGCATAATCAAGGTTTTTAATTAAACCAGTAACTAATTATGTAAAAATAAAATTATCATCGAGAAAATCTGACACTCAACAACAACTTCATAAACTAGCAGTAACAACCATAATAATCAAGAGCTAAATCCAAATAGATCCCCAATAGAATTTCATAAATTAATTTGGAACAAACACAAACCAAAACTACATGGAGCTGTTAATCAAAACTCTTAACCCAAACCACTGGTTAATTATTATCAAGACTTTCATAGTGATTCTTATTAAGAAAACTCACTAATCAGCCAAATTACTAATAATTCCTATGCTGGTCAATGACCCACAAAATTCTCAACCAAACTAATAGTAGATTTAGTCAAGCCAATCATCACAATTGAAACTCATTTGGAGGAATTGAATGACTAAATGAAACTCTACTAGATAGAATCCCTTACCTTGGTTGATTTTGTGCCTAGGGACTAGTGGCAAAGAAGAAGCAACTAAATTCACTTAGGACTAGCTCCAGCAATGCAATCATAATGGTGAGGTGTTAGGCTTCAATATAGTGGTGAAGCTTCTAGGTTGCACAGGTGCTCAGGTGGTGGCTAGTTGTGTGATATTGAGTCTTGGTGTTGATTGTTGGGCAATGAGGTTTATGAAATAATTCAAGGTTAAGGTGGGTCACGTTGAGGTTCCTTGCTATGTTGGGATGCTAGGAATTTCAGGACATAAAAAGCTATGGAGTGCAAGGTTGAAGAAGCTTTTCGTTTCTTTGTTTGGTAACATGTTGGTTATTTTTGGGGTATATGCTAGTTATTTTCTTTTGTGAGTGGGTTGACTATATTTTTTCAAGAGTAGACATCTATGTGTAGGCTAGGTTTGGTTTTTCGGAGAAATAAGGGAATTTTGGTCAAAGGTTATATGTATGTGTGGGTTGAAGGTTGGGTGAAAAAGTGTTAGGTGTGTATGTGTGATGAGGTTGAGGTGTTGATTCAATAGATTTCTTTCCATTCCTTAAGTAGATTTTTTTCTATGTATTTATAGTTGTATTTTAGAGTATTTTCCTACCAAAACTCTAACTCTTCATCTTTACCTCCTAGTTTCTCCTATCTTCTTTTATCTTATCACTTATCTTTTAATCTTTTATCTCTTCTTTTTTGATTTATCATATTTTATTTTCTATTATTTATCTTTTGTAATCTCTGGGATTTATTTCATTCTTTTCTTTTTCTTCATTATTTTACATTTTTTGTTTTCTTTTATTTTTTATCATTTATTATTATCTAGTATTTTATTATCTTTTGAATTTGTTTTATCCCTCACATTTTTCTTTCAATTCTTTTATTTATCTTTGATTATTTCCTTATCTTGCATTTATCTTTTCATTGTACTTTTGTTATCATTTTATCTTCATTTATTATTTATCTCCTTTTTAATTTATCATTTATTATTTGATTTAATTTTAATTTTAATCTTGGGCCTAGTTTTGGGTTTTTAATTTTTGGGTTTAATTTTGTTTGGGCTCATTTTAAAATTAGGTTTAAGTTAAGAAAATTTGTTGTCTGCAAATATTGGTCAATAGTATTGTGCTTATCTTGTTAATTGTCTAATTGTTATTGAACTTTTGTTAGTGGGCCTTGTTAGTGTTAGTCTTGATGGGTAGGTTAATACAACTTTAGTCTGGCAAGGAAGGGTCCTTACTCTTTGTCTATTTATTTGGAGTTAGCTCTCCATTAATCTAATACATTATACCTTTCTTCACACATAGTAGACAAAAAGAGCAGAAACCCTCTCCAAAATCTTATGTCACCATGAATCCTTCAACCATAAGGTTTAATCGTCCAGGTATTTTATTCTATCTCTTTCTCAGATAGTTTGCATTCTTAGAATGGTTTATTGGATTGTTTTGTGTATGGATTTATGATGCCTATGTTAAGATAAATCCTTCATTAGATAGAAAATCCATTAATTGATAAAACTCTTGATGATTGTAATAGCTAATCAATGCAAAGATATAGAGCCACAAGAAGCAAGCAACCCATAGAATTAATAGTGAAATATGGCTTAATGTTGATACTAAGACCAAACATGTGAGCATGAGTATGACTAAGCTCAAAACAAGTTTCTAATATGCATTTGTTAGATTATGGCCAAGTAATAGACAACACTAGTCAAGATTACATCCATCATAATAGAGTAGTTTGCTTTAAGCAAAGCATTGCCAATATCTGTCAAATTGAGCATGATGATTGCAACTAACCAAGCCGACAATTTGTTGATGATCTCTAGTAGTTCTAAAAAGGCATGGCCATCATGCCACCTGAAACACGTTCACTAGAAAAAAGTGATTTATTAGCTTTAGTTTAGCTGTGTTGCTTAAGAGAAGAAAGAAGACTAGGTCTAGTCATATTTGATGGAAGCATATAGAAAACATAATACTAGCCTTGTTGAAGCTGAAATAGTCGACTTGGAATCTATTGCATCATTTTATTAAGGCCTTCTTTTCCCTCTCTCTAAATGCTATGTGTACGATTCTAGATATGGGTCTTTATTGAGAAGAGATTTCTCTTGTAGACTGGGTTGTATGAATATTAACACACACCTAAAACATGCCATTTAAAAGAAGCAAGAGGACACAGTAAAATCATGGAACTCAACTAGTATAGTAAATGTCAAATTCTATAGTGAATGATTAGCTTATATTCCAATGACATGCTCATTCATTCTTTCTAATATTCTCTTTCAAATGATTACATTCTCTAATCATTTTCCATTAATATAAGTGATATGACATTTTTAACATATAGCTATACAGATGGAATGAAAAAACAATGAGAAGAGTTAATATAAAAAATTAAATATTAAAATTAATACAACTAATAGTTATACAATATCGCAACATCATTTTTTTATTAATTATCACTATATCTACAACTTTAATGAGAAAAGGTTTTTTTACAATTTTTTATTAGAAGGCTCTTATTTAATAATGCAAGCTTTTTAATTTGTTAAATTTTGCAATTAAATTTAAGAGTCTTACTATTTTCAAATATTATTTGCACATAATTTTTACAATGCATAATTTAAATGAATAATTTATTGTGTTTTGTTTATTGAATTGTGAAACTAAATAAATAAACAAAAACTTATACCATTAAATATGAGGATTTTTATTGAAAAAATTGTAAAAAGACTTTTGTGAATAAAGGTGTAAATCTAGTGACTATCAATGAAAAGAATATGATTAGCTCATATTCCATAACCATCAATTTTATTAATTTTAATATTTAATTTTGTACATAAACTCTTCTTTTTAATTCTATCTATATAGCTAAAAATGTCATATTAATTTTATTAATTTAATTCTATTTGTATAGATATAAGCTAATCGTTCACTATGGAAATTGACATTTAGTATATTAGTTACAATTCCATGATTTTACCAAGTGGTCTTACTTCTTTTAAAGGACATGTCTCAAGTGCATGTTAATATTCATACACCCAAGTTTGTGAGAGCAAAATCCCTATTAATAAAGAGAATAGCATTAATTTTGTATATGTAATATAGGAGTTTGAGTTGGAATTTCTGAAGCACCAGAATGGAAGAATTGGACCCTTTTTTGTGGGACCAAAATATCAAAATGTTTCATTTTTGTGGGGTTTCATACCTTGAAATAAACTTTCTATTTTGCTTTACCTATCAAAAGGATTAAACAATGACACTCACTTATTGACTTAGTTTCAATACATAATTTAATCAAGTGATTATATCATACGAACTTTTTAATCTGGCTCTACTAATATAAGTGCAATTTAAAATAAGTGAATTTGTATTTGGGTATACATTTTGTTAAGTACTTATATCATAAATGTAGCTTTTAGATGCAAAATTTCATAAAATGCTTATAAATATAAAAGTTACCAAACAGGCCTTAAACTCTCCTTCATCAAACACTTTCTATCTTTTCTATTTATTTTGACTAAAAATATGATAATAAGAACTAAGAAGTGGTTTGTCTAAGATGAAGTTTATCTTTATTATAGAGATATATGCCCCTATACAACATGATGCCGCATGCCTAGTGTGGCATTAGCAGTTGCCATGACATGCCTTGGCCACCACAAGGGAGGCTCACTTAAGGCTACCATGGCATGATTTGGCTGCCTTAAGGGAGGTCCAATTCGGGTTACCATGACATGTCATGCCTACCCACACAGGAGCTATGGCACGACTTGTGTGCCAACAAGACATGCCACACTACCTACGTGCTTGGCATGGCAACAACATTTGCTTTGATGTGCCTTGGCTACCTCAAGAGAGGTTCTCTTGGGGTTACCATGGCATGTCTTAGCTACCTTAAGGGAGGTTTATGTGGGACTGCATCATATGTCGTGCCTACCCATCCGAATGTTATGGCATAACTTGTGCCCCAACGCGACATGCTCCGTTGCCCACAATTGCCAGTACTTGGTCTACCCATCAAGCTATGTCATTTTATGCAAGCCCATTTTCATCTCTATTACTTATCTCTCTTATAGAGAGAAACTTCATTTCTATAAAAGGGACAAACTTCGTCTCTCTTACTTTGTAATAGCGGCAAAGCATAAGGTGAGAGTTTGTAATTGTCAACAAAATTTCTTAAAAAGAATCCCGTATAAGTGGTTATCCACTTCCACAAGAGTTTATTGTTATAAGCTTTAATTTTTAGCTTATGAATATGCCCAAAATAAGTTATTTAAGTACTTGAACAGTTTTTATACGTGTATCCAAACACTTGCAAAACATCTTTTCAGCAATTTTTCTCTACATAAGTGCTTTATTAAGCTTATCAAATGGCAACACTATCACTTGAACCTTCTTTCTTCTTATGGAAGTAGCCCCATGTTCTTCTTTCTTTTCTAATTTTTTACTCCTTTATTTCTTATAAATGGGAAACCTTTAATTCTTGTTCAGCTTGAAAACATGAATTCTAGGATAAAAGAAAAGGTTAAGGAAAAAAATAAGTGAAGTATATATGGCCATGATTTATTTCATAGGAAACAAGTTTATTAATTCATGAATTATGCTAGTAATCTAACAAAATAACTTATAATGGAATTTTTGTTAGTTCATCAAATGAAGCATATGGGAACATAAATTCTTAAGGCATGTTGCTACTAACATCCAATGGGTTTTGATGATAAGACGCAATGATGGATGCAATTATGGAGTTGATGAATCTAAGAATTCAATTGCATACATATGAATCTAAAATCACATAATTAAAATATTCAATCATGAGGTAAGAATGAGATGCTTACCACTTAATTCCATGAGAGCAACTCAATTAGACAACAAACTCAAGCACCCATTACAATCCTAAAAACATTATAGATTAGAGTTTTTCTTATCCCACTTGATATTGAATGATTGTATGAGGAGGACAAGAGATGGGATTTACCCTCCAAAATAAAACCCTTACTATGGTCCTTCATGTTAGAAATATCTCTTAAGGTAGCCTACATATGTTTAAATCTCTCATTGATTATAAGATAATGGTTATCAAATAAAATGACTATTCAGTTAGCTAGTCATTGTTCCTAATAATGAGAATAAGGCTATTTAGTTAGTCACTTATCCCTAATTAGAAACAGTTGTTATGGAAATAGTTAGCCATTATTATTCTTAATAATGGATTACAACTACGAAAATAAACAAAGTTACCTTGATGGAAGGAAGCTAATAAGGTTAAGCATTTGAATGGTCCCTGACCTAATCCACTAATAGGATTGTGACACTCCATCAAATAGTCCCACAAAGGCATGGACTCAAAGGTTTCATTGCTTCTCTTCTCTCAAACATATTTTCTCTTTCCTTTTGTGTGAATACTTGAATAGCAATGGCTGAAGGTAAGGTTTTTGCCATCTATTCTTGCTATGCGTGAATATTTGAGTAACTCACTTGCACTTTCACCTTGTTACAAAGAACCCCTTACACTTTCAATTGCAACAATCAACACATATATACTTTTTAATATTATCAATAAACTCATTTTGCTAAATTTGACATCCAATCTCTAACAAAATTTGTCCCGCCATGTGATTCGATGATGAAAATCCATATTCTCCAATTTCCTCTTCCTCTTCATGCATCTTCCCATAAAACCCACCTTTTGAACTTTGGCTTGTTCCCATCAAAATAGGCAGAGGTTTTGGGTTGGTAGCTAGACTGGGAATTGTATATTATATTTTTATTATTTCATTAAAAATGGATGTAAACATGACCATAAGAGCAGCCAAAAGAACTTGGAGAATTGGTACAATACCCTTCATTTGTAGTATCTGGATTATGTCAGTTCTTTTGCAGCAATAGAATCCCAATAACCCTAGCATGGACTTCAATCCTATTCACTTCTCCTTTTATGGTGCATCATCAGTTACTGATTTCCCTACCATTTTTGACTCCTTACATGAACTCAATTAATTTGTCATAATTTTTACAATATGTGGATTTACAAGTTTTCAATCACATGGTGGTGCTAGTGATTAGGTAAAGTACGATTCTCACACCATTGATTCAAATTTTATATAAATCTCATGCTTAACTAGACAGGTCTTCCTAACATTGTAGTGGTAAGTGTATTAGAAAACACTCCCAAAAACTTAGAGTTTTGCATAGTTTCTTGTGTGCTTAAGAAAGAAATTGTATGTATCATTATTGTCCTTTTGGATGCCTACAACCTAATCAAGCCCCATTTGTGTCTATGTAATTCATTGCATTGAGCTATTTGGAAAAAGTACACCTTTTCTCCTTTGTGCAGACAAGAACACCAGAAGATTCTTCTCTATCACCCAACTTTCAATACTATTTAAAAGGAAGAACCACAGACTTAGAAGGTGGATTTCAAGGGAAGAAGGATGAAGAAGAAGTAGAAATTGAGAGATATTGGAGAATAATCACATGGTGGGACAAATTCTATTAAAGAATGCATGTCAAGTTTAACTGAATAGGTTAAATGTTATCATACCAAAAAAAACTCGTAGATTCATTTACTTTTATCAAATCTAACCCTTGAAAAACTCACAATTAAGTAGGAAGAATTTTCATTTCACCCATACGATGATTTTTATTTTTGTTTACTATTATTATTTTTTTGCAACATCTTCAATCTAATTGTTTTAGAAATCTTTATAGACCCAAACATTCTTTCTATCCCAAATATGAGATTTCTCCACACACCACACAAGTCACCCACCATGCAAATTTTACATATTTACATAATCACATAATTAATAGAGGACATGCCATGCCAAAAATGACATAAAACAATAAAGGGTCTTATGGACTAAACTGGGCAAATTCCACTTTTTAGTATTCTATTCATGTAAAAATGCTTTAAATAATAGTACTTGAGTGTGCAGCTAGCAATGTATGGAGGGAATACCCTAGCTCAACACATGATCTTTATACCTAGGTACAAGAGTAAAGAGTGAAAAGTCCTTTTTAAGAAAAAAAAAATTCTGTGTGTCTTTTATAATAATGCTTTAGGAATCCTACTTAAATTCTATCTCTTATCTTTTATCTTTTAATTTCACTTATCTTCTATCTTCCTTTATTTTTTCACTTATCTTTTGATCTTTTATCATTATTTTTATCTTTTATCTTTTTAACATTTTATCTTTTATCATTATTCATTATCTTTTATTTTTAAATGTGTTTGTCTCCTCTTTTTCTTATTTTTATTCTCTATTATTTATCGTTTATCTCTTGGAATCATTTTGTCTTTTCTTTTTTCTTCATTGAGCGTAGAGTCTTATCATTTTAATTATCATCTTTCAACTTTATCTCTTTTGTTGTCCTTTATCTTTGTTATTTATTTTATTTATTCTTGTATTTTATCTCTTATCCTCTTATCACTTTGTCTCTTAATTCTATTATTAATCTTGTATTATTATTTTTCAATTTTGATGATCTTATTTTGGAATTTTATTCTTTGCCTTGGGTTTGGTTTTAGGTTTAATTTTATCTTGGGCTTATCTTTGGGTTTAAATTTTATTATTTGGGATTTATCTTATTCCATTTACTTATTTTTAGTTTAAGTTTAGGTTTTAGATTTGGGCTTGCAATTTAAGTTAAAGTTTTGGAAAGGGGGCTAGATAAAATTAAGTGTCTACAAATTGTCCCCTTTCACTCATCTTTTAGGGACTAGAAGATGGAAAAAGTTTGAGAGGCACTATTTTGTCTAGATCAAAATATGATGCAAAAGATTACCATCCACCCAATGGGAATCTAAAATTACCTAAGATTTCCTTTTAATCCTAGGTTTTGGAAGGGTTACCATCCACCTAACAGGGATTTAAAATAATGTTAGGATTTTCTCTTAGTCCTAAGTTTCAAAAGGGTTACCATTCACCCAATGAGATCTAAAATGACTTTAGATTTCCTTTTGCCCTAAGCTTTCAAAACGGTTACCATCCACCCAACGGGGGTCTAAAATGACCTTAACATTTCCTTTTAGTCCTAAGTTTTGGAAGGGTTACCATCCACCCAATAGAGATTTAAATGACCTTAGGATTTTCTTTTAGTCCTAATTTTTTGGCAAGGTTACCATTCACCTAACAGTGATTTAAAATGACCTTGGGATTTCCTTTTAATCCTAAGTTTTGGAAGAGTTAATAGCCACCCAATGAGGATCTAAATGATCTTTAGATTTCCTTTTAGTCCTAAGTTTTAGAAGGGTTACCATCCACCCAACATGGATCTAAAATGGCCATTAGATTTCCTCTTAGTCCTAAGTTTTGGAAGGGTTACCATTCTCCCAACGAAATCTAAAATGACTTAGGATTTCCTTTTAGTCCTAAGCTTTTAGAAGGGTTACCATGAGCTTAGGATTTCATTTTAGTCCTAAGTTTTGGAAAGGTTACCATACACCCAACGGGGATCTAAATGAACTTAAGATTTCCTTTTAGTCCTAAGCTTTCAAAAGGGTTACTATACACCTAACGGGGATCTAAAATGACCTTAGGAATTTGTTTTAGTCCTAAGTTTTGGAAGAGTTACTATCTACCCAACGGGAATCTAAATGTCCTTAGGATTTCCTTTTGGTCGTAAGTTTTGAGTATCTAAAATGACCTTGGATTTAAATTGAATGAGTTTTTCTTGTCATAATATGATTTGATACAGATGAGATTTCCTCAAAATAACTTGACTTGATAAGAATGGGTTCTTTCCAAAATGATTTAGATTGATACAAGATGGCATGCTTATGCTTGTGCATGCTTGACATGTTAGTGTAAAATCTCAATTTCTTTCAAAATTTAGGGACATGCTCAGCTTGTAAAAATTTTAATTGTCTTGAAAATTCAAGTGATGATGGTATGCTTCTATGCATTGAAACATGATCAATCCAGATGCCAATGATGCAATATTATCCTATGATGATGCACTAACATACTAGGAAATGAAATTTTGTAGATTGTGCATAAATGCTACTCCATGACCTTTCAAAGCTCTTGAGATGAAGTCATGGATGAGTTAACTCTAGAACTTTTGAGTCTTCTAGCTTGCTTATTCAAGAAGAATTGCCTTAGTGTCATTGAATGCTTAATACATTCCTTGCCCTAGTTTTTCTATCCATAAATATGCCATTGTTTGCTCTATCACCCCTATTTGCATATTTGAGCTAAACTCTTTTTACATTACCCCTTAAGCAAGCCTTGCTTCTTTCTCTTCTAAAAGAAATTAAGGGTGTGATACCTTCAATATTCACTCAAGACACCTTTCATTCATCTAGAAATCATAGCTTAAAACCATTCTTCATTCACAATCAAAGTTTTGCCAATTTTTCAACCCATATCTTGTCTATTCGAGTGTTACTTGCCTGATCAACATCCTTAGTGGGACTTAACACTTTTTGCTTTGCATGAGAATGCATTTTAAGAAATGAGGATCACTTATGACACAAAGTGTATGAAACTAGTTACTTTGGTCTTTTAAAGGAGAGATCAATGGATGGGTCAATGACCCATTGTCCCAGTTTAAGTAGATCAAATTGTCAAAAACTTTGGGAGTAACACCTTTGGGGACCAGGTTTAATTCTTTTTGATGGGTTATACCCCTCAGGAGAAGTTTCTTTGTAACATTCTTCTTAGTCTCTCATTTCTTTAAAGGTAGGTCATTTGGATATGGGTTTTACTCTTGATTGTTGCAGTTTAAATTTTGATTACCCATGAGTAAAACAATGTTGAAAAGGTTTTCCTTTACTTATTTTCTTTAATTATCCAAGTGATGTCTCTAGGGAATGCACATAATAATTATTCAATTCTCCAAAATCAAAATTGCTCTGTTAAGCACTCACTCTAATTCCTTTAGTGTTTGCACTTTAGTTAAGTGTTTACTCTAATCACTTTCAAGTGTTTGCACTTTCTAACATGAGTTTGCACTCATAGATACCTCATAGGCTTGTTTTCTTGTCCCTCTCCACTTCAGTTAGTTCATCACATTAGCCAAGATCACTAGGACTTTACTCAACTTGTAATGTAAGGCCTAGGTAATGGGTAAGAATAAAAGAGATGAGAATTTATCAAATAAGTAGGGCATGAAGTGTTAAGCACATGATGTCTCACTTTTCACTTTTTCCCTTTTTGGATAACCTTGTTGGCTCAAGATGAAGTTTATTTCTCTTTACCAGTCTCTTTTCCTTTCTTTTGGTTGGCCTTTTTTTTTTTTTTTGACCTAGCACTTTCCTTCTTCATTTTCTTTCTCAATATTTCTTTTCTTTTTCTTTTTTTGTTTTTGTGCATCACATAGTTTTAGAAGGATACATTCAATCCTTTCATTTGAGCCTTAGATTAATACTTGTAGAATTTTTCCTTCTTTAATAGTAGGGGTACTCCTTTAGGGTGGAGTAATGGTTTTTCAAGTTGAAAGGTAGGTCAAAGGAAGAAAACTAAATGGTGGTCTTGCCATCTTTTTACAGGCTCAAATGGGTAAATATGGGAGTTTTGATGTTAAGGTTTAGCTTGAAAGGCTCAAATTGTCCAAAGATGGCCTAGGTCATTTCTTGAGTAATGTGGTATCCAACAAATAACTTCAAAGGGCATTTAGACAAGTTCTGAGGTATTTATTTCCTCAAAATAAGCACACCCTCACCATAGGCTCTCTTTTTTATTTTTTATTTAATCAGAAGGCACTCAATCATCCAAGAGAATTGAGTATTCAAGCAAACCAATTTTATTGCTGGCAATTTGAATGTCAAAAATAAGATTAAGAAAAATCTTTCTTCATTTTAATGCTCATGAGCATCAATCTTTGGGATAAACTAGATTGTCCCAATGTTGCTTTAGTCTAATAGGCAAAAGAAATTGGATAAAAAGTAATGCATTCATCATGCTAAACATTTTATTTAATTGAAAGGTATGCCCATACAAAATCCTTGCTAAGGCCTTGGGCAGAGCTATTAATAGATACCATAAAATAAAAACTTAAAAACATGTAAAATAAAATAGTAGGAAACAATCCAAATTGTAGTAGGTAGTGTAAGAATGAACCCATTATCTCAAGCCAATTTGTCATCTCCAATCATAAGATCTTGGTTTTACCGATGCTATTCTAGTGGTGGGCAATGTTATTAACATTTTGATTGTCATGGTTAGGCAAAGGATTGCCATGTACATCTGGTCCTGGCTGCATAGGGTCAAAACTCAACCATTTGGCATCAATCAATCCTTAAACACTCCTTTCAAATGTAGGGTAGTTATCAATAGAGTGGCCCTTTACCCCTACATGGTAAGAACAAGTGAGTTTCTCATCACACGGTGATGGATATGGGGGTTGAAAAAGAGGCAACAAAACCAAAGACACCAGATTGTTCTACAATAACTGGGTAAAAGCTAAGAATAAGGTATTGGGATAGAATCAAGGTTTTCGACTTTCTTATTGAACTGCCACCTAGGTTGATTCTGCTAGGATTGTTGTTGAATGGGCTAAGAAGTTTAGGCAATTGATGTTTGCAAAGTGGTGTAGAAATGTTCATAATAGCGGTGCTACCTTTCCACTTTCCCTTTCTTCAGTATTCGAACAAGCACAGTTCTTCCCTTTTCTTGATATACTGGAATTAGGTGTTTACAAAGGTGCTATTTGAATTTATTTAGGGTGCAAACATTTTTGGTTTTTCATGAAATTTTTTGGAGTCAATCTTTCATGTGTTAGCATAAATGTGTAAATTTTTGGGGTTAGCTAAGGTTTTAAATTCTTTTCTTCACAGCTGTTCTGTTTTGGGATTCATTTCTGCCCAGCCAAGAACTATTTAAAATGGTAAATGGCTCCCAAATGCCACGTCTTTTTGTGGGATTGTTGAGCCATATGTTAGTTACCTTTCATGCAAATTTAGGCTTGAAATGAGCTTGTTTGTTGCCTAAATTAATTGAATGGCTTTTGCTGTCCAGACTACACTTTGTCACACTGTTAAGAATTTTTTCCATTTTAGATTTCAACTTCAGTGGACTCTTTTTGCTCTAATTTTTTGTATGCAAGTTTACCTTTATGTTATCTCAAACCTGCAAAAATTTCAAAATAGAAAGAGCCCATGAAATTCACTTTTAGAATTAATCTTCCTATTGACTTTGAACTGGAGTTGCAGACTACAATAGCCCCTTTGTATGCAAACACTGCATTGATGGGAATGTTTTTGTGGAAAGTGAGATCATGAAATTTACTTAATGTCTTGGCATACTTGCCCAATTTTCTTAGAATTTTTGAAGCTCATTGGATTGTGTAACTGAGCCCCCCAAAGGACAATGTTCAAATTGGGACTTAATGTTTTTGATGAATTGAAGACTTTTTTTTTTTGCAAGTATGTTTAGTTCAATTTCTCATATTTACATTGCATTTCCAATTTATAGCTCTTGATTCCACTTGTGAGTTAAATGCCATGAAATCTTGATTGAATGATTGTATCTACTTGGTAGAAATTATGAGTCCACATAGGAATATTGTCATGGTGGCTTGGAACTTTCTTCATGGTTTAAGTCTCATTAAGTCATGGGTATTGCAATTTGCTTCTTCTATCTCATTATGTTTCAATATTGGATTGCAACCTATTGTTACTATTGTTATTGTGTAGCCTTTTTTGTTGTAACAATATGCTTTTTGTTATTAACATATGAGAAAGGCAATACTCTGAGTATTTGGTTGAGCACATGAGATCAGGTACACACTCTAAGTGCAACTTCTCTTTAAATGCTTGGTATGCTTGATCAAGTATGATGAAGATGAAACCCCTCTACTAATCCTAATCTCTAGATTTCCCTTTATTGAGAATTGAATTTAATTATTAAGTGAGGAGAGTACCTAATGCATGTTCCCCCTATTTCTAGATTTCCTAATTTGATGAGAGCTTGCATGCTTATCGAGTTATAACTGTTCCCGATATTGGTTCCCCACATTTCTTGAATTCTTTTTCTTATGAGGGATGTGTACTATTCTCTTACTTTGATATGATGAATGTTCATTTGTGATTTTACTTTAATCAAAGTTTGTGATTCAAATTATTTCTTACTACATGCTTGTAGAATTGTATGTTAGGGTATTGAGTCAAATTAAAACCTCAATTCTAACACTTTTCTTTAAACATGTCCCCACTCAAAATTATGTGATTATTGAAATCAAGCAAAGGGATTTGAGCTTGAACTTATCTCTACTATTGCACCTATCCCTTTTACCATCTTGGCCTTTTCTCTAACAAACTCTAAGGAAAATGGATGGTCAAAGACCCATCTAGGTAGAAGTGATAGTTTAGGTCCGATTTAGAGGGAGA
Organism: Dicorynia guianensis; assembly: GCA_037013595.1. NCBI lineage: Eukaryota > Viridiplantae > Streptophyta > Magnoliopsida > Fabales > Fabaceae > Dicorynia > Dicorynia guianensis. The sequence goes on from JASUAB010000007.1 coordinate 16,688,436, forward strand.
AGAGCTATTCTTCACATCTACAAAGACCCATTGCTATTTACTTAACCTTCTCATTAATCATCATTTTCAAAAAATAAATCAAAACCCAATGAGCTTCCCAAAAAGGATTCTAGGATTAAGCATAGAGGCGCTCTCTTACTATCTTAAGGAGGGGTACCTAGATGGGCTTAATTTGGAGAGAAAGGGTCCGCTTGATACTATAGAAGTTCATTGGCTTTTTCCTTCCATTTTTCCAAAATCTACTTTAAAACTGAAACAAAAATGGTAAACTTCTCGATGATAAACTACAAGGTAGAATGAGGAGTCATTCTCATACTTCTGAGAGAAAGCATTCAAGTAGACCAAATTTGGAGAGAAAAGGTCTATTTGATATTTTAAAATAAGTTTGCTGGTTTTTATTTCTCAATTGTTTTCAAACCCTAGTCAAGCTAGGTACTCCTCTATTTTTTGAAAAGTCCTAGTTAAGTTAGGTAACCACCATCAATGTAAGTCCTGGACAAACCAAACATTGAACAATTCCTTTCTATAGTAATGGCAAAATGCCACCCACTTGCAGTGATAATCACGAGTCATGCTTGATCATGTGCTAAAACAATAGTGTGACAATAAAAACAACAAAAATAATAAATTTGTTTTGACAAAACACAAAGCACAATTTTAAAACCAAAAGTAATAAAACACCATTGAAAGGACATTGTAGTGGTGGTAACACGTACCCTACATCTAACTAAGCCCTAAACCCATTTTCAGTTATGTAGATCATTTTCTTCTGTGTCTGACTTCACCATTTATATTTGAATTAGTGGCAATTCCAAGTTTTCCTTTATCCCTTAAGCACACTTTTCCAAACTTGTATTTTTTTGTTTGCCACTCTACGTCGTGATGTCGATAAGAAGGAAAAGAAATTTTCAAGGCTTTGTAAATTTCTAGAAATTTCACAAAGTAACTAAAACTTTTTGTAAACTTTGCTTATTTCCTTCTCCAAATCTTACTTTGAGTTTATCAAATATCATAAGCCCATAAGGAATTTCAAATAACTTTAAAATTTTCTTTTCACTTTCAAAAGTCAAGAAAATTCAAGATTTAGTCTCTTTATTTTATTTTGCTTGATTTGAAACTCATTCCAGGATTTACAGTCAACCTGAGGTAACTCGTCTCATGGTGAACTGGAGGTAACTCGTCCCAAGTTTGAGATAATCACCTGGAGAAACTCATTCTAGGATTTAAAAATGTCCTGACCTAACTCGTCTCAGGATGAACTTCAGGTAACTCATCCCAAGTTTTAAACATCTCCAGCAGAAACTCATTCCTAGATTTAAAAATAACTTGTAAAAACTCGTCTCAGGATGAACTTCGGGTAACTCGTCCCAAGTTTGACATAGTCACCTGGAGAAACTCGTTCCAGGATTTACCGATAACCTAAGGCAACTCATCTCATGGTGAACTGGAGGTGACTCATCCCAAGTTTGAGATAATCACCTGGAGAAACTCATTCCAGGAATTAAAAACGACTTGAGGTAGCTTGTATCAGGATGAACTTGGGGTAACTCATCCCAAGTTTGAGATATTCACCTGGAGAAACTCATTCATAGATTTAAAAATCACCTGAGCTAACTAGTCTCAGGGTGAACTTCAGGTAACTCGTCCCAAGTTTGAGATATCTCTTGGAGAAACTCGTTTCAAGATTTAAAATCAACCCAAGGAAACTCGTCTCAGGATGAACTTGAGGTAACTCGTTCCAAGTTTGAGATAATCACCTAAAGAAACTCGTTCCAGGATTTAAAAACAACCGGAGAAAACTCATCTCAAGACGTACTGGGGGCAACTCGTCCCAAGTTTGCGACAATTACCAGGGAAAACTCATTCCAGGATTTAAAAACAACATGGGAAAACTCATCTCTAGATGAACTTGGGGTAACTCATCCCAAGTTTGAGATAATCAACTGGAGAAACTCGTTCCAGGATTTTAAAAACAACCTGAGGTAACTCGTCTCAGATTGAACATGGCATAACTCGTCCCAAGTTTGAAATAATTACCTGGAGAAACTCGTTCCAGGATTTAAAGGCAACCTGAGGTAACTCGTCTCAGGATAAACTTGGGGTAACTCATCCCAAGTTTGAGATGTCACCTGGAGAAACTCATTCTAGGAATTACAGATAACCTGAGGAAACTCATCTCAAGCTAAACTTAAGGTAACTCGTCCCAAGTTTCCAATAATCACCTGAAGAAACTCATTCTAGGATTTAAAAATGACCTGAGGTAACCCATCTCAGGATGAACTTGGGGTAACTCGTCCCAAGTTTGAGATAATTACCTGGAGAAACTCGTTCCAGGATTCAAAAATGACCTGATATAACTCGTCTCAGGATGAACTTGAGGTAACTCTTCCCAAGTTTCAGAAATCACCTGGAGAAAATCGTTCCAAGATTTAAAAACAACTTGAGGAAACTCGTCTCAGGATGAACTGGAGGTAACTAGTTCCAAGTTTGACATAATCCCCTGGAGAAACTCGTTCCAGGATTTCAAAACAACCTAAGGAAATTCGTCTCAGGATGAACTTGGAGTAACTCGTCCCACATTTGAGATATCACCTGGAGAAACTCGTTCTAGGGTTCAAAAACAACCTGAGAAAACTCGTCTCAGGATGAAGTTGGGGTAACTTGTCCCAAGTTTACGATAATTACCTGAAGAAACTCATTCCAAGATTTAAAAACAACCTGAGAAAACTCATCTCTGGATGAACTTGGGGTAACTCGTCCCAAGTTTGAGATAATCACCTGTAGAAGATCATTCCAGTAATTACAGATAACCTGAGGTAACTCGTCTCAGGGTGAACTTGAGGTAACTCGTCCCAAGTTTTCGATAATCACCAGGAGAAACTAGTTCCAGGATTTAAAAACAACCTGAGGTAGCTTGTCTTAGGATGAACTTGGGGTAACTCATCCCAAGTTTGAGATAATCACCTAGAGAAAGTCATTCTAAGATTTGAAAATGACCTGAGGTAACTCGTCTCAGGATGAACTTGGGGTAACTCGTCCCAAGTTTGACATAGTCACCTTGAGAAACACGTTCCAGGATTTATAGATAACCTGAGGTAACTCGTCGCAGCGTGAACTTGGGGTAACTCGTCCCAAGTTTGAGATAATCAATTGGAGAAACTCATTCCAGGTTTTAAAAATGACCTGAGGTAGCTCATCTCAGGGTGAACTTAGGGTAACTCATCCCAAGTTTGAGATAATCACTTGGAGAAACTTGTTCCAGGATTTAAAAATGACCTGAGGTAAGTCGTCTCAGGATGAACATGGGATAACTCGTCCCAAGTTTGAGATAATCTCCTGAAGAAACACGTTCCAAGATTTATAGATAATTTGAGGTAACTCGTCTCAGCATGAACTTGAGGTAACTCGTCCCTAGTTTGAGATAATCAACTAGAGAAACTCGTTCAAGGATTTAAAAATTACCTGAGGCAGCTCATCTGAAGGTGAACTTGGGGTAACTCGTCTCAAGTTTGAGATAATCACCTGGAGAAACTTGTTCCAGGATTTAAAAATGACCTAACCTAACTTGTCTCAGCATGAACTTCAGGTAACTCTTCCCAAGTTTAAGATATCTCCTGCAAAAACTTGTTCCTAGTTTTAAAAATAACTTGCGGAAACTCGTCACTAGATGAACTTCGGGTAACTCGTCCCAAGTTTGACATAGTCACTTGGAGAAACTCGTTCTAGGATTTACAGATAACCTGAGGTAACTGGTCTCATGATGAACTGGAGGTAACTCGTCCCAAGTTTGAGATAATCACTTGGAGAAACTCATTCCAGGATTTAAAAATGACCTTAGCTAACTCGTCTCAGGATGAACTTTGGGTAACTCGTCCCAAGTTTGAGATATCTTTGGCAGAAACTCGTTCCAAGTTTTAAAAACAACCTGCAAAAACTTGTCTTAGGTTGAACTTGGGGTAACTCGTCTCAAGTTTGAAATAATTACCTGGAGAAACTCGTTCTAGGATTTAAAGGCAACCTGAGGTAACTCGTCTCAGGATGAACTTGGGGTAACTCATCCCAAGTTTGAGATATCACCTGGAGAAACTCGCTCCAGGAATTACAAATAACCTGAGGAAACTCGTCTCAAGGTGAACTTAAGGTAACTCGTCCTAAGTTTTCGATAATTACCAGGAGAAACTCATTCTAGGATTTAAAAACGACCTGAGGTAGATCGTCTCAGGATGAACTTGGGGTAACACTTCCCAAGTTTGAGATAATTACCTAGAGAAACTCGTTCCAGGATTTAAAAATGACCTGAGGTAACTCATTTCAGGATGAACTTGAGGTAACTCATCCCAAGTTTGAGAAATCACATGGAGAAAATCGTTCCAAGATTTAAAAGCAACTTGAGAAAACTCGTCTCAAGATGAACTTGAGGTAACTAGTCCCAAGTTTGACATAATCACCAGGAGAAACTCGTTCTAGGATTTCAAAACAACCTGAGGAAATTCGTCTCAGGATGAACTTGGGATAACTAGTCCAAAGTTTGAGATATCACCTAGAGAAACTCATTCCATGATTTCAAAACAACCTGAGGAAACTTGTGTCAAGATGAACTTCGGGTAACTCATTCGAAGTTTGGGATAATCACCTGCAGAAACTCATTCTAGGATTTAAAAACAACCTGAGGAAACTTGTCCTAGGATGAAGTTGGGGTAACTCATCCCAAGTTTGAGATAATTACCTAAAGAAACTCGTTCCAGGATTTAAAAACAACCTTAGAAAACTCATCTCTAGATGAATTCGGGTAACTCGTCCCAAGTTTGAGATAATCACCTTGAGAAAATTGTTCTAGGAATTACAGATAACTTGAGGTAGCTCTTCCCAAGTTTGAGATAATCAACAAGAGAAACTTGTTCCAGGATTTAAAAATCACCTGAGGTAGCTCGTCTCAGGATGAACTTGGGGTAACTCATCCCAAGTTTGAGATAATCACTTGAAGAAACTCGTTCCAGGATTTAAAAATGACCTGAAGTAACTCGTCTTAGGATGAACTTGGGATAACTCGTCCCAAGTTTGAGATAATCACCTGGAGAAACACATTCCAGTATTTACAAATAACCTGAGGTAACTCATCTCAGCGTTAACTTGAGGTAACTCATCCCAAGTTTGTGATAATCAGCTGGAGAAACTCTTTCAACGATTTAAAAATGTCCTGAGGTAGCTCGTCTCAGGGTGAACTTGGGGAAACTCGTCTAAGTTTGAGATAATCACTTGGAGAAACTTGTTCTAGGATTTAAAAAAGGCCTGAGCTAACTCGTCCTAAGTTTGAGATATCTCCTGCAGAAACTCGTTGCTAGATTTAAAAACAACTTGCAAAAACTCGTCTCAGGATGAACTTCAGGTAACTTATCCCAAGTTTAGCATAATCACCTGGAGAAACTTGTTCTAGGATTTACAGACAACCTGAGGTAACTCATCTCATGTTGAATTGGAGGTAACTCATCCCAAGTTTGAGATAATCACCTGGAGAAACTCATTCTAGGATTTAAAAATGACCTGAGCAAACTCGTCTCAGGATGAACTTCAGGTAACTCATCCCAAGTTTGAGATATCTCTGGTGGAAACTCGTTCCTAAATTTAAAAACAACTTGCAAAAACTTGTCTCAGGATGAAATTCGGGTAACTCATCGCAAGTTTGACATAATCACCTGGAGAAACTCGTTCCAGGATTTACCGATAACCTGAGGTAACTCGTCTCATGGTGAACTGGAGGTAACTCATCCCAAGTTTGAGATAATCACCTGGAGAAACTCGTTCCAGGATTTAAAAATGACTTGAGGTAGCTCGTCTCAGGATGAACTTGGGGTAACTCGTCCCAAGTTTGAGATATTCACCTGGAGAAACTCGTTCCCGCATTTAAAAATGACCTAAGCTAACTAGTCTCAGGATGAACTTCAAGTAACTCGTCCTATGTTTGAGATATCTCCTGAAGAAACTCATTCCAAGATTTAAAAACAACCTGAGGAAACTCGTCTCAAGATGAACTTGGTGTAACTCGTTCCATGTTTGAGATAATCACCTGGAGAAACTCGTTCCAGGATTTCAAAACAACCTGAGGAAACTCATCTCAGGATGAACTTGGGGTAACTCATCCCAAGTTTGCGATAATTACCTGGAGAAACTCGTTCCAGGATTTAAAAACAACTTGGGAAAACTCATCTCTAGATGAACTTGGGGTAACTCATCCCAAGTTTGAGATAATCACCTGGAGAAACTCGTTCCAGGATTTAAAAATGACTTGAGGTAGCTCGTCTCAGGATGAACTTGTGGTAACTCGTCCCAAGTTTGACATAATCACCTGGAGGAACACGTTCCAGGATTTATATATAACCTGAGGTAACTCATCTCAGCGTGAACTTGAGGTAACTCGTCCCAAGTTTGAGATAATCACCTGGAGAAACTCATTCAAGGATTTGAAAATTACTTGAAGCAGCTCATCTCAGGTTGAACTTGGGGTAACTCATCTCAAGTTTGAGATCATCACCTGGAGAAACTTGTTCCAGGATTTAAAAATCACCTAAGCTAACTCGTCTTAGCATGAACTTCAGGTAACTCGTCCCAAGTTTGAGATATCTCCTGCAGAAACTCGTTCCTAGATTTAAAAACAACCTGCGAAAACTCATCTCAGGATGAACTTCGGGTAACTCATCCTAAGTTTCACATAATCACCTGGAGAAACTCGTTTCAGGATTTACAGATAACCCTAGGTAACTTGTCTCATGGTGAACTGGAGGTAACTTGTCCCAAGTTTGAGATAATCGCCTGGAGAAACTCATTCCAGGATTTAAAGATGACTTGAGCTAACTCGTCTCAGGATGAACTTCAGGTAAGTCCTCCCAAGTTTGAGATATCTCTGGCAGAAACTCGTTCCTAGATTTAAAAACAACCTGCAAAAACTCGTCTTAGGATGAACTTTGGGAAACTCGTCCTAGGTTTGACATAATCAACTGGAGAAACTCGTTCCAGGATTTACAGATAACCTGAGGTAACTCGTCTCATGGTGAACTGGAGGTAACTCGTCCCAAGTTTTAGATAATCACCTGGAGAAAATCGTTCCAGGAATTACAGATAACCTAAGGTAACTCGCCTCAGGGTGAACTTGAGGTAACTCATCCTAAGTTTTCAATAATCACCAGGAGAAACTCGTTCCAGGATTTAAAAACGACCTGAGGTAGCTCGTCTCAGGATGAACTTGGGGTAACTTGTCCCAAGTTTGACATAATCACCTGGAGAAAGTCGTTCCAGGAATTATTAACGACCTGTGGTAGCTCATATCAGGATGAACTTGGGGTAATTCGTCCCAAGTTTGAGATAATCACCTAGAGAAAGTCATTCTAGGATTTAAAAAAGACTTGAGGTAACTCGTCTCAGGATGAACTTAGGGTAACTCTTCCCAAGTTTGAGATATCACCTGGAGAAACTCATTCTAGGAATTACCGATAACCTGAGGTAACTCGTCTCAGGGTGAACTTAAGGTAACTCATCCCAAGTTTCTGATAATCACATGGAGAAACTCATTCCAGGATTTAAAAATGACCAGAGGTAACTCGTCTCAGGATGAACTTGAGGTAATTCATCCCAAGTTTGAGATATCTCCTGGAGAAACTCGTTCTAGAATTTTAAGAACAACATAAGGTAACTTGTCTCAGGATGAACTTGTGGTAGCTCGTCCCATGTTTGAAATAATTACCTGGAGAAACTTGTTCCAAGATTTAAAGGCAACCTGAGGTAAATCGTCTCATATGAACTTGGGGTAACTCGTCCCACGTTTGAAATAATTACCTGGAGAAATTCGTTCCAGGATTTAAAAACAACTTGAGGTAACTCGTCTCAGGATGAAGTTGGGGTAACTCCTTCCAAGTTTGAGATAATCACCTGGAGAAACTCGTTCCAGGATTTTAAAAACAACCTGCGGTGACTCCTCCCAGCATGAACTTGGGGTAACTCGTCCCAAGTTTGAAATAATTACCTGGAGAAACTCATTCCAGGATTTAAAGGCAACCTGAGGTAACTCGCCTCAGGATGAACTTGGGGTAACTGGTCCCAAGTTTGAGATAATCACCTGGAGAAACTCGTTCCAGGATTCACAGATAACCTGAGGTAACTCGTCTCAGGGTGAACTTGAGGTAACTCATCCCAAGTTTGAGATAATAACCTGGAGAAACTCATTATAGGATTTAAAAATGACCTAAGCTAACTCGTCTCAAGATGAACTTCAGGTAACTCATCCCAAGTTTAAGATATCTCTGGCAGAAACTCGTTCCTAGATTTAAAAACAACCTGCAAAAACTCATCTCAGGATGAACTTTGGGTAACTCGTCCCAAGTTTGACATAATCACCTGGAGAAACTCATTCTAGGATTTACTGATAGCCTGAGGAAACTCATCTCAGGGGGAACTAGAGGTAACTCGTCCCAAGTTTGAGATAATCACCTGGAGAAACTCATTCAAGGATATAAAAACGACTTGAGGTAGCCCATCTCAGGATGAACTTAGGGTAACTCGTCCCAAGTTTGAGATATTCACTTGGAGAAACTCGTTCCCAGATTTAAAAATGACCTAAGGTAACTAGTCTCAGGATGAACTTCAGGTAACTCGTCCCAAGTTTGAGATATCTCCTAGAGAAACTCGTTTCAAGATTTAAAAACAACCTGAGGAAACTCGTCTCAGGATGAGCTTGGGGTAACTCATTCCAAGTTTGAGATATCTCCTAGAGAAACTCGTTCCAAGATTTAAAAACAACCTGAGGAAACTCATCTCAGGATGAGCTTAGGGTGACTCGTTCCAAGTTTGAGATAATCACCTGGAGAAACTCGTTCCAAGATTTAAAAACAACCTGAGGAAACTCGTCTCAGGATGAGCTTGGGGTAACTTGTTCCAAGTTTGAGATAATCACCTAGAGAAACTCATTCCAGGATTTTAATAACAACCTGAGGTAACTCGTCTCAGGATGAACTTGGGGTAACTCATCCCAAGTTTGAAATAATTACCTGGAGAAACTCATTCCAGGATTTAAGGGCAATCTGAGGTAACTCGTCTCAGGATGAACTTGGGGTAACTGGTCCCAAGTTTGAGATATTACCTGGAGAAACTCGTTCTTGGAATTGCAGATAACCTGAGGAAACTTATCTCAAGGAGAACTTAAGGTAACTCATCCCAAGTTTCTGATAATCACTAAGAGAAACTCATTGTAGGATTTAAAAATGACCTGAACTAGCTCGTCTCAAGATGAACTTGGGGTAACTCGTCCCATGTTTGAAATATCACCTGTAGAAAATCGTTCCAAGATTTAAAAACAACCTGAGGAAACTCGTCTCAGGATGAACTTGAGGTAACTAGTCCCAAGTTTGACCTGGAGAAACTCGTTCCAGGATTTCAAAACAACCTGAGGAAATTCGTCTCAGGATGAACTTGGGGTAACTCGTCCCAAGTTTGAGATATCACCTGCAGAAACTTATTCCAGGATTTAGAAACAACCTGAGGAAACTCATCTTAGGATGAACTTCGGGTAAATCGTTCCAAGTTTGAGATAATCACCGGCAGAAACTCGTTCTAGGATTTAAAAACAACCTGAGGAAACTTGTCTCAGGATGAAGTTGGGGTAACTCGTCCTAAGTTTGCAATAATTACCTGAAAAAATTCTTTCTAGGATTTAAAAACAACCTGAGAAACTCGTTCCCGAATTTAAAAATAAACTAAGGTAACTAGTCTCAGGATGAACTTTAGGAAACTCGTCCCAAGTTTGAGATAATCAACTGGAGAAACTCGTTTTAGGATTTAAAAATGACCTGAGGTAGCTCATCTCAGGTTGAACTTGGGGTAACTCATCCCAAGTTTGAGATAATCACCTAGAGAAACTCGTTCCAGGATTTAAAAATGACCTGAGGTAACTCGCCTCAGGATGAACATGGGGTAACTCATCCCAAGTTCGACATAATCTCCTGGAGGAACACGTTCCAAGATTTACAAAAAACCTGAGGTAACTCATATCAGCGTGAACTTGAGGAAACTCATCCCAAGTTTTAGATAATCACCTGGAGAAACTTGTTCAAGGATTTAAAAATTACCTGAGGCAGCTCATGTTAGGATGAACTTGCGGTAACTCGTCTCAAGTTTGAGATAATCACCTGGAGAAACTTGTTCCAGGATTTAAAAATTACCTAAGCTAACTCGTCTCAGCATGAACTTCAGGTAACTCATCCCAAGTTTGAGATATCTCCTATAGAAACTCGTTCCTAGATTTAAAAACAACCTGCGGAAACTCGTCTCAGGAAGAACTTCGGGTAACTCATCCCAAGTTTGACATAATCACCTAGAGAAACTCGCTCCAGAATTTACAGATAACCTGAGGAAACTCGTCTCATGGTGAACTGGAGTTAACTCATCCCAAGTTTGAGATAATTACCTGGAGAAACTCATTCCAAGATTTAAAAATGACCTGAGCTAATTCGTCTCAGGATGAACTTCAGGTAACTCGTCCCAAGTTTGAGATATCTTCGGCAGAAACTCGTTCCTAGATTGAAAAATAACCTACAAAAACTCGTCTCAGGATGAACTTCGGGTAACTCATCCCAAGTTTGACATAATGACCTGCAGAAACTCATTCCAGGACTTAAAGGCAACTTGAGCTCACTCATCTCAGGATGAACTTGGGGTAACTCAGCCCAAGTTTGAAACATTTACCAGGAGAAACTTGTTCAAGGATTTAAAGGCAACCTGGGAAAAGTCGTCCCAAGTTTAAGATAATCACTTGGAGAAACTCGTTCCAGGATTTACAGATAACCTGAGGTAACTCATCTCAGGGTGAACTTGAGGTAACTCGACCCAAGTTTTTGATAATCACTAGGAGAAACTCGTTCTAGGATTTAAAAATGACCTGAGGTAGCTCGAGTCACGAAGAACTTGGGGTAACTCACCCAAGTTTGAGATAATTACCTGGAGAAACTTGTTCCAGGATTTAAAAATGACCTGAGGTAACTCGTCTTAGGATGAAGTTAAGGTAACTCATCCCAAGTTTGAGATATCACCTGGAGAAAATTGTTCCAAGATTTAAAAACAACTTGAGGAAACTCGTCTAAGGATGAACTTGGGGTAACTCATCCCAAGTTTGACATAATCAACTGGAGAAACTCGTTCCAGGATTTAAAGGCAGCCTGAGGTAACTCGTCTCAGGATGAACTTAGGGTAACTCGTCCCAAGTTTGAGATATCACCTGGAGAAACTCATTCTAGAATTTTAAAAACAACCTGAGGTAACTTGTCTCAGGATGAACTTGGGGTAACTCGTCCCATGTTTGAAATAATTACCTGGACAAATTCATTCTAGGATTTGAAAACAGCCTGAGGTAACTCGTCTCAGGATGAACTTGGGGTAACTCCTCCCAAGTTTGAGATAATCCCTTGGAGAAAATCGTTCCAGGATTTTAAAAACAACCTGAGGTAACTACACCCAGCATGAACTTGCGGTAACTCATTACAACACCCATTCCAGGAATTAAAAGCAGCCTAACGTAACTCGTCTCAGGATGAACTTGGGGTAACTCATCCGAAGTTTGAGATAATCACCTGGAGAAACTCGTTCCAGGATTTTAAAAACAACCTGAGGTAACTCGTCTCAGGATGAACTTGGGGTAACTCGTCCCAAGTTTGAGATAATCACCTAGAGAAACTCGTTCCAGGATTTACAGATAACCTGAGGTAACTCGTCTCTAGGTGAACTTGAGGTAACTCGCCCTAAGTTTGAGATAATCACCTGGAGAAACTCATTCTATGATTTAAAAATGACCTGAGGTAGCTTGTCTCAAGATGAACTTGGGTTAACTCGACCCAAGATTGAGATAATCAACTGGAGATACTCATTCCAGGATTCAAAAATGACCCGAGGTAACTCGTCTCAGGATGAACTTGAGGAAACTCATCCCAAGTTAGAGATAATCAACTAGAGAAACTCATTCCAAGATTTAAAAACAACCTGAGGAAACTCGTCTTAGGATGAACTTGGGTTAACTCGTCCCAACTTTGACAAAATTACCTGGAGAAACTCGTTCTAGGATTTAAAAACAACCTAAGGAAACTCGTCTCAGGTTGAACATGGGGTAACTCGTCCCAAGTTTGAGATAATTACCTAGAGAAACTTGTTCCAGGATTTAAAAACAACCTGAGGTAACTCATGTCATGGTGAATTGAGGTAACTCGTCCTAGGTTTGAGATAATCACCTGGAGAAACTCGTTCCAGGATTTAAAAATGACTTGAGGTAGCTCGTCTCAGGATGAACTTGGGGTAACTCAACCCAAGTTTGAGATAATCAGCTAGAGAAACTCGTTCCAGGATTGAAAAAGGACCTAAGGTAACTCATCTCAGGATGAACATCAGGTAACTCATCCCAAGTTTGAGATATCTCCAAGACAAACTCTTTCCAAGATTCAAAAACAACTTGAGGAAACTTGTCTCAGGATGAACTTAGGTTAACTCGTCCCAAGTTTGACATAATCACTTGGAGAAACTCGTTCCAGGATTTAAAAACATCCTGAGGAAACTCGTCTCCAGATGAACATGGGGTAACTCGTCCCAAGTTTGAGATAATTACCTGGAAAAAGTCATTCCAGGATTTAAAAACAACCTAAGGAAACTCATCTCATGATGAACTTGGGGTAACTCGTCCCAAGTTTGAGATAATCACCTGGAGAAACTCATTCTAGGATTTTAAAAACAACCCGAGGAAACTCGTCTAAGGATGAACTTGGGGCAACTCGTCCCAAGTTTGAAATAATTTCCTGGAGAAAGTCGCTCCAAGATTTAAAGGCAACCTGAGGTAACTCGTCTAAGGATGAACTTGGGGTAACTCGTCCCAAGTTTGAAATAATTACCTAGAGAAAGTCGTTCCAGGATTTAAAGGCAACCAGAGGTAACTCGTCTCAGGATGAACTTGAGGTAACTCGTCCCAAGTTTGAGATAATCTCCCGGAGAAACTCGTTCCAGGATTTAAAAATAACATGAGGTAACTCATCTCAAGATGAACTTAAAGTAACTCATCCCAAGTTTGAGATATCTCTTGGAGAAACTTGTTCCAAGATTTAAAAATAACATGAACAAACTCATCTTAGGATGTACTTGGGGTAACCATCCCAAGTTTGACATAATCACCTGGAGAGACTCGTTCCAGGATTTACAGATAACCTGAGGTAACTCGTGTCATGGTGAATTGAGGTAACTCATCCTAGGTTTGAGATAATCACCGAGAGAAACTCGTTCCAGGATTTAAAAATGACTTGAGGTAGCTCGTCTCAGGATGAACTTGGGGTAAGGACCCAAGTTTGAGATAATCACCTAAAGAAACTCGTTCTAGGATTGAAAAACGACCTGAGGTAACTCGTCTCAGGATGAACATCAGGTAACTCATCCCAAGTTTGAGATATCTCTAGGACAAACTCTTTCCAAGATTTAAAAACAACTTGAGGAAACTCATCTCAGGATGAACTTGGGTTAACTCGTCCCAAGTTTGACACAATCACTTGGAGAAACTCGTTCCAGGATTTAAAAACATCCTGAGGAAACTCATCTCCAGATGAACATGGGGTAACTCGTCCCAAGTTTGAGATAATTACCTGGAGAAAGTCATTCCAGGATTTAAAAACAACCTAAGGAAACTCATCTCATGATGAACTTGGGGTAACTCATCCCAAGTTTGAGATAATCACCTGGAGAAACTCATTCCAGGATTTTAAAAACAACCCGAGGTAACTCGTCTAAGGATGAACTTGGGGCAACTCATCCCAAGTTTGAAATAATTTCCTGGAGAAAGTCGCTCCAAGATTTAAAGGCAACCTGAGGTAACTCGTCTCAGGATGAACTTGGAGTAACTCGTCCCAAGTTTTACAGATAACCTGAGGTAACTCGTCTCTGGGTGCACTTGAGGTAACTCGTCCCATGTTTGAGATAATCACCTGGAGAAACTCGTTCTATGATTTAAAAATGACCTGATGTAGCTTGTCTTAGGATGAACTTGGGGTAACTCGTCCCAAGTTTGAGATAATCAACTGGAGGAACTTGTTCCAGGATTCAAAAATGACCTGAGGAAACTCATCTCAGGATGAACTTGAGGAAACACATCCCGAGTTAGAGATGATCACCTAGAGAAACTCATTCCAGGATTTAAAAACAACCTGAGGAAACTCATCTTAGGATGAACTTGGGTTAACTCGTCCCAACTTTGACATAATTAACTAGAGAAACTCATTCCAGGATTTAAAAATAACCTGAGGAAACTCATCTCAGGTTGAACATGGGGTAACTCGTCCCAAGTTTGAGATAATTACCTGGAGAAACTTGTTCCAGGATTTAAAAACAACCTGAGGAAACTCATCTCAGGATGAACTTGGGTAACCCATCCCTAGTTTGAGATAATCTCCTGGAGAAACTCGTTCCAGGATTTTAAAACCAACCTGAGGTAACTCGTCTAAGGATGAACTTGGGGTAACTCGTCCCAAATTTGAAATAATTACCTGGAGAAAGTCATTCTAGGATTTAAAGGCAACCTGAGGTAACTTGTCTCTGGATGAAGTTGGGGTAACTCGACCTAGGTTTGAGATAATCACCTGCAGAAACTCTTTCCAGGATTTAAAAATGACCTGAGGTAGCTCGTCTCAGGATGAACTTGGCGTAACTCATCCCAAGTTTGAGATAATCACCTAGAGAAACTCATTCCAGGATTTAAAAATGACCTAAGCTAACTCGTCTTAAGTTGAACTTCAGGTAACTCGTCCCAGGTTTGAGATATCTCCAGGAAAAACTCGTTCCAAGATTTAAAAACAACTTGAGGAAACTCGTCTCTGGATGAAGTTGGGTTAACTCGTCCTAAGTTTGACATAATCACTTGGAGAAACTCGTTCCAGGATTTAAAAACAGCCTGAGGAAACTCGTCTTCGGGTGAACATGGGGTAACTCATCCCAAGTTTGACATAATTACCTGGAGAAACTCGTTCCAGGATTTAAAAACAACCTGAGGAAACTCGTCTCGGGATGAACTTGGGTTAACTCATCCCAAGCTTGAGATAATCACCTGCAGAAACTCGTTCCAGGATTTTAAAAACAACCTGAGGAAACTCATCTAAGGATGAACTTTGGGTGACTCGTCCCAAGTTTGAGATAATCACCTAGAGAAACTCATTCTAGGATTTTAAAAACAACCTGAGGTAACTTGTCTAAGGATAGACTTGGGGTTACTGGTCCCAAGTTTGAATTAATTTCCTGGAGAAAGTCATTCCAGGATTTAAAGGCAACCTGAGGTAACTCGACTCAGGATGAACTTGGGGTAACCCGTCCCAAGTTTCAGATAATCACCTGGAGAAACTCATTCCAAGATTTACAGATAACCTGAGGTTACTCGTCCCTGGGAGATTTTGAGGTAACTCATCACAAGTTTGAGATAATCACCTGGAGAAACTTGTTCCAGGATTTAAAAATGACCTGAGGTAACTCGTCTCAGGATCACCTTTAGGTAACTCGTCCCAAGCTTGACATAATCATCTGGAGAAACTCGTTCCAGGATTTACAGATAACTTGAGGTAACTTGCCTCATGGTGAACTTGAGGTAACTCGTCCTAGGATTGAGATAATCACCTAGAGAAACTCGTTCTAGGATTTAAAAACGACCAGAAGTAGTCGTCTCAGGATGAACTTGGGGTAGCTCGTCCCAAGTTTCAGATAATCACCTGGAGAAAGTCGTTCCAGGATTGAAAAATGACCTGAGGTAACTCGTCTCAAGATAAACATCAGGTAACTCGTCCCAAGTTTGAGATATCTCCAGGACAAACTCTTTCCAAGACTTAAAAATAACTTGAGGAAACTCATCTCAGGATGAACTTGGGTTAACTCATCCCAAGTTTGACATAATCACCTAGAGAAACTCGTTCCAGGATTTAAAAACATACTAAGGAAACTCGTCTCCGGATGAACATGTGGAAACTCGTCCCAAGTTTGAGATAATTACTAGGAGAAAGTCGTTCCAGGATTTAAAAACAACCTGAGGTAAGTCGTCTAAGGATGAACTTGTGGCAACTCGTCCCAATTTTGAAATAATTTCCTGGAGAAAGTCATTCCAGGATGTAAAGGTGACCTGAGGTAACTCATCTCAGTATGAACTTGGGGTAACTCGTCCCAAGTTTGAGATAATCACCAGGACAAACTCGTTCCAGGATGTATAGATAACCTGAGGTAACTCGTCTCTGGGTGAACTTGAGGTAACTCGTCCTATGTTTGAGATAATCACCTGGAGAAACTCGTTCTATGATTTAAAAATGACCTGAGGTAGCTTGTGTCAGGATGAACTTGGGACAACTTCTCCCAAGTTCGAGATAATCACCTGGAGAAACTCGATCCAGGATTCAAAAATGACCTGAGGTAACTCGTCTCAGGATGAACTTGAGGTAACTCATCCCAAGATAGAAATAATCACCTAGAGAAACTCGTTCCAAGATTTAAAAGCAACCTCAGGAAACTCGTCTCAGGATGAACTTGGGTTAACTCGTCCCAACTTTGACATAATTACTTGGAGAAACTTGTTCCAAGATTTAAAAACAACCTGAGGAAACTCGTCTCAGGGTGAACATGGGATAACTCGTCCCATGTTTGAGATAATTACCTGGAAAAACTTGTTCCAGGATTTAAAAACAACCTGAGGAAACTCATCTCAGGATGAACTTGGGTTAACCCGTCCCTAGTTTAAGAAAATCTCCTGGAGAAACTCATTCCAGGATTTTAAAAACAACCTGAGGTAACTCATCTCAGGATGAACTTCAAGTAACTTACCCCAAGTTTGAGATATCTCCTGGAGAAACTCATTCCAAGATTTAAAAATAACATGAACAAACTCGTCTTAGGATGTACTTAGGGTAACTCGTCCCAAGTTTGACATAATCACCTGGAGAGACTCATTCCAGGATTTACAGATAACCTGAGGCAACTCGTCTCATGGTGAATTGAGGTAACTCGTCCTAGGTTTGAGATAATCACCTGGAGAAACTCGTTCCAGGATTTAAAAATGACTTGAGGTAGCTCGTCTCAGGATGAACTTGGGGTAACTCGTCCCAAGTTTGAGATAATCACCTAGAGAAACTCGTTCCAGGATTTAAAAATGACCTGAGCTAACTCGTCTTAGGATGAACTTCAGGTAAATCGTCCCAAGTTTGAGATAATTACCTGGAGAAACTCGTTCCAGGATTTGAAAACAACCTGAGGAAACTCGTCTCGGGACGAACTTGGGGTAACTCGTCCCAAGTTTGAGATAATCACCTGGAGAAAATCGTTCCAGGATTTTAAAAACAACCTGGGGAAACTCATCTAAGGATGAACTTGGGGTGACTCGTCCCAAGTTTGAGGTAATCACCTAGAGAAACTCGTTCCGACATTTTAAAAACAACCTGAGGTAACTCGTCTAAGGATGGATTTGGGGTAACTCATCCCAAGTTTGAAATAATTTCCTGGAGAAAGTCGTTCCAGGATTTAAAGGCAACCTGAGGTAACTCGACTCAGGATGAACTTGGGGTAACCCATCCCAAGTTTGAGATAATCACCTGGAGAAACTCGTTTCAGGATTTACAGATAACCTGAGGTAACTCGTCTTTGGGAGAACTTGAGGTAACTCGTCCCAAGTTTGAGATAATCGCCTGGAGAAACTCATTCCAGGATTTAAAAATAACCTGAGGTAACTGGTCTTCGGAAGACCTTTAGGTAACTCGTCACAAGTTTGACATAATCACCTGGAGAAACCCATTCTAGGATTTGCAGATAACCTGAGGTAACTCGTCTTTTGGTGAACTTGAGGTAACTCGTCCTAGATTTGAGATAATCAACTGGAGAAACTCATTCCAGGATTTAAAAATGACTAGAAGTAGCTTGTCTCAGGATGAACTTGGGTAGCTCATCCCAAGTTTGAGATAATCACCTGGACAAACTCGTTCCAGGATTGAAAAATGACCTGAGGTAACTCGCGTCAGGATGAACATCAGGTAACTCATCCCAAGTTTGAGATATCTCCAGGAGAAACTCTTTCCAAGATTTAAAAATAACTTGAGGAAACTCGTCTTAGGATGATCTTGGGTTAACTCGTCTCAAGTTTGACATAATCACTTGGAGAAACTGGTTCCAAGATTTAAAAACATCCTAAGGAAACTCGTCTCCAAATGAACATGGGGTAACTCATCCCAAATTTGAGATAATTACCTAGAGAAAGTCATTTCAGGATTTAAAAACAACCTAAGGAAACTCATCTCAGGATGAACTTGGGGTAACTCGTCCCAAGTTTGAGATAATCACCTGGAGAAAACCATTCCAGGATTTTAAAAACAACCTGAGGTAACTCATCTAAGGATGAACTTGGGGCAACTCGTCCCAAGTATGAAAAAATTTCCAGGAGAAAGTCGTTCCAGGATTTAAAGGCAACCTGAGGTAATTCGCCTCAGGATGAACTTGGGGTAACTAGTCCCAAGTTTGAGGTAATCACCTGGAAAAGCTCGTTCCAAGATTTACAGATAACCTGAGGTAACTCGTCTCTGGGTGAACTTGAGGTAACTCGTCCCAAGTTTGAGATAATCACCTGGAGAAACTCGTTCTATGATTTAAAAATGACCTGAGCTAGCTTGTCTCAGGATGAACTTGGGGTAACTTGTCCCACGTTTGAGATAATCACCTGGAGAAACTCGTTCCAGGATTCAAAAATGACTTGAGGAAACTCATCTCAGGATGAACTTGAGGAAACTCATCCCAGGTTAGAGATAATCACCTAGAGAAACTCGTTCCAAGATTTAAAAACAACTTGAGGAAACTCGTCTCAGGATGAACTTGGGTTAACTCGTCCCAACTTTGACATAATTACCTGGAGAAACTCGTTCCAGGATTTAAAAATAACCTGAGGAAACTCGTCTCAGGTTGAACATGGGGTAACTCATCCCAAGTTTGAGATAATTACCTGGAGAAACTTGTTCCAGGATTTAAAAACAACCTGAGGAAACTCATCTTAGGTTGAACTTGGGGTAACCCGTCCCTAGTTTGAGATAATCTCCTGGAGAAACTCATTCCAGGATTTTAAAAACAACCTGAGGTAACTCATCTCAGGATGAACTTCAAGTAACTCATCCCAAGTTTGAGATATCTCCTAGAGAAACTCGTTCCAAGATTTAAAAATAACATGAACAAACTCGTCTTAGGATGTACTTGGGGTAACTCGTCCCAAGTTTGACATAATCACCTGGAGAGACTCGTTGCAGGATTTACAGATAACCTGAGGTAACTCATCTCATGGTGAATTGAGGTAACTCGTCCTAGGATTGAGATAATCACCAGGAGAAACTCGTTCCAGGATTTAAAAACGACCAAAAGTAGCTCGTCTCAGGATGAACGTATCCCAAGTTTAAGATAATCACCTGGAGAAACTCGTTCCAGGATTTACAGATAACCTGAGGTAACTCGTCTTTGGGAGAACTTGAGGTAACTCGTCCCAAGTTTAAGATAATCACCTGGAGAAACTCGTTCCAGGATTTAAAAATGACCTGAGGAAACTGGTCTTAGGATGACCTTTAGGTAACTTATCCCAAGTTTGACATAATCACCTGGAGAAACTCGTTCCAGGATTTGCAGATAACCTGAGGTAACTCGTCTTGTGGTGAACTTGAGGTAACTCATCCTAGATTTGAGATAATCACCTGGAGAAACTCATTCCAGGATTTAAAAATGACCAGAAGTAGCTTGTCTCAGGATGAACTTGGGTAGCTCGTCCCAAATTTGAGATAAACACCTGGAGAAACTCGTTCAAGGATTGAAAAATGACCTGAGGTAACTCGTGTTAGGATGAACATCAGGTAACTCGTCCCAAGTTTGAGATATCTCCAGGAGAAACTCTTTCCAAGATTTAAAAATAACTTGAGGAAACTCGTCTCAGGATGAACTTGGGTTAACTCGTCCCAAGTTTGACATAATCACCTAGAGAAACTCGTTCCAGGATTTAAAAACATACAAAGGAAACTCTTCTCCGGATGAACATGGGGAAACTCGTCCCAAGTTTGAGATAATTACCTGGAGAAAGTCGTTCCAGGATTTAAAAACAACCTAAGGAAACTCATCTCAGGATGAACTTGGGGTAACTCGTCCCAAGTTTGAGATAATCACCTGGAGAAACTCATTCAAGGATTTTAAAAACAACCTGAGGTAACTCATCTAAGGATGAACTTGGGGCAACTCATCCCAAGTATGAAATAATTTCCTAGAGAAAGTCGTTCCAGGATTTAAAAACAAACTAAGGTAACTCGTCTCAGGATGAACTTGGGGTAACTCCTCCCAAGTTTAAGATAATCACCTGGAGATACTCATTCCAGGATTTTAAAAACAACCTGAGGTAACTTCTCCCAGCATGAACTTGGGGTAACTCGACCCAAGTTTGAAATAATTACCTGGAGAAACTCGTTCTAGGATTTAAAGGCAACCTGAGCTAACTCGTCTCAGGATGAACTTGTGGTAACTCATCCCAAGTTTGAAATAATTACCTGGAAAAACTCGTTCCAGGATTTAAAGGCAACCTGAGATAACTCGTCTGAAGTTTGAGATAATCACATGGAGAAACTCGTTCCAAGATTTATAGATAACCTGAGGTAACTCGTCTCAGGGTGAACTTGAGGTAACACATCCCAAGTTTCAAATAATCACCAGGAGAAACTCGTTCCAGGGTTTAAAAATGACCTAAGCAGCTCGTCTTAGGATGAACTTGGGGTAACTCGTCCCAAGTTTGAGACAATCACCAAGAGAAACTCGTTCCAGGATTTAAAAATGCCCAGAGGTAACTCGTCTAAGGATGAACTTGGGGTAACTCGTACCAAGTTTGAGATATCACCTGGAGAAACTTGTTCCAGGAATTACAGATAACCTGAGGTAACTCGTCTCAGGGTGAACTTGAGGTAACTCGTCCCAAATTTTCGATAATTAGCGGGAGAAACTCCTTCCAAGATTTAAAAATGACCTAAGGTAGCTTGTCGCAGGATGAACTTGGGGTAACTCATCCCAAGTTTGAGATAATCACCTGGAGAAACTCGTTCTAGAATTTTAAAAACAACATGAGGTCACTTGTCTCAGGATGAATTTGTGATAACTTGTCCCATGTTTGAAATAACTACCTAAAGAAACTCGTTCCAGGATTTAAAAACAAATTGAGGTAACTTGTCTCAGGATGAACTTGGGGTAACGCCTCCAAGTTTAAGATAATCACCTGGAAAAACTCGTTCCAAGATTTTAAAAACAACCTGAGGTAACTCGTCCCAACTTTGAAATAATTTCCTGGAGAAAGACGTTCCTGGATTTAAAGGCAACCTGAGGTAACTCATCTCAGGATGAACTTGGGGTAACTCGCCCCAAGTTTGACATAATCACCTAGAGAAACTAGTTCCAGGATTTAA
The DNA here is from genome assembly GCA_037013595.1 of Dicorynia guianensis. NCBI lineage: Eukaryota > Viridiplantae > Streptophyta > Magnoliopsida > Fabales > Fabaceae > Dicorynia > Dicorynia guianensis. The sequence continues at coordinate 16,709,918 of JASUAB010000007.1, forward strand.
AAATGACCTGACGAAACTCGTCTTAGGATGAACTTAGGGTAACTCATCCCAAGTTTCAGATAATCACCAGGAGAAACTCATTCCAGGGTTTAAAAATGTCCTGAGGCAGCTCGTCTCAAGATGAACTTGGGGTAACTCGTCCCAAGTTTGAGACAATCACCTAGAGAAACTCGTTCTAGGATTTAAAAATGACTTGAGGTAACTCATTTGAGGATGAACTTAGGGTAACTCATCCCAAGTTTGAGATATCACCTAGAGAAACTCATTCCAGGATTTACAGATAACTTGAGGTAACTCATCTTAGGGTGAACTTGAGGTAACTCATCCCAAGTTTTCGATAATCTGCAGGAGAAACTCGTTCCAGGATTTAAAAATGACCTGAGGTAGCTCGTCTCAGGATGAACTTGGGGTAACTCGAACCAAGTTTGAGAAAATTACCTGGAGAAACTTGTTCCAGGATTTAAAAATGACCTGAGGTAACTCGTCTAAGGATGGACTTGGGGTAACTCATCCCAAGTTTGACATAATCTCCTGGAGAAAGTCGTTCAAGGATTTAAAAACAACCTGAGGAAATTTGTCTCAGGATGAACTTGGGATAACTCGTCCTAAGTTTAAGATATCACATGGAGAAACTCATTCCAGGATTTAAAAACAACCTGAGGAAACTCGTCTCAAGATGAACTTGGGGTAACTCGTTCCAAGTTTCAGATAATTACCTTGAGAAACCTGTTCTAGGATTTAAAAACAACCTGATGAAACTCATCTCAGAATAAACTTGGGGTAACTCATCCCAAGTTTGAAATAATTACCTAGAGAAACTCGTTCCAGGATTTAAAGGCAACCTGAGGTAACTCGTCTCATATGAAGTTAGGGTAACTTGTCCCAAGTTTGAGATATTCACCTGGAGAAACGCGTTCCAGGATTGATAGATAACCTGAGGTAGCTCCTCTCAGGTTGAAATTGAGGTAACTCCTTCCTTGTTTGAGATAATCACCCGGAGAAAGTCATTCCAGGATTTAAAAATGACCTGAGGTAGGTCATCTCAGGATGAACTTGGGGTAACATGTCCCAAGTTGGAGATAATCACCTAGAGAAACTCATTTCGGGATTTAAAAATGACCTAAGGTAGCTCATCTCAGGATGAATGTAGGGTAACTAGTACCAACTTTGAGATAATCACCTGGAGAAACTCGTTCAAGGATTTAAAAATGACCTGAGGCAGCTCGTCTCAGGATGAACTTCGGGTAACTTGTCCCAAGTTTGAGATAATCATCCAAAGAAACTCGTTCCAGGATTTAAAAATAACCTGAGAAAACTTGTCTCAGGATGAACGTGGGGTAACTCATCCCAAGTTTCAAATAATTTCCTGGAGAAAGTTGTTCCAGGATATAAAGGCAACCTGAGGTAACTCTTCTCAGGATGAACTTGGGGTAACTCGTCCCAAGTTTGAGATAATCTACTGGAGAAACTCGTTCCACGATTTAAAAATGAGTTGAGGTAACACGTCTCAGGATGAACTTGAGGTCACTCATCCCAAGTTTGAGATATCACCTGGAGAAACTGGTTCTAGAATTTTAAAAACAACCGAGGTGACTTGTCTCAGGATGATCTTGGGGTAACTCGTCCCATGTTTGAAATAATTGCCTGGAAAAACTCATTCCAGCATTTAAAAACAACCTGAGGTAACTCGTCTTAGGATGAACTTGGGGTAACTCCTCCCAAGTTTGAGATAATCACTTGGAGAAACTTGTTCCAAGATTTTAAAAACAACCTACAGTAACTCCATCCAGCATGAACTTGGGGTAACTCATCCCAAGTTTGATATTATTATCGGGAGAAAGTCGTTCCAGGATTTAAAGGCAGCCTGAGGTAACTCATCTCAGAATGAACTTGGGGTCACTTGTCCGAAGTTTGAGATAATCACCTAGAGAAACTCATTCCAAGAATTTAAAAACAACCTGAGGTAACTCGTCTCAGGGTGAACTTGGGGTAACTCATTCCAAGTTTGAGATAATTACCTGGAGAAACTCATTGTAGGATTTAAGGGCAACCTGACGTAACTCATCCCAAGTTTGAGATAATCACCTGGGGAAACTCGTTCCAGGATTTACAGATAACCTGAGATAACTCGTCTCTGGGTGAACTTGAGATAACGCATCCCAAGTTTGAGATAATCATCTGGAGAAACTCATTCCAGAATTTAAAAATGACCTAAGGTAACTCGTCTCAGGATGAACTTTAGGTAACTCATCCAAAGTTTGAGATATCTCCTGGAGAAACTTGTTCAAAGATTTAAAAACAACCTAAGGAAACTCGTCTCAGATGAGTTTGAAGTAACCATTCGAAGTTTGACATAATCACCTGGAGAAACTCAATCCAGGATTTAAAAACACCCTGAGGAAACTCTTCTCAGGATGAAAGTTGTGTAACTTGTCCCAAGTTTGAGATAATTACCTAGAGAAACTCGTTCTAGGATTTAAAAACACCCTGAGGAAACTTGTCTCAGGATGAACTTAGGGTAACTCGTCCCATGTTTGACATAATCACCTGGAGAAACTCGTTCTTGGATTTAAAAATGACCTGAGGTAGCACGTCTCAGGATGAACTTGGGGTAACTCGTCCCAAGTTTGAGATAATCACCTGGAGAAACACATTCCAAGATTTAAAAATGACCTGAGGTAACTCATCTCAGGATGAACTTCAGGTAACTCGACCCAAGTTTGAGATATCTCCTAGAGAAACTCGTTCTTGGATTTTAAAAACAAGCTTAGGTAACTCGTCTAAGGATGAGCTAGGGGTAACTCGTGCCAAGTTTGAAATAATTTCTTGGAGAAAGTCGTCCAAGGATTTAAAGGCATCCTGAGGTACCTCATCTCAGGATGAACTTGGGCTAACTCATCCCAAGTTTGAGATAATCACCTAGAGAAACTCGTTCTAGGATTTACAGATAACCTGAGGTAACTCATCTTTGGGTGAACTTGAGGTAACTCATCCCAAGTTTGAGATAATCACCTAGAGAAATTCATTCTAGGATTTAAATATGACCTGAGGTAGCTCATCTCAAGATGAAGTTGGGATAACTCATCCCAAGTTTGAGATATCTCCTAGAGAAACTCATTCTAAGAATTAAAAACAACCTAAGAAAACTCGTCTGAGGATGAACTTGGGGTAACTCATCCCAAGTTTGAAATAATTACCTGGAGAAACTCATTCCAGGATTTAAAAACGACCTGAGGAAACTCATCTCAAGATGAACTTGGGGTAACTCCTCCCAAGTTTGAGATAATCACTGGGAGAAACTCGTTCTAGAATTTAAAAATGATCTGAGGCAGCTCATCTCGGGATGAACATGGGGTAACTCTTCCCAAGTTTGAGATAATCAACTAAAGCAACTTGTTCCAGGATTTAAAAATGACCTAACATAACTTGTCTCATGATGAACTTCAAGTAACTCGTCCCAAGTTTGAGATATCTCCTAAAGAAACTTATTCCAAGATTTAAAAATAACCTGCAAAAACTCATCTCAGGATGAACTTGCGGTAACTTGTCCCAAGTTTGGCATCATCACCTGGAGAGAGTCGTTCTAGGATTTAAAAATGACCTAAGGTAGCTCATCTCAGGATGAACTTGGGGTAACTCATCCCAAGTTTGAGATAATCACCTAGAGAAACTCGTTCTAGGATTTACAGATAACCGAGGTAACTCATCTTTGGGTGAACTTGAGGTAACTCATCCCAAGTTTGAGATAATCACCTAGAGAAACTCGTTCTAGGATTTAAATATGACCTGAGGTAGCTCGTCTCAGGTGAAGTTGGGATAACTCATCCCAAGTTTGAGATATCTCCTGGAGAAACTCGTTCCAAGAATTAAAAAACAACCTGAGGTAACTCGTCTAAGGATGAACTTGGGGTAACTCATCCCAAGTTTGAAATAATTACCTGGAGAAACTCATTCTAGGATTTAAAAACACCTAAGGAAATTCATCTCAAGATGAACTTGGGGTAACTCCTCCCAAGTTTGAGATAATCACCGGGAGAAACTCGTTGTAGAATTTAAAAACGACCTGAGGCAGCTCATCTCAGGATGAACTTGGGGTAACTCTTCCCAAGTTTGAGATAATCAACTGAAGCAACTCATTCCAGGATTTAAAAATGACCTGACATAACTCGTCTCATGATGAACTTCAAGTAACTCGTCCCAAGTTTGAGATATCTCCCAAAGAAACTTATTCCAAGATTTAAAAACAACCTGCAAAAACTCGTCTCAGGATGAACTTGCGGTAACTTGTCCCAAGTTTGACATAATCTCCTGGAGAAAGTTGTTCAAGGATTTAAAAACAACCTGAGGAAATTTGTCTCAAGATGAACTTGGGATAACTCGTCCTAAGTTTAAGATATCACTTGGAGAAACTCATTCCAGGATTTAAAAACAACCTGAGGAAACTCGTCTCAAGATGAACTTGGGGTAACTCGTTCCAAGTTTCAGATAATTACCTAGAGAAACCCGTTCTAGGATTTAAAAACAACCTGACGAAACTCATCTCAGAATAAACTTGGGGTAACTCATCCCAAGTTTGAAATAATTACCTGGAGAAACTAATTCCAGGATTTAAAGGCAACCTGAGGTAACTCGTCTCATATGAAGTTGGGGTAACTCGTCCCAAGTTTGAGATATTCACCAGGAGAAACGCGTTCCAGGATTGACAGATAACCTGAGGTAGCTCGTCTCAGGTTGAAATTGAGGTAACTCCTTCCATGTTTGAGATAATCACCCGGAGAAAGTCATTCAAGGATTTAAAAATGACCTGAGGTAGGTCATTTCAGGATGAACTTGGGGTAACTTGTCCCAAGTTTGAGATAATCACCTAGAGAAACTCATTCCAAGAATTTAAAAACAACCTGAGGTAACTCGTCTCAGGATGATGTTGGGGTAACTCGTCCCATGTTTGAAATAATTGCCTGGAAAAACTCATTCCAGGATTTAAAAACAACCTGAGGTAACTCGTCTTAGGATGAACTTAGGGTAACTCCTCCCAATTTGAGATAATCACTTGGAGAAACTTGTTCCAAGATTTTAAAAACAACCTGAAGTAACTCCATCTAGCATGAACTTGGGGTAACTCATCCCAAGTTTGATATTATTACCGGGAGAAAGTCGTTCCAGGATTTAAAAGCAGCCTGAGGTAACTCGTCTCAGAATGAACTTGGGGTAACTCATCCGAAGTTTGAGATAATCACCTAGAGAAACTCATTCCAAGAATTTAAAAACAACCTGAGGTAACTCGTCTCAGGATGAACTTGGGGTAACTCATCCCAAGTTTGAGATAATTACCTGGAGAAAATCGTTCTAGGATTTAAGGGCAACCTGACATAACTCGTCCCAAGTTTGAGATAATCACCTGGGGAAACTCGTTCCAGGATTTACAGATAACCTGAGATAACTCGTCTCAGGGTGAACTTGAGGTAACGTATCCCAAGTTTGAGATAATCATCTGGAGAAGCTCATTCCAGGATTTAAAAATGACCTAAGGTAACCCGTCTCAGGATGAACTTTAGGTAACTCATCCGAAGTTTGGGATATCTCCTGGAGAAATTTGTTCGAAGATTTAAAAACAACCTGAGGAAACTAGTTTCAGATGAGTTTGGAGTAACCATTCGAAGTTTGACATAATCACCTGGAGAAACTCAATCCAGGATTTAAAAACACCCTGAGGAAACTCTTCTCAGGATGAACGTTGTGTAACTCGTCCCAAGTTTGAGATAATTACCTAGAGAAACTCGTTCTAGGATTTAAAAACACCCTGAGGAAACTTGTCTCAGGATGAACTTAGGGTAACTCATCCCATGTTTGACATAATCACCTGGAGAAACTCGTTCTTGGATTTAAAAATGACCTGAGGTAGCACGTCTCAGGATGAACTTGGGGTAACTCGTCCCAAGTTTGAGATAATCACCTGGAGAAACACATTCCAAGATTTAAAAATGACCTGAGGTAACTCATCTCAGGATGAACTCTAGGTAACTCGACCCAAGTTTGAGATATCTCCCGGAGAAACTCGTTCTTGGATTTTAAAAACAAGCTTAGGTAACTCGTCTAAGGATGAGCTAGGGGTAACTCGTGCCAAGTTTGAAATAATTTCTTGGAGAAAGTCGTTCAAGGATTTAAAGGCATCCTGAGGTAACTCATCTCAGGATGAACTTGGGGTAACTCATCCCAAGTTTGAGATAATCACCTAGAGAAACTCGTTCTAGGATTTACAGATAACCTGAGGTAACTCGTCTTTGGGTGAACTTGAGGTAACTCATCCCAAGTTTGAGATAGTCACCTAGAGAAACTCGTTCTAGGATTTAAATATGACCTGAGGTAGCTCGTCTCAGGTGAAGTTGGGATAACTCTTCCCAAGTTTGAGATATCTCCTGGAGAAACTCATTCCAAGAATTAAAAACAACCTAAGAAAACTCGTCTCAAGATGAACTTGGGGTAACTCATCCCAAGTTTGAAATAATTACCTGGAAAAACTCATTCCAGGATTTAAAAATAACCTGAGGAAACTCATCTCAAGATGAACTTGGGGTAACTCCCCCAAGTTTGAGATAATCACTGGGAGAAACTCGTTTTAGAATTTAAAAACAACCTGAGGCAGCTCATCTCGGGATGAACTTGGGGTAACTCTTCCCAAGTTTGAGATAATCAACTGAAGCAACTCGTTCCAGGATTTAAAAATGACCTGACATAACTCGACTCATGATGAACTTCAAGTAACTCGTCCCAAGTTTGAGATATCTCCTAAAGAAACTTATTCCAAGATTTAAAAACAACCTGCAAAAACTCGTCTCAGGATGAACTTGCGGTAACTTGTCCCAAGTTTGACATAATCACCTGGAGAGAGTCGTTCTAGGATTTAAAAATGACCTGAGGTAGCTCATCTCAGGATGAACTTGAGGTAACTCATCCCTAGTTTGACATAATCACCTGGAGAAACACGTTCCAGGATTTAAAAATGACCTGAGGTAACTTGTCTCAGGATAAACTTCAGGTAATTCAACCCAAGTTTGAGATATCTCCTGGAGAAACTAGTTCTAGGATTTAAAAACAACCTGAGGAAACTTGTCTCAGGATGAGCTTGGGGTAACTCATCCCAAGTTTGAGATAATCAACTTGAGAAACTCGTTCTAGGATTTTAAAAACAACCTGAGGTAACTCGTCTAAGGATGAACTTGGGGTAACTCGTCCCAAGTTTGAAATAACTTCCTGGAGAAAGTCGATCCAGGATTTAAAGGCATACTGAGGTAACTCATCTGAGGATGGACTTGGGGTAACTCATCCCAAGTTTGAGATAATCACCTGGAGAAACTCGTTCTAGGATTTAAGGGCAACCTGACGTAACTTGTCCCAAGTTTGAGATAATCACCTGTGGAAATTCTTTCCAGAATTTACAGATAACTTGAGATAACTCGTCTCAGGGTGAACTTGAGGTAACGCATCCCAAGTTTGAGATAATCATCTGGAGAAACTTGTTCCAGGATTTAAAAATGACCTGAGATAACTCGCCTCAGGATGAATTTTAGGTATCTCATCCGAAGTTTGAGATATCTCCTGGAGAAACTTGTTCAAAGATTTAAAAACAACCTGAGGAAACTCGTCTCAGATGAGTTTGGGGTAACCATCTGAAGTTTGACATAATCACCTGGAGAAACTCAATCCAGGATTTAAAAACACCCTAAGGAAACTCTTCCCAGGATGAATGTTGTGTAACTCGTCCCAAGTTTGAGATAATTACCTAGAGAAACTCGTTCTAGGATTTAAAAACACCCTGAGGAAAGTTGTCTCAGGATGAACTTAGGGTAACTCATCCCATGTTTGACATAATCACCTGGAGAAACTCGTTCTTGCATTTAAAAATGACCTGAGGTAGCACGTCTCAGGATGAACTTGGGGTAACTCGTCCCAAGTTTGAGATAATCACCTGGAGAAACACGTTCCAAGATTTAAAAATAACCTGAGGTAACTCATCTCAGGATGAACTTCAGGTAACTGGACCCAAGTTTGAGATATCTCCTGGAGAAACTCATTCTTGGATTTTAAAAACAAGTTTAAGTAACTCATCTAAAGATGAGCTAAGGGTAACTCGTGCCAAGTTTGAAATAATTTCCTGGAGAAAGTCGTTCAAGGATTTAAAGGCATCCTGAGGTAACTCATCTTAGGATGAACTTGGGATAACTGATCCCAAGTTTGAGATAATCACCTAGAGAAACTCATTCTAGGATTTACAGATAACCTAAGGTAACTCATCTTTGGGTGAACTTGAGGTAACTCGTCCCAAGTTTGAGATAATCACCTAGAGAAACTCGTTCTAGGATTTAAATATGACTTGAGGTAGCTCATCTCATGATGAAGTTGGGATAACTCGTCCCAAGTTTGAGATATCTCCTGGAGAAACCCATTCCAAGATTTAAAAACAACCTAAGAAAACTCGTGTTAGGATGAACTTGGGGTAACTCATCCCAAGTTTGAAATAATTACCTGGAGAAACCCATTCTAGGATTTAAAAACAACCTGAGGAAACTCATCTCAAGATGAACTTGGGGTAACTCCTCCCAAGTTTGAGATAATCACCAGGAGAAACTCGTTCTAGAATTTAAAAACGACCTGAGGCAGCTCATCTCAGGATGAACTTGGGGTAACTCTTCCCAAGTTTAAGATAATCAACTGAAGCAACTCGTTCCAGGATTTAAAAATGACCTGACATAACTCGTCTCATGATGAACTTCAAGTAACTCGTCCCAAGTTTGAGATATCTCCTAAAGAAACTTATTCCAAGATTTAAAAATAACCTGCGAAAACTCGTCTCAGGATGAACTTGTGGTAACTTGTCCCAAGTTTGACATAATCACCTAGAGAGGTCATTCTAGGATTTAAAAATGACCTGAGGTAGCTCATCTCAGGATGAACTTGGGGTAACTCGTCCCTAGTTTGACATAATCCCTAGAGAAACACGTTCCAGGATTTAAAAATGACCTGAGGTAACTTGTCTCAGGATGAACTTCAGGTAACTCGACCCAAGTTTGAGATATCTCCTGAAGAAACTCATTCTAGGATTTAAAAACAACCTGAGGAAACCTGTCTCAAGAAGAGCTTAGGGTAACTCATCCCAAGTTTGAGATAATCAACTGGAAAAACTCATTCCAGGATTTTAAAAACAACCTGAGGTAACTCGTCTAAGGATGAACTTAGGGTAACTCGTCCCAAGTTTGAAATAACTTCCTAGAGAAAGTCGTTCCAGTATTTAAAGGCATACTGAGGTAACTCGTCTGAGGATGGACTTGGGGTAACTCGTCCCAAGTTTGAGATAATCACCTGGAGAAACTTGTTCTAGGATTTAAAAATGACCTGAGGTAGCTCGTCTCAAGATGAGCTTGGGTAACTCATCCCAAATTTGAGATATCTCCTAGAGAAACTCATTCCAAGATTTAAAAACAACCTAAGGAAACTTGTCTCAGGATGAACTTGGGGTAACTTATCCCAAGTTTGAAATAATTACCTGGAGAAACTCGTTTCAGGATGAAGTTAGGGTAGCTCCTCCTAAGTTTGAGATAATCACTTGGAGAAACTCGTTGCTAGATTTTAAAAACAACCTAAGGTAACTCCACCCAGCACGAACTTGGGGTAACTTATCCCAAGTTTGATATAATTACCTGGAGAAACTCATTCCAGGATTTAAAGGCAGCCTGAGGTAACTCGTCTCAGGATGAAGTTGGGGTAACTCGTCTAAAGTTTGAAATAATCACCTGGAGAAACTCATTCCAGGATTTTATAAACAACCTGAGGCATCTCAGGATGAACTTGGTCACCTGGAGAAACTCGTTCCAGGATTTACAGATAACCTGAGATAACTCTTCTCAGGGTGAACTTGAGGCAACTTGTCCCAAGTTTGAGATAATCACCAGGAAAAACTCATTCTAGATTTTAAAATGACCTGAGGTAGCTCGTCTCAGGATGAAATTAGGGTAACTCTTCCCAAGTTTGAGATAATCAACTGGAGCAACTCGTTCCAGGATTTAAAAATGACCTGACGTAACTTGTCTTAGGAAGAACTTGAAGTAACTCCTCCCAAGTTTGAGATATCTCCTGGAGAAACTCGTTCCAAGATTTAAAAACAATCTGCGGAAACTTGTCTCAGCATGAACTTGGGGTAACTCATCCCTATTTTGACATAATCACCTAGAGAAACTCGTTCTAGGATTTAACAATGACCTGAGGAAGATCGTCTTAGGATGAACTTGGGGTAACTCATCCCAAGTTTGAGATAATCACCTAGAGAAACACGATCAGGATTTAAAAACAACCTGAGGAAACTCGTCTCAGGATTAACTTGGGGTAACTCGTCCCAAGTTTGAGATAATCACCTGCAGAAACTTGTTCTAGGATTTTAAAAACAACCTGAGGTAACTCCTCAAAGGATGAACATGGGGTAACTCATCCCAAGTTTGAAATAATTTCTTGGAGAAACTCTTTCCAAGATTTAAGGGCAACCTGAGGTAACTCGTCCCAAGTTTGAGATAATCATCTAGAGAAACTCGTTCCAGGATTTACAAATAACCTAAGATAACTCGTCTCAGGGTGAACTTGAGGTAACTCATCCCAAGTTTGAGATAATCACCAGGAGAAACTTGTTCCAGGATTTCAAAACGACTTGAGGTAGCTCATCTTAGGATAAACTTGGGGTAACTCTTCCCAAGTTTGAGATAATGAACTGGAGCAACTCGTTCCAGGATTTAAAAATCACCTGACGGAACTCGTTTCCAGACGAACTTCAAGTAACTCATCCCAGGCTTGAGATATCTCCTAGAGAAACTCATTCCAAGTTATAAAAAGAACCTGAGGAAACTCGTCTCAGGATGAACTTGGGTTAACTCATCCCAAGTTTGACATAATCACCTGGAGAAACTCGTTCTAAGATTTAAAAACATCCTGAGGAAACTTGTCTCAGGATGAACTTGGGGTAACTCATCCCAAGTTTGAGATAATTACCTGGATAAACTCATTCCAGGATTTAAAAATAACTTGAGGAAACTCGTCTCAGCATGAACTTGGGGTAACTCATCCCATGTTACCCCAAGTTTGAGATAATCACCTGGAGAAATTCGTTCCAGGATTTTAAAAACAACCTGATGTAACTCGTCTCAGAATGAAGTTGGGGTAACTCGTCCCAAGTTTGAAATAATTACCTGGAGAAAGTCGTTCCAGGATTTAAAGGCAACCTGAGGTAACTCGTCTAAGATGAACTTCAAGTAACTCATCCCAAGTTTGAGATAATCACCAGGAGAAACATGTTCCAGGATTTAAAAATGACCTGAGGTAACTCGTCTCAAGATGAACTTGGGGTAACTCAACCCAAGTTTGACATATCTCCTAGAGAAACTCATTCCAAGATTTAAAAACAACCTGCAGAAACTCGTCTCAGGGTGAATTTAGGGTAACTCGTCCCAAGTTTGACATAATCACTTGGAGAAACTCATTCTAGGATTTATAGATAACCTGATGAAATTCGTCTCAGGTTGAACTTGAGGTTATGCATCCCAAGTTTGAGATAATCAACAGGAGAAAGTCATTCCAGGATTTAAAAATGACTTGAGGTACCTCGTCTGAGGATGAACTTAGGGTAACTCGTCCCAAGTTTGAGATAATCACCTGGAGAAACTTGTTCCAGGATTTCAAAACAGCTTGGGCTAACTCGTCTAAGGATGAACTTCGGGTAACTCATCCAAATTTTGAGATATCTCCTGGAGAAACTCATTCCAGGATTTAAAAACAATCTGAAGAAACTCATCTCGGGATGAACTTGGGGTAAGTCTTCCCAAGTTTGACATAATCACCTGGAGAAACTCGCTCCAAGATTTACAGATAACCTGAGGTAACTCGTCTCATGGTGAACTTGAGGTCACTCGTCCCGGGTTTGAGATAATCAACTGCAGAAACTCATTCTAGGATTTAAAGGCAACCTCAGGATGAACTTGGGGTAACCCGTCCCAAGTATGAAATAATTACCTAGAGAAACTTGTTCCAGGATTTAAAGGCAACCTGAGGTAACTCGTGTCAGGATGAACATGGGTTAACTCATCCCAAGTTTGAGATAATCACCTGGACAAACTCGTTTCAGCATTTTGAAAATGACCAGAGGTAACTCGTCTCAGGATGTACTCGGGGTAACTCATCCCAAGTTTGAAATAATCACGTGGAGAAACTCGTTCCAGGATTGAAAAATGACCAGAGGTAGCTCGTCTTAGGATGTACTTGGGGTAACTCGTTCCAAGATTTAATGGCAACCTAAGGTAGCTCATCTCAGGATGAAATTGTGGTAACTCATCCCATGTTTGACATAATCACCCGGAGAAACTCGTTCTACGATTTACAGATAACCTGATGCAACTCGTCTCAGGTTGAACTTGAGGTAACTTGCCCCATGTTTGAGATAATCAGTTGGAGAAACTCGTTCCAGGATTTAAAAATGACCTGAGGTAGCTCGTCTTAGAATGAACTTGGAGCAACTAATCCCAAGTTTGACATAATCACCTGGAGAACCTCGTTCCAGGATTTAAAAATGACTAGAGGTAGCTCGTCTTAGGATGAACTTGGGGTAACTCGTCCTAAGTTTGAGATAATTACCTAGAGAAACTCGTTCCAGGATTTAAAACAACCTGAGGAAACTCGTCTCAGGATGAACTTGGGGTAACTCATCCCAAGTTTAAGAAAATCACCTGGTGAAACTCGTTCTAGGATTTAAAAATGATCTAAGGTAACTTGTCTTAGGATGAACTTGAGATAACTCGTCTTAGGATGAACTTGGGGCAACTCGTCCCAAGTTTGAGATATCTCCTGGAGAAACCCGTTCTAAGATTTAAAAACAACCTAAGGAAACTCAACTCAGGATGAACTTGGGGTAACTGGTCCCATGTTTGAGATAATCAACTCGAGAAACTCATTCTAGAATTTTAAAAGCAACCTGAGGTAACTTGTCTCCAGATGAACTTAGGGTAACTCGTCCCAAGTTTGAAATAATTCCCTGGAGAAACTCATTCCAAGATTTAAAAACAACCTGAGGAAGCTCGTCTCAGGATGAAGTTAGGGTAAGTTGTCCCAAGTTTGAGATAATCACTTGGAGAAACCCATTCTAGAATTTTAAAAACAACCTGAGGTAACTTCTCTCAGGATGAACTTGGGGTAACTCATCCCAAGTTTGAAATAATTACCAGCAGAAACTCGTTTCAGGATTTAAAAACAACCTGAGGTAACTCATCTCAGGATGAACTTGGGGTAACTCATCCCTAGTTTTAGATAATCACCTGGAGAAACTCATTCCCGGATTTAAATACAACCTGGGGAAATTTGTCTCAGGATGAACTTGGGGTAACTCGTCCCATGTTTGAAATAATTACCTAGAGAAACTCGTTCCAGTATTTAAATGCAACCTAAGGTAACTCATCTCACGATGAACTTCGATTAACTCATCCTAAGTTTGAGATACTCACCTAGAGAAACTCGTTCCAAGATTTTAAAAACAACCTAAGGTAACTCTTCTCAGGATGGACTTGGGGTAACTCATCCCAAGTTTGAGACAATCACCTGGAGAAACTCGTTCCAGGATTTAAAAACAACTTGAAGAAGCTCGTGTTAGGATGAACTTGGGGTAACTCGTCCCAAGTTTAAGATAATCACCTGGAGAAATTCTTTCTAGAATTTTAAAAACAACCTGAGGTAACTTGTCTCAGAATGAACTTGGAGTAACTCATCCGAAGTTTGAAATAATTACCTAGAGAAACTCGTTCTAGTATTTAAAAACAACCTGAGGTAACTCATCTCAGGATGAACTTGGGGTAACCCTTCCCAAGTTTGAGATAATGACCTAGAGAAACTCGTTCAAGGATTTAAAAACAACCTGAGGAATCTCGTCTCAGGATGAACTTGGGGTAACTCGTCTGAAGTTTGAGATAATTGCCTGGAGAAACTCATTCTAGGATTTACAAACAACCTGAGGAAACTTGCCTCAGGATGAACCTGGGGTAACTCATCCCATGTTTGAGATAATTAACTGCAAAACTCGTTCCAGGATTTAAAAAAATATAAGGAAACTCGTCTCAGGATGAACTTGGGGTAACTTGTCCCAAGTTTGAGATAATCACCTAGAGAAACTCGTTCCAAGATTATAAAAACAACCTGAGGTAACTTGTCTCAAAATGGACTTAGCGTAACTCGTCCCAAGTTTGAAATAATTACCTAGAGAAACTCATTCCAGGTTTTAAAGGCAACCTGAGATAACTCATCTCAGGATGAACTTGGGTTAACTCATCCCAAGTTTGAGACAATCACCAGGAGAAACTCATTCCAGGATTTGAAAAATAACCTGAGGTAATGCTTCTTAGGATGGACTTGGGATGACTCATCCCAAGTTAGAGATAATTGGCTAGAGAAACTCGTTCTAGATTTTAAAAACAACCTGAGGTAACTTGTCTCAGGATGAACTTAAGGTAACTCATCCGAAGTTTGAAATAATTACCTCGAGAAATTCATTCCAGGATTTAAAAACAACCTGAGTTAACTTGTCTCAGGATGTACTTGGGGTAACTAATCCCAAGTTTGAGATAATCTCATGGAGAAACTCATTCCAGGATTTTAAAAACAACTTGTGGTAACTCCTCCCAGGATCAACTTAGGCTAACTCATCCCAAGTTTGAAATAATTACCTAGAGAAACTCCTTCCAGGACTTAAAGGCAACCTGAGGTAACTCGTCTCAGCATGAAGTTGGGTTAACTCATCCCCAATTTGAGATAATCACCTAGAGAAACTTGATCTAGAATTTTAAAAGCAACATAAGGAAACTTGTCTCAGGATGAACTTGGGGTAACTCATCCCAAGTTTGAGATAATCACCTGGAGAAACTCGTTCCAGGATTTAAAAACAACCTAAGGAAGCTCGTGTTAGGATGAACTTGGGGTAACTCGACCCAAGTTTGAGATAATCACTTGGAGAAACCCGTTGTAGAATTTTAAAAACAACCCGAGGTAACTTGTCTCAGGATGAACTTGGAGTAACTCATCCCAAGTTTGAAATAATTACATGGAACAACTCATTCCCGGATTTAAAAATAACCTGATGTAACTCGTCCCAAGTTTGAGATAATCACCTGGAGAAACTCGTTCTAGGATATAAAAACAACCTGAGGAAACTCGCCTCAGGATAAACTTGGGGTAACTCATCCCAAGTTTGACATAATTGCCTGGAGAAGCTTGTTCCAAGATTTACAAACAACCTAAAAAAACTCATCTCAGGATGAACTTGGGGTAACTCGTCCCAAGTTTGAGATAATTAGCTGGAGAAACTCGTTCCAGGATTTAAAAACAATTTGAGGAAACTCTTCTTAGGATGAACTTGGGGTAACTCGTCCCACGTTTGAGATAATCACCTGGAGAAACTCGTTCCAGGATATAAAAACAACCTGAGGAAACTCGCCTCAGGATAAACTTGGGGTAACTCGTCCCAAGTTTGAGATAATTGCCTGGAGAAACTCGTTCCAGGATTTACAAACAACCTAAGGAAACTCGTCCCAAGTTAACTTGGGGTAACTTGTCCCAAGTTTAAGATAATTAACTGGAAAAACTCGTTCTAGGATCTAAAAAAAAATCTGAGGAAACTCGTCTCAAGATGAACTTGGGGTAACTTGTCCCAAGTTTCAGATAATCAACTGAAGAAACTGATTCTAGGATTTTCAAAACAACCTGAGGTAACTTGTCTCAAGATGGACTTGGGTTAACTCGTCCCAAGTTTGAAATAATTACCTTGAGAAACGCATTCCAGGATTTAAAGGCAACCTGAGGTAACTCATCTTAGGATGAACTTGGGTTAACTCATCCAAGTTTGTGATAATCACCTCAAGAAACTCAATCCAGGATTTTAAAAACAACCTGAGGTAACTCTTCTGAGGATGGACTTGGGGTAACTTGTCCCAAGTTTGAGATAATTGCCTGGAGAAACACATTCTAGAATTTTAAAAACAACCTGAGGTAACTCGTCTCAGGATGAACTTGGGGTTACTCATCCGAAGTTTGAAATAATTACCTGCAGAAACTCGTTCCAGGATTTAAAAACAGCCTGAGTTAACTTGTCTCAGGATGAACTTGGGGGTAACTCATCCCAAGTTTGAGATAATCTCCTGCAGAAATTCATTCCAGGATTTTAAAAACAACCTGTGGTAACTCCTCCTAGGATGAACTTAAGGTAACTCGTCCCAAGTTTGAAATCATTACCTAGAGAAACTTATTCCAGCATTTAATGGCAACCTGAGGTAACTCATCCCAGGATGAAGTTTGGGTAACTCATCCCAAGTTTGAGATAATCACCTGGAGAAACTCGTTCAAGGATTTAAAAATGACCTGAGGAAACTCGACTCAGGATGAACTTAGGGTTACTCGTCCCATGTTTGAAATAATTACCCAGAGAAAGTCATTCCAGGATTTAAAGGCAACCTAAGGTAACCTGTCTCAGGATGAACTTGGGGTAACTCATCGCAAGTTTAAAATAATTACCTAGAGAATGTCGTTCCAGGATTTAATGGCAACTTGAGATAACTAGTCTCAGGATGAACTTCGGTTAACTCATCCCAAGTTTGAGATAATCACCTGGAGAAACTCATTCCAGCATTTTAAAAACGACTTGAGGTAACTCGTCTAAGGATGGACTTGGGGTAACTCGTTCTAGGATTTAAAAATGACCTGAGGTAGATCGTCTCAGGATGAACTTGGGACAACTCGTCCAAGTTTGAGATAATCACCTGGAGAAACTCATTCCAGGATTTAAAAATGACCTGAGGTAGCTCAACTTAGGATGAACTTGGGGTAACTCATCCCAAGTTTGAGAGAATCGACTGGAGAAAGTCGTTCTAGGATTTAAAAACAACCTGAGGAAACTCGACTCAGGATGAACTTGGGAAAACTCGTCCCATGTTTGAAATAATTACCTGGAGAAAGTCATTCCAGGATTTAAAGGCAACCTGAGGTAACTCATCTTAGGATGAACTAGGGGTAATGCATCCCAAGTTTGAGATAATCAACTAGAGAAACTCTTTCTAGAATTTAAAAAAAGCCTTAGGTAACTTGTCTTCGGATGAACTTGGGGTAACTCGTTCCAAGTTTGAAATAATTACCTGGAGAAACTCATTCCACGATTTAAAAACAACCTGAGGAAACTTGTCTCAGAAGGAACTTGGGGAACTCATCCCAAGTTTGAGATAATCACCTGGGGAAACTCATTCCAGGATTTAAAAACAACCTGAGGAAGCTCGTGTGAGGATGAACTTGGGGTAACTCATCCCAAGTTTGAGATAATCACCTGGAGAAACCCGTTCTAGAATTTTAAAAACAACTTGAGGTAACTTGTCTCAGGATGAACTTGGAGTAACTTGCCCCAAGTTTGAAATAATTACCTGGAGAAACTCGTTCTAGATTTAAAAATAACCTGAGGTGACTTGTCTCATGATGAAATTGGGGTAACTCATCCCAAGTTTGAGATAATCACCTAGAAAAACTCATTCCAGGATTTAAAATTAACCTGAGGACACTTGTCTCAGGATGAAGTTGGGGTAACTCGCCCCATGTTTGAGATAATTGCCTGGAGAACCTCATTCCAGGATTTAAAAACAACTAGAGGAAACTCAACTCAGGATGAACTTGGGGAAACTCGTCCCATGTTTGAAATAATTACCTGGAGAAAGTCATTCCAGGATTTAAAGGCAACCAGAGGTAACTTATCTTAGGATAAACTAGGGTTAATGCGTCCCATGTTTGAGATAATCACCTGGAGAAACTCACTCCATGATTTTAAAGGCAACCTGAGGTAACTCATCTCACGATGAACTTGGGTTAACTCATCCAAGGTTTGAGATAATCACCTGGATAAACTCGTTCCAGGATTTTAAAGTGACCTGAGGTAAGTCATCTCAGGATGCACTTGGGGTAACTCGTCCCAAGTTTGAAATAATTACCTGGAGAAACTCGTTCCAAGATTTAAAGGGAACCTAAGGTAACTCGTCTCAGGATGGACTTGGGGTAACTCGCCCCAAGTTTGAGATAATCACTTGGAGAAACTCGTTCTCCGATTTACAGATAACCTGAGGTAACGCATCTCAGGGTGAACTTGACGTAACTCGTCCCAAGTTTGAGATAATTAGCTGCAGAAACTCATTCCAAAATTTTAAAAACAACCTTAGGTAACTTGTCTCTGGATGAACTTGGGGTACCTCATCCCAAGTTTGAAATAATTACCTAGAAAAACTCGTTCCAGGATTTAAAAACAACCTGAGGAAACTTGTCTCAGAATAAACTTGGGGTAACTCGTCCCAAGTTTGAGATAATCACCTAGAGAAACTCGTTCCAGGATTTAAAAACAACCTGAGGAAGCTTGTGTCAGGATGAACTTGGGATAACTCATCCCATGTTTGAGATAATCACCTGGAGAAACCCATTCTAGAATTTTCAAAACAACCTGAGGTAACTTGTCTCAGGATGAACTTGGAGTAACTCGTCCCAAGTTTGAAATAATTACTTAGGGAAACTCGTTCCAGGTTTTAAACACAACCTGAGGTGACTCGTCTCGGGATGAACTTCGGGTAACTCATCCCAAGTTTGAGATAATCACCTGGAGAAACTCATTCTAGGATTTGAAACCAACCTGAGAAAACTCGTCTCAGGAATAACTTGAGGTAACTCATCCCAAGTTTGAGATAATTACCTGGAGAAACTCGTTCCAGGATTTAAAAGCAATCTGAGGAAACTCGTCTCAGGATGAACTTGGGGTAACTCGTCCCAAGTTTGAGATAATCAACTAGAGAAACTCGTTCCAGGATTTTACAAACAACCTGAGGCAACTTGTCTCAACATGGACTTGTGGTAACTCGTTCCAAGTTTGAAATAATTACCTAGAGAAGCTCGTTCCAGGATTTAAAGGCAACCTGAGGTAACTCGTCTCAGGATGAACTTGGGTTAACTCATTCCAAGTTTGAGATAATCCCTTGGAGAAACTCATTCCAGGATTTTAAAAACAACCTGAGGTAACTCTTCTTAGGATGGAGTTAGGCTAACTCGTCCCAAGTTTGAGATAATCACCTGGAGAAACTCATTCTAGAATTTTAAAAACAACCTGAGGTAACCTGTCTCAGGAAGAACTAGGGGTAACTCGTCCAAAGTTTGAAATAATTACCTTGAGAAACTCGTTTCAAAATTTAAAAACAACCTGAGGTAACTTGTCTCAGGATGAAATTGGGGTAACTCATCCCATGTTTGAGATAATCTCCTGGAGAAACTCGTTCTAAGATTTTAAAAACAACCTGTGGTAACTCCTCACAGGATCAACTTGGGGTAACTCGTCCCAAGTTTGAAATAATTACCTAGAGAAACTCGTTCCAGGATTTAAAGGCAACCTGAGGTAACTCGTCTCATGATGAACTTGGGTTAACTCATCCCAGGTTTGAGATAATCACCTGGAGAAACTCATTCCAGGATTTTAAAAATGACCTGAGGTAACTTGTCTCAGGATGGACTTGGGAAAACTCGTCCCCAGTTTAAAATAATTACCTGGAGAAACTCGTTCTAAGATTTAAAGGTAACCTGAGGTAACTCATCTCAAGATAGACTTCGGGTAACACATCCCAAGTTTGAGATAATAACCTGGAGAAACTCATTCTCCGATTTATAGATAACCTGAGGTAACTTGTCTCAGGGTGAACTTGAGGTAACTCATCCCAAGTTTGAGATAATCAGCTGCAGAAACTCGTTCTAGGATTTAAAAACAACTAGAGGAAACTCGACTCAGGATGAACTTGGGGTAACTCGTCCCATGTGTGGAATATTTACTAAGAGAAAGCCATTTCAGGATTTAAAGGCAACCTGAGGTAACTCGTCTCAGGATGAGCTAGGGGTAACTCGTCCCAAGTTTGAGATAATCAACTAGAGAAACTTGTTCTAGAATTTTAAAAAGAACCAGAGGTAACCTATCTTTGAATGAACATGGGGTAACTCGACCCAAGTTTGAAATAATTACCTGGAGAAACTCGTTCCAGGATTTAAAAACAACTGAGGAAACTCATCTCAGGATGAACTTGGAGTAACTCGTCCCAAGTTTGAGATAATCACCTGGAGAAACTCATTCTAGGATTGAAAAATGACCTGAGGTAGCTCGTCTTAGGATGAACTTGGGGTAACTGGTTACTCGTCCCAAGTTTGAGATAATCACCTGGAGAAAGTCCTTCTAGTATTTAAAAATAACCTGAGGAAACTCGACTTAGGATAAACTTGGGGTAACTCGTCCCAAGTTTTAAATAATTACCTGGAGAAAGTCATTCCAGGATTTAAAGCCAACCTGAGGTAACTCGTCTCAGGATGAACTAGGGGCAACGCATCCCAAGTTTGAGATAATAACCTGGAGAAACTTGTTCTCAAATTTTAAAAACAACCTAAGGTGCCTTGTCTCCGGATGAACTTGGGGTAACTCGTCCCAAGTTTGAAATAATTACTTGGAGAAACTCATTCCAGGATTTCACAACAACCTAGGGAAACTTGTCTCAGGATGAACTTGGGGTAACTCATCTTGAGTTTTAGATAATCACCTGGAGAAAGTTGATCCACGATTTAAATACAACCTAAGAAAACTCATCTCAGGATGAACTTGGGGTAACTCGTCCCAAGTTTGAGATAATCACCTGGAGAAAGTCGTTCCAGGATTTAAAAACAACCTGAGGAAATTCATCTCAGAATGAAGTTGGGGTAACTCATCCCAAGTTTGAAATTATTACCTAGACAAAGCCATTTCAGGATTTAAAGGCAACCTGAGGTAACTCGTCTCAGGATGAACTTGGGGTAACCTGTCCCATGTTTGAGATAATCAATTGGAGAAACCCATTCTAGAAACTCGTCTCAGGATCAACGTGGGCGAAACTCATCCCAAGTTTGACATAATCACCTAGATAAACTCATTCTAGGATTTAAAAACTACTTGTGGCAACTTGTCTCAGGATGAACTTGGGGTAACTCATCCCAAGTTTGAGAGAATCACCTAGAGAAACTCGTTCCAAGATTTAAAAACAACCTGAGGAAACTCATCACAGGATGAACTTGGGGTAACTCGTCCCAAGTTTGAAATAATTAGCTAGAGAAAGTCATACCAGTATTTAAACGTAACTTGAGGTAACTTGTCTCTGGATGAACTTGGGGTAACTCATCCCAAGTTTAAGATAATCACCTGGGCAAACTCGTTCTAGAATTTTAAAAACAACCTGAGGTAACTTGTCTCAGGATGAACTAGGGTAACTCGTCCCATCTTTGAAATAATTACCTAGAGAAACTCATTCCAGGATTTAAAAACAACCTGGGGTAACTCGTCTCAGGATGAATTTGGGGTAACTCATCCCATGTTTGAGATAATCACCAGAAGAAACTCGTTCTAGGATTTTAAAAACAAACTAAGGTAACTCTTCCCAGGTTGAACTTGCGCTAACTCACCCTAAGCTTGAAAAAATTACTTAGAGAAACTCGTTCTAGTATTTAAAGGCAACCTGAGGTAACTCGTCTTAGGATGAACTTGGGTTAACTTATCCCAAGTTTGAGATAATCACCTGGAGAAATTCGTTCCAGGATTTTAAAAACAACATGAGGTAACTCGTCTCAGGATGGACTTGCTGTAACTCGTCCCAAGTTTGAGATAATCACCTGGAGAAACTCATTCTAGAATTTTAAAAACAACCTGAGGTAACTTGTCTCCGGATGAACTTGGGTAACTCGTCCCAAGTTTGAAATAATTCCCTGAAGAAACTCATTCCAGGATTTAAAAACAACCTGAGGAAACTTGTCTTAGGATGAACTTGGGGTAACACATCCGAAGTTTCAGATAATCACATGGAGAAACTCGTTCTAGGATTTAAAAACAACCTGAGGAAACTCATCTCTGGATAAAGTTAGGGTAAGACGTCCCAAGTTTGAGATAATCACTTGGAGAAACCCATTCTAGAATTTTAAAAACAACCTGAGGTAACTTCTCTCAGGATGAACTTGGGGTAACTCGTCCCAAGTTTGAAATAATTACCTGCAGAAACTCGTTCTAGGATTTAAAAACAACCTGAGGTAACTCGTCTCAGGATGATCTTGGGGTAACTCATCCCCAGTTTTAGATCACATGGAGAAACTCATTACCAGATTTAAAAACGACCTGGGAAAACTCATCTCAGGATGAACTTGGGTAACTCGTCGCATGTTTGAAATAATTACCTAGAGAAACTCGTTCCAGTATTTAAATGCAACCTGAGGTAACTCGTCTCAGGATGAACTTGGGTTAACTCATCCTAAGTTTAAGATACTTACCTGGAGAAACTCATTCCAGGATTTTAAAAACAACCTGAGGTAACTCTTCTCAGGATGGACTTGGGGTAACTCGTCCCATGTTTGAGATAATCACCTGGAGAAACTCATTCTAGAATTTTAAAAACAACCTGAGGTAACTTGTCTCAGGATGAACTTGGGGTAACTCATCCGATGTTTGAAATAATTACCTAGAGAAACTCGTTCCAGGACTTAAAAGCAACCTAAGGTAACTCGTCTCAGGATGAACTTAGGGTAACTCATCCCAAGTTTGAGATAATCTCCTGGAGAAACTCATTCCAGGATTTTAAAAACAACCTGTGGTAACTCCTCACAGGATGAACTTGGGGTAACTCATCTCAAGTTTGAAATAATTACCTAGAGAAACTCATTCCAGGATTTAAAGGCAACTTGAGGTAACACGTCTCGGGATGAACTTGGGTTAACTCATCCCAAGTTTGAGATAATCACCTGGAGAAACTCGTTCTAGGATTGAAAAGCAACCTGAGGTAACTTGTCTCAGGATGAACTTGGGGTAAGTCGTCCCAAGTTTGAGATAATTGCCGGGAGAAACTCGTTCCAGGATTTACAAACAACCAGAGGTAGCTTGTCTCAGGATGAACTTGGGGTAATTCATCCCCAGTTTTAGATAATCACCTTGAGAAACTTATTCCCAGATTTAAAAACAACCTGAGAAAACTCATCTCAAGATGAACAAGGGGTAACTCATCCCGAGTTTTAAATAATTGCCTAAAGAAACTCGTTCCAAGATTTAAAAGCAACCTGAGGTAACTCGTCTCAGGATGAACTTGGGTTAACTCATGCCATGTTTGAGATAATCACCTAGAGAAACTCATTCCAGGATTTTAAAATCAACCTGAGGTAACTTGTCTTAGGATGGACTTGGGGTAACTCATCCGAAGTTTGAAATAATTACCTAGAGATGCTCATTCCAGGATTTAAAAACAACCTGAGGTAACTCATCTCAGGATGAACTTGGGGTAACTCATCCCAAGTTTGAGATAATCTCCTGAAGAAACTCATTCTAGGATTTTAAAAACAACCTATGGTAACTTTTCACAAGATGAACGTAGGGTAACTCGTCCCAAGATTGAAATAATTACTTAGAGAAACTCATTCCAGGATTTAAAGGCAACCTGAGGTAACACATCTCAGGATAAACTTGGGTTAACTCATCCCAAGTTTGAGATAATCACCTAGAGAAACTCGTTCTAGGATTGAAAAGCAACCTGAGGTAACTTGTCTTAGGATGGACTTGGGGTAACTCGTTCCAGGATTGAAAAACGACCTGAGGTACCTCGTCTCAGGATGAACTTGGGGCAACTCATCCCAAGTTTGAGATAATCACCTGGAGAAACTTGTTCCAAGAATTAAAAATGAGCTGAGGTAGCTCATCTTAGAATGAACTTGGGGTAACTCATCCCAAGTTTGAGAGAATCACCTGGAGAAAGTCGTTTTATGATTTAAAAACAACCTGAGGAAACTCGACTCTGGATGAACTTGGGGAAACTCGTCCCATGTTTGACATAATTACCTGGGGAAAGACATTCCAGGATTTAAAGGCAACCTGAGGTAACTCATCTTAGGATGAACTAAGGGTAACTCGTCCCAAGTTTGAGATAATCAACTGGAGAAACTCGTTCTAGAATTTTAAAAACAACCTGAGGTAACTTGTCTCAGGATGAACTTGGGGTAACTCATCCCACGTTTGAGATAATCACATGGAGAAACTCGTTCCAGTATTTAAAAACAACCTGAGGAAGCTCGCGTAAGGATGAACTTGGTGTAACTCGTCCCATGTTTGAGATAATTAGCTGGAGAAACTTGTTCCAAGATTTAAAAACAATCTGAGGAAACTCGTCTTAGGATGAACATGGGGTAACTCATCCTAAGTTTGAGATAATCACCTGGAGAAACTCATTCCAGGATTTTAAAAACAACCTGAGGTAACTTGTCTCAGGATGGACTTGGGTTAACTTGTACCAAGTTTGAAATAGTTGCCTAGAGAAACGCATTCCAGGATTAAAGGCAACCTGAGGTAACTCATCTCAAGATGAACTTGGGTTAACTCATCCAAGTTTGTCATAATCAACTGGACAAACTCGTTCAAGGATTTTAAAAACAACCTGAGGTAACTCTTCAAAGGACGGACTTGGGGTAACTCGTCCCAAGTTTGAGATAATCGCCTGGAGAAACTCATTCTAGAATTTTAAAAGCAACCTGAGGTAACTTGTCTTAGGATGAACTTGGGGTAACTCGTTCGAAGTTTAAAATAATTACCTGGAGAAACTCGTTCCAGGATTTAAAAACAACCTGAGATAACTTGTCTCAGGATGAACTTGGTGTAACTCATCCCAAGTTTGAGACAATCTCCTGGGGAAATTCATTCTAGGATTTTAAAAACAATCTATGGTAACTCTTCCCAGGATGAACTTGGGGTAACTAGTCCCAAGTTTGAAATAATTACCTAAAGAAACTCATTCCCGGATTTAAAGGCAACCTGAGGTAACTTGTCTCAGGATGAAGTTAGGGTAACTCATCCCAAGTTTGAGATAATCACCTGGAGAAACTCATTCCAGGATTTTAAAAATGACCTGAGGCAACTCGTCTCATGATGGACTCGGGGTAACTCATCCCAAGTTTGAAATAGTTACCTGGAGAAACTAGTTCCAAGATTTAAAGGAAACCTGAGGTAACTCATCTCAGGATGAAATTGGGGTAACTCGTCCCAAGTTTGAGATAATCACCTAGAGAAACTCGTTCTCTGATTTACAAATAACCTGAGGTAACTCATCTCAGGATGAATTTCAGGTAAGTCGTTCCAAGTTCGAGATAATCAGCTGGAGAAACTCGTTCCAGGATTTAAAAATGACCTGAGGTAGCTCATCTTAGGATGAACATGGGGCAACTCATCCCAAGTTTGAGATAATCACCTGGAGAAACTTGTTCCAGGATTGAAAAACAACT
This sequence comes from Dicorynia guianensis, assembly GCA_037013595.1. Taxonomy (NCBI): domain Eukaryota; kingdom Viridiplantae; phylum Streptophyta; class Magnoliopsida; order Fabales; family Fabaceae; genus Dicorynia; species Dicorynia guianensis. The sequence goes on from JASUAB010000007.1 coordinate 16,735,304, forward strand.
TGAGGAAACTCGACTCAGGCTGAACTTGGGGTAACTCGTCCCTTGTTTGAAATAATTACCCGGAGAAAGTCATTCCAGGATTTAAAGGCAACCTAAGGTAACCCGTCTCAGGATGAACTTAGGGTAACTCATCGCAAGTTTAAAATAATTACCTAGAGAAAGTCGTTCCAGGATTTAATGGCAACCTGAGACAACTAGTCTCCGGATGAACTTGGGTTAACTCATCCCAAGTTTGAGATAATCACCTGGAGAAACTCATTCCAGGATTTTAAAAGTGACTTGAGGTAACTCGTCTAAGGATGGACTTAGGGTAACTCGTTCCAGGATTTAAAAACGAACTGAGGTAGATCGTCTCAGGATGAACTTGGGACAACTCATCCAAGTTTGAGATAATCACTTGGAGAAACTCATTCCAGGATTTAAAAATGACTTGAGGTAGCTCAACTTAGGATGAACTCGGGGTAACTCATCCCAAGTTTGAGAGAATCGACTGGAGAAAGTCGTTCCAGGATTTAAAAACAACCTGAGGAAACTCGACTCAGGATGAACTTGGAAAAACTCGTCCCATGTTTGAAATAATTACCTGGAGAAAGTCATTCCAGGATTTAAAGGCAACCTGAGGTAACTCATCTTAGGATGAACTAGGGGTAATGCATCCCAAGTTTGAGATAATCAACTAGAGAAACTCATTCTAGAATTTTCAAAACAACCTTAGGTAACTTGTCTCCGGATGAACTTGGGGTAACCCGTCCCAAGTTTGAAATAATTACCTGCAGAAACTCGTTCCAGGATTTAAAAACAACCTGAGGAAACTTGTCTAAGAATGAACTTGGGGTAACTCGTCCAAAGTTTGAGATAATCACCTGGGGAAACTCATTCCAGGATTTAAAAACAACCTGAGGAAGCTCGTGTGAGGATGAACTTGGGGTAACTCATCCCAAGTTTGAGATAATCACCTGGAGAAACCCATTCTAGAATTTTAAAAACAACCTGAGGTAACTTGTCTTAGGATGAACTTGGAGTAACTTGCCCCAGGTTTGAAATAATTACCTGGAGAAACTCGTTCTAGGATTTAAAAACAACCTAAGGTGACTCGTCTCAGGATGAAATTGGGGTAACTCGTCCCAAGTTTGAGATAATCACCTGGAGAAACTCATTTCAGGATTTAAAATCAACCTGAGGAAACTTGTCTCAGGATGACGTTGGGGTAACTCGCCCCATGTTTGAGATAATTGCCTGGAGAAACTCATTCCAGGATTTAAAAACAACCAGAGGAAACTCGACTTAGGATGAACTTGGGGAAACTCGTCCCATGTTTGAAATAATTACTTGGAGAAAGTCATTCCAGGATTTAAAGGCAACCTGAGGTAACTCATCTTAGGATGAACTAGGGGTAACGCGTCCCAAGTTTGAGATAATCACCTGGAGAAACTCATTCCAGGATTTTAAAACAACCTGCGGTAACTCTTCCTAGGATGGACTTGGGGTAACTCATCCCAAGTTTGAGATAATCACCTGGAGAAACTCATTCTACAATTTTAAAAACAACCTGAGGTAACTTGTCTCAGGATGAACTTGGGGTAGCTCATCCAAAGTTTGAAATAATTACCTAGAGAAACTCGTTCCAAGACTTAAAGGCAACCTGAGGTAACTCGTCTCACGATGAACTTGGGTTAACTCATCCCAGGTTTGAGATAATCACCTGGAGAAACTCGTTCCAGCATTTTAAAAGTGACCTGAGGTAAGTCGTCTTAGGATGCACTTGGGGTAACTCGTCCCAAGTTTGAAATAATTACCTGGAGAAAATCATTCCAAGTTTTAAAGGCAACCTGAGGTAACTCGTCTCAAGATGGACTTGGGGTAACTCGTCCCAAGTTTGAGATAATCACCTGGAGAAACTCACTCTCCGATTTATAGATAACCTGAGGTAACTCATCTCAGGGTGAACTTGACGTAACTCGTCCCCAGTTTGAGATAATCAGCTGGAGAAACTCGTTCCAAAATTTTAAAAACAACCTTAGGTAACTTGTCTCTGGATGAACTTGGGGTACCTCATCCCAAGTTTGAAATAATTACCTAGAGAAAGTCGTTCCAGGATTTAAAAACAACCGGAGGAAACTTGTCTCAGAATAAACTTGGGGTAACTCGTCCCAAGTTTGAGATAATCACCTGGAGAAACTCGTTCCAGGATTTAAAAACAACCTGAGGAAGCTCGTGTCAGAATAAACTTGGGGTAACTCATCCCAAGTTTGAGATAATCACCTGGAGAAACCCATTCTAGAATTTTCAAAACAACCTGAGGTAACTTGTCTCCGGAGGAACTTGGAGTAACTTGTCCCAAGTTTGAAATAATTACCTGGGGAAACTCATTCCAGAATTTAAACACAACCTGAGGTGACTCGTCTCGGGATGAACTTGTGGTAACTCGTGTCAAGTTTGTGATAATCACCTGGAGAAACTCATTCCAGGATTTAAAAACAACCTGAGAAAACTCATCTCAGGATGAACTTGAGGTAACTCGTCCCAAGTTTGAGATAATTACCTGGAGAAACTCGTTCTAAGATTTAAAAACAACCTGAGAAAATTCATCTCAGGATGAACTTGAGGTAACTCATCCTAAGTTTGAGATAATTACCTGGAGAAACTTGTTCTAAGATTTAAAAACAATCTGAGGAAACTCGTCTCAGAATGAACTTGGGGTAACTCGTCCTAAGTTTGAGATAATCACCTAGAGAAACTCGTTCCAGGATTTAAAAACAACCTGAGGAAGCTCGTGTCAGGATAAACTTGGGGTAACTCATCCCAAGGTTGAGATAATCACCTGGAGAAAACCATTCTAGAATTTTCAAAACAACCCGAGGTAACTTGTCTCAGGATGAACTTTGAGTAACTCATCCCAAGTTTGAAATAATTACTTGGGGAAACTCGTTCCAGGATTTAAACACAACCTAAGGTGACTCATCTCAGGATGAACTTGTGGTAACTCATGCCAAGTTTGAGATAATCACCTGGAGAAACTCATTCCAGGATTTAAAAACAACTTGAGAAAACTCATCTCAGGATGAACTTGAGGTAACTCGTCCCAAGTTTGAGATAATTACCTAGAGAAACTCGTTCTAAGATTTAAAAACAATCTAAGGAAACTCGTCTCAAGATGAACTTGGGGTAACTCATCCCAAGTTTGAGATAATCACCTGGAGAAACGCGTTCCAAGATTTTACAAACAACCTGAGGCAACTTGTCTCAGGATGAACTTGGGGTAACTCATCCCAAGTTTGAGATAATCTCCTGGGAAAATTTGTTCCAGGATTTTAAAAACAATCTGTGGTAACTCTTCTCAGGATGAACTTGGGTAACTCATCCCAAGTTTGCAATAATTACCTAGAGAAACTCGTTCCCGGATTTAAAGGCAACCTGAGGTAACTCATCTCAGGATGAAGTTGGAGTAACTCATCCCAAGTTTGAGATAATCACCTAGAGAAACTCATTCCAGGATTTTAAAAATGACCTGAGGTAACTCGTCTTAAGATGGACTCGGGGTAAGTCATCCCAATTTTGAAATAATTACCTGGAGAAACTCGTTCCAAGATTTAAAGGAAACCTGAGGTAACTCATCTCAGGATGAAATTGGGGTAACTCGTCCCAAGTTTGAGATAATCACCTAGAGAAACTCGTTCTCCGATTTACAAATAACCTGAGGTAACTCGTCTCAGGGTGAACTTCAAGTAACTCGTTCCAAGTTCGAGATAATCAGCTGGAGAAACTCGTTCCAGGATTTAAAAATGACCTGAGGTAGCTCATCTCAGGCTGAACTTGGGGTAACTTGTCCCATGTTTGAAATAATTACCCAGAGAAAGTCATTCCAGGATTTAAAGGCAACCTAAGGTAACCCGTCTCAGGATGAACTTGGGGCAACTCATCACAAGTTTAAATTAATTACCTAGAGAAAGTCATTCCAAGATTTAATGGCAACCTGAGACAACTGGTCTCAGGATCAACTTGGGTTAACCCATCCCAAGTTTGAGATAATCACCCGAACAAACTCGTTCCAGCAATTTAAAAATGACTTAAGGTAACTCGTCTAAGGATGGACTTGGGGTAACTCATTCCAGGATTTAAAAATGACCTGAGGTAGATCGTCTTAGGATGAACTTGGGACAACTGATCCAAGTTTGAGATAATCCCCTGGAGAAACTCATTCCAGGATTTAAAAATGACCTGAGCTAGTTCAACTTAGGATGAACTTGGGGTAACTCATCCCAAGTTTGAGAGAATCGACTGGAGAAAGTCGTTCCAGGAGTTAAAACCAACCTGAGGAAACTCGACTCAGGATGAACTTGGGAAAACTCGTCCCATGTTTGAAATAATTACCTGGAGAAAGTCATTCCAGGATTTAAAGGCAACCTGAGGTAACTCATCTTAGTATGAACTAGGGGTAATGCATCCCAAGTTTGAGATAATCAACTAGAGAAACTCATTCTAGAATTTTAAAAACAACCTTAGGTAACTTGTCTTCGGATGAACTTGGGGTAACTCGTCCCAAGTTTGAAATAATTACCTGGAGAAACTTGTTCCAAGATTTAAAAACAACCTGAGGAAACTTGTCTCAGAATGAACTTGGGGTAACTCATCCCAAGTTTGAGATAATCAACTAGGGAAACTCGTTCCAGGATTTAAAAACAACCTGAGGAAGCTCGTGTGAGGATGAACTTAGGGTAACTCATCCCAAGTTTGAGAGAATCCCCTGGAGAAACCCATTCTTGAATTTTAAAAACAACCTAAGGTAACTTGTCTCAGGATGAACTTGGAGTAACTTGCCCCAAGTTTGAAATAATTACCTGGAGAAACTCGTTCTAGGATTTAAAAACAACCTGAGGTGACTCGTCTCAGGATGAAATTGGGGTAACTCATCCCAGGTTTGAGATAATCACCTAGAAAAACTCATTCTAGGATTTAAAATCAACCTAAGGAAACTTGTCTCAGGATGAAGTTGGGGTAACTCACCCCAAGTTTGAGATAATTGCCAGGAGAAACTCATTCCAGGATTTATAAACAACCAGAGGAAACTCGACTCAGAATGAACTTGGGGAAACTCGTCCCATGTTTGAAATAATTACTTGGAGAAAGTCATTCCAGGATTTAAAGGCAACCTGAGGTAACTCATCTTAGGATGAACTAGGGGTAATGTGTCCCAAGTTTGAGATAATCAACTAGAGAAACTCATTCCAGGATTTTAAAAATAACCTGCGGTAACTCTTCTTAGGATGGACTTGGGGTAACTCGTCCCATGTTTGAGATAATCACCTGGAGAAACTCATTCTACAATTTTAAAAACAACCTGAGGTAACTTGTCTCAGGATGTACTTGGGGTAACTCATCCGAAGTTTGAAATAATTACCTGGAGAAACTCGTTCTAAGATTTAAAAACAACTTGAGGTAACTTGTCCCAGGATGAACTTGGGGTAACTCGTCCCAAGTTTGAAATAATTACCTACAGAAACTCATTCCAGGATTTAAAGGCAACCTGAGGTAACTCGTCTCACGATGAACTTGGGTTAATTCATCCCAGGTTTGAGATAATCAACTAGAGAAACTTGTTCCAGGATTTTAAAAGTGACTTGAGGTAAGTCATCTCAGGATGCAATTGGGATAACTCACCTCAAGTTTGAAATAATTACCTGGAGAAACTCGTTCTAAGATTTAAAGGCAACCTGAGGTAACTCGTCTCAGGATGGACTTGGGGTAACTCGTCCCAAGTTTGAGATAATCACCTGGAGAAACTCGTTCTCCGATTTATAGATAACCTGAGATAACTCATCTCAGGGTGAACTTGACGTAACTCGTCCCAACTTTGAGAAAATCAGTTGGAGAAACTCTTTCCAAAATTTTAAAAACAACCTTAGTAACTTGTCTTTGGATGAACTGGGGGTACCTCGTCCCAAGTTTGAAATAATTACCTACAGAAAGTCGTTCCAGTATTTAAAAACAACCTGAGGAAAATTGTCTCAGAATAAACTTGGGCTAACTCGTCCCAAGTTTGAGATAATTACCTGGAGAAACTCGTTCTAGGATTTAAAAACAACCTGAGGAAGCTCATGTCAGGATGAACTTGGGGTAACTCATCCCAAGTTTGAGATAATCACCAGGAGAAACCCATTCTAGAATTTTCAAAACAACTTGAGGTAACTTGTCTTAGGATGAACTTGGAGTAACTCGTCCCAAGTTTGAAATAATTACCTAGGGAAACTCGCTCCAGCATTTAAACACAACCTGAGGTGACTCATCTCGAGATGAACTTGAGGTAACTCATCCCAAGTTTGGGATAATCACTTGGAGAAACTCATTCCAGGATTTAAAAACAACTAGAGAAAACTCATCCCAGGATGAACTTGAGGTAACTCGTCCCAAGTTTGAGATAATTACCTGGAGAAACCCATTCTAAGATTTAAAAACAATCTGAGGAAACTCATCTCAGCATGAACTTGGGGTAACTCGTCCCAAGTTTGAGATAATCACCTGGAGAAACTCGTTCCAGGATTTAAAAACAACCTGAGGAAGCTCGTGTCAGGATGAACTTGGGGTAACTCATCCCAAGTTTGAGATAATCATCTAGAGAAACCCATTCTAGAATTTTCAAAACAACCTGAGGTAACTTGTCTCAGGATGAACTTTGAGTAACTCATCCCAAGTTTGAAATAATTACCTAGGGAAACTCATTCCAGGATTTAAACATAACCTGAGGTGACTCGTCTCGGGATGAACTTGTGGTAACTCGTGCCAAGTTTGAAATAATCACCTGGAGAAACTCATTCCAGGATTTAATAACAACCTGAGAAAACTCATCTAAGGATGAACTTGAGGTAACTTGTCCTAAGTTTGAGATAATTACCTAGAGAAACTCGTTCTAAGATTTAAAAACAATCTGAGGAAACTCGTCTCAGGATGAACTTGAGGAAACTCATCCCAAGTTTGAGATAATCAACTGGAGAAACTCGTTCTAGGATTTTACAAACAACCTGAGGTAACTTGTCTCGAGATGGAATTGTGGTAACTCGTCCCAAGTTTGAAATAATTACCTAGAGAAACACGTTCTAGGATTTAAAGGCAACCTGAGGTAACTCCTCTCAGGATGAACTTGGGTTAACTCATTCCAAGTTTGAGATAATCAACTGGAGAAACTCATTCCAGGATTTTAAAAACAACCTGAGGTAACTCTTCTTAGGATGGACTTGGGGTAACTCGTTCCAAGTTTGAGATAATCACCTGAAGAAACTCGTTCTCTGATTTATAGATAACCTGGGGTAACTCATCTCTGGATGAACTTGACGTAACTTGTCCCAAGTTTGAGAAAATCAGCTGGAGAAACTCTTTCCAAAATTTTAAAAACAAACTTAGGTAACTTGTCTCTGGATGAACTTGGGGTACCTCGTCCCAAGTTTGAAATAATTACATAGAGAAACTCGTTCCAGGATTTAAAGGCAACCTGAGGTAACTCGTCTCACGATGAACTTGCGTTAACTCATCCCAGGTTTCAGATAATCACCTGGAGAAACTCGTTCCAGGATTTTAAAAGTGACCTGAGGTAAGTCGTCTCAGGATGCACTTGGCGTAACTCGTCCCAAGTTTGAAATAATTACCTGGAGAAACTCGTTCCAAGATTTAAAGGCAACCTGAGGTAACTCATCTCAGGATGGACTTGGGGTAACTCATCCCAAGTTTGAGATAATCACCTGGAGAAACTCGTTCTCCGATTTATAGATAACCTGAGGTAACTCATCTCAGGGGGAACTTGACGTAACTCGTCTCAAGTTTGAGAAAATCAGCTGGAGAAACTCATTCCAAAATTTTAAAAACAACCTTAGGTAACTTGTCTCTGGATGAACTTGGGGTACCTCGTCCCAAGTTTGAAATAATTACCTAGAGAAACTCATTCCAGTATTTAAAAACAACCTGGGGAAACTTGTATCAGAATAAACTTGGGGTAACTCATCCCAACTTTGAGATAATCAACTGGAGAAACCCATTCTAGAATTTTCAAAACAACCTGAGGTAACTTGTCTCAGGATGAACTTGGGGTAACTCATCCCAAGTTTGAAATAATTACCTGGGGAAACTCGTTCCAGGATTTAAACACAACCTGAGGTGACTACTCTCGAGATGAACTTGGGGTAACTCATCCCAAATTTGAGATAATCACTTGGAGAAACTCATTCCAGGATTTAAAAACAACCAGAGAAAACTCATCTCAGGATGAACTTGAGGTAACTCATCCCAAGTTTGAGATAATTACCTGGAGAAACTCGTTCCTGGATTTAAAAACAATCTGAGGAAGCTCGTGTCAGGATGAACTTGGGGTAACTCATCCCAAGTTTGAGATAATCACCTGGAAAAACCCATTCTAGAATTTTCAAAACAACCTGAGGTAACTTGTCTCAGGATGAACTTTGAGTAACTCATCCCAAGTTTGAAATAATTACCTAGGGAAACTCGTTCCAGGATTTAAACACAACCTGAGGTGACTCGTCTCGAGATGAATTTGTGGTAACTTGTGCCAAGTTTGAGATAATCACTTGGAGAAACACTTTCCAGGATTTAAAAACATCCTGAGAAAACTTATCTCAGGATGAACTTGAGGTAACTCGTCTCAAGTTTGAGATAAATACCTAGAGAAACTCGTTCTAAGATTTAAAAACAATCTGAGGAAACTCGTCTTAGGATGAACTTGGGGTAACTCATCCCAAGTTTGAGATAATCACCTGGAGAAACTCATTCCAGGATTTTACAACCAACCTAAGGCAACTTGTCTCGAGATGAACTTGGGCTAACTCATCCCAAGTTTGAGCTAATCTCCTGGGAAAATTCGTTCCAGGATTTTAAAAACAATCTGTGGTAACTCTTCCCAGGATGAACTTGGGGTAACTCGTCCCAAGTTTGAAATAATTACCTAGAGAAACTCGTTCTCGGATTTAAAGGCAACCTGAGGTAACTTATCTCAAGATGAAGTTGGGATAACTCATCCTAAGTTTGAGATAATCACCAGGAGAAAGTCGTTCCAGGATTTTAAAAATGACCTGAGGTAACTCGTCTCAAGATGGACTCGGGGTAAGTCGTCCCAATTTTGAAAAAATTACCTAGAGAAACTCATTCCAAGATTTAAAGGAAACCTGACGTAACTTGTCCCAAGTTTGAGATAATCACCTAGAGAAACTCGTTCTCCGATATACAAATAACCTGAGGTAACTCGTCTCGGGGTGAACTTAAAGTAACTCGTTCCAAGTTCAAGATAATCATCTAGAGAAACTCGTTCCCGGATTTAAAAATGACCTGAGGTAGCTCATCTCAGGATGAACTTGGGGCAACTCATTCCCAGTTTGAGATAATCACCTGGAGAAACTCGTTCCAGGATTGAAAAACAACTTGAGGAAACTCGACTCATGCTGAACTTGGGGTAACTCATCCCATGTTTGAAATAATTACCCGGAGAAAGTCATTCCAGGATTTAAAGGCAACCTAAGGTAACCCGTCTCAGGATGAACTTGGGGTAACTCATCGCAAGTTTAAAATAATTACCTAGAGAAAGTCGTTCCAGGATTTAATGGCAACCTGAGACAACTAGTCTCAGGATGAACTTGGGTTAACTCATCCCAAGTTTGATATAATCACCTGGACAAGCTCATTCCAGCAATTTAAAAATGACTTAAGGTAACTCGTCTAAGGATGGACTTGGGGTAACTCGTTCCAGGATTTAAAAACGACTTGAGGTAGATCGTCTCAGAATGAACTTGGGACAACTCATCCAACTTTGAGATAATCACCTGGAGAAACTCATTCCAGGATTTAAAAATAACCTGAGGTAGCTCAACTTAGGATGAACTTGGGGTAACTCATCCCAAGTTTGAGAGAATCGACTGGAGAAAGTCATTCCAGGATTTAAAGACAACCTGAGGAAACTCGACTCAGGATGAACTTGGGAAAACTCGTCCCATGTTTGAAATAATTACCTGGAGAAAGTCATTCCAGGATTTAAAGGCAACCTGAGGTAACTCATCTTAGGATGAACTAGGGGTAATGCATCCCAAGTTTGAAATAATCAACTAGAAAAACTCATTCTAGAATTTTAAAAACAACCTTAGGTAACTTGTCTCCATATGAACTTAGGGTAACTCGTCCCAAGTTTGAAATAATTACCTAGAGAAACTCGTTCCAGGATTTAAAAACAACCTGAGGAAACTTGTCTTAGAATGAACTTGGGGTAACTCGTCCCAAGTTTGAGATAATCACCTAGGGAAACTCGTTCCAAGATTTAAAAACAACCTGAGGAAGCTCGTGTGAGGATGAACTTGGGGTAACTCAACCCAAGTTTGAGATAATCTCCTGAAGAAACCCGTTTTAGAATTTTAAAAACAACCTGAGGTAACTTGTCTCAGGATGAACTTAGAGTAACTTGCCCCAAGTTTGAAATAATTACCTAGAGAAACTCGTTCTAGGATTTAAAAAGAACCTAAGGTGACTCGTCTCAGGATGAAATTGGGGTAACTCACCCCAAGTTTGAGATAATTGCCTGGAGAAACTCATTCCAGGATTTAAAAACAACCAGAGGAAACTCGACTCAGGATGAACTTAGGGAAACTCATCCCATGTTCGAAATAATTACCTGGAGAAAGTCATTCCAGGATTTAAAGGCAACCTGAGGTAACTCATCTTAGGATGAACTAGGGGTAACGCGTCCCAAGTTTGAGATAATGACCTGGAGAAACTCATTCCAGGATTTTAAAAACAACCTACGGTAACTCTTCTTAGGATGGACTTGGGGTAACTCGTCCCAAGTTTGAGATAATCACCTGGAGAAACTCATTCTACAATTTTAAAAACAACCTGAGGTAACTTGTCTCAGGATGAACTTGGGGTAACTCGTCCGAAGTTTGAAATAATTACCGGGAGAAACTCGTTTTAAGATTTAAAAACAACTTGAGGTAACTTGTCTCAGGATGAACTTGGGGTAACTCATCCCATGTTTGAGATAATCTCCTAGAGAAACTCATTCTAGGATTTTAAAAACGACCTGTGGTAACTCCTCACAGGATGAACTTGGGGTAACTCGTCCCAAGTTTGAAATAATTACCGAGAGAAACTCATTCCAGGATTTAAAGGCAACCTGAGGTAACTCGTCTCCCGATGAACTTGGGTTAACTCATCCCGGGTTCGAGATAATCACCTGGAGAAACTTGTTCCAGGATTTTAAAAGTGACTTGAGGTAAGTTGTCTCAGGATGCACTTGGGGTAACTCGTCCCAAGTTTGAAATAATTACCTGGAGAAACTCGTTCCAAGATTTAACGGCAACCTGAGGTAACTCGTCTCAGGATGGACTTGGGGTAACTCATCCCAAGTTTGAGATTATCACCTGGAGAAACTCGTTCTCCGATTTATAGATAACCTGAGGTAACTCATCTCAGGGGGAACTTGACGTAACTCGTCCCAAGTTTGAGAAAATCAGCTGGAGAAACTCGTTCCAAAATTTTAAAAACAACCTTAGGTAACTTGCTTCTGGATGAACTTGGGGTACCTCATCCCAAGTTTGAAATAATTACCTAGAGAAACTCGTTCTAGTATTTAAAAATAACCTGAGGAAACTTGTCTCAGAATAAACTTGGGGTAACTCGTCCCAAGTTTGAGGTAATCACCTGGAGAAACTCATTCCAGGATTTAAAAACAACCTGAGGAAGCTCGTGTCAGGATGAACTTCGGGTAACTCATCCCAAGTTTGAGATAATCACCTGGAGAAACCTATTCTAGAATTTTCAAAACAACCTGAGGTAACTTGTCTCAGTATGAACTTGGAGTAACTCATCCCAAGTTTGAAATAATTACCTGGGGAAACTCGTTCCAGGATTTAAACACAACCTGAGGTGACTCGTCTCGAGATGAACTTGGGGTAACTCATCCCAAGTTTGAGATAATCACCTGGAGAAACTCATTCCAGGATTTAGAAACAACCTAAGAAAACTCATCTCAGGATGAACTTGAGGTAACTCGTCCCAAGTTTGAGATAATTACCTGGAGAAACTTGTTCTAAGATTTAAAAACAATCTGAGGAAACTCGTCTCAGGATGAACTTGAGGAAACTCATCCCAAGTTTGAGATAATCACCTGGAGAAACTCGTTCCAGGATTTTACAAACAACCTGAGGTAACTTGTCTCCAGATGGACTTGTGGTAACTCGTCCCAAGTTTGAAATAATTACCTAGAGAAACTCGTTCCAGGATTTAAACGCAACCTGAGGTAACTCGTCTCAGGATAAACTTGGGTTAACTCATTCCAAGTTTGAGATAATCACCTAGAGAAACTCATTCCAGGATTTTAAAAACAACCTGAGGTAACTCTTCATAGGATGGACTTGGGGTAACTCGTCCCAAGTTTGAGATAATCACCTGGAGAAACTCATTGTAGAATTTTAAAAACAACCTGAGGTAACTTTTCTCAGGATGAACTTGGGGTAACTCGTCCGAAGTTTGAAATAATTACCTGGAGAAACTCGTTCCAAGATTTAAAAACAACCTGAGGTAACTTGTCTCAGGATGAACTTGGGGTAACTCATCCCAAGTTTGTGATAATCTCCTAGAGAAACTTGTTCTAAGATTTTAAAAACAACCTGTGGTAACTCCTCATAGAATGAACTTGGGGTAACTTGTCCCAGGTTTGAAATAATTACCCAGAGAAACTCGTTCCAGGATTTAAAGGCAACTTGAGGTAACTCGTCTCACGATGAACTTGGGTTAACTCATCCCAGGTTTGAGATAATCACCTGGAGAAAGTCACTCCAGGATTTTAAAAGTGATATGAGGTAACTCGTCTCAGGATGGACTTGGATTAACTCGTCCCCAGTTTAAAATAATTACCTGGAGAAACTCGTTCCAAGATTTAAAGGCAACCTGAGGTAACTTGTCTCAGGATGGACTTCGGGTAACACGTCCCAAGTTTGAGATAATCACCTGGAGAAACTCGTTCTCCGATTTATAGATAACCTGAGGTAACTCATCTCAGGGTGAACTTGAGGTAACTCATCCCAAGTTTGAGATAATCAGCTGCAGAAACTCGTTCCAGGATTTAAAAACAACTTGAGAAACTCGACTCAGGATGAACTTGGGGTAACTCGTCCCATGTGTGAAATATTTACTAGGAGAAAGCCATTTCAGGATTTAAAGGCAACCTGAGGTAACTCGTCTCAGCATGAACTAGGGGTAACTCGTCCCAAGTTTGAGATAAACAACTGGAGAAACTCGTTCTAGAATTTTAAAAAGAACCAGAGGTAACCTATCTCCAGATGAACTTGGGGTAACTCGTCTCAAGTTTGAAATAATTACCTGGAGAAACTCGTTCCAGGATTTAAAAACAACTAAAGAAACTCATCTCAGGATGAACTTGGAGTAACTCATCCCAAGTTTGAGATATTCACCTGGAGAAACTCATTCCAGGATTGAAAAATGACCTGGGGTAGCTCGTCTTAGGATGAACTTGGGGTAACTCGTCCCAAGTTTGAGATAATCACCTGGAGAAAGTCCTTCTAGTATTTAAAAACAACCTAAGGAAACTTGACTCAGGATGAACTTGGGGTAACTCGTACCAAGTTTTAAATAATTACCTGGAGAAAGTGATTCCAGGATTTAAAGCCAACCTGAGGTAACTCATCTCAGGATGAACTAGGGGCAACGCATCCCAAGTTTGAGATAATAATCTGGAGAAACTTGTTCTCAAATTTTAAAAACAACCTAAGGTACCTTGTCTCCAAATGAACTTGGGGTAACTCATCCCAAGTTTGAAATAATTACTTGGAGAAACTCATTCCAGGATTTCAAAACAACCTGAGGAAACTCATCTCAGGATGAACTTGGGGTAACTCATCTCGAGTTTTAGATAATCACCTGGAGAAAGTCGATCCACGATTTAAATACAACCTGAGAAAACTCGTCTCAGGATGAACTTGGGGTAACTCATCCCAAGTTTGAGATAAACACCTGGAGAAAGTCATTCCAGGATTTAAAAACAACCTGAGGAAATTCGTCTCAGAATGAACTTGGGGTAACTCGTCCCAAGTTTGAAATAATTCCCTGAGCAAAGTCGTTCTAGGATTTAAAGGCAACCTGAGGTAACTAGTCTTAGGATGAACTTGGGGTAACTTGTCCGATGTTTAAGATAATCAACTAGAGAAACCCAATCTAGAAACTCGTCTCAAGATCAACGTGGGTGAAACTCATCCCAAGTTTGACATAATCACCTGGAGAAACTTGTTCCAGGATTTAAGAACTACCTGAGGCAACTCATCTCAGGATGAACTTGGGGTAACTCATCCCAAGTTTGAGAGAATCACCTTGAGAAACTCGTTCCAAGATTTACAAACAACCTGAGGAAACTCGTCACAGGATGAACTGGGGATAACTCGTCCCAAGTTTGAAATAATTAGCTGGAGAAAATCATTCCAGTATTTAAATGCAACCTGAGGTAACTTGAATCCAGATAAACTTGGGGTAACTCATCCCAAGTTTAAGATAATCACCTAGGGAAACTCGTTCTAGAATTTTAAAAACAACCTGAGGTAACTTGTCTCAGGATGAACTTGGGGTAACTCGTCCCATGTTTGACATAATTACCTAGAGAAACTCGTTCCAGGATTTAAAAACAACCTGAGGTAACTCGTCTTAGGATGAATTTGGGGTAACTCATCCCACGTTTGAGATAATCACCTGAAGAAACTCATTCCAGGATTTTAAAAACAACCTAAGGTAAGTCTTCCCATGTTGAAGTTGGGGTAACTCGCCCCAAGTTTGAAAAAATTACCTAGAGAAACTCGTTCCAGTATTTAAAGGCAACCTGAGGTAACTCGTCTCAAGATTTTAGATAATCACCTAGAGAAATTCAGTCCAGGATTTTAGAAACAACATGAGGTAACTCGTCTCAGGATGAACTTGCGGTAACTCATCCCAAGTTTGAGATAATCACCTGGGGAAAGTCATTCCAGGATTTAAAAACAACCTGAGAAAACTCATCTCAGGATGAACTTGCGGTAACTCATCCCAAGTTTGAGATAATCACCTGGGGAAAGTCATTCCAGGATTTAAAAACAACCTGAGAAAACTCATCTCAAGATGAACTTGAGGTAACTCATCCCAAGTTTGAAATAATTCCCTGGAGAAACTCGTTCCAGGATTTAAAAACAACCTGAGGAAACTCGTCTCAGGATGAACTTGGGGTAACTCGTCCCAAGTTTGAGATAATCACTTGGAGAAACCCATTCTAGAATTTTAAAAACAACCTGAGGTAACTTCTCTTAGGATGAACTTGGGGTAACTCGTCCCAAGTTTGAAATAATTACCTGCAGAAACTCGTTCCAAGATTTAAAAACAACCTGAGGTAACTCATCTCAGGATGATCTTGGGGTAACTTATCCCCAATTTTAGATAATCACTTGAGCAAACTCATTACCGGATTTAAAAAGGACCTGGGAAAACTTGTCTCAGGATAAACTTGGGGTAACTCGTCGCATGTTTGAAATAATTACCTAGAGAAACTCGTTCCAGTATTTAAATGCAACCTGAGGTAACTTGTCTCAGGATGAACTTGGGTTAACTCATCCTAAGTTTGAGATACTCACCTGGAGAAACTCGTTCTAGGATTTTAAAAACAACCTGAGGTAACTCTTCTCAGGATGGACTTGGGGTAACTCGTCCTAGGTTTGAGATAATCACCTGGAGAAACTCATTCTAGAATTTTAAAAACAACCTGAGGTAACTTGTCTCAGGATGAACTTGGGGTAACTCATCCAAAGTTTAAAATAATTACCTAGAGAAACTCATTCCAGGATTTAAAAACAACCTGACGTAACTCGTCTCAGGATGAACTTAGGGTAACTCATCCCAAGTTTGAGATAATCTCCTGGAGAAACTCATTCCAGGATTTTAAAAACAACCTGTGGTAACTCCTCACAGGATGAACTTGGGGTAACTCGTCTCAAGTTTAAAATAATTACCTAGAGAAACTCGTTCCAGGATTTAAAGGCAACCTGAGGTAACACATCTCGAGATGAACTTGGGTTAACTCATCCCAAGTTTGAGATAATCACCTGGAGAAACTCCTTCCAGGATTTAAAAGCAACCTCAGGTAACTTATCTCAGGATGAACTTAGGGTAACTCATCCCAAGTTTGAGATAATTGCCTGGAGAAACTCATTCCAGGATTTACAAACAACCTGTGGTAGCTCGTCTCAGGATGAACTTAGGGTAACTCATCCCCAGTTTTAGATAATCACCTGGAGAAACTCATTCCAGGAATGAAAAACAACCTGAGGAAACTTGTCTCAGGATGAACTAGGGGTAACTCATCCCAAGTTTTAAATAATTACCTAGACAAATTCGTTCCAGGATTTAAAAGCAACCTGAGGTAACTCGTCTCAGGATGAACTTGGGTTAACTCATGCTAAGTTTGAGATAATCACCTAGAGAAACTCGTTCTAGGATTTTAAAATCAACCTGAGGTAACTCTTCTCAGGATGGACTTGGGGTAATTCATCCCAAGTTTGAGATAATCAGCCGAAGAAACTCATTCTAGAATTTTAAAAATAACCTGAGGTAACTTGTCTTAGGATGAACTTGGGGTAACTCGTCTGAAGTTTGAAATAATTACCTAGAGAAGCTCGTTCCAGGATTTAAAAACAACCTGAGGTAACTCGTCTTAGGATGAACTTGGGGTAACTCATCCCAAGTTTGAGATAATCTCTAGAGAAACTCATTCTAGGATTTTAAAAACAACCTATGGTAACTCTTCACAGCATGAACTTAGGGTAACTCATCCCAAGTTTGAAATAATTACTTAGTGAAACTCGATCCAGGATTTAAAGGCAACCTGAGGTAACACGTCTCAGGATAAACTTGGGTTAACTCATCCCAAGTTTGAGATAATCAACTAGAGAAACTCGTTCTAGGATTGAAAAGCAACCTGAGGTAACTCATCTTGGGATGGACTTGGGGCAACTCGTTCTAGGATTGAAAAATGACCTGAGGTAGCTTGTCTCAGAATGAACTTGGGGCAACTCATCCAAGTTTGAGATAATCACATGGAGAAACTTGTTCCAGGATTTAAAAATGAGTTGAGGTAGCTCATCTTAGAATGAACTTGGGGTAACTCATCCCAAGTTTGAGAGAATCACCTGGAGAAAGTCGTTCCAGGATTTAAAAACAACCTGAGGAAACTCAACTCTGGATGAACTTGGGGAAACTCGTCCCATGTTTGACATAATTACTTGGGGAAAGTCATTCTAGGATTTCAAGGCAACCTGAGGTAACTCATCTTAGGATGAGCTAGGGGTAACTCGTCCCAAGTTTGAGATAATCAACTGGAGAAACTCATTCTAGAATTTTAAAAACGACCTGAGGTACCTTCTCTCAGGATGAACTTGGGGTAGCTCATTCCAAGTTTGAAATAATTACCTGGAGAAACTCATTCCAGGATTTAAAAACAACTTGAGGAAACTTATCTCAGGATGAACTTGGGTAACTCATCCCACGTTTGAGATAATCACATGGAGAAACTCATTCTAGGATTTAAAAACAACCTGAGGAAGCTCGTGTCAGGATGAACTTAGGGTAACTCGTCCCAAGTTTGAGATAATCACCTAGAGAAACCCGTTACAGAATTTTAAAAACAACCTGAGGTAACTTGTCTCAGGATGAACTTAGAGTAACTCATCCAAAGTTTGAAATAATTACCTGGAGAAACTCATTCCCGGATTTAAAAATAACCTGAAGTAACTCGTCTCAGGATGAACTTGGGATAACTCATCCCAAGTTTGAGATAATCACCTAGAGAAACTCGTTCTAGGATATAAAAACAACCTGAGGAAACTCGTCTCTGAATGAACTTGGGGTAACTCGTCCCAAGTGTGAGATAATTGCCTGGAGAAACTCATTCCAGGATTTACAAACAACCTGAGGAAACTCGTCTCAGGATGAAGTTGGTGTAACTCATCCCATGTTTGAGATAATTAGCTGGAGAAACTCGTTCCAGGATTTAAAAACAATTTGAGGAAACTCGTCTCAAGATGAACATGGGGTAACTCATCCCAAGTTTGAGATAATCTCCTGGAGAAACTCATTCCAGGATTTTAAAAACAACCTGAGGTAACTTGTCTCAGGATGGACTTGGGTTAACTCGTCCCAAGTTTGAAATAATTGCCTAGAGAAATGCATTCCAGGATTTAATGGCAACCTGAGGTAACTCATCCCAGGATGAACTTGGGTTAACTCATCCAAGTTTGTGATAACCAACTGGAGAAACTCATTCCAGGATTTTAAAAACAAACTGAGGTAACTCTTCAAAGGATGGACTTGGGTTAACTCGTCCTAAGTTTGAGATAATCGCCTGGAGAAACTCATTCTAGAATTTTAAAAACAACCTGAGGTAACTTGTCTCAGGATGAACTTGGGATAACTCGTTCGAAGTTTAAAATAATTACCTGGAGAAACTCGTTCCAGGATTTAAAAACAACCTAAGGTAACTTGTCTCAGGATGAACTTGGGGTAACTCATCCCAAGTTTGAGATAATCTCCTGGGGAAATTCGTTCCAGGATTTTAAAAATAATCTGTGGTAACTCTTCCCAGGATGAACTTGGGTAACTCGTCCCAAGTTTGAAATAATTACCTAGAGAAACTCGTTCCCAGATTTAAAGGCAACCTGAGGTAACTCATCTCAGGATGAAGTTGGGGTAACTCATCCCAAGTTTGAGATAATCACCTGGAGAAACTAGTTCCAGGATTTTAAAAATGACCTGAGGTAACTCGTCTCAGGATGGACTCGGGGTAACTCGTCCCAAGTTTGAAATAATTACCTGAAGAAACTTGTTCCAAGATTTAAAGGAAACCTGAGGTAACTCGTCTCAGGATGAAATTGGGGTAACTCGTCCCAAGTTTGAGATAATCACCTAGAGAAACTCGTTCTCTGATTTACAAATAACCTAAGGTAACTCGTCTCAGGGTGAACTTCAGGTAACTCATTCCAAGTTCGAGATAATCAGCTAGAGAAACTCGTTCCAGGATTGAAAAACAACTTGAGGAAACTCGACTCAGGATGAACTTGGGGTAACTCATCCCATGTTTGAAATAATTACCCAGAAAAAGTCATTCCAGGATTTAAAGGCAACCTGAGGTAACTCGTGTCAAGATGAACTTGGGGTAACTCGTCCCAAGTTTAAAATATTTGCCTAGAGAAAGTCGTTCCAGGATTTAATGGCAACCTGAGACAACTAGTCTCAGGATGAACTTGGGTTAACTCATCCCCAGTTTGAGATAATCACTTGGAGAAACTTGATCCAGCATTTTAAAAATGACCTGAGGTAACTCGTCTCAGGATGGACTTGGGGTAACTCATTCCAGGATTTAAAAATGACTTGAGGTATATTGTCTCAGGATGAACTTGGGGCAACTCATCCAAGTTTGAGATAATCACCTGGAGAAACCCATTCTAGGATTTAAAAATGAGCTGAGGTAGCTCATCTTAGGATGAACATGGGGTAACTCATCCCAAGTTTGAGAGAATCGACTGGACAAAGTCGTTCTAGGATTTAAAAACAACCTGAGGAAACTCGACTCAGGATGAACTTGGGGAAACTCACCCCATGTTTGAAATAATTACCTGGAGAAACTCATTCCAGAATTTAAAAGCAACCTGAGGTAACTCATCTTAGGATAAACTAGGAGTAACGCATCCCAAGTTTTAGATAATCAACTAGAGAAACTCGTTCTAGAATTTTCAAAACAACCTTAGGTAACTTGTCTCTGGATGAACTTGGGGTAACTCTCCCAAGTTTGAAATAATTATTTGGAGAAACTTGTTTTAGGATTTAAAAACAACCAGAGGAAACTTGTCTCAGAATGAACTTGGGCTAACTCGTCCCAAGTTTGAGATAATCACCTGGAGAAACTCGTTCCAGGATTTAAAAACAACCTGAGGAAGCTCGTGTCAGGATGAACATGGGGTAACTCATCCCAAGATTGAGATAATCACCTGGAGAAACCCGTTCAAGAATTTTAAAAACAACCTGAGGTAACTTGTCTCAGGATGAACTTGGAGTAACTCGTCCTAAGTTTGAAACAATTAGCTGGGGAAACTCATTCCAGGATTTAAACACAACCTAAGGTGACTCGTCTCAGGATGAACTTGGGGTAACTCATCCCAAGTTTGAGATGATCACCTGGAGAAACTCATTCCAGGATTTAAAAACAACCTGAGGAAACTCGTCTCACGATGAACTTGAGGTAAGTCATCCCAAGTTTGAGATAATTACCTGGAGAAACTCGTTCCAGGATTTAAAAATAATCTGAGGAAACTCATCTCAGGATGAACTTGGGGTAACTCATCCTACGTTTGAGATAATCACCTGGAGAAACTCATTCCAGGATTGAAAAATGACCTGAGGTAGCTCGTCTTAGGATAAACTTGGCGTAACTCATCCCAAGTTTGAGATAATCACCTGGAGAAAGTCCTTCTAGTATTTAAAAACAACCTGAGGAAACTCGACTCAGGATGAACTTGGGGTAACTCGTCCCAAGTTTTAAATAATTACCTGGAGAAAGTCATTCCAGGATTTAAAGCCAACCTGAGGTAACTCGTCTCAGGATGAACTAGGGGCAACATGTCCCAAGTTTGAGATAATAACCTGGAGAAACTTGTTCTCGAATTTTAAAAACAACCTAAGGTGCCTTGTCTCCGGATGAACTTGGGGTAACTTGTCCCATGTTTGAAATAATTACCTAGAGAAAGTCATTCCAGGATTTAAAGCCAACCTGAGGTAACTTGTATCAGGATGGACTTGGGGTAACTCGTCCCAAGTTTAAAATAATTACCTGGAGAAACTCCTTCCAAAATTTAATGGCAACCTACGGTAACTCGTCTCAGGATGGACTTGGGGTAACATGTCCCAAGTTTGAGATAATCACCTAGAGAAATTCATTCTCCAATTTATAGATAACCTGAGGTAACTCGTCTCAGGGTGAACTTGAGGTAACATGTCCCAAGTTTGAGATAATCTGCTGTAGAAACTCGTTCCAGGATTTAAAAACAACTTGAGGAAACTCGACTCAGGATGAACTTGGGGTAACTCGTCCCAAGTTTGAGATAATCAACTGGAGAAACTCGTTCTAGAATTTTAAAAAGAACCAGAGGTAACGTGTCTCCGGATGAACTTGGGATAACTCATCCCAAGTTTGAAATAATTACCTGGAGAAACTTGTTCCAGGATTTAAAAACAACCTGAGGAAACTCGTCTGAAGATGAACTTGGAGTAACTCGTCCCAAGTTTGAGATAATCAACAGGAGAAACCCATTGTAGAATTTTAAAAACAACCTGAGGTAACTCGTCTCAGGGTGAACTTGAGGTAACTCATCCCAAGTTTGAGATAATCAACTGGAGAAACTCATTCCAGGATTTAAAAACAACTTGAGGAAACTCGACTCAGGATGAACTTGGGGTAACTCGTCCCATGTTTCAAATATTTACTAGGAGAAAGCCATTTCATGATTTGAAGGCAACCTGAGGTAACTCGTCTCAAGATGATCTCGGGGTAACTCGCCCCAAGTTTGAGATAAACAACTGGAGAAACTCGTTCTAGAATTTTAAAAAGAACCAGAGGTAACCTGTCTCCGGATGAACTTAGGGTAACTCGTCCCAACTTTGAAATAATCACTTGGAGAAACTCATTCCAGGTTTTGTAAACGACCTGAGGCAACTCGTCTCAGGATGAACTTGGGGCAACTCATCCCAAGTTTGAGATAATCACCTGGAGAAACTCATTCCAGGATTGAAAAATGACCTGAGGTAGCTTGTCTTAGGATGAAGTTGGTGTAACTCGTCCCAAGTTTGAGATAATCATCTGGAGAAAGTCCTTCTAGTATTTAAAAATAACCTGAGAAAACTTGACTCCGGATGAACTTGGGGTAACTCGTCCCAAGTTTGAAATAATTACCTGGAGAAAGTGATTCTAGGATTTAAAGCCAACCGAGGTAACTTGTCTTAGGATGAACTAGGGGTAACGCGTCCCAAGTTTGAAATAATCACCTGGAGAAACTTGTTCTCAAATTTTAAAAACAACCTGAGGTACCTTGTCTCCGGATGAACTTGGGGTAACTCGTCCCAAGTTTGAAATGAATATTTAGAGAAACTCATTCCAGGATTTCAAAACAACCTGAGGAAACTCGTCTCAGGATGAACTTGGGGTAACTCATCTCGAGTTTGAGATAATTACCTGGAGAAACTAGTTCCAGGATTTCACAAATAACCTGAGGGAACTCGTCTCAGAATGGACTTGGAGTAACTCGTCCCAAGTTTGAAATAATTACCTAGAGAAACTCGTTCCAGGATTTAAAGGCAACCTGATGTAACTCATATTAGGATGAACTTGGGTTAACTCATTCCAAGTTTAAGATAATCACCTGGAGAAACTCATTCCAGGATTTTAAAAACAACCTGAGGTAACTCTTCTTAGGATGGACTTGGGGTAACTCGTCCCAAGTTTGAGATAATCACCTAGAGAAACTCATTCTAGAATTTTAAAAACAACTTGAGGTAACTTGTCTCAGGATGAACTTGGGGTAACTCGTCCAAAGTTTGAAATAATTACCTGGAGAAACTCGTTCCAAGATTTAAAAACAACCTGAGGTAACTTGTCTCAGGATGAACTTGGGGTAACTCATCCCAAGTTTTAGATAATCTCCTAAAGAAACTCATTCTAGGATTTTAAAAACAATCGTGGTAACTCCTCACAGGATGAACTTGAGGTAACTCGTCCCAAGTTTGAAATAATTACCCAGAGAAACTCGTTCCAGGATTTAAAGGCAACCTGAGGTAACTCGTCTCATGATGAACTTGGGTTAACTTATCCTAGGTTTGAGATAATCACCTGGAGAAACTCGTTCTAGGATTTTAAAAGTGACTTGAGGTAACTCGTCTCAGGATGGACTTGGGGTAACTCGTCCCAAGTTTAAAATAATTACTTGGAGAAACTCGTTCCAAGATTTGAAGGCAACCTGAGGTAACTCGTCTCAGGATGGACTTGGGGTAACTCATCCCAAGTTTGAGATAATCACCTGGAGAAACTTGTTCTCCAATTTATAGATAATCTGAGGTAACTCGTCTCAGGGTGAACTTGAGGTAACTCATCCCAAGTTTGAGATAATCAGCTGGAGAAACTTGTTCCAAGATTTAAAAACAACTTGAGGAAACTCAACCCAGGATGAAGTCGAGGTAACTCATCCCATGTTTGAAATATTTACCTGGAGAAAGTCATTTTAGGTTTTAAAGGTAACCTGAGGTAACTCGTCTCAGGATGAACTAGGCGTAACTCGTCCCAAGTTTGAGATAATCAACTGGAGAAACTCGTTCTAGAATTTTAAAAAGAACCTGAGGTAACCTGTCTCCAGATGAACTTGGGGTAACTCATCCCAAGTTTAAAATAATTACCTGGACAAACTCGTTCAAGGATTTAAAAACAACCTGAGGCAACTTGTCTCAGGATGAACTTGTGGTAACTCATCCCAAGTTTGAGATAATCTCCTGGAGAAACTCGTTCTAGGATTTTAAAAACAACCTGTGGTAACTCCTCACAGGATGAACTTGCGGGTAACTCGTCCCAAGTTTGAAATAATTAACTAGAGAAACTCGTTCCGGATTTAATGGCAACCTGAGGTAACTCATGTCAGGATGAACTTGGGCTAACTCATCCTAAGTTTGAGATAATCAACTGGAGAAACTCGTTCTAGGATTTTAAAAGTGACCTGAGGTAACTCCTCTTAGGATGGACTTGGGGTAACTCGTCCCAAGTTTAAAATAATTACCTAGAGAAACTCGTTCCAAGATTTAAAGGCAACCTGAGGTAACTCGTCTCAGGATGGACTTGGGGTAACTCGTTCTAAGTTTGAGATAATCACCTGGAGAAACTCATTCTCCGACTTATAGATAACCTAAGGTAAATTGTCTCAGCGTGAACTTGAGGTAACTCGTCCCAAGTTTGAGATAATCAGCTGGAGAAACTCATTCCAGGATTTAAAAGCAACTTGAGGAAACTTGACTCAGGATGAACTTGGGGTAACTCATCCCATGTTTGAAATATTTACTAGGGAAAAGCCATTTCAGGATTTAAAGGTAACCTGAGGTAACTCGTCTCAGGATGAACTAGGGGTAATATCCCAAGTTTGAGATAATCAACTGGAGAAACTCGTTCTAGAATTTTAAAAAGAACTTGAGGTAACCTGTCTCCGGATGAACATGGGGTAACTCATCCCAAGTTTGAAATAATTACCTAGAGAAACTCATTCTAGAATTTTAAAAACAACCTGAGGTAACTTGTCTCCAGATGAACCTGGGGTAACTCGTCCCAAGTTTGAAATAATCACCTGGAGAAACTCGTTCCAGGATTTATAAACGACCTGAGGCAACTCGTCTACGGATGAACTGGGGGCAACTCATCCCAAGTTTGAGATAATCACCTGGAGAAAGTCCTCCTGGTATTTAAAAACAACCTGAGGAAACTCGACTCAGGATGAACTTGGGGTAACTCGTCCCATGTTTTAAATAATTACCGAGAGAAAGTCATTCCAGGATTTAAAGCCAACCCGAGGTAACTTGTCTCAGGATGAACTAGGAGTAACTCGGCCCAAGTTTTAGATAATCACCTGGAGAAACTTGTTCTCAAATTTGGAAAACAACCTGAGGTACCTTGTCTCTAGATGAACTTGGGGTAACTCGTCCCAAGTTTGAAAAAATTACTTGGAGAAACTCATTCCAGGATTTCAAAACAACCTGAGGAAACTCGTCTCAGGATGAACATGGGGTAACTCGCCTCAAGTTTGAGATAATCACCTGGAGAAAGTCGATCCAGGATTTAAATACAACCTGAGGAAACTCATCTTAGGATGAACTTGGGGTAACTCATCCCAAGTTTGTGATAATCACCTAGAGAAAGTCATTCCAGGAATTAGAAACAATCTGAGGAAATTCGTCTCAGAATGAACTTGGGGTAACTCATCCCAAGTTTCAAATAATTACCTGGACAAAGTCATTCTAGGATTTAAAGGCAACTTGAGGTAAGCCGTCTTAGGATAAACTTGCGGTAACTCGTCCCATGTTTGAGATAATTAACTAGAGAAACCCATTCTAGTAACTCGTCTCAGCATCAACTTGGGCGAAACTCATCCCAAGTTTGACTTAATCACCTAGAGAAACTCATTCCAGGATTTAAAAACTACCTGAGGTAACTCGTCTCAGGATGAATTTGGGGTAACTCATCCCAAGTTTGAGAGAATCACCTAGGGAAACTCGTTCCAAGATTTAAAAACAACCTGAGGAAACTCGTCACAAGATGAACTTGGGGGAACTCGTCCCAAGTTTCAAATAATTAGCTGGAGAAAGTCATTCCAGGAATTAAATGCAACCTGAGGTAACTTATCTCCAGATGAACTTGGGGAAACTCTTCCCAAGTTTGAGATAATGACCTGGAGAAACTCATTCCAGGATTTTAAAAGCAATCTGAGGTAACTCCTCCCTTGTTGAACTTGGGGTAACTCGTCCCAAGTTTGAAATAATTACCTAGAGAAACTCGTTCCAGGATTTAAAGGCAACCTGAGGTAACTCATCTCAGGATGAACATGGGTTAACCCATCCCAAGTTTGAGATAATCACTTGGAGAAACTCATTCCAGGATTTAAAAAAAAACTTGAGGAAACTCGTCTCAGGATGAATTTGGGGTAACTCGTCCCAACTTTGAAATAAATACCTGGAGAAAGTCATTCCAGTATTTAAAGGCAACCTGGGGTAACTTACCTTAGGATGAACTTGGTTTAACTCATCACAAGTTTGAGATAATCACCTGGAGAAACTCGTTCCAGGATTTAAAAGCAACCTGAGGTAACTTGTCTCAGGATGAACTTGGGGTAACTCGTCCCAAGTTTGAGATAGTTGCCTGGAGAAACTAGTTTTAGGATTTACAAACAACTTGAGGTAACTCGTCTCAGGATGAACTTGTGGTAACTCATCCCCAGTTTTAGATAATCACCTGGATAAACTCATTTCAGGATTTAAAAACAACCTGAGGAAACTCGTCTCAGGATGAACTTGGGGTAACTCATCCCATTTTTGAAAATGTAGCTGGAGAAAGCCGTTCCAGGATTTAAACACAACTTGAGGTAACTTGTCTCCGGATGAACTTGGATAACTCGTCCCAAGTTTGAGATAATCAACTGCAGAAACTCGTTCTAGAATTTTAAAAACAACCTGAGGTAACATGTCTCAGGATGAACTTGGGGTAACTCGTCCCATGTTTGAAATAATTACCTAAAGAAACTCGTTCTAGGATTTAAAAATAACCTGAGGTAACTCATCTCAGGATGAACTTGGGGTAACTCGTCCCAACTTTGAGATAATCACCTGGACAAACTCATTACAGGATTTTAAAAACAACCTGAGGTAACTCCTCCCATGTTGAACTTGGGGTAACTCGTCCCAAGTTTGAAATAATTACCTAGAGAAACTCATTCTAGGATTTAAAGGGAACCTGAGGAAACTCGTCTCAGGATGAACTTAGGTTAACCCATCCCAAGTTTGAGATAATCACCTGGAGAAACTCGTTCCAGGATATAAAATTAACCTGAGGAAACTCGTGTCAGGATGAACTTGGAGTAAGTTGTCCCAAGTTTGAAATAATTACCCGGAGAAAGTCATTCCAGGATTTAAAGGCAACCTGACGTAACTCACCCCAGGATGAACTTGGTTTAACTCATCCCAAGTTTGAGATAATCACCTAGAGAAACTCGTTCTAGGATTTAAAAGAAACCTAAGGTAACTTGTCTCAGGATGAAGTTGGGGTAACCCGTACCAAGTTTGAGATAATCAACTGAAGAAACTCGTTCCAGGATTTACAAACAATGTAAAGTAACTTGTCTCAAGACGAACTTTGGGTAACGCATCCCCAGTTTTAGATAATCACCTGGAGAACCTCAATCCAGGATTTAAAAATGACCTGAGCTAACTCATCTCAGGATGGACTTGGGGAAACATGTCCCAAGTTTGAAATAATTACCTGCAGAAACTCGTCCCAATATTTAAAGGCAACCTGAGGAAACTCGTCTCAGGATGAAATTGGGGTAACTCATCCCATGTTTGAGATAATCACCTGGAGAAACTCGTTCCAGGATTTAAAGGCAACCTGAGGTAACTCGTCTCAGGATGAACTTGGGTTAAATCAACCCATCTTTGAGATAATCACCTAGAGAATCTCATTCCAGGATTTAAAATCAACTTGAGGTAACTCGTCTCATGATGAACTTGGGTTAACTCATCCTAAGTTTGAGATATTCACCTGGAGAAACTCGTTCCAGGATTTTAAAAATAACCTGAGGTAACTCTTCTCAGGATGGACTTGGGGTAAGTCGTCCCCAGTTTAAGATAATCACTTGGAGAAACTTATTCAAGAATTTTAAAAACAACCTAAGGTAACTTGTCTCAGGATGAACATGGGGTAACTTGCCCGAAGTTTGAAATAATTACCTAGAGAAACTCGTTCCAGGATTTAAAAACAACCTTAGGTAACTCGTCTCAGGATGAACTTGGGGTAACTCATCCCAAGTTAGAGATAATCTCCTAAATAAACTCGTTCCAGCATTTTAAAGACAACCTGTGGTAACTCTTCGCAGGATGAACTTGTGGTAACTCATCCTAAGTCTGAAATAATTACCTACAGAAACTCGTTCCAGGATTTAAATACAACCTGAGGTAACTCGTCTTAGGGTGAACTTAGGGTAACTCATCCCATGTTTGAGATAATCACTTGGAGAAACTCATTCCAGGATTTAAAGGCAACCTGAGGTAACTCGTCTCAGGGTGAACTTGGGGTAACCCATCTCAAGTTTGAGATAATCATTTGGAGAAACTCGTTCCAAGATTTAAAAACAACCTGAGAAAACTCGTCTCAGGATGAACTTGGGGTAACTCGTCCCAAGTTTGAAATAATTACCTAGAGAAACTACTTCCAGGATTTAAAAACAACTTGAAGTAACTCACCTCAGGATGAAGTTGGGGTAACTCGTCCCAATTTAAGATAATTAAATGGACAAACTCGTTCTAGGATTTAAAAACAACCTGAGGAAACTTGTCTCAGGAAGAACTTGTGGTAACTCATCCCAAGTTTGAGATGATCACCTGGAGAAACTCATTCCAAGATTAAAATGCAACCTGAGGTAACTCATCTCAGGATGAACTTGGGGTAACTAATCCCAAGTTTGAGATAATCACCTGGAGAAACCCATTCTAGAATTTTAAAAACAACTTGAGGTAACTTGTCTCATGATGAACTTGGGGTAACTCGTCCCAAGTTTGAAATAATTACCTAGAGAAACTCGTTCTAGGATTTAAAAACAACCTAAGATAACTCGTCTCAGAATGAACTTGTGGTAACTCATCCCAAGTTTGAGATAATCACCTGGAGAAAGTCGTTCCAGGATGTAAAAACAACTTGAGGTAACTCGTCTCAGGATGAACTTGGGGTAACTCGTCCCAAGTTTGAGAGAATCACCTGGAGAAACTCGTTCCAGGATTTAAAAACAACCTGAGGAAACTCCTCTCAGGATGAACTTTGTGTAACTCCTCCCAAGTTCGAGATAATTGCCTGGAGAAACTCATTCCAGGATTTAAAAACAACCAGACGAAGCTCGTCTCAGGATGAACTTGGGGTAACTCGTCCCAAGTTTTAAATAATTAGCTGGAGAAAGTTGTTCCAGAATTTTAAAAACAACCTGAGGCAACTTGTCTCAGGATGAACTTGGGGTAACTTGTCCCAAGTTTGAGATAATCATCTGGGGAAACTCCTTCTAGAATTTTATAAACAACCTAAGGTAACTTGTCTCAGGATGAACGTGGGGTAACTCGTCTCAAGTTTGAAGTAATTACCTAGAGAAACTCGTACTAGGATTTAAAAGCAACCTGAGGTAACTCATCTTAGGATGAACTTTGG
Organism: Dicorynia guianensis; assembly: GCA_037013595.1. Lineage (NCBI taxonomy): Eukaryota > Viridiplantae > Streptophyta > Magnoliopsida > Fabales > Fabaceae > Dicorynia > Dicorynia guianensis. The sequence continues at coordinate 16,764,348 of JASUAB010000007.1, forward strand.
GTAACTCATCCCAAGTTTGAGATAATCACCTGGAGAAACTCATTCTAGGATTTTGAAAACAACCTGAGGTAACTCCTCCCAGGTTGTACTTGCGGTAACTCGTCCCAAGTTTGAAATAATTACCTGGAGAAACTCGTTCCAGGATTTAAAGGAAACTTGAGGTAACTCGTCTCAGGGTGAACTTGGGTTAACCCATCCCATGTTTGAGATAATCCCCTGGAGAAACTCGTTCCAAGATTTAAAAACAATCTGAGGAAACTCGTGTCTGGATGAACTTGCGGTAACTCGTCCCAAGTTTGAAATAATTACCTGGAGAAACTCGTTCCAAGATTTAAAGGCAACTTGAGGTAACTCGTCCCAGGATGAACTTGGGTTAACCCAACCCAAGTTTGAGATAATCACCTGGAGAAACTCGTTCCAAGATTTAAAAAACATCCTGAGGTAACTTGTCTCAGGATGAACTTGGGGTAACTCGTCCCAAGTTTGAAATAATTACCTGGAGAAACTCATTCCAGGATTTAAAAACAACCTGAGGAAACTCGTGGTAACTCGTCCCAAGTTTGAAATAATTACCTAGAGAAACTCATTCCAGGATTTAAAGGCAACCAGAGGTAACTCGCCTCAGGATGAACTTGGGTTAAGGCATCCTAAGTTTGAGATAATCATCTAGAGAAACTTGTTCCAGGATTTTAAAAATGACCTGAGGTAACTCGTCTCAGGATGGACTTGGGGTGATTCGTCCCATGTTTGAAATAATCACCTGGAGAAACTCGTTCCAGTATTTAAAAATGACCTGAGGTTGCTCGTCTCAGGTCAAACTTGTGGCAACTCATCCCATTTTGTGATAATCACCTGGAGAAACTCGTTCCAGGATTTAAAAATGACCTGAGGTAGCTCGTCTCTGGATGAACTTGGGTAATTCGTCCCAAGTTTGAGATAATCAACTGGAAAAACTCGTTCTAGGATTTAAAAATGACCTGAGGTTGCTCATCTCAGGATGAACTTGGGGTAACTCACCCCATTTTGAGATAATCACCTAGAGAAACTCGTTCCAGGATTAAAAAATGACCTGAGGTAGCTCATCTTAGGATAAACTTGGGTAACTCATCCCAAGTTTGAAATAATCACCTGGAAAAACTAGTTCCAGGATTTAAAAATGACCTGAGGTAACTCGTCACAGGATGAGCTTGGGGTAACTCATCCCACGTTTGAGATAATTATCTAGAGAAACTCATTTTAGGTTTTAAAAACAACCTGAAGAAACTCGTCTCAAGATGAACCTAGGATAACACACCCAAGTTTGAAATAATTACCTGGAGAAAGTCATTCTAGGATTTAAAGGCAACCAGAGAAAGCTCGTCTCAGGATGAACTTGAGGTAACTCATCCCAAGTTTGAGATAATTAGCTGGAGAAACCCGTTCTAGAATTTTATAAACAGCCTAAGGAAACTTGTCTCAGGATGAACTTAGGGCAACTCGTCCCAAGTTTGAAATAATTACCTGGAGAAACTTGTTTCAAGATTTAAAGGCAACCTGAGGTAACTTGTGTCAGGATGAACTTGGGATAACTCGTCCCAAGTTTGAGATAATCACCTGGAGAAACTCATTCTAGGATTTATAGATAACCTGAGGAAACTCATCTCAGGATGAACTTGGTGTAACTCGTCCGAAGTTTGAGATAATTACCTGGAGAAACTCGTTCTAGGATTTAAAGGCAACCTGAGGCAACTCGTCTCAGGATGAAGTTGGGTTAACCCAACCCAAGTTTGAGATAATCACCTGGAGAAACTCGTTCCAGGATTTAAAAAACAACAGGGGTAACTTGTCTCAGGATGAACTTGGGCTAACTAGTCCCAAGTTTGAAATAATTACCTTGAGAAACTCATTCCAGGATTTAAAAACAACCTGAGGAAACTTGTCTCAGGATGAACTTGGGGTAACTCGTCCCAAGTTTGAAATAATTACCTGGAGAAACTGATTCCAGGATTTAAAGGCAACTAGAGGTAACTCGTCTCAGGATGAACTTGGGTTAACTCATCCAAAATGTGAGATAATCATCTGGAGAAACTCGTTCAAGGATTTTAAAAATGACCTGAGGTAACTCGTATCAGGATGGATTTGGGGTCACTCGTCCCAAGTTTGAAATAATTACTAGGAGAAACTCGTTCCAAGATTTAAAGGCAACCTGAGGTAACTTGTCACAGGGAGAAATTGGGATAACTCGTCCCAAGTTTGAGATAATCACCTGGAGAAACTCATTCCAGGATTTAAAAATGACCTGAGGTAGCTCGTCTCAGGATGAACTTGGGTAATTCATCCCAAGTTCGAGATAATTACTTGGAGAAACTCGTTCCAGGATTTAAAAAAGACCTGAGGTTCCTCGTCTCAGGATGAACTTGGGGCAACTCACCCCATTTTGAGATAATCACCTGGAGAAACTCGTTCCAGGATTTAAAAATGACCAAAGGTAGCTCGTCTCAGGATGAACTTGGGTAACTCTCCCAAGTTTGAGATAATCACCTGGAGAAACTCATTCCAGGATTTAAAAATGACCTGAGGTAACTCGTCACAGGATGAACTTGGGGTAACTCACCCCATTTTTGAGATAATTATCTGGAGAAACTCGTTCTAGGTTTTAAAAATAACCTGAGGAAACTCGTCTCAAGATGAACCTGGGATAAGATGTCCCAAGTTTGAAATAATTACCTGGAGAAAGTCATTCCAGGATTTAAAGGCAACCAGAGAAAACTCGTCTCAGGATGAACTTGGGGTAACTCGTCCCAAGCTTGAAATAATTACCTGGAGAAAGTCGTTCCAAGATTTAAAGGCAACCAGAGAAAACTCGTCTCAGGATGAACTTGGGGCAACTCGTCCCAAGTTTGAAATAATTACCTGGAGGAAGTTCTAGGATTTAAAAACAACCTGAGGTAACTCCTCTCAGGATGAGCTTGGGGTAACTCTTCCCAAGTTTGAGATAATCACTAGGAGAAACTCGTTCCAGGATTTTAAAAACAACCTGAGGTAACCCCTCCCAGGTTGAACTTGGGCTAACTCGTCCCAAGTTTGAAAGAATTACCTAGATAATCTCGTTCCAGGATTTAAAGGCAACCTGAGGTAACTCATCTCAGGATGAAGTTGGGTTATCCCAACCCAAGTTTGAGATAATCACCTGGAGAAACTCGTTCCAGGATTTAAAAAACAACCTGAGGTAACTTGTCTCAGGATGAACTTGGGGTAACTCGTCCTAAGTTTGAAATAATTACTTGGAGAAACTCATTCCAAGATTTAAAAACAACCTGAGGAAACTCATCTCAGGATGAACTTGGGGTAACTCGTCCCAAGTTTGATATAATTACCTAGAGAAACTCATTCCAGGATTTAAAGGCAACCAGAGGTAACTCGTCTCAGGATGAACTTAGGTTAGCTCATCCCAAGTTTGAGATAATCATCTGGAGAAACTCGTTCCAAGATTTTAAAAACGACTTGAGGTAACTCGTCTCAGGATGGACTTGGGATGACTCGTCCCAAGTTTGAAATAATTGTAGACACCTAATTTTTTCTAGCCCACTTCTCAAAACTTTAACATAAATTACAAACCCAAACTTAAACTTAAAAATAACAAAATAAAATAAAATTAAGCCCAAAATATAATTAAACCTAACCAAAATCTAACCTAAATAAGCCCAAACCCAAAATGAAAACAAATCTAAGAAAATTCCAAAAAATAAATAAATTAAAAAAAACAACAGAAAAATCAAATAAATCTAAGATAATTAAGGAAAAATAAAGATAATTCTAAGAAAAATCAGAAAAATAAAGTAAATCCAAGATAATTCAAAAAATGAAGATAAATTCAAGAAAAATCAGAAAATGAAGATAAATCTAAAATAAAATAAAAAATAAAAGATAAGATAATCAAAATTTAAAAATGATAATACAAGATAAATAGAAGAGAAAATGATAAAGAGATAAAGAAAAAAAATAATAAAGAGATAAAAAAAAGATAAAAAAGGATAAATAAAATAAAACTAAGATAATTCAAGAATAATAGGATGATAAAGATAAAAAATCTGAAATCTAAAAGATAAATAAAATGTTAAAATTAAGAAAAGATAAAAAGACAAAAGATAAATATGAAATAATAGATAAAATTAAGATAATAAAGATAAAGATAAAAGATAAAAAATTGTAATCCAAGAAATAAATCAGAAAGATAAAATTAAGATGATAAGATTAAAAGATAAGAAGACATAAAACAATAAAAGGAGATAATTAAAATAAAACTAAGAAAAAAGTGTCAAATTAGAAAACAAACTCTTTAACTCGAGAAGCTATAAAATGTCTCACTAATGCACAACAAAATGGGGGGGCTTCACGGAAAAGAAAAGAAAAAAAACCTACAACCAGAAAAGCCAAACGTAGCACTTTCATTTTGCCAAAAAGTTTCAGCCTTGAACCCGTGCTCACTTCCAGCAAAACACTATACCTTAGCCTACCTAAACACTCACAGATCACTCTATACTACACTCACTGCACCACTAGAGTACACTACACGGGCTGGAAGAAGAGAAAAACACACGGGGAAACTTCATGCAACTCTCAACCACATGCACGCATGGAAAGAACCAGAAACCACTGCACTTCCAGACCTCACCTTCCACGACACAGCCGCTGCACTTCCAGACCTCACCTTCCATGACATAGCCGCTGCACTTCCGGACCTCTCCAGCACGTTCTGGTCTCAAGAACACCCACTGTTGCGCTTAACTCTCTGTCACAGCCACTGCACACTCCCAACCGTAAAACGCACCACATTCACTTGGGACTTGCTGCACTCTTCACTCTCAGATATAGCCACAAAACACGCGCACGAAAGGAACTCTTCACGGCACTCTTGAGCACCCTGAACACGGACACGAAAAAACAGAGTACCCTCTCAGCACTTCACTCCCCACTGCATACTCCCGTAGCCACGCACATAGAAAGAGAAACCCAAAGAGGGAAACTGGAATGTAAGAAAACCAGGGACACGCACGAAAAACCAGCCAAGAAACAAGCCTACGGTCCTGGTTGTTATTCGTCTCTGTTTGACCTTCATTACAGTACCCGAGCCACACCAGCGTCACGCCCTTTGGAAGTCCTGTGCTGCTACTGCTAGGAGAACGGAGAACGGACCTCTGTTGCCACCGGTAAAAGACTCATCCGCTGCCAGAGAGAGAGCTGTCACGCCGCTGTTTTGTTCCCTTCCTTGGAGTTCAACGGTATGGTTGCCTGGCTTCATAAGACTCTGCAGTTTTCATGTTATTAACTTTTGCTGGGAATATGGTTTGCATTAGTTTCTGCTGGTCATTTTTAATTCTTTTGGGTAGAAGGTTTATGGTGCAACGAAATACAAGGAAGAAGGGTGATGTGGGTTTTGATCTAAAACATTTAGGTTATGCATTTTTTTTGTGTTTTAGGTAAATTTTATTTTTGAGGGAAAAGAGAAATATAAGTCACATTCTTTTTAAATAAAAATAAAACTGAAAATAAATTATTAGTTGATAAAAATAGATGAATGTAAGATTTTGTGTCCTTTTTAAATTAGGAATAAGTGATTACATGGGTGTTGTAATTATTTTCTTATTTTAAAAAAAAACCCTGGACCGGAATAGGAAGGAGAATTTTTCTAAATTATTTTTAAAAAAACCTGATCTGGAATAGAGATGGGATTTTCTTAAAGTTATTTTTTAAAACCCTGATCTGGAATAGAGATGGAATTTTTTTCAAATTATTTTTAAAATCCTAGACTGGAATAGGAAGGGGGTTTTTATTAAAATCATTTTATTTTTTTTCTCAATCCGAAATGGGAAGGGATTATTTTTTTAAAAAAATATCTTTAAACCAACGTAAATTAATTAAGATAAATTAATAAAATCATTTTTTATACCGAAAGGGCGTTTAGAGTGCTAACACCTTCCCTAAAACGTAACCAACCCCCGAACCCAATTTTTAAAACGTAAACCATTTTCAATTAGGTGTCCGATCTCATCTTTAGATAACTTAGATTAGTGGCGACTCCAAAATCAAATTTTAGGGTCAATAGCTTGGCGACTCCACTGGGGACATTAGAGGGTTAGGCCAATTTAAAAATGATCTTATTAATTTTTTTTGATTGATTTGTATGTTTATTTTTGTGGAGGTGACGAAATAAAAGGTACGCTTACTAGCTTCTAATATTTTTGGGTGTTTAAATTTCATATCTATTTATTTTTATAAGTGTATATATTTGCATGTGATTTTTTTTTTTTATAGATTTAGATATGATTCCCTACACATAGTGTCACTCTCACCACGCACTGGAATAAAGGAGAAGTCATGACCCCTGTGCCCTATACCTGGGCCATTTAAGGTACCTTGTAGGTTAGAGGGGTGTAGTAAGGTTAGCCTTCGAGAAACCTTTGGTCTCCGCATAGGCGCCCTAAACACCCCACTCAAATTTATCCTTTTAGGATAATTTGAGAACCTGATGTAGGAAACATAGAACCTACCTTTATACCAACAACAGCCTTAGAGCTATCCTTTGTGAGAGAGAGTGTTAGCCCAAGCCCATGAGAGTGAACAAAGACCTAGGACTTACCTGAAATTGGCACAATGGGGAACATTTCCTTTATCTCATCGCGTGTTTATGATTATATTTTTAGCTCAATTCTCCTACCATATACATGTTATTTCTATATACATGAAGTCCCTAAGTTAAGATTTATATACATTTAGGATAGATGGGGGCCAAAAAAAAAAAAAAAAAGAGCATGCATTCTTCATTAACACTTGCATAAGTTGCACACTTTTGGCTTCATGCATCACATCACATTCATATGCATATATTCTCATTTGCATACCAATAATGCATTGTTTATTCAAAAGGATAAAAAAGTAATCACGGCTCCGACAACACGTTTCCGAAGTAGGCAGATGGAAGGCCTAGGTCAGGAAAACCCTAAGCAAGAAAAGACAATGGAGGAAATGCAGAGCGAGATTGACCAACTCAAGGGTCAGTTGGCCAAAATGATGGAAATGATGAAATTACAAGCACAAAATAGTTGTCAAGGGCCAAAAGATCTCCACAATCAAGAACAAGAAGCTCAAAATAGCTATCAAGAGCCAAAAGATATTTGTAATCAAGAGCAACATAAGGATCAGCAAGCCCAAAACTCTTACCATGAAAAGGGCCTGGAAGTCAAAATCATCCCAAACTTTCATGATCCAACAGAACAGGAAAATTTGAGGAAGGCCATTGAGGAAGCCAAGGCCCAAGAGAGGTATGAGATTCTAGAAGCTAGAATGAGGAAGATCGAAGGATTCTCGGACGATGATGATGTGTTCGATCTCTCAGAAATGGGACTAGTCCCTGATGTGATCTTGCCACCAAAGTTTATAGTCCCTGAATTTACAAAGTATAATGGGACATCTTGTCCAAAGACCCATCTTCTCATGTACATCCGAAAAATGGCAGCTTATTCTAATGATGAAAAGATACTAATGCATGTCTTCCAAGATAGTTTGCTTGATGAGGCTGTAGAATGGTATTTAAGCCTAGATTGCCATTCCATTCGCACTTGGAAAGACTTGGCTGAGTCCTTTATGAGGCAGTATAGATACAACAGGAACATCACCCCTGATAGGTTTCAGCTACAGGATATGAGGAAGGGAGAAAAAAAATCATTTAAAAATTATGCTCAGAGGTGGAGAAATGTAGCAATTCGAGTGCAACCACCTATATCTGATAAAGAAATGATTACTCTTTTTATGAGCACTCTAGAGGATCCTTATTATGCTACAATAGCGGTGTGCACATCTCCTAATTTTGCTTACTTAGTTATTGTTGGTCAAAGGGTAGAAAGAGGAGCACAATAGGAAAGATGGGAAAGCTAATTACTGAGAGCCAAAAGAAATTCTAGAATGATAAGAAAAAGGAAGGAGTGCACTTAGTAGAATACCAAAAAAAAGGAAAATGGAAGGATAATACCCCTATTGTGAACATTTCTGCGCCAACTTTGCAAGCACCAGTTGCCCAAGCTTCTCAGCCCAATCAACAACAATCCCAACGGTGTCAGCAAAATCAATTGAGCAGCAATTTAATAAGAAAGTTGAAAACTTTGACCCAATCCCAATACTGTATTCTGAGCTCTTACCTCAGTTGTTGCAGAATAATCTAGTGTCTTTAGTTCACCGCCTACCTTTCAACCCCTATATCCACCATGGTACAATGAGCAACTTACTTGTGCTTACCATGCAGGGGCAAAGGGCCACTCTGTTGATAACTGTCCTGCATTTAAAAGGAAGGTTCAGGGATTGATTGACGCCAAGTGGTTGACTTTTAAACTTGAGCAACCAAGACCTGATGTTCATAATAATCCCTTACCTAATCATGACAATCCAAATGCTCAACACTAGAGCAGCATGGGCAAAATCAAGATATTGTGATCAGAGTGAACCAGTTGGTTCGAGATGGTGGATCTATTCTTGCACCACCTACCATAAGTTGCACTTTTTCCTCCTTTAGTATTTATCTTTTCAAGTTTTTATTTTATGGCACCTGCTAATGGCTCTGCCCAAGGCCTTAGCAAGGAGTTTGTATGGGCACACCTTTTAATTCAATAAAATACTTATCATGATGAATGCATTACTTTTCATCCAATTTCTTTTGCCTATTGAACTAAATCAACACTGGGGCAATATGGTTTATCCCAAATATTGACGCTCATGAGCTAATAATTGAAGAAAAATTTTCTTAATCTCATTCTTGATAAATCCAATTGTCAATGATAAAATACATTTGCTTCAATACTCAATTCTCTTGGATGACTGAGTGCTCATCATTAAAGAATGATGAAAAAAGAGCCTATAGTGAGAGTGTGCTTATTGTGGGAAAATAGATACCCTAGAACTTGTCTAAATGTCCCTTGAGGCTATTTGTTAGACATCACATTATTCAAGAAATGACCTAGGCCATCTTTGGATAGTTTGAGCCTTTCAAGCCAAACCCTAATATCAAAACTCCCATAGTCACCCATTTGAGCCTATAAAAGGATGGCAAGACCACCATTCGACTTCCTTCCCTTGACCCACGCTAACTTTAACCTTTCAATTTGAAAAACTATTACTCTACCTTGAAGGAGAGCTAAAAGGAGTATCCTTACTATCAAAGAAGGAAAATGCTATGAGCAATAATATAAGGCTTAAGTTGAAGGATTGAAATTATCCTTCCAAAACTATGTGAAAAAGAAAAAAAAAAGAAGAAAATGTTGAGAAAGAAAATGAAAAAGAAAAGTGCTAGGCCAAAAAAGAGGAGGCTAGCTGAAAGAAAAAAGAGACTAGTAAAGAAAAATGGACTTCACCCTAAGCCATAGGCTTATCCAAAAAAAGAAAAAGTGAAAAATGAGACATCATACTTCATGCTCTCCTTATTTAATAAATCCTTATCTCTTTTATTCATACTCATTACCTAAGCCTTACATTACAAGCTAAGTAAAGTCCTAGTGATCTTGGCTAAGATGGTAAACTAACTAAAGTGGAAGGGGACACGAAAACAAGCCTATGGGGTATCTATGAGTGCAAACACATATCAAAGAGTGCAAACACTTGAGAATGATTAGAATAAACACTTATTTAAGAGTGCAAATACTTGAGAAATTAGAGCGGGTGCTTAACAAAGCACTTTTGATTCCAGAGAATTAAATATATTATGAGCATTCCCTTGAGGCATGACTTGGATAATAAAAGAGAATGAGTTAAGAAAAATTCTTTTCAACATTTTTTGCTCATGGGCAGTCAAAATATAAATTGGGGGGCAATCAAATGGAAAAACTCATACCTAAATGACCCACCTTTAAAGAAAGGAGAGACTCAGAAAGTTATAAAGAAACTTCTCCTATGGGGCTATAACCCATCAAAAAGAATCAAGCTTCATCCCTAAAGGTATTATTCCCAAAGTTTCCAGCACTTTGACCCACTTAAACTAGGGCAATGGGTCATTGACTCAATCCATTGGTCTCTCCTTTAAAGGCCAAAGTACCTAGTTGCATGTCCTTTGTGTCATAAGCCATCCCTATTTTTAAAAAAAAATGCATTTTCATGCAAAGCAAAAATTGTCAGGTGCCAGTAAGAAGTACCTCTCGAAAGAACAAGATATGGATTGAAAAATGGCAAAGCTATAATGGCAAGTGAAGAATAGTTTCAAACTGTGATTTCAAGACATGATGAATGAAAAATGTCTTGAGTAAATACTAAAGGCATCGCACCCTAAATTTCTTTTAGAAGAGAAAGAAACAAGATATATTCGAGGACTATGTCAAAAGTGGTTTTAGCTCAAATATGCAAATAGGGGCAATATAGCAAATAATGGCATCTTTATGAATAGAAAACTTGATCAAGGAATCTACTTAGAATTCAATGACACTGGGGCAATCCTTCTAGAGAGAGCAAGTCAGAAGACCTAAAAGTGACAAAGTCAACTCAAAAGCTCCCAAAGGTCATGGAGTAGCATTTTTTAAATATGTTAGCATGCATCATTATAGGATAATATTGCATCGTTACATACAAGCATACCATCATCACCTAAATTCTTAAAAAAAAAAAAATTAAAACTTTCAGGGGTCAAGCATGTCCCTAAAATTAAAAATTCAGATTTTACATTATCATGTCAAACATGCACAAGCATAAGCATCTCATCTTATATCAATGAAAAACTATTTTAAGAAGAACTCATCCATATCAAATTAGAGACAAATTTATACAGCTCAAATCAGGCCATTACGGGAAGAATCCGTTCAAAGGTCATTCATTTTGGTCCTTGTAGGGTGGACGGCAGCCCTTCCGATCTTAGGATTAAAATGAGGAAATCCTAAGGTCGTTTTGGTCCTTGTTGGGTGGACAGTAGCCCTTCCGAGCTTAGAGTTAAAAGAGAAAATTCTAAGGTTATTTTAGTCCCTGTAGGGTGGACAGTAGCCCTTCCGAGCTTAAGATTAAAAGAGGAAATCTTAAGGTCGTTTTGGTCCCTGTAGGGTGGATGGTAGCCCTTTTGATCTTAGGATTAAAATGAGGAAATCCTAAGGTCGTTTTGGTCCCTGTAGGGTGGACAGTAGCCCTTCTGAGCTTAAGATTAAAAGAGGAAATCTTAAGGTCGTTTTGGTCCCGGTAGGGTGGACGGTAGCCCTTCCGATCTTAAGATTAAAATGAGGAAATCCTAAGGTCGTTTTGGTCCTTGTTGGGTGGACAGTAGACCTTTCGAGCTTAGAATTAAAAGAGAAAATTCTAAGGTCGTTTTGGTCCTTGTAGGGTAGACAGTAGCCCTTCCGAGCTTAGGATTAAAATGAGGAAATCCTAAGGTCATTTTGGTCCTTGTTGGGTGGACAGTAGTGGACAATAGCCCTTCCAAGCTTAGAATTAAATGAGGAAATCCTAAGGTTGTTTTGGTCCTTGTTGGGTGGACAGTAGCCCTTCCTAGCTTAGAGTTAAAAGAGAAAATTCTAAGGTCATTTTGGTCCCTGTAGAGTGGACAGTAGCCCTTTCGAGCTTAAGATTAAAAGAGGAAATCTTAAGGTCGTTTTGGTCCCTGTAAGGTGGACGGTAGCCCTTCTGATCTTAGGATTAAAATGAGGAAATCCTAAGGTCATTTTGGTCCCTGTAGGGTGGATAGTAGCCCTTCCGAGCTTAAGATTAAAAGAGGAAATCTTAAGGTCGTTTTGGTCCCTGTAGGGTGGACGGTAGCCCTTCCGAGCTTAGGATTAAAATGAGAAAATCCTAAGGTCGTTTTGGTCCTTGTTGGGTGGACAGTAGCCCTTCTGAGCTTAGATTAAAATAGGAAATCCTAAGATCGTTTTGGTCCTTGTTGGGTGGACAGTAATCCTTCTGAGCTTAGGATGAAAAAAGGAAATCCTATGGTCGTTTTTGATCCCTGTTGGGTGGACAGTAACCCTTCTGGTCCTTGTTGGGTGGACGGTAACCCTTCTAGTCCTTGTTGGGTGGACGGTAACCCTTCTGAGCTTAGGATTAAAAGAGGAAATCCTAAGGTCGCTATGGTCCTTGTTGGATGGACAGTAACCCTTCACATTATATACTGATTCGGACAAAATAGTGTCTTTCAACCTTTGCCCATCTTCTAGTTCCTAAAAGATGAGCAAAGGGGGGCAATCTGTAGACACCTAATTTTGTCCAGCCCACTTCTCAAAACTTTAACATAAATTACAGACCCAAACTTAAACTTAAATATAACAAAATAAAATAAAATAAAGCCCAAAATATAATTAAACCTAACCAAAATCTAAACTAAATAAGCCCAAACTCAAAATGAAAATAAATCCAAGAAAATTCTAAAAAATAAATAAATTGAAAAAAATAACAGAAAAATCAAATAAATCTAAGATAATTAAGGAAAAATAAAGATAAATCTAAGAAAAATCAAAAAAATCAAGTAAATCCAAGATAATTCAAAAAATGAAGATAAATTCAAGAAAAATCAGAAAATGAAGATAAATCCAAAACAAAATAGAAAATAAAAGATAACATAATCAAAATTTAAAAATGATAATACAAGATAAATAGAAGAGAAAATGATAAAGAGATAAAGAAAAAAATAATAAAGAGATAAAAAAAAGATAAAAGAGGACAAATAAAATAAAACTAAGATAATTCAAGAATAATAGGATGATAAAGATAAAAAATCTGAAATCTAAAAGATAAATAAAATGTTAGAATTAAAAAAAGATAAAAAGACAAAAGATAAATCTGAAATAATAGATAACATTAAGATAATAAAAATAAAGATAAAAGATAAAAAATTGTAATCCAAGAAATAAATCAGAAAGATAAAATCAAGATGATAAGATTAAAAGATAAGAAGACATAAAACAATAAAAGGAGATAATTAAAATAAAACTAAGAAAAAAGTGTCAAATTTGAAAACAAACTCTTTAACTCAAGAAGCTATAAAACGGCTCACTAATGCACAACAAAATGGGGGGGGGGTTCATGGAAAAGAAAAGAAAAAAACCTACAACCAGAAAAGCCAAACGTAGCACTTTCATTTTGCCAAAAAGTTTCAGCCTTGAACCCGTGCTCACTTCCAGCAAAACACAATACCTTAGCCTACCTAAACACTCACAGATCACTCTGCACTACACTCACTGCACCACTGGAGTACACTACACGGGCTGGAAGAAGAGAAACACACACGGGGAAACTTCACGCAACTCTCAGCCACATGCACGCACGGAAAGAACTAGAAACCACTGCACTTCCAGACCTCACCTTCCATGACACAGCCGCTGCACTTTTGGACCTCTCCAGCATGTTCCGGTCTCAAGAACACCCACTGTTGTGCTTAACTCTCCGTCACAGCCATTGCACACTCCCAGCCATAAAACGCACCACATTCACTTGGGACTTACTGCACTCTTCACTCTCGGATACAGCCGCAAAACACGCGCACGAAAGGAACTCTTCACGGCACTCTTGAGCACCCTGAACATGGACACATAAAAATAGAGTACACTCTCGGCACTTCACTCCCCACTGCATACTCCTGTAGCCACGCACACAGAAAAAGAAACCGAAAGAGGGAAACTGGAATGTAAGAAAACTAGGGACACACACAAAAAACCAGCCAAGAAACAAGCCTACGGTCCTAGTTGTTATTTGTCTTTGTTTGACCTTCATGACAGTACCCGAGCCACACCAGCGTCGCACCCTTTGGAAGTCCTGTGCTATTACTGCTAGGAGAACGGAGAACGGGCCTCTGTTGCCACCGGTAAAAGACTCATCCGCTGCCAGAGAGAGAGCTGTCACACCGCTATTTTGTTCCCTTCCTTGGAGTTCAACAGTATGGTTGCCTAGCTTCATAAGACTCTGCAGTTTTCATGTTATTAACTTTTGCTGGGAATATGGTTTGCATTAGTTTCTGCTGGTCATTTTTAATTCTTTTGGGTAGAAGGTTTATGGTGCAACAAAATACAAGGAAAAAGGGTGATGTGGGTTTTGATCTAAAACATTTAGGTTATGCATTTTTTTTGTGTTTTAGGTAAATTTTATTTTTGAGGGAAAAGAGCAATATAAGTCACATTCTTTTTAAATAAAAGTAAAAATGAAAATAAATTATTAGTTGATAAAAAAAGATGAATGTAAGATTTTATGTCCTTTTTAAATTAGGAATAAGTGATTACATGGGTGTTGTAATTATTTTCTTATTTAAAAAAAAAACCCTGGACAGGAATAAGAAGGAGAATTTTTCTAAATTATTTTTAAAAAAACCTGATCTGGAATAGAGATGGAATTTTCTTAAAGTTATTTTTTAAAACCCTGATCTGGAATAGAGATGGGATTTTTTTCAAATTATTTTTAAAATCCTAGACTGGAATAGGAAGGGGGTTTTTATTAAAATCATTTTATTTTTTTTTCCAATCCAGAATGGGCAGGGATTATTTTTTTAAAAAAATATCTTTAAACCAACATAAATTAATTAAGATAAATTAATAAGATCATTTTTGGTACCGAAAGGGCGTTTAGGGTGCTAACACCTTCCTTAAAACGTAACCAACCCCCGAACCTAATTTTTAAAACATAAACCATTTTCAATTGGGTGTCCGATCTCACCTTTAGATAACTTAGGTCGGTGGCGATTCCAAAACCAAATTTTAGGGTCAACAATAATTACAAGGAGAAACTCGTTCCAAGATTTAAAAGCAACCTGAGGTAACTTGTCTCAGGGAGAAATTGGGGTAACTCGTCCCAAGTTTGAGATAATCACCTAGAGAAACTCATTCTAGGATTTAAAAATGACCTGAGGTAGCTCGTCTCAGGATGAACTTGGGTAATTCGTCCCAAGTTTGAGATAATCACCTGGAGAAACTCGTTCCAGGATTTAAAAACGACCTGAGGTTGCTTGTCTCAGGATGAACTTGGGGCTACTCACCCCATTTTGAGATAATCACCTAGAGAAACTTGTTCCAGGATTTAAAAATGACCTGAGGTAGCTCATCTCAAGATGAACTTGGCTAACTCGTCCCAAGTTTGAGATAATCACCTGGAGAACCTAGTTCCAGGATTTAAAAATGACCTGAGGTAACTCGTCATAGGATGAACTTGGGGTAACTCATCCTACGTTTGTGATAATTATCTGGAGAAACTCGTTCCAGGATTTAAAAGCAGCCTAAGAAAACTCGTCTCAGGATGAACCTGGGATAACACATCCCAAGATTGAAATAATTACCTGGAGAACGTCGTTCCAGGATTTAAAGGCAACCTGAGGTAACTTGTCTCAGGATGAACTTGAGGTAACTCATCCCAAGTTTGAGATAACCACCTGGAGAAACTCGTTCTAGGATTTAAAAATGACTGAGGTAACTCATCACAGGATGAACTTGGGATAACTCGTCCCACGTTTGAGATAATTATCTGGAGAAACTCGTTCGAAGATTTAAAATTAACCTGAGGAAACTCGTCTCAGGATGATCATGGGATAACATGTCCCAAGTTTGAAATAATTGCCTGGAGAAAGTCATTCCAGGATTTATAGGCAACCTGAGGTAACTTGTCTCAGGATGAACTTGGGGTAACTCGCCCCAAGTTCGAAATAATTACCTGGAGAAACTCGTTCTAGGATTTAAAGGCAACCTGAGGTAACTCGTCACTGGATGAACTTGGGTTAACCCATTCCAAGTTTGAGATAATAATATGGAGAAACTCGTTCCAGGATTTAAAAACAACCTAAGGAAACTCCTCTGAAGATGAACTTGGGGTAACTTGTCCCAAGTTTGAAATAATTACCTAGAAAAACTCGTTCCAAGATTTAAAAACAACCTGAGGTAACTTCTCTCAGGATGAACTTGGGGTAACTCATCCCAAGTTTGAGATAATCAGCTAGACAAACTCGTTCCAAGATTTAAAAACAACTAGAGGTAACTCATCTCAGGATGAACTTAGGGTAACTCGTCCCAAGTTTGAGATAATCACCTGTTGAAAGTCGTTCCAGCATTTAAAAATAACCTGAGGAAACTCGTCTCAGGATGAACTTGGGGTAACTCGTCCCAAGTTTGAAATAATTACCTGGAGAAACTCATTCCAGGATTTAAAGGCAACCTGAGGTAACTCGTCTCAGGATGAACTTGGGGTAACTCGTCCCAAGTTTTAGATAATCACCTGGAGAAACCCATTCTAGAATTTTAAAAACAACTTGACGTAACTTTTCTCAAGATGAACTTGGGGTAACTCGTCCCAAGTTTGAAATAATTACCTAGAGAAACTCGTTCCAAGATTTAAAAATAACCAGAGGTAACTCATCTCTAGATGAACCTGGGGTAACTCGTCCCAAGTGTGAGAGAATCACCTGGAGAAACTTGTTCCAGGACTTAAAAACAACCTGAGTAAACTCGACTCAGGATCAACTTGGCGTAACTCCTCCCACGCTTGAGATAATTGCCCAGAGAAACTCGTTCCGTGATTTAAAAACAACCAGAGGAAACTCATCTCAGGATGAACTTGGGGTAACTCGTCCCAAGTTTGAAATAATTACCTGGAGAAAGTCGTTCCAGGATTTAAAGGCAACCTGAGGTAACTTGTCTCAGTACGAACTTGGGGTAACTTGACCCTAGTTTGAAATAATTTCCTGTAGAAATTCGTTCCAGGATTTAAAGTCAACCTGAGGTAACTCATCTCACGGTGAACTTGGGTTAACCCATCCCAAGTTTGATATAAACCCCTAGAGAAACTAGTTCCAGGATTTCAAAACAACCTGAGGAAACTCGCCTCAGGATGAACTTGGGGTAACTCGTCCCAAGTTTAAAATAATTACCTGGAGAAAGTTGTTCCAGGATTTAAAGGCAACCTGAGGTAACTCGTCTCAAGATGAACTTGGGTTAACTCATCCCAAGTTTGAGATAATCATCTGGAGAAACTTGTTCCAGGATTTTAAAAATGACCTGAGGTAACTCGTATCAGGATGGACTTGTGGTAATTCGTACGAAGTTTGAAATAATTACCTGGAGAAACTCGTTCCAAGATTTGATGGCAACCTGAGGTAACTAGTCTCAAGATGAAATTGGGGTAACTCGTCGCAAGTTTGAGAAAATCACCTGGAGAAACTCGTTCTAGGATTTAGAGATAACCTGAGGCAACTCGTCTCAGGGTGAACTTGAGCTAACTCGTCCCATGTTTGATATAATCACCTGAAGAAACTCGTTGCAGGATATAAAAACAACTTGAGGTTGCTCGTCTCAGGATGAACTTGGGGCAACACATCCCAAGTTTGAGATAATCACCTGGAGAAACTCGTTCCAGGATTTAAAAATGACCTGAGGTAGCTCATCTCAGGAGGAACTTGGGGTAACTCATCCCAAGTTTGAGATAATCACCTGGAGAAACTCGTTCCAGGATTTGAAAATGACCTGAGGCAACTCGTCACAGGATGAAGTTGGGGTAACTTGTCCCACGTTTGAGATAATTACCTAGAGAAACTCATTCTACAATTTAAAAACAACCTGAGGAAACTTGTCTGAGGATGAAGTTGGGGTAACACATCCCAAGTTTGAAATAATTACCTAGAGAAAGTCATTTCGGGATTTAAAGGTAACCAGAGGAAACTCATCTCAGGATGAACTTGGCGTAACTCGTCCCAAGTTTGTGATAATCACCTGGAGAAACTCATTCTAGGATTTACAAAAAACCTGAGGTAACTTGTTTCAAGGTGAACTTGAGGTAACTCGTTACAAGTTTGAGATAATCATCTAGAGAAACTCGTCCCAGAATTTACAAACAACCAGAGGAAACTCATCTCAGGATGAACTTGGGGTAACTCGTCCCAGGTTTGAAATAATTACCTAGAGAAAGTCATTCCAGGATTTAAAGGCAACCTGAGGTAACCTGTCTCAGGATGAACTTGCGGTAACTTGTCCTAAGTTTGAGATAATCACCTGGGGAAACTCATTCTAGAATTTTAAAAACAGCCTAAGGTAACATGTCACAGGATGAAGTTGGGGTAACACGTCCCATGTTTGAAATAATTACCTGGAGAAAGTCATTCTAGGTTTTAAAGGCAACCTAAGGTAACTCGTCTCAGGATGAACTTTGGTCAACTCATCCCAAGTTTGAGATAATCACCTGTAGAAACTCGTTTCGGGATTTTAAAAATAACCTGAGGTAACTTGTCTCAGGATGAACTTGGGGTAACTCATCCCAAGTTTGAAATAATTATCTGGAGAAACTCGTTCCAGAATTTAAAAACAACCTGAGGAAACTCGTCTCAGGATGAAATTAGGGTAACTCATCCTAAGTTTAAAATAATTGCTTGGAGAAAGTCATTCCAAGATATAAAGGCAATCTGAGTTAAGTCATCCCAAGTTGAACTTGGGGTAACTCGTCCCAAGTTTGAGATAATCACCTGGAGAAACTCGTTCTAGAATTTTAAAAACAACCTGAGGTAACTTGTCTCAGGATGAACTTGGGGTAACTCTTCCCAAGTTTGAAATAATTACCTCGAGAAACTCATTCCAGGATTTAAAAACAACCTGAGGTAACTCGTCTCAGGATGAACTTGGGGTAACTCGTCCCAAGTTTGAGATAATCACCTGGAGAAACTCATTCTAGAATTTTAAAAACAACCTGAGGTAACTTGCCTCAGGATGAACTTGGGGTAACTCGCCCCAAGTTTGAAATAATTACTTGGAGAAACTCGTTCCAGGATTTAAAAATAACCGGAGGAAACTCGTCTCAGGATGAACTTGGGAAAAGTCGTCCGAAGTTTGAAATAATTAACTAGAGAATGTTGTTCCAGGATTTAAAGGCAACCTGAGGTAACATGCCTCAAGATGAACTTGGGGTAATTCGTCCCAAGTTTGAGATAATCACCTGGGGAAACTCGTTCTAGAATTTTAAAGACAACCTGAGGTAACTTGTCTTAGGATGAACTTGGGGTAAGTCATCCCAAGTTTGAAATAATTGCCTGGAGAAACTCGTTCCAGGATGTAAAAACAACCTGAGCTAACTCGTCTCAGGATGAATTTGGGGTAACCCATCCTAAGTTTGAGATAATCACTTGGAGAAACTTGTTCTAGGATTTTAAAAACAACTTGAGGTAATACCTCTCAGCTTGAACTTGGGGTAACTCGTCCCAAGTTTGAAATAATTACTTGGAGAAAGTTTTCCTGGATTTAAAGGCAACCTGTGGTAACTCGTGTCAGGATGAACTTGGGGTAACTCATCCCAAGTTTGAGAAAATCAGCTGGAGAAACTCATTCCAGGATTTAAAAATGACTTGAGGTAGCTCGTCTCAGGATGAACTTGGGGTAACTTGTCCCAAGTTTGAGATAATCACCTGGAGAAACTCCTTCCAGGATTTAAAAATGACCTAAGGTAGCCCGTCTTAGGATGAAATTAGGGTAACTCATCCCATGTTTGAGATAATTACTTGGAGAAACTCGTTCCTGGATTTAAAAACAATATGAGAAAACTCCTCTCAGGATGAACTTGGGGAAACACATCCCAAATTTCAAATAATTTGCTGGAGAAAGTCGTTCCTGGATTTAAAGGCAACCTGAGGTAACTCATCTCAGGATGAACTTGGGGTAACTCATCCCACGTTTGAGATAATCACCTGCAGAAACCCGTTCTAGAATTTTAAAAACAACCTGAGGTAACTTGTCTCAGGATGAACTTGAGGTAACTAGTCCCAAGTTTGAGATAATTACCTAGAGAAACTCGTTCCAGGAATTAAAAATGACCTGAGTTAACTCGTCTCAGGATGAACTTGGGGTAACTCATCCCAAGTTTCAGATAATCACCTGGAGAAACTCATTCCAGGATATAAAAATGACCTGAGGTTGCATGTCTCAGGTTGAACTTGCGGCAACTCACCCCATTTTGAGATAATCACCTGGAGAAACTCGTTCCAGGATTTAAAAATGACCTGAGGTAGCTCGTCTCAGGATGAACTTGGGTAACTCATCCCAAGTTTGAGATAATCACCTGGAGAAACTCGTTCTAGGATTTAAAATTGACTTGAGGTAACTCATCACAGGATGAACTTGGGGTAACTCATCCCACGTTTGAGATAATTACCTGGAGAAACTCGTTCTAGGATTTAAAAACAACCTGAGGAAACTCGTCTCAGGATGAACCTGGGATAACACATCCCAAGTTTGAAATAATTACTTGGAGAAAGTCGTTCCAGGATTTAAAGGCAACCTAAGGTAACTTGTCTCAGGATGAACTTGGGGGAACTCGCCCCAAGTTTGAGATAATCACCTGGAGAAACTCGTTTCAAGATTTAAAAATGACCTGAGGTAACTCGTCACAGGATGAACTTGGGGTAACTCGTCCCACGTTTGAGATAATTATCTAGAGAAACTCGTTTCAGGATTTAAAAACAACCTGAGGAAACTCGTCTCAGGATGAACTTGGGGTAACACGTCCCAAGTTTGGAATAATTACCTGGAGAAAGTTGTTCCAGGATTTATAGGCAACCTGAGGTAACTTGTCTCAGGATGAACTTGGGGTAACTCGTCCCAAGTTTGAAATAATTGCCTGGAGAAACTCGTTCTAGGATTTAAAGGCAACCTGAGGTAACTCGTCACTGGATGAGCTTGGGTTAACCCATCCCAAGTTTGAGATAATCACCTGGAGAAACTCGTTCTAAGATTTAAAAACAACCTGAGGAAACTCGTCTCAGGATGAACTTGGGGTAACTCGTCCCAGTTTGAAATAATTACGTAGAGAAACTCCTTCCAGGATTTCAAAACAACCTGAGGTAACTTGTCTCAGGATGAACTTGGGGTAACTCGTCCCAAGTTTGAGATAATTAGCTGGACAAACTCATTCCAGGATTTAAAAACAACTAGAGGTAACTCGTCTCAGGATGAACTTGGGATAACTCATCCCAAGGTTGAGATAATCATTTGGAGAAAGTCGTTCTGGGATTTAAAAACAACCTGTGGAAACTCGTCTCAGGATGAACTTGGGGTAACTCGTCCCAAGTTTGAAATAATTACCTAGAGAAACTCGTTCCAGGATTTAAAGGCAACCTGAGGTAACTCATCTCATGATGAACTTGGGGTAACTCATCCCAAGTTTGCGATAATCACTTGGAGAAACCCATTCCAGAATTTTAAAAACAACCTGAGGTAACTTGTCTCAAGATGAACTTGGGGTAACTCATCCCAAGTGTGAGAGAATTACCTGGAGAAACTTGTTCCAGGGCTTAAAAACAACCTGAGTAAACACGTCTCAGGATCAACTTGGTGTAACTCCTCCCACGCTTGAGATAATCGCATAGAGAAACTCATTCCATGATTTAAAAACAACCAGAGGAAACTCATCTCAGGATAAACTTGGGGTAACTCGTCCCAAGTTTGAAATAATTACTTGGAGACTGTCGTTCCAGGATTTAAAGGTAACCTGAGGTAACTTGTCTCAGGATGAACTTGGGGTAACTCATCCCAAGTTTGAAATAATTAGCTGGAGAAAGTCGTTCAACGATTTAAAGGCAACCTGAGGTAGCTTGTGTCAGAATGAACTTGGGTTAACTCATCTCAGGGTCAACTTGGGTTAACCCATCCCAAGTTTGAGATAATCTCCTGGAGAAACTCGTTCCAGGATTTCAGAACAACCTGAGGAAACTCGTCTCAGGATGAACTTGGGGTAACTCGTCCCAAGTTTCAAATAATTACCTGGAGAAAGTCATTCTAGGATTTAAAGGCAACTTGAGGTAACTCATCTCAAGATGAACTTGGGTTAACTCATCCCAAGTTTGAGATAATCATCTGGAGAAACTTATTCCAACATTTTAAAAATGACCTGAGGTAACTCGTCTCAGGATGGACTTGGGGTAATTCGTACCAAGTTTGAAATAATTACCTGGAGAAACTCGTTCCAAGATTTGATGGCAACCTGAGGTAACTCGTCTCAAGGTGAAGTTGAGGTAACTTGTCCCAAGTTTGAGATAATCACCTGGAGAAACTCGTTCCAGAATTTAAAAATGACCTGAGGTTGCTTGTCTCAGGACGAATTTGGGGCAACTCATCCCAAGTTTGAGATAATCACCTGGAGAAACTCATTCCAGGATTTAAAAAAGACCTGAGGTTGCTCGTCTCAGGACGAATTTGGGGCAACTCATCCCAAGTTTGAGATAATCACCTGGAGAAACTCATTCTAGGATTGAAAAATGACCTGAGGTAGCTCATCTCAGGATGAACTTGGGGTAACTTATCCAAGTTTGAGATAATCACCTGGAGAAACTCGTTCTAGGATTTGAAAAAGAGCTGAGATAACTCGTCACAGGATGAACTTGAGGTAACTTGTCCCACATTTGAGATAATTACCTGGAGAAACTCGTTCTAGGATTTAAAAACAACCTGAGGAAACTCGTCTCAAGATGAACTTGGGGTAACACCTCCAAGTTTGAAATAATTACCTAAAGAAAGTCGTTCTGAGATTTAAAGGCAACCTGAGGTAACTCGTCTCAGGATGAACTTGGGGTAACTCGTCCAAAGTTTGAGATAATTACCTGGAGAGACCCGTTCTAGAAATTTAAAAACAACCTGAGGAAACTTTTCTCAGGATGAACATGGGGCAACTCGCCCCAAGTTTGAAATAATTACCTGGAGAAACTTATTCCAAGATTTAAAAACAACCTGAGGAAACTCGTCTCAAGATGAGCTTGGGTTAACTCGTCCCAAGTATGAGATAATCACCTAGAGAAACTCATCCCAGGATTTTAAAAACAACTTGAGGTAACTCCTCCTAGGATGAACTTGGGGTAACTCGTGCAAAGTTTGAAATAATTACCTGAAGAAAGTCGTTCCAAGATTTAAAGGCAACCTGAGGTAACTCAGCTCATGATGAAATTGGGGTAACTCGTCCCATGTTTGTGATAATCACCTGGAGAAACTCGTTCTAGGATTTCAAAACCAACCTGAGGTAACTCGTCTCAGGATGAACTTGGGGTAACTCGTCCCAAGTTTGAGACAATCACCTGGAGAAACTCATTCTAGAATTTTAAAAACAACCTGAGGTAACTTGTCTCAGGATGAACGTGGGGTAACTTGTACCAAGTTTGAAATAATTACCTAAAGAAACTCATTCTAGAATTTAAGAATAACCTGAGGAAACTCGTCTCAGGATGAACTTGGGGTAACTCATCCCAAGTTTAAAATAATTGCCTGGAGAAAGTCGTTCCAGGATTTAAAGGCAACCTGACTTAACTTGTCTCAAGATGAACTTGGGGTAACACGTCCAAGTTTGAGATAATCAGCTGAAGAAACTTATTCTAGAATTCTAAAAACAACCTGAGGTAACTTGTCTCAGGATGAACTTGGGGAAACTCATCACAAGCTTGAAATAATTACCTGGAGAAAGTCATTCCAGGATTTAAAGGCAACCTGAGCTAACTCGTCTTAGGTTGAACTTTGGTTAACTCATCCCAAGTTTGAGATAACCACCTGGGGAAACTTGTTCTGGTATTTGAAAAACAACCTAAGGTAACTTGTCTCAGGATGAACTTGGGGTAACTCGTCCTAAGTTTGAAATAATTACCTGGAGAAACTTGTTCCAAGATTTAAAAACAACCTGAGGAAACTCGTCTCAGGATGAACTGGGGGTAACTCGTCCCATGTTTCAAATAATTAACTCGAGCAAGTCGTTCCAGGATGAAGGGCAACCTAAGGTAACATGCCTTATGATGAACTTCGGGTAACTCATCCCAAGTTTGAGATAATCAACTGGGGAAACTCGTTCTAGAATTTTAAAAACAACCTGAGGTAACTTGTCTCAGGATGAACTTGGGATAAGTCATCCCAAGTTTGAAATAATTACTTGGAGAAACTCGTTCCAAGATTTAAAAACAACTTGAGGTAACTTGTCTCAGGATGAACTTGCGGTAACCCGTACTAAGTTTGAGATAATTGCTTGGAGAAACTCTTTCCAGGATTTTAAAAACAACCTGAGGTAACTCCTCCCAGGCTGAACTTGGGCTAACTCATCCCAAGTTTGAAATAATTAACTAGAGAAAGTCGTTCCTGGATTTAAAGGCAACTGAGTTAACTCGTGTTAGGATGAACTTGAGGTAACTTGTCCCAAGTTTAAGAAAATCACCTGGAGAAACTCGTTCCAGGATTTGAAAATAACCTGAGGTAACCCATCACAGGATGAACTAGGGGTAACTCGTCCCATGTTTGAGATAATTACCAGGAGAAACTCGTTCCCGGATTTAAAAACAACTTGAGAAAACTCCTATCAAGATGAACTTGGGGTAACACGTCCCAAATTTGAAATAATTACTTGGAGAAAGTCGTTCCTGGATTTAAAGGCAACCAGAAGTAACTCGTCTCAAGATGAAGTTGGGGTAACTCATCCCAAGTTTGAGATAATCATCTGGAGAAACCCATTCTAAAATTTTAAAAACAACCTGAGGTAACGTGTCCAGGATGAACTTGGGGTAACTCGTCCCAAGTTTGAAATAATTGCCTAGAGAAACTCGTTCCAGGATTTAAAGGCAACCTGAGGTAACTCGTCTCAGGATGAACTTTGGTTAACTCATCCCAGGTTTGAGATAATCACCTAGAGAAACTCATTCCAGGATTTTAAAAACAAGTTGAGGTAACTCGTCTCAGGATGGACTTGGGTAACTCATCGCAAGTTTGAGATAATCACCTGGAGAAACTCATTCTAGAATTTTAAAAACAACCTAAGGTAACTTTTCTCAAGATGAACTTGGGGTAACTCGTCCCAAGTTTGAGATAATCACCTGGAGAAACTTGTTTCAGGATTTAAAAATCACCTGAGGTAACTCGTCACAGGATCAACTTGGGGTAACTTGTCCCGAGTTTGAGATAATTACCTGGTGAAACTTGTTCCAGGATTTAAAAACAACCTGAGGAAACTTGTCTCAGGATGAACTTGGGGTAACTCATTCCATGTTTGAGATAATCATCTAGAAAAACTCGTTCCAGAATTTACAGATAACCTAAGTTAACTCGTCTTAGGGTGAACTTGAGGTAACTCGTCCCAAGTTTTAGATATTGACCTAGAGAAACTCATTCCAAGATTTGAAAATGACCTGAGGTACCTCATCTTAGGATGAACTTTGGGTAACTCGTCCCAAGTTTGAGATAATCACCTGGAGAAACTCGTTCCAAGATTTAAAAATGACCTGAAGTAACTCGTCTCAGGATGAAATCGGGGTAACTCGCCCCATGTTTGAGATAATCACCTGGGGAAACTCATTCTAGAATTTTAAAAACATCCTGAGGTAACTTGTCTGAGGATGAACTTAGGGTAACTCGTCCCAAGTTTGAAATAATTACCTAGAGAAACTTATTCAAGTATTTAAAGGCAACCTGACGTGACTCGTCTTAGGATGAACTTGGGTAGTTTGTCCCAAGTTTGAGATAATCACCTAGAAAAACTTGTTCCAGGATTTTAAAAGCATCCTGAGGTAACTCCTACCAGTATGAACTTGGGGTACCTCGTCCCAAGTTTGAAATAATTACCAGGAGAAAGTCGTTCCAGGATTTAAAGGCAACCTAAGGTAACTTGTCTCATGATGAACTTGGGGTAACTCGTCCCAAGTTTGAGATAATCACCTAGAGAAACTCATTCCAGGATTTTGAAAACAAGTAGAGGTAACTCATCTCAGTATGAACTTGGGGTAACTCGTCCCAAGTTTGAAATAATTACCTGGAGAAAGTCATTCCAAGATTTAAAGGCAACCTGAGGTAACTCGTCTCAGGATAAACTTGGGGTAACTCGTCCCAAGTTTGAGATAATCACCTGGAGAAACTCGTTCCAGGATTTATAGATAACCTCAGGTAACTCGTCTCAGGATAAACATGAGGTACCTCATCCCAAGTTTGGGATAATCACTTGGAGAATCTCATTCTAGGATTTCAAAATGACCTGAGGTAGCTCATCTCAGGATGAACTTCAGGTAACTTGTCCCAACTTTGAGATAACACCTGGAGAAACTCATTCCATGATGTAAAAACAAACTAAGGAAACTAGTCTCAGGAAGAACTTGGGGTAACTTGTCCCAAGTTTGACATAATCACCTGGAGAAACTCGTTCCAGGATTTAAAAACAACCTGAGGAAATTTTTCTCAAGATGAACTCAGCGTAACTCGTCCCATGTTTGAGATATCACCTGGAGAAACTCATTCCAGGATTTAAATACAACCTGAGGAAACTCGTCTCAGGATGACCTTGGGTTAACTCATCCCAAGTTTTAGACGATTACCTGGGGTAACTCGTTCTAGGATTTACAAATGACTTGATGTAGCTCGTCTCCGGATGAACTTGGGATAACTCATCCCAAGTTTGAGATAATCACCTAGAGAAACTCATTCCAGGATTTGAAAAACAACTTGAGGTAACTCCTCCTAGGATGAACTTGGGGTAACTCGTCCCAAGTTTGAAATAATTACCTAGAGAAACTCGTTCCAGGATTTAAACGCAACCAGAGGTAACTCGTCTCAGGATGAACTTTGGTTAACTCATCCCAGGTTTGAGATAATCACCTGGAGAAACTCGTTCAAGGATTTTAAAAACAAGCTGAGGTAACTTGTCTCAGGATAGACTTGGGTAACTCATCGCAAGTTTGAGATAATCACCTGGAGAAACTCATTCTAGAATTTTAAAAATAACCTAAGGTAACTTTTCTCAAGATGAACTTGGGGTAACTCATCCCATGATTGAGATAATCGCCTGGAGAAACACGTTCCAGGATTTAAAAATGACCTGAGGTAACTCGTCACAGGATGAACTTGGGGTAATTTGTCCTGAGTTTGAGATAATTACCTGGTGAAACTCATTCCAGGATTTAAAAACAACTTGAGGAATCTCGTCTCAGGGTGAACTTGAGGTAATTCATCTCAAGTTTGAGATAATGACCTGGAGAAACTCGTTCTAGGATTTAAAAATGACCTGAGGTAGCTCGTCTCAGGATGAACTTGGGGAAACTCATCCCAAGTTTGAGATAATCACCTAAAGAAACTCGTTCCAAGATTTAAAAATGACCTGAGGTAGCTAGTCTCAGGATGAAGTTGGGGTAACTCGTCCCAAGTTTGAGATAATTACCTAGAGAAATTCGTTTCAGGATTTAAAAATGTCCTGATGAAACACGTCTAAGGATGAAATTGGGGTAACTCGTCCTAAGTTTGAGATAATCACCTTGAGAAACTCATTCTAGAATTTAAAAATGACCTGAGGTAACTCGTCTCAGGATGAACTTCTGGTAACTCGTCCCAACTTTGAGATATCACCTGGAGAAACTCGTTCCATGATGTAAAAACAAACTGAGGAAACTCGTCTCATGATGAACTTGGGGTAACTCGTCTCAGGATGAACTTGGGGTAACTCGTCTCAGGATAAACTTGGGTAACTCGTCCCAATTTTGACATAATCACCTGGAGAAACTCATTCTAGGATTTAAAAATAACCTAAGGAAATTCGTCTCAAGATGAACTCGGGGTAACTCGTCCCAAGTTTGAGATATCACCTGGAGAAACTCATTCCAGGATTGAAATACAACCTGAGGAAACTCGCCTCAGGATGACCTTGGGTTAACTCGTCCCAAGTTTGGGATAATCACCTGGAGAAACTCATTATAGGATTTAAAAATGACTTGAGGTAACTCGTCTCTAGATGAAATTGGGGCAACCCATCCCAAGTTTTAGAAAATTACCTGGGGTAACTCATTCTAGGATTTAAAAATGACCTGAGGTAGCTTGTCTCCAGATGAACTTAGGGTAACTCGACCCAAGTTTGAGATAATCACCTGGACAAACTCGTTCCAAGTTTTATAAAAGACATGAGGTAACTTGTTCAGGATGAACTTGGGGTAACTCGTCCCAAGTTTGAGATAAACAACTGGAGAAACGCGTTCTATGATTTTAAAAGCAACCTGATGTAACACCTCCCAGCATGAACATGGGGTAACTCGTCCCAAGTTTGAGATAATCACCTGGAGAAACTCGTTCCAGGAATTAAAAATAACCTGAGGAAACTTGTCTCAGGATGAACTTGGGGTAACTCGTCCCAAGTTCGAGATAATCACCTGGAGAAAGTCGTTCCAGGATTTAAAAACAACCTTAGGAAACTCGTCTCAGGATGAACTTGGGGTAACTCGTCCCAAGTTTGAAATAATGACGGGATAAACTTGTTGTAGGATTTAAAAACAACCTGAGGTAACTCGTCTCAGGATGAGATTGGGGTAACTCGTCCCAAGTTTGAGATAATCACCTGAAGAAACTCGTTCCAGGATTTTAAAAATATCTTGAGGTAACTCCTCCCAGGATGAACTTGGGGTAACTCGTCCCAAGTTTGAAATAATTACCTAGAGAAACTTGTTCTAAGATTTAAAGGCAATCTGAGGTAACACATCTCTAGATGAACTTGGATTAACTCATCCCAAGTTTGAGATAATCACCTGGAGAAACTCGTTCCAAGAATTTAAAAACAACCTGAGGTAACTCGTCTAAGGATGGACTTGGGTAACGTTCCAAGCTTGAAATAACTAATTGGAGAAACTCGTTCCAAGATTTAAAGGCAACCTGAGGTAACTCGTCTCAGGATGAACTTGGGATAACTCGTCGCAAGTTTGAGATAATCACATGGAGAAACTCATTCTAGGATTTACAAATAACCTGAGGTAACTCGTCTCAGGGTGAACATGAGGTATCTCGTCCCAAGTTTAAGATAATCATCTGGAGAAACTCGTGCCAGGATTTAAAAATGACCTGTGGTAGCTCGTCTCAGGATGAACTTGGGGTAACTCATCCCAAGTTTGAGATAATCACCTGGAGAAACTCGTTCCAGGATTTGAAAACAACGTGAGGAAACTTATCTCAGGATGAACATGGGTAACTCGTCCCAAGTTTGAGATAATCAACTGGAGAAACTCGTTCCAGGATTTAAAAATAACCTGAAGAAAATCGTCTCAGGATGAACTTGGGGTAACTCATCCCAAGTTTGAGATAATCACCTGGAGAAACTCGTTCCAGGATTTGAAAACAACGTGAGGAAACTTATCTCAGGATGAACATGGGTAACTCGTCCCAAGTTTGAGATAATCAACTGGAGAAACTCGTTCCAGGATTTAAAAACAACCTGAAGAAAATTGTCTCAGGAAGAACTTGGGGTAACTTGTCCCAAGTTTGAAATAATTTCCTAGAGAAAGTCATTCCAGGATTTAAAGGCAACCTGAGGTAAGTCGTTTCAAGATGAACTTGGGGTAACTCATCCCAAGTTTGAGATAATCACCTAGAGAAACTCTTTCTAGAATTCTAAAAACAACTTGAGGTAACTTGTCTCAGGATGAACTTGGGGTAACTCGCCCCAAGCTTGAAATAATTACCTGGAGAAACTCGTTCCAGGATTTAAAAACAACCTGAGGAAACTCATCTCAGGATGAACTTGGGATAACTCGTCCAAAGTTGTAGAAACTCGTTCTAAGAATTTAAAAACAACCTGAGGTAACTCGTCTAAGGATGGACTTGGGTAATGGTCCAAGCTTGAAATAACTAACTGGAGAAACTCGTTCCAAGATTTAAAGGCAACCTGAGGTAACTTGTCTTAGGATGAACTTGGGATAACTCGACCCAAGTGTGAGATAATCACCTAGAGAAACTCGTTCTAGGATTTACAGATAACCTGAGGTAACTCGTCTCAGGGTGAACTTGAGGTATCTCGTCCCAAGTTTGAGATAATCACCTGGAGAAACTCGTGCCAGAATTTAAAAATGACCTGTGGTAGCTCGTCTCAGGATGAACCTGGGGTAACTCATCCCAAGTTTGAGATAATCACCTGGAGAAACTCGTTCCAGGATTTGAAAACAACCTGAGGAAACTTGTCTAAGGATGAACATAGGTAACTCGTCCCAAGTTTGAGATAATCAATTGGAGAAACTCGTTCTAGGATTTAAAAACAACCTGGGGAAAATTGTCTCAGGATGAACTTGGGGTAACTTGTCCCAAGTTTGAAATAATTTCCTAGGGAAAGTCGTTCCAGGATTTAAAGGCAACCTGAGGTAAGTTGTTGCAGGACGAACTTGGGGTAACTCATCCTAAGTTTGAGATAATCACCTAGAGAAAGTCATTCTAGAATTCTAAAAACAACCTGAGGTAACTTGTCTCAGGATGAACTTGGGGTAACTCACCCCAAGTTTTAAATAATTACCTAGAGAAACTCGTTCCAGGATTTAAAAACAACCTGAGGTAACTCGTCTCAGGATGAACTTGGGATAACTCGTCCCAAGTTTGAGATAATCGCTTAGAGAAACTCATTGTAGGATTTTAAAAACTACTTGAGGTAACTCCTCCTAGGATAAACTAGGGGTAACTCATCCCAAGTTTGAAATAATTACCTAGAGAAACTCGTTCTAGGATTTAAAGGCAACCTAAGGTAACTCGTCTCAGGATAAACTTGGGTTAACTCATCCGAAGTTTGAGATAATCACCTGGAGAAACTCATTCCAGGATTTTAAAAACAACCTGAGGCAAATCGTCTCAGGATGGACTTAGGGCAAATCGTCCTAAGTTTGAAATAATTACCTGGAGAAACTCGTTCCAAAATTTAAAGGCAACCTGAGGTAACTCGTCTCAGGATGGACTTGGGGTAACTCATCCCTAGTTTGAGATAATTACCTAGAGAAACTCTTTCCAGGAATTAAAACCAACTTGAGGAAACTCGTCTCAAGATGAACTTGGAGAAAGTCGTCCCAAGTTTGAGATAATCACCTAGAGAAACTCGTTCCAGGATTTAAAAATGACCTGAGGTAGCTTGTCTCATGATGAAGTTGGGGTAACTTATCACAAGTTTGAGATAATCACCTAGAGAAACTCGTTCCAGGATTTAAAAATGACCTGAGGTAACTCGTCTCAAGTTGAACTTGGGGTAACTCGTCCCAAGTTTGAGATAATTACTAGGAGAAACTCATTCCAGGATATAAAAACAACCTGAGGTAACACGTCTCAGGATGAACTTGGGGTAATTCATCCCAAGTTTGAGATAATCACTTAGAGAAAGTCGTTCCAGGATTTTAAAAGCAACCTGAGGTAACTGCTCCCAGCATGAAGTTGGGGTAACTCATCCCATGTTTGAAATAATTACCTAAAGAAACTCATTCCAGGATTTAAAGGCAACCTGAGGTAACTCGTCTCAGGATGATGTTGGGGTAACTCATCCCAAGTTTGAGATAATCACCTGGAGAAACTCGTTCTAGAATTTTAAAGACAACCTGAGGTAACTCGTCTAAGGATGGAGTTGGGGTAACTCATCCCAAGTTTGAAAAAATTACCTGGAGAAACTCGTTCCAAGATTTAAAGGCAACCTGAGGTAACTCGTCTCAGGATGAGCCTGGGGTAACTCATCCCAAGTTTGAGATAATCACCTAGAGAAACTCGTTCTATGATTTACAGATAACCTGAGGTAACTTGTCTCAAGGTGAACTTGAGGTATCGCGTCCCACGTTTGAGATAATCAACTGGAAAAACTAATGCCAGGATTTAAAAATGACCTGTGGTAGTTCGTCTCATGATGAACTTGGGGCAACTCATCCCAAGTTTAAGATAACTAGCAGGAGAATCTCGTTCCAGGATTTAAAAACAACCTGAGAAAACTTGTCTCAGGATGAACATGGGTAACTCGTTCCAAGTTTGAGATAATCACTTGGAGAAACTCGTTCCAGGATTTAAAAACAACCTGAGGAAAATTCGTCACAGGATGAACTTGGGGTAACTTGTCCCAAGTTTGAAATAATTTCCTAGAGAAAGTCGTTCCAGGATTTAAAGGCAACTTGAGGTAAGTCGTTTCAGGATGAACTTGGGGTAACTCATTCCAAGTTTGAGATAATCAACTGGAGAAACTCATTCTAGAATTCTAAAAACAACCTGAGGCAACTTGTCTCAAGATGAACATGGGGTAACTCGTCCCAAGTTTGAAATAATTACCTGGAGAAACTCGTTCCAGGATTTAAAAACAACCTGAGGTGACTCGTCTCAGGATGAACTTGGGGCAACTCGTCTCATGTTTGAGATAATCACTTGGAGAAACTCATTGCAGGATTTTAAAAACTACCTGAGGTAACTCCTCCTAGGATGAACTAGGGGTAACTCGTCGCAAGCTTGAAATAATTACCTAGAGAAACTCGTTCCAGGTTTTAAGGTAACCTGAGGTAACTCGTCTCAGGATAAACTTGGGTTAACTCGTCTGAAGTTTGAGATAATCAGCTGGAGAAACTCAATCTAGGATTTTAAGAACAACCTGAGGTAAATCGTCTCAGGATGGACTTAGGGAAACTTGTCCTAAGTTTGAAATAATTAGCTGGAAAAACTCGTTCTAAGATTTAAAGGCAACCTGAGGTAACTCATCTTAGGATGGACTTGGGGTAACTCATCCCAAGTTTGAGATAATTACCTAGAGAAACTCGTTCCAGGATTTAAAACCATCCTGAGGAAACTCGTCTCAGGATGAACTTGGAGTAAGTCGTCCCAAGTTTGAGATAATCACCTGGAGAAACTCGTTCTAGGATTTAAAAATGACCTGAGGTAGCTTGTCTCAGGATGAACTTGAGGTAACTTGTCGCAAGTTTGAGATAATCACAAGGAGAAACTCGTTCTAGGATTTAAAAATGACCTGAGGTAACGCGTCTCAGGATGAACTTGGGGTAACTCGTCCCAAGTTTGAGATAATTACTAGGAGAAACTCGTTCCGAGATATAAAAACAACCCGAGGTAACGCGTCTCAAGATGAACTTGTGGTAATTCATCCCATGTTTCAGATAATCACCTGGAGAAACTCATTCCAGGATTTTAAAAACAACCTGAGGTAAATTGTCTCAGGATGGACTTAGGGCAACTCGTCCTAGGTTTGAAATAATTACCTGGAGAAACTCGTTCAAAGATTTAAAGGCAACCTGAGGTAACTTGTCTCAGCATGGACTTGGGGTAACTCGTCCCAAGTTTGAGATAATCACTTGGAGAAACTCGTTCCAGGATTTAAAAATGACCTGAGGTAACTCGTCTCAGGATGAACTTGGGGTAACTCATCCCAAGTTTGAGATCATTACCTGGCGAAACTCGTTCCAGGATATAAAAATAACGTGAGGTAACACGTCTCAAGATAAACTTGGGGTAACTCATCCCAAGTTTGAGATAATCTCCTGGAGAAACTCGTTCCAGGATTTTAAAAGCAACCTGAGGTAACTCATCTCAGAATGAACTTGGGTTAACTCAACCCAAGTTTGATATAATCACCGGGTGAAACTAGTTCCAAAATTTTAAAACCAAGCTGAGATAACTCGTATCAGGATGGACTTGGGGTAAGTCATCCTAAGTTTGAAATAATTACCTGGAGAAACTCGTTCCAAGATTTAAAGGCAACCTGCAGTAACTCGTCTCAGGATAAACTTGGGGTAACTCGTTGCAAGTTTGAGATAATCACCTGGAGAAACTCGTTCTAGGTTTTAAAATTGACCTGAGGTAGGTCGTCTCAGGATGAACTTGGGATAACTGGTCCCAACTTTGTGATAATCACCTGGAGAAACTCGTTTCAGGATTTAAAAATGACAAGAGGTACCTCGTCTTAGGATGAACTTGGGGTAACTCGTCCCAAGTTTGTGATAATCACCTGGAGAAACTCGTTACAGGATTTAAAAATGACCTGAGGTAACTTGTCTCAGGATGAACTTAGGGTAACTCATCCCAAGTTTGAGATAATCACCTGGAGAAACTCATTCCAGGATTTAAAGGCAACCTGAGGTAACTCATCTCAGGATGAACTTGGGTTAACTCAACCCAAGTTTGATATAATCACCGGGTGAAACTAGTTCTAGAATTTTAAAAACAACCTGAGGTAACTCGTATCAAGATGGACTTGGGGTAACTCGTCCTAAGCTTGAAATAATTACCTAGAGAAACTCGTTCCAAGATTTAAAGGCAACCTGAGGTAACTCATCTCAGGATGAACTTGGCTTAACTCAACCCAAGCATGATATAATCACCGGGTGAAACTAGTTCTAGAATTTTAAAAACAACTTGAGGTAACTTGTTTCAAGATGGACTTGGGGTAACATGTCCTAAGTTTGAAATAATTACCTAGAGAAACACATTCCAAGATTTAAAGGCGACCTACAGAAGTCGTCACAGGATGAAGTTGGGGTAACTTGTCGCAAGTTTGAGATAACCACCTGGAGAAACTGGTTCTAGGATTTAAAATGGACCTGAGGTAGTTCGTCTCAGGATGAACTTGGGGTAACTAGTCCCAAGTTTGTGATAATCACCTGGAGAAACTCGTTCCAGGATTTAAAAATGACCTGAGGTAGCTCGTCTCAGGATGAACTTGGGGTAACCCATCCCAAGTTTATGATAATCACCTGGAGAAACTCGTTCTAGGATTTAAAAATGACCTGAGGTAACTCGTCTTAGGATGAACTTAGGGTAACTCATCCCAAGTTTGAGATAATCACCTAGAGAAACTCGTTCCAAAATTTAAAAATGACCTGAGGAAACTCGTCTAAGGATGAACTTGGGGTAACTCGTCCCAAGTTTGGGATAATTACCTGGAGAAACTCGTTCCGGGATTTAAAAACAACCTGACGAAACTCATATCTGGACGAATTTGGGGTAACTTGTCTCAAGTTTGAGATAATCACCTGGAGAAACTTGTTCCAGGATTTTAAAAATAACTTGAGGTAACCTATCTCAGGATGGGCTTGGGGTAACTCGTCCCAAGTTTGAAATAATTACTTAGAGAAACTCGTTCCAAGATTTAAAGGCAACCTAATGTAACTCATCTCAGGATGAACTTGGGTTAACTCATCCCAAGTTTGAGATAATCGGCTGGAGAAAGTCGTTCTAGGATTTGAAAATGACCTGAGGTAACTTGTCTTAGGATGAACTTGGGGTAACTCGTCTCAAGTTTGAGATAATCACCAGGAGAAACTCATTCCAGTATTTAAAAAGAACTTGAGGAAACTCATCTCAGGATAAAGTTGGGGTAACTTGTCCCTAGTTCGAGATAATTACTTAGAGAAACTCATTCCAGGATTTAAAAAGAACCTGAGGAAACTCCTCTTAGGATGAACTTGGGGTAACTTGTCCCAAGTTTGAGATAATCACTTGGAGAAACTTGTTCCAGTATTTTAAAAACAACCTGATGAAACTTGTCTCAAGAAGAACTTGGGGTAACTCCTCCCAAGCTTGAGATAATCACCAGGAGAAACTTGTTCCAGGATTTAAAAATAACCTAAGGTGCCCCGTCACAAGATAAACTACGGGTAACTCATCCCATGTTTTAGATAATTACTTGGAGAAACTCATTCCTAAATTTAAAAACAACCTGAGAAAGCTCCTCTCAGGATGAACTTGGGGTAACTCGTCCCAAGTTTGAGATAATCAACTAGAGAAACCCGTTCTAGAATTTTAAAAACAACCTGAGGTAAGTTGTCTCAGGATGAACGTGAGGTAACTCGTCCCAAGTTTGAGATAATTACCTAGAGAAATTCGTTCT
Source organism: Dicorynia guianensis (assembly GCA_037013595.1). NCBI lineage: Eukaryota > Viridiplantae > Streptophyta > Magnoliopsida > Fabales > Fabaceae > Dicorynia > Dicorynia guianensis. Next base: position 16,799,874 of record JASUAB010000007.1, read on the forward strand.
AGGATTTAAAGGCAACCTGAGGTAACTCGTCTCAGGATAAAGTTGGGGTAACTCGTCCCAAATCACCTGGACAAATTCGTTCCAAGATTTAAAAACAACCTGAGGAAACTCATCTTAGAATGAACTTGGGAAAAGTCGTCCTAAGTTTGAGATAATTACCAGGAGAAACTCATTCCAGGATATCAAAAACAACCTTAGGAAGCTCGTGTCAAGATGAACATGGGATAATTCATCCAAAGTTTGAGATAATTAGCTGGAGAAACTCATTCCAGGATTTAACAAAGCTCGAGGAAACACGTCTCAGGATGAACTTGGGGTAACTCGTCCCAAGTTTGAGATAATCACCTAGAAAACTCGTTCCAGGCTTTCAAAACAACCTGAGGAAACTCGTCTTAGGGTGAAGTTGGGGTAACTCGTCCCAAGTTTGAGATAATTACCTAGAGAAACTCGTTCCAAGATTTTAAAATAACCTGAGGAAACTTGTCTCAGGATGAAATTGGGGAAACTCATCCCACGTTTGAGATAATCACCAGGAGAAACTCGTTCCAGGATTTTAAAAACAACTTGAGGTAACTCGTCTCAGTAGGACTTGGGGTAACTCGTCCCAAGTTTGAAATAATTACCTAGCAAAAGTCATTCCAGGATTTAAAGGTAACCTAAGGTAACTCATCTCAGGATGACCTTGGGTTAACTCATCCCAAGTTTGAGATAATCACCTGGAGAAACTCGTTCCTGAGTTTTAAAAACAACCTGAGGTAACTCTTCTCATGATGGACTTTGGCTAACTCATCCCAAGTTTGAGATAATCAACTGGAGAAAATCATTCTAGAATTTGAAAAACAACTTGAGGTAACTTGTGTCAGGATGAACTTGGGATAACTCGTCCCAAGTTTGAGATAATCACCTGGAGAAACTCATTCCAGGATTTTAAAAGCAACCTGAGGTAACTCCTCCCATAATGAACTTGGGGTAACTCGTCCCAAGTTTGAGATAATCACCACGAGATACTCATTCCAGGATTTACAGACAACCTGAGGTAACTTGTCTCCGGGTGAAGTTGAGGTAACTAGTCCCAAGTTTGAGATAATCACCTGGAGAAACTCATTCCAAGATTTAAAAATGACATGAGGTAATGCATATCAGGATGAACTTGTGGTAACTCATCCCAAGTTTGAGATAATCACCTGGAGAAACTCGTTCCAGGAATTCAAAATAACCTGGAAAAACTCATCTCCAAATGAACTTAAGGTAACTCGTCCCAAGTTTGAGATAATTACCTGGAGAAACTCATTCCAGGATTTAAAAACAACCTGAGGTAACTCGTGTCAAGATGAACTTGGGGTAACTCGTCCCACGTTTGAAATAATCACCTGGAGAAACTCGTTCCAGGATTTTAAAAACAACCTGAGGAACTCCTCCTAGGAAGAAGTTGGGGTAACTCGTCCTAAGTTTGAAACAATTACCTAGAGAAATTCATTCCAAGATTGAAAGCCAACATGAGGTAACTCGTCTTAGAATGAACTTGGGTTAACTCATCCCAAGTTTGAGATAATCACCTAGAGAAACTCATTCCAGGATTTTAAAAACAACCTGAGGTAACTCGTCTCAGGATGGACTCGGGGTAACTCGTCCCAAGTTTCAAATAATTTGTTGGAGAAACTCGTTCCAAGATTTAAAGGCAACCTGAGGTAACTCGTCTCAGGATGAACTTGGGGTAACTCGTCCGAAGTTTGAGATAATCACCTAGAGAAACTCGTTCTAGGATTTATAGACAACCTAAGGCAACTCGTCTTAGGGTGAACTTGTAACTTGTCCCAAGTTTGAGAGAATCACCCAGAGAAACTCCTTCAAGGATTTAAAAATGACCTTAGGTAACTCGTCTCAGGATGAACTTGGGGAAACTCATCCCAAGTTTGAGATAATCAACTAGAAAAACTCGTTCCAGGATTTAAAGACAACCTGAGGAAACTCGTCTCTGGATGAACTTGGGGTAATTCGTCCCAAGTTTGTGATAATTACCTGGAGAAACTCGTTCCAAGATTTAAAAACAACCTGAGGAAACTCGTCTCAGGTTGAACTTGGGGTAACTCGTCCCAAGTTTGAGATATTCACTTAGAGAAGCTCGTTCCAGGATTTAAAGATGACCTGAGGTAACTCGTCTTAGGATGAACTTGGGGTAACTTGTCCCAAGTTTGAGATAATCAACTGGAGAAACTTGTTCCAAGATTTAAAAATGACCTGAGGTAACGCGCCTTAGGATGAACATAGGGTAACTCTTCCCAAGTTTGAGATAATGACCTGGAGAAATTTGTTCTAGAATTTTCAAAACAACCTGAGGCAACTTGTCTTAAGATGAACTTGGGGTAACTTGTCCGAAGTGTGAAAAAATTTCCTAGAGAAACTCATTCCAGGATTTAATGGCAACCTAAGGTAACTCGTCTCTAGATGAGCTTGAGGTAACTCATCCAAGTTTGAGATAATCACCTGGAGAAACTTGTTCTAGAATTTTAAAAACAACCTGAGGTAACTTGTCTCTAAATGAACTTGTGGTAACTTGTCCCATGTTCGAAATAATTAGCTGGAAAAACTCGTTCCAGGATTTAAAAAGAACCTCAGGTAATTCATCTCAGGATGAACTTAGGGTAATTCGTCCCAAGTTTGCGATAATCACTTGGAGAAAGTCGTTCCAGGATTTTAAAAGCAACCTGAGGTAACTCCTCCCAGCATGAAGTTGGGCTAACTCGTCCCAAGTTTGAAATAATTACCTGGAGAAAGTCGTCTCAGGATTTTAAAAACAAACTGAGGTAACTTGTCTCAGGATGAACTTAGGGTAACTTAACCCAAGTTTGAAATAATTACCTAGAGCAACTCATTCCAGGATTTAAAGGCAACCTGAGGTAACTCGTCTTAGGATGAACTTGGGTTAACTCATCCCAAGTTTGAGATAATCAACTAGAGAAACTTGTTCAAGGATTTACAGATAACCTGAGGTAACTCGTCTCAGGGTGAACTTGAGGTGACTCATCCCAAGTTTGAGATAATTACCAGGAGACTCGTTCCAGGATTAAAAACAACCTAAGGAAACTCGTCTCAGGATGAACTTGGGGTAACTCGTCCCAACTTTGAGATAATCATATGGAGAAACTCATTCCAGGATTTTAAAAACAACCTGAGAAATCTCGTCTCAAGATAAAGTTGGGTTAACTCATCCCAAGTTTGAGATAATTACTTGTAGACACTCATTCCAGGATTTTAAAAATAACCTGAGGAAACTCATCTCAAGATGAACTTGGGGTATCTCATCCGAAGTTTGAGATAATCAGCTGGAGAAACTCGTTCCAAGATTTAAAGGTAACCTGAGGTAACTCGTCTCAGGAAGAACTTGGGGTAACTCATCCCAAGTTTGAAATAATCACCTAGAGAAACTAGTTCTAGGATTTACAGATAAGCTGAGGTAGCTCGTCTTAGTATGAACTTGGGGAAACTCATCCCAAGTTTGAGATAATCACCTGGAGAAACTCATTGCAAGATTTAAAAATGACCTGAGGTAGCTCGTCTCAGGATGAACTTGGGGTAACTCGTCCCAAGTTTGAAATAATAACCTAGAGAAACTCATTCCAAGATTGAAAGGCAACCTGAGGTAACTCATCTCAGGATGAACTTGGGTTAACTCATCCCAAGTTTGGGATAATCACCTGGAGATGCTCGTTCCAGGATTTTAAAAACAACCTAAGGAAACTCGTCTCTGGATGAACTTGGGGTAACTCGTCCCAAGTTTGAGAAAATTACCTGGAGAAACTCGTTCCAAGATTTAAAAACAACTTGACGAAACTCGTCTCAGGATGAACTTGGGGTAACTTGTCCCAAGTTTGAGATAATCACTTAGAGAAACTTGTTCCAAGATTTAAAAATGACCTGAGGTAGCTCGTCTCAGGATGAACTTTAGGTAACTCATCCCAAGTTTGAGATAATCAGCTAGAGAAACTCGTTCCAGGATTTAAAAAGGACCTGAGGTAACGCATCTCAGGATGAACTTGTGTAGCTCATCCCAAGTTTAAGATAATCCCCTGGAGAAACTCGTTCCAGTATTTAAAAATGACCTTAGGTAACTCGTATCAGGATAAACTTGAGGTAACGCAACCCAAGTTTGAGATATCACCAGGAGAAACTCTTTCAAGAATTTTAAAAACAACCTAAGGTAACTTGTCTCAGGATGAAGTTAGCGTAACTCGTCCAAAGTTTCAGATAATCACCTGGAGAATCTTGTTCTAGAATTTTAAAAACATCCTGAGGTAACTTGTCTTAGGATGAACTTGGGGCAACTCGTCCCATGTTTGAGATAATCAACTAGAGAAACTTGTTCTAGAATTTTAAAACGACCTGAGGAAACTTGTCTCTACATGAACTTGGGGTAACTCGTCCCATGTTTGAAATAATTACCTGGAGAAACTCGTTCCAGGATTTAAAAATAACCTGAGGTAACTCGTCTCAGGATGAACTTGGGGTAATTCGTCCCAAGTTTCAAATAATTACCAGAGAAACTCATTCCAGGATTTTAAAAGCAACCTATGTAACACCTCCCGGCATGAACATGGGGTAACTCGTCCCACGTTTGAAATAATCACTTAGAGACACTCGTTCCAGGATTTTAAAAACAAACTGAGGAAACTTGTCTCAGGATGAACTTGGGGTAACTTGTCCCAAGTTTGAGATAATCACCTGGAGAAACTCATTCTAGGATTTTAAAAACAACCTGATGTAACTTGTCTCAGGATGAACTTGGGGTAAGTCATCCCAAGTTTGAAATAATTACCTAGAGAAACTCATTCCAGGATTTAAAGGCAACCTGAGGTAACTCGTTTGAGGATGAACTTGGGTTAACTCTTCCCAAGTTTGAGATAATCACCTGGAGAAACTCATTCTAGGATTTTAAAAACAACCTGAGGTAACGCGTCTTAGGATGGACTTGGAGTAACTTGCCCCAAGTTTGAAACAATTACCAGGAGAAACTTGTTCCAAGGTTTAATGGCAACCTGAGGTAACTCGTCTCAAGATGAACTTGGGGTAACTAGCACCAAGTTTGAGATAATCACCTGGAGAAGCTCGTTCTAGGATTTACAGATAACTTGAGGTAACTCGTCCTAGGGTGAACTTGTGGTAACTCGTCCCAAGTTTGAGATAATCACCTGGGGAAACTCATTCTAGGATTTAAAAACAACTTGAGGTCGCTCGTCTCAGGATGAACTTGGGCAACTCATCCCAAGTTTAAGATAATCACCTGGAGAAACTTATTCCAGGATTTAAAAATGACCTAAGGTAGCTCGTCTCAGGAAGAACTTAGGGTAACTCATCCCAAGTTTGAAATAATCACCTGGACAAACTCGTTCCAAGATTTAAAAATGACCTCAGGCAACCCGTCTCAGGATGAACTTGAGGTAACTCGTCCCAAGTTTGAGATATCACCTGGAGAAACCCGTTCCTGAATTTTAAAAACAACCTGAGGTAACTTATCTCAAGATGCACTTGGGGTAACTCGTCCCAAGTTTGAAATAATTACCTAGAGAAACTCATTCCAGTATTTAAAGGCAACCTTAGGTAATCATCTCAGGATGAACTTCGGGTAACTCATCCCAAGTGTGAGATAATCACCTGGAGAAACTTGTTCTAGAATTTTAAAACAACCTGAGGTAACTTGACTCAGGATAAACTTGGGGTAATTCGTCCCATGTTTGAGATAATCACCTGGGAAACTCGTTCCAGCATTTTAAAATGACCTAAGGTAACTCGTCTCAGTATGAACTTTAGGTAACTCATCCCAAGTTTGAGATAATCACCTGGAGAAACGCATTCCAGGATTTTAAAAGCAACCTGAGGTAACTCCTCCCAACATGAAGTTGGGGAAACTCGTCCCAAGTTTGAAATAATTACCTGGAGAAACTCGTTTCAGGATTTAAAGGCAACCTTAGGTAACTCTTTTCAGGATGAACTTGGGGTAACTCATCCCAAGTTTGAGATAATCACCTGGAGAAACTTGTTCTAAAATTTTAAAAACAACATGAGGTAACTTGTCTCAGGATAAACTTGGGGAAACTCGTCCCATGTTTGAAATAATTACCTAGAGAAACTCGTTCCAGGATTTAAAAACAACCTGAGGTAACTCGTCTCAGGATGAACTTGGGGTAATTCATCCCAAGTTTGAGATAATGACCTGGAGAAACTTGTTTCAAGATTTTAAAAGCAACCTGCGGCAACTCCTTCCAGCATGAAGTTGGGGTAACTCGTCCCATGTTTGAAATAATTACTTGGACAAACTCGTTCTAGGATTTAAAGGCAAGATGAGTTAGCTCATCTTAGGATGAACTTGGGTAAACCCGTCCCAAGTTTGAGATAATCACTTGGAGAAACTCGTTCTAGGATTTACAGATAAGCTAAGGTAACTCATCGCAGGATGAACTTGGGGTAATTCGTCGCAAGTTTGAGATAATCAACTGGAGAAACTCGTTCCAGCATTTAGAAATGACCTAAGGTAATACGTCTCAAGATGAACTTGAGGTAACTCGTTCCAAGTTTGAGATATCACCTGGAGAATCTCATTCCTGAATTTTAAAAACAAACTGAGGTAACTTATCTCAGGATGAACTTGGGGTCACTCATCCCAAGTTTGAAATAATTACCTAGAGAAACTCTTTCTAGGATTTAAAGGCAACCTGAGGTAATTCGTCTTAGGAGGAAGTTGGGGTAACTCGTCCCAAGTTTGAGATAATCACCTGGAGAAACATGTTCTAGAATTTTAAAAACAACCTGAGGTAACTTATCTCAGGATGAACTTGGGGTAACTCGTTGCATGTTTGAAATAATTACCTGGAGAAACACATTCCAGGATTTAAAGGCAACCTGAGGTAACTCATCTCAGGATGAACTTGGGGTAATTCGTCCCAACTTTGAGATAATCACCTGCAGAAACTCATTCCAGGATTTAAAAATGACCTGAGGTTACTCGTCTCAGGATGAACTTGAGGTAACTCATCCCAAGTTTGAGATATCAGCTGGAGAAAGTCATTCAAGAATTTTAAAAACAACCTAAGGTAACTTGTCTCAAGATGAACTTGGGGTAACTCGTCCCAAGTTTAAAATAATTACCAAGAGAAACTCATTCCAGGATTTGAAAGCAACCTAGGGTAACTCGTCTCAGAATGAACTTGGGGTAACTCATCCCAAGTTTGACATAATCACCTGGAGAAACTTGTTCTAGAATTTTAAAAACAACCTGAGGTAACTTGTCTCAGGATGAACTTGGGGTAACTTGTCCCATGTTTGAAAAAATTACCTACAGAAACTCGTTCCAGGATTTAAAAACAACCTGGGTAAATTGTCTTAGGATGAACTTGGGGTAATTCATCCCAAGTTTGAGATACACACCTGGAGAAATGCGTTCTATGATTTTCAAAGCAACCTAATGTAACACCTCCCAGCATGAACATGGGGTAACTCGTCCCACATTTGAAATTATCACCTTGAGACACTTGTTCAAGGATTTTAAAAACAACCTGAGGAAACTCATCTCAGGATGAACTTGGGGTAACTCGTCCCAAGTTTGAGATAATCACCTAGAGAAACTCGTACAGAATTTTAAAAACAACCTGACGTAACTTGTCTCAGGATGAACTTGGGGCAAGTCATCCCAAGTTTGAAATAATTACCTAGAGAAACTCATTCTAGTATATAAAGGCAACTTGAGGTAACTCATTTGAGGATAAACATGGGTTAACTCATCCCAAGTATGAGATAATCACTTGGAGGAACTCATTCCAGGATTTAAAAATGACCGGAGGTAGATTGTCTCAGGATGAACTTGGGGTAACTCGTCCCAAGCTTGAGATAATCACCTGGACAAACTCGTTCCAGGATTTAAAAATGACCTCAGGCAACTCGTTTCAGGATGAACTTGATGTAACTCACCCCAAGTTTGAGATATCACTTGGAGAAACTCGTTCCTGAATTTTAAAAACAACTTGAGGTAAGTTGTCTCAGGATGAACTTGGGGTAACTCGTCCCATGTTTGAAATAATTACCTGGAGAAACTCGATCCAGGATTTAAAGGCAACCTGAGGTAACTCATCTCAGGATGAAGTTGGGGTGATTCGTCCCAGTTTTGAGATAATCACCTACAGAGACTCATTCCAGGATTTAAAAATGACCTAAGGTAACTCGTGTCAGGATGAACTTGAGGTAACTCGACCCAAGTTTGAGATATCACCTGGAGAAAGTCATTGAGGAATTTTAAAAACAACCTGTGGTAACTTGTCTCAGGATGAACTTGGGGTAACTCGTCCCCAGTTTGAAATAATTACCTAGAGAAACTCCTTCCAGGATTTAATGGCAACCTGAGGTAACTCGTTTCAGGATGGACTTGGGGTAACTCATCCCAAGTTTGAGATAATCACTTGGAAAAACATGTTCTAGAATTTTAAAAAACAACCTGAGGTAACTTGTCTCAGGATGAACTTGGGGTATGTCATCCCAAGTTTGAAATAATTACCTAGAGAAACTCATTCTAAGATTTAAAGGTAACCTGAGGTAACTCATTTGAGGATGAACTTGGGTTAACTCATCCCAAGTTTGAGATAATAACCTGGAGTAACTCGTTCCAAGATTTTAAAAACAACCTAAGGTAACTCATCTCAGGATGGACTTGGGGTAACTCGTCCCAAGTTTGAAATAATTACCGGGAGAAAGTTGTTCCAAGATTTAAAGGCAACCTGAGGTAACTCATCTCAGGATGAACTTGGGGTAACTCGTCCCAAGTTTGAGATAATCCCCTGGACAAACTCGTTCTAGGATTTAAAAATGACCTCAGGCAACTCGTGTCAGGATGAACTTGATGTAACTCGTTCCAAGTTTGAGATATCACCTGGAGAAACTCATTCCTGAATTTTAGAAACAACCTCAGGTAACTTGTCTCAAGATGAACTTGGGGTAACTCGTCCCATGTTTGAAATAATTACTTGGAGAAACTCGATCCAGGATTTAAAGGCAACCTGAGGTAACTCGTCTCAGGATGAAGTTGGGGTGATTCGGCCCAAGTTTGAGATAACGACCTGCAGAAACTCATTCCAGTATTTAAAAATGACCAAGGTAACTCGTGTCAGGAGGAAGTTGAGGTAACTCGCCCCAAGTTTGAGATATCACCTGGAGAAAGTCGTTCAAGAATTTTAAAAACAACCTGAGGTAACTTGTCTCAGGATGAACTTGGGGTAACTCGTCCCCAGTTTGAAATAATTACCTAGAGAAACTCCTTCTAGGATTTAATGGCAACCTGAGGTAACTCGTTTCAGGATGGACTTGGGGTAACTCGTCCCAAGTTTGAGATAATCACTTAGAAATCCTTGTTCTAGAATTTTAAAAACAACCTGAGGTAACTTGTCTCAGGATGAACTTACGGTAATTCATCCCAAGTTTGACATAATCACCTGTAGAAAGTTGTTCTAGACTTTTAAAAACAACTTGAGGTAACTTGTCTCAGGATGAACTTGGGGTAACTCGTCCCATGTTTGAAATAATTACCTGCAAAAACTCATTCCAGGATTTAAAAACAACCTGAGGTAACTCGTCTCAGGATAAACTTGGGGAAATTCATCCCAAGTTTGAGATAATCACCTAGAGAACCTCGTTCCAGGATTTTAAAAACAACCTAATGCAACACCTCCTAGCATGAACATGGGGTAACTTGTCCCAAGGTTGAAATAATCGCCTGGAGACACTCATTCCAGGATTTTAAAAACAACCTGAGGAAACTCGTCTTTGGTTGACCTTGGGGTAACTCGTCCATAGTTTGAGATAATCACCTGGAGAAACTCATTCTAGGATTTTAAAAACAACCTGACGTAACTTGTCTCAGGATGAACTTGGGGTAAGTCATCCCAAGTTTGAAATAATTACCTTGAGAAACTCGTTCCAGGATTTAAAGGTAACCTGAGGTAACTCATGTGAGGATGAACTTGGGTTAACTCATCCCAAGTTTGAGATAATCACTTGGAGAAACTCGTTCCAAGATTTTAAAAACAACCTGAGGTAACTCATCTCAGGATGGACTTGGGGTAACTCGTCCCAAGTTTGAGATAATCACCTGGAGAAAGTTGTTCCAAGATTTCAAGGCAACCTGAGGTAACACACCTCAGGATGAACTTGGGGTAACTCGTCCCAAGTTTGAGATAATCCCCTGGACAAACTCGTTCCTGAATTTTAAAAACAACCTGAGGTAACTTGTCTCAGGATGAACTTGGGGTAACTCGTCCCATGTTTGAAATAATTACCTGGAGAAACTTGATCCAGGATTTAAAGGCAACTTGAGGTAGCTCGTCTCAGGATGAAGTTGGGGTGATTTGTCCAAGTTTGAGATAATCACTTGCAGAAACTCATTGCAGGATTTAAAAATGACCTAAGGTAACTCCTCTCAGGATGAACTTGAGCTAACTCGTCCCAAGTTTGAGATATCACCTGGAGAAAGTCGTTCAAGAATTTTAAAAACAACCTGAGGGAACTTGTCTCAGGATGAACTTGGGGTAACTCGTCCCAAGTTTGAAATAATTACTTAGAGAAACTCCTTCCAGGATTTAATGGCAACCTGAGGTAACTCGTCCCAGGATGGACTTGGGGTAATTCGTCCCAAGTTTGAGATAATCACCTGGAGAAACTGGTTCCAGGATTTTGAAAGCAACCTGATGTAACACCCCCAGCATGAACATGGAGTAACTTGTCCCAAGTTTGAAATAATCACCTGGAGACACTCGTTCCAAGATTTTAAAGACAACTTGAGGAAACTCGTCTTAGGAGCACCTTGGGGTAACTCATCCAAAGTTTGAGACAATCACCTGGAGAAACTCGTTCCAGGATTTTGAAAACAACCTGACGTAACTTGTCTCAGGATGAACTTGGGGTAAGTCATCCCAAGTTTGAAATAATTACCTAGAGAAACTGGTTCCAGGATTTAAAGTTGACCAGAGGTAACTCATTTGAGGATGAACTTGGGTTAACTCATCCCAAGTTTGAGATAATCACCTGGAGACACTCGTTCCAAGATTTTAAAAACAACCTGAGGTAACTCATCTCAGGATGGAGTTGGGGTAACTCATCCCAAGTTTGAAATAATTACCTGGAGAAAGTTGTTCCAAGATTTAAAGGCAACCTGAGGTAACTCATCTCAGGATGAACTTGGGGTAACTCGTCCCAAGTTTAAGATAATCCCCTGGACAAACTCGTTCTAGGATTGAAAAATGACCTCAGGCAACTCATTTCAGGATGAACTTGATGTAACTCGTCCCAAGTTTGAGATATCACCTGGAGAAACTCATTCCTGAATTTTAGAAACAACCTCAGGTAACTTGTCTCAGGATGAACTTGGGGTAACTCATCGCATGTTTGAAATAATTACCTGGAGAAACTCGATCCAGGATTTAAAGGCAACCTGAGGTAACTCGTCTCAGGATGAAGTTGGGCAGATTAGTCCCAAGTTTGAGATAATCACCTGTAGAAACTCATTCCAGGATTTCAAAATGACCTAAGGTAACTCGTCTCAGGATGAACTTGAGGTAACTCATCCCAAGTTTGAGATATCACCTGGAGAAAGTCGTTCAAGAATTTTAAAAACAACCTGAGGTAACTTGTCTCGGGATGAACGTGGGATAACTCGTCCCAAGTTTGAAATAATTACCTAGAGAAACTCCTTCCAGGATTTAATGGCAACCTGAGGTAACTCATCTCAGGATGGACTTGGGGTAACTCGTCCCATGTTTGAGATAATCACTTGGAAAAACTTGTTCTAGAATTTTAAAAACAACCTGAGGTAACTTGTCTCAGGATGAACTTGCAGTAATTCGTCCCAAGTTTGAATAATCACCTGTAGAAAGTTGTTCTAGAATTTTAAAAACAACTTGAGGTAACTTGTCTCAGGATGAACTTGGGGTAACCCATCCCATGTTTGAAATAATTACCTGCAGAAACTCATTCCATGATTTAAAAACAACCTGAGGTAACTCGTGTCAGGATAAACTTGGGGTAATTCGTCCCAAGTTTGAGATAATCACCTGGAGAAACTCATTCCAGGATTTTAAAAGCAACCTGATTTAACACCTCCCAGCATGAACATGGGGCAACTTGCCCCAAGTTTGAAATAATCACCTGGAGACACTCATTCCAGGATTTTGAAAACAACCTGAGGAAACCCGTCTTAGGATGACCTTGGGGTAACTCGTCCATAGTTTGAGACAATCACCTGGAGAAACTCATTCCAGGATTTTAAAAACAACTTGACGTAACTTGTCTCAGGATGAACTTGGGGTAACTCGTCCCAAGTTTGAAATAATTACTTAGAGAAACTCCTTCCAGGATTTAATGGCAACCTGAGGTAACTCATCTCAGGATGGACTTGGGGTAATTTGTCCCAAGTTTGAGATAATCACCTGGAGAAACTGGTTCCAGGATTTTAAAAGCAACCTGATTAACACCCCCAGCATGAACATGGAGTAACTTGTCCCAAGTTTGAAATAATCACCTGGAGACACTCGTTCCAAGATTTTAAAAACAACCTGAGGAAAATCGTCTTAGGAGCACCTTGGGGTAACTCATCCAAAGTTTCAGACAATCACCTGGAGAAACTCGTTCCAGGATTTTAAAAACAACCTGACGTAACTTGTCTCAGGATGAACTTGGGGTAAGTCATCCCAAGTTTGAAATAATTACCTAGAGAAACTCATTCCAGGATTTAAAGTTGACCTAAGGTAATTCATTTGAGGATGAACTTGGGTTAACTCATCCCAAGTTTGAGATAATCAACTGGAGAAACTCATTCCAAGATTTTAAAAACAACCTGAGGTAACTCATCTTAGGATGGAGTTGGGGTAACTCATCCCAAGTTTGAAATAATTACCTGGAAAAAGTTGTTCCAAGATTTAAAGGCAACCTGAGGTAACTCATCTCAGGATGAACTTGGGGTAACTCGTCCCAAGTTTGAGATAATCCCCTGGACAAACTCGTTCTAGGATTGAAAAATTACCTCAGGCAACTCATTTCAGGATGAACTTGCTGTAACTCGTCCCAAGTTTGAGATATCACCTGGAGAAACTCATTCCTGAAATTTAGAAACAACCTCAGGTAACTTGTCTCAGGATGAACTTGGGAGAACTCATCGCATGTTTGAAATAATTACCTGGAGAAACTCAATCCAGGATTTAAAGGCAACCTAAGGTAACTCGTCTCAGGATGAAGTTGGGGAGATTAGTCCCAAGTTTGAGATAATCACCTATAGAAACTCCTTCCAGGATTTCAAAATCACCAAAGGTAACTCATCTCAGGATGAACTTGAGGTAACTCGTCCCAAGTTTGAGATATCACCTGGAGAAAGTCGTTCAAGAATTTTGAAAACAAACTGAGGTAACTTGTCTCGGGATGAACGTGGGATAACTCGTCCCAAGTTTGAAATAATTACCTAGAGAAACTCCTTCCAGGATTTAATGGCAACCTGAGGTAACTCGTCTCAGGATGGACTTGGGGTAACTCGTCCCAAGTTTGAGATAATCACTTGGAAAAACTTGTTCTAGAATTTTAAAAACAACCTGAGGTAACTTGTCTCAGGATGAACTTGCAGTAATTCGTTCCAAGTTTGACATAATCACCTGTAGAAAGTTGTTCTAGAATTTTAAAAACAACTTGAGGTAACTTGTCTCAGGATGAACTTGGGGTAACCCATCCCATGATTGAAATAATTACCTGCAGAAACTCATTCCAAGATTTAAAAACAACCTGAGGTAACTCGTGTCAGGATAAACTTGGGGTAATTCATCCCAAGTTTGAGATAATCACCTGGAGAAACTCATTCCAGGATTTTAAAAGCAACCTGATTTAACACCTCTCAGCATGAACATGGGGTAACTTGTCCCAAGTTTGATATAATCACCTGGAGACACTCATTCCAGGATTTTAAAAACAACCTGAGGAAACTCGTCTTAGGATGACCTTGGGTTAACTCGTCCATAGTTTGAGACAATCACCTGGAGAAACTCATTCCAGGATTTTAAAAACAACCTGACATAACTTGTCTCAGGATGAACTTGGGGTAAGTCATCCCAAGTTTGAAATAATTACCTAGAGAAACTCATTCCAGGATTTAAAGGTAACCCGAGTGAACTCATTTGAGGATGAACTTGGGTTAACTCATCCCAAGTTTGAAATAATCACTTGGAGAAACTCGTTCCAAGATTTTAAAAACAACCTGAGTTAACTCATCTCAGAATGGAGTTGGGGTAACTCGTCCCAAGTTTGAAATAATTACCTGGAGAAAGTTGTTCTAAGATTTAAAGGCAACCTGAGGTAACACATCTCAGGATGAACTTGGGGTAACTAGTCCTAAGTTTGAGATAATCCCATGGACAAACTCGCTCCTGGATTTAAAAATGACCTCAGGCAACTCGTTTCAGGATGAACTTGATGTAACTCGTCCCAAGTTTGAGATATCACCTGGACAAACTCGTTCCTGAAATTTAAAAACAACCTGAGGTAACTTGTCACATGATGAACTTGTAGTAACTCGTCCCATGTTTGAAATAATTACCTGGAGAAACTCGATCCAGGATTTAAAGGCAACCTGAGGTAACTCATCTCAGGATGAAGTTGGGGTGATTCGTCCCAAATTTGAGATAATCACTTGCAGAAACTCATTCCAGGATTTAAAAATGACCTAAGGTGACTCGTCTCAGGATGAACTTGAGGTAACTCGTCCCAAGTTTGAGATATCACCTGGAGAAAGTCGTTCAAGAATTTTAAAAAGGACCTGAGGTAACTTGTCTCAGGATGAACTTGGGGTAACTTATCCCAAGTTTGAAAAAATTGCTTAGAGAAACTCCTTCCAGAATTTAATGGCAACCTAAGGTAACTCATCTCAGGATGGACTTGGAGTAACTCGTCCCAAGTTTGAGATAATCACTTAGGGAAACTTGTTCTAGAATTTTGAAAATAACCTGAGGTAACTTGTCTCAAGATGAACTAGGGGTAATTCATCCCAAGTTTGTCATAATCACCTGTAGAAAGTTGTTCTAGTATTTTAAAAACAACTTGAGGTAACTTGCCTCAGGATGAACTTGGGGTAATTCGTCCCAAGTTTGTCATAATCACCTGTAGAAAGTTGTTCTAGAATTTTGAAAACAACTTGAGGTAACTTGTCTCAGGATGAACTTGGGGTAACTCGTCCCATGTTTGAAATAATTACCTGCAAAAACTCGTTCCAGGATTTAAAAACAACCTGAGGTAACTCATCTCAGGATAAACTTGAGGTAATTCGTCCCAAGTTTGAGATAATCACCTAGAGAAACTGGTTCCAAGATTTTAAAAGCAACCTGATGTAACACCCCCAGCATGAACATGGAGTAACTTGTCCCAAGTTTGAAATAATCACCTGGAGACACTCGTTCCAAGCTTTTAAAAACAACCTGAGGAAACTCGTCTTAGGAGCACCTTGGGGTAACTCATCCAAAGTTTGAGGCAATCACCTGGAGAAACTCGTTCCAGGATTTTGAAAACAACCTGACGTAACTTGTCTCAGGATGAACTTGGGGTAAATCATCCCAAGTTTGAAGTAATTACATAGAGAAACTAGTTCCAAGATTTAAAGGTGACCTGAGGTAACTCATTTGAGGATGAACTTGGGTTAACTCATCCCAAGTTTGAGATAATCACCTGGAGAAACTCGTTCCAAGATTTTAAAAATAACCTGAGGTAACTCATCTCAGGATGGAGTTGGGGTAACTCGTCCCAAGTTTGAAATAATTACCTGGAGAAAGTTGTTCCAAGATTTAAAGGCAACCTCAAGTAACTCGTCTTAGGATAAACTTGGGGTAACTCGTCCCAAGTTTGAGGTAATCACCTGGAGACACTCGTTCCAGGATTTAAAATGACCTGAGGTAGCTCGTCTTAGGATGAACTTGGGTTAACTCATCCCAAGTTTGAGATAATCACATAGACAAACTCGTTCCAGGATTTAAAAATGACCTCAGGCAACTCGTCACAAGATGAACTTGAGATAACTCGTCCCATGTTTGAGATATCACCTGGAGAAACTCGTTCCTGAATTTTAAAAACAACCTAAGGTAACTTGTCTCAGGATGAACTCGTGGTAAGTCGTCCCAAGTTTGAAATAATTATGTAGAGAAACGCATTACAGTATTTAAAGGCAACTTGAGGTAACTCGTCTCAAGATGAACTTGGGGTAACTCATCCCAAGTTTGAGATAATCACCTGGAGAAACTTGTTCTAGAATTTTAAAAACAACCTGAGGTAACTTGTCTCAAGATGAACTTGGGATAATTTGTCCCATATTTGAAATAATTACCTGTAGAAACTCGTTCCAAGATTTAAAGACAACCTGAGGTAACTCATCTCAGGATGACCTTGGGGTAATTCGTCCCAAGTTTGAGATAATCACTGGGAGAAACTCGTTCCAGCATTGAAAAATGACCTAAGGTAACTCATCTCAGGATGAACTTTAGGTAACTCATCCCAAGTTTGAGATGATCACCTGGAGAAACTCGTTCTAGGATTTTAAAAGCAACCTGAAGTAACTCCTCCCAGCTTGAAGTTGGGGTAACTCGTCCCAAGTTTGAAAAAATTACCTGCAGAAACTCATTCCAGGATTTAAAGGTAACCTGACGTAACTCTTCTCAAGATGAACTTGGGGTAACTCGTCCCAAGTTTGAGATAATCACCTGAAGAAACTTATTCTAGAATTTTAAAAACAACCTGAGGTAACTTGTCTTAGGATGAACTTGGGTTAACTCGTCCAATGTTTGAAACAATTACCTGGAGAAACTCGTTCCAGGATTTAAAAACAACCTGAGGTAACTCATCTGAGGATGAACTTAGGGCAATTCATCCCAAATTTGAGATAATCACCTACAAAAACTCGTTCCAAGATTTTAAAAGCAACCTGAGGTAATTCCTCCCAGCATAAAGTTGGGGTAACTCATCCCAAGTTTGAAATAATTACCAGGACAAACTCTTTCGAGGATTTAATGGCAACCTGATGTAACTCATCTTAGGATTAAGTTGGGGAAACTCATCCCAAGGTTGAGATAATCACCTGGAGTAACTCATTTGAGGATTTATAGATAACCTGAGGTACATCGTCTCAGCATGAACTTGAGGTAACTCGTCCCAATTCTGGAGAAATTTGTTCCAAGATATAAAAACAACTTGAGGTAGCTCGTCTCAGGATGAATTTGGGGCAACTCATCTCAAGCTTCAGATAATCAACTGGAGAAACTCATTCCAGAATTTAAAAATGACCTGAGCTAGCTCGTCTATCACCTAGGGAATCTCGTTCCAAGATTTGAAAAATGACCTGAGGCAACTTGTCTCAGGATGGACTTGGGGTAACTCATCCCAAGTTTGAAATAATTACCTAGAGAAACTCGTTCCAGGATTTAAAGGCAACCTGAGGTAACTCGTCTCAGGATGAACTTGGGTTAACTCATCCCAAGTTTGAGATAATCACCTGGAGACACTCATTCCAGGATTTTAAAAACAACATGAGGAAACTCGTCTCAGGATGAACTTGGGATAACTCGTCCCAAGTTTGAGATAATCACCTGGAGAAACTCATTCCAGCATTTTAAAAACAACCTGAGGTAACTCGTCTGAGGATGAACTTGGGGTAACTCGTCTCAAGTTTGACTTAATTGCCTGGAGAAACTTGTTCCAGGATTTAAAAACAACCTGGGGAAACTCGTCTTGGATGAACTTGGGGTAACTCATCCCAAGTTTGAGATAATTACCTGGAGAAGCTCGTTCTAGGATTTAAAAACAACCTGAGGAAACTCGTCTCAGGATGAACTTGGGGTAACTCGTCCCAAGTTTGAGATAATTACCTGGAGAAACATGTTCTAGATTTTTAAAAACAACCTGAGGTAACTGTCTCAGGATGAAGTTGGGGTAACTCGTCCCAAGTTTGAAATAATTACATGGAGAAACTCATTCCAGGATTTAAAGGCAACCCGAGGTAACTCGTCTCAGGATGAACTTGGGGTAACTCATTCTAGGTTTGAGATAATCACCTGGAGAAACTTGTAGAAGAATTTTAAAAACAAGCTGAGGTAACTTGTCTCAGGATGAACTTAAGGTAACTCATCCCATCTCTGAAATAATTACCTGGAGAAACTCGTTCCAGGATTTAAAAACAACCTGAGGTAACTCGCCTCAGGATGAACTTGGGGCAATTCGTCCGAAGTTTGACATAATCACCAAGAGAAACTTGTTCTAGAATTTTAAAAACAACCTGAGGTAACTTGTCTCAAGATGAACATGGGGTAACTCGTCCCATTTTTGAAATAATAACCTATAGAAACTCATTCTAGGATTTAAAAACAACCTGAGGAAACTCATCTCAAGATGAACTTGGGGTAACTCGTCCCAAGTTTGAGATAATCACCTGGAGAAACTCTTTCCAGGATTTTAAAAACAACCTGTCCTAACTTGTCTCAGGATGAACTTGGGGTAAGTCATCCCATGTTTGAAATAATTACGTAGAGAAACTCGTTCAAGGATTTGAAGGCAACCTGAGGTAACTCGTTTGAGGATGAACCTGGGTTGAGTCATCCCAAGTTTGAGATAATCACCTGGAGAAACTCGTTCTAGGATTTTAAAAACAACCTGAGGTAACTCGTCTCAGGATGGACTTGGGGTAACTCGTCCCAAGTTTGAAATAATTACTTGGAGAAAATTGTTCCAAGATTTAAAGGCAACGTGAGGTAACTCATCTCAGGATGAACTTGGGGTAACTCGTCCCAAGTTTGAGATAATCACCTGGAGAAACTCATTCTAGGATTTACAGATACCCTGAGGTAACTCGTCTCAGGGTGAACTTCAGGTAACTCGTACCAAGTTTGAGATAATCACCTGGAAAAACTCGATCCAAGATTTAAAAACAACCTGAGGTAGCTCGTCTCAGGACGAACTTAGGGCAACTCATCCTAAGTTTCAGATAATCACCTGGAGAAACTCGTTCCAGGATTTAAAAATGACCTGAGGTAGCTCATCTCAGGATGAACTTAGGGTAACTAGTCCCAAGTTTGAGATAATCACCAAGAGAATCTTATTCCAGGATTTTAAAAACAACCTAAGGAAACTCGTGTCAGGATGAACTTAGGGTAACTCGTTCCAAGTTTGAGAAGATCACCTGGAGAAACTCGTTCCAGGATTTTAAAAACAACCTGAGGTAATGCATCTAAGGATGAACTTGGGGTAACTCGTCCCAAGTTTGAGATAATTACCTTGAGAAACTCGTTCCAGGATTTAAAAACAACTTGAGGAATCCTGTCTCAGGATGAACTTAGGGTAACTAGTCCGAAGTTTGAGATAATCTCCTAGAGAAACTTATTCCAGGATTTAAAAATGACTTGAGGTAGCTAGTCTCAGGATGAACTTGGGGTAACTTGTCCCAAGTTTGAAATAATTAATTGGACAAACTCGTTGCAGGATATAAAAACAACCTGAGGTAGCTCGTCTCAGGATGAACTTGGGGCAACTCATCCAAGTTTGAGATAATCAACTGGAGAAACTCATTCCAGAATTTAAAAATGACCTGAGGTAGCTCGTCTAAGGATGAACTTGGGGTAACTCGTCCCAAGTTTAAGATAATCACCTGGGGAAACTCGTTCCAGGATTTTAATAACAACATGAGGCAACTTGTCTCAGGATGGACTTGGGGAAACTCGTCCCAAGTTTGAAATAATTACTTAGAGAAACTCATTCCAGGATTTAAAGGCAACCTGAGGTAACTCGTCTCAAGATAAACTTGGGTTAACTCATCCCAAGTTTGAGATAATCACCTCGATTCCAGGATTTTAAAAACAACCTGAGGAAACTCGTGTCAGGAAAAACTTGGGGTAACTCGTCCCAAGTTTGAGATAATCACCTGGAGAAACTCGTTCCAGCATTTTAAAAACAACCTGAGTAACTCGTCTGAGGAAGAACTTGGGGTAACTCATCCCAAGTTTGAGTTAATCGTCTAGAGAAACTTGTTCCAGGATTTCAAAACAACTTGAGGAAACTCGTCTCTAGATGAACTTGGGGTAACTCATCCCAAGTTTGAAATAATTACCTAAAGAAACTTGTTCCAGGATTTAAACGCAACTTGGGGTAACTCGTTTGAGGATGAATCTGGGTTAACTCATCCCAAGTTTGAGATAATCACCAGGAGAAACTCATTCTAGGATTTTACAAACAACCTGAGGTAACTCATCTTAGGATGGATTTGGGGTAACTTGTCCCAAGTTTGAAATAATTACCTGGAGAAAATTGTTCCAAGATTTAAAGGCAACCTGAGATAACTCATCTCAGGATGAACTTGGGGTAACTCGTCCTAAGTTTGAGATAATCACCTGGAAAAACTCGTTCTAAGATTTACAGATAACTTGAGGTAACTCATCTCAGGGCGAACTTGAGGTAACTCGTCCCAAGTTTGAGATAATCAACTGGAAAAACTCGATCTAGGATTTAAAAACAATCTGAGGTAGCTCGTCTCAGGACGAACTTGGGGCAACTCATCCTAAGTTTAAGATAATCACCTGGAGAAACTTATTCTAGGATTTAAAAATGACCCGAGGTAGCTCGTCTCTGGATGAACTTAGGGTAACTAGTCCCAAGTTTTAGATAATCACCTAGAGAAACTTATTCCAAGATTTTAAAAACAACCTAAGGAAACTCATCTCAGGATGAACTTGTGGTAACTCGTCCCAAGTTTGAGATGATCAACTGGAGAAACTCATTCCAGGATTTTAAAAACAACCTAAGGTAATGCATCTAAGGATGAACTTGGGGTAACTCGTCTCAGGATGAACTTGGGGTAATTCATCCCAAGTTTGAGATAATCACCTGGAGAAACTCGTTCTAGCATTTAGAAATGACCTAAGGTAACTCGTCTCAGGACGAACTTGAGGTAACTCGTCCCAAGTTTGAGATATCAACTAGAGAAACTCGTTCCTGAATTTTAAAAACAACCTGAGGTAACTTGTCTCAGGATGAAGTTGGGGTAACTCGTCCCAAGTTTGAAATAATTACCCAGGGAAACTCATTCCAGGATTTAAAGGCAACCTGAGGTAACTCGTCTCAAGAAGAACTTGAGGTAACTCATCCCAAGTTTGAGATAATCAGTTGGAGAAACATGTTCTAGAATTTTAAAAACAACCGAGGTAACTTGTCTCTGGATGAACATGGGGTAACTCGTCCCATGATTGAAATAATTACCTGGAGAAACTCGTTTCGGGATTTAAAGGCAACCTGAGGTATCTCATCTCAGGATGAACTTGGGGTAATTCGTCCCAAGTTTCAGATAATCACCAGCAGAAAGTCATTCCAGGATTTAAAAATGAACTAAGGTAACTCGTCTCAGGAAGAACTTGAGGTAACTCGTCCCAAGTTTGAGATATCAACTAGAGAAAGTCATTCAAGAATTTTAAAAACAAGCTGAGGTAACTTGTCTCAGGATGAACTTGGGGTAACTTGTCCTAAGTTTGAAATAATTACCTAGAGAAACTCATTCCAGGATTTAAAGGCAAACTGAGGTAACTTGTCTCAGGATGAACTTGGGGTAATTCATTCCAAGTTTGAGATAATCACCTGGAGAAACTTGTTCTACAATTTTAAAAACAACCTGAGGTAACTTGTCTCAAGATGAAGTTGTGGTAATTCATCCCATGTTTGAAATAATTACCTGTAGAAACTCGTTTCAGGATTTGAAGACAACCTGAGGTAACTTGTCTCAGGATGAACTTGGGGCAATTCATCCCAAGTTTAAGATAATCACCTGGAAAAACTCGTTCCAGCATTGAAAAATGACCAAAGGTAACTCGTCTCAAGATGAATTTGAGGTAACTCATCCCAAATTTGAGATAATCACCTAGAGAAACTTGTTCTAAGATTTTAAAAGCAACCTGAGGTTGCTCCTCCCAGCATGAAGTTAGGGTATCTCGTCTCAAGTTTGAAATAATTACCTAGAGAAACTCGTTCCAGGATTTAAAGGAAACCTGAGGTAACTCATCTTAGGATGAACTTGGGGTAACTCATCCCAAGTTTGAGATAATCACGTAGAGAAACTTGCTCTAGAATTTTAAAAACAACCTGAGCTAACTTGTCTCAGGATGAACCTGGGGTAACTCATCCCATGTTTGAAATAATTGCCTGGAGAAACTCGTTCCAGGATTTAAAAATAACCTGAGGTAACTTGTCTCAGGATGAAGTTGGGGTAATTCATCCCAAGTTTGAGATATCACCTGGAGAAAGTCGTTCAAGAATTTTAAAAACAACCTGAGGTACCTTGTCTCAGGATGAACTTGGGGTAACTTGTCCCAAGTTTGAAATAATTACCTAGAGAAACTCATTCTAGGATTTAAAGGCAACCTGAGGTAACTCGTCTCAGGATGAACTTGGGGTAATTCATCCCAAGTTTGAGATAATCACCTGGAGAAACTTGTTCTACAATTTTAAAAACAACCTGAGGTAACTTGTCTCAACATGAACTTGGGGTAATTCGCCCCATGTTTAAAATAATTACCTGTAGAAACTCGTTCCAAGATTTAAAGACAACCTGAGGTAACTCGTCTCAGGATGAACTTGGGGTAATTCGTTCCAAGTTTGAGATAATCACCTGGAAAAACTCATTCCAGCATTGAAAAATGACATAAGGTAACTCGTCTTAGGATGAATTTGAGGTAACTCATCCCAAATTTGAGATAATCACCTAGAGAAACTCGTTCCAGGATTTTAAAACCAACCTGAGGTAGCTCCTCCTAGCATGAAGTTGGGGTATCTCATCCCAAGTTTGAAATAATTACCTAGAGAAACTCGTTCCAGGATTTAAAGGCAACCTGAGGTAACTCGTCTCAGGATGAACTTGGGGTAATTCGTCCCAAGTTTGAGGTAATCACCTAGAGAAACTTGTTCTACAATTTTAAAAACAACCTGAGGTAACTTGTCTCAACATGAACTTGGGGTAATTCGCCCCATGTTTGAAATAATTACCCGTAGAAACTCGTTCCAAGATTTAAAGACAACCTGAGGTAACTCGTCTCAGGATGAACTTGGGGTAATTTGTCCCAAGTTTGAGATAATCACCTGGAAAAACTCATTCCAGCATTGAAAAATGACCTAAGGTGACTCGTCTTAGGATGAATTTGAGGTAACTCATCCCTAATTTGAGATAATCACCTAGAGAAACTCGTTCAAGGATTTTAAAAGCAACCTGAGGTAGCTCCTCCCAGCATGAAGTTGGGGTATCTCGTCCCAAGTTTGAAATAATTACCTGGAGAAACTCGTTCTAGGATTTAAAGGCAACCTGAGGTAACTCATCTCAGGCTGAACTTGGGGTAACTCGTCCCAAGTTTGAGATAATCACCTGGAGAAAGTTGTTCTAGAATTTTAAAGCAACTTGAGGTAACTTGTCTCAGGATGAACGTGGGGTAACTCGACCCATGTTTGAAATAATTACCTGGAGAAACTCGTTCCAGGATTTAAAAACAACCTGAGGTAACTCGTCTGAGGATGAACTTGGGGTAATTCGTCCCAAGTTTGAGATATCACCTAGAGAAACTCATTCAAGAATTTTAAAAATACGTTGAGGTAACTTGTCTCAGGATGAACTTGGGGTAACTCGTCCCAAGGTTGAAATAATTACCTAGAGAAACTCATTCTAGGATTTAAAGGCAACCTGAGGTAACTCTTCTCAGCATGAACGTGGGGTAATTCGTCCTAAGTTTGAGATAATCACCTGGAGAAACTTGTTCTACAATTTTAAAAAAAACCTGAGGTAACTTGTCTCAGGATGAAGTTGGGGTAACTCGTCCCATGTTTGAAATAATTACCTGTAGAAACTCGTTCCAGGATTTAAAGACAACTTGAGGTAACTTGTCGCAGGATGAACTTGGGGTAATTCGTCCCAAGTTTTGGATAATCACCTGAAAAAACTCGTTCCAGCATTGAAAAATGTCCTAAGGTAACTCGTCTCAGGATGAATTTGAGGTAACTCATCCCAAATTTGAGATAATCACCTGGAGAAACTCGTTCCAGGATTTTAAAAGCAACCTGAGGTAACTCCTCTTAGCATGAAGTTAGGGTATCTCGTCCCAAGTTTGTAATAATTACCTGGAGAAACTCATTCTAGGATTAAAAGGCAACCTGAGGTAACTCATCTCAGGATGAACTTGAGGTAACTCATCCCAAGTTTGAGATAATCACTTGGAGAAACTTGTTCTAGAATCTTAAAAATAACCTGAGGTAAATTGTCTCAGGATGAACTTGGGGTAACTCGTCCCATGTTTGAAATAATTACTTGGAGAAACTCATTCCAGGATTTAAAAACAACATGAGGTAACTCGTCTCAGGATGAACTTGGGGTAATTTGTCCCAAGTTTGAGATATCACCTGGAGAAAGTCATTCAAGAATTTTAAAAATACGCTGAGGTAACTTGTCTCAGGATGAACTTGGGGTAACTCATCCCAAGGTTGAAATAATTACCTGGAGAAACTCGTTCTAGGTTTTAAAAACAACCTGAGGAAACTCGTCTCTAGATGAACTTGGGTAACTCATCCCAAGCTTGAGATAACTAGCTGGAGAAGCTCGTTCCAGGATTTATAAACAACCTGAGGAAACTTGTCTCAGGATGAACTTGGGGTAACTCATCCCAAGTTTGAGATAATCATCGGGAGAAACTTGTTCTAGAATTTTAAAAACAACCTGAGGTAACTTGTGTCAGGATGAACATGGGGTAACTCGTCCATGCTTGAAACAATTACGTGCAGAAACTCGTTCTAGGATTTAAAAACAACCTGAGGTAACTCGCCCCAGGATAAACTTGGGGTAATTCGTCCCAAGTTTGACATAATCACCTGGGAAACTTGTTGTAGAATTTTAAAAACAACCTGAGGTAACTTGTCTCAGGATGAACATGGGGTAACTCGTCCCATGTTTGAAACAATTACCTGCAGAAACTCGTTCCAGGATTTAAAAACAACCTGAGGTAACTCGTCTCAGGATGAACTTAGGGAAATTTGTCCCAAGTTTGGGATACTCAACTGGAGAAACTCGTTCCAGGATTTTAAAAGCAACCTGATGTAACAACTCCCAGCTTGAACATGGGGTAACTCATCCCAAGTTTGAACTAATCACCTGGAGACACTCGTTCTAGGATTTTAAAAACAACCTGATGAAACTCATCTCAGGATGAACTTGGGGTAACTCATCCCATGTTTGAGATAATCACCTGGAGAAACTCATTCCAACATTTTAAAAACAACCTGATGTAACTTGTCTTAGGATGAACTTAGGGTAAGTTATCCCAAGTTTGAAATAATTGCCTAGAGAAACTCGTTCCAGGATTTAAAGGCAACCTGAGGTAACTCGTCTCAGCCTGAACATGGGGTAACTCGTCCCAAGTTTGAGATAATTACTTGGAGAAACTCATTCCAGGATTTTAAGACAACCTGAGGAAACTCATCTCAGGATGAACTTAGGGTAACTCATCCCATGTTTGAGATAATCACATGGAGACACTCGCTCTAGGATTTTCAAAACAACCTGAGGTAACTCGTCTCAAGATGGACTTGGGGTAACTTATCCCATGTTTGAGATAATCAACTGGAGAAACTCGTTCCAGAATTTTAAAAACAACCTTAGGAAACTCATCTCTGGATCAACATAGGGTAAGTCATCCCAAGTTTGAGATAATTACTTGGAGAAACTCGTTGCAAGATTTAACAAAATTTGAGGAAACTCATCTCAGGATGAATTTAGGGTAACTCGTCGCAACTTTGAGATAATCACCTGGAGAAACATGTTCCAGGATTTAAAAACAACCTGAGGAAACTTGTCTCAGGATGAACTTGGGGAAACTCGTCCCAAGTTTGAGATAATTACCTGCAGAAACTCGTTCCATGATTTAAAAACAACCTGAGGAAACTCGTCTCAGGATGAACTTGGGGTAACTCGACCCAAGTTTGGGATAATCACATGGAGAAACTTGTTCTTGGATTTTAAAAATAACCTGAGGTAACTCGTCTTAGGAAGGACTTGGGTTAACACATCCCAAGTTTGAGATAATCACCTGGAGAAACTCGTTCTGGCATTTTAAAAACAGCCTGAGGTAACTCGTCTTAGGATGGACTTACGGTAACTCGTCCCAAGTTTGAAATAACTACCTAGAGAAACTTGTACCAGGATGAACTTGGGGTAACTCTTCCCCAATTTGACATAATTACCGTGAGAAACTCATTCCAGGAATTAACCAAACTTGAGGAAACTTGTCTCAAGATGAGATTGGGGTAATTCGTCCCAAGTTTGAGATAATCACCTGGAGAAACTCATTCCAGGATTTAGAAAAAACCTGAGGAAACTTGTCTCAGGATGAACTTGGGTAACTCGTCCCAAGTTTGAGATAATTACCTGGAGAAACTTGTTCCAGGATTAAAAAACAACTTGAGGAAACTCGTCTCAGGATGAACTTGGGGTAACCCATCCCAAGTTTGAGATAATCACCTGGAGAAACTCGTTCTAGCATTTTAAAAACAGCCTGAGGTAACTCGTCATAGGATGGACTTGGGGTAACTCGTCCCAAGTTTGAAATAATTACCTACAGAAACTCATTCCAAGATTTAAAGGTAACCTGAGGTAACTCGTCTCTAGATGAACTTGGGGTAACTCGTCCCAGGTTTGAGATACTTACCCTAAGAAACTTGTTCCAGGATTTAACAAAACCTAAGGAAACTTGTCTCAGGATGAACTTAGGGTAACTCATCCCAGCTTTGAGATAATCACCTAGAAAAACTCGTTCTAGGATTTAAAAACAACCAGAGGAAACTCACCTCAGGATGAACTTGGGGTAACTCGTCCCAAGTTTGAGATAATTACCTGGAGAAACTTGTTATAGGTTTTAAAAACAACCTGAGCAAACTCATGACAGGATGAACTTGGGGTAACTCGTCCCAAGTTTGAGATAATCACATACAGAAACCCGTTCCAGGATTTTAAAAACAACCTGAGGTAACTCATCTCAGGATGGACTTGGGGTTAATCGACCCAAGTTTGAAATAATTACCTAGAGAAACTCATTCCAAGATTTAAAGGCAACCTGAGGTAACTCATCTCTGGATGAACTTGGGGTAACTCGTCCCAGGTTTGAGATACTTACCCTGAGAAACTCGTTCCAGGAATTAACAAAACCTAAGGAAACTCGTCTCAGGATGAACTTGGGGTAACTCATCCCAGCTTTGAGATAATCACCTGGAAAAACTCATTCTAGGATTTAAAAACATCCAGAGGAAACTCATCTCAGGATGAACTTGGGGTAACTTGTCCCAAGTTTGAGATAATTACTTGGATAAACTTGTTCTAGGTTTTAAAAACAACCTGAGCAAACTCGTGTCAGGATGAACTTGGGGTAACTCGTCCCAAGTTTGAGATAATCACATGCAGAAACCCGTTCCAGGATTTTAAAAACAACCTGAGGTAACTCGTCTCAGGATGGACTTGGGGTTACTCGTCCCAAGTTTGAAATAATTACCTAGAGAAACTCATTCTAAGATTTAAAGGCAACCTGAGGTAACTCGTCTCAGGATAAACTTGGGTTAACTCATCCCAAGTTTGAGATAATCACTTGGAGAAACTCGTTCCAGGATTTTAAAAGCAACCTGATGTAACACCTCCCAGCATGAACATGGGGTAACTCGTCCCAAGTTTGAAATAATCACCTGGTGACACTCGTTCTAGGATTTTAAAAACAACCTGATGAAACTCATCTCAGGATGAACTTGGGCTAACTCATCTCAAATTTGAGATAATCACCAGGAGAAAGTTGTTCCAGGATTTAAAAATAACCTGAGGAAACACGTCTCAGGATGAACTTAGGGAAACTTGTCCCAAGTTTGAGATAATTACCTGGAGAAACTCGTTCCATGATTTAAAAACAACATGAGGAAACTTGCCTAAGGATGAAAGTGGGGTAACTTGACCCAAGTTTGAGATAATCACATGGAGAAACTCGTTCTAGGATCTTAGAAACAACCTGCGATAACTCGTCTCTAGATGGACTTGGGGTAACTTGTCCCAAGTTTGAAATAATTACTTAGAGCAACGCGTTCCAGGATTTAAAGGCAACCTGAGGTAACTCATCTCAGGATGAACTTGGGTTAACTCATCCCAAGTTTGAGATAATCACATGGAGAAACTCGTTCTAGGATTTTAAAAACAACCTGAGGAAACTCGTGGCAGAATGAACTTGGGGTAACTCTTCCCCAGTTTGACATAATTACCTAGAGAAACTCGTTCCAGGAATTAACCAAACTTGAAGAAACTTGTCTCAAGATGAGATTGGGGTAACTCGTCCCATGTTTGAGATAATCACCTGGAGAAACTCATTCCAGGATTTAAAAAAAACTTGAGGAAACTCGTCTCAGGATGAACTTGGGGTAACTTGTCCAAAGTTTGAGATAATTACCTAGAGAAACTCGTTCCAAGATTTAAAAACAACCTGAGGAAACTCGTCTCAGGATGAACTTAGGGTAACTTACCCCAAGTTTGAGATAATCACCTGGAGAAACTCGTTCTAGCATTTTAAAAATAGCCTGAGGTAACTCTTCTTAGGATGGACTTGGGGTAACTCATCCCAGGTTTGAAATAATTACCTAGAGAAGCTCGTTCCAGGATTTAAAGGCAACCTGAGGTAACTCGCCTCAGGATGAACTTGGGTTAATTCATCCCAAGTTTGAGATAATCACCTGGAGAAACTCATTCTAAGATTTTAAAAACAACCTGAGGAAACTCGACCCAGCATGTACTTGGGGTAACTCTTCTCTAGTTTGACATAATTACATGGAGAAACTCGTTCCAAGAATTAACCAAACCTAAGGAAACTTGTCTCAGGATGAACTTGGGGTAACTCATCCCAAGTTTAAGATAATCACCTGGAGAAACTCATTCCAGGATTTAGAAAAAACCTAAGGAAACTTATCTCAGGATGAACTTGGGGTAACTCATCCCAAGATTGAGATAATTACCTAGAGAAACTCGTTCCAGAATTTAAAAATAACCTGAGGAAACTCGTCTCAGGATGAACTTGGGATAACTCATCCCAAGTTTGAGATAATCACCTGGAGAAACTTGTTCTAGCATTTTAAAAATAGCCTGAGGTAACACGTCTTAGGATGGACATGGAGTAACTCGTCCCAAGTTTGAAATAATTACCTAGAGAAACTTGTTCCAGGATTTAAAGGCAACCTGAGGTAACTTGTCTCAGAATGAACTTGGGTTAACTCATCCCAAGTTTGAGATAATCACCTGGAGAAACTCGTTCCAGGATTTTAAAAACAACATTAGCAAACTCGCCTCAGGATGAACTTGGGATAATTCATCCCAAGTTTGAGATAATTACCTAGAGAAACTCGATCCAAGATTTAACAAAACGTAAGGAAACTCGTCTCAAGAAGAACTTGGGGTAACTCATCCCAACTTTGAGATAATCACCTTGAGAAACTTGTTCTAGGATTTTAAAACCAACGTGAAGAAACTCGTCTCAGGATGAACTTGGGGTAACTCGTCCCAAGTTTGAGATAATTACCTAGAGAAACTCGTTCCAGGATTTAAAAACAACCTGAGGAAACTCGTCTCAGGATGAACTTAGGGTAACTTGCCCCAAGTTTGAGATAATCACCTGGAGAAACTAGTTCTAGCATTTTAAAAACAGCTTGAGGTAACTCTTCTTAGGATGGACTTGGGGTAACTCATCCCAGGTTTGAAATAATTACCTAGAGAAGCTCGTTCCAGGATTTAAAGGCAACCTGAGGTAGCTCATCTTAGGATGAACTTGGGTTAACTCATCCGAAGTTTGAGATAATCACTTGGAGAAACTCATTCCAGGATTTTAATAATAACTTGAGGAAACTCGTCTCAGGATGAGCTTGGGGTAACTCATCCCAAGTTTGAGATAATTACCTAGAGAAACTCGTTCTAGGTTTTAACAAAACCTAGGGAAACTCGTCTCAGGATGAACTTGGGGTAACTCATCCTAACTTTGAGATAATCACTTGGAGAAACTCGATCTAGGATTTGAAAACATCCTAAGGAAACTCGTCTCAGGATGAACTTGGGGTAACTCATCCCAAGTTTGAGATAATTACCTGAAGAAACTTGTTCTAGGATTTAAAAAGAAACTGAGGAAACTCGTCTCAGGATGAACTTGGGGCAACTCATCCCAAGTTTGAGATAATCACATGGAGAAAATCGTTCCAGGATATTAAAAATAACCTGCGGTAACTCGTCTCAGGATGGACTTGGGGTAACTCGTCCCAAGTTTGAAATAATTACCTAAAGATACTCGTTCCAAGAATTAAAGGCAACCTGGTGTAACTCGTCTCAAGATAAACTTGGGTTAACTCATCCAAAGTTTGAGATAATCACCTGGAGAAACTCATTCCAGGATTTTAAAAACAACCTGAGGAAACTTGTCTCAGGATGAACTTGGGGTAACTCGTCCCAGGTTTGAGATAATTACCTGGAGAAACTCATTCCAGGATTTCAGAAAACCTGAGGAAACTTGTCTAAGGATGAACATGGGGTAACTCATCCCAAGTTTGAGATAATCACCTGGAGAAACTCATTCCAGGATTTAAAAACAACCTGAGAAAACTCCTCTCAGGATGAACTTGGGGTAACTCGTCCCAAGTTTGAGATATTTACCTGGAGAAACTCGTTCCACTATTTAAAAACAACCTAAGGAAACCTTGTCTCAAGATGAACTTGGGGTAATCATCCCAAGTTTGAGATAGTCTCTTGGAGAAACTCGTTCCAGGATTTAAAGGCAACCCGAGGTAACTCGTCTTAGGATGGACTTAGGATAACTCGTCCCATGTTTGAAATAATTACCTAGAGAAACTCGTTCCACGATTTAAAGGTAACCTGAGGCAACTTGTCTCAGCATGAACTTGGGTTAACACATCCCAAGTTTGAGATAATCAGCTGGAGAAACTCATTCTAGGATTTTAAAAACAACCTGAGGAAACTTGTCTCAGGATGAGCTTGGGGTAACTCGTCCCAAGTTTGAGATAATTACTTGGAGAAACTCATTCCAAGATTTAACAAAACTTGAGGAAACTCGTCTCAGGATGAACGTGGGGAAACTCGTCCCAACTTTGAGATAATCACCTGGAGAAACTTGTTCCAGGATTTAAAAACAACCTGAGGAAACTCGTCTCAAGATAAACTTGGGGAAACTCGTCCCAAGTTTGAGATAATTACCAGGAGAAACTTGTTCCATAATTTAAAAACAACTTGAGGAAACTCGTCTCAGGATGAAGTTGGGGAAACTCGACCCAAGTTTGAGACAATCACATAGAGAAACTCATTCTAGGATTTTAAAAACAACCTGAGGTAACTCGTCTCAGGATGGACTTGGGGTAACTCATCCAAGCTTGAGATAATTACGAAGAGAAACACCTTCCAGGATTTAAAGGCAACCTGAGGTAACTTGCCTCAGGATGAACTTGGGTTAATTCATCCCAAGTTTGAGATAATCACCTGGAGAAACTCATTCTAAGATTTTAAAAACAACCTGAGGAACTCGACCCAGGATGTACTTGGGGTAACTCTTCTCGAGTTTGACATAATTACATGGAGAAACTCGTTCCAAGAATTAACCAAACCTAAGGAAACTTGTCTCGGGATAAACTTGGGGTAACTCGTCCCAAGTTTAAGATAATCACCTGGAGAAACTCATTCCAGGATTTAGAAAAAACCTAAGGAAACTTATCTCAGGATGAACTTGGGGCAACTCGTCCCAAGATTGAGATAATTACCTAGAGAAACTCATTCCGGAATTTAAAAATAACCTGAGGAAACTCGTCTCAGGATGAACTTGGGATAACTCGTCCCAAGTTTGAGATAATCACCTGGAAAAACTTGTTCTAGCATTTTAAAAATAGCCTGAGGTAACACGTCTTAGGATGGACATGGAGTAACTCATCCCAAGTTTGAAATAATTACCTAGAGAAACTTGTTCCAGGATTTAAAGGCAACCTGAGGTAACTTGTCTCAGGATGAACTTGGGTTAACTCATCCCAAGTTTGAGATAATCACCTGGAGAAACTCGTTCCAGGATTTTAAAAACAACATTAGCAAACTCGCCTCAGGATGAACTTGGGGTAATTCGTTCCAAGTTTGAGATAATTACCTAGAGAAACTCAATCCAAGATTTAACAAAACGTAAGGAAACTCATCTCAGGAAGAACTTGGGGTAACTCATCCCAACTTTGAGATAATCACCTTGAGAAACTTGTTCTAGGATTTTAAAACCAATGTGAAGAAACTCGTCTCAGGATGAACTTGGGGTAACTCGTCCCAAGTTTGAGATAATTACCTAGAGAAACTCGTTCCAGGATTTAAAAACAACTTGAGGAAACCTTGTCTCAAGATGAACTTGGGGTAACTCGTCCCAAGTTTGAGATAATCACCTGGAGAAACTTGTTCCAGGATTTTAAAAATAACATGAGGAAACTCGTCTCAGGATGAACTTGGGGTAACTTGTCCCAAGTTTGAGATAATTGCCTGGAGAAACTCGTTCCAGGATTTAAAGGCATCCTGAGTAACTCGTCTCAGGATAAACTTGGGATAACTCATCCCAAGTTTGAGATAATCACCTGAAGAAACTCGTTCTAGGATTTTAAAACTAACGTGAGGAAACTCGTCTCAGGATGAACTTGGGGTAACTCATCCCAAGTTTGAGATAATTACCTGGAGAAACTCGTTCCAGGATTTAAAAACAACTTGAGGAAACCTTGTCTCAGGATGAACTTGGGGTAACTCGTCCCAAGTTTGAGATAATCACCTGGAGAAATTTGTTCCAGGATTTTAAAAATAACTTGAGGTAATTCATCTCAGGATGGAGTTGGGGTAACTCGTCCCAATTTTGAAATAATTTCTTAGAGAAACTCGTTCTAGGATTTCAAGGCAACCTGAGTTATCTCATCTCAGAATGAACTTGGGGTAACTCATCCCAAGTTTGAGATAATCACCTAGAGAAACTCATTCCAGGATTTTAAAAACAACCTGAGGTAACTCCTCCCAGGATAAACTTGAGATAACTCGTCCCAAGTTTGAGATAATCACCTTGAGAAACTCATTCAGGATTTAAAAATGACCTGAGGTAGCTCGTCTTAGGATGAACTTGGGGTAATTCATCCCAAGTTTGAGTTAATCAGCTGGAGAAAGTTGTTCCAGGATTTAAAGGCAACCTGAGGTAACTCGTCTCAGTATGAACTTGGGGTAACTTGTCCCAAGTTTGAGATAATCACATGGAGAAACCCGTTCTAGGATTTTAAAAACAACCAGAGGTAACTCGTCTCAGGATGAACTGGGGGTAATTCGTCCCAAGTTTGAGATAACCACCTGGAGAAAGTTGTTCCAGGATTTTAAAAGCAACCTGAGGTAACTCCTCCCAGCGTTAACCTGGGGTAACCCGACCCAAGTTTGAAATAATTAGCGAAAGAAACTCATTCTAGGATTTTAAGGCAACCTAAGGTAACTCGTCTTAGGATGAATTTGGGGTAACTCATCCCAAGTTTTGAGATAATCACTTGGAGAAACTCATTCTAGGATTTAAAAACAACCTGAGGAAACTCATCTCAAGATGAACTTGGGTAACTCGTCCCAAGTTTCAGACAATCAGCTGGAGAAACTCATTCCAGGATTGAAAAATGGCTTGAGGTAACTCATCTCAGGATGAACTTGAGGTAACTCATCTCAACTTTGGGATATCACCTGGGGTAACTCATTCTAGAATTTTGAAAACAACCAGAGGTAACTTGTCTCCAGATGAACTTGGGGTAACTCGTGCCATGTTTGAAGTAATTACCTAGAGAAACTCATTCCAGGATTTAAAGGCAACCTAAGGTTACTCATCTCAAGATGAACTTGGGGTAACTCGTCCCAAGTTTGAGATAACCACCTGGAGAAACTTGTTCTAAAATTTTAAAAACAATCTGAGGAAACACGTCTCAGGATAAACTTGGGGTAATTCATCCCAAGTTTGAGATAATCACCTGGAGAAAGTTGTTTCAGGATTTTAAAAGCAACCTGAGGTAACTCCTCCCAGCATTAACCTGGGGTAACTCGTCCCAAGTTTGAAATAATTATGTTGAGAAACTCATTCCAGGATTTAAAACATGGGGTAACTTATCTCAGCATGAACTTGGGGTAACTCGTCCCATGTTTGAGATAATCACATGGAGAAACCAGTTCTAGGATTTTAAAAACAACCAGAGGTAACTCGTCTCAGGATGAACTTCGGGTAACCCATCTCAAGTTTGAAATAATTACCTGGAGAAAGTCATTCCAGGATTTAAAGGCAACCTGAGGTAACTCATATCAGGATGAACTTGGGGTAACTCATCCCAAGTTTGAGATAATTGCCTAGAGAAACTCATTCTAGGATATTAAAAACAACCTGAGCTAACTCGTCTCAAGATGGACTTAGGGTAACTCGTCCCAACTTTGGAAAAATTACCTAGAGAAACTCGTTCCAGGATTTTAAAAACAACCTGAGGAAACTCATCTTAGGATCAACTTGGGGAAACTCGTCCCAAGTTTGAGATAATTTCCTAGAGAAACACGTTCCAGGATTTAACAAAACCTGTGGAAACTTGTCTTAGGATGAACATGGGGGAACTCGTCCCAAGTTTGAGATAATCACCTAGAGAAACTTGTTCCAGGATTTTAAAAACAACCTGAGGTAACTCCTTCAAGGATGGACTTGAGGTAAGTAGTCCCAAGTTTGAGATAATCACCGGGAGAAACTCGTTCCAGGATTTAAAAATGACCTGAGGTAGCTCGTCTCAGGTTGAACTTGGGGTAACTCATCCCAAGTTTGAGATAATTACCTGGAGAAACTCGTTCCAATATTTTAAAACAACCCGAGGAAACTCATCTCAGGATGAACTTGGGGTAACTCGTCCCTAGTTTGAGATAATCAGCTGGAGAAACTCGTTCCAGGATTGAAAAATGACTTGAGGTAACTCATTTCAGGAAGAGCTTGAGGCAACTCGTCCCAAGTTTGAGATATCAACTGGAGAAACTCTTTCTAGAATTTTGAAAACAACCAGACGTAACTTGTCTCAAGATGAACTTGGGGTAACTCGTCCCAAGTTTGATATAATCACCTAGAGAACTTGTTCTACAATTTTAAAAACAATCTGAGGTAACTCATCTTAGGATGAAGTTGGGGTAACTCATCCCAACTTTGAGATAATTAATTGGAGAAACATATTCTAGAATTGTAAAAACAACCTGAGGTAACTCGTCTCAGGATGAACATAGGATAATTCGTCCCAAGTTTGAGATAATCACCTAGAGAAACTCATTCCAGGATTTTAAAAGCAACCTGAGGTAACTCCTCCGAGCATGAACTTGGGGTAACTCCTCCCAAGTTTCAAATAATTACCTGGAGAAACTCATTGCAGGATTTAAAGGCAACCTAAGATAACTCGTCTCAGGATGAACTTGGGGTAACTCGTCCCAAGTTTGAGATAATCAACTGGAGAAACTTGTTTCAGGATTTTAAAAACAACCAAAGGTAACTCGTCTCAGGATGAACTTGGGGTAACTCGTCCCAAGTTTGAAATAATTACCTAGAAAAACTCGTTACAGGATTTAAAGGCAACCTGAGGTAACTCGTCTCAGGATGAGCTTGGCGTAACTCGTCCCAAGTTTGAGATAATTACCTGGAGAAACTCATTCTAGGATTTAAAACAGTCTGAGGAAACTCATCTCGGGATGAACTTGGGGTAACTCATCCCAAATTTAAGATAATCACCTGGAGAATCTCATTCCAAGATTTTAAAAGCAACCAAAGGAAACTCGTCTTAGGATGAACTTGCGATAGCTTGTCCCAAGTTTGAGATAATTACCTAGAGAAACTCGTTCCAGGATTTAACAAAACCTGAGGAAACTCATCTCAGGATGAACGTGGGGCAACTTGTCCCAAGTTTGAGATAATCACCTGGAGAAACTCATTCCAGGATTTAAAAACTACCTAAGGAAACTCGTCTCAAGATGAACTCGGGGAAAGTCATCCCAAGTTTGAGATAAATAGCTGGAGAAACTCGTTCTAGGATTTAAAAACATCCTGAGGAAACCTTGTCTCAGGATGAACTTGGGGTAACTCGTCCTAAGTTTGGGATAATCAACTGGAGAAGCTCATTTCAAGATTTTAAAAACAACCTGAGGTAACTCGTCTCAGGATGGACTTGGGGTAACTCGTCCCAAGTTTGAAATAATTACCTAGAGATACTCGTTCCAAGATTTAAAGGCAACCTGTGGTAACTCGTCCCAGGATGAACTTGGGTTAACTTATCCCAAGTTTGAGATAATCACTTGGAGAAACTCGTTCTAGGATTTAAAAACAATT
This sequence comes from Dicorynia guianensis, assembly GCA_037013595.1. NCBI lineage: Eukaryota > Viridiplantae > Streptophyta > Magnoliopsida > Fabales > Fabaceae > Dicorynia > Dicorynia guianensis. The sequence continues at coordinate 16,836,356 of JASUAB010000007.1, forward strand.
TGAGGCAACTTGTCTCAGGATGAACTTGTGGTAACTCGTCCCAAGTTTGAGATAATTAACTAGAGAAACTCGTTCCAGAATTTTAAAGACAACTTGAGGTAACTCGTCCCAAGTTTGAGATAATCAATTGGAGAAACTCGTTCCAGGATTTAAAAATGACCTGAGGTAGCTCGTCTCAGGATGAAACTGGGGTAACTCATCCTAAGTTTGAGATAATCACCTGGAGAAACTTGTTCCAGGATTGAAAACAACTTGAGGAAACTCGTCTCAGGATGAAGTTGGGGTAACTCGTCCCAAGTTTGAGATAATCAGCTGGAGAAACACGTTCCAGGATTGAAAATTGACCTGAGGTAACTCGTCTCAGGATGAACTTGAGGTAACTCATCCCAACTTTGAGATATCACCAGGAGAAACTCTTTCTAGAATTTTGAAAACAATCAGAGGTAACTTGTCTCAAGATGAACTTGGGGTAACTCGTCCCAAGTTTGAAAAATTACCTAGAGAAACTCATTCCTGGATTTAAAGGTAACCTGAGGTATCTCGTCTCAGGATGAACTTGGGGTAACTCGTCCCAGGTTTGAGATAATTAGCTGGAAAAACTTGTTCTAGAATTTTAAAAACAACCTGAGGTAACTCGTCTCAGGATGAACTTAGAGAAATTCGTCCCAAGTTTGAGATAATCACCTGGAGAAACTCATTCCAGGATTTTAAAAACAATCAGAGGTAACTCGTCTTAGGATGAACTTTGGGTAACTCATCCCAAGTTTGAAACAATTACCTGGTGAAAGTCATTCCAGGATTTAAAGGCAACCTGAGGTAACTTGTCTCAGGATGAACTTGGGGAAACTCGTCCCAAGTTTGAGATAATTACCTAGAGAAACTCGTTCCAAAATTTTAAAATAACTAGAGGAAACTCATCTCAGGATAAACTTGGGGTAACGCATCCCAAGTTTGAGATAATCACATGAAGAAACTCATTCTAGGATTTTAAAAACAACCTGAGGTAACTCATCTCAGGATGGGCATGGGGTAACTCGTCCAAAGTTTCAAATAATTACCTAGAGAAACTCGTTCCAAGTTTTAAAGGCAACCTGAGGTAACTCATCTCAGGAAGAACTTGGGGTAACTTGTCCCAAGTTTGAGATAATTACCTAGAGAAACTCGTTCCAGGATTTAACAAAACCTGAGGAAACTCATCTCAGGATGAACATGGGTAACTCGTCTCAACTTTGAGATAATCACTTAGAGAAACTCGTTCCAAGATTTAAAAACAACCTGAGGAAACTCGTTCGAAGTGTCAGATAAATAGCTGGAGAAACTCGTTCGAGGATTTAAAAACAACCTGAGGAAACCTTGTCTTAGGATGAACTTGGGGTAACTCATCCTAAGTTTGGGATAATCACCTAGAGAATCTCATTGCAGGATTTTAAAAACAACCTGAGGTAACTCATCCTAAGTTTGGGATAATTACCTAGAGAAACTCGTTCCAGGATTTAAAGGCAACCTAAGGTAACCCGTCCCAGGATGAACTTGGGTTAACTCATCCCAAGTTTGAGATAATCACTTGGAAAAACTCGTTCCAGGATTTAAAAACAATTTGAGGTAACTCATCTCAGGATGAACTTGTGGTAACTCGTCACAAGTTTGAGATAATCAATTAGAGAAACTTGTTCCAGAATTTTTCAAACAACCTGAGGTGACTCGTCCTAAGTTTGAGATAATCACCAAGAGAAACTCATTCCAGGATTTAAAAACAACCTGAGGTAGCTCGTCTCAGGATGAACATGGGGTAACTCTTCCCAAGTTTGAGAAAATCACCTGGAGAAACTTGTTTTAGGACTAAAAACAACCTGAGGAAACTTGTCTCAGGATGAGGTTGGGGCAACTCGTCCCATGTTTGAGATAATCAGCTAGAGAAACTCGTTCCAGGATTGAAAATTGACCTGAGGTAACTCGTCTTAGGATGAACTTGAGGTAACTCGTCCCAAGTTTGAGATATCACCTGGAGAAACTCTTTCTAGAATTTTGAAAACAACCAGAGGTACCTTGTCTAAAGATGCACTTGGGGTAACTCCTCCCAAGTTTGAAATAATTACCTAGAGAAACTCATTCCTGGATTTAAAGGCAACCTGAGGTATCTCGTCTCAGGATGAACTTGGGGTAATTCATCCCAAGTTTGAGATAATCACCTAGAGAAACTCATTCCAGGAGTTTAAAAGCAACCGAGGTAACTCCTCCCAGCATTAACTTGGGGTAACTCGTCCCAAATTTGAAATAATTACAAGGAGAAACTTATTGCTGAATTTAAAGGCAACCAGAGGTAACTCATCTCAGGATGAACTTTGGGTAACTCATCCCAAGTTTGAGATAATCACCTGGAGAAACTCATTCCAGGATTTTAAAAACAACTAGAGGTAACTCATCTCAGGATGAACTTTGTGTAACTCGTCCCAAGTTTGAAATAATTACCTGGTGAAAGTCATTCCAGGATTTAAAGGCAACCTGAGGTAACTCGTCTCAGGATGAACTTGGGGTAACTCATCCCAAGTTTGAGATAATCACCTGGAGAAACTCGTTCCAAGATTTAAAAATGACTGAAGTTACGTGCCTCAGGATGAAGTTGGGGTAACTCGTCCCAAGTTTGAGATAATCACCTGAAGAAACTTGTTCTTGAATTTTAAAAACAACCTGAGGTATCTTGTCTCAGGATGGAGTTGGGGTAATTCGTCCCAAGTTTGAGATAATCACCTGGAGGAACTCATTCCAGGATTTTAAAAGCAACCTGAGGTAACTCCTCCTAGCATTAACTTGGGGTAACTCGTCCCAAGTTTGAAATAATTTCCAGGAGAAACTCAATGCAGGATTTAAACGCAACCTGAGGTAACTCGTCTCAGGATGAACTTGGGGTAACACATCCCAAGTTTGAGATAATCACCTGGAGAAACTCGGTCCAAGTTTTTAAAAACAACTAGAGATAACTCGTCTCAGGATGAACTTTGGGTAACTCGTCCCAAGTTTGAAATAATTACCTGGTGAAAGTCATTCCAGCATTTAAAGGCAACCTGAGGTAACTCATCTCAGGATGAACTTGGGGTAACTCGTCCCAAGTTTGAGATAATTACCTGGAGAAACTCATTCTAGCATTTTAAAATAACCTGAGGAAACTCATCTCAGGATGAACTTGGGGTAACTCATCCCAAGTTTGAGAAAATCACATGGAGAAACTCGTTCTAGGATTTTAAAAACAACCTGATGTAACTTGTCTTAGGATGGACTTGGGGTAACTCATCCCAAATTTGAAATAATTACCTAGAGAAACTCGATCCAGCATTTAAAGGCAACCTGAGGTAACTCGTCTCAGGATGAACTTGGGTTAACTCATCCCAAGTTTGAGATAATCACCTGGAGAAACTTGTTCCACAATTTTAAAAACATCCTGAGGAAACTCGTGTCAGGATGAACTTGGGGAAACTCGTTCCAGGATTTAACAAAACTTCAGGAAACTCGTCTTAGGATGAACATGGGGTACATCGTCTCAACTTTGACATAATCACCTGGAGAAACTCGTTCCAGGATTTTAAAAACAACCTAAGGAAAACTTGTATCAGGATGAACTTGGGGTAACTCGTCCCAAGTTTCAGATAATTACCAGGAGAAACTCGTTCCAGGATTTAACAAAACCTGAAGAAACTTGTCTCAGGATGAACATGGGGTAACTTGTCCCAAGTTTTAGATAATCACCTAGAGAAACTCGTTCCAGGATTTAAAAACAACCTGAGGAAACTCATCTCAGGATGAAGTTGGGGTAACTCATCCCAAGTTTGAGATAATTACCTGGAGAAACTCATTCCAGGATTTAACAAAACCTGAGGAAACTTGTCTCAGGATGAGCTTGGGGTTACTCATCCCAAGTTTGAGATAATCCCTTGGAGAAACTCCTGCACGGATTTTAAAAACAACTGGAGGAAAACTTGTCTCAGGATGAACTTGGGGTAACTCGTCCCAAGTTTGAGATAATTAACTGGAGAAAGTCGTTCCAAAATTTCAAAAACAACCTGAGGTAACCCGTCTCAAGATGGACTTGGGGTAACTCGTCCCAAGATTGAGATAATTATCTGGAGAAACTCGTTCCAGGATTTAAAAATAACCTGAGGAAAACTTGTCTCAGGATGAGCTTGGGGTAACTCGTCCCAATTTTGTGATAATCATCTGGAGAAACTCGTTCCAGGATTTTAAAAACAACCTGACGTTGCTCGTCTCAAGATGGACTTGGGGTAACTCATCCCAAGTTTGAATTAATTACCTAGAGAAACTCATTCTAGGATTTAAAGGCAACCTGAGGTAACTCCTCTCAGGAGGAACTTGGGTTAACTCATCCCAAGTTTGAGATAATCAACTAGAGAAACTCATTCCAGGATTAAGAAACAATTTAAAGGCAACCTGAGGTAACTACTACCAGCTTGAACTTGTGGTAACTCATCCCAAGTTTGACATAATCAACTGGAGAAACTCATTCCAGGATTTAAAAACGACCTCAGGTAGCTGGTCTCAGGATGAACTTGGGTACCTCATCCCAAGTTTGAGATAATCACCTGAAGAAACTCGTTACGGGATTTAAAAACAACTTGAGGAAACTCATCTCAGGATGAACTTGGGGTAACTCGTCCCAAGTTTGAGATAATCACCTCGAGAAACTCGTTCCAGGATTTAAAAACAACCTGAGGAAAACTTATCTCAGGATGAAGTTGGAGTAACTCGTCCCAGGTTTGAGATAATCACCTGGAGAAACACGTTCTAGGATTTTTAAAATAACCTGAGGAAACTTGTCTTCGGATGAACTTGGGCTAACTCGTCCCAAGTTTGAGGAAATTACCTGGAGAATGTCATTGCAGGATTTAAAGGCAACCAGAGGCAACTTGTCTTAGGATGAACTTGGGTTCACACATCCCAAGTTTGATATAATCACCAGGAGAAACTCATGCAAGGATTTTAAAAACAACCTGAGGAAACCCGTCTCGGGATGAACTTGGGGTAACTTGTCCCAAGTTTAAGATAATTACCTGGAGAAACTCGTTCCAGGATATAACAAAACCTGAGGAAACTTGTCTCAGGATGAACATGGGGTAACTCATCCCAACTTTGAGATAATCACTTGGAGAAACTCGGTCCAGGATTTAAAAACAACCTGAGGACAACTTGTGTCAGGATGAACTTGGGGTAACTCATCCCAAGTTTGAGATAATCACCTGGAGAAACTCGTTCCAGGATTTTAAAAATAACCTGAGGAAAACTTGTCTCAGGATGAACTTGGGGTAACTCGTCCCAAGTTTGAGATACTTACCTGGAGAAACTCATTCCAGTATTTTAAAAACAACCTGAGGTAACTCGTCTCAGGATAGACTTGGGTAACTCGTCCCAAGTTTGAGAAAAGTACTTGGAGAAACTCATTCCAGGATTTAAAAACAACCTGGGGAAAACTTGTCTCAGGATGAACTTGGGGTAACTCATCCCAAGTTTTAGATAATCACCTGGCGAAAGTCATTCCAGGATTTTCAAAACAACCTGAGGTAACTCGTCTCAGGATGGACTTGGGGTAACTCATCCCAAGTTAGAAATAATTACCTAAAGAAACGCGTTCCAGGATTTAAAGGCAACCTGAGGTAACTCTTCTCAGGATGAACTTGGGTTAACTCATCCCAAGTTTGAGATAATGTCCTGGAGAAACTCATTCCAGGATTTAAAAACAATTTGAGCTAACTCGTCTCAGGATTAAATTTGGGTAACTCATCCTAAGTTTGAGATAATCACCTAAAGAAACTCGTTCCAGGATTTTAAAAACAACCGAGGTAACTCCTCCGAGGATGAACATGAGGTAACTCATCCCAAGTTTGAGATAATCTCCTGGAGAAGCTCATTCCAGGATTTAAAATTGACCTGAGGTATCTCGTCTCAGGAAGAACTTGGGTTAACTCATCCCAAGTTTGAGATAATCAGCTGGAGAAACTCGTTCCAGGATTTAAAAATAACCTGAGGAAACTCATCTCAGGACGAACTTGGGTTAACTCATCCCAAGTTTGAGATAATCTGCTGGAGAAACTCATTCCAGGATTTAAAAACAACCTGAGGAAAACTTGTCTCAGGATGAACTTGGGGTAGGTCATCCCAAGATTAAGGTAATCACCTGGTGAAACTCGTTCTAGGATTTTAAAAATAACCAGAGGAAATTTGTCTTAGGGCGAACTGGGGGTAACTCATTCCAAGTTTGAGATAATTACCTGGAGAAACTCGTTCCAGAATTTAAAAATAACCTAAGAAAAACTTTTCTCAGGATGAACTTGGCGTAACTCGACCTAAGTTTGAGATAATCACCTAGAAAAACTCATTCCAGGATTTTAAAAACAACCTGAGGTAACTCGTCTCAGGATGGACTTGGGGTAACTCATCCCAAGTTAGAAATAATTACCTAGAGAAACTCGTTCCAGGAACCTGAGGTAACTCGTCTCAGGATAAACTTGGGTTAACTCATCCCAAGTTTGAGATAATGTCCTAGAGAAACTCGGTCCAGGATTTAAAAACAATTTGAGCTAACTCGTCTTAGGATTAAATTGGGGTAACTCATCCCATGTTTGAGATAATCACCTAAAGAAACTTGTTCCAGGATTTTAAAAACAACCTGAGGTAACTCCTCCCAGGATGAACTTGAGGTAACTCATCCCAAGTTTGAGATAATCTCCTGAAGAAGCTAATTCCAGGATTTAAAATTGACCTTAGGTAGCTCGTCTCAGGATGAACTTGGGGTAACTCATCCCAAGTTTGAGATAATCAGCTGGAGAAACTCATTTCAGGATTTAAAAACAACATGAGCAAAACTTGTCTTAGGATGAACTTGGGGTAACTCGTCCCAAGATTGAGATAATCACCTGGTGAAACTCATTCCAGGATTTTAAAATTAACCTGAGGAAACTTGTCTCAGGATGAACTTGGGGTAACTCATCCCAAGTTTGAAGTAATTACCTAGAGAAAGTCGTTCCAGCATTTAAAGGTAACCTGAGGTAACTCTTCTTAGGATGAACTTGGGTTAACTCATCCCAAGTTTGAGATAATCACCTGAAGAAACTCATTCCAAGATTTTAAAAACAACCTGAGGAAACTTGTCTCAGGATGAACTTAGGGTAACTCGTCCCAAGTTTGAGGTAATTACCTGGAGAAACTCGTTCTAGGATTTAACAAAACCTGAGGAAACTTGTCTCAGGATGAACATGGGGTAACTCGTCCCAAGTTCGAGATAATCACCTGGAGAAACTCAGTCAAGGATTTAAAAACAACCCGGGGAAAACTTGTGTTAGGATGAACTTGGGGTAACTCGTCCCAAGTTTGAGATAATCACCTGGAGAAACTCATTCCAGGATTTTAAAAACAACCTGAGGCAACTCATCTCAGGATGGACTCGGGGTAACTCGTCCCAAGTTTGAAATAAGTACGTAGAGAAACTCATTCCAAGATTTAATGGCAACCTAAGGTAACTCGTCTCAGGATGAACTTGGGTCAACTCATCCCAAGTTTGAGACAATTCGCTGGAGAAACTCATTCCACGATTTTAAAAATAACCTGAGGTAACTCAGCTCAGGATGGAGTTGGTGTAACTCATCCCAAGTTTGAGATAATCAACTGGAGAAACTCATTCTAGGATTTTAAAAACAACCTGAGGTAACTCGTCTCAGGATGGACTTGGGGTAACTCGTCCCAAGTTTAGGATAATCAACTGGAGAAACTCGTTCCAGGATTTTAAAAACAACCTGAGGTAACTCGTCTCAGGATGGACTCAGGGTAACTCGTCCCAAGTTTGAAATAATTACCTAGAGAAACTCAATCCAGGATTTAAAGGCAGCCAGAGTTAACTCGTCCCAGGATGAACATGGGTTAACTCATACCAAGTTTGAGATAAAAACTTGGAGAAACTCGTTCCAAGAGTTAAAAACAGTTTGAGGTAACTCGTGTCAGGATGGACTTGGGGTAACTCATCACAAGTTTGAGATAATCACCTAGAGCAACTCGTTCCAGGATTTTAAAAACAACCTGCGGTAACAACTCCCAGGATGAACTTCAGGTAACTCATCCCAAGTTTGAGATAATCATATGGAAAACTCATTCTAGGATTTAAAAACAATTTGAGGTAACTCGTCTCAAGATGGACTTGGGGTAACTCATCCCAAGTTTGAGATAATCACCTAGAGAAACTCATTCTAGGATTTTAAAAACAACCTGAGGTAACTCCTCCAAGGATGAACTTGAGGTAACTCGTCCAAGTTTGAGATAATTAGCTGGAGAAACTCATTCCAGGATTTTAAAAATAACTTGAGGTAACTCGTCTCAGGATGAACTTGGGGTAACTCGTCTCAAGTTTGAGATAATCACCTGGAGAAACTCATTCCAGGATTTTAAAAACAACCTGAGGTAACTCGTCTCAGGATGGACTTGGGGAACTCATCCCAAGTTAGAAACAATTACCCAGAGAAACTCGTTCCAGGATTTAAAGGCAACCTGATGCAACTCGTCTCAGGATGAACTTAAGTTAACTTGTCCCAAGTTTGAGTTAATTGGCTGGAGAAACTCATTCCAAGATTTTAAAAACAACCTGAGGTAACTCGTCTCAGGATGAACTTGGGGTAACTCGTCCCAAGTTTGAGATAATTAGCTGGAGAAACCCATTCTAGGATTTTAAAACAACCTAAGGTAACTCGTCTCTGGATCAACTTGGGGTAACTCGTTTCAAGTTTGAGATAATCACCTGGAGAAACTTGTTCCAGGATTTTAAAAATAACCTGAGGTAACTCGTCTCAGGATGGACTTGGGGTAACTCATCCAAGTTAGAAATAACTACCCAGAGAAACTCGTTCCAAGATTTAATGGCAACCAGAGGTAACTTGTCTCAAGATGGACTTGGGTTAGCTCATCCCATGTTTGAGATAAAAACTTTGAGAAACTTGTTCCAAGATTTAAAAACAATTTGAGGTAACTCGTGTTAGGATGGACTTGGGGTAACTCATCCCAAGTTTGACATAATCACCTAGAGAAACTTGTTCCAGGATTTTAAAAACAACCTGAGGTAACACCTCCTAGGTTGAACTTGAGGTAACTCATCCCAAGTTTGAGATAATCACATGGAGAAACTCATTCCAGGATTTAAAAACAATTTGAGGTAACTCATCACAGGATGAACTTGGGGTAACTCGCCACAAGTTTGAGATAATCACCTGGAGAAACTCATTCCGGGATTTTAAAAACAACCTGAGGAAAACTTGTCTCAGGATGAACTTGGGGTAAGTCGTCCCAAGTTTGAGTTAATCACCTGGAGAAACTCGTTCCAAGATTTTTAAAACAACCTGAGGTAACTCCTCCCAAGATGAACTTGAGGTAACTCGTCCCAAGTTTGAGATAATCAGTTGGAGAAACTCGTTCCAGGATTTAAATACAACCTGAGGAAACTCGTCTCAGGATGAACTTGGGTAACTCGTCCCAAGTTTGAGATAATCAGCTGGAGAAACTCGTTCCAGGATTTAAAAACAACCTGAGGAAAACTTGTCTTAGGATGAACATGGGGTAACTCATCCCAAGTTTGAGATAATCACCTGGAGAAACTCATTCCAGGATTTTAAAAATAACCTGAGGAAACTTGTCTCAGGATGAACTTGGGGTAACTAGTCCCAAGTTTGAGATAATCACCTAGAGAATCTCATTCTAGGATTTTAAAAACAACCTGAGGAAACTCGTCTCAGGATGAACTTGGGCTAACTGGTCCCAAGTTTGAGATAATCAGCTAGTGAAACTCGTTCTAGGATTTATAAACAACCTGAGGAAAACTTGTCTCAGGATGAACATGGGGTAACTCGTCCCAAGTTTGAGATAATCACCTGGAGAAACTCGTTCCAGGATTTAAAGCCAACCTGAGGAAACTCGTCTCAGGATGAACTTGGGCTAACTTGTCCCAAGTTTGAGATAATCAGCTGGAGAAACTCGTTCCAAGATTTAAATACAACCTGAGGAAATTCGTCTCAGGATGAACTTGGGTAACTCATCCCAAGTTTGAGATAATCAGCTGGAGAAGCTCGTTCCAGGATTTTAAAAACAACCTGAGGAAAACTTGTCTTAAGATGAACTTGGGGTAACTCATCCCAAGTTTGAGATAATTACGTGGAGAAACTCGTTCCAGGATTTAAAAATAACATGAGGAAAACTTGTCTCAAGATGAACTTGGGGTAAGTCGTCCCAAGTTTGAGATAATCACCAGGAGAAACTCATTCCAGGATTTTAAAAACAACCTGAGGAAACTCTTCCCAGGATGAACTTGAGGTAACTCGTCCCAAGTTTGAGATAATCAGCTGGAGAAACTCATTCCAGGATTTAAATACAACCTGAGGAAACTCATCTCAGGATGAATTTGGGCTAACTCGTCCCAAGTTTGAGATAATCAGCTGGAGAAACTCGTTCTAGGATTTAAAAACAACCTGAGGAAAACTTGTCTCAGGATGAACATGGGATAACTCGTCCCAAGTTTGAGATAATCACCTGGAGAAACTCATTCCAGGATTTAAAAACAACCTGAGGAAAACTTGTCTTAGGTTGAACATGGGGTAACTCGTCCCAAGTTTGAGATAATCACCTGGAGAAACTCATTCCAGGATTTTAAAAATAACCTGAGGAAACTTGTCTCAGGATGAACTTGGGGTAACTCATCCCAAGTTTGAAATAATTTCCTTGAGAAAGTCGTTCCAGGATTTAAAGGGAACCTGAGGTAGCTCGTCATAGGATGAACTTGGGGTAACTCATCCCAAGTTTGAGATAATCAGCTGGAGAAACTTGGTCTAGAACTTTAAAAATAACCCGAGGTAACTCGCCTCAGGACGAACTTGGGGTAATTCATCCCAAGTTTGAGATAATCACCTAGAGAAACTCGTTGCAGGATTTGAAAAGCAACATGAGGTAACTCCTCCCAGCATTAACTTAGGGTAACTCGTCCCAAGTTTGAAATAATTATCTGGAGAAACTCATTCCAGGAATTAAAGGCAAACTGAGGTAACTCATCTCAGCAAGAACTTGGGGTAACTCATCCCAAGTTTGAGATAATTACCTGGAGAAACTCATTTTAGGATTTTAAAAACAACCTGAGGTAACTTGTCTCCGGATGGACTTGGGGTAACTCGTCCCAAGTTTGAGATAATTTCCTAGAGAAACTCGTTCCAGGATTTAAAAACAACCTGAGGAAAACTTGTCTCTGGATGAACTTGGGGTAACTCATCCCAAGTTTGAGATAATCAACTGGAGCAACTCATTCCAAGATTTTAAAAACAACCTGAGGCATCTCGTCTCAGGATGAACTTGGGTAACTCATCCTAAGTTTGAGATAATCACCTGGAGAAACTCGTTCCAGGAATTTAAAAACAACCAGAGGTAACTTGTCTTAGGATTAACTTGGGGTAACTTATCGCAAGTTTGAAATAATTGCCTAGAGAAAGTCGTTCCAGGATTTAAAGGCAACCTGAGATAACTCGTCTCAGGATGAACTTGGGGTAACTCGTCCCAAGTTTGAGATAATCAACTGGAGAAACTCGTTCCAGGATTTATAGATAACCTGAGGTAACTCGTCTCAGGGTGAACTTGAGGTAACTCGTCCCATGTTTCAAATAATCACCCGGAGAATCTCGTTCTAGGATTTAAAAACCAGTTGAGGTAGCTCATCTCATGATGAACTTGGGGTAACTCGTCCCAAGTTTGAGATAATCAACTGTAGAAACTCGTTCCAGGATTTAAAAATGACCTGAGGCAATTCGTCTCAAGATGAACTTCAGGTAACTCGTCCCAACTTTGAGATGTCACCTAGAGAAACTCGTTCCAAGATTTAAAAATAACCTGAGGAAACTCATCTCAAGATGAACTTGGGGTAACTCATCCTAAGTTTGAGATAATCACTGGGAGAAACTCGTTCCAGGATTTTAAAAACAACCTGAAGTAACTCGCCCCAAGTTTGACATAATCCCCTAGAGAAACTCGTTCCAGGATTTAAAAACAACCTGAGGAAACTTATCTCAGGATGAACTTGTAGTAACTCGTCCCAAGTTTGAAATAATTACCTAGAGAAACTCATTCCAAGATTTAAAGGCAACTTGAGGTAACTCGTCTCAGGATGAACTTGGGTTAACTCATCCTAAGTTTGAGATAATCACCTGGAGAAACTCATTCCAGGAATTTAAAAACAACCTAAGGAAAGTCATCTCAGGATAAACTTGGGGCAACTCGTCCCAAGTTTCAGATAATTACATGGAGAAACTCGTTCTAAGATTTAAAGGCAACTTGAGGTAACTCGTCTCAGGATGAACTTGGGGTAACTCGTCCCAAGTTTCAGATAATTACATGGAGAAACTCATTCTAAGATTTAAAGGCAACTTGAGGTAACTTGTCTCAGGATGATCTTGGGGTAACTCATCCCAAGTTTGAGATAATCACCTGAAGAAACTCGTTCAAAGATTTTAAAAGCAACCCGAGGTAACTCCTCCCCGCATTAACTTGTGGTAACTCGTCCCAAGTTTGAAATAATTACCTGGAGAAACTCATTCCAAGATTTGAAGGCAACCTGAGGTAACTCGTCTCAGGATGGACTTGGGGTAACTTGTCCCAAGTTTGAGATAATCACCTGGAGAAACTTGTTCTAGAATTTTAAACACAACCTGAGGTAACTAGTCTCAGGATGAACATGGGGTAATTCGTCCCAAGTTTGAGATAATCACCTGGAGAAACTCGTTCCAGGATTTTAAAAACAACCAGAGGTAACTTGTTTTAGGATGAACTTGGGGAAACTCGTCCCAAGTTTGAAATAATTACCTGGAGAAAGTCGTTCCAGGATTTAAAGGCAACCTGAGGTAACTCGTCTCAGGATGAACTTGGGATAACTCGTCCCAAGTTTGAGATAATCTCCTGGGGAAACTCGTTCCAGGATTTACAGATAACCTGAGGTAACTCGTCTCAGGGTGAACTTGAGGTAACTCGTCCCATGTTTCAGATAATCACCTAGAGAATCTCGTTCTAGGATTTAAAAACCCTTTGAGGTAGCTCGTCTCATGATGAACTTGGGGTAACTCGTCCCAAGTTTGAGATAATCATCTGGAGAAACTTGTTCCAGGATTTAAAAATGACCTGAGGCATTTCATCTCAAGATGAACTTCAGGTAACTCATCCCAACTTTGAGATGTCACCTAGAGAAACTCGTTCCAAGATTTAAAAACAACCTGAGGAAACTCGTCTCAAGATGAACTTGGCGTAACTCGTCCCAAGTTTGAGATAATCACCTGGAGAAACTCATTCCAAGATTTTTAAAACAACCTGAAGTAACTCGTCTCAGGATGGACTTGGGGCAACTCGTCCCAAGTTTGAGGTAATCCCGTGGAGAAACTCGTTCCAGGATTTAAAAACAACCTGAGAAAACTTGTCTCAGGATGAACTTGTGGTAACTTATCCCAAGTTTGAGATAATCACCTGTAGAAACTCATTCCAAGATTTTAAAAACAACCTGTGGTAACTTGTCCCAAGATGGACTTGAGGTAACTCGTCCCAAGTTTGAAATAATTACCTAGAGAAAATCATTCCAAGATTTAAAGGCAACTTGAGGTAACTTGTCTCAGGATGAACTTGGGTTAACTCATCCTAAGTTTGAGATAATCACCTGGAGAAACTCATTCCAGGAATTTAAAAACAACCAGAGGAAAGTCATCTCAGGATGAACTTGGGGTAACTCGTCCCAAGTTTCACATAATTACATGGAGAAACTCGTTCTAAGATTTAAAGGCAACTTGAGGTAACTCGACTCAAGATGATCTGTGGTAACTCGTCCCAAGTTTGGGATAATCACCTGGAGAAACTTGTTCTAGAATTTTAAACACAACCTGAGGTAACTCGTCTCAGGACGAACTTAGGATAATTCGTCCCAAGTTTGAGATAATCACCTGAAGAAACTCGTTCCAAGATTTTAAAAGCAACCCGAGGTAACTCCTCCCCACATTAACTTAGGGTAACTCATCCCAAGTTTGAAATAATTACCTGGAGAAACTCATTCTAGGATTTGAAGGCAACCTGAGGTAACTCGTCTCAGGATAGACTTGGGGTATCTCATCCCAAGTTTGAGATAATCACCTGGTGAAACTTGTTCTAGAATTTTAAAAACAACTTGAGGTAACTTCTCTTAGGATGAACATGGGGTAATTCGTCCCAAGTTTGAGATAATCACCTGGAGAAACTCATTCTAGAATTTTAAAAACAACCAGAGGTAACTTGTCTTAGGATGAACTTGGGAAAACTCGTCCCAAGTTTGAAATAATTACCTGGAGAAACTCATTCCAGGATTTAAAAATAACCTGAGTTAACTCGTCTCAGGATGAATTTGGGGTAACTCGTCCCAAGTTTGAGATAATCTCCTGGAGAAACTCGTTCTAGGATTTTAAAAACAACCTAAGTTAACTCCTTCCAGGATGAACTTGGGGTAACTCATCCCAAGTTTGAGATAATCACTTTGAGAAACTCGTTCCAGGATTTTAAAAACAACCAAAGGTAACTGGTCTCAGGATAAACTTGGGGTAACTTATCCCAAGTTTGAAATAATTACCTGGAGAAAGTCATTCCAAGATTTAAAGGCAACTTGAGGTAACTCGTCTCAGGATGAACTTGGGGTAACTCATCCCAAGTTTGAGATAAACACTTGTTGAACTCGTTCCAGGATTTACAGATAACCTGAGGTAACTCGTCTCAAGGTGAACTTGAGGTAACTCGTCCCTTATTTGAGATAATCACCCAGAGAATCTCGTTCCAGGATTTAACAAAACCTGAGGAAACTTTTCTTAGGATGAACTTGGGGTAACTCGTCCCGAGTTTGAGATAATCACCTAGAAAAACTCATTCCAGGATTTAAAAAAAACTTGAGGAAATTCGTTTCAGGATGAACTTGGGGTAACTTGACCCAAGTTTGAGATAATCACCTGGAGAAAGTTGTTCTAGAATTTTAAAAATAACCTGAGCTGACTTCTCTCAGGATGGACTTGGGGTAACTCGTCCCAAGTTCGAGATAATCACCTAGAGAAACTCGTTCCAGGATTATAAAAACAACCTGAGATAACTCCTCCGAGGATGAACTTGAAGTAACTCGTCCCAAGTTTGAGATAATCACCTGGAGAACTTGTTCCAGGATTTAAAACCAACCAGAGGAACCTTGTCTCAAGATGAACTTGGGGTAACTCGTCCCAAGTGTGAGATAATTACCTGGAGAAACTTGTTCTAGGATTTAAAAATAACCTGAGGAAACTCATCTCAGGATGAACTTGGGGTAACTTGTCCTAAGTTTGAGATAATAATCCAGAGAAACTCGTTCCAGGATTTAAAAAAAACTTGAGGAAACTCGTCTCAGGATGAACTTGGGGAAACTCGTCCCAAGTTTGATATAATTACTAGGAGAAATTTGCTCCAGGATTTAAAAACAACCTAAGGAAACTTGTCTCAGGATGAACTTGTGGTAACCCATCCCAAGTTCGAGATAATCACCTGGAGAAACTCGTTCCAGGATTTAAAAACAACCTAAGGAAACTCGTCTCAGGATTAACTTGGGGTAACTCGACCCAAGTTTGATATAATTACTTGGAGGAACTCGTTCCAAGATTTAAAAACAACCTGAGGAAACTCGTCCCAGGATGAACTTTAGGTAACTCATCCCAAGTTTGAGATAATCACCTGGAGAAACTCATTCCAAGATTTTGAAAACAACCTAAGGTAACTTGTCTTAGGATGGACTTGGGGTAACTCGTCCCAAGTTTGAAATAATTACCTAGAGAAACTCGTTCCAAGATTTAAAGGCAACTTGAAGTAACACATCTTAGGATGAACTCGGGGTAACTTGTCCCAATCTTGAAATAATTACCTAGAGAAACTCATTCCAGGATTTAAAGGCAACCTGAGGTAACTCGTCTCAGGATGAACTTGGGGTAACTCGTCGCAAGTTTGAGATAATCACCTGGAGAAACTTGTTCTAGAATTTTAAAAACAACTTGAGGTAACTCGTCTCAGGATGAACTGGGGATAATTCGTCCCAAGTTTGAGATAATCACATGGAGAAACTTGTTCCAAGATTTTAAAAGCAACCTGAGGTAACTCCTTCCAGCATTAAGTTGGGGTAACTCGTCCCAAGTTTGAAATAATTGCCTGGAGAAACTCATTCCAGAATTTGAAGGCAACCTAAGGTAACTCATCTCAGGATGAACTTGGGGTAACTCGTCCCAAGTTTGAGATAATCACCTGGAGAAACTTGTTCTAGAATTTTAAAAATAACTTGAGGTAACTCATCTCTAGATGAACTTGGGGTAATTCGTTTCAAGTTTGAGATAATCCCCCGGAGAAACTTGTTCCAAGATTTTAAAAGCAACCTAAGGTAACTCCTCCCAGCATTAACTTGGG
Organism: Dicorynia guianensis; assembly: GCA_037013595.1. Taxonomy (NCBI): domain Eukaryota; kingdom Viridiplantae; phylum Streptophyta; class Magnoliopsida; order Fabales; family Fabaceae; genus Dicorynia; species Dicorynia guianensis. The sequence goes on from JASUAB010000007.1 coordinate 16,852,841, forward strand.
GTAACTCCTCCCAAGTTTGAAATAATTGCCTAGAGAAACTCATTCCAGAATTTGAAGGCAACCTAAGGTAACTCATCTCAGGATGAACTAGGGGTAACTCGTCCCAAGTTTGAGATAATCACCTAGAGAAAGTTGTTCTAGAATTTTAAAAACAACCTAAGGTAACTCGTCTTCGGACAAACATGGGGTAATTCATCCCAAGTTTGAGATAATCACCTGGAGAAACTTGTTCAAAGATTTTAAAAGCAACCTGAGGTAACTCCTCCCAGCATTAACTTGGGGTAACTCGTCCCAAGTTTGAAATAATTGCCTAGAGAAACTCATTCCAGAATTTGAAGGCAACCTGAGGTAACTCGACTCAGGATGAACTTGGGGTAACTTGTCCCAAGTTTGAGATAATCACCTGGAGAAACTTGTTCTAGAATTTTAAAAACAAGCTGAGGAAACTCGTCTCTGGATGAACTTGGGGTAACTCGTCCCAAGTTTGAAATAATCACCTGGAGAAACTCATTCTAGAATTTTAAAAACAACCTGAGGTAACATGTCTCAGGATGAACTTGAGGTAACTCATCCCAAGTTTGAAATAATTACCTGGAGAAACTCGTTCCAGAATTTAAAAACAACCTGAGGTAACTCGTCTCAGGATGAACTAAGGGTAACTCGTCCCAAGTTTGAGATAACCACCTGGAGAAACTCATTTTAGGATTTTAAAAACAATCTGAAGTAACACCTCCCAGGATGAACTTGGGGTAACTCATCCCAAGTTTGAGATAATCACCTGGAGAAACCGTTCTAGGATTTTAAAAATAACAGAGGTAACTCGTCTCAGGATGAACTTGGGGTAACTCGTCCCAAGTTTGAAACAATTACCTGGAGAAAGTCATTCCAGGATTTAAAGGCAACCTGAGGTAAGACATCTCAGGATGAACTTGGGGTAACTCATACCAAGTTTGAGATAATCACCTGGAGAAACTCGTTCCAAGATTTGCAGATAACCTGAGGAAACTCATCTCAGGGTGAACTTGAGGTAACTCGTACCATGGATGAGATAATCACCTGGAGAAACTCGTTCTAGTATTTTAAAAATAACCTGAGGTAACTTGTCTCAGGATGTACTTGGGGTAACTTGTCCCAAGTTTGAGTTAATCACGTGGAGAAACTCATTCTAGAATTTTAAAAACAACCTAACGTAACTTGTCTCAGGATGAACTTGGGTAACTCATCCCAAGTTTGAAATAATTACCTGGAGAAACTCGTTCTAGTATTTAAAAACAACCTGAGGTAACTCATCTCAGGATGAACTTGGGGTAATTCATCCCAAGTTCGAGATAATCACCTAGAGAAACACGTTCCAGGATTTTAAAAACAACCTGAGATAACTCCTCCCAGGATGAACTTTAGGTAACTCATCCCAAGTTTGAGATAATCACCTGGAGAAACTCATTCCAGGATTTTAAAAACAACGTGAGGAAACTCGTTTCAAGATAAACTTGGTGTAACTCGTCCCAAGTTTGAAATAATTACCTGCAGAAACATGGTCCAGGATTTAAGGGCAACCTGAGGTAACTCGTCTCAGGATGAACTTGGGGTAACTCATCCCAAGTTTGAGATAATCACCTGAAGAAAATCATCCCAAGATTTACAGATAACTTGAGGTAACTCATCCCAAGTTTGAGATGATCACCTAGAGAAACTCATTCAAAGATTTAAAGGCAACCTAAGGTAACTCATCTCAGGATAAACTTGGCATAACTCGTCCCAAGTTTGAGATAATTACCTACAGAAACTCGTTCAAGGATTTTAAAAACAAGCTGAGGTAACTCGTCTAAGTATGAACTTGGGGTAACTCGTCCCAACCTTGAAATACTTACCAGGAGAAAGTCGTTCCAGGATTTAAAGGCAACTTGAGCTAACTCGTCTGAGGGATGAACTTCGGGTAACTCATCCCATGCTTGAGATAATCACCTGGAGAAACTTGTTCCAGGATTTACAGATCACCTAAGGTAACTCTTCTCAGGGCGAACTTGAGGTAACTCGTCTCATGTTTAAGATAATCACCTGGAGAAACTCGTTCTAGGATTTAAAAACGACCTGAGGTAGCTCGTCTCAGGTTGACCTTGGGGTAACTCGTCCCAAGTTTGAGATAATCACCTGGAGAAACTCATTCTAGTATTTAAAAAGGACCTAAGGTAACTCGTCTCAGAATGACCTTCAGGTAACTCGTCCCAAGTTTGAGGTATCACCTGGAGAAACTCATTCCAAGATTTAAAAACAACCTGAGGAAACTCAACTTAGGATGAACTTCGGGTAACTCATCCCAAGTTCGACATAATCAACTAGAGAAACTCGTTCCAAGATTTAAAAACAACCTGAGGAAATTTGTCTTAGGATGAACTTGGGGTAACTCGTGCCAAGTTTGAAAGAATTACCAGGAGAAAGTTGTTCCAGGATTGAAAGGCAACTTGAGGTAACTCGTCTCAGGATGAACTTGGGGTAACTCGTCCCAAGTTTGAGATAACACCTGGAGAAACTCGTTCTAGAATTTTATAAGCAACCTGAGGTAACTTGTCTCAAGATGAAATTGTGGCAACTCGTCCCAAGTTTGAAATAATTAGCTGGAGAAACTCATTCCAGGATTTAAAAACAACTTGAGGAAACTCGTCTCAGGATGAACTTGGGGTAACTCGTCCCATGTTTGAGATAATCACCAGGAGAAACTCGTTCTAAGATTTTAAAAACAACCTGAAGTAACTCCTCCCCGAATGAACTTGGGGTAACTCGTCCCAAGTTTGAAATAATTACCTAGAAAAACTCATTCCAAGATTTAAAGACAACCTGAGGAAACTCGTCTCAAGATGAACTTGGGGTAACTCGTCCCAAGTTTGAGATAATCACCTGGAGAAACTCGTTCCAGGATTTTAAAAATAACCTGAGGTAACTCGTCGCAGGATAAATTTGGGGTAATTCGTCCCAAGTTTGGAATAATTACTTGGACAAACCCGTTCCAGGATTTAAGGGCAACCTGAGGTAACTGTCTCAGAATGAACTTAGGGTAACTCGTCCCAAGTTTGAATAATCACCTGTAGAAACTCGTTCCAAGATTTACAGATAACCTAAGGTAACTCGTCCCCAGTTTGAGATAATCACCTAGAGAAACTCATTCTAGGATTTAAAAAAGACCTGAGGCAGCTCGTCTTAGGAACAACCTGGGTTAACTCATCCCAAGTTTGAGATAATCACCTGGAGAAACTCGTTCCAGGATTTAAAAATGACCTGAGGTAACACGTCTTAGGAAGAAATCGTGGTAACTCATCCCAAGTTGGAGATAATAACCTGGAGAAACTCATTTTAGGATTTAAAAATCACCTGAGGAAACTCGCCACAGGATGAATGTGAGGTAACTCGTCCCAAGTTCGAGATATCACCTAGATAAACTCCTTCTAGAATTTTAAAAACAACCAAAGGTAACTTGTCTTAGGATGAACTTGGGGTAACTCTTCCCAAGTTTGAAATAATTACCTAGAGAAACTCATTCCAGGATTTAAAGGCAACTTGAGGTAACTCGTCTCAAGATGAACTTGGGGTAACTCATCCCAAGTTTGAGATAATTACCTAGAGAAACTCGTTCCAGGATTTTAAAAACAAGCTGAGGTAACTCGTCTGAGGATGAACTTAGGGTAGCTCATCCCAAGTTTGAAATACTTACTAGGAGAAAGTCTTTTCAGGATTTAAAGGCAACCTAAGGTAACTCGTCTTAGGATAAACTTGGGCTAACTTGTCCCATGCTTGAGATAATCAGCTGGAGAAACTCGTTCTAGGATTTATAGATTACCTGAGGTAACTCTTCTTAGGGGGAACTTGAGGTAGCTCGTCCCAAGTTTGAGATAATCACCTGGAGAAACTCGTTTCAGGATTTAAAAATGACCTGAGGTAGCTCGTCTCTGGATGAACTTGTGGTAACTTGTCCCACATTTGAGATATCACCTAGAGAAACTTGTTGCAGGACTTACAAATGACCTGAGGTAGCTCGTCTCAGGATGAACTTGGGATAACTCGTCCTAAGTTTGAGAAAACACCTGGAGAAACTCATTCTAGAATTTTAAAAAAAACCTGAGGTAACTTGTCTCAGGATGAACATGGAGTAACTCGTCCCAAGTTTGAAATAATCACCTGGAGAAACTCGTTCTAGAATTTCAAAAAGAAGCTGAGGTAACGTGTCTCAAGATGAACTTGGGGTAACTCGTCCCAAGTTGAAAAAAATTACATGGAGAAAGTTGTTCCAGGATTTAAAGGCAACATGAGGTAACTCGTCTCAGGATGAACTTGCCGTAACTCATCCCAAGTTTGAGATAATCACCTAGAGAAACTTGTTCTAGGATTTACAGATCACCTGAGGTAACTCATCACAGGGCAAACTTGAGCTAACTCGTCCCGTGTTTGAGATAATCACTTGGAGAAACTCATACGAGGATTTAAAAATGACCTGAGGTAGCTCGTCTCAGGTTGACCTTGGGGTAACTCGTCGTCCCAAGTTTGAGATAATCACCTGGAGAAACTCGTTCTAGGATTTAAAAATGACCTGAGGTAACTCGTCTCAGAATGACCTTCAGGTAACTCATCCCAAGTTTGAGGTATCACCTGAAGAAACTCATTCCAAGATTTAAAAACAACTTGAGGAAACTCAACTCAGGATGAACTTGGGGTAACTCGTCCCATGTTTGACATAATCAACTGGAGAAACTTGTTCCAAGGTTTAAAAACAAACTGAGGAAATTCGTCTTAGGATGAACTTGGGGTAACTCGTCCCAAGTTTGAAAGTAATACCTAGAGAAAGTCATTCCAGGATTGAAAGGCAACCTGAGGTAACTCGTCTCAGGATGAACTTGGGGTAACTCGTCTCAGGATAAACTTGGGGTAACTCGTCCCAAGTTTGAGATAACACTTGGAGAAACATGGTCTAGAATTTTAAAAGCAACCTGAGGTAACTTGTCTCAAGATGAACTTGGGGTAAGTTGTCCCAAGTTTGAAATAATTACCTGGAGAAACTCATTCCAGGATTTAAAAACAACCTGAGGTAACTCGTCTCAGGATGAACTTGGGGTAACTTGTCCCATGTTTGAGATAATCACCTGGTGAAACTCGTTCCAGGATTTTAAAAACAACCTGAAGTAACTCCTCCCGAAATGAACTTGGGGTAACTCGTCCTAAGTTTGAAATAATTGCATAGAGAAACTCGTTCCAAGATTTAAACACAACCTGAGGAAACTCGTCTCAAGATCAACTTAGGGTAACTCGTCCCAAGTTTGAGATAATCACCAGGAGAAACTCATTCCGGTATCTTAAAAACAACCTGAGGTAACTCATCTCAGGATAAACTTGGGGTAACTCGTCCCAAGTTTGAAATAATTACTTGGAGAAACTCATTCCAGGATTTAAGGGCAACCTGAGGTAACTCGTCTCAGGATGAACTTGGGGTAACTCGTCCCAAGTTTGAGATAATCACCTGTAGAAACTCGTTCCAAGATTGACAGATAACTTGAGGTAACTCATCCCAACTTTGAGATAATGACCTAGAGAAACTCATTCTAGGATTTAAAAATGACCTAAGGTAGCTCGTCTCAGGAAAAACCTAGGTTAACTCATCCTATGTTTGAGATAATCACCTGGAGAAACTCATTCTAGGATTTAAAAATGACCTGAGGTAATGCGTCTGAGGATGAAATCATGGTAACTCGTCCCAAGTTGGAGATAATCACCTGGAGAAACTCATTTCAGGATTTAAAAATGACCTGAGGAAACTCGTCTCAGGATGAACATGAGGGAACTCGTCCTAACTTTGAGATATAAACTCCTTCTAGAATTTTAAAAACAACTAGAGGTAACTTGTTTTAGGATGAACTTGGGGTAACCTGTCCCAAGTTTGAAAGTATTACCAAGAGAAACTCATTCTAGGATTTTAAAAACAAGCTAAGGTAACTCGTCTTAGGATGAACTTAGGGTAACTCGTCCCAAGTTTGAGATAATTACCTAGAGAAAGTCATTCCAGGATTTTAAAAACAAACTGAGGTAACTCGTCTGAGGACAAACTTGGGGTAGCTTGTCCCAAGTTTGAAATACTTACCAAAAGAAAGTCATTCCAGGATTTAAAGGCAACCTGAGGTAGCTCGTCTCAGGATGAACTCGGGGTAACTCATCCCATGCTTGAGATAATCAACTAGAGAAACTCGTTCCAGGATTTATAGATAACCTGAGGTAACTCTTCTTACGGGGAACTTGAGGTAGCTCATCCCAAGTTTGAGATAATCACCTGGAGAAACTCGTTTCAGGATTTAAAAATGACCTGAGGTAGCTTGTCTCTGGATGAACTTGGGGTAACTCGTCCCACGTTTGAGATATCACCTGGAGAAACTCGTTGCAGGACCTAAAAATGACCTGAGGTACCTTGTCTTAGGATGAACTTGGGGTAACTCGTCCTAAGGTTGAGAAAACACCTAGAGAAACTCATTCTAGAATTTTGAAAACAACCTAAGGTAACTTGTCTCAAGATGAACTTGGGGTAACTCGTCCCAAGTTTGAAATAATCACCTGGAGAAACTCATTCTAGAATTTTAAAAAGAACCTGAGATAACGTGTTTCAAGATAAACTTGGGGTAACTCGTCCCAAGTTGGAAATAATTACATGGAGAAAGTCATTCCAGGATTTAACGGCAACATGAGGTAACTCGTCTCAGGATGAACTTGCCGTAACTCATCCCAAGTTTGAGATAATCACCTGGAGAAACTTGTTCTAGGATTTACAGATCACCTGAGGTAACTCATCTCAGGCGAACTTGAGGTAACTTGTCTCATGTTTGAGATAATCACCTGGAGAAACTCGTTCGAGGATTTAAAAATGACCTGAGGTAGCTCGTCTCAGGTTGACCTTGGGGTAACTCGTCCCAAGTTTGAGAAAATCACCTGGAGAAACTTGTTCTAGGATTTAAAAATGACCTGAGGTAACTCGTCTCAGAATCACCTTCAAGTAACTCGTCCCAAGTTTGAGGTACCACCTGAAGAAACTCGTTCCAAGATTTAAAAACAACCTGAGGAAACTCAACTCAGGATGAACTTGAGGTAACTCGTCCAAAGTTTGACATAATCAACTGGAGAAACTCGTTCCAAGATTTAAAAACAACATGAGGAAATTCGTCTTAGGATGAACTTGGGGTAACTCATCCCAAGTTTGAAAGTATTACCTGGAGAAAGTCGTTCCAGGATTGAAAGGCAACCTGAGGTAACTTGTCACAGGATGAACTTCGGGTAACTCGTCCCAAGTTTGAGATAACACCAAGAGAAACTCATTCTAGAATTTTAAAAGCAACCTGAGGTAACTCGTCTCAAGATGAACTTGGGGTAACTCGCCCTAAGTTTGAAATAATTACCCGGAGAAACTCATTCCAGGATTTAAAAACAACCTAAGGTAACTCGTCTCAGGATGAACTTGAGGTAACTCGTCCCATGTTTGAGATAATCACCTGGAGAAACTCGTTCTATGATTTTAAAAACAACCTGAAGAACTCCTCCCTGGATGAACTTGGGGTAACTCGTCCCAAGTTTGAAATAATTACCTGGAGAAACTCATTCCAGGATTTAAAAACAACCTGAGGAAACTTGTCTCAAGATCAACTTGTGGTAACTCGTCCCAAGTTTGAGATAATCACCTGGAGAAACTCGTTCCCAGATTTTAAAAACAACCTGAGGTAACTCGTCTCAGGATAAACTTGTGGTAACTCATCCCAAGTTTGAAAGAATTGCTTGGAGAAACTCGTTCTGGGATTTAAGGGCAACCTGAGGTAACTCGTCTCAGGATGAACTTGGGATAACTCATCCCAAGTTTGAGATAATCACCTATAGAAACTCGTTCCAAGACTTATAGATAACCTGAGGTAACTCATCCCAAGTTTGAGATAATCTCCTAGAGAAACTCATTCTAGGATTTAAAAACAACTTGAGGTAGCTTGTCTCAGGAAGAACCTGGGTTAATTCGTCCCAAGTTTGAGATAATCACCCGGAGAAACTCGTTCAAGGATTTAAAAATGACCTGAGGTAACGCGTCTCAGGATGAAATCATGGTAACTCATCCCAAGTTGGAGATAATCACCTGGAGAAACTCATTTCAGGATTTTAAAATGACTTGAGCAAACTCGTCTCAGGATGAACGTGAGGAAACTCATCCCAAGTTTGAGATATTTCCTAGATAAACTCTTTCTAGAATTTTAAAAATAACTAGAGGTAACTTGTCTTAGGATGAACTTGGGGTAACTCTTACCAACTTTGAAATAATTACCTAGAGAAACTCATTTCAGGATTTAAAGGCAACTTGAGGTAACTCGTCTCAGGATGAACTTAGGGTAACTCGTTCCAAGTTTGAGATAATTACCTAGAGAAACTCATTCCAGGATTTTAAAAACAAGCTGAGGAAACTTGTTTGAGGATGAACTTGGGGTAACTCGTCCCAAGTTTGAAATACTTTCTAGGAGAAAGTCATTCCAGGATTTAAAGGCAACCTGAGGTAACTCGTCTCAGGATAAACTTAGTGTAACTCCTCCCAAGCTTGAGATAATTAACTAGAGAGACTCGTTCCAGGATTTATAGGTAACCTGAGGTAACTCTTCTTAGGGGGAACTTGAGGTAGCTCGTTCCAAGTTTGAGATAATCACCTGGAGAAACTCGTTTCAGGATGTAAAAATGACCTGAGGTAGCTCGTCTCTAGATGAACTTAGGGTAACTGGTCCCACATTTGAAATAATCACCTAGAAAAACTCGTTACAGGACTTAAAAATGACCTGAGGTAGCTCATCTCAGGATGAACTTGGGGTAACTTGTCCTAAGTTTGAGATAACACCTGGAGAAACTCGTTCTAGAATTTTAAAAACAACCTGAGGTAACTTGTCTCAGGATGAACATGGGGTAAGTCGTCCCAAGTTTGAAATAATCACCTGGAGAAACTTGTTCTACAATTTTAAAAAGAACCTGTGGTAACGTGTCTCAGGATAAACTTGGGGTAACTCGTCCCAAGTTGGAAATAATTACATGGAGAAAGTCGTTCCAGGATTTCAAGGCAACCTGAGGTAACTCGTCTCAAGATGAACTTGCCGTAACTCATCCCAAGTTTGAGATAATCACCTGGAGAAACTTGTTCCAGGATTTATAGATCACTTGAGTTAACTCGTCTCAGGGTGAACTTGAGGTAACTCATTCCGTGTTTGAGATAATCACCTGGAGAAACTCGTTTGAGGATTTAAAAATGACCTGAGGTAGCTTGTCTCAGGTTGACCTTGGGGTAACTCATCCCAAGTTTGAGATAATCACCAGGAGAAACTCGTTCTAGGATTTAAAAATGACCTGAGGTAACTCGTCTCAGAATGACCTTTAGGTAACTCGCCCCAAGTTTGAGGTATCACCTGAAGAAACTCGTTCCAACATTTAAAAACAACCTGAGACAACTCAACTCAAGATGAACTTGGGGTAACTCATCCCAAGTTGGACATAATCAACCGGAGAAACTCGTTCCAAGATTTAAAAACACCCTGAGGAAACTTGTCTTAGGATGAAATTGGGGTAACTCGTCCCAAGTTTGAAAAAATTACCTGGAGAAAGTCATTCTAAGATTGAAAGGCACCCTGAGGTAACTTGTCTCAGGATGAACTTGGGTTAACTCGTCCCAAGTTTGAGATAACAACTGGAGAAACTCGTTCTAGAATTTTAAAAGCAGCCTAAGGTAACTTGTCTCAAAATGAACTTGGGGTAACTCGTCCCAAGTTTGAAATAATTACCTGGAGAAACTCATTCCAGGATTTCAAAACAACCTGAGGTAACTCGTCTCAGGATGAACTTGGGGTAACTCATCCCATGTTTGAGATAATTACTTAGAGAAACTCGTTCCAGGATTTAAGGGCAACCTGAGGTAACTCGTCTCAGGATCAACTTCGGGTAACTCATCCCAAGTTTGAGATAATCACCTGCAGAAGCTCGTTCCAAGATTTACAGATAACCTGAGGTAACTTATCCCAAGTTTGAGATAATCTCGTAGAGAAACTCATTCCAGGATTTAAAAATGGCCTGAGGTAGCTCGTCTCAGGAAGAACCTGGGTTAACTCATCCCAAGTTCGAGATAATCACTTGGAGAAGCTCGTTCCAAGATTTAAAAATGACTCGAGGTAACGCATCTCAGGATGAAATCGTAGTAACTCGTCCCAAGTTGGAGATAATCACCTGGAGAAACTCATTTTAGGATTTAAAAATGACCTAAGGAAACTTGTCTCAGGATGAACGTGAGGTAACTCATCCCAAGTTTGAGATATCACCTAGATAAACTCCTTCTAGAATTTAAAAAACAACCTGAGCTAACTTGTCTTAGGATGAACTTGGGGTAACTCTTCCCAAGTTTGAACTAATTACCTAGAGAAACTCATTCCAGGATTTGAAGGCAACCTGAGGTAACTCGTCTCAGGATGAACTTGGGGTAACTCGTCCCAAGTTTGAGATAATTACCTAGAGAAACTCGTTCTAGGACTTTAAAAACAAGCTGAGGTAACTCGTCTGAGGACGAACTTGGGGTAACTCATCCCAAGTTTGAAATACTTACCATGAGAAAGTCGTTCCAGGATTTAAAGGCAACCTGAGGTAACTCGTCTCAGGATGAACTTGGGGTAACTCATCCCATACTTGAGATAATCAACTGGAGAAACTCGTTCCAGGATTTATAGATAACCTGAGCTAACTCTTCTTAAGGGGAACATGAGGTAGCTCATCCCATGTTTGAGATAATCACCTGGAGAAACTCGTTTCAGGATTTAAAAATGACCTGAGGTAGCTCATCTCTGGATGAACTTGGGGTAACTCATCCCACATTTGAGATAATCACCTAAAGAAACTCGTTGTAGGACGTAAAAATGTCCTGAGGTAGCACGTCTTAGGATGAACCTGGGGTAACTCGTCCTAAGTTTGAGATAACACCTAGAGAAACTCGTTCTAGAATTTTAAAAACAACCTGAGGTAACTTGTCTTAGGATGAACATGGGGTAAGTCGTCCCAAGTTTGAAATAATCACCTGGAGAAACTCGTTCTAGAATTTTAAAAAGAACCTGAGGCAACGTGTCTCAGGATGAACTTGGGGTAACTCATCCCAAGTTGGAAATAATTCCAAGGAGAAAGTCATTCCAGGATGTAAAGGCAACCTGAGGTAACTCGTCTCAAGATGAACTTGCCATAACTCATCCCAAGTTTGAGATAATCACCTGGAGAAACTTGTTCCAGGATTTACAGATCACCTGAGGTAACTCGTCTCGGGGCGAACTTAAGGTAACTCGTCCCGTGTTTGAGATAATCACCTGGAGAAACTCATTCGAGGATTTAAAAATGACCTGAGGTAGTTCGTCTCAGGTTGACCTTTGGGTAACTCATCCCAAGTTTGAGATAATCACCAGGAGAAACTCGTTCTAGGATTTAAAAATGACCTGAGGTAACTCGTCTCAGAATGACCTTCTGGTAACTCATCCCAAGTTTGAGGTATCACCTGAAGAAACTCATTCCAAGATTTAAAAACAACCTGAGGAAACTCAACTCAGGATGAACTTGGGGTAACTCGTCCCAAGGTGGACATAATCAACTGGAGAAACTCATTCCAAGATTTAAAAACAACCTGAGGAAATTCATCTTAGGGTGAAGTTGGGGTAACTCATCCCAAGTTTGTAATAATTACCTGGAGAAAGTCATTCGAGGATTGAAAGGCAACCTGAGGTAACTCGTCACAGGATGAACTTGGGGTAACTCGTCCCAAGTTTGACATAACACCTGGAGAAACTCGTTCTAGAATTTTAAAACCAACCTGAGGTAACTTGTCTCAAGATGAACTTGGGGTAACTCATCCCAAGTTTGAAATAATTACCTAGAGAAACTCATTCCCGGATATAAAAACAACCTGAGGTAACTCGTCTCAGGATGAACTTGGGGCAACTCATCCCATGTTTGAGATAATTACTTGGAGAAACTCATTCTAGGATTTAAGGGCAACCTGAGGTAACTCGTCTCTGGATGAACTTGGGGTAACTCGTCCCAAGTTCGAGATAATCGTTTAGAGAAACTCATTCCAGGATTTAAAAACGACCTAAGGTAGCTCATCTCATGAAGAACCTGGGTTAACTCGTCCTAAGTTTGAGATAATCACTTGGAGAAACACATTCCAGGATTTAAAAATGACCTGAGGTAATGCATCTCAGGATGAAATCGTGGTAACTCATCCCAAGTTGGAGATAATCACCTGGAGAAACTCATTTCAGGATTTAAAAATGACCTGAGGAAACTCGTCTTAGGATGAACGTGAGGCAACTTGTCCCAAGTTTGAGATATCACCTGGATAAACTCCTTCTAGAATTTAAAAAACAACCTGAGCTAGCTTGTCTTAGGATGAACTTGGGGTAACTCTTCCCAAGTTTGAAATAATTACCCTGAAAAACTCCTTCCAGGATTTAAAGGCAACTTGAGGTAACTCGTCTCAGAATGAACTTGGGGTAACTCGTCGCAAATTTGAGATAATTACCTAGAGAAACTCATTCCAGGATTTTAAAAACAAGCTGAGGTAACTCGTCTGAGGACGAACTCGGGATAACTCTTCCTAAGTTTGAAATACTTACTAGGAGAAAGTTGTTCTAGGATTTAAAGGCAACCTGAGGTAACTCGTCTCAGGATGAACTTGGGGTAACTCGTCCCATGCTTGAGATAATCAACTGGAGAAACTCGTTCTAGGATTTATAGATAACCTGAGGTCACTCTTCTTAGGGGGAAATTGGGGTAACTCGGGGTAACTCGTCTCAAGTCGAACTTGAGGTAATTCGTCCCATGTTTGAGAAAATCACTTGGAGAAACTCGTTCGAGGATTTAAAAATGACCTGAGGAAGCTCCTCTCAGGTTGAACTTGAGGTAACTCATCCAAAGTTTGAGGTATTAGCTGGAGAAACTCATTCCAAGATTTAAAAACAATTTGAGGAAACTCAACTCAGGATGAACTTGAGGTGACTCGTCCCAAGTTTGACATAATCTACTGGAGAAACTCGTTCTAGGATTTAAAAACAACCTGAGAAAATTCGTCTCAGGATGAACTTGGGAACTCGTCCTACGTTTGAGATATCACCTGGAGAGACTCGTTCCAGGATTTAAAAATAACCTATGGAAACTCGTCTCAGGATGAACTTGGGGTAACTCATCCCAAGTTTGAGATAATCACCTGGAGAAACTCATTCCAGGATTTAAAAATAACCTAAAGAAACTCGCGTCAGGATGAACATGGGGTAACTCGTCCCAAGTTTGAGATAATTACCTAGAAAAACTTGTTCTAGGATTTAAAAAGAAGCTGAGGAAACTCGTCTCAGGATGAACTTGGGGTCACTCGATCCAGGATTTTAAAAACAACCTGAGGTAATTCGTCTCAGGATGAACTTGGGGTAACTCGTCCCAAGTTTGAGATAATCACCTGGAGAATCACATTCCAGGATTTACAGATAATCTGAGGTAACTCATCTCAGGGTGAACTTGAGGTAACTCATCCGAAGTTTGAGATAATCACCTAAAGAATCTTGTTCCAGGATTTAAAAATGACCTGAGGTAGCTCATCTCAGGATGAACTTAGGGTAACCCATCCCAAATTTGAGATAATCACCTGGAGAAACTCGTTACAGGATTTAAAAACAACCTGAGGAAACTCATCTCAGGATGAACTTGAGGTAACTAGTCCCGGGTTTGAGATAAATACCTGGAGAAACTTGTTCCAGGATTTAAAAATAACCTGGGGAAACTCGTCTCAGGATGAAGTTGAGGTAACTCGTCCCAAGTTTGAGATAATCACTTGGAAAAAGTTGTTCCAAGATTTTAAAAACAACCTAAGGTAACTCGTCTCAAAATGAACTTGGGGTAACTCGTCCCAAGTTTGAAATAATTACCTGCAGAAACTCGTTCCAAGAATTAAAGGCAACATAAGGTAACTCCTCGCAGGATGAACTTAGGGTAACTCGTCCCAAGTTTGAGATAATCACCTGGAGAAACTCATTCTAGATTTTATAGATGAGAAAATCACCTGGAGAAACTCGTTCTAGGATTTACAGAAAATCTAAGGTAACTCATCTCAGGGGGAACTTGAGATAACTCGTCCCAAGTTTGAGATAATTACCTGGAGAAACTCGTTCCAGGATTTAAAAATGACCTGAGGTAGCTCGTCTCAGGATGAACTTGAGGTAACTCATCCCAAGTTGGAGATAATCATCTGGAGAAATTCGTTCCAGCATTTAAAACTGACCTGAGGTAACTCGTCTCAGGATGAAGTTGGGGTAACTTGTCCTAAGTTTGAGATAATCACCTGGAGAAACTCGTTCCAGGATTTAAAAACAACCTGAGGAAACTAATCTCGGGATGAACTTGGGGTAACTCGTCCCAAGTTTGAGATAATCACTTGGAGAAACTCGTTCCAGGATTTAAAAACAACCTGTGGAAACTCATCTTAGGATGAACTTGTGGTAACTCGTCCCAAGTTTCAGATAATTAGCTCGAGAAACTCGTTCCAGGATTTAAAAACAACCTGATGAAACTCGTCTCAGGATGAAGTTGGGGTAACTTGTCCCAAGTTTGAGAAAATCACCTGGAGAAACTCATTCTAGGATTTAAAATCAACCTGAGGAAACTCGTCTCAGGATAAACTTGGGGTAACTCGTCCCAAGTTTGAAATAATTACCTGGAGAAAGTCGTTCTAGGATTTAAAGACAACTTGAGGTAACTCGTCTCAGGATGAACATGGGGTAACTCGTCCCAAGTTTGAGATAATCACCTGGAGAAACTCGTTCTAGAATTTTTAAAACATCCTGAGGTAACTTGTCTCAGGATGAACTTGGGGTAACTTGTCCCAAGTTTGAAATAATTACCTGCAGAAACTCGTTCCTAGGATTTAAAAACAACCTGAGGTAACTCGTCTCAGGATGAACTTGGGGTAACTCATCCCATGTTTGAGATAATCACCTAGAGAAACTCGTTCCAGGATTTTAACAACAACCTGAAGTAACTCCTCCCTAGATGAACTTGGGGTAACTCGTCCCAAGTTTGAAATAATTACCTAGAGGAACTCATTCCAAGATTTAAAGGCAAACTAAAGTAACTCGTCTTAGGATGAACTTGGGGTAACTTGTCCCACGTATGAGATTATCTCATGCAGAAACTCATTCCAGGATTTTAAAAACAACTTGAGGTAACTCATCTCAGGATGGACTTGGGGTAAATTGTCCCAAGTTTGAAATAATTACCTGGAGAAACTCATTCCAAGATTTAAAGGCAACTTGAGGGAACTTATCTCAAGATGAACTTGGGGTAACTCATCCCAAGTTTAAGATAATCACCAGGAGAAACTTGTTCTAGGATTTACAGATAACCTGAGGTAACTTGTCTCAGGGTGAACATGAGTTATCTCATCCCAAGTTTGAGATAATCAACTGGAGAAACTCGTTCTAGGATTTAAAAATGACTAGAGGTAGCTCATCTCAAGATGAGCTTGGGGCAACTCATCCCCAGTTTGAGATAATTACCTGTAGAAACTCGTTCTAGGATTTGAAAATGACCTGAGGTAGATCGTCTCAGAATAACTTAGGGTAACTCATCCCAAGTTTGAGATAATCACCTGGAGAAACTCCTTCCAGGATTTAAAAATGACCTGAGGTAGCTCGTCTTAGGATGAACTTAGTCTAACTCGTCCCAAGTTTGAGATTATCACCTGGAGAAACTTGTTCCAGGATTTAAAAACAACCTGAGGAAACTCATCTCAGGATGAACTTGGGGTAACTCGTCCGAAGTTTGAAATAATGACCTAGAGAAACTCGTTCTAGGATTTAAACGCAAGCTGAGGTATCTCATCTCAGGATGAAGTTGGGGTAACTAATCCCAAGTTTGAGATAACCACCTGGAGAAACTCGTTCTAGGATTTACAGATAACCTGGGGCAACTCGTCTCAAGGTGAACTTGAGGTAACACTCCCAAGTTTGAGATAATCACCTCGAGAAACTCAATCCAGGATTTAAAAATGACCTGAGGTAGCTCATCTCAGGATGAACTTGGGGTAACTCGTCCCAAGTTTGAGATAATCACAAGGAGAAACTCATTCCAAGATTTAAAAATGACCTGAGGTAATGCGTCTCAGGATGAACTTGTGCTAACTTGCCCCAAGTTTGAAACTCGTTTCAGGATTTAAAAACAACCGAGGTAACTTATCTCAGGATAAACATGAGGTAACTCATCCTAAGTTTGAAATACTTACCAGGAGAAAGTCGTTCCAGGATTTAAAAGCAACCTGAGGTAACTTGTCTCAGGATGAACTTGGGGTAACTCGTCCCAAGTTTGAAATACTTACCAGGAGAAAGTCGTTCCAGGATTTAAAAGCAACCTGAGGTAACTCATCTTAGGATGAAGTTGGGGTAACTCGTCCCATGTTTGAGATAATTAGCTAGAGAAACTCATTCTAGTATTTACAGATAACCTGAGGTAACTCTTCTTAGGGGGAACTTGAGGCAACTCATCCCAAGTTTGTGATAATCAACTGGAGAAACTCGTTCTAGGATTTAAAAATGACCTGAAGTAGCTCGTCTCAGGATGAACTTGGGGTAACTCGTCTTGAGTTTGACATAGTCACCTGGAAAAACTGGTTCCAGGATTTACAGATAACCTGAGGTAATTCGTCTTAGGGGGAACTTGAGGCAACTCATCCCAATCTTGAGATAATCACCCGAAGAAACTCGTTTCAGGATTTAAAAATGACTTGAGGTAGCTCATCTCAGGATGAACTTGGGGTAACTCATCCCAAGTTTGAGATAATCAACTGGAGAAACTCGTTCCAGGATTTAAAAATGACTTGAGGTAGCTCATCTCAGGATGAACTTTGGGTAACTTATCCCAAGTTTGAGATAATCACCTGGAGAAACTCGTTCCAGGATTTTAAAATGAACCTGATGTAACTCCTGCCAGCATGAATTTGGGGTAACTCGTCCCATGTTTGAGGCAATTACCTGGAGAAACTCGTTCCAGAAATTTAAAAACAACCTAAGGTAACTTGTGTCATGATGACGTTGGGGTAACTCGTCCCAAGTTGGAAATAAATACCTAGAGAAAGTCATTCCAGGATTTAAAGGCAACCTAAGGTAACACGTCTCAGGATGAACATGGCGTAACTCATCCCAAGTTTGAGATAATCACCTGGAGAAACTCGTTCCAGGATTTAGAAACAACCTGAGGAAACTCGTCTCAGGATGAACTTGGGTAACTCATCCCATGTTTCAGATAACTACCTGGAAAAACTCATTCCAAGATTTAAAAACAACCTGACGAAACTCATCTCAGGATGAACTTGGCGTAATTCATCCCATGTTTGAGATAATCAACTATACAAACTCGTTCCAAGATTTTAAAAACAACCCGAGGTAACTCGTCTTAGGATGAACTTGGGGTAACTCGTCCCAAGTTTAAGATAATCACCTAGAGAAACTCGTTCCAGGATTTAAAAACAACCTGAGAAAACTCGTCTCAGTATGAAGTTTGGGTAACTCATCTCAAGTTTGAGATAATCACCTAGACAAACTCATTCCAGGATATAAAAATGACCGAAGGTAGCTCGTCTCAGGATGAACTTGGGGCAACTCGTCCCAAGTTTTAGATAATCAATTGGAGAAACTCATTCCAGGATTTAAAAATGACCTAAGGTAGCTCGTCTCTGGATGAACATGGGGTAATTTATCCTAAGTTTGAGATAATTACCTAGAGAAACTCGTTCCAGGTATTAAAAATGACTTGAGGTAACTCGTCTCAGGATGAACTTGGGGTAACTTATCCCATGTTTGAGATAATCACCAAGAGAAACTCGTTCCAAGATTTACAGATAACCTGAGGTAACTCGTCTTAGGGGGAACTTGAGGCAACTCGTCCCAAGTTTGAGATAATCACCTGGAGAAACTTGTTTCAGGATTTAAAAATGACCTGCAGTAGCTCGTCTCAGGATGAACTTGAGGCAACTCGTCCCAAGTTTGAGATAATCACCTGGAGAAACTTGTTCCAGGACTTAAAAATGACCTGAGGTATCTCGTCTTAGGAAGAACTTGGGGTAACTCGTCCCAACTTTGACATAATCACCTGGAGAAACTCGTTCTAGGATTTACAGAGAACCTGAGGTAACTCATCTTAGGGGGAACTTGAGCCAACTTGTCCCAAGTTTGAGATAATCACATGGAGAAACTCATTTTAGGATTTAAAAACGACCTGTGGTAGCTCATCTCAGGATGAACTTGGGGTAACTCATCCCAAGTTTGTGATAATCAACAGGGGAAACTCGTTTCAGGATTTAAAAAGGACCTGAGTTAGCTTGTCTCAGGATGAACTTGGGGTAACTCATCCCAAGTTTGAGATAATCAACTGGAGAAACTCGTTCCAGGATTTAAAAACAACATGAGGTAACCCATCTCAGGACGAACTTGGGGTAACTTGTCCCAAGTTTGAGATAATCCCCTGTAGAAACTCATTCCAGGATTTTAAAAATAACCTGAGGTAACTCCTCCCAGCATGAACTTGGGGTAACTCATCCCAAGTTTGAAATAATTACTTGGTGAAACTCGTTCCAGGATTTAAAGGCAACCTGAGGTACCTCATCTCAGGATGAACTTGGGGTAACTCGTCCCATGTTTGAGACAATCACCTGGAAAAACTCATTCCAGTGTTTTAAAAATAGCCTAAGATAACTCGTCTCAGGATAAACTTGGGTTAACTTGTCCCAACTTGGAAATAATTACCTGGAGAAAGTCATTCCAGGATTTAAAGGCAACTTGAGGTAACTCATCTCCGGATGAACTTACGGTAACTCGTCCCAAGTTTCAGATAATCACCTGGAGAAACTCGTTCCAGGATTTACAGATAACCTTAGGTAACTCGCCTCAGGGTGAACTTGAGGTAACTCGCCCCATGTTTGAGATAATCACTTGGAGGAACTCGTTCCAGGATTTAAAAATGACCTGAGGTAGCTCGTCTCAGGCTAAACTTGGGGTAACTCATCCCAAGTTTGAGATAAACACCTGGAGAAACTTGTTACAGGATTTAAAAATGATCTGAGGTAACTCGTCCCAAGTTTGAGATATCACCTGGAGAAACTCATTCCAAGATTTAAAAACAACCTGAGGAAACTCAACTCAAGAAGAACTTGGGATAACTCATCCCAAGTTCGACATTATCACCTGGAGAAACTCGTTCCAGGATTTTAAAAACAACTTGAGGTAACTCGTCTCAGAATGAACTTTGGGTAATTCGTCCCAAGTGTGAAATAATTTCCTGGAGAAACCCGTTTCAGGATTTAAAAATCACTTGTAGAAACTCATCTCAAGATGAACTTGGGGTAACTCTTCCCAAGTTTGCGATAATCACCGGGAAAAACACGTTCTAGGATTTAAAAACAACCTGAGGAAACTCGTCTCAGGACGAACTTGGGGTAACTCGTCCCATGTTTGAGATAATCACCTACAGAAACTCATCCCAGGATTTATAGATAGCCTGAGGAAACTCGTCTTAGGGGGAACTTGAGGTAACTCGTCCCAAGTTTGAGATAATCACCTGGAGAAACTCGTTTCAGGATTTAAAAATGAACTAAGGTAGCTCGTCTCAGGATGAACTTGGGGTAAGTCATCACAAGTTTTAGATAATCAACTGAAGAAACTCGTTCCAGGATCTAAAAATGACCGGACGTAGCTCGTCTTAGGATGAACTTGGGGTAACTCGTCCCAAGTTTGACTTAATCACCTGGAGAAACTCTTTCTAGGATTTACAGATAAACTGAGGCAACTTGTCTTAGGGGGAACTTGAGGCAACTAATCCCAAGTTTGAGATAATCAACTGGAGAAACTCATTCTAGGATTTAAAAACAACCTGAGGTAGCTCGTCTCAGGATGAACTTGGGGTAACTCGTCCCAAGTTTGAGATAATCAACTGTAGAAACTCATTCCAGGATTTTCAAAACAACCTAAGGCAACTTGTCTCAGGATGAACTTGGAGTAACTCGTCCCAAGTTGGAAATAATTACCTGGAGAAAGTTGTTCTAGGATTTACAAGCAACCTGAGGTAACTTGTCTCAGGATGAAGTTGGCGTAACTCATCCCAAGTATCAGATAATCACCAGGAGAAACTCGTTCCAGGATTTACAGATAACCTAAGGTAACTCGTCTTAGGTTGAACTTGAGGTAACTCGCCCCATGTTTGAGATAATCACCTAGAGAAACTTGTTCCAGGATTTAAAAATGACCAGAGGTAGCTCGTCTCAGGTTGAACTTGGGGTAACTCATCCCAAGTTTGAGATAAACACCTGGAGAAACTCGTTCTAGGATTTAAAAATGACCTGAGGTAACTCGTCCCAAGTTTGAGATATCACCTGGAGAAAGACATTCCAAGATTTAAAAACAACCTGAGGAGACTCGACTCAGGATGAACTTGGGGTAACTCATCCCAAGGTTGACATAATCACTTGGAGAAACTCATTCCAGGATTTAAAAACAACCTAAGAAATTCGTGTCTGGATGAACTTGGAGTAACTCGTCCCAAGTTTGAGATATCACCTGGAGAAAACTCGTTCCAGGATTTAAAAACAACCTATGGAAACTCATCTCAGGATGAACTTAGGGTAACTCTTCCCAAGTTAGAGATAAATCACCAGGGAAAACTCATTCCAGGATTTAAAAACAACCTAAGGAAACTCACCTCAGGATGAACTTGGGGTAACTCGTTCCATGTTTGAGATAATCACCTAGAGAAACTCATTCTAGGATTTACAGATAATCTGAGGTAACTCGTCTTAGGGGGAACTTGAGGCAACTCATCCCAAGTTTGAGATAATCACCTGGAAAAACTCGTTTCAGGATTTAAAAATGACCTGTGGTAGCTCATCTCAATATGAATAACTCGTCCCAAGCTTGAGATAATCAATTGGAGAAAGTCATTCCAGGATTTAAAAATGACCTGAGGTAGCTCGTCTCAGGATGAACTTGGGGTAACTCATCCCAAGTTTGACATAATCACCTGGAAAAACTCGTTCCAAGATTTAAAAATGACCTGAGGTAGCTCATCTCAGGATGAACTAGGGGTAACTCATCTCAGGATGAACTAGGGGTGACTCATCCCAAGTTGTGATAATCACCTGGAGAAACTCATTCCAGGATTTAAAAACAACCTGAGAAAACTCGTCTTAGGAATAACTTAGGGTAACTCATCCTGAGTTTGAGATAATTACCTGGAGGAACTCGTTACAGGATTTAAAAACAACCTGAGCAAACTCGTCTCAGGATGAACTTGGGGTAAGTTGTCTCAAGTTTGAGATAATCACCTGGAGAAACTCATTCTAGGATTTTAAAAGCAACCTGAGGTAACTCGTCTTAGAATGAACTTGGGATAAGTCGTCCCAAGTTTGAAATAATTTCCTGGAGAAACTCGTTCCAGGAATTAAAGGCAACCAGAGGTAACTCATCTCAGGATGAATCTAGGGTAACTTGTTCTAAGTTTGAGATAATCATCAGGAGAAACGCGTTCCAGGACTTATAGATAACCTGAGGTAACTCATCGCAGGGTGAACATGAGATATCTCGTCCCAAGTTTGAGATAATCACCTGGAGAAATGCGTTAGAGGATTTTAAAAACAACCTGAGGTAACTTGTCTCAGCATGAACTTGGGGTAACGCATCCCAAGTTTGAAATAATTACCTGGAGAAAATCGTTCCAGGAATTAAAGGCAGCCTGAGGTAACTCGTCTCAGGATGTACTTGGGGTAACTCATCCCAAGCTTGAGATAATCACTTGGAGAAACTCATTCCAGGATTTACGGATAACCTGAGGTAACTCATCTCAGGGTGAACTTGAGGCAACTCGTCCCAAGTTTGAGATCATCACCTGGAGAAACTCATTCTAGGATTTAAAAATGACCTGAGGTAGCTCGTCTCGGGATGAACTTGGGGCAACTCATCCCAAGTTTTAGATAATTACCTGGAGAAAATAATTCTAGGATTTCAAAATGACTTAAGGTAGCTCGTCTCTGGATGAACATGGGATAACTCGATCCAAGTTTGAGATAATCACCTGGAGAAACTCATTCTAGGATTTAAAAACAACTTGAGGAAACTCGTCTCAGGATAAACTTGGGATAAGTCGTCCCAAGTTTCAGATAATTACCTGGAGAAACTCATTCCAGGATTTAAAAACAACTTGAGGAAACTCGTCTCAGGATGAACTTGGGTAAGTTGTCCCAAGTTTGAAATAGTTACCTGGAGAAAGTCATTCCAGGATTTAAAGGCAACCTGAGGTAACTCGTTTCAGGACGAACTTGGGGTAACTCATCCCAAGTTTGAGATAATCACCTGGAGAAACTCGTTCTAGAATTTTAAACACAACTTGAGGTAACTTGTCTCAGGATGAACTTTGGGTAACTCATCCTAAGTTTGAAATAATTACCTAGACAAACTCATTCCAGGAATTAAACGCCACCTGAGGTAACTCATCTCAGGATGAACTTGTGGTAACTCGTCCCATGTTTGAGATAATCACCTGAAGAAACCCGTTCTAGGATTTACAGATAACCTGAGGTAACTCATCTCAAGTTGAACTTGAGGTAACTCGTCCCACGTTTAAGATGATCACCTAGAGAAACTCGTTCTAGGATTTAAAAATGACCTGAGGTAACTCGTCTCAGGATGAACTTGGGATAACTCGTCCCAAGTTTTAGATAATTACCTGGAGAAAATCGTTCGAGGATTTCAAAATGACTTGAGGTAGCTTGTCTCTGGATGAACTTGGGATAACTCATTCTAAGTTTGAGATAATCACCTGGAGAAACTTGTTCTAGGATTTAAAAACAACCTGAGGAAACTCGTCTCAAAATGAACTTGGGATAAGTCATCCTTAAGTTTCAGATAATTACCTGGAGAAACTTGTTCCAGGATTTAAAAATAACCCAAGGAAACTCATCTCAGGATGAACTTGAGGTAACTTGTCCCAAGTTTGAAATAGTTACCTGGAGAAAGTCATTCTAGGATTTAAAGGCAGCCTGAGGTAACTCGTTTCAGGATGAACTTGGGGTAACCCGTCCCAAGTTTGAGATAATCACCTGGAGAAACTCGTTCTAGAATTTTAAGCACAACCTGAGGTAACTTGTCTCAGGATGAACTTGGGGTAACTCGTCCCATGTTTGAAATATTTACCTGAAGAAACACATTCCAAGAATTAAAAACAACCTATGGTAACTCGTCTCAGGATGAACTTAGGGTAACTCGTCCCATGTTTGAGATAATCACCTAGAGAAACTCGTTTCAGGTTTTACAGATAACCTGAGGTAACTCATATCAGGGTGAACTTGAGGTAACTCACCCCAAGTTTGAGATCATTACCTAGAGAAACTCGTTCCAGGATTTAAAAATGACTTGAGGTAGCTCGTCTCAAGATGAACTTGGCGCAACTCGTCCTAAGTTTTAGATAATCACCATGAGAAAATCGTTCCAGGATTTAAAAATGACCTGAGGTAGCTTGTCTCTGGATGAACTTGGGGTAACTCATCCCAAGTTTGAGATAATCACCTGGAGAAGCTCGTTCCAGGATTTAAAAATGACTTGAGGTAACTTGTCTCAGGATGAACTTGGGACAAGTCATCCTAAGTTTGAGATAATCACCTGTAGAAACTCGTTCTAGGATTTAAAAACAACCTGAGGAAACTCGTCTCAGGATGAACTTAGGATAAGTTGTCCCAAGTTTCAGATAATTACCTGGAGAAACTTATTCTAGGATTAAAAAATAACCTCAGGAAACTCGTCTCAGGATGAACTTGTGCTAACTCATCCCAAGTTTGAGATAATCACCTGGAGAAAGTCGTTCCAAGATTTAAAAACAACCTGAGGAAACTCGTCTCAAGATGAACTTGGGGTAAGTCGTCCCAAGTTTTAGATAATTACCTAGAGAAACTCATTCCAAGATTTAAAAACAACTTGAGGAAACTCGTCTCGGGATGAACTTGAGGTAACTCGTCCCATGTTTGAAATAATTACCTGGAAAAAGTCATTCCAGGATTTAAAGGCAACCTGAGGTAACTTGTTTCATGATGAACTTGGGGTAACTCGTCACAAGTTTCAGATAATCACTTGGAGAAACTTGATCCAAGATTTAAAGGCAACCTGAGGTAACTCGTCTCAGGATGAACTTGGGGTAACTCGTCCCAAGTTTGAAATAATTTCCTGGAGAAACTCGTTCCAGGAATTAAAGGCAACCTGAGGTAACTTGTCTCAGGATGAATCTAGGGTAACTTGTCCTAAGTTTGAGATAATCACCAGGAGAAACTCATTCTAGGATTTATAGATAACTGAGGTAACCCATCACAGGATGAACTTGAGATATCTTGCCCCAAGTTTGAGATAATCACCTGGAGAAACTCATTCCAGGATTTAAAAATGACCTGAGGTAGCTTGTCTCAGGATGAACTATGGGTAACTCATCCCAAGTTTGAGATAATCACCTGGAGAAACGCGTTAGAGATTTTAAAAACAACCTGAGGTAGCTTGTCTCAGCATGAACTTGGGGTAACTCATCCCAAGTTTGAAATAATTACCTAGAGAAACTCATTCCAGGAATTAAAGGCAACCTGAGGTAACTCGTCCCAAGTTTGAGATCATCACCTGGAGAAACTTGTTCTAGGATTTAAAAATGACCTGAGGTAGCTCGTCTCGGGATGAACTTGGGGCAACTCGTCCCAAGTTTTAGATAATTACCTGGAGAAAATCGTTCTAGGATTTCAAAATGACTTGAGGTAGCTCGTCTCTAGATGAACTTGGGATAACTCATTCCAAGTTTGAGATAATCACCTGGAGAAACTCGTTCTAAGATTTAAAAATAACCTGAGGAAACTTGTCTCAATATGAACTTGGGATAAGTCGTCCCAAGTTTCAGATAATTACCTGGAGAAACTTGTTGCAGGATTTAAAAACAACCTGAGGAAACTCGTCTCAGGATGAACTTGGGGTAACTTGTCCCAAGTTTCAGACAATTACCTAGAGAAACTCACTCCAGGATGTAAAAACAACCTGAGGAAACTCGTCTCAGGATGAACTTCGGGAAACTCGTTCCAAGTTTGAAATAGTTACCTGGAGAAAGTCGTTCTAGGATTTAAAGGCAACCTGAGGTAACTCATTTCAAGATGAACTTGGGGTAACTCATCCCATGTTTGAGATAACCAACTAGAGAAACTCGTTCTAGAATTTTAAACACAACCTGAGGCAACTTGTCTCGGTATGAACTTGGGGTAACTCGTCCCAAGTTTGAAATATTTACCTGAAGAAGCACATTCCAAGAATTAAGAACAACCTGAGGTAACTTGTCTCAGGATGAACCTGGGGTAACTCGTCCCATGTTTGAGATAATCACCTGGAGAAACTGGTTCCAGGTTTTACAGATAACCTGAGGTAATTCATCTCAGTGTGAACTTGAGGTAACTCATCCCAAGTTTGAGATCATTTCCTGGAGAAACTCATTCCAGGATTTAAAAGTGACCTAAGGTAGCTCGTCTTTGGATGAACTTAGGGTAACTCGTCCCAAGTTTGAGATAATCACCTGCAGAAACTCATTCTAGAATTTAAAAATGACCTGAGGTAACTCGTCTCAGGATGAACTTGGGGTAAGTCATCCTAAGTTTGAGATAATCACCTGCTGAAAGTCATTCTAGGATTTAAAAACAACCTGAGGAAACTCGTCTCAAGATGAACTTGGGATAACTCGTCCCAAGTTTTAGATAATTACCTGGAGAAAATTATTTGAGGATTTCAAAATGACTTGAGGTAGCTTGTCTCTGGATGAACTTGGGATAACTCATTCCAAGTTTGAGATAATCACCTGGAGAAACTTGTTCTAGGATTTAAAAACAACCTGAGGAAACTCGTCTCAGAATGAACTTTGGATAAGTCATCCTTAAGTTTCAGATAATTACCTGGAGAAACTTGTTCCAGGATTTAAAAACAACCCAAGGAAACTCGTCTCAGGATGAACTTGAGGTAACTTGTCCCAAGTTTGAAATAGTTACCTGGAGAAAGTCATTCTAGGATTTAAAGGCAACCTGAGGTAACTCGTTTCAGGATGAACTTGGGGTAACCCGTCCCAAGTTTGAGATAATCACCTGGAGAAACTCGTTCTAGAATTTTAAGCACAACCTGAGGTAACTTGTCTCAGGATGAACTTGGGGTAACTCGTCCCATGTTTGAAATATTTACCTGAAGAAACACATTCCAAGAATTAAAAACAACCTATGGTAACTCGTCTCAGGATGAACTTGGGGTAACTCGTCCCATGTTTGAGATAATCACCTAGAGAAACTCGTTTCAGGTTTTACAGATAACCTGAGGTAACTCATATCAGGGTGAACTTGAGGTAACTCATCCCAAGTTTGAGATCATTACCTAGAGAAACTCGTTCCAGGATTTAAAAATGACCTGAGGTAGCTCGTCTCAAGATGAACTTGGCACAACTCGTCCCTAGTTTTAGATAATCACCAGGAGAAAATCGTTCCAGGATTTAAAAATGACCTGAGGTAGCTCGTCTTTGGATGAACTTGGGGTAACTCATCCCAAGTTTGAGATAATCACTTGGAGAAGCTCGTTCCAGGATTTAAAAATGACCTGAGGTAACTCGTCTCAGGATGAACTTGGGGCAAGTCATCCTAAGTTTGAGATAATCACCTGTAGAAACTCGTTCTAGGATTTAAAAATAACCTGAGGAAACTCGTCTCAGGATGAACGTAGGATAAGTTGTCCCAAGTTTCAGATAATTACCTGGAGAAACGTATTCTTGGATTAAAAAATAACCTCAGGAAACTCGTCTCAGGATGAACTTGTGTAACTCATCCCAAGTTTGAGATAATCACCTGGAGAAAGTCATTCCAAGATTTAAAAACAACCTGAGGAAACTCGTCTCAAGATGAACTTGGGGTAAGTCATCCTAAGTTTCAGATAATTACCTAGAGAAACTCATTCCAAGATTTAAAAACAACTTGAGGAAACTCGTCTCAGGATGAACTTGGGGTAACTCGTCCCATGTTTGAAATAGTTACCTGGAGAAAGTCATTCCAGGATTTAAAGGCAACCTGAGGTAACTCGTTTCATGATGAACTTGGGGTAACTCGTCACAAGTTTCAGATAATCACTTGGAGAAACTTGATCCAAGATTTAAAGGCAACCTGAGGTAACTCATCTCAGGATGAACTTGGGTAACTCGTCCAAAGTTTGAAATAATTTCCTGGAGAAACTCGTTCCAGGAATTAAAGGCAACCTGAGGTAACTTGTCTCAGGATGAATCTAGGGTAACTCGTCCTAAGTTTGAGATAATCACCAGGAGAAACTCATTCCAGGATTTAAAAATGACCTGAAGTAGCTTGTCTCAGGATGAACTATGGGTAACTCATCCCAAGTTTGAGATAATCACCTGGAGAAACGCGTTAGAGATTTTAAAAGTAACCTGAGGTAGCTTGTCTCAGCATGAACTTGGGGTAACTCATCCCAAGTTTGAAATAATTACCTAGAGAAACTCGTTCCAGGAATTAAAGGCAACCTTAGGTAACTCGTCCCAAGTTTGAGATCATCACCTGGAGAAACTTGTTCTAGGATTTAAAAATGACCTGAGGTAGCTCGTCTCAGGATGAACTTGGGGCAACTCGTCCCAAGTTTTAGATAATTACCTGGAGAAAATCGTTCTAGGATTTCAAAATGACTTGAGGTAGCTCGTCTCTAGATGAACTTGGGATAACTCGTTCCAAGTTTGAGATAATCACCTGGAGAAACTCGTTCTAGGATTTAAAAACAACCTGAGGAAACTTGTCTCAATATGAACTTGGGATAAGTCATCCCAAGTTTCAAATAATTACCTGGAGAAACTCGTTCCAGGATTTAAAAACAACCTGAGGAAACTCGTCTCAGGATGAACTTGGGGTAACTCGTACCAAGTTTCAGACAATTACCTAGAGAAACTCACTCCAGGATGTAAAAACAACCTGAGGAAACTCGTCTCAGGATGAACTTCGGGAAACTCATTCCAAGTTTGAAATAGTTACCTGGAGAAAGTCGTTCTAGGATTTAAAGGCAACCTGAGGTAACTCATTTCAAGATGAACTTGGGGTAACTCATCCCATGTTTGAGATAATCAACTAGAGAAACTCGTTCTAGAATTTTAAACATAACCTGAGGCAACTTGTCTTGGTATGAACTTGGGGTAACTCGTCACAAGTTTGAAATATTTACCTGAAGAAGCACATTCCAAGAATTAAGAACAGCCTGAGGTAACTCGTCTCAGGATGAACCTGGGGTAACTTGTCCCATGTTTGAGATAATCACCTGGAGAAACTGGTTCCTGGTTTTACAGATAACCTGAGGTAATTCATCTCAGTGTGAACTTGAGGTAACTCGTCCCAAGTTTGAGATCATTTCTTGGAGAAACTCATTCCAGGATTTAAAAATGACCTAAGGTAGCTCGTCTTTGGATGAACTTAGGGTAACTCATCCCAAGTTTGAGATAATCACCTGCAGAAACTCATTCTAGAATTTAAAAATGACCTGAGGTAAGTCATCCTAAGTTTGAGATAATCACCTGCTGAAAGTCATTCTAGGATTTAAAAACAACCTGAGGAAACTCGTCTCAGGATGAACTTGGGATAAGTTGTCCTAAGTTTCAGATAATAACCTGGAAAAACTTGTTCCAGGATTAAAAAATAACCTGAGGAAACTCATCTTAGGATGAACTTGGGGTAACTTGTCCCAAGTTTCAGATAATCACCTGGAGAAAGTCGTTCCAGGATTTAAAAATAACCTGAGCAAACTCATCTCAGGATGAACTTGGGGTAAGTCGTCCCAAGTTATAGATAATTACTTGGAGAAACTCGTTCCAGGATTTAAAAACAACCTGAGGAAACTCGTCTCAGGATGAACATGGGGTAACTCGTCCCAAGTTTGAAATAGTTACCTGGGGAAAGTCGTTCCAAGATTTAAAGGCAACCTGAGGTAACTCATTTCATGATGAACTTGGGGTAACTCATTGCAAGTTTGAGATAATCAGCTGGAGAAACTCATTCTAGAATTTTAAAAACAATTTGAGGAAACTCGTCTCAGGATGAACTTAGGGTAACTCGTCCCAAGTTGGAAATAATTACCTGGAGAAACTCGTTCCAAGATTTAAAGGCAACCTAAGGTAACTCATCTCAAGATGAACTTGGGGTAACTCGTCCCAAGTTTGAGATAATCACCTGGATAATCTTGGTCCAAGATTTAAAAATAACCTGAGGTAGCTCGTCTCAATATGAATTTGGGGCAACTCATCCCAAGTTTGAGATAATCACCTGGAGAAACTCGTTCCAGGATATAAAAACAACCGAGAAAACTCATCTCAGTATGAACTTGGGGTAACTAGTCTCGAGTTTGAGATAATTACCTGGAGAAACTCGTTACATAATTTAAAAACAACCTGAGAAAACTCGTCTCAGGATGAAGTTGGGGTAACTCGTCTCAAGTTTGAAATAATTTCCTAGAGAAACTCGTTCCAGCAATTACAGGCAACCTGAGGTAACTCGTCTCCAGATGAACTTACGGTAACTCGTCCCAAGTTTGAGATAATCACCTGGAGAAACTCGTTCTAAGATTTACAGATAACCTAAGGTAACTCATCTCAGGGAGAACTTGAGGTAACTCGTCTCAAGTTTGAGATAATCACCTGGAGAAACTCATTCCAGGATTTAGTAATGACCTGAGGTAGCTTGTCTCAGGATGAACTTGGGCTAACTCGTCCCAAGTTTAAGATAATCGCCTGGAGAAACTTGTTCTAGAATTTTAAAAATATCCTAAGGTAACTTGCCTCAGCATGAACTTGGGGTAACTCGTCCCAAGTTTGAAATAATTACCAGGACAACCTCATTCTAGGAATTAAAGGCAACCTAAGGTAACTCATCTCAGGATGAACTTAGGGTAACTCGTCCCAAGTTTGAGATAATCACCTAGAGAAACTCATTCCAAGATTTACAGATAACCTACGGTAGCTCGTCTCAGGATGAACTTGGAGCAACTCTTCCCAAGTTTTAAATAATCACCTGGAGAAAATCATTCCAGGATTTAAAAATGACCTGAGGTAGCTCGTCTCTGGATGAACTTGGGGTAACTCATCCCATGTTTGAGATAATCACCTGGAGAAACTGATTGCAGGATTTAGAAATGACCTGAGGTAAGTCATCTCTGGATGAACTTGGGGTAACTCATCCCAACTTTGCGATAATCACCTAGAGAAACTCGTTCTAGGGTTTAAAAGCAACCTGAGGAAACTCGTTTCAGGATGAACTTGGGATATGTCATCCCAAGTTTCAGATAATTACCGGGAGAAACTCGTTATAGGATTTAAAAACAACCTGGGCAAACTCATCTCAGGATGAACTTGGGGTAACTCATCCCAAGTTTCAGATAATCATCCAGAGAAACTTGTTGCAGTATTTAAAAACAACCTGAGGAAACTCGTCTTAGGATGAACTTGGGGTAACTCATCCCAAGTTTGAGATAATCACCTGCAGAAAGTCATTCCAAGATTTAAAAACAACCTGAGGAAACTTGTCTCAGGATGCACTTGGGATAACTCATCCCAAGATTGAAATAGTTACCTGGAGAAAGTCGTTCAAGAATTTAAAGGCAAGCTGAGCTAACTCGTTTCAGGATGAACTTAGAGCAACTTGTCCCAAGTTTGAGATAATCACTTAGAGAAACTCGTTCTCAGATTTATAGATAACCTGAGGTAACTCATCTCAGGGAGAACTTGAGGTAACTCGTCCCAAGTTTGAGATAATCACCTGGAGAAACTTATTCCAGGATTTAAAAATGGCCTGTGGTAGCTTGTCTCAGCATGAACTTGGGGTAACTCATCCCAAGTTTGAGATAATCACCTGGAGAA
Organism: Dicorynia guianensis; assembly: GCA_037013595.1. Classification (NCBI taxonomy): domain Eukaryota; kingdom Viridiplantae; phylum Streptophyta; class Magnoliopsida; order Fabales; family Fabaceae; genus Dicorynia; species Dicorynia guianensis. Next base: position 16,883,861 of record JASUAB010000007.1, read on the forward strand.
ACTCGTTAGAGGATTTTAAAAACAATCTGAGGTAACTTGTCCCAGCAAGAACTTGGGGTAACTCGTCCCAAGTTCGAAATAATTACCTAGACAAACTCATTCCAGGAATTAAAGGCAACCTGAGGTAACTCATCTCAGGATGAACTTGGGGTAACTCATCCCAAGTTTGAGATAATCACTTGGAGAAACTCGTCCAGGATTTACAGATAACTTGAGGTAGCTCATCTTAGGATGAGCTTAGAGCAACTCATCCAAAGTTTGAGACAATCACTTGCAGAAACTTGGTCCAGTCTTTGAAAATGACCTGAGGTAGCTCGTCTCAGGATGAACTTGCGGTAACTCATCCAGGTTTGAGATAATCACCTGGAGAAACTTGTTCCAAGATTTAAAAATAACCTGAGGCAACTCGTCTCAGGATAAACTTGGGGTAACTCGTCCCAAGCTTGAGATAATCACCTAGAGAAACACGTTCCAGGATTTACAGATAACCTGAGGTAACTAGTCTCAGGGTGAACTTGAGGTAACTCATTTGAAATTTGAGATTATTACCTGGAGAATCTTGTTCCAAGATTTAAAAATGTCCTGAGGTAGCTTGTCTCAGGATGAACTTGGGGTAACTCATCCCAAGTTTGGGATAATCAATTGGAGAAGCTCATTCCAGGATTTAAAAATAAGCTGAGAAAACTCGTCTCAGGATGAACTTAGGGTAACTTGTCCCGAGTTTGAGATAATTACCTGGAGAAACTCGTTACAGGATTTAAAAACAACTTGAGAAAACTTGTCTCAGGATGAACTTGGGGTAACTCATCCGAAGTTTGAGAGAATCACCAGGAGAAACTCGTTCCAGGATTTTAAAAACAACCTGTGGTAACTCATGTCAGAATGAACTTGGGTTGACTCATCCCAAGTTTGAAATAATTTCCTGGAGAAACTTGTTCCAGGAATTAAAGGCAACCTGAGGAAACTTGTCTCAAAATGAAATTAGGGTAACTCGTCCGAAGTTTGAGATAATCACCTGGAGAAACTCATTCCAGAATTTAAAAATGACCTGAGGTAACTCATTTCCGGAAGAACTTAGGATAACTCGTCCCAAGTTTGAGATAATCACTTAGAGAAACTCATTCCAGGATTTATAGATAACCTGAGGTAACACATCTCAGGACGAACTTGGGGTAACTCGTCCCATGTTTGAGATAATCAACTGGAGAAACTCGTTCTAGGATTTTAAAAACAACCTGAGGTAACTCCTCCCAGCATGAACTTGGGGAAACTCGTCCCAAGTTTGAAATAAATGCTTGGAGAAACTCGTTCCAGGATTTAAAGGAAACCTTAGATAACTCGTCTCAGGATGAACTGGGATAACCTGCCTCTGTCTGAGACAATCACCTGGAGAAACTCATTCTAGGACTTTAAAAACAACCTGACATAACTCGTCTCAGGATGGACTTGGGTTAACTCATCCAAAGTTGGAAATAATTACCTAGAGAAACTCATTCCAGGATTTAAAGGCAACTTGAGGTAACTCGTCTCGAGATGAACTTGGTGTAACTCATCCTAAGTTTGAGATAATTACCTGAAGAAACTTGTTCCAGGATTTACATATAACCTGAGGTAACTCGTCTCTGGGTGAACTTGAGGTAACTCATCCAAAGTTTGAGATAATCACCTGGAGAAAGTCGTTGCAGGATTTAAAAACAGCCTGAGGAAACTCGTCTCAGGATGAACTTGAGGTAACGCGTCCCAAGTTTGAAATAGTTACCTGGAGAAAGTCGTTCTAGTATTTAAAGGCAACCTAAGGTAACTCATATCAGGATGAACTGGGGGTAACTTGTCCCAAGTTTGAGATAATCACCTAGAGGAACTCGTTCTAGAATTTTTGAAACAACCTGAGGTAACTTGTCTCACAATGAAGTTGGGGTAACTCATCCCAAGTTTGAAATAATTCCTGGAGAAACTCGTTCCAGGAATTAAAAACAACCTGAGGTAACTCGTATCAGGATGAACTTGGGGTAACGCGTCCCAAGTTTGAGATAATCACTTGGAGAAACTCATTCTAGAATTTTAAAAAGAACCTAAGGTAACATGTCTCAGGATGAACTTGGGGTAACTCGTCCCATGTTTGACTTAATCACCTAGAGAAACTCGTTCCAGGATTTACAGATAACCTAAGGTAACTCATCTTAGGGGGAACTTGAGGTAGCTCGTTCCAAGTTTGAGATAATCACCTGGAGAAACTCGTTTCAGGATTTAAAAATGACCTGAGGTAACTCGCCTCAGGATGAACTTGAGGTAACTCGTACCAAGTTTCAGATATCTCCTAGATAAACTCCTTCTAGAATTTTAAAAACCACCTGAACTAACTCGTCTCAGGATGGACTTGGGGTAACTCGTCCCAAGTTTCAGATAATCACCAAGAGAAACTCATTCCAGGATTTTAAAAACAACCTGAGGCAACTCATCTCAAGATGAACTTGGGGTAACTCGTCCCAAGTTTGAAATACTTACCAGGAGAAAGTCGTTCCAGGATTTAAAAGCAACCTGAGGTAACTTGTCTTAGGATGAACTTGGGGTAACTCGACCCACGTTTGACTTAATCACCTAGAGAAACTCGTTCCAGGATTTACAGATAACCTAAGGTAACTTGTCTTAGGGGAAATTTGAGGCAACTCATCCCAAGTTTGAGATAATCACCTGGAGAAACTCCTTTTAGGATTTAAAAATGACCTGAGGTAGCTCGTCTCAGGATGAACTTGGGATAACTCATCACAAGTTTGAGATAATCAACTGGAGAAACTCGTTCTAGGATTTAAAAATGACCTGAGGTAGCTCATCTCAAGATGAACTTGGGGTAACTCGTCCCAAGTTTGACATAATCACCTGGAGAAACTCTTTCCAGGATTTAAAAATGTCCTGAGGTAACATGTCTCAGGTTGAACATGTGTTAACTTGTTGCAAGTTTGAGATAATCAGCTGAAGAAACTCATTTCAAGATTTAAAAATGACCTGAGCTAAGTCGTCTCATGGTGAACATGAGGCAACTCATTCCAAGTTTGACATAATCACCTGGAGAAACACGTTCTAGGATTTAAAAATGACCTAAGGTAACTCGTCTCAAGATGAACTTGAGGTAACTCATCCCAAGTTTGAGATACGACCTGGAGAAACTCGTTCTAGAATTTTAAAAGCAACTTGAGGTAACTTGTCTCAGGATGAACTTGAGGCAACTTGTCCCAAGTTTGAAATAATTACCTAGCAAACTCATTCCAGGATTTAAAGCCAACTTGAGGTAACCATCTCAGGATGAACATGAGGTAACTCATCACAAGTTTGAAATAATCACCTGGAGAAACTCGTTCTAGAATTTTCCAAAGAATCTAAGGTAACATGTCTCAGGATGAACTTGGGGTAACTGGTCCCATATTTGAAATAATTACCTGGAGAAACTCATTCTAGGATTTAAAAACAACCTGAGGTAACTCGTCTCAGGACGAACTTGGGGTAACTCATCCCAAGTTTGAGATAATCACCTGGAGAAAGTCGTTGTAGGATTTAAAAATAACCTGAGGAAACTCGTCTTAGGATGAACTTGGGGTAACTCGTCCCAAGTTTGAAATAGTTACCTGGAGAAAGTCATTCCAGGATTTAAAGGCAACCTAAGGTAACTCGTTTCAAGATGAACTTGGGGTAACTCGTCCCAACTTTGAGATAATCACCTGGAGCAACTCATTCTAGAATTTTAAAAACAACTTGAGGTAACTTGTCTCACGATGAACTTGGGGTAACTCATCCCATGTTTGAAACAATTACTTGGAGAAACTCGTTCCAGGAATTAAAAACAACTTGAGGTAACTTGTCTCAGGATGAACTTGGGGTAACTCGTCCCAAGTTTGAGATAATCACCTGGAGAAACTCATTCTAGAATTTTAAAAAGAACCTAAGGCAACATGTCTCAGGATGAACTTGGGGTAACTCGTCCCATATTTGCAATAATTACCTGAAGAAACTCATTCCAGGATTTCAAAACAACCTGAGCTAACTCGTCTCAGGACGAACTTGGGGTAACTCGTCCCAAGTTTGAGATAATCACATGGAGAAACTCGTTCCAAGATTTTAAAAACAACCTGAGGTAACTCCTCCCAGCATGAACTCTGAGTAACTCGCCCCCAGTTTGAATTTATTACTTGGAGAAACTTGTTCCATGATTTAAAGGTAACTTGAGGTAACTCATCTCAAGATGAACTTGGGGTAACCCGTCCCATGTTTGAGACAATCACCTAAAGAAACTCGTTCTAGGATTTTAAAAACAACCTTAGGTAACTCGTCTCAGGATGAACTTGGGGTAACTCATCCCAAGTTGGAAATAATTACCTGGACAAACTCGTTCTAGGATTTAAAGGCAACTTGACGTAACTCGTCTCAAGATGAACTTGAGATAACTCATCCCAAGTTTGAGATAATCATCTAGAGAAACACGTTCCAAGATTTACAGATAACCTAAGGTATCTCATCTCAGGGCGAACTTGAGGTAACTCTTCCGAAGTTTAAGATAATCACCTGGAGAATCTCATTCCAGGATTTAAAAATGACCTGAGGTAACTCGTCTCAGGATGAACTTTTGGTAACTCATCCCAAGTTTGAGATAATCACCTGGGAAAACTCATTCTAGGATTTTAAAAACAACCTGAGGTAACTCGTCTTAGAATGAACTTGGGGTAACTCGCCCCAAGTTTGAAATAATTTCCTGGAGAAACTCGTTCCAAGAAATAAAGGCAACCAGAGGTAACTCATCTCAGGATGAACTTAGGGTAACTCGTCCAAAGTTTGAGATAATCACCTGGAGAAACTCGTTCCAGGATTTACAGATAACCTGAGGTAACTCGTCTCAGGGTGAACTTGTGGTAACTCGTCCCAAGTTTGAGATAATCACCTGGACAAACTCATTCCAGGATTTAAAAAAGACCTGAGGTAGCTTGTCTAAGGATGAACTTGGGGTAACTCGTCCCGAGTTTGAGATAATCACCTAGAGAAACTCGTTCTAGGATTTTAAAAACAACCTGAGGTAACTCGTCTCAATGTGAACTTTAGGTAACACGTCCCAAGTTTGAGATAATCAACTAGAGAAACTCGTTCTAGGATTTAAAAATGACTTGACGTAGATCGTCTTAGGATGAACTTGGGGTAACTCGTCCCAAGTTTGAGATAATCACCTACAGAAACTCGTTCCAGGATTTAAAAATGTTCTAAGCTAACACGTCTCAGGATAAACATGCGGTAACTCATCCCAAGTTTGAGATAATCATTTGGATAAACTCGTTTCAGGATTTAAAAATGACCTGAGGTAACTCGTCATAGGTTGAACTTGAGGTAACTTGTTCCAAGTTTGAGATATGACCTGGAAAAACTCCTTCTAGAATTTTCAAAAACATCCTGAGATAACTCGTCTCAGGATAAACTTGGGGTAACTCGTCTCAAGTTTTAGATAATCACCAAGAGAAACTCATTCCAGGATTTTGAAAACAATATGAGGTAACTCATCTCAGGATGAAATTGGGGTAACTCGTCCCAAGTTTGAAATACTTACCAGGAGAAAGTCGTTCTAGGATTTAAAAGCAACCTGAGGTAACTCGTCTCAGGATGAACTTAGGGTAGTTCATCCCATGTTTGAGACAATCACCTAGAAAAACTCATTCCAGGATTTACAGAAAAACTGAGGTAACTCATCTTAGGGGAAACTTGAGGTAACTCGTCCTAAGCTTGAGATAATCACCAGGAGAAACCCGTTTCAGGATTTAAAAATGACCTGAGGTAGCTCGTCTTAGGATGAAGCTGGGGTAACTCGTCCCAAGTTTGAGATAATTAACTGGAGAAACTTGTTCTAGGATTTAAAAATAACCTGAGGTAACTCGTTCTAGCATTTTAAAAACAACCTGAGGTAACTCATCTCAAGGTGAACTTGAGGTAACTCGCCCCAAGTTTAAGATAATCACCTAGAGAAACTTGTTCTAGGATTAAAGAACGACCTGAGGTAGCTCGTCCCAGGATGAGCTCGGGGTAACTCATCCCCAGGTTGAGATAATCACTTGGAGAAACTCGTTCCAGAAATTAAAAATGTCCTGAGGTAACGCGTCTCAGGATGAACATGTGGTAACTCATCCCAAGTTTGAGATAATCACCTGGAAAAACTCGTTCTACAATTTTAAAAACAACCTGAGAGAACTCGTCTCAGGATGAACTTGGGGTAACACGTCCCAAGTTTGAAATAATTACCTAGAGAAACTCATTCCAATATTTAAAGGCGACTTGAGGTAACTGTCTCAGGATGCACATGTGGTAACTCGTCCTAAGATTGAAATAATCACCTAGAGAAACTCGTTCTAGAATTTTAAAAAGAACCTAAGGTAACATGTCTCAGGATGAACTTGGGGTAACTCGTCCCATATTTGAAATAATTACCTGGAGAAACTCATTCCAAGATTTAAAAACAACCTGAGCTAACTCGTCTCAGGACGAACTTGGGGTAACTCATCCCAAGTTTGAGATAATCACATGGAGAAACTCATTCCAGGATTTTAAAAACAACCTGAGGCAACTCCCAGCAAGAACTCTGAGTAACTCACCCCCAGTTTGAATTTATTACTTGGAGAAACTCGTTCCAGGATTTAAAGGCAACCTGAGGTAACTCATCTCAGGATGAACTTGGGGTAACCCGTCCCATGTTTGAGACAATCACTTGGAGAAACTCATTCTAGAATTTTAAAAACAACCTGAGGTAACTCATCTCAGGATGAACTTGGGGTAACTCGTCCCAAGTTGGAAATAATTACCTGGACAAACTCGTTCCAGGATTTAAAGGCAACCTAACGTAACTCGTCTCAGGATGAACTTGGGGTAACTCGTCCCAAGTTTGAGATAATCACCTGGAGAAACACATTCCAAGATTTACAGATAACCTGAGGTAGCTCATCTCAGGGCGAACTTGAGGTAACTCATCCAAAGTTTAAGATAATCACCTGGAGAATCTCATTCCAGGATTTAAAAATGACCTGAGGTAGCTCGTCTCAGGATGAACTTATGGTAACTCATCCCAAGTTTAAGATAATCACCTGGAGAAACTCGTTCTAGGATTTAAAAACAACCTTAGAAAACTCGTGTCAGGATGAACTTGGGGTAACTCATCCCGAGTTTGAGATAATTACTGGGAGAAACTCGATACAGGAATTAAAAACAACCTGAGAAAACTCATCTCAGGATGAACTTGGGGTAACTCGTCCCAAGATTGAGATAATCACCTGGGGAAACTCGTTCTAGGATTTTAAAAACAACCTGACGTAACTCGTCTCAGAATGAACTTGGGGTAACTCATCCCATGTTTGAAATAATTTCCTGGAGAAACTCATTCCAGGAATTAAAGGCAACCAGAGGTAACTCGTCTTAGGATGAACTTAGGATAACTCGTCCCAAGTTTGAGATAATCATCTGGAGAAACTCATTCCAGGATTTAAAAAAGACTTGAGGTAGCTTGTCTAAGGATGAACTTGGAGTAACTCGTCCCGAGTTTGAGATAATCACCTGGAGAAACTCATTCCAGGATTTTAAAAACGACCTGAGGTAACTCGTCTCAAGGTGAACTTCAGGTAACTCGTCCCAAGTTTGAGATAATCACCTAGAGAAACTCGTTCTAGGATTTAAAAATGACTTGACGTAGCTCGCCTCAGGATGAACTTGGGGTAACTCATCCCAAGTTTGAGATAATCACCTGCAGAAACTCATTGCAGGATTTAAAAATGTCCTGAGGTAACGCGTCTCAGGATGAACATCTTGTAACTCGTCCCAAGTTTGAGATAATCATCTAGAGAAACTCGTTTGAGGATTTAAAATTGACCTGAGTTAACTCGTCACAGGATGAACTTGAGGTAACTCATCCCAAGTTTGAGATATCACCTGGAAAAACTCCTTCTAGAATTTTAAAAACAACCTGAGGTAACTCGTCTTAGTATGAACTTGGGGTAACTTGTCTCAAGTTTCGGATAATCATCGAGAGAAACTCATTCCAGGATTTTAAAAACAACCTGAGGTAACTCATCTCAGGATGAAATTGGGGTAACTCGTCCCAAGTTTGAAATACTTACCAGGAGAAAGTCGTTCCAGGATTTAAAAGCAACCTGAGGTAACTCGTCTCAGGATGAACTTAGGTAGCTCGTCCCATGCTTGAGACAATCACCAAGAGAAACTCGTTCTAGGATTTACAGATAACCTGAGGTAACTCATCTTAGGGGGATCTTGAGGTAACTCGTCCCAAGTATGAGATAATCACCTGAAGAAACCCGTTTCAGGATTTAAAAATGACCTGAGGTAGCTCGTCCCAGGATGAACCTGGGGTAACTCGTCCCAAGTTTGAGATAATCAACTGGAGAAACTCGTTCTAGGATTTAAAAATGACCTGAGGTAGCTTGTCTCAAGATGAACTTGGGGTAACTCATCCCAAGTTTGACATAATCACCTAGAGAAACTCGTTCCAGGATTTAAAAATGAACGGAGGTAACTCATTCTAGAATTTTAAAAACAACCTGAGGTAACTCGTCTCAGGATGAACTTGGGGTAACTCATCCCAAGTTTGAAATAATTACCTAGAGAAACTCATTCCAGGATTATAGCCAACTTGAGGTAACCATCTCAGGATAAACATGGGGTAACTCGTCCCAAGTTTGAAATAATCCCCTGGAGAAACTCATTCTAGAATTTTAAAAAGAACCTAAGGTAACATGTCTCAGGATGAACTTGGGGTAACTCATCCCATATTTGAAATAATTACCTGGAGAAACTCATTCTAGGATTTAAAAACAACCTGAGGTAACTCGTCTCAGGACGAACTTGGGGTAACTCATCCCAAGTTTAAGAAAATCACCTGGAGAAACTCGTTCCAGGATTTTAAAAATAACCTGAGGTAACTCCTTCCCGCATGAACTTGGGGTAACTCATCCCCAGTTTGAAATAATTAATTAGAGAAACTCGTTCCAAGATTTAAAGGAAACCTGAGGTAACTCGTCTCAGGATGAACTTGGGGTAACCCGTCCCATGTTTGAGACAATCACCTAGAGAAACTCGTTCTAGGACTTTAAAAACAACCTGAGGTAACTTGTCTCAAGATGAACTTGGGGTAACTCGTCCCAAGTTGGAAATAATTACCTGGACAAACTCATTCCAGGATTTAAAGGCAACCTGAGGTAACTCGTCTCAGGATGCACTTAGGGTAACTTGTCCCAAGTTTGAGATAATCACCTGGAGAAACACGTTCCATGATTTACAGATAACTTAAGGTAACTCATCTCAGGTTGAACTTGAGGTAACTCATCCAAAGTTTGAGATAATCACCTGGAGAATCTCGTTCCAGGATTTAAAAACAACCTGAGGTAACCTGTCTCAGGATAAACTTGGGTTCACTCATCCCAAGTTTGAAATAATTACCTGGGGAAACTCATTCCAGGAATTAATGGCAACCTGAGGTAACTCGTCTCAGGATGAACTTAGGGTAACTTGTCCCAAGTTTGAGATAATCACCTGGAGAAACTCATTCTAGAATTTTAAAAACAACCTGAGATAACTTGTCTCAAGATGAACTTGGGGTAACTCAAACCATGTTTGAAACAATTACATGGAGAAACTCGTTCCAGGATTTAAAAACAACCTGAGGTAACTCCTCTCAGGATGAACTAGGGGTAACTCGTCCCACGTTTGAGATATCACCTGGAGAGACTCGTTCCAGAATTTCAAAACAACCTAAGGAAACTCATCTCAGGATGAACTTTTGTTAACTCGTCCCAAGTTTGGGAGAATCACCTAGAGAAAGTCATTCTAGGATTTAAAAACAACCTGAGGTAACTCGTCTCAGGATGAACTTGGTGTAACTCATCCTAAGTTTGAGATAATCACCTGGAGAAACACATTCTAGCATTTACAGATAACCTGAGGTAACTCGTCTCAGGGTTAACTTGAGGTAACTTATCCGAAGTTTGAGATAATCACCTGGAGAATCTCGTTCAAGGATTTAAAAACGACCTCAGGGTGAACTTGGGGTAACTCATCCCAAGTTTGAAATATTCACCTGGAGAAACACGTTTTAGAACTTTGAAAAGAACTTAAGGTAACATGTCTCGGGATGAACTTGGGGTTACTCGTCCCATGTTAGAAATAATTACCTGGAGAAACTCATTCCAGGATTTAAAAACAACCTGAGGTAACTCGTCTTAGGATAAACTTGGGGTAACTCGTCATAAGTATGAGACAATCACCTAGAGAAATTCATTCCAGGATTTTTAAAACAACCTGAGGTAACTCCTCCCAGCATAAACTTGGGGTAACTCATCCCAAGTTTAAATAATCAATTGGAGAAAGTCATTGTAGGATTTAAAAGCAACCTGAGGTAACACGTCTTAGGATGAACTTGGGTAACTCATCCCATGTTTAAGATAATTACCTAGAGAAACTCGTTCCAAGATTTATAGATAACCTGAGGTAATTTGTCTTAGGGGGAACTTGAGGTAACTCATCCCAAGTTTGAGATAATCACCTGGAGAAACCCGTTTTAGGATTTAAAAACGACCTGAGGCAGCTCGTCTCAGGATGAACTTGGGGTAACTCATCCCATGTTTGAGATAATCAACTGGAGCAACTCGTTCCAGGATTTAAAAATGACCTAAGGTAGCTCGTCTTAGGATGAAGTTGGGGTAACTCGTCCCAAGTTTGACATAGTCACCTAGAGAAACTCATTCCAGGATTTAAAAATGACCTGAGGTAACTCATCTCAGGATGAACTTGAGGTAACTCGTCCTAAGTTTGAGATATCACCTGGAGAAACTCGTTCTAGAATTTTAAAAATAACCTGAGGGAACTTGTCTCAAGATGAACTTGGGGTAACTCATCCCAAGTTTGAAATAATTACCTAGAGAAACTTATTCCAGGATTTAAAGCCAACCTGAGGCAACCGTCTCAGGATGAACATGGGGTAACTCGTCCAAAGTTTGAAACAATCAACTGGAGAAACTTGTTCTAGAATTTTAAAAAGAACCTAAGGCAACATGTCTCAGGATGAACTTGGGGTAACTCGTCCCATATTTGAAACAATTACCTGGAGAAACTCATTTGAGGTTTTAAAAACAACCTGAGGTAACTCATCTCAGGATGAGCTTGAGGTAACTCATCCCAAGTTTGAGATAATCACCTGGAGAAACTCATTCCAGCATTTTAAAAATAACCTGAGGTAACTCCTCCCAGCATGAACTTGGGACAACTCGTCTCAATTTTGAAATAATTACTTGGAGAAACTCGTTTGCAGGATTTAAAGGCAACCTGAGGTAACTCGTCTCAAGATGAACTTGGGGTAACTCGTCCCATGTTTGAGACAATCAACTGGAGAAACTCGTTCTAAGATTTTAAAAACAACCTGAGGTAACTCATCTCAGGATGAACTTAGGGAAACTCGTCCCATATTGGAAATAATTACTTGGAGAAAGTCGTTCCAAGATTTAAAGGCAACCTGAGGTAACTCGTCTCAACATGAAGTTGGCATAACTCATCACAAGTTTGAGATAATCACCTGGAGAAACTCGTTCCAGAATTTATAGATAACCTGTGGTAACTCATCTCGGGGTGAACTTGAGGTAACTCGTCCCATGTTTGAGATAATCACCTCGTTCCAGGATTTGAAAATGACCTGAGGTAGCTCGTCTCAGGTTGAACTTAGGGTAACTCGCCCCAAGTTTGAGATAATCACCTGGAGAAATTTGTTCTAGGATTTAAAAATGACCTGAGGTAACTCGTCTCAGAATGACCTTCAGGTAACTCGTCCCATGTTTGAGATATCACCTGGAGAAACTCGTTCCACGATTTAAAAACAACCTGAGGAAACTCGACTCAGGATGAACTTAGGGTAACTCATCCCAAGTTTGACATAATTACCTGGAGAAACTCGTTCCAGGATTTAAAAACAACCTGAGAAAATTCGTCTCAGGATGAACTTGGGGTAACTCATCCCAAGTTTGAGATATCACCTAGAGAAACTGGTTCCAGGATTTGAAACCAGCCTGAGGAAACTCGTCTTAGGATGAACTTGGCATAACTCGTCCCAAGTTTAAGATAATTACCTGGAGAAACTCGTTCAAGATTTAAAAAGAACCTGAGGAAACTCGTCTCAGGATGAAGTTGGGGTGACTCATCCTAAGTTTGAGATAATCACCTGGAGAAACTCGTTCCTGGATTTTAAAAACAACCTAAGGTAACTCGTCTCAAGTTGAACTTGGGGTAACTCGTCCCATGTTTGAGATAATCACTTGGAGAAACACATTCCAGGGCTTGCAGATAACCTGAGGTAACTCGTCTTAGGGTGAACTCGAGGGAACTCATCTGAAGTTTGAGATAATCACCTGTAGAATCTCGTTCATGGATTTAAAAATGAGCTGAGGTAGCTCGCCTCAAGATGAACTTGGGCTAACTCATTCCAAGTTAGAAATAATCACCTGGAGAAACTTGTTCCAGGATTTTAAAAACAACCTGAGGTAACTCGTCTTAACATGAACTTGGGGTAAGTCATCCCATGTTTGAGATAATCACCTTAAGAAACACGTTACAGGATTTATAGATAACCTGAGGTAACTTGTCTCAGGTTGAACCTGGGGTAACTCATCCCAAGTTTGAAATAATCACCTGGAGAAACTCATTCTAGAATTTTAAAAAGAACCTAAGATAACATGTCTCAGGATGAACTTGGGGTAACTCATCCCATGTTTCAAATAATTACCTGGAGAAACTCATTCCAGAATTTTAAAACAACCTGAGGTAACTTGTCTCAGGATGAAATTGGGGTAACTCATCCCAAGTTTGAGATATCACCTAGTGAAACTCGTTCCAGGATTCAAAAACAACCTGAGGAAACTCGTCTTAGGATGAACTTGGGGTAACTCGCCCCAAGTTTAAGATAATTACCTGGAGAAACTCGTCCAGGATTTAAAAACAACCTAAGGAAACTCATCTCGGGATGAACTAGGGGTAACTCGTCCCAAGTTTGAGATAATCAACTGGAGAAACTCATTCCAAGATTTTAAAAACAACCTGAGGTAACTCGTCTTAGGATGAACTTGGGGTAACTCGTCCCATGTTTGAGATAATCACCTGGAGAAACACGTTCCAGGATTTACAGATAACCTGAGGTAACTCATCTCAGGGTGAACTTGAGGTAACTGATTTGAAGTTTGAGATAATCAACTGGAGAATCTCGTTCCAGGATTTAAAAATGACCTGAGGTAACTTCCCTCAAGATGAACTTGGGGTAACTCATCCCATGTTTGAAATAATCTCCTGGAGAAACTCGTTCTAGAATTTTAAAAAGAAGCTAAGGTAACATGTCTCAGGATGAACTTGGGGTCACTCATCCCATGTTTTGAAATAATTACCTCGAGAAACTCATTCCAAATTTTATGATAACCTAAGGTAACTCGTCTTAGGGGGAACTTGAGGTAACTTGCCCCAAGTTTGAGATAATCACCTGGAGAAACCCGTTTCAGGATTTAAAAATGACCTGAGGCAGCTCGTCTCCGATGAACTTGGGGTAACTCATCCTAAGTTTGAGATAATCAACTGGAGAAACTCGTTCTAGGATTTAAAAATGACTTGAGGTAGCTCATCTCAGGATGAACTTGGGGTAACTCGTCCCAAGTTTGACATAATCACCTGGAGAAACTCGTTCCAGGGTTTAAAAATGACCTGAGGTAACTCGCCTCAGGATGAACTGCAGGTAACTCGTCCCAAGTTTAAGATATCTCCTGGAGAAACTCGTTCTAGAATTTTTAAAACAACCTGAGGTAACTTGTCTCAGTATGAACTTGGGGCAACTCGTCCAAAGTTTGAAATAATTACCTAGAGAAACTCATTCCAGGATTTAAAGCGAACTTGAGTTAACCGTCTCAGCATGAACATGGGGTAACTCATCCAAAGTTTGAAATAATCACCTGGAGAAAGTCATTCTAGAATTTTAAAAAGAACCTAAGGTAACATGTCTCAGGATGAACTTGGGGTAACTCGTCCCATATTTGAAATAGTTACCTAGAGAAACTCGTTCCAGGATTTAAAGGCAACCTGAGGTAACTCGTCTCAGGATGAACTTGGGGTAACTCGTCCCATATTTGAGACAATCACCTGGAGGAACTCGTTCTAGGATTTTAAAAACAACCTGAGGTAACTCATCTCAGGATGAACTTAGGGTAACTCGTCCCAAGTTGGAAATAATTACATGGAGAAAGTCCTTCTAGGATTTAAAGGCAACCTCAGGTAACTTGTCTCACCATGAACTTGGCGTAACTCATCTCAAGTTTGAGATAATCACCTGGAGAAACTCATTCCAGGATTTACAGATAACCTGAGGTAACTCGTCTCAGGGTGAACTTGAGGTAACTCTCCCATGTTTGACATAATCAGCTCGTTCTAGGATATAAAAATGACCTGAGGTAGCTCGTCTCAGGTTGAACTTGGGGTAACTCGCCCCAAGTTTGAGATAATCACCTAGAGAAACTCATTCTACGATTTAAAAATGACCTGAGGTAACTCGTCTTAGAGTGACCTTCAGGTAACTCATCCAAAGTTTGAGATATCACCTGGAGAAACTCGTTCCACGATTTAAAAACAACCTAAGGAAACTTAACTCAGGATGAACTTGGGGCAGCTCATCCCAAGTTTGACATAATCACCTGGAGAAACTCAATCCATGATCTAAAAACAACCTGAGGAAATTCATCTCAGGATGAACTTAGGGTAACTCATCCCAAGTTTGAGATATCAAATAGAGAAACTGGTTCCAGGATTTAAAAACAACATGAGGAAACTCGTTTTAGAATGAACTTGGGGTAACTCATCCCAAGTTTAAGATAATTACCTGGAGAAACTTCTCTAGGATTTAAAAATAACTTGAGGAAACTCGTCTCAGGATGAACTTGGGGTAACTCGACTCAAGTTTGAGATAATCACCTGGAGAAACTCATTCCAGGATTTTAAAAAGAACCTGAGGTAACTCCTCCCAACATGAACTTGGGGTAACTCGTCCCAAGTTTGAAATAATTACTTGGAGAAACTCATTCTAGGAATGAAAAGCAACCTGAGGTAACTCATCTCAGGATGAACTTGGGCTAACTCGTCCCATGTTTGAGACAATCACTTGGAGAAACTCGTTGCAGGATTTTAAAAACAACCTAAGGTAACTCGTCTCAGCATGAACTTGGGGTAACTCAACCCATGTTTGAGATAATCACCTCGAGAAACACGTTCCAGGATTTACAGATAACCTGAGGGAACTCGTCTCAGGTTGAACTTGAGGAAACTAATCCAAAGTTTAAGATAATCACCTGGAGAATCTCGTTCTAGGATTTAAAAATGACCTGAGGTAGCTCATCTCAGGATGAACTTGGGTAACTCATCCCAAGTTTGAAATAATCAACTGGAGAAACTCGTTCTAGAATTTTGAAAAGAACCTAAGGTAACATGTCTCAGGATGAACTTGAGGTAACTTGTCCCATGTTTGAAATAATTACCATGAGAAACTGATTCCAAGATTTAAAAACAACCAGAGGTAACTCGTCTCAGGATGAACTTAGGGTAACTCGTCTCAAGTTGAACTTGAGGTAACTTGTACCATGTTTGAGATAATCACCTGCAGAAACTTGTTCCAGGATTTAAAAACAACCTGAGGTAGTTCGTCTCAGGTTGAACTTGGGGAAACTCGTCCCAAGTTTGAGATAATCACCAGGAGAAACTCGTTCTAGGATTTAAAAATGATCTGGGGTAACTCGTCTCAGAATGACCTTTAGGTAACTCTTCCCAAGTTTGAGATATCACCTAGAGAAACTCATTCCAAGATTTAAAAACAACCTGAGGAAACTCAACTCAGGATCAACTTGGGGTAACTCGTCCCAAGTTTGACATTATCTCCAGCAGAAACTCGTTCCAGGATTTAAAAACAACCTGTGGAAACTCGTCTCAGGATGAACTTGGGGTAACTCGTCCCAAGTTTGAGATAATCAGTTGGAGAAACTCATTCCTGGATTTAAAAACAACCTGAGGAAACTCGTCTCAGGATGAACTTGGGATAACTGTCCCAGGTTTGAGATAATCAACTGGAGCAACTCGTTCTAGGATTTTAAAAACAACCTGAGCTAACTCGTCTCAGGATGAACTTGGAGTAACTCATCCCAACTTTGAGATAATCACCTGGAGAAACACATTCCAAGATTTACAGATAACTTGAGATAACTCGTCTCAGGGTGAACTTGAGTTAACTCATCCTAAGTTTGAGATAATCACCTGGAGAATCTCGTTCCAGGATTTAAAAACGACCTGAGGTAGCTCATCTTAGGATGAACTTAGGGTAACTCGTCGCAAGTTTGAGATAATTACCTGGAGAAACTCGTTCCAGGATTTAAAAATGACTTGATGTAGCTTGTCTTAGGATGAAGTTGGAGTAACTCATCCCAAGTTTGAGATAATCACTTGCAGAATCTCATTCCAGGATTTAAAAACAACCTGAGGAAACTCATCTCAGGATGAACTTGGGGTAACTCGTCCCGAGCTTGAGATAATTACTTGGAGAAACTTGTTCTAGGATTTAAAAACAACCTTAGGAAACTCGTCTCAAGATGAACTTGGGATAACTCGTCCCAAGTTTGCGATAATCACCTCGAGAAACTCGTTCTAGGATTTTAAAAACAACCTGAGGTAACTCATCTCAGAATGAACTTGGGGTAACTCGTCCCAAGTTTAAAACAATTACCTAGAGAAACTCATTCCAGGAATTAAAGCCAACCTAAGGTAACTTGTCTCAGGATGAACTTGGGGTAACTCGTCCGAAGTTTGAGATAATCACTTAGAGAAACTCGTTCCAGGATCTACAGATAACCTGAGGTAACTCATCTCAGAATGAACTTGCGATAACTAGACCCAAGTTTAAAATAATTACCTGGAGAAACTCATTCCAGGATTTAAAAGCAACCTGAGGTAACTCGTCTCAAACGAACTTGGGGTAACTCATCCCAAGTTTGAGATAATCACCTAGAGAAACTCGTTCTAGGATTTTAAAGGTAACCTGAGGTAACTCCTCCTAGGATGAACTTGGGGTAACTCATCCCACGTTTGAAATAATTACATGGAGAAACTCATTCCAGGATTTAAAGGCAACCTGAGGTAACTCATCTCAGGATGAACTTGGGGTAACTCGTCCCAAGTTTGAAATGATTACTTGGAGAAACTTGTTCCAGGATTTAAAAACAACTTGAGATAACTCATCTCAGGATGAACTTGGGGTAACTCATCCTAAGTTTGAGATATCACCTGGAGAAACTCATCCTAGTATTTAAAAACAACTTGAGGTAACTCGTCTCAGGATGAACTTGGGGTAACTTGCCCTAAGTTTGAGATAATCTCCAGCAAAAACTTGTTGCAGGATTGAAAGGCAACCTGAGGTAACCCGTCTCAGGATGAGCTTGGGGTAAGCCATCCCAAGTTTGAGATAATCACCTGGTGAAACACGTTCTAGGATTTTGAAAACGTCCTGAGGTAACTCCTCCCCGGATGAACTTCGGGTAACTCGTCCCAAGTTTGAAATAATTACCTAGAGAAACTTGTTCCAGGATTTAAAGGCAACCGGAGGTAACTCATCTCAGGATGCACTTGGGGTATCTCGTCCCATGTTTGAGATAATCAACTGGAGAAACTTGTTCCAGGATTTTAAAACCAACCTGAGGTAACTCATCTTAGGATGAAGTTGGGGTAACTCGTCCCAAGTTTGAAATAATTACCTGGAGAAACTTGTTCCAGGATTTAAAAACAATCTGAGGTAACTCGTCTCAGGATGAACGTGGGGTAACTCGTCCCAAGTTTGAGATAATCACCTAGAGAAACTCATTCTAGGATTTCAAAAACAACCTGAGGTAACTCCTCCCCGGATGAACTTGGGGTAACTCGTCCCAAGTTTGAGATATCACTTGGAGAATCTTGTTCCAAGATTTAAAAACAACCTTGGAAACTCATCTTAGGAGGAACTTGAGGTAACTTGTCCCAAGTTTGAGTTAATCACCCAGAGAAACTCGTTCCAGGATTTAAAAACAACCTAAGGAAACTCGTCTCAGGAAGAACTTGGGTAACTCGTCCCAAGTTTAAAGGCAACCTAAGGTAAGTCATCTCAGGATGAACTTAGGGCAACTCATCCCAAGTTTGCGATATCACTTGGAGAAACTCGTTCCAAGATGTAAAAACAAGCTTAGGAAACTCGTCTCAGGAATAACTTGGGGTAACTCATCCCAAGTTTGAGTTAATCACCTGGAGAAACTCGTTCCAGGATTTAAAAACAACCTGAGGAAACTCATCTTAGGATGAACTTGGGGTAACTCGTCCCAAGGTTGAGATAATCACCTGGAGAAACTCGTTCTAGAATTTAAAAATGACCTGAGGTAACTCATCTCAGGATGAACTTGAGGTAACTTGTCCCAAGTTTGAGATATCACCTGGAGAAACTCGTTCTAGGATTTAAAAATGACCTGAGGTAGCTCGTCACAGGATGAACTTGGGGTAACTCATCCCATGTTTGAGATAATCACCTGGAGAAAGTCATTGCAGGATTTAAAGGCAACCTGAGGCAAGTTGTCTCTGGATGAACTTGGAGTAATTCATCCCAAGTTTGAGATATCACCTAGAGATACTCATTGTAGGGTATAAAATCAACCTGAGAAAACTCGTCACAGGATAAACTTGGGGTAACTCGTCCCAAGTTTGAAATAATCTCTGGGAGAAACTCGTTCCAGGATTTAAAAACAACCTGAGTTAACTCATCTCAAGATGAACTTGGGGTAACTCATCCCAAGTTTGAGATAATCACCTGGAGAAACTCGTTCCACGATTTAAAAAAGACCTGAGTAACTCGTCTTAGGATGAAGATGAGGTAACCCGTCCCAAGTTTGAGATATCACCCGGAGAAACTCATTCCAAGACTTAAAAACAACCTTAGGAAACTCATCTTAGGATGAACTTGGGGAAACTCATCCCAAGTTTGAGTTAATCACCTGGAGAAACTAGTTCCAGGATTTGAAAACAACCTGAGGAAACACGTCCCAAGATGAACTTGGGGTAACTCATCCCAAGTTTGAGATAATCACCTGGAGAAACTTGTTCCAGGATTTAAAAACAACCTGAGGAAACTCATCTTAGCATGAACTTAGGGTAACTCGACCCAAGTTTGAGTTAATCACCTGCAGAAACTACTTCCAAGATTTAAAAACAACCTAAGGAAACTCATCTCAGGATGAACTTGTGGTAACTCGTCCCAAGTTTGAGATAATCACCTAGAGAAACTCCTTCTAGAATTTTAAAAACAACCTAAGGTAACTTGTCTCAGGATGAACATGGGGTAACTCGTCCCAAGTTTGAGATAATTACCTATAGAAACTCGTTCCAGGATTTAAAAATGACCTGAGGAAACTCATCTCAGGATGAAATTAGGATAACTTGTGCCAAGTTTGAGATAATCACCTGGAGAAACTCGTTCCAGGATTTAAAAATGACATGAGGTAACTTGTCTCAGGTTGAACTTAGGGTAAGTTGTCCCAAGTTTGAGATAATCACCAGGAGAAACTCATTCTAGGATTTAAAAACGACCTAAGGTAACTCGTCTCAGGATGAACTAGAGGTAACTTGTCCCAACTTTGATATATCACCTAGAGAAACTCATTCTAGAATTTTAAAAACAACCTCAGGTAACTTGTCTCAGGATGAACTTGGGGTAACTCGTCCCAGGTTTGAAATAATTACTTGGAGAAAATTGATCCAAGATTTAAAGGCAAGCTGAGGTAAGTCATCTTAGGATGAACTTGTGGTAACTCGTCCCAAGTTTGAGATAATCACCTGGAGAAACTCGTTCCAGGATTTTAAAAACAACCTGAGGTAACTCCTCTCGGCATGGACTTGGGGTCACTCGTCCCAAGTTTGAAATAATTACCTGGAGAAACTCGTTCTAGGATTTAAAGGCAACCTGAGGTAACTCATCTCAGCATGAACTTAAGGTCACTCGTGCCAAGTTTGAGATAATCGCCTGGAGAAACTCATTCCAGGCTTTAAAAATGACCTGACGTAACTCATCTTTGGATTAAATTGAGGTAACTCGTCCCAAGTTTGAGATATCACCTGCAGAAACTCATTCCAAGATTTAAAAACAACTTTAGGAAACTCGTCTCAGGATGAACTTAGGGTAACTCAACTGATGTTTGAGATATCACCTGGAGAAACTCATTCCAAGATTTAAAAACAACTTGAGGAAACTCATCTCAGGATGAACTTTGGGTAACTCGTGCCAAGTTTGTGATAATCACCTGGAGAAACTCGTTCCAGGACTTAAAAACAACCTAAGGAAACTTGTCTCAGGATGAACTTGGGGTAACTCATCCCAAGTTTGAGATAATTACCTAGAGAAACTCATTCCAGGATTTACAAACAACCTTAGGAAACTCATTTGAGGATGAACTTGGTGTAACTCATCCCAGCTTTGAGATAATTACCTGGAAAAACTCGTTTCAGGATTTAAAAATAACCTAAGGAAACTCGTCTCGGGATGAACTTGGGGTAACTTATCCCAAGTTTGAGATAATCACTAGGATAAACTCGTTCCAAGATTTAAAAATAACCTTAGAAAACTTGTCTAAGGATGAACATAGTGTAACTCATCCCAGTTTTGAGATAATTACCTAGAGAAACTCGTTCAAGGATTTAAAAACAACCTTAAGAAATGCATCTCAGGATGAACTTGGTGTAACGCGTCCCAGCTTTGAGAGAATTACCTGGAGAAACTCATTCTAGGATTTAAAAACAACCCAAGGTAACTCGACTCAGGATGAACTTGGGGAAACTCTTCCCAAGTTTGAGATAACCGCCTGGACAAACTCGTTCCAGAAGTTTAAAAACAACCCAAGGTAACTCATATCAAGATCAACTTGGGGAAACTCGTCCCAAGTTTGAAATAATTACCTGGAGAAACTCATTCCAGGATTTAAAGGCAACTTCATGTAACTCATCTCAGGATGAACTTGGGGCAACTCATCCCAAGTTTGAAATAATTACCTAGAGAGACTCATTCCAGGATTTAAAGGTAACCTGAGGTAACTCGTCTTAGGATGAACTTGGCCTAACTCACCCAAAGTTTGAGATAATCAACTGGAGAAACTCGTTTCAGGATTTAAAAACAACCTGAGGAAACTCGTCTCAGGTTAAACTTAGGGAAACTAATTCCAAGTTTCAGATATCACCTGGAGAAACTCATTCCAAATTTAAAAACAACCCGAGGAAACTCGTCTCAAGATGAACTTAGGGCAACTCGTGCCAAGTTTGTGATAATCACCAGGAGAAACTCGTTCCAGGATTTAATAACAACCTAAGGAAAGTCGTCTCAAGAAGAACTTGGGGTAACTCCTCCCAAGTTTGAGTTAATGACCTAGAGAAACTCGTTCCAGGATTTAAAAACAACCTGAGGAAACTCATCTCAGGATGAACTTGTGGTAACTCATCCCAAGTTTGAGATAATCACCTGCAGAATATCATTCTAGGATTTAAAAATGACCTGAGGTAACTCATCTCAGGATGAACTTGAGGTAACCACCCTAAGATTGAGATATCACCTGGAGAAACTCATTCTAGGATTTAAAAATGACTTGAGGTAGCACGTCTCAGAATGAACTAGGGGTAACTCATCCCAAGTTTGAGATAATCAACTGGAGAAACTCGTTCTAGGATTTAAAGGCAACCTAAGGTAACTCGTCTGAGGATGAACTTGAGGTAACTCATCCCAAGTTTGAGATATCACCTGGAGAAACTCGCTCTAGGAATTAAAAATGACCTGAGGTAGCCCATCTCAGGATGAACTTGGGGTAACTCGTCCTAAATTTTAGATAATCACCAGGAGAAGCTCGTTGGAGGATTTTAAAAACGTCTTGAGGTAACTCCCCCTAGGATGAACTTGGGGTAACTCGCCCCAAGTTTGAAACAGTTACCTGGAGAAACTCGTTCCAGGATTTAAAGGCAACCTGAGGTAACTCGTCCCAAGTTTGAGATAATCACCTGGAGAAACTTGTTCCAGGATTTTAAAAACAACCTGGGGTAACTCGTGTTAGGATGAACTTGGGGTAACTCATCCCAAGTTTCAAATAATTACCTGGAGAAACTCATTCCAGGATTTAAAAACAACCTGAGGAAACTCATCTCAGGATGAACTTAGGATAACTCGTTCTAAGTTTGAAATAATCTCTTGGAGAAACTCGTTCTAGGATTTAAAAAAAAACCTAAGGAAACTCATCTCAAGATGAACGTGGGGTAACTCGTCCCAAGTTTGTGATAATCTCCTACAGAATCTCGTTCTAGGATTTAAAAACAAACTGAGGAAACTCGTCTCTGGATGAACTTGGTGTAGCTCATCCCATATTTGAAATAATTACCTGGAGAAAGTGGTTCCAGGATTTAAAGGCAACCTGTGCTAACTCGTCTCCGGATGAACTTGGGGTAACTCGTCCCAAGTTTGAGATAATCACCTGGAGAAACTCATTCTAGAATTTTAAAAACAAGCTGAGGTAACTTGTCTCAGGATGAACTTGGGGTAACTCTCCCATGTTTGAAATAATTACCAGGAGAAACTCGTTCAGCGATTTACAAACAACCTGAGGTAACTCGTCTTAGGATGAACTTGGGTAACTCATCCCAAGTTTGAGATAATCACCTGGAGAAACTCATTCCAGGATTTTAAATACAACCTGAGGTAACTCCTCCCAAGATGAATTTGGGGTAACTCGCGCAAAATTAAGATAATCTCCTGGAGAAACTCATTCTAGGATTTTAAAAACAACTTGAGGTAACATGTCTCAGGAAGAACTTGTGGTAACTCGTCCAAAGTTTGAAATGATTACCTGGAGAAACTCGTTCCAGGACTTAAAAACAACCTGAGGTAACTCGTCTCAGGATGACCTTAGGGTAACTCGTCCCAAGTTTGAGATAATCACATGGAGAAACTCATTCCAGGATTTTAAATACAACCTGAGGTAACTCCTCCCAGGATGAATTTGGGGTAACTCGTCCCAAGTTTGAGATATCACCTGGAGAAACTCGTTCCAGGATTTAAAAACGACCTGAGGTAGCGCGACTCAAGATGAAGTTGGGGTAACTCATCCCAAGTTTGAGATAATCACCATGAGAAACTCGTTCCAGGATTTAAAGGCAACATGAGGTAACTCATCTTAGGATGAACTTGGGGTAACTCATCCCAAGATTGAAATAATTACCTAGCAAAACTCGTTCTAGGATTTAAAAACAACTTGAGGTAACTCATTTCAGGATGAACTTGGGGAAACTCGCCCCATGTTTGAGATAATCAGCTGGAGAAAGTTGTTCCAGGATTTAAAAATGACCTGAGATAACTCGTCTCAGGATGAACTTACGATAACTCGTCCCATGTTTGAGAAAATCACCTGGAGAAACTCGTTCCAGGATTTAAAAACAACCTGAGGCAACTCGACTCAGTATGAACTTGGGGTAACTCGTCCCAAGTTTGAAATAGTTACCTGGAGAAAGTCGTTCCAGGATTTAAAGGCAATTTGAGGTAACTCATCTCAGGATGAACTTGGGGTAACTTGTCCCATGTTTGAGATAATCACCTGGAGAAAGTTGTTCGAGAATTTTAAAAACAACCTAAGGTAACTTGTCTCAAGATGAACTTGTGGGAACTCGTCACAAGTTTCAAATAATTAGCTGGAGAAACTCGTTCTAGCATTTAAAATTAACCCGAGGTAACTCGTCTCAAGTTTGAGATAATCACCTATCGAAATTTGTTCCAGGATTTTAAAAATAACCTGAGCTAACTCCTCCCACGATGAACTTGGGGAAACTCGTTCAAAGATTGAAATAATTACTTGGTGACACTCGTTCTAGGATTTAGAGGCAACTCGTCTCAGGATGAACTTGGGTTAACTCATCCCAAGTTTGAGATAATCTGCAGGAGAAACTCATTCCAAGATTTTAAAATCAACCTGAGGTAACTCGTCTCAGGATAAACTTGGGATAACTCGTCCCATGTTTGAAATAATTAGCTGGAGAAACTTGTTCCAGGATTTAAAGGCAACCTGAGGTAACTCGTCTTAGGATGAACTTGGGGTAACTCGACCCAAGTTTGAGATAAACACCTGGAGAAACACGTTTGAAGGTTTAGAGGGTTATGATCCACGCAATAGGGATACCTAAGAGCGACTTAGGATTTAAAAATAACTTGAGGTAACTCGTCTCCAGATGAACTTGGGGTAACTCGTCCGAAATTTGAGATAATCACCTGGGGAAACTTGTTCCAACATTTCAAAATGACCTGAGGTAACTTGTCTCAGGATGAACTTCAGGTAACTCATCCCAAGTTTGAGATATCACCTGGAGAAACTCGTTCTAGGATTTAAAAATGTGCTGAGGTAGCTCGTCTCAAGATGAACATGGGATAACTCATCCCAAGTTTGAGATAATCAACTAGAGAAACTCGTTCCAGGATTTAACAATAAGCTGAGGAAACTCATCTCAAGATGAACTTGGGGTAACTCGTCCCAAGTTTGAGATAATCACCAGTAGAAACTCGTTTTAGGATTTAAAAACAACTTGCAAAAACTCGTGTTAGGATGAACTTGGGGTAGCTCGTCCCAAGTTTGAGATAATCACTGGAGATACTCGTTCCAGGATTTAAAAACAACCTGAGGAAACTCGTCTCAAGATAAACTTAGGGTAACTCATCCAAAGTTTGAGATAATCACCAGCAGAAACTCGTTCTAGGATTTAAAACAACCTGAGGAAACTCGTCTCAGGATGAACTTCGGATAACTCATCCCAAGTTTAGGATAATCACCTAGAGAAACTCGTTCCAGGATTTAAAAACAAGCTGAGGAAACCCATCTAAAGATGAACTTGGGGTAACTCGTCCCATGTTTGAGATAATCACTGGAGAAACTCGTTCTAGGATTTAAAAACAACCTGAGGAAACTCGTCTCAGGATGAACTTGGGGTAACTCATCCCAAATTCGAAATAATGACTGGAGAAACTTGGTCCAAGATTTCAAAACAACCTAAGGAAACTCGTCTCAGGATGAACTTGGGGTAACTCGTTCTAAGCTTTAGATAATCAGCTGTAGATACTCGTTCCAGGATTTAAAAACAACCTGAGGAAACTTGTCTCAGGATGAACTTGGGGTCATTCATCCCAAGTTTGAAATAATTACCTAGAGAAAATTGTTCCAGGATTTAAAGGCAACCTGAGGTAACTCGCCTCAGGATGAACTTGGGGTAACTGGTCCAAGTTTGAGATAATCACCTGGAGAAACTCGTTCTAGGATTTAAAAACATCCTGAGAAAACTCGGCTCAGGATGAACTTGAGGTAACTCGTCCCAAGTTTGAAATAATTATCGGGAGAAAATCATTCCAGGATTTAAAGGCAACCTGAGGTAACTCATCTCAGGATGAACTTGGGATAACTCATCCCAAGTTTGAAGTAATTACATGCAGAAACTCGTTCCAGGATTTAAAAATAACCTGAGGTAACTTGTCTCAGATGAACTTGGGGTAACTCATCCGATGTTTGAGATAATCAGCTACAGAAAGTTGTTCCAGGATTTTAAAAATAACCAGAGGTAACTCCTCCCAGGATGAACTTGGGGTAACTCATCCCAAGTTTGAAATAATTTCCTAGGAAACTCATTCCAGGATTTAAAGGCAACCTGAGGTAACTCATCTCAGGATGAACTTGGGTTAACACATCCCAAGTTTCAGATAATCACCTGGTGAAACTCATTCCAGGATTTTAAAAATGTCCTGAGGTAACTCCTCCCACAATAAACTTGGGGTAACTAGTCCCAAGTTTGAAATAATTACCTGCAGAAACTCGTTCCAGGATTTAATGGCAACTTGAGGTAACTCATCTCAGGATGAACCTGGGGTCACTCATCCCAAGTTTGAGATAATCATCTGGAGAAACTCGTTCCAGGATTTAAAAGCGACCTGTGGTAACTTATCTCAGGATAAACTTGGGGTAACTCGTCCCAAGTTTGAGATAATCACCAGGAGAAACTCATTCCAACATTTAAATGCAACCTGAGGTAACTCGTCTCAGGATGATCTTGGGGTAACTCATCCCAAGTTTGAAATAATTACTTGGAGAAACTCATTCCAGGATTTCAAGGCAACCTTAAGGAACTCATGTCAGCATGAGGTTGGGGTAACTCGTCCCAAATTTGAGATAATCACATGGAGAAACTCGTTCTACAATTTTGAAAACAACCTGAGGAAACTCATCTCTGGAGGAACTTGGGCTAACTCGTCCCATGTTTGAAATAATTACTTGGAGAAAGTCATTATAGGATTTAAAGGCAACCTAAGGTAAGTCATCTCAGGATGAACTTGGGGTAACTCACCCAAGTTTGAGATATCAGCTGGAGAAACTCGTTCCAAGATTTAAAAACAAGCTTAGGAAACTCACCTCAGGATGAACTTAGGGTAACTCGTCCCAAGTTTGAGTTAATGACCTGCAGAAACTCATTCCAGGATTTAAAAACAACCTGAGGAAACTCGTCTCAGGATGAACTTAGGGTAACTCATCCCAAGTTTGAGATAATCACCTGGCGAAACTCGTTCCAGGATTTAAAAATGACCTGAGGTAACTCATCTAAAAAAGAACTCGGGGTATCTCGCCCCAAGTTTGAAATAATTACCTAGAGAAACTTGTTCCAGGATTTAAAGGTAACCTGAGGTAACACATCTCAGGATGAACTTGGGGTAACTTGTCCCAAGTTTGAAATAATCACCTGGAGAAACTCGTTCCAGTATTTAAAAAATAACCTAAGGAAACTCCTCCCAGGATGAACTTGCGATAACTCGTCTCAAGTTTGAAATAATTACCTGGAGAAACTCATTCCAGGATATAAAGGCAACCTGAGGTAACTCGTCTCAGGATGAACTTGGGGTAACTCATCCTAAGTTTTAGATAATCGCCTGGAGAAACTCGTTCCAAGGTTGAGAGGGTTATGATCCACGCAATGGGGATACCTAAGAGTGACTTAAGATTTAAAAATAACCTGAGGTAACTTGTCTCCAGATGAACTTGGGGTAATTCATGCCAAGTTTGAGATAATCACTTGAAGAAACTCATTCTAGGATTTAAAAATAACCTGAGGTAACTCGTCTCAGGGTGAACTTGTGGTAACTAGTCCCAAGTTCGAGGTAATCATCCGCAGAAGCACGTTTCAGGATTTACAAATGACCTGGGGTAACTCGTCTGAGGATGAACTTGGGGAAACTTGCCCCAAGTTTGAGATAATAACCTGTAGAAACTCGTTCTAGGATTTAAAAATGACCTGAGGTAACTCATCTCAAGATGAACTTGGGGTAACTCGTCCCAAGTTTGAGATAATCACCTGGAGAAACTCGTTCCAGGATTTAAAAATGACCTGAGGTAACTCGTCTTAGGATGAAGTAGAGGTAACCCGTCCCAAGTTTGAGATATCACTTGGAGAAACTCATTCCAAGACTTAAAAACAACCTTAGGAAACTTGTCTGAGGATGAACGTGGGGAAACTCATCCCAAGTTTGACTTAATCACCTGGAGAAACTCGTTCCAAGATTTAAAAACAATCTGAGGAAACACGTCCCAAGATGAACTTGGGGTAACTCGTCCCAAGTTTGAGATAATCACCTGGAGAAACTCATTCCAGGATTTAAAAACAACCTGAGGAAACTCATCTTTGGATGAAGTTAGGGTAACTCATCCCAAGTTTAAGTTAATCACCTGTAGAAACTACTTCCAGGATTTAAAAACAACCTGAGGAAACTCGTCTCAAGATAAACTTGTGGTAACTCATCCTAAGTTTGAGATAATCACCTAGAGAAACTCGTTCTAGAATTTGAAAAACAACCTGAGGTGACTTGTCTCAGGATGAACTTGGGGTAACTCGTCCAGAGTTTGAAATAATTAGTTGGAGAAACTCATTCCAAGATTTAGAGGAAACCTGAGGTAGCTCGTCTCAGGATGAACTTGGGGTAACTCGTCCCAAGTTTGAGATAATCAACTGGGGAAACTCGTTCCAGGATTTAAAAATGGCCTGAGGTAGCTAGTGTCCGGATGAACTTAGGGTAACTGTCCAAGTTTGAGATAATCACCTGGAGAAGCTCATTCCAAGATTTAAAAATGACCTGAGGCACCTCGTCTCAGGATGAACTTGGGATAACTCGTGCCAAGTTTGAGATAATCACTTGGAGAAACTCGTTTTAGGATTTAAAAATGACCTGAGGTAACTTGTCTCAGGTTGAACTTAGGGTAACTCGTCCCAAGTTTGAGATAATCAACTAAAGGAAGTCGTTCTAGCATTTAAAAATGGCCTAAGGTAACTCATCTCAGGATGAACTTGAGGTAACTTGTCCCAACTTTGATAAATCACCTAGAGAAACTCGTTCTAGAATTTTAAAAACAACCTAAGGTAACTTGTCTCAGGATGAACATGGGGTAACTCGTCCCAAGTTTGAAATAATTACCTGGAAAAAACTCATTCCAGGATTTAAAGGCAACCTGAGATAGCTCGTCTCAGGATGAACTTGGGGTAACTCATCCCAAGTTTGAGATAATTACCTACAGAAACTCGTTCCAAGATTTAAAAATGACCTGAGGAAACTCATCTTAGGATGAAATTAGGATAACTCGTGCCAAGTTTGAGATAATCACCTGGAGAAACTCAGTCCAGGTTTTAAAAATGACATGAGGTAACTTGTCATAGGTTGAACTTAGGGTAAGTTATCCCAGGTTTGAGATAATCACCAGGAGAAACTCGTTCTAGGATTTAAAAATGACCTAAGGTAACTCGTCTCAGGATGAACTAGAGGTAACTTGTCCCAACTTTGATATATCACCTAGAGAAACTCATTCTAGAATTTTAAAAACAACCTCAGGTAACTTGTCTCAGGATGAACTTGGGGTAACTCGTCCTAAGTTTGAAATAATTACTTGGAGAAACTCGATCCAGGATTTAAAGGCAAGCTGAGGTAAGTCATCTTAGGATGAACTTGCAGTAACTCGTCCCAAGTTTGAGATAATCACCTGGAGAAACTCGTTCCAGGATTTTAAAAACAACCTGAGTTAACTCCTCTCGGCATAGACTTGGGGTCACTCATCCCAAGTTTGAAATAATTACCTGGAGAAACTCATTCCAAGATTTAAAGGCAACCTGAGATAACTCATCTCAGCATGAACTTAAGGTCACTCGTGCCAAGTTTGAGATAATCGCCTGGAGAAACTTATTCCAGACTTTAAAAATGACCTGACGTAACTCATCTTTGGATAAAATTGAGGTAACTCGTCCCAAGTTTGAGATATCACCTGCAGAAACTCATTCCAAGATTTAAAAACAACTTTAGGAAACTCATCTCAGGATGAACTTAGGGTAACTCAACTGATGTTTGAGATATCACCTGGAGAAACTCATTCCAAGATTTAAAAACAACTTGAGGAAACTCATCTCAGGATGAACTTTGGGTAACTTGTGCCAAGTTTGTGATAATCACCTGGAGAAACTCGTTCCAGGACTTAAAAACAACCTAAGGAAACTTGTCTCAGGATGAACTTGGGGTAACTCATCCCAAGTTTGAGATAATCACCTAGAGAAACTCATTCCAGGATTTACAAACAACCTTAGGAAACTCATTTGAGGATGAACTTGGTGTAACTCATCCCAGCTTTGAGATAATTACCTGGAAAAACTCGTTTCAGTATTTAAAAACAACCTAAGGAAACTCGTCTCGGGATGAACTTGAGGTAACTCATCCCAAGTTTGAGATAATCACTAGGATAAACTCGTTCCAAGATTTAAAAATAACCTTAGGAAACTTGTCTAAGGATGAACATGGTGTAACTCGTCCTAGTTTTGAGATAATTACCTAGAGAAACTCGTTCAAGGATTTAAAAACAACTTTAAGAAACGCATCTCAGGATGAACTTGGTGTAATGTGTCCCAGCTTTGAGGGAATTACCTGGAGAAACTCATTCTAGGATTTAAAAACAACCCAAGGTAACTCAACTCAGGATGAACTTGGGGTAACTCGTCCCAAGTTTGAGATAATCACCTGGATAAACTCGTTCCAGAAGTTTAAAAACAACCCAAGGTAACTCATGTCAAGATCAACTTCGGGAAACTCGTCCCAAGTTTGAAATAATTACCTGGAGAAACTCATTCCAGGATTTAAAGGCAACTTCAGGTAACTCATCTCAGGATGAACTTGGGGCAACTTGTCCCAAGTTTGAAATAATTACCTGGAGAAACTCATTCTAGGATTTAAAGGTAACCTGAGGTAACTCGTCTTAGGATGAACTTGGCCTAACTCGCCCAAAGTTTGAGATAATCACCTGGAGAAACTCGTTTTAGGATTTAAAAACAACCTGAGGAAACTCGTCTCAGGTTAAACTTAGGGAAACTCATTCCAAGTTTCAAATATCACCTGGAGAAACTCATTCCAAATTTAAAAACAACCCGAGGAAACTCGTCTCAAGATGAACTTAGGGCAACTCGTGCCAAGTTTGTGATAATCACCAGGAGAAACTCGTTCCAGGATTTAATAACAACCTAAGGAAAGTCGTCTCAGGAAGAACTTGGGGTAACTCCTCCCAAGTTTGAGTTAATGACCTGGAGAAACTCGTTCCAGGATTTAAAAACCACCTGAGGAAACTCATCTCAGGATGAACTTGGGGTAACTCATCCCAAGTTTGAGATAATCACCTGCAGAATATCATTCCAGGATTTAAAAATGACCTGAGGTAACTCATCTCAGGATGAACTTGAGGTAACCGCCCCAAGATTGAGATATCACCTGGAGAAACTCGTTCTAGGATTTAAAAATGACTTGAGGTAGCACGTCTCAGAATGAACTAGGGGTAACTTATCCCATGTTTGAGATAATCACCTGGAGAAAGTCGTTGTAGGATTTAAAGGCAACCTAAGGTAAGTTGTCTCAGGATGAACTTGGGGTAATTCATCCCAAGTTTGAGATATCATCTGGAGAAACTCATTCCAAGATATAAAATCAACCTGAGGAAACTCATCACAGGATGAAATTGGGGTAACTCATCCCAAGTTTGAATTAATCTCCAGGAGAAACTCGTTCCAGGATTTAAAAATGACCTGAGGTAGCTCGTCTCAAGATGAACTTGGTGTAACTCGACCCAGCTTTGAGATAATTATCTAGAGAAATGCATTCCAGGATTTAAAAACAACCTGAGGAAACTCGTCTCAGGATGAACTTGGGGTAACTCATCCCAAGTTTGAGATAATCACCTGGAGAAACTAGTTCCAGGATTTAAAAACAACCTTAGGAAACTCGTCTCAGGATGAACTTGGTGTAATGCGTCCTAGCTATGAGAGAATTACCTGGAGAAACTCGTTCCAGGATTCAAAAAGAACCCACGGTAACTCGACTCATGATGAGCTTGGGGTAACTCGTCCCAAGTTTCAAATAATTACCTGGAGAAACTTATTCCAAGATTTAAAAACAACCTGAGGAAAGTCATCTCATGATGAACTTCGGATAGCTCGTTCCAAGTTTGAGATAATCTCCTGGAGAAACTCATTCAAGGATTTAAAAAAAACCTGAGGAAACTCGTCTCAGCATGAACGTGGGGTAACTCGTCCCAAGTTTGAGATAATCTCCTATAGAATCTTATTCTAGGATTTAAAAACAACCTGAGGAAACTCGTCTCTGGATGAACTTGGGGTAGCTCATCCCATGTTTGAAATAATTACCTGGAGAAAGTGGTTCCAGGATTTAAAGGCAACCTGAGGTAACTCGTCTCCGGATGAATTTGGGGTAACTCGTCCCAAGTTTGAGATAATCACCTGGAGAAACTCGTTCTAGGATTTAAAAATGACCTGAGGTAACTCATCTTAGGGTGAACTTGAGGAAACTTGTCCCAAGTTTGAGATATCACCTGGAGAAACTCGTTCCAGGATTTAAAAATAACCTGAGGTAGGTCGTCTCAGGATGAACTTGGGGTAACTCATCCAATGTTTGAGATAATCACCTGGAGAAAGTCGTTGCAGGATTTAAAGGCAACCTGAGATAAGTTGTCTCAGGATGAACTTGGGGTAACTCATCCCAAGTTTGAGATAATCAACTGGAGAAACTCGTTCTAGGATTTAAAGGCAACCTAAGGTAACTCGTTTGAGGATGAACTTGAGGTAACTCATCCCAAGTTTGAGATATCACCTGGAGAAACTCGTTCTAGGAATTAAAAACGACCTGAGGTAGCCCATCTCAGGATGAACTTGGGGTAACTCGTCCCAAATTTTAGATAATCACCAGGAGAAGCTCGTTGGAGGATTTTAAAAACGTCTTGAGGTAACTCCTCCTAGGATGAACTTGGGGTAACTCGCCCCAAGTTTGAAACAGTTACCAGGAGAAACTCGTTCCAGGATTTAAAGGCAACCTGAGGTAACTCGTCCCAGGATGCACTTGGGGTAACTCGTCCCAAGTTTAAGATAATCACCTGGAGAAACTTGTTCCAAGATTTTAAAAACAACCTGGGGTAACTCGTGTTAGGATGAACTTGGGGTAACTCATCCCAAGTTTCAAATAATTACCTGGAGAAACTCATTCCAGGATTTAAAAACAACCTGAGGAAACTCATCTCAGGATGAACTTAGGGTAACTCGTTCTAAGTTTGAAATAATCTCTTGGAGAAACTCGTTCTAGGATTTAAAAAAAAACCTAAGGAAACTCATCTCAGGATGAACGTGGGGTAACTCGTCCCAAGTTTGTGATAATCTCTTGCAGAATCTCGTTCTAGGATTTAAAAACAACCTGAGGAAACTCGTCTCTGGATGAACTTGGGGTAGCTCATCCCATGTTTGAAATAATTACCTGGAGAAAGTGGTTCCAGGATTTAAAGGCAACCTATGCTAACTCGTCTCCGGATGAACTTGGGGTAACTCGTCCCAAGTTTGAGATAATCACCTGGAGAAACTCATTCTAGAATTTTAAAAACAAGCTGAGGTAACTTGTCTCAGGATGAACTTGGGGTAACTCGTCCCATGTTTGAAATAATTACCAGGAGAAACTCGTTCTACGATTTACAAACAACCTGAGGTAACTCGTCTCAGGATGAACTTGGGTAACTCATCCCAAGTTTGATATAATCACCTGGAGAAACTCATTCCAGGATTTTAAATACAACCTGAGGTAACTCCTCCCAGGATGAATTTGGGGTAACTCGCCACAAAATTAAGATAATCTCCTGGAGAAACTCATTCTAGGATTTTAAAAACAACTTGAGGTAACATGTCTCAGGAAGAACTTGTGGTAACTCGTCCAAAGTTTGAAATGATTACCTGGAGAAACTCGTTCCAGGACTTAGAAACAACCTGAGGTAACTCGTCTTAGGATGACCTTAGGGTAACTCGTCCCAAGTTTGAGATAATCACATGGAGGAACTCATTCCAGGATTTTAAATACAACCGAGGTAACTCCTCCCAGGATGAATTTGGGGTAACTCGTCCCAAGTTTGAGATATCACCTGGAGAAACTCGTTCCAGGATTTAAAAATGACCTGAGGTAGCTCGACTCAAGATGAAGTTGGGGTAACTCATCCCAAGTTTGAGATAATCACCAGGAGAAACTCGTTCCAGGATTTAAAGGCAACATGAGGTAACTCATCTTAGGATGAACTTGGGGTAACTCATCCCAAGATTGAAATAATTACCTGGCAAAATTCATTCTAGGATTTAAAAATAACCTGAGGTAACTCATTTCAGGATGAACTTGGGGAAACTCGCCCCATGTTTGAGATAATCAGCTGGAGAAAGTTGTTCCAGGAATTAAAAATGACCTGAGGTAACTCGTCTCTGGATGAACTTGCGATAACTCGTCCCATGTTTGAGAAAATCACCTGGAGAAACTCGTTCCAGGATTTAAAAACAACCTGAGGCAACTCGGCTCAGTATGAACTTGGGGTAACTCATCCCAAGTTTGAAATAGTTACCTGGAGAAAGTTGTTCCAGGATTTAAAGGCAATTTGAGGTAACTCGTCTCAGGATGAACTTGGGGTAACTTGTCCCATGTTTGAGATAATCACCTGGAGAAAGTTGTTCGAGAATTTTAAAAACAACCTGAGGTAACTTGTCTCAAGATGAACTTGGGGGAACTCGTCACAAGTTTCAAATAATTAGCTGGAGAAACTCATTCCAGCATTTAAAATTAACCCGAGGTAACTCGTCTCTAGTTTGAGATAATCACCTATCGAAATTTGTTCCAGGATTTTAAAAATAACCTGAGCTAACTCCTCCCACGATGAACTTGGGGAAACTCGTTCAAAGATTGAAATAATTACTTGGTGAAACTCGTTCCAGGATTTAGAGGCAACTTGTCTCAGGATGAACTTAGGTTAACTCATCCCAAGTTTGAGATAATCTATAGGAGAAACTCATTCCAAGATTTTAAAAACAACCTGAGGTAACTCGTCTCAGGATAAACTTGGGATAACTCGTCCCAAGTTTGAAATAATTAGCTGGAGAAACTTGTTCCAGGATTTAAAGGCAACATGAGGTAACTCATCTCAGGATGAACTTGGGTAACTCGACCCAAGTTTGAGATAAACACCTGGAGAAACATGTTTGAAGGTTTAGAGGGTTATGATCCACGCAATAGGGATACCTAAGAGTGACTTAGGATTTAAAAATAACTTGAGGTAACTCGTCTCCAGATGAACTTGGGGTAACTCGTCCGAAATTTGAGATAATCACCTGGGGAAACTCGTTCCAAGATTTCAAAATGACCTGAGGTAACTTGTCTCAGGATGAACTTCAGGTAACTTATCCCAAGTTTGAGATATCACCTGGAGAAACTCGTTCCAGGATTTAAAAACATGCTGAGGTAGCTCGTCTCAAGATGAACATGGGATAACTCATCCCAAGTTTGAGATAATCACCTAGAGAAACTCGTTCCAGGATTTAACAATAAGCTGAGGAAACTCATCTCAAGATGAACTTGGGGTAACTCGTCCCAAGTTTGAGATAATCACCAGCAGAAACTCATTCTAGGATTTAAAAACAACCTGCGAAAACTCGTCTCAAGATGAACTTGGGGTAACTCATCCCAAGTGTGAAATAATTACCTAGAGAAAATCGTTCCAGGATTTAAAGGCAACCTGAGGTAACTCGCCTCAGGATGAACTTGGGGTAACTGGTCCAAGTTTGAGATAATCACCTGGAGAAACTCATTCCAGAATTTAAAAATGACCTGAGGAAACTCGTCTCAAGATGAACTTGGGGTAACTCGTCCCAAGTTTGAGATAATCACCTAGAGAAACTCGTTCTAGGATTTAAAAACATCCTGAGAAAACTTAGCTCAGGATGAACTTGGGGTAACTCGTCCCAAGTTTGAAATAATTACCGGGAGAAAATCATTCTAGGATTTAAAGGCAACCTGAGGTAACTCATCTCAGGATGAACTTGGGGTGACTCATCCCAAGTTTGAAGTAATTACATGCAGAAACTCATTCCAGGATTTAAAAACAACCTGAGGTAACTTGTCTCAGATGAACTTGGGGTAACTCATCCGATGTTTGAGATAATCAACTACAGAAACTTGTTCTAGGATTTTAAAAATAACCAGAGGTAACTCCTCCCAGGATGAACTTGGGGTAACTCAACCCAAGTTTGAAATAATTTCCTAGAGAAACTCATTCTAGGATTTAAAAGCAACCTGAGGTAACTCATCTCAGGATGAACTTGGGTTAACATATCCCAAGTTTGAGATAATCACCTGGTGAAACTCGTTCCAGGATTTTAAAAACGTCCTGAGGTAACTCCTCCCACAATAAACTTGGGGTAACTAGTCCCAAGTTTGAAATAATTACCTGCAGAAACTCGTTCCAGGATTTAATGGCAACTTGAGGTAACTCATCTCAGGATGAACTTGGGGTCACTCATCCCAAGTTTGAGATAATCATCTGGAGAAACTCATTCCAGGATTTAAAAGCGACCTGTGGTAACTTGTCTCAGGATAAACTTGGGGTAACTCTTCCCAAGTTTGAGATAATCACCAGGAGAAACTCGTTCCAAGATTTAAATGCAACCTGAGGTAACTCGTCTCAGGACGATCTTGGGGTAACTCATCCCAAGTTTGAAATAATTACCTGGAGAAACTCATTCCAGGATTTCAAGGCAACCTTAAGGAACTCATCTCAGCATGAGGTTGGGGTAACTCGTCCCAAATTTGAGATAATAACCAGGAGAAACTCGTTCCACAATTTTGAAAACAACCTGAGGAAACTCATCTCTGGAGGAACTTGGGCTAACTGTCCCATGTTTGAAATAATTACTTGGAGAAAGTCATTATAGGATTTAAAGGCAACCTGAGGTAAGTTATCTCAGGATGAATTGGGGTAACTCATCCCAAGTTTGAGATATCAGCTGGAGAAACTCGTTCCAAGATTTAAAAACAAGCTTAGGAAACTCATCTCAGGACGAACTTAGGGTAACTCGCCCCAAGTTTGAGTTAATGACCTGCAGAAACTCATTCCAGGATTTAAAAACAACCTAAGGAAACTCGTCTCAGGATGAACTTAGGGTAACTCCTCCCAACTTTGAGATAATCACCTGGCGAAACTCGTTCTAGGATTTAAAAATGACCTGAGGTAACTCATCTCAAAAAGAACTCGGGGTATCTCGCCCCAAGTTTGAAATAATTACCTGGAGAAACTCGTTCCAGGATTTAAAGGTAACCTGAGGTAACACATCTCAGGATGAACTTGGGGTAACTTGTCCCAAGTTTGAAATAATCACCTGGAGAAACTCATTCCAGTATTTAAAAAATAACCTAAGGAAACTCCTCCCAGGATGAACTTGCGATAACTCGTCCCAAGTTTGAAATAATTACCTGGAGAAACTCATTCCAGGATATAAAGGCAACCTGAGGTAACTCATCTCAGGATAAACTTGGGGTAACTCATCCTAAGTTTTAGATAATCACCTGGAGAAACTCGTTCCAAGGTTGAGAGGGTTATGATCCACGCAATGGGGATACCTAAGAGCGACTTAAGATTTAAAAATAACCTGAGGTAACTTGTCTCCAGATGAACTTGGGGTAATTCATGCCAAGTTTGAGATAATCACTTGAAGAAACTCATTCCAGGATTTAAAAACAACCTGAGGTAACTCGTCTCAGGGTGAACTTGGGGTAACTAGTCCCAAGTTCGAGGTAATCACCCGCAGAAGCACATTTCAGGATTTACAAATGACCTGGGGTAACTTGTCTGAGGATGAACTTGGGGAAACTTGTCCCAAGTTTGAGATAATAACCTGTAGAAACTCGTTCTAGGATTTAAAAATGACCTGAGGTAACTCTCTTAAGATGAACTTGGGGTAACTCGTCCCAAGTTTGAGATAATCACCTGAAGAAACTCGTTCCAGGATTTAAAAATGACCTGAGGTAACTCGTCTTAGGATGAAGTAGAGGTAACCCATCCCAAGTTTGAGATATCACTTGGAGAAACTCATTCCAAGACTTAAAAACAACCTTAGGAAACTCGTCTCAGGATGAACTTTGGGAAACTCGTCCCAAGTTTGACTTAATCACCTGGAGAAACTCGTTCCAAGATTTAAAAACAATCTGAGGAAACACGTCCCAAGATGAACTTGGGGTAACTCGTCGCAAGTTTGAGATAATCACCTGGAGAAACTCATTCCAGGATTTAAAAACAACCTGAGGAAACTCGTCTTCGGATGAAGTTAGGGTAACTCATCCCAAGTTTGAGTTAATCACCTGCAGAAACTACTTCCAGGATTTAAAAACAACCTGAGGAAACTCGTCTCAGGATAAACTTGTGGTAACTCATCCTAAGTTTGAGATAATCACCTAGAGAAACTCGTTCTAGAATTTGAAAAACAACCTGAGGTGACTTGTCTCAGGATGAACTTGGGGTAACTCGTCCAGAGTTTGAAATAATTACTTGGAGAAACTCATTCCAAGATTTAGAGGAAACCTGAGGTAGCTCGTCTCAGGATGAACTTGGGGTAACTCGTCCCAAGTTTGAGATAATCAACTGGAGAAACTCGTTCCAGGATTTAAAAATGGCCTGAGGTAGCTCGTCTCCGGATGAACTTGGGGTAACTGTCCCAAGTTTGAGATAATCACCTCGAGAAGCTCATTCCAAGATTTAAAAATGACCTGAGGCACCTCGTCTCAGGATGAACTTGGGATTACTCGTGCCAAGTTTGAGATAATCACCTAGAGAAACTCGTTCTAGGATTTAAAAATGACCTGAGGTAACTTGTCTCAGGTTGAACTTAGGGTAACTCGTCCCAAGTTTGAGATAATCACCTGAAGGAAGTCATTCCAGGATTTAAAAATGACCTAAGGTAACTCATCTCAGGATGAACTTGAGGTAACTTGTCCCAACTTTGATAAATCACCTAGAGAAAGTCGTTCTAGAATTTTAAAAATAACCTGAGGTAACTTGTCTCAGGATGAACCTAGGGTAACTCATCCCAAGTTTGAAATAATTACCTGGAGAAACTCGATCCAGGATTTAAAGGCAACTTGAGGTAAGTTGTCTTAGGATGAACTTAGGGTAACTCCCCCCAAGTTTCAGATAATGACCTGGAGAAACTCATTCTAGAATTTTAAAAACAACCTGAGGTAACTTTTCTTAGGATGAATTTGGGGTAACTCATCCCATGTTTGAAATAATTACCTGGAGAAACTCGTTCCAAGCTTTAAAAGCAACCTGAGGTAACTCATCTCAGGATGAACTCGGGGTAACTCGTCCCAAGTTTGAGATAATCACCTGGAGAAACTCATTCCAGGATTTTAAAAACAACCTGAGATAACTCCTCCCAGCATGGACTTGGGGTCACTCGTCCCAAGTTTGAAATAATTTCCTGGAGAAACTCGTTCCAAGATTTAAAGACAACCTAAGGTAACTCGTCTCCGGATGAACTTAAGGTAACTCATGCCAAGTTTGAGATAATCACCTAGAGAAACTCAATTCAGGATTTAAAAATGATCTGAGGTAACTCGTCCCAAGTTTGAGATATCACCTGGAGAAACTCGTTCCAAGATTTAAAAACAACTTTAGGAAACTTGTCTCAGAACTTGGGGTAACTCGTCCCAAGTTTGAGTTTAGCACATGGAGAAACTCGTTCCAGGATTTAAAAACAACCTGAGAAAACTCGTCTCAGGATGAACTTAGGGAAACTTAACCGAAGTTTGAGATATCAACTAGAGAAACTCATTCCAGGATTTAAAAACAACTTTAGGAAACTCGTCTCAGGATGAACTTGGGGTAACTCGTCCCAAGTTTGAGATTATCACCTGTAGAAACTCATTCCAGGATTTAAAAATAACCCGAGGAAACTCGTCTCAGGATGAACTTGGGGTAACTCATCCCAAGTTTGAGATAATCACTTGGAGAAACTTGTTCCAGGACTTCAAAACAACCTAAGGAAACTCGTCTCAGGATGAACTTAGGGTAACTCATCCCAACTTTGAGATAATCACCTAGACAAACTCGTTCCAGGATTCAAAACCAACCTTAGGAAACTCAATTGAGGATGAACTTGGTGTAACTCGTCCCAGCTTTGAGATAATTACCTGGAGAAACTTGTTCTAGGATTTAAAAACAACTTGAGAAAACTCCTCTCAGGATGAACTTTGGGTAACTCATCACAAGTTTGAGATAATCTCCAGGAGAAACTCGTTCCAGGATTTAAAAACAACCTTAGGAAACTTGTCTCAGGATGAACATGGTGTAACTCATCCCAGCTTTGAGATAATTACCTAGAGAAACTCATTCCAGGATTTAAAAACAACCTGAAGAAACTCGTCTCAGGATGAACTTGGGGTAACTTGTCCCAAGTTTGAGATAATCACCTGGAGAAACTTGTTCCAGTATTTAAAAACAACCTTAGGAAACTCATCTTAGGATGAACTTGGTGTAACGTGTCCCAGCTTTGAGAGAATTACCTGGAGAAACTCGTTCCAAGATTTCAAAACAACCCAAGGTAACTCGACTCAGGATGAACTTGGGGTAACTCGTCCCAAGTTTGAGAAAATCACCTGGAGAAACTCGTTCTAGGATTTTAAAAACAACCCAAGGTAACTCATCTCAAGATGAACTTGGGGAAACTCATCCCAAGTTTGAAATAATTACTTGGAGAAACTCGTTCCAGGATTTAAAGGCAACTTGAGGTAACTCGTCTCAGGATGAACTTTGGGTAACTCATCCCAAGTTTGAAATAATTACTAGGAGAAACTCATTCCAGGATTTAAAGGCAACTTGAGGTAACTCGTCTTAGGTTGAATTTGCGCTAACTCGCCCCATGTTTGAGATAATCACCTGGAGAAACTCGTTCTAGAATTTTAAAAACAACCTGAGGTAACTTGTCTCAGGATGAACTTGGGGTAACTCGTCCCATGTTTGAAACAAATACCTGGAGAAACTCGTTGTAGGATTTAAAAACATCCTAAGGTAACTCATCTCCAGATTAACTTGGGGTAACTCGTCCCAAGTTTGAGATAATCACCTGGAGAAACTCATTCCAGGACTTTGAAAACAACCTGCGGTAACTCCTCCCAGGATGAACTTGGGTTAACTCGTGCCAAGTTTCAGATAATCACCTGGAGAAACTCATTCTAGGATTTAAAAATGACCTGAGGTAACTCGTCTCAAGATGAACTTGAGGAAACTCATCCCATGTTTCAGATAATTACCCGAAGAAACACGTTTTAGGATTTAAAAATGACCTGAGCTAACTCATCTCTAGATGAACTTAGGGCAACTCATCCCAAGTTTGAGATAATCACCTGGAAAAACTCATTCCAGGATTTTAAAATGACTGAGGTAACTCGTCTTAGGAAAAACTTGAGGTAACCTGTCACAAGTTTGAGATATCTCCTGGAGAAACTCGTTCCAAGATTTAATAACAACCTGAGGTAACTCGTCTCAGGATGAACTTGGGGCAACTCATCCCAAGTTTGAAATAATTACCTGGAGAAACTCATTCCAGGATTTAAAAATGACCTGAGGTAACTCGTCTTACGATGAACTTGGGGTAACTCATCCCAAGTTTGAGTTTATGAACTCGGGGTAACTCGTGCCAAGTTTTTGATAATCACCTGGAGAAACTTGTTCCAGGATTTAATAGCAACTTGATGAAACTCATCTCAGGATGAACTTGGGCTAACTCGTCCCAAGTTTGAGATAATTACCTATAGAAACTCATTCCAGGATTTAAAAATAACCTGAGGAAACTCGTCTCTGGATGAACTTGGGGTAACTCGTCCCAAGTTTGAGAAAATCACCTAGAGAAACTCGTTTCAGGATTTAAAAACAACCTGAGAAAAACTTGTCTCAAGATAAACTTGGGGTAACTCGTCCCAAGTTTAAGTTTATGAATTTGGGGTAACTCGTGCCATGCTTGTGATAATCACTTGGAGAAACTCATTCCAGGATTTAATAACAACCTCAGGAAACTCATCTCAGGATGAACTTGGGGTAACTCGTCCCATGTTTAAGATTATCACCTGCAGAAACTCATTCTAGGATTTAAAAACAACCCAAGGAAACTCGACTCCGGATGAACTTGGGGTAACTCGTCCCAAGTTAGAGATAATCACTTGGAGAAACTCGTTCCAGCATTTTAAAACAACCTGAGGTAACTTGTCTCAGGATGAACTAGGGGTAACTCGTCCCAAGTTTGGGATAATTGCCTGGAGAAACTCACTCTAGGATTTAAAGATAACCTGAGGTAACTCGTCTCAGGGTGAACTTGCAGTAACTCATCCCAAGTTTGAGGTAATCAGCTGGAGAAACTCATTCTAGGATTTTAAATACAACTTGAGGTAACTCATCTCAGGTTGAAGTTGGGGTAACTCATGCCAAGTTTTGAGATAATCACCAGGAGGAACTTGTTCCAGGATTTAAAAATGACCTGAGGTAACTCGTCTCAGGTTGAACTTGAGGAAACTCGTCACAAGTTTGAGATAATTACCTGGAGAAACTTGTTTTGGGATTTAAAAATGACCTGAGCTAACTCATCTCAAGATGAACTCGAGGTAACTCTCCCCAAGTTTGAGATAATCACCTGGCAAAACTTGTTCCCAGATTTAAAAATGACCTGAGGTAACTCGTCTTAGGATAAGCTTGAGATAACTCATCCCAAGTTTGAGATATCACCTAGAGAAACTCATTCCAAGATTTAAAAACAACCTTCGAAAACTCGTCTCAGGATGAACTTGGGGTAACTCGTCCCAAGTTTGAGTTTATCATTGGAGAAACCCGTTCCAGGATTTAAAACCAACCTGAGGAAACTCGTCTCAGGAAGAACTTAGGGTAACTCGACACAAGTTTGGGATATCACCTGGAGAAACTCATTCCAAGATTTAAAAACAACTTGAGGAAACTCGTCTTAGGATGAACTTGGGGTAACTCATCCCAAGTTTGAGATAATCACCTGGAGAAACTCGTTCTAGGATTTAAAAACAACCTAGGAAACACATTTCAGGATGAACTTGGGGTAACTCATCCCAAGTTTGAGATAGTCACCTATAGAAACTCATTCCAGGAATTAAAAACAACCCGAGGAAAGTCATCTCAGGAAGAAGTTGGGGTAAGTTATCCCAAGTTTCAGAAAATCACTTGGAGAAACTTGTTCCAGGATTTAAAAACAGCCTAAGAAAAACTTGTCTCAGGATGAACTTGGTGTAACTCGTCCCAAGTTTGAGATAATCTACTGGAGAAACTCGTTCCAGGATTTTAAAAACAACTTGAGGTAACTCGTCTCAGGTT
This sequence comes from Dicorynia guianensis, assembly GCA_037013595.1. NCBI lineage: Eukaryota > Viridiplantae > Streptophyta > Magnoliopsida > Fabales > Fabaceae > Dicorynia > Dicorynia guianensis. The sequence continues at coordinate 16,926,763 of JASUAB010000007.1, forward strand.
GAAGTTGGGGTAACCCATGCCAAGTTCGAGATAATCACCTGGAGAAAGTCGTTCCAGAATTTAAAAATGACCTGAGGTAACTCGTCTCATGATGAACTTGGGGAAACTTGCCCCAAGTTTGAGATAATTAGCTGGAGAAACTCGTTCCAGGATTTAAAAATGACCTGAGGTAACTCGTCTTAGGATAAGCTTGAGGTAACTTGTCCCAAGTTTCAGATATCACCTAGAGAAACTCGTTCCAAGATTTAAAAAAAACCTTAGGAAACTCGTCTCAAGATGAACTTGGGGTAACTCATCCCAAGTTTGAGATAATCAACTGGAGAAATTCGTTCAGGGATTTAAAAACAACTAGAGGAAAGTCGTCTCAGGAAGAACTTGGGGAAACTTGTCCCAAGTTTGAGAAAATCACCTGGAGAAACTCGTTCCAGGATTTAAAAACAACATGAGAAAAACTCGTCTCAGGATGAACTTGGGGTAACTCATCCCAAGTTTGAGTTGACGAAGTTGAGGTAACTCGTGCCAAGTTTGAGATATCACCTGGAGAAACTCATTCCAAGATTTAAAAACAACCTTAGGAAACTCGTCTTAGGATGAACATGGGGTAACTCCTCCCAAGTTTGAGTTTATCAGTTAAAGAAAGTCGTTACAAGATTTAAAAACAACCTGAGGATACTCGTCTTAGGTTGAACTTAGGGTAACTCGCCCCAAGTTTGAGATATCACTTGGAGAAACTCATTCCCGATTTAAAAACAACATGAGCAAACTCGTCTCTGGATGAACTTAGGGTAACTCATGCCAAGTTTGTGATAATCACCTGGAGAAGCTTGTTCCAGGATTTAATAACAACCTGAGAAACTTGGGGTAACTTGTCTTAGGATGAACTTGGGGTAACTCGTACTAAGTTTGAGATAATCACCTACAGAAATTCGGTCCAGGATTTACAGATAACCTAAGGTAACTTGTCTCAGGGTGAACTTGAGGTAACTCTTCCCAAGTTTGAGATAATCTGCTAGAGAAACTCATTCCAAGATTTAAAAATGGCCTGAGGTAGCTCATCTTAGGATGAACATGGAGTAACTTGTCCCAAGTTTGAGATAATCACCTACAAAAACTCGTTCCAGGATTTCAAAATGACCTGAGGTAGCTCGTCTCAGGATGAACTTGGGGTAACTCGTCCCAAGTTTGAGATAATCACATAGAGAAACTCATTCCAGGATTTAAAAATGACCTAAGGTAACTCGTCTCAGCATGAACATGGGGTAACTCATCCAAGTTTGAGATAATCACTTGTAGAAACTCACTCCAGGATTTAAAGATAACCTGAGGTAACTTGTCTCAGGTTGAACTTGAGGTAACTCATCCCAAGTTTGAGGTAATTACCTGGAGAAGCTCGTTCAGGATTTAAAAATGACCTGAGGCAACCCATCTCAAGATGAGCTTGGGAAAACTCGTCCCAAGTTTGAGAAAATCACCTGGCAAAACTCGTTCTAGGATTTAAAAATGACCTAAGGAAATTCATCTTAGGATGCACGTGAGGTGACTTGTCCCAAGTTTGAGATATCATTTGGAGAAACTCGTTCCAAGACTTAAAAACAACCTCAGGAAACTCGTCTCAGGATGAACTTAGGGTAACTCGTCTCAAGTTTGAGTTAATCACCTGGAGAAACTCATTCCAGTATTTAAAAATAGCCTGAGGACACTCGTCTCAGGATGAACTTGAGGTAACTCATCCCAAGTTGGAGATATCACCTGGGGAAACTCATTCTAGGATTTAAAAACAACCTGAGGAAACTCGTCTCAGGATGAACTAGGGGTAACTCATCCCAAGTTTGAGATAATCACCTGGAGAAACTTGGTCCAGGAATTAAAAATAACCTAAGAAAACTCGTCTCAGGATGAACTTCGAATAACTCGTCCCAAGTTTGAGATAATCAGCTGGAGAAACTCGTTCTAGTATTTAAAAACAACCTTAGGAAACTCGTCTTAGGATGAACTTGGGGCAACTCCTCCCAATTTTGAGATAATCACCTAGAGAAACTCGTCCTAGAATTTTAAAACCAACCTGAGGAAACTTGTCTCAGAATGAACTTGAGGTAACTCGTCCCATGTTTGAAATAATTACCTAGAGAAACTCATTCCAAGATTTAAAAGCAACCTGAGTTGGCTCGTCTCAGGATGAACTTTGGGTAACTCATCCCAAGTTTGAAATAATTACCTGGAGAAACTCGTTCTAGGATTTAAAGGCAACCTGAGGTAACTCGTCTCAGGATGAATTTGGGGTAACTCATCCTAAGTTTGAAATAATCAGCTGGAGAAACTCATTCCATGATTTTAAAAACAACCTAAGGTAACACGTCTCAGGATGATGTTAGGTTAACTCGTCCCAAGTTTTGAAAGAATTACCTGGAGAAATTTGTTCCAGGATTTAAAGGCAACTTGAGGTAACTCGTCTCAAGATGAACTTGGGGTAACTCATCCAAAGTTTGAGATAATCAGCTGGAGAAACTCATGCTAGCATTTAAAAATGCCTGAGATAGCTCGTCATAGAATGATCATGGGGAAACTCATCACAAGTTTGAGATAATCACCTAGAGAAACTCGTTCTAGGATTTAAAAATGACTTGAGGTAGCTTGTCTCAAGATGAACTTAGGGTAACTTATCCCAAGTTTGAGATAATCACCTAGACAAACTCATTCCAGGATTTAAAAATAACCTGAGGTAACTTGTCTCAGGATGAACTTGGGGTAACTCGTCCCAAGTTTGAGATATCACCTAGACAAACTCGTTCTATAATTTTAAAAACAACTTGAGATAATTTGTCTCAGGATGAACTTGGGGTAACTCATCCCAAGTTTGAAATAATTACCTGGAGAAACTCAATCTAGGATTTAAACGCAACCTGAGGTAACTCGTCTCAGGATGAACTTGGGGTAACTCGTCCCATGTTTGAAATAATTACCTGGAGAAACTCGTTCCAGGATTTAAAAATAACCTTAGGTCACTCGTCTCAGGATGAACTTTGGGTAACTCATTCCAAGTTTGAGATAATCACCTGCAGAAACTCATTCCAGAAATTTAAAAATAACCTGAGGCAACTCCTCCTAAGATGAGGTTGGGATAACTCATCCCAAGTTTGAAATAATTACCTGGAGAAACTCGTTCCAGCATTTAAAGGCAACCTGAGGTAACTCGTCTTAGGACGAACTTGGGGTAACTCGTCCCAAGTTTGAGCTAATCACCTGAAGAAACTCGTTCCATGGTTTAGAGGGTTATTATCCATGAAATGGGGATACTTGAGAGCAACTTAGGATTTAAAAATAACCTAAGGTAACTCATCCCCATATGAACATGGGGTAACTCGTCCCAAGTTTGAGATAATCACCTGGAGAAATTCATTCAAGGATTTAAAGATAACCTGACATAACTCGTCCCAGGGTGAACTTGAGGTAACTCGTCTCAGGGTGAACTTGATATAACTCATCCCAAGTTTAAGGTAATCACCTGGAGATACTCATTCCAGGATTTAAAAATGACCTGAGGTAACTCGTCTCAGGATGAACTTGGGGTAACTTGTCTCAAGTTTGAGATAATCACCTGGAGACACTCATTCCAGGATTTAAAAATGACCTTAGGTAACTCATCTCAAGATGAATTTAGGGTAACTCATTCCAAGTTTAAGATAATCAGTTGGCAAAACTCATTCCAGGATTTAAAAATGACCTGAGGTAACTCATCTTAGGATGAAATTGAGGTAACTTGTCTGAAGTTTGAGATATCACCTGCAGAAACTCGTTCCAATATTTAAAAACAACCTTAGGAAACTTGTCGCAGGATGAACTTAGGGTAACTAGTCCCAAGTTTGAGTTAATCACCTGGAGAAACTTGTTCCAGGATTTAAAAACAACCTGAGGAAACTCGTCTTAGGATGAACTTGGGGAAACTCGTGCGAAGTTTGTGATAATCAACTGGAGAAACTCGTTCTTGGATTTAAAAACAACCTGAGGAAGCTCGTCTCAGGATGAACATGGGGCAAGTCATCCCAAGTTTGAGATAATCACCTGTAGAAAGTTGTTCCAGGATTTTAAAAACAACCTGAGGTAATCCCTCCCAGGATGAACATGGGATAACTCGTCCCAAGTTTGAAATAATTACCTTTAGAAACTCGTTCCAGGATTTAAAGGCAATCGGAGGTAACTCGTCTCAGGATGAACTTGGGGTAACTCATCCTAAGTTTGAGATAATCACCTACAGAAACACATTTCAAGGTTTAGAGGGTTATGATCCATGCAATGGGGATACCTAAGAGCGACTTAGGATTTAAAAATAACCTGAGGTAACTCGTCTCCGGATGAACTTAGGGTAACTAGTTCCAAGTTTGAGATAATCAGCTAGAGAAACTCGCTCCAGGATTTAAAGATAACCTGAGGTAACTCCTCCCAGGATGAGCTTGGGGAAACTTGTCCCAAGTTTGAGATAATCACCTGGTGAAACTCGTTCTAGGAATTAAAAATGACCAGAGGTAACTAGTCTTAGGTTAAACCTGATGTAACTTCTCCCAAGTTTGAGATATCACCCAGAGAAACTCGTTCCAAGATTTAAAAACAACCTCAGGAAACTCATCTCAGGATAAACTTGGGCTAACTTGTCCCAAGCTTGAGTTAATCACCTGGAGAAACTCGTTCCAGGATTTAAAAACATCCTGAGGAAACTCGTCTCAAGATGAACTTAGGATAACTCGTCCTAACTTTGAGATATCTCCTAAAGAAACTCGTTCCAAGATTTAATAACAACCTGAGGAAACTCGTCTCAGGATGAACTTGGGGTAACTCATCCCAAGTTTGTGATAATCACCTACAGAAACTCGTTCCAGAATTTAAAAACAACCGGAGGAAACTTATCTCAGGATGAACTTAGGGTAACTCGTCCCAAGTTTGACATAATCACCTAGGGAAACTCGGTCTAGGATTTAAAAGCAACCTGAGGAAACTTGTCTCAGGATGAACTTGGGATAACTTGTCCCAAGGTTGAGATAATCAGGTGGAGAAACTCATTCTAGTATTTAAAAACAAACTTAGGAAACTCGTCTCAGGATGAACTTGGGGTAACTAGTCCCAGCTTTGAGATAATTCCCTGGAGAAACTCATTCCAGGATTTGAAAACAACCTAAGGAAACTTGTCTCAGGTTGAATTGGGGTAACTTGTCCCAAGTTTGAAATAATTACCTAGAGAAACTCGTTTCAAGATTTAAAGGCAACCTGACTTAGCTCGTCTCAGGATAAACTTGGGGTAACTCGTCCCAGTTTTGAGATAATCACCTAGAGAAACTCGTTCTAGAATTTTAAAACTAACCTGAGAAAACTTGTCTCAGGATGAACTTTGGGTAACTCGTCCCATGTTTGAAACAACTACCTGGAGAAACTCATTCCAGGATTTAAAAACAACCTAAGGTAACTCGTCTAAGGATGAACTTGGGGTAACTCGTCCCAAGTTTGAGATAATCCCCTGGAGAAACTTGTCTAAGATTTTAAAAACAACCTAAGGTAACTCCTCCCAGGATGAACTTGGGATAATTACCTAGAGAAACTTGTTCCAGGATTTAAAGGCAACCTGAGGTAACTTGTCTCAGGATGAACTTGGGATAACTCGTCCCACGATTGAGATAATCTCCTGGAGAAACTCATTCCAGGATTTTAAAAATAACCTGAGGCAACTCGTCTCAGGATGAACTTGGGGTAACTTGTCCCAAGTTTGAAATAATTACCTGGAGAAACTCGTTCCAGGATTTAAAGGCAACCCGAGATAACTTATCTCAGGATGAACTTGGGGTAACTCGTCCCAAGTTTGAAATAATTACCTAGAGAAACTCGTTCAAGGATTTAAAGGCAACCTGAGGTAACTCGTCTCAAGATGAACTTGTGGTAACTCGTCCTAAGTTTGAGATAATCACCTGGAGAAACTCATTCCAGGATTTATAGATATCCTGAGGTAACTCATGTCAGGGTGAACTTGAGGTAACTCATCCCAAGTTTGAGATAATCACCTGGAGAACCTCGTTGCAAGATTTAAAAATGACATGAGGTAGCTCATCTCAAGATGAACATGGGGTAACTCGTCCCAAGTTTGAAATTATCACCTAGAGAAACCTGTTCTAGGATTTAAGAATGACCTGAGGTAGCTCGTCTCAGGATGAACTTGGGGTAACTTGTCCCAAGTTTGAGATAATTAGCTGGAGAAACTCATTCTAGGATTTAAAAATGACCTGAGGTAACTTGTCTCAGGATGAACTTGGGGTAACTTGTCCCAAGTTTGAAAAAATTACTTGGAGAAACTCGTTCCATGATTTAAATGCAACCTGAGGTAACTCGTCTCAGGATGAACTTGGGGTAACTCGTCCCAATTTTGAGATTATCAACTGGAGAAACTCATTCTAGAATTTTAAAACCAACCTGAGGAAACTTGTCTCAAGATGAACTTGGGGTAACTCGTCCCATGTTTGAAATAATTACCCGGAGAAACTCATTCCAGGATTTAAAAATAACCTGAGATAACTCGTCTAAGGATGAACTTGGGGTAACTCGTCCCGAGTTTGAGATAATCCCCTGGAGAAACTCATTCTAGGATTTTAAAAACAACCTAAGGGAACTCCTCCCAGGATGAACTTGGGATAACTCGTCCCAAGTTTGAAATAATTAGCTGGAGAAACTCGTACCAGGATTTAAAGGCAACCTGAGGTAACTCGTCTCAGGATGAAATTGGGGTAACTCGTCCCAAGCTTGAGATAATCCCTTGGAGAAACTCATTCCAGGATTTTAGAAATAACCTGAGGCAACTCGTCTCAGGATAAACTTGGGGTAACTCGCCCCAAGTTTGAAATAATTACCTGGAGAAAATCATTCCAAGATTTAAAGCCAACCTGCGGTAACTCATTTCAAGATGAACTTGGGGAAACTCATTCCAAGTTTAAGATAATCAGCTGGAGAAACTCGTTCCAGGATTTTAAAAACAACCTGAGGTAACTCGTCTTAGGTTGATGTTAGGGTGACTCATCCCAAGTTTGAAATAATTACCTTGAGAAACTCGTTCCTGGATTTAAAGGCAACCTGAGGTAACTCGTCTCAGGATAAACTTGGTGTAACTTGAGACAATCACCTGGAGAAACTCATTCCAGGATTTACATATAACCTGAGGTAAGTCATGTCAGGGTGAACTTAAGGTAACTCATCCCAAGTTTGAGATAATCACCTGGAGAACATCGATGCAGGATTTTAAAATGACTTGAGGTAGCTCGTCTCAAGATGAAGATGGGGTAACTTGTCCCAAGCTTGAGATAATCACGTAGAGAAACTCATTCCAGGATTTAAGGATGACCTGAGGTGGCTTGTCAAGGATGAACTTGGGGTAGCATGTCTCAAGTTTGAGATAATCACTTGGAGAAACTCGTTCTGAGATTTAAAAATGACCTGAGGTAACTCGACTCAGGATAAACTTGAGGTAACTCATCTCAAGTTTGAGATATCACCTGGACAAGCTCGTTCTAGAATTGTAAAACCAACCTAAGATAACTTGTCTCAAGATAAACTTGGGGTAACTCGTCCCAAGTTTCAAATAATTACCTTGAGAAACTCATTCTAGGATTTAAACGCAACCTGAGGTAACTCGTCTCAAGATGAACTTCGCGTAACTCGTCCCAATTTTGGGATTATCAATAGGAGAAACTCGTTCCAGAATTTTAAAACCAACCTGAGGAAACTTGTCTCAGGATGAACTTGGGGTAACTCATCCCATGTTTGAAATAATTACCTAGAGAAACTCATTCCAGGATTTAAAGGCAACCGGAGGTAACATGTCTCAGGATGAACTTGGGGTAACTCGTCCCAATTTCGAGATAATCACCTAGAGAAACTCGTTCGAGGATTTTAAAAACAACATGAGGTAACTCATCTCAGGTTGAAGTTGGGATAACTCGTCCCATGTTTGAAATAATTACCTGAAGAAACTTGTTCTAGAATTTAAGGGCAACCTGAGGTAACGTCTCTAGATGAACTTGGGGTAACTCGTCCCAAGTTTGAGATAATTTCCTGGAGAAACTCGTTCCAGGATTTAAAGGCAACCTGAGGTAACTCGTCCCAAGATGAACTTGGGGTAACTCGTCTCAAATTTGAGATAATCAGCTGCAGAAACTCATTCTAGGATTTTAAAAACAACCTTACATAACTTGTCTCACGATGAACTTGGGGTAACTTATCCCAAGTTTGAAATAATTACCTAGTGAAACTCGTTCCATGATTTTAAAACAACCTGAGGTAACTTGTCTCGGGATGAACTTGGGGTAACTAGTCCAAAGTTTGAGATAATTGCCTGGAGAAACTCATTCCAGGATTTTAAAATCATCCAAGAGTCTCCTCACAGGATGGACTTGGGGTAACTCGTCCCAAGTTTGAAATAATTACTAGAGAAACTCGTTCCTAGATTTAAAGGCAACCTGAGATAACTCATCTGAGGATGAACTTGGGGTAACTCATCCCAAATTTGAGATAATCACTTGGAGAGACTCATTCTAGGATTTTAAAAACAACCAAGGTAACTTGTCTCAGGATGAACTTGGGGTAACTTGTCCCAAGTTTGAAATGATTACTTGGAGAAACTCATTCCGGGATTTAAAAACAACCTGAGGAAACTCGTCTCAGGATGAACTTGGGTTAACTCATCCCAAGTTGGATATAATCCCCTGGAGAAACTCATTTTAGGATTTTAAAGACAAACTGAGGTAACTCCTCACAGGATGAACTTGGGGCAACTCGTCCCAAGTTTGAAATAATTAGCTGGAGAAACTCGTTATAAGGTTTAAAGGCAACCTGAGGTAACTCATCTCAGCATGAACCTGGGGTAACTTGTCCCAATTTTGAGATAATCACTAGGAGAAACTTATTCCAGAATTTAAAGGCAACCTAAGGTAACTCGTCTCAGGATGAACTTGGGGTAACTTGTCCTAAGTTTGAGATAATCACCTGAAGAAACTTGTTCTAGGATTTAACGGCAACCTGAGGTAACCTGTCTCATGATGAAGTTGGGGTAACTCATCCCAAGTTTGAAATAATTACGTCGAGAAACTCGTTCCAGGATTTAAAGGCAACCTGAGGTAACTCATCTCAAGATGAACTTGGGGTAACTCGTCCCAAGTTGGAAATAATTAACTGGAGAAACTCGTTCTAGGATTTAAAGGCAACCTGAGGTAACTCATCACAGGATGAACTTGGGGTAACTCGTATCAAATTTGAGATAATCACCTGGAGAAACTCATTCTAGATTTTAAAAATAACCTTAGGTAACTTGTCTCAGGATGAACTTGGGGCAACTCTTCCCAAATTTGAGATAATCATTAGGAGAAACTCGTTCTAGGATTTTAAAAACAACCTGAGGAAACTTGTTTTAGGATGAAGTTGGGATTGCTCGTCCCATGTTTGAAATAATTACCTAGAAAAACTCGTTCCAGTAATTAAAAATAACCTGAGGAAACTGTCTCAGGATGAACTTGGGGTAACTTGTCCCAAGTTTGAGATAATCACCTAGAGAAACTTGTTCCAGGATTTAAAGGCAACATAAGGTAACCCGTCTTCGGATGAACTTGAGGTAACTCATCCCAACTTTGAGATAATCACCTGGTGAAACTTGTTCCAGGATTTTAAAAACATCCTGAGGTAACTCCTCCTAGGATGAAGTTGGGGTATCTCGTCCCATGTTTGAAATAATTACCTGGAGAAACTTGTTCTAGGATTTAAACGCAACCTGAGCTAACTCATCTCAGGATGAACTTGGGGTAACTCGTCCCAAGTTAGAAATAATTACCTGGAGAAACTCATTCCAAGATTTAAAGGCAACCTGAGGTAACATGTCTCAGGATGAACTTGGGGTAACTCATCCCAAGTTTGTGATAATCACCTGCAGAAACTCGTTCCAGAATTTAAAAGCAACCAGAGGAAACTTATCTCAGGATGAACTTAGGGTAACTCGTCCCAAGTTTGACATAATCACCTAGAGAAACTCGGTCTAGGATTTAAAAGCAACCTGAGGAAACTCGTCTCAGGATGAACTTGGGATAACTTGTCCCAAGGTTGAGATAATCAGTTGGAGAAACTCATTCTAGTATTTAAAAACAAACTTAGGAAACTCGTCTCAGGATGAACTTGGGGTAACTAGTCCCAGCTTTGAGATAATTCCCTGGAGAAACTCATTCCAGGATTTGAAAACAACCTAAGGAAACTTGTCTCAGGATGAATTGGGGTAACTTGCCCCAAGTTTGAAATAATTACCTAGAGAAACTCATTTCAGGATTTAAAGGCAACCTGACTTAGCTCGTCTCAGGATAAACTTGGGGTAACTCGTCCCAGTTTTGAGATAATCACCTAGAGAAACTCGTTCTAGAATTTTAAAACCAACCTGAGAAAACTTGTCTCAGGATGAACTTTGGGTAACTCGTCCCATGTTTGAAACAACTACTTGGAGAAACTCGTTCCAGGATTTAAAAACAACCTGAGGTAACTCGTCTAAGGATGAACTTGGAGTAACTCGTCCCAAGTTTGAGATAATCCCCTGGAGAAACTTGTCTAAGATTTTAAAAACAACCTAAGGTAACTCCTCCCAGGATGAACTTGGGATAATTACCTAGAGAAACTCGTTCCAGGATTTAAAGGCAACCTGAGGTAACTTGTCTCAGGATGAACTTGGGATAACTCGTCCCACGATTGAGATAATCTCCTGGAGAAACTCATTCCAGGATTTTAAAAATAACCTGAGGCAACTCGTCTCAAGATGAACTTAGGGTAACTCGTCCCAAGTTTGAAATAATTACCTGGAGAAACTCGTTCCAGGATTTAAAGGCAACCCGAGATAACTTATCTCAGGATGAACTTGGGGTAACTCGTCCCAAGTTTGAAATAATTACCTAGAGAAACTTGTTCAAGGATTTAAAGGCAACCTGAGGTAACTCGTCTCAAGATGAACTTGTGGTAACTCATCCTAAGTTTGAGATAATCACCTGGAGAAACTCATTCCAGGATTTATAGATATCCTAAGGTAACTCATGTCAAGGTGAACTTGAGGTAACTCATCCCAAGTTTGAGATAATCACCTGGAGAACCTCGTTCCAAGATTTAAAAATGACATGAGGTAGCTCATCTCAAGATGAACATGGGGTAACTCGTCCCATGTTTGAAATTATCACCTAGAGAAACCCGTTCTAGGATTTAAGAATGACCTGAGGTAGCTCGTCTCAGGATGAACTTGGGGTAACTTGTCCCAAGTTTGAGATAATTAGCTGGAGAAACTCATTCTAGGATTTAAAAATGACCTGAGGTAACTTGTCTCAGGATGAACTTGAGGTAACTCGTCCCAAGTTTGAAATAATTACCTGGAGAAACTCGTTCCATGATTTAAATGCAACCTGAGGTAACTCGTCTCAGGATGAACTTGGGGTAACTCATCCCAATTTTGAGATTATCAACTGGAGAAACTCGTTCTAGAATTTTAAAACCAACCTGAGGAAACTTGTCTCAAGATGAACTTGGGGTAACTCGTCCCATGTTTGAAATAATTACCCGGAGAAACTCATTCCAGGATTTAAAAATAACCTGAGATAACTCGTCTAAGGATGAACTTGGGGTAACTCATCCCAAGTTTGAGATAATCCCCTGGAGAAACTCATTCTAGGATTTTAAAAACAACCTAAGGGAACTCCTCCCAGGATGAACTTGGGATAACTCGTCCCAAGTTTGAAATAATTAGCTAGAGAAACTCGTACCAGGATTTAAAGGCAACTTGAGGTAACTCGTCTCAGGATGAAATTGGGGTAACTCGTCCCAAGCTTGAGATAATCCCTTGGAGAAACTCATTCCAGGATTTTAGAAATAACCTGAGGCAACTCGTCTCAGGATAAACTTGGGGTAACTCGCCCCAAGTTTGAAATAATTACCTGGAGAAAATCGTTCCAAGATTTAAAGCCAACCTGCAGTAACTCATCTCAAGATGAACTTGGGGAAACTCATCCCAAGTTTAAGATAATCAGCTGGAGAAACTCGTTCCAGGATTTTAAAAACAACCTGAGGTAACTCGTCTTAGGTTGATGTTAGGGTGACTCATCCCAAGTTTGAAATAATTACCTTGAGAAACTCGTTCCTGGATTTAAAGGCAACCTGAGGTAACTCGTCTCAGGATAAACTTGGTGTAACTTGAGACAATCACCTGGAGAAACTCATTCCAGGATTTACATATAACCTGAGGTAAGTCATGTCAGGGTGAACTTAAGGTAACTCATCCCAAGTTTGAGATAATCACCTGGAGAACATCGATGCAGGATTTTAAAATGACTTGAGGTAGCTCGTCTCAAGATGAAGATGGGGTAACTTGTCCCAAGCTTGAGATAATCACGTAGAGAAACTCATTCCAGGATTTAAGGATGACCTGAGGTGGCTTGTCAAGGATGAACTTGGGGTAGCATGTCCCAAGTTTGAGATAATCACCTGGAGAAACTCGTTCTGAGATTTAAAAATGACCTGAGGTAACTCGACTCAGGATGAACTTGAGGTAACTCATCTCAAGTTTGAGATATCAACTGGACAAACTCGTTCTAGAATTTTAAAAACAACCTAAGATAACTTGTCTCAAGATAAACTTGGGGTAACTCGTCCCAAGTTTCAAATAATTACCTTGAGAAACTCATTCCAGGATTTAAACGCAACTTGAGGTAACTCGTCTCAAGATGAACTTCGCGTAACTCGTCCCAATTTTCGGATTATCAATAGGAGAAACTCGTTCCAGAATTTTAAAACCAACCTGAGGAAACTTGTCTCAGGATGAACTTGGGGTAACTCATCCCATGTTTGAAATAATTACCTAGAGAAACTTGTTCCAGGATTTAAAGGCAACCGGAGGTAACATGTCTCAGGATGAACTTGGGGTAACTCATCCCAATTTCGAGATAATCACCTAGAGAAACTCGTTTGAGGATTTTAAAAACAACATGAGGTAACTCATCTCAGGTTGAAGTTGGGATAACTCGTCCCATGTTTGAAATAATTACCTGAAGAAACTTGGTCTAGAATTTAAGGGCAACCTGAGGTAACGTCTCTAGATGAACTTGGGGTAACTCGTCCCAAGTTTGAGATAATTTCCTGGAGAAACTCGTTCCAGGATTTAAAGGCAACTTGAGGTAACTCGTCACAAGATGAAATTGGGGTAACTCGTCTCAAATTTGAGATAATCAGCTGCAGAAACTCATTCTAGGATTTTAAAAACAACCTTACATAACTTGTCTCACGATGAACTTGGGATAACTTGTCCCAAGTTTGAAATAATTACCTGGTGAAACTCGTTCCATGATTTTAAAACAACCTGAGGTAACTTGTCTCGGGATGAACTTGGGGTAACTAGTCCAAAGTTTGAGATAATCGCCTGGAGAAACTCATTCCAGGATTTTAAAATCATCCAAGAGTCTCCTCACAGGATGGACTTGGGGTAACTCGTCCCAAGTTTGAAATAATTACTAGAGAAACTCGTTCCAAGATTTTAAAGGCAACCTGAGATAACTCATCTGAGGATGAACTTGGGGTAACTCATCCCAAATTTGAGATAATCACCTGGAGAGACTCATTCTAGGATTTTAAAAACAACCAAGGTAACTTGTCTCAGGATGAACTTGGGGTAACTTGTCCCAAGTTTGAAATGATTACTTGGAGAAACTCATTCCAGGATTTAAAAACAACCTGAGGAAACTCGTCTCAGGATGAACTTGGGTTAACTCATCCCAAGTTTGATATAATCCTCTGGACAAACTCATTCTAGGATTTTAAAGACAAACTGAGGTAACTCCTCCCAGGATGAACTTGGGGCAACTCGTCCCAAGTTTGAAATATATAGCTGGAGAAACTCGTTCTAAGGTTTAAAGGCAACCTGAGGTAACTCATCTCAGGATGAACCTGGGGTAACTTGTCCCAATTTTGAGATAATCACTAGGAGAAACTTATTCCAGAATTTAAAGGCAACCTAAGGTAACTCGTCTCAGGATGAACTTGGGGTAACTTGTCCCAAGTTTGAGATAATCACCTGAAGAAACTTGTTCTAGGATTTAACGGCAACCTGAGGTAACCTGTCTCATATGAAGTTGGGGTAACTCATCCCAAGTTTGAAATAATTACGTCGAGAAACTCGTTCCAGGATTTAAAGGCAACCTAAGGTAACTCATCTCAAAATGAACTTGGGGTAACTCGTCCCAAGTTGGAAATAATTAACTGGAGAAACTCGTTCTAGGATTTAAAGGCAACTTGAGGTAACTCGTCACAGGATGAACTTGGGGTAACTCGTATCAAATTTGAGATAATCACCTGGAGAAACTCATTCCAGGATTTTAAAAATAACCTTAGGTAACTTGTCTCAGGATGAACTTGGGGCAACTCTTCCCAAATTTGAGATAATCATTAGGAGAAACTCGTTCTAGGATTTTAAAAACAACCTGAGGAAACTTGTTTTAGGATGAAGTTGGGATTGCTCGTCCCATGTTTGAAATAATTACCTAGAAAAACTCGTTCCAGTAATTAAAAACAACCTGAGGAAACTGTCTCAGGATGAACTTGGGGTAACTTGTCCCAAGTTTGAGATAATCACCTGGAGAAACTTGTTCCAGGATTTAAAGGCAACATAAGGTAACCCGTCTCCGGATGAACTTGAGGTAACTCATCCCAACTTTGAGATAATCACCTGGTGAAACTTGTTCCAGGATTTTAAAAACATCCTGAGGTAACTCCTCCTAGGATGAAGTTGGGGTATCTCGTCCCATGTTTGAAATAATTACCTGGAGAAACTTGTTCTAGGATTTAAACGCAACCTGAGCTAACTCATCTCAGGATGAACTTGGGGTAACTCGTCCCAAGTTAGAAATAATTACCTGGAGAAACTCATTCCAGGATTTAAAGGCAACCTGAGGTAACATGTCTCAGGATGAACTTGGGGTAACTCATCCCAATTTTGAGATAATCATCTAGAGAAGCTCGTTCCAGGATTTTAAAAACAACCTGAGGTAACTCGTCTCAAGTTGAAGTTGTGGTAAGTCGTCCCATGCTTGAAAAAACTACCTGGAAAAAGTTGTTCCAGGATTTCAGGGCAACCTGAGCCAACTCGTCTCAAGATGAACTTGGGGTAACTCGTCTAAAGTTTGAGGTAATCACCTGGAGAAACTCGTTAAAGGATTTTAAAAACAATCTTAGGTAACTTGTCTCAGGATGAACTTGGGGTAACTCATCCCAGGTTTGAGATAATTACCTTGAGAAACTCGTTCCAAGATTTAAAGGCAACCTGAGGTTACTCGTCTCAAGATGAACTTGGGGTAACTCGTCCCAAATTTGAGATAATCCGCTGGAAAAACTCGTTCTAGGATTTTAAAAACAACCTGAGGTAACTAGTCTCAGGATGAATTTGGGGTAACTATCCCAAGTTTGAAATGATTACCTAGAGAAAGTCATTCCAAGATTTAAAAAGAACCTGAGGAAACTCGTCTCAGGATGAACTTGGGGTAACTTATCCATATTTTGAGATAATCGCCTGGAGAAACTCGTTCTAGGATTTAAAGGCAACCTGAAGTAACTCGTCTCAGGATGAACCTGGGGTAACTTGTCCCAACTTTGAGATAATCATCTGGAGAAACTTATTCTAGAATTTAATGGCAACCTAAGGTAACCCATCTCATGATGAACTTGGGCGAACTCGTCTCAAGTTTGAGATAATTACCTGGAGAAACTCGTTCCAGGATTTAAAGGCAACTTGAGGTAACTCATCTCAGGAGGAACCCAGGGTAACTCGTCCCAAGATGAACATACTTACTTGGAGAAACTCATTCCAGGATCTAAAGGCAACCTGAGGTAACTTGCCTCAGGATGAACTTGGGTAACTCGTCCCAAATTTGAGATACTCACCAGGGGAAACTCGTTCTAGGATTTTAAAAACAACCTGAGTTAACTTGTCTCAGGATGAACATGGAGTAACTCATCCCAAGTTTGAAATAATTACCTAGAGAAACTTGTTCCAGGATTTCAATGCAACCTGAGGTAACTCATCCCAGGATGAACTTGGGGTAACTCGTCCCAAGATTGAAATAATTACCTGGAGAAACTCGTTCCAGGATCTAAAGGCAACCTGAGGTAACTCGTCTAAGGATGAACATGGGTAACTCGTCCCATATTTGAGATAATCACCTGGAGAAACTCGTTCCAGGATTTAAAAACAACCTGAGCAAACTCGTCTCAGGATGAACTTGGGGTAACTCATCCGAAGTTTGAAATAATTACCTGGAGAAACTCGTTCCAAGATTTAAAAATAACTTTAGGAAACTCATCTCAGGATGAGCTTGGGGAAACTCGTCCCAAGTTTGAGATAATCAACTGGAGAAACTCGTTCCAGGATTTACAGATAACCTGAGGTAACTCATCTCAGGTTGAACTTGAGGTAACTCATCCCAAGTTTCAGATAATCACCTAGCAAAACTCGTTCTAGGATTTAAAAATGACCTGAGGTAGCTCGTCTTAGGATGAACTTGGGGTAACTAGTCCCAATTTTGAGATAATCACCTAGAAAAACTCGTTCTAGGATTTTAAAAACAACCTGTGGTAACTCGTCTCAGGTTGAAGTTGAAGTAACTCGTCCCAAGTTTGAAATAATCAGCTGGAGAAACTTGTTTCAGGATTTAAAGGCAACCTGAGGTATCTCGTCTCAGGATGAACTTGCGGTAACTCGTCCGATGTTGAGATAATCACCTGGAGAAACTCGTTAGAGGATTTTAAAAATAACCTTAGGTAACTTGTCTCAAGATGAACTTGGGGTAACTCATCCCAAGCCTGAAATAATTACTTGGAGAAACTCTTTCCAAGATTTTAAAAAGAACCTGAGGTAACTCATCTTAGGATGAACTTAGGGTAACTCGTCCCAAGTTTGAGATAATCACCTGGAGAAACTTGATCCAGGATTTTAAAAAGAACCTGAGGTAACTCGTTTCAAGATGAACTTGGGTTAACTCGTCCCAAGTTTGAAATAATTACCTGGAGAAACTCGTTCTAGGATTTGAAGGCAACCTGAGGTAACTCGTCTCAGGATAAACTTGGGGTAACTTGTCCCAAGTTTGAGATAATCACCTGGAGAAACTCGTTCTAGGATTTTAAAAAGAACCTGAGGTAACTCGTCCCAGGATGAACAAGTAGTCACTCATCCTAGGTTTGAGATAATCTGCTGGAGAAACTCGTTCCAGGATTTTAAATATAACCTGAGGTAACTCGGCTCAAGATAAACTTGGGGTAACTCGTCCGAAGTTTGAGATAATCACCTGGAGAAACTCGTTCCAAGATTTACAGATAACCTGAGATAACTCATCTTAGATTGAACTTGAGGTAACTCGTCCTAAGTTTGAGATAATCACCTAGAGAAACTCATTTAAAGATTTAAAAATGACCTGAGGTAGCTCGTCTCAGGATGAACTTGGGGTAACTCGTCCCAATTTTAAGATAATCACCTGGAAAAACTCGTTCTACGATTTTATAAACAACCTGAGGTAACTCGTCTCAGGTTGAAGTTGAAGTAAGTCGTCCCAAGTTTGAAATAATTAGCTGGAGAAACTTGTTCTAGGATTTAAAGGCAACCTGAGGTAACTCGTCTCAGGACAAACTTGGGGTAACTCATCCCAAGTTTGAAATGATTACCTAGAGAAACTCATTCTAGGATTTAAAAATAACCTGAGGAAACTCGTCTCAGGATGAACTTGGGGTAACTCATCCCAAGTTTGAGACAATCACCTGGATAAACTCATACCAGTATTTAAAGGCAACCTAAGGTAACTCATCTCAGAATGAACTTGGGGTAACTCGTCCGAAGTTTGAGATAATCACCTGGAGAAACTCGTTAGAGGATTTTAAAAACAACCTTAGGTAACTTGTCTCAAGATGAACTTGGGGTAACTCATCCCAAGCTTGAAATAATTACCTAGAGAAACTCATTCCAGGATTTAAAAACAACCTGAGGTAACTCGTCTCAGGATGAACATTGGTAACAAGTCCAAAGTTTGAGATAATCACCTGGAGAAAGTGGTTCCAGGATTTTAAAAACTATCTTAGGTAACTCCTCCCAGGATGAACTTGGGGTAACTTGTCCCAAGTTTGAAATAATTGCCTGGAGAAACTCGTTCCAAAATTTACAGGCAACCTGAGGTAACTCGTCTCAGGATGAACATGGGTAACTCGTCCCAAATTTGAGATAATCACCAGGACAAACTCGTTCTAGGATTTTAAAAACAACCTTAGGTAACATGTCTCAGGATGAACTTGGAGTAACTTGTCCCAAGTTTGAAATAATTACCTGGAGAAACTCATTCCAAGATTTAAAAACAACCTGAGGTAATTCGTCTCAGGATGAAGTTGGGGTAACTCGTCCCAAGTTTGAGATCTCACCTGGAAAAGCTCATTCCAAGATTTAAAAATAACTTTAGGAAACTCGTCTCAGGACGAACTTGGGGTAACTCATCCCAAGCCTGAAATAATTACCTGGAGAAACTCGTTCCAAGATTTTAAAAATAGCCTGAGGAAACTCGTCTCAGGACGAATTTGGGGTAACTCATCCGAAGTTTGAAATAATTACTTGGAGAAACTCGTTCCAGGATTTTAAAAAGAACCTGACGTAACTCGTCTCGAGATAAACTTGGGGTAAATCGTACGAAGTTTGAGATAATCTCCTGGAGAAACTCGTTCTAGGATTTACAGATAACTTGAGGTAACTTATCTCAGATTGAACTTGAGGTAACTCGTCTTAAGTTTGAGATAATCACCTAGAGAAACTCATTCCAGAATTTAAAAATGACCTGAGGTAGCTCTTGTCAGGATGAACTTAGGGTAACTCGTCCCAATTTTGAGATAATCACTTGGAAAACTTGTTCTAGGATTTTAAAAACAACCTGAGGTAACTCGTCTTAGGTTGAAGTTGAAGTAACTCATCCCAAGTTTGAAATAATTAGCTAGAGAAACTTGTTCCAAGATTTAAAGGCAACCTGAGGTAACTCGTCTCAGGATGAACTTGGGGAAACTCGTCCGAAGTTTGACATAATCACCTGGTGAAAATCGTTAGAGGAATTTTAAAACATCCTCAGGTAACTTGTCTCGAGATGATGTTGGGGTAACTCGTCCCAAGCATAAAATAACTGGCTGGAGAAAACTCGTTCTAGGATTTTAAAAAGAACTTGAGGTAACTCGTCTCAGGATGAACTTCTGGTAACTCATCCCAAGTTTGAGATAATCACCTGGAAAAATTCGTTCTAGGATTTAAAATCAACCTGAGGAAACTCGTCTCAAGATAAACTTGTGGTAACTCATCGGAAGTTTGAAATAATTACCTGGAGAAACTTGTTCCAGGATTTGAAGGCAACCTGAGGTAACTCATCTCAGGATGAACTTGGGGTAACTTGTCCCAAGTTTGAGATAATCACCAGGAGAAAACTCGTTCCAAGATTTAGAGATAACCTGAGATAACTCATCTTAGGTTGAACTTGAGGTAACTCGTGCCAAGCTTGAGATAATCACCTAGTGAAACTCTTTCTAGGATTTAAAAATGATCGAGGTAACTCGTCTCAGGATGAACTTGGGTTAACTCGTCCCAATTTTGAGATAATCACCTGGAAAAACTCGTTCTAGGATTTTAAAAACAACCTGAGGTAACTCGTCTCAGGTTGAAGTTGACGTAACTCATCCCGAGTTTGAAATAATTAGCGGGAGAAACTCGTTCCATGGTTTCAAGGCAACCTGAGGTAAGTCATCCCAGGATGAACTTGGGGTAACTCGTCCCAAGATTGAAATAATTACCTGGAGAAACTCATTCCAGCATCTAAAGGTAACCTGAGGTAACTCGCCTAAGGATGAACTTTTTGGTAACTGGTCCCAAATTTGAGATAATCACCTGGAGAAACTCGTTCTAGGAATTTAAAAACAACCTTAGGCAACATCTCTCAGGATGACCTTGGAGTAACTCGTCCCAGGTTTGAAATAATTACCTGGAGAAACTCATTCAAAGATTTAAAAACAACCTGAGGTAACTTGTCTCAGGATGAACTTGGGGTAACTCGTCCCAATTTTGAGATATCACCTGGAGAAACTCGTTCCAACATTTAGAAAAAGCCTTAGGAAACTCGTCTCAGGATGAACTTGGGGTAACTCGTAAGTTTGAGATAATCACTTGGAGAAACTTGTTCCAAGATTTACAAACAACTTGAGGAAACTCATCTCAGGATGAACTTGGGGTAACTCGTCCCAAGTTTGAGATAAGCACCTGGAGAAACTCGTTCCAAGATTTAAAAATAACTTGAGTAAACTCGTCTCAGGATCAACTTGGGGTAACTCGTCCCATGTTTGAGATAAACACCTGGAGAAACTCATTCCAAGAGTTTAAAAGCAACTTGAGGTAACTTGTCTCAGGATGAACTTGGGGTAACTCGTCCCAAGTTTGAAATACTTACCTCGAGAAACTCGTTCCAGGATTTAAAGGCAACCTAAGGTAACTCGTCTGAAGATGAACTTGTGGTAACTTGTCCCAAGTTTGAGATAATCACCTGGAGAAACTCATTCCAGGATTTTAAAAAGAACCTGAGGTAACTCGTCTCAGGATGAACATGGGGTAACTCGTCCCAAGTTTGAGATAATCAGCTGGAGAAACTCGTTCTAGGATTTTAAAAAGAACCTTAGGTAACTCGTCTCAAGATAAACTTGGGGTAAACCGTCCGATGTTTGAGATAATCACCTGGAGAAACTCGTTCTAGGATTTATAGATAACCTGAGGTAGCTCATCTTAGATTGAACTTGAGTTAACTCGTCCTAAGTTTGAGATAATCAACTAGAGAAACTTGTTTCAAGATTTAATAACGACTTGAGGTAGCTCGTATCAGGATGAACTTGGGGTAACTTATCCCAATTTTGAGATAATCACCTGTAAAACCTCGTTCTAGGATTTTGAAAACAACCTGAGGTAACTCGTCTCAGGATGAAGTTGAAGTAACTCATCCCAAGTTTGAAATAATTAGCTGGAGAAACTTGTTCCAAGATTTAAAGGCAACCTGAGGTAACTCGTCTCGGGATGAAGTTAGGGAAACTTGTCCGAAGTTTGAGATAATCACCTGGAGAAACTCGTTAGAGGATTTTAAAAACAACCTTAGGTAACTTGTCTCATGATGATCACGGGGTAACTCATCCCAAGCCTGAAATAATTACCTGTAGAAACTCGTTCCAAGATTTTAAAAAGAACCTGAGGTAACTCATCTCAAGATGAACTTGTGGTAACTCGTCCCAAGTTTGAGATAATCACCTGGAGAAACTCAATCTAGCATTTTAAAAAGAACCTGAGGTAACTCGTCTCAAGATGAACTTGGGGTAACTCGTCCCAAGTTTGAAATAATTACCTAGAGAAACTCATTCCAAGATTTGAAGGCAACCTGAGGTAACTCGTCTTAGGATGAACTTGGGGTAACTTATCCCAAGTTTGAGATAATCACCTGGAGAAACTCGTTCTAGGATTTACAGATAACCTGAGGTAACTCATCTCAGGTTGAACTTGAGGTAACTCGTCCCAAGTTTGAGATAATCTCCTAGCAAAACTGGTTCCAGGATTTAAAAATGACCTGAGGTAACTCGTCTCAAGATGAACTTGGGGTAACTCGCCCAAATTTTGAGATAATCAGCTGGAAAAACTCATTCTAGGATTTTAGAAACAACCTGAGGTAACTCATCTCAGGTTAAAGTTGAAGTAACTCGTCCCAAGTTTGAAATAATTAGCGGGAGAAACTCGTTCCGTGATTTCAAGGCAACCTGAGGTAAGTCATCCCAGGATGAACTTAGGGTAACTCGTCCCAAGATTGAAATAATTACCTGGAGAAACTCATTCCAGGATCTAAAGGCAACCTGAGGTAACTCGTCTCAGGATGAACATTTTGGTAACTGGTCCCAAATTTGAGATAATCACCTGGAGAAACTCGTTCTAGGATTTTAAAAACAACCTTAGGCATCATGTCTTAGGATGAACTTGGAGTAACTCATCCCAAGTTTCAAATAATTACCTAGAGAAACTCAATCAAAGATTGAAAAATAACCTGAGGTAACTCATCTCAGGATGAACTTGGGGTAACTCGTCCTAAGTTTGAGATATCGCCTGAAGAAACTCGTTCCAAGATTTAGAAAAAATCTTAGGAAACTCGTCTCAAGATGAACTTGGGGTAACTCGTCTCATGTTTGAGATAATCACCTGGAGAAACTCGTTCCAGGATTTAAAAACAACCTGAGGAAACTCGTCTCAGGATGAACTTGGGGTAACTCGTCCCATGTTTGAGATAAGCAACTAGAGAAACTCATTCCAGGATTTAAAAACAACCCGAGGAAACTCATCTCAGGATGGACTTGGGGTAACTCGTCCCATGTTTGAGATAAACACCTGAAGAAACTTATTCCAAGAGTTTAAAAACAACCTGAGGTAACTTGTCTTAGGATGAACTTGGGGTAACTCGTCCCATGTTTGAAATAATTACCTAGAGAAACGCATTCCAGGATTTAAAGGCAACCTGAGGTAACTCGTCTCAGGATGAACTTGGGGTAACTTGTTCCAAGTTTGAGATAATCACCAGGAGAAACTCATTTCAGGATTTTAAAAAGAACCTGAGGTAACTCGTCTCAGGATGAATATGTGGTAACTCGTCCCAAGGTTGAGATAATCAGCTGGAGAAACTCGTTCCAGGATTTTAAATAGAACTTGAGGTAACTCGTCTCATGATAAACTTGGGGTAAATCTTCCAAAGTTTGAGATAATCAACAGGAGAAACTCGGTCCAGGATTTACAGATAACCTGAGGTAACTCATCTCAGATTGAACATGAGGTAACTCATCCTAAGTTTGCGATAATCTCCTAGAGAAACTCGTTCCAGCATTTAAAAACGACCTGAGGTAGCTCATCTCAGGATGAACTTGGGGTAACTCATCCCAATTTTGAGATAATCACATGTAAAAACGCGTTCCAGGATTTTAAAAAGAACCTGAGGTAACTCGTCTCAGGATGAATATGTGGTAACTCGTCCCAAGTTTGAGATAATCAGCTGGAGAAACTCATTCCAGGATTTTAAAAAGAACCTGAGGTAACTCGTCTCATGATAAACTTGGGGTAAATCTTTCAAAGTTTGAGATAATCACCAGGAGAAACTCGGTCCAGGATTTATAGATAACCTGAAGTAACTCATCTCAGATTGAACTTGAGCTAACTCGTCCTAAGTTTGAGATAATCTCCTAGAAAAACTCGTTCCAGGATTTAAAAACGACCTGAGGTAGCTCGTCTCAGGATGAACTTGGGGTAACTCATCCCAATTTTGAGATAATAACGTGGAAAAACTCATTCTAGGATTTTAAAAACAACCTGAGGTAACTCGTCTCAAGATGAACTTGGGGTAACTTGTACCAAGTTTGAGATAATCACCTGGAGAAACTCATTCCAGGATTTACAGATAACCTAAGGTAACTCATCTTAGGTTGAACTTGAGGTAACTTATCCCAAGTTTGAGATAATCACCTAGCGAAACTCGTTCCAGGATTTAAAAACGACCTGAGGTAACTCATCTCAGGATAAAGTTGGGGTAACTCGTCCCAATTTTGAGATTATCACCTGGAAAAACTCGTTCTAGAATTTTAAAAACAACCTGAGATAACTCGTCTCAGGTTGAAGTTGAAGTAACTCGTCCCAAGTTTGAAAATATTAGCGGGAGAAACTCGTTCCATGATTTCAAGGCAACCTGAGGTAACTCATCCCAGGATGAACTTGGGGTAACTCGTCCCAAGATTGAAATAATTACTTGGAGAAACTCGTTCCAGGATCTAAGGGCAACCTGACGTAGCTCGCCTCAGGATGAACTTTTTGGTAACTGGTCCCAAATTTGACATAATCACCTAGAGAAACTCGTTCTAGGATTTTAAAAACAACCTTAGGCAACATGTCTCAGGATGAACTTGGAGTAACTCGTCCCAAGTTTGAAATAATTACCTAGAGAAACTCATTCAAAGATTTAAAAACAACCTGACATAACTCGTCTTAGGATGAACTTGGGGTAACTCATCCTAAGTTTGAGATATCACCTAGAGAAACTCGTTCCAAGATTTAGAAAAAACCTTAGGAAACTCATCTCAGGATGATCTTGGGGTAACTCGTCCCAAGTTTGAGATAATCACCTGGAGAAACTCGTTCCAGGATTTAAAAACAACCTACGGAAACTCGTGTCAGGATAAACTTGGGGTAACTTGTCCCATGTTTGACATAAGCACCTAGAGAAACTCGTTCCAGGATTTAAAAACAACCTGAGGAAACCCGTCTCAGGATGAACTTGGGGTAACTCGTCCCATGTTTGAGATAAACACCTGGAGAAAATGGATCCAAGAGTTTAAAAACAACCTGAGGTAACTTGTCTCAGGATGAACTTGGGGTAACTCGTCCCAAGTTTGAAATAATTACATGGAGAAACTCCTTCCAAGATTTGAAGGCAACCTGAGGTAACTCATCCCAAGTTTGAAATAATCACCTGGAAAAACTCGTTCTAGTATTTTAAAAGCAACCTGAGGTAACTCGTCTCAGGTTGAAGTTGAAGTAACTCGTCCTAAGTTTGAAATAATTAGCTGGAGAAACGTGTTCCAAGATTTAAAGGCAACCTGAGGTAATTCGTCTTGGGATGAACTTGGGTAACTCGTCTGATGTTTGAGATAATCACCTGAAGAAACTCGTTAGAGGATTTAAAAAACAACCTTAGGTAACTTGTCTCAGGATGATCTTGGGATAACTCGTCCCAAGCCTGAAATAATTACCTGGAGAAACTCATTTCAGGATTTTAAAAAGAACCTGAGGTAACTCATCTCAGGATGAACTTGTGGTAACTCATCCCATGTTTGAGATATTCACCTGGAGAAACTCGATCCAGGATTTTAAAAAGAACCTAAGGTAACTCGTCTCAAGATGAACTAGGGGTAACTCGTCCGAAGTTTGAAATAATTACCTGGAGAAACTCATTCCCGGATTTGAAGGCAACCTGAGGTAACTCGTCCCAGGATGAACTTGGGGTAACTTGTCCCAAGTTTGAGATAATCACCTGGAGAAACTCGTTCCAGGATTTACAAATAACCTGAAGTAACTCATCTCTAGTTGAACTTGAGGTACCTTGTCCCAAGTTTGAGATAATCACCAAGCGAAACTGGTTCCAGGATTTAAAAATGACCTGAGGTAACTCATCTCAGGATAAACTTGGGGTAACTCGTCCCAATTTTGAGATAATCACCAGGAAAAACTCATTCTAGGATTTTAAAAACAACCTGAGATAACTCATCTCAGGTTGAAGTTGAAGTAACTTGTCCCAAGTTTGAAAATATTAGCAGGAGAAACTCATTCCCTGATTTCAAGGCAACCTGAGGTAACTCGTCTCAGGATGAACTTGTGGCAACTTGTCCCAAGAAGAGATATTCACCTGCAGACACTCGTTCTAGAATTTTAAAAAGAACCTGAGGTAACTCGTCTCAGGATGAACATGTGGTAACTCGTCCCAAGTTTGAGATAATTAGCTGGAGAAACTCGTTCCAGGATTTTAAAAAGAACCTGAGGTAACTCGTCTCAAGATGAACTAGGGGTAACTCGTCCCAAGTTTGAAATAATTACCTGGAGAAACTTATTCTAGGATTTGAAGGCAACCTGAGGAAACTCGTCCCAGGATAAACTTGGGTTAACTTGTCCCAAGTTTGAGATAATCACCTGGAGAAACTCGTTGCAGGATTTAAAGGCAAACTGAGGTAACTCGTCTCAGGATGAACTTGGGGTAACTCATCCAAAGTTTGAGATAATCACCTGGAGAAACTCGTTAGAGGATTTTAAAAACAACCTTAGGTAACTCGTCTCAAGATGAACTTGTGGTAACTTGTCCCAAGTTTGAGATAATCACCTGGAGAAACTCATTCCAGGATTTTAAAAAGAACCTGAGCTAACTCGTCTCAGATGAACATGTGGTAACTCGTGCCAAGTTTGAGATAATCAGCTGGAGAAACTCGTTCCAGAATTTTAAAAAGAACCTGAGGTAACTCATCTCAAGATAAACTTGGGGTAAATTGTCCAAAGATTGAGATAATCACCTAGAGAAACTCGTTCCAGGATTTACAAATAACCTGAGGTAATTCATCTCAGATTGAACTTGAGGTTACTCGTCCTAAGTTTGAGATAATCACCTAGAGAAACTCGTTCCAAGATTTAAAAATGACCTGAGGTAGCTCGTCTCAGGATGAACTTGGGGTAACTCATCCCAATTTTGAGATAATCACCTGGAAAAACTCATTCTAGGATTTTAAAAACAACCTGAGGTAACTCGTCTCAGGTTGAAGTTGAAGTAACTTGTCCCAACTTTGAAATAGTTAGCTGGAGAAACTTGTTCCAGGATTTAAAGGCAACCTGAGGTAATTCGTCTTGGGATGAACTTGGGGTAACTCGTCTGAAGTTTGAGATAATCACCTAAAGAAACTCATTAGAGGATTTTAAAAACAACCTTAGGTAACTTGTCTCAGGATGATCTTGGGGTAACTCGTCCCAAGCCTGAAATAATTACCTGGAGAAACTCATTCCAGGATTTTAAAAAGAACCTGAGGTAACTCATCTCAGGATTAACTTGTGGTAACTCATCCCATGTTTGAGATAATCACCTGGAGAAACTCGATCTAGGATTTTAAAAAGAACCTGAGGTAACTCGTCTCAAGATGAACTAGGCGTAACTCGTCCGAAGTTTGAATTAATTACCTACAGAAACTCATTCCAGGATTTGAAGCCAACCTGAGGTAACTCATCCCAGGATGAACTTGGGGTAACTTGTCCCAAGTTTGAGATAATCACCTGAAAAAACTCGTTCCAGGATTTACAGATAACCTGAGGTAACTCATCTCAGGTTGAACTTGAGGTAACTCGTCCCAAGTTTGAGATAATCTCCTAGCGAAACTGGTTCCAGGATTTAAAAATGACCTGAGGTAACTCGTCCCAATTTTGAGATAATCACCAGGAAAAACTCGTTCTAGGACTTTAAAAACAACTTGAGATAACTCGTCTCAGGTTGAAGCTGAAGTAACTCGTCCCAAGTTTGAGATAATCACCTGAGGAAACTCATTCCAGGATTTAAAAACAACTTGAGGTAACTCGTCTCAGGATAAACTTGGGGTAACTCGTCCCAATTTTGAGATAATCACCTGGAAAAATTCGTTCTAGGATTTTAAAAACAACCTGAGATAACTCGTCTCAGGTTGAAGTTGAAGTAACTCGTCCCAAGTTTGAAATTATTAGCGGGAGAAACTCGTTCCATGATTTCAAGGCAACCTGAGGTAACTCATCCCAAGATGAACTTGGGGTAACTCGTCCCAAGATTGAAATAATTACCTGGAGAAACTCGTTCCAGGATCTAAAGGCAACCGAGGTAACTCGTCTCAGGATGAACTTTTTGGTAACTGGTCCCAAATTTGAGATAATCACCTGGAGAAACTCATTCTAGGATTTTAAAAACAACCTTAGGCAACATGTCTCAGGATGAACTTGGGGCAACTCATCCCAAGTTTGAAATAATTACCTAGAGAAACTCATTCAAAGATTTAAAAACAACCTGAGGTAACTCGTCTCAGGATGAACTTGGGGTAACTCATCCCAAGTTTGAGATATCACCTAGAGAAACTCGTTCCAAGATTTAGAAAAAACCTTAGGAAACTCATCTCTGGATGATCTTGGGGTAACCCATCCCAAGTTTAAGATAATCACCTGGAGAAACTCGTTCCAGGATTTAAAAACAACCTGAGGAAACTCGTGTCAGGATAAACTTGGGGTAACTCGTCCCATGTTTGAGATAAGCACCTAGAAAAACTCGTTCCAGGATTTAAAAACAACCTGAGGAAACCCGTCTCAGGATGAACTTGGGGTAACTCATCCCATGTTTGAGATAAACACTTGGAGAAACTCGTTCCAAGAGTTTAAAAACAACCTGAGGTAACTTGTCTCAGGATGAACTTGGGGTAACTCATCCCAAGTTTGAAATAATTACCTGGAGAAACTCCTTCCAGGATTTAAAGGCAACCTAAGGTAACTCGTCTCAGGATGAACTTGTGGTAACTTGTCCCAAGTTTGAGATAATCACCTGGAGAAACTCGTTCCAGGATTTTAAAAAGAACCTGAGGTAACTCGTCTCAGAAGAACATGTGGTAACTTGTCCCAAGTTTGAGGATCAGCTGGAGAAACTCGTTCCAGGATTTTAAAAAGAACCTGAGGTAACTCGTCTCAAGATGAACTAGGGGTAACTCGTCCCAAGTTTGAAATAATTACCTGGAGAAACTCATTCCAGGATTTGAAGGCAACCTGAGGTAACTCGTCCCAGGATGAACTTGGGGTAACTTGTCCCAAGTTTGAGATAATCACCTGAAGAAGCTCATTCCAGGATTTAAAGGCAACCTGAGGTAGTTCGTCTCAGGATGAACTTGGGGTAACTCATCCGAAGTTTGAGATAATCACCTGGAAAAACTCGTTAGAGGATTTTAAAAACAACCTTAGGTAACTTGTCTCAGGATGATGTTGGGGTAACTTGTGCCAAGCCTGAAATAATTACTTGGAGAAACTCGTTCCAGGATTTTAAAAAGAACTTGAGGTAACTCGTCTCAGGATGAACTTGTGGTAACTCATCCCAAGTTTGTGATAATCACCTGGAGAAACTCGATCCAGGACTTTAAAAAGAACCTGAAATAACTTGTCTCAAGATGAACTTGGGGTAACTTGTCCCAAGTTTGAAATAATTACCTGGAGAAACTCGTTCTAGGATTTGAAGGCAACCTGAGGTAACTCGTCTTAGGATGAACTTGGGATAACTTGTCACAAGTTTGAGATAATCACCTGGAGAAACTCATTCCAAGATTTACAGATAACCTGACGTAACTCATCTCTGGTTGAAGTTGAGGTAACTCGTCCTAAGTTTGAGATAATCACCTAGAGAAACTCGTTCCAGGATTTTAAAACAACCTAAGGTAACTTGTCTCAGGGTGAACTTGAGGTAACTCATTCCAAGTTTGAAATAATCGCCAGGAGAAACTCGTTCCAGGATTTAAAAACAACCTGAAAAAACTCGTCTTAAGATGAACTTGGGGTAACTCGTCCCAAGTTTGTGATAATCAACTGGAGAAACTGGTTCTAGGATTTAAAAAGAACCTTAGGAAAGTTGTCTCAGGATGAACTTGGGGTAACTCGTCCCAAGTTTGACATAATCACGTATTGAAACTTGTTCCGGGATTTAAAAATAACCCGAGGAAACTCGTCTTAGGATGAACTTCGGATAACTCATCCCAATTTTCAGATAATCACCTTGTCAAACTGGTTCCAGGATTTAAAAATGACCTGAGGTAACTCATCTCAGGTTGAACTTCGGGTAACTCGTAGCAAGTTTGTGATAATCACCAAGAGAAACTCGTTCCAGGATTTAAAAACAACCTGAGGTAACTCCTCCCAGGAAGAACTTGAGGTAACCCGTCCCAAGTTTGAGATAATCATCTTGAGAAACTCGTTCTAGGATTTAAAAACAACCTGAGGAAACTCGTCTCAGGATGAACTTGGGGTAACTCGCCCCAAGTTATAGATAATTTCTTGAAGAAACTCATTCCAGGATCTAAAAATAACCTGAGGAAACTCGTCTTAGGATGAAGTTGGTGTAACTTGTCCCAAGTTTGAGATAATCACCTGGACAAACTCGTTCCAAGATTTAAAAATGACCTAAGGTAACTTATCTCAAGATGAACTTGGGGTAACGCGTCCCAAGTTTTAGATGATCACCTGGAGAAACTCATTCCAGGATTTTAAAAACAACCTGAGGTAGCTCGTCTCAGGATGAACTTGGGGAACTCCTCCCAAGTTTGAAATAATTACCTGGAGAAACTAGTTCTAGGATTGAAAAACAACCTAACGGAACTCGTCTCAGGATGAATTTAGTGTAACTTGTCCCAAGTTTGAGATAATCACCTTAGGGTAATGTGTCCCAAGTTTGAGATAATCACCTGGCGAAACTTGTTCCAGGATTTAAAAATGACCTGAGGTAACTCGTCTTAGGATGAACTCGAGGTAACTCGTCCCAAGTTTGAGATATTACCTAGAGAAACACGTTCCAAGATGTAAAAACAACCTTAGGAAACTCGTCTCAGGATGAACTTCAGGTAACTTGTCCCAAGTTTGAATTAATCACCTAGAGAAACTCGTTCCAAGTTTTAAAAACAACCTGAGGAAAGTTGTCTCAAGATGAACTTGGGGTAACTCGTCCCATGTTTGAAAAAATTACCTGGAGAAACTCGTTCCAAGATTTAAAAACAGCTTGACGAAACTCGTCTCAGGATGAAGTTGGTGTATCTTGTCCCAAGTTTAAGATAATCACCTGGAGAAACTCCTTCCAGGATTTAAAAATGACCTGAGGTAACTTATTGCAAGATGAACTTGGGGTAATGTGTCCCAAGTTTGAGATAATCACCTGGGGGAACTCATTCCAGGATTTAAAAATGACCTGGGGCAACTCGTCTTCAGATGAACTCAAGGTAACTCATCCCAAGTTTGAGATATTACTTGGAGAAACACGTTCCAATATTTAAAAACAACCTTAGGAAACTCGTCTCAGGATGAACTTGGGGTAACTTGTCCCAAGTTTGAATTAATCACCTGGAGAAACTCGTTCCAAGTTTTAACAACAACCTGAGGAAAGTCATCTCAGGATAAAGTTGGGGTAACTCATCCCAAGTTTGATATATCACTTGGAGAAACTCATTCTAGGATTTAAAAACAAGCTGAGGAAACTCGTGTCAGGATGAACTTGGGGTAACTCATCCCAAGTTTGTGATAATCAACAAGAGAAACTCGTTCCAGGATTTAAAAACTATCTGAGGAAACTCGTCTTAAGATGAACTTGGGGTAACTCCTCCCAAGTTTGTGAAAATCACCTAGAGAAACTCGTTCCAGGATTTGAAAAGAACCTTAGGAAACTTGTCTCAGGAAGAACTTGGGGTAACTCGTCTGAAGTTTGACATAATCACCTATTGAAACTCGTTCCAGGATTTAAAAGCAACCCGAGGAAACTCGTTTTAGGATGAATAGGGGCTAACTCATCCCAATTTTGAGATAATCACCTAGAGAAACTGGTTCCAGGATTTAAAAATGACCTAAGGTAACTCGTCTCAGGATAAACTTGGGGTAACTCATCCCAAGTTTGAATTAATCACCTGGAGAAACTCATTCCAAGTTTTAAAAATAACCTGAGGTAACTCCTCCCAGGAAGAGCTTGGGGTAACTCATCCCAAGTTTGAGATAATCACCTGGAGAAACTCATTCCAAGATTTAAAAACAACCTGAGGTAACTCACCTCAGGATGAAGTTGGTGTAACTTGTCCCAAGTTTGAGATAATCACCTATAGAAACTCGTTCCAGGATTTTAAAAACAACCTGAGGTAACTCATCTCAGGATGAACTTGGGGTAACTCCTCCCAAGTTTGAAATAATTACTTGGAGAAACTCGTTCCAGGATTTAAATGCAACCTGAGGTAACTCATCCCAGGATGAACTTAGGGTAACTCATCCCAAGTTTGAGATAATCATCTGGAGAAACTCGTTCTAGCCTTTTAAAAACAATCTGTGGTAACTCGTGCCAGGTTAAAGTTGGGGTGACTCGTCCCAAGTTTGCAATAATTACCTGGAGAAACTTGTTCGAGAATTTAAAGGCAACCTGAGGTAACTCGTCTCAGGATGAACTTGGGGCAACTCGTGCCCAGTTTAAGATAATCACCTGGAGAAACTCGTTAGAGGATTTTAAAAATAACCTGAGGTAACTTGTCTCAGGAAGAAATTGGGGTAACTCATCCCAAGTTTGAAATAATTACCTAGAGAAACTCGTTCCAGGATTTAAAAAGAACCTTAGGTAACTCGTCTCAGGATGAACTTGGGGTAACAAGTCCAAAGTTTGAGATAATCACCTAGAGAAACCTATTCTAGGATTTTAAAAGCAACCTGAGGTAACTTGTCTCAGGATGAACTTGGGGTAACTCGTCCCAAGTTTGAAATGATTACCTAGAGAAACTCGTTCCAGGATTTAACAGCAACCTGAGGTAACTCATCTCAGGATGAACTTGGGATAACTCGTCCCAAATTTGAGATAATCACCTGGAGAAATTCATTCTAGGATTTTAAAAGCAACCTGAGGTAACTTGTCTCAGGATAAACTTGGGGGAACTTGTCCCAAGTTTGAATTTATCACCAAGACAAACTAGTTCCAGAATTTAAAAACATCTTGAGGAAACACGCCTTAGGGTTTAAAAAGAACCTTCAGAAACTTGACTCAGGATGAAGTTGGGGTAACTCATCCCAAGTTTGACATAATCACCTATTGAAACTCGTTCTAGGATTTAAAAACAACCCGAGGAAACTCGTCTCAGGATGAAGTTGGGGTAACTCGTCCCAATTTTGAGATAATCAACTGGAGAAACTTGTTCCAGGATTTTAAAAACAACCTAAGGTAACTCCTCGCAGGATGAACTTGGGGTAACTCGTCCCAACTTTGAGATAATTACCTAGAGAAACTCGTTCCAAGATTTAAAAACATCCTGAGAAAACTCGTCTCAGGATGAACTTGGGGTAACTTGTCCCAAGTTTGAGATAATCACCTGCAGAAACTCATTCCAGGATTTTAAAAACACCCTGAGGTAACTCATCTCAGGATGAACTTGGGGTAAGTCATCCCAAGTTTGAAATAATCACCTGGAGAAACTCATTCCAGGATTTAAAAACAACCTAAGCAAACTTGTCACAGGATGAACTGGGGGAAACTCATCCCAAGTTTTAGATAATTGCCTGGAGAAACTCGTTCCAAGATTTAAAAACAACCTGAGAAAACTCGTCTCAGGATGAACTTGTGGTAACTCATCCCAAGTTTGAGATAATAACCTTGAGAAACTCGTTCCAGGATTTTAAAAACAACCTATGGTAACTCGTCTCAGGTTGAAGTTGGGGTAACTCATCCCAAGTTTGAAATAATTACCTGGAGAAAGTCATTCCAAGATTTAAAGGCAACCTGAGGTAACTCGTCTCTGAATGAACTTGGGGCAACTCAACCCAAATTTGAGATAATCACCAAGAGAAACTCGTTAGAGAATTTTAAAAATGACCTGAGGTAACTTGTCTCAGGATGAACCTGGGGTAACTCATCCCAAGTTTAAAATAATTACCTGGAGAACCTCGTTCCAGGATTTAAAATCAACCTAAAGTAACTCATTTCAGCATGAACTTGGGGTAACAAGTCCAAAGTTTGAGATAATCACCTGGAGAAAGTCGTTCCAGAATTTTTAAAATAACCTGAGGTAACTCCTCCCAACATGAACTTGGGGTTACTCGTCCCAAGTTTGAAATAATTACCTAGGGAAACTCATTCCAAAATTTAAAGATAATATGAGGTAACTCGTCTCAGGATGAACTTGGGATAACTCATCCCAACTTTTAGATAATCACCTAGAGAAACTCATTCCAGGATTTAAAAACAACCTATGGTAGCTCGTCTCAGGATGAACTTGGGGTAACTTGTCCCAAGTTTGAGATAATCAACTGGAGAAAGTCGTTCCAGGATTTAAAAATGACCTGAGGTAGTTTGTCTCAGGATGAACATGGGGTAACTCATCCCAAGTTTGAGATAATCATCCCATGATTTAAAAATGACCTGACGTAGCTTATCTCAGGCTGAACGTAGCGTAACTTATCCCAAGTCCTGGAGAAACTCGTTCTAGAATTTTAAAAGCAACCTAAGGTAACTTGTCTTAGGATGAAGTTGGGGCAACTCCTCCCAAGTTTGAAATAATTTCCTAGAGAAACTCGTTCCAAGATTTAAAGGCAACTTGAGGTAACTCGTCTTAGGATGAACTTGGGCTAACTCGTCCCAATTTTGAGATAATCACCTGTAGAAACTTATTCTAGAAATTTAAAACAACCTGAGGTAACTTGTCTCAGGATGAACTTGGGGTAACTCGTCCCATGTTTGAAATAATTACCTAGACAAACTCATTTCAGGATTTAAAAACAACCTGAGGTAACTTGTCTCAGGATGAACTTGGGGGAACTCGTCCCAAGTTTGAGATAATCACCTGGAGAAACTCATTCCAGGATTTTAAAAACAACCTAAGCAAACTTGTCACAGGATGAACTGGGGGAAACTCATCCCAAGTTTTAGATAATTGCCCGGAGAAACTCATTTCAGGATTTAAAAACAACCTGAGAAAACTCGTCTCAGGATGAACTTGTGGTAACTCATCCCAAGTTTGAGATAATAACCTTGAGAAACTCGTTCCAGGATTTTAAAAACAACCTGTGGTAACTAGGTTGAAGTTGGGGTAACTCATCCCAAGTTTGAAATAATTACCTGGAGAAAGTCATTCCAAGATTTAAAGGCAACCTGAGGTAACTCGTCTCTAGATGAACTTGGGCAACTCAACCCAAGTTTGAGATAATCACCAAGAGAAACTCGTTAGAGAATTTTAAAATCAACCTGAGGTAACTTGTCTCAGGATGAACCTGGGGTAACTCATCCCAAGTTTAAAATAATTACCTGGAGAACCTCGTTCCAGGATTTAAAATCAACCTAAAGTAACTCATCTCAGCATGAACTTGGGGTAACAAGTCCAAAGTTTGAGATAATCACCTGGAGAAAGTCGTTCCAGAATTTTTAAAATAACCTGAGGTAACTCCTCCCAACATGAACTTGGGGTAACTCGTCCCAAGTTTGAAATAATTATCTGGGGAAACTCATTCCAAAATTTAAAGATAATATGAGGTAACTCGTCTCAGGATGAACTTGGGATAACTCATCCCAAGTTTTAGATAATCACCTAGAGAAACTCATTCCAGGATTTAAAAACAACCTATGGTAGCTCGTCTCAGGATGAACTTGGGGTAACTTGTCCCAAGTTTGAGATAATCACCTGGAGAAAGTCGTTCCAGGATTTAAAAATGACCTGAGGTAGTTTGTCTCAGGATGAACATGGGGTAACTCATCCCAAGTTTGAGATAATCACCTGGAGAAACTCGTTCCATGATTTAAAAATGACCTGACGTAGCTTATCTCAGGCTGAACCTAGGGTAACTTATCCCAAGTCCTGGAGAAACTCGTTCTAGAATTTTAAAAGCAACCTAAGGTAACTTGTCTCAGGATGAAGTTGGGGCAACTCGTCCCAAGTTTGAAATAATTTCCTAGAGAAACTCGTTCCAAGATTTAAAGGCAACTTGAGGTAACTCGTCTCAGGATGAACTTGGGCTAACTCATCCCAATTTTGAGATAATCACCTGTAGAAACTCATTCTAGAAATTTAAAACAACCTAAGGTAACTTGTCTCAGGATGAACTTGGGGTAACTCGTCCCATGTTTGAAATAATTACCTAGACAAACTCATTTTAGGATTTAAAAACAACCTGAGGTAACTTGTCTCAGGATGAACTTGGGAGAACTCGTCCCAAGTTTGAGATAATCACCTGGAGAAACTCATTCCAGGATTTTAAAAACAACCTGAGGTAACTCCTCCCAGGATGAACCTGGCGTAACTCGGCCCAAGTTTGATGTAATCACCTAGAGAAACTCGTTCTAGGATTTAACAACAACCTGAGGAAACTCGTCTCAGGATGAACTTGGGGTAACTCGTCCAAAGTTTTAGATAATTACCTGGAGAAACTCATTCCAGGATTTAAAAACAACCTGAGGAACGTCATCTCAGGATGAACTTGGGGTAACTTGTCCCAAGTTTGAGATAATCGCCTGGAGAAACTCATTTCAGGATTTTAAAAACAACCTAAGGTAACTCATCTCAGGATAAACTTGGTGTAACTCGTCCCAAGTTTAAGATAATCACCTGGAGAAACTCGTTAGAGGATTTAAAAAACAACCTGAGTTAACTTGTCTCAAGATGAACTTGGGGTAACTCGTCCTAAGATTGAAATAATTACCTAGAGAAAGTCATTCCAGGATTTTTAAAACAGCCCAAGGTAACTCCTCCCAGGATGAACTTGGGGTAACTTGTCCCAAGTTTGAAATAAATTCCTTGAGAAACTCGTTCTAGAATTTAAAGGCAACCATAGGTAACTCGTCTCAGGATGAACTTGGGATAACTCTCCCAACTTTGAGATAATCACCTGGAGAAACTCATTCTAGGATTTTAAAAACAACCTGAGGTAACTTGTCTCAGGATGAACTTGGGGTAACTCGTCCCAAGTTTGAAATGATTACCTTGAGAAACTCATTCTAGGATTTCAAAACAACCTGAGATAACTCGTCTCAAGATGAACTTAGGGCAACTCGCCCCAAGTTTGAGATAATCACCTGGAGAATCTCATTCCAGGATTTTAAAAACAACTTGAGGTAATTCCTCCCAGGATGAACTTGAGGTAACTTATCCCAAGTTTGAGATAATCACCTGGAAAAACTCATTCCAGGATTTACGGATAACCTGAGGTAACTCGACTTAGGGTGAACTTGAGGTAACTTGTCCCAAGTTTGAGATAATCAACAGGAGAAACTCATTCCAGGACTTAAAAATGACCTGAGGTAGCTCATCTCAGGATGAACTTGGTGTAATTTGATGCACGTTTGAGATAATCACCTAGAGAAACTCGTTCTAGGATTTAAAAATGACCTGAGGTAGCTTGTCTCAGGATGAACTTGGGGTAAATTGTCCCAAGTTTGAGATATTTAGCTGGAGAAACTCCTTCCAGGATTTAAAAGTATCCTGAGGTAACTTGTCTCTGGATGAACTTGGGGTAACTTGTCCCAAGTTCGAGATAATCACCTGAGAAACTCATTCTAGGATTTAAAAATGACCTGAGGTAACTCGTCTCAGGATGAACTTGAGGTAACTCGTCCCAAGTTTGAGATATCACCTGGAGAAACTCATTCTAGAATTTTAAAAACAACCTGAGGTAACTTGTCTCAGGATGAACTTGGGGTAACACATCCCAACCTTGAAAGAATTATCTGGAGAAACTCCTTCCAGGATTTTAAAAACAACCTGAGGCAATTCCTCCCAGGATGAACTTGGGTAACTTGTCCCAAGTTTCAGATAATCATCTAGAGAAACTCATTCTAGGATATACAGATAACTTGAGGTAACTCGTCTTAGGTTGAACATGAGGTAACTCGTCCCACGTTTGAGATAATCACCTGGCGAAACTCATTCCAGGATTTAAAAATGACCCGAGGTAGCTCGTCTCAAGAAGAACTTAAGATAACTCATCCCAAGTTTGAGATAATCAACTAGAGAAACTCATTCCAAGATTTTAAACTGACCTGAGGTAGCTTGTCTTAGGATGAACTTAGGGTAACTTGTCCCAAGTTTGAGATAATCACCTGGAGAAACTCGGTCCAGGATTTAAAAATGACCTAAGGTAACTCGTCTCAGGAAGAACTTGGGGTAACTCGTCCCAAGTTTGAGATAACTCAGTCTAGGATTTAAAAATGACCTGAGGTAACTCGTCTTAGGATGAACTTGAGGTAACTCATTCCAAGTTTGTGATATCACCTAGAGAAACTCTTTCTAGAATTTTAAAAACAACCTGAGGTAACTTGTCTCAGGATGAACTTGGGGTAACTTGTCCCAACTTTGAAATAATTACCTGTAGAAACTCATTCTAAGATTTAAAGGCAACCTGAGTTAACTCATATCACGATGAACTTAGGGTAACTCATCCCAATTCTGAGATAATTACGAGGAGAAACTCATTCAAGAAATTTAAAAACAACCTGAGGTAACTAGTCTAAGGATGAACTTGGGGTAACTCGTCCCATGTTTGAAATAATTACCTGGACAAAGTAGTTCCAAGATTTAAAAAAACCTGAGGTAACTCGTCTCAGCATGAACTTGGCGTAACTCATCCCAAGTTTGAAATAATTACCTGGGGAAACTCATTGCAGGATTTAAAGGCAACCTGAGGTAACTTGTCTTAGGATGAACTTGGGGCAACTCTTCCCAAGTTTAAGATAATCACCTAGAGAAACTCGTTAGAGGATTTTAAAAACAACCTGAGGAAACTTGTCTCAGGATGAACTTGGGGTAACTCATCTCAAGTTTGAAATTATTACCTGGAGAAACTCGTTCCAGGATTTAAAAACAACCTTAGGTAACTCACCTCAGGATGAACTTGGGATAATCACCTGGAGCAAGTCATTCCAGGATTTTTAAAACAACTTGATGTAACTCCTCCCTAGATGAACTTGGGGTTACTCGTCCTAAGTTTGAAATAATTCTCTGAAGAAACTCATTCCAGGATTTAAAGGCAACCAGAGGCAACTCGTCTCAGGATGAACATGGGATAACTCATCCCAAGTTTGAAATGATTACCTGGAGAAACTCATTCCATGATTTAAAAATAACATGAGGTAACTTGTCTCAGGATGAACTTGAGGTAACTCATCCCAAGTTTGAGATAATCACTGGGAGAAAATCATTCCAGGATTTAAAAATGACCCGAGGTAGCTCGTCTAAAGATAAACTTAGGGTAACTAGTCCGAAGATTGAAATAATTACCTAGAGAAACTCATTATAGGATTTAAAGGCAACCTGAGGTAACTCGTCTCAGGATGAACTTGGGATAACTCGCCCATGTTTGAAATGATTACCTAGAGAAACTTGTTCTTGGATTTAAAAATAACCTGAGGTAACTCTCCTCAGGATGAACTTAGGGCAACTCATCCCAAGTTTGAGATAATCAACTAGAGAGACTAGTTCTAGGATTTTCAAAACAACCTGAGGTAATTCCTTCCAGGATGAACTTGGGGTAACATATCCCAAGTTTGAGATAATCACCTAGAGAAACTCATTCTAGGATATACAGATAACCTGAGGTAACTCGTCTTAGCGTGAACATCAGGTAACTCATCCCAAGTTTGAGATAATCGCTGGGAGAAACTCATTCCCGGATTTAAAAATGACCTGAGGTAGCTCGTCTCAAGATGAAGTTGGGGTAACTCGTCCCAAGTTTGAGATAATCACCTAGAGAAACCCGTTCTAGGATTTAAAAATGACCTGAGGTAGCCTGTCTCAGGTTGAACTTGAGGTAACTTGTCCCAAGTTTGAGATAATCACCTGGAAAAACTCGTTCCAGGATTTGAAAATGACCTGAGGTAACTCACCTCAGGATGAACTTGGGGTAACTCCTCCCAAGTTTTAGATAATCACCTAGAAAAATTCGTTCTAGGATTTAAAAATGACCTGAGGTAACTCGTCTCAGGATGAACTTGATGTAACTCATCCCAAGTTTGAGATATCACTTGAAGAAACACGTTCTAAAATTTTAAAAACAACCTGAGGTAACTTGTCTCAGGATGAACTTGGGGTAACTTGTCCCAAGTTTGAAATAATTACCTGGAGAAACTCGTTCCAAGATTTAAAGGCAACCTGAGTTACCTCGTCTCAGGATGAACTTGGGCTAACTTGTCCCAAGTTTTAGATAATCACCTGGAGAAACTCGTTCCAGGATTTTAAAAACAACCTGAGGTAACTTCTCCCAGAATGAACTTGGGGTAACTCGTCCCAAGTTTGAGATAATCAACTAGAGAAACTCGTTCCTGGATTTAAAAACAACCTAAGAAAACTCGTCTTAGGATGAAGTTAGGGTAATTCACCCCAAGTTTTAGATAATTACCTGGAGAAACTCGTTCCAACATTTAAAAACAACTTGAGAAAACTCATCTCAGGATGAACTTGGGGTAACTTGTCCCAAGTTTGAGTTAATCAGCTGGAGAAACTCATTCCAGGATTTTAAAAATAACCTGATGTAACTCGTCTCAGGATGAACTTGGGATAACTAAGCCCAAGTTTGAAATAATTACCTGGAGAAACTCATTGTAGGATTTAAAGGCAACCTGAGGTAACTCGTCTCAGGCAGAACTTGGGGCAACTCGTCCCAAGTTTTAGATAATCACCTGGAGAAACTCGTTAGAGGATTTTAAAAGCAACCTGAGGTAACTTGTCTCAAGATGAACTTGGGGTAACTCGTACCAAGTTTGGAATATTTACCTGGAGAAACTCATTCCAGGATTTAAAAACAGCCTTACGTAACTCATCTCAGGATGAACTTGGGGTAACTAGTCCAAAGTTTGAGATAATCTCCTAGAGAAAGTTGTTCCAGGATTTTTAAAACAACCTGAGGTAACTCCTCCCAGGATGAACTTGGCTAACTCATCCCAAATTTGAAATAATTACCTGGAGAAACTCATTCCAGGATTTAAAGGCAACTTGAGGTAACTCGTCTCAGGATGAACTTGGGATAACTCATCCCAAATTTGAGATAATCACCTGGAGAAACTCATTCTATGATTTTAGAAACAACTTGAGGTAACCTGTCTCAGGATGAACTTGGGTTAACTCATCCCAAGTTTGAAATGATTACCTGGAGAAACTCGTTCCTGGATTTAAAAACAACCTGAGGTAACTCGTCTCAGGATGAACTTGGGGCAACTCGTCCCATGTTTGAGATAATCACCTGGAGAGACTCATTCCAAGATTTTAAAAACAACCTAGGGTAATTCTACCCAGGATGAACTTGGGGTAACTCGTCCCAAGTTTGAGATAATCACCTAGAGAAACTCATTTCAGTATTTAAAAATGACCTAAGGCAGCCCGTTTTAGGATGATGTTGGGGTAACTTGTCCAAAGTTTGAGAGAATCACCTGGAGAAACTCGTTCCAAGATTTAAAAATGACCTAAGGTAACTCGTCTCAGCATGAACTTAGGGTAACTCGTCCCAAGTTTGAGATAATCACCTGGAGAAACTCGTTCCAAGATTTAAAAATGACCTGAGGTAACTCGTCTCAGGATGAACTTGAGGTAACTCATCCCAAGTTTGAGATATCACCTAGAGAAACTCATTCTAGAATTTTAAAAACAACCTGAGGTAACTTGTCTCAGGATGAACTTGGGGTAACTCGTCCCATGTTTGAAATAAGTACCTAGAGAAACTCATTCCAAGATTTAAAGGCAACCTGAGTTAATTCGTCTAAGGATGAACTTGGGCTAACTCATCCCAATTTTGAGATAATCACCTGGAGAAACTCATTCTAGAAATTTAATGACAACCTGAGGTAACTTGTCTCAGGATGAATTTGGGGCAACTCGTCCCATGTTTGAGATAATTTCCTGTACAAACTCATTCTAGGATTTCAAAACAACCTGAGGTAACTCGTCTCAGGATGAAATTGCAGTAACTCATCCCAAGATTGAGATAATCACCTGGAGAAATTCGTTCCAGGATTTTAAAAATAACCTGAGATAACTCCTCCCAGGATAAAGTTGTGGTAACTTGTCCCATGTGTGAGATAATCACCTGGAGAAACTCGTTCCAGGATTTAAAAACAACCTGAGGAAACTTGTCTCAGGATGAACTGGGGGTAACTCATCCCAAGTTTTAGATAATTACCTAGAGAAACTCGTTCTAGGATTTAAAAACAACCTTAGAGAACTCGTCTCAGGATGAACTTGGGGTAACTTGTCCCAAGTTTAAAATAATCACCAGGAGAAACATGTTCCCGGATTTTAAAACTAACTTGAGGTAAGTCGTCTCAGGATGAACTTGGGGTAACTTGTCCCAAGTTTGAAATAATTACCTGAAGAAACTCATTCCAGGATTTAAAGGCAACCTGAGGTAACTCGTCTTAAGATGAAGTTGGGGCAACTCATCCCATGTTTGAGATAATCACCTATAGAAACTCGTTAGAGGATTTTAAAAACAACCTAAGGTAACTTGTCTCAGGATAAACTTGGGGCAACTCATCCCAAGTTAGAAATAATTACTTGGAGAAACTTGTTCAAGGATTTAAAGGTAACCTGAGGTAACTCATCTCAGGATGAACTTGGGGCAACTCATCCCAAGTTTGAGATAATGATCTAGAGAAACTCATTGGAGGATTTTAAAAACAACTTGAGGTAACTTGTCTAAGGATGAACTTGGGATAACTTGTCCTAAATTTGAAATAATTACCTGGAGAAACTCGTTCTAGGATTTAAAAATAACCTGAGCTAACTCGTCTCTGGATGAACTTGGTGTAACTAGTCCAAAGTTTGAAATAATCACCAGGAGAAGGTCGTTCTAGGATTTTTAAAATAACCTGAGGTAACTCCTCCCAGGATGAACTTGGGGTAACTCATCCCAAGTTTGAAATAATTACCTGGAGAAACTCGTTCCAGGATTGGAAGGCAATATGACGTAACTCATCTCAGGATGAACTTGGGATAACTCGTCCTAAATTTGAGATAATCACCTGGAGAAACTCATTCTAAGATTTTAAAAACAACCTGAGGTAACCTGTCTCTGGATGAACTTGGGTTAACTCGTCCCAAGTTTGAAATGATTACCTAGATAAACTCATTCCAGCACTTAAAAACAACCTGACGTAACTCGTCTTTGGATGAACTTGGGGCAACTCATCCCAAGTTTGAGTTAATCACCTGGAGAGACTCGTTCCAGGATTTTAAAAAAAACCTGAGGTAACTCATCTCAGGATGAACTTGGGGTAACTCGTCCCATGTTATAATTAATTACCTAGAGAATCTCGTTCAAGGATTTAAAGGTAACCTGAGGTAACTCGTCTCAGGATGAACTTGGGGCAACTCATCCCAAGTTTGAGATAATGACCTAGAGAAACTCATTAGAAGATTTTAAAAACAACCTGAGGTAACTTGTCTCAGGATGAACTTGGGATAACTTGTCCCAAGTTTGAATAACTTGTCCCAAGTTTGAAATAATTACCTGGAGAAACTCG
Organism: Dicorynia guianensis; assembly: GCA_037013595.1. Taxonomy (NCBI): domain Eukaryota; kingdom Viridiplantae; phylum Streptophyta; class Magnoliopsida; order Fabales; family Fabaceae; genus Dicorynia; species Dicorynia guianensis. The sequence continues at coordinate 16,969,647 of JASUAB010000007.1, forward strand.
TTCTAGGATTTAAAAACAACCTGAGATAACTCGTCTCAGGATAAACTTGGTGTAACTAGTCCAAAGTTTGAAATAATCACCAGGAGAAGGTTGTTCCAAGATTTTTAAAATAACCTGAGGTAACTCCTCCCAGGATGAACTTGGGGTAACTCGTCCCAAGTTTGAAATAATTACCTAGAGAAACTCGTTCCAAGATTTGAAGGCAATATGAGGTAACTCGTCTCAGGATGAACTTGGGATAACTCATCCCAAATTTGAGATAATCACCTGGAAAAACTCATTCTAGGATTTTAATAATAACTTGAGGTAACCTGTCTCAGGATGAACTTGGGTTAACTTGTCCCAAGTTTGAAATGATTACCTGGATAAACTCGTTCCAGCATTTAAAAACAACCTGATGTAACTCGTCTTAGGATGAACTTGGGGCAACTCGTCCCAAGTTTGAGTTATTCACCTGGAAGACTCATTCCAGGATTTTAAAAACAACATGAGGTAATTCCTCCCAAGATGAATTTGGGATAACTTGTCCCAAGTTTGAGATAATCACCTGGAGAAACTTATTCCAAGATATACAGATAACTTGAGGTAACTCGTCTTAGGGAGAACATAGGTAACTCATCCCAAGTTTGAGATAATCACCTAGAGAAACTCATTCCAAGATTTAAAACTAACCTGAGGTAGCTCGTCTCAAGATGAACTTAGGGTATCTTGTCCCAAGTTTGAGATAATCAACTAGAGAAACTCGTTCTAGGATCTAAAAATGACCTGAGGTAGCTTGTCTTTGGATGAACCTGGGGTAACTTGTCCCAAGTTTGAGATAATCAGCTGGAGAAACTCGTTCTAGGATTTAAAAATGATCTGAGGTAACTCGTCTCAGGATGAACTTGTGGTAACTTGTCCCAAGTTTGAGATATCACCTAGAGAAACTCGTTATAGAATTTTGAAAGCGACCTGAGGTAACTTGTCTCAAGATGAACTTGGCGTAACTCATCCCAAGTTTGAAATAATTACCTGGAGAAACTCGTTCCAGGATTTAAAAACAACCTTAGGTAACTCGTCTTAGGATGAACTTGGGGTAACTCGTCCCAAGTTTGAAATAATTACCTGGAAAAACTCGTTGCAGGATTTAAAGGCAACCTTAGGTAACTCGTCTCAGGATGGACTTGGGGCAACACGTCCGAAGTTTGAGATAATTACCTGGAGAAACTCGTTAGAGGATTTTAAAAACAACCTGAGGTAACTTGTCTCAAGATGAACTTGGGGTAACTCGTCTCAAGTTTGAAATAATTACCTGGAGAAACTTGTTCCAAGAATTAAAATCAACCTTAGGTAACTCGTCTTAGGATGAACTTGGGGTAACTAGTCTAAAGCATGAGATAATCCCCTAGAAAAAGTTGTTCCAGGATTTTTAAAACAACCTGACGAAACTTGTCTCAGGATGAACTTTAGGTAACTCGTCCCAAAGTTGAGATAATCACCTAGAGAAGCTCATTCTAGGATTTTAAAAACAACTTGAGGTAACTTGTCTCAGGATGAACATGGGGTAACTTGTCCCAAGTTTGAAATGATTTCCTGGAGAAATTCGTTCCAGCATTTAAAAACAACCTGAGGTAACTCATCTCAAGATGAACTTGGGGTAACTAGTCCGAAGTTTGAGATAATCAACTAGAGAAACTCGTTCCATCATTTAAAAAGGACCTGAGGTAGCTCATCTCTGAATGAACTTAGGGTAACTTGTCCCAAGTTTGAGATAATCATTTGGAGAAACTCGTTCCAAGATTTAAAAATGACCTGAGGTAACTCGTCTTAGGATGAACTTGGGGTAACTCGTCCCAAGTTTGAGATAATCACCTAGAGAAACTCGTTCCAGGATTTAAAAATGACCTGAGGTAACTCGTCTTAGGATTAACTTGAGGTAACTCATCCCAAGTTTCGGATATCACCTGGAGAAACTCGTTCAAGAATTTTAAAAATAGCCTGAGGTAACTTGTCTCAAGATGAACTTGAGGTAACTCGTCCCAAGTTCGAAATAATTACCTAGTGAAACTCATTCCAAGATTTAAAGGCAACCTGAGTTAACTCGTCTTAGGAAGAACTTGGGCTAACTCGTCCCAATTTTGAGATATTCACCTGGAGAAACTCGTTCTAGAAATTTAAAAACAACCTGAGGTAACTTTTCTCAGGATGAACTTGGGGTAACTCGTCCCATGTTTGAAATAATTACCAGGACAAACTCGTTCTAGGATTTAAAAATAACCTGAGGTAACTCATCTGGGGATGAACTTGGGGTAAGTTATCCAAAGTTTGAGATAAACACCTGGAGAAACTCGTTCCAGGAATTTAAAAGCAACCTGAGGTAACTCCTCCCATGATGAACTTAGGGTAACTCGTCCAAAGTCTGAGATAATTAGCTGGAGAAACTCGTTCTAGGATTTAAAAACAACCTGAGGAAACTTGTCACAGGATGAACTTGGGGTCACTCATCCCAAGTTTGAGATAATCAATTGGAGAAACTCATTAGAGGATTTTAAAAACAACCTGAGGTAACTTATCTCAGGAAGAACTTGGGGTAACTCGTCCTAAGTTTGAAATAATTACCTAGACAAAGTCATTCCAGGATTTTTAAAACAACCTGAGGTAACAAACTTGGGGTAACTCATCCCATGTTTGAAATAAATTCCTTAAGAAACTCGTTCCAAGATTTAAAGGCAACCTGAGGAAACTCGTCTCAGGATGAACTTGGGATAACTCGTCCCAAATTTGAGATAATCACCTGGAGAAACTCATTCTAGGAATTGAAAACAACCAAAGGTAACTTGTCTCAGGATGAACTTGGGGTAACTCATGCCAAGTTTGAATGGATTACCTGGAGAAACTCGTTTCAGGATTTAAAAACAACCTGAGGTAACTCGTCCCAGGAAGAAGGTGGGGCAACTTGCCCCAAGTTTGAGATAATCACCTGGAGAAACTCATTCCAGGATTTTAAAAACAACTTGAGGTAATTCCTCCCAGGATGAACTTGGGGTAACTTGTCCCAAGTTTGAGATAATCACCTAGAAAAACTCGTTACAGATTTACAGGTAACCTGAAGTAACTCGTCTTAGGTTGAACACGAGGTAACCCGTCCCAAGTTTGAGATAATCACTTGGAGAAAGTCATTCCAGGATTTAAAATTGACCTGAGGTAGCTCGTTTCAGGATGAACTTGGTCTACCAAGTTTGATATAATCACCTAGAGAAACTCATTTCAGGATTTCAAAATGACCTGAGGTAGCTCATCTCAGGATGAACTTGGGGTAACTTGTCCCAAGTTTGAGTTAATCACCTAGAAAAACTCGTTCCAGGATTTAAAAATGTCCTGAGGTAACTTATCCCAAGATGAAGTTGGGGTAACTTGTCCCAAGTTTGAGATAATCAACTGGAGAAACTTGTTCCAGGATTTTAAAAACAACCTGAGGTAACTCCTCGCAGGATGAACTTGGGGTAACTCGTCCCAACTTTGAGATAATTACCTAGAGAAACTCGTTCCAAGATTTAAAAACATCCTGAGAAAACTCGTCTCAGGATGAACTTGGGGTAACTTCTCCCAAGTTTGAGATAATCACCTGCAGAAACTCGTTCTAGGATTTTAAAAACAACCTGAGGTAACTCATCTCAGGATGAACTTCGGGTAAGTCATCCCAAGTTTGAAATAATCACCTGGAGAAACTCATTCCAGGATTTAAAAACAACCTAAGCAAACTTGTCACAGGATGAACTGGGGGAAACTCATCCCAAGTTTTAGATAATTGCCTGGAGAAACTCGTTCCAGGATTTAAAAACAACCTGAGAAAACTCGTCTCAGGATGAACTTATGGTAACTCATCCCAAGTTTGAGATAATAACCTTGAGAAACTCGTTCCAGGATTTTAAAAACAACCTGTGGTAACTCGTCTTAGGTTGAAGTTAGGGTATCTCATCCCAAGTTTGAAATAATTACCTGGAAAAAGTCATTCCAAGATTTAAAGGCAACCTGAGGTAACTCGTCTCTGGATGAACTTGGGGCAACTCAACCCAAGTTTGAGATAATCACCAAGAGAAACTCATTAGAGAATTTTAAAAACAACCTGAGGTAACTTGTCTCAGGATGAACCTGGGGTAACTCATCCCAAGTTTAAAATAATTACCTGGAGAACCTCGTTCCAGGATTTAAAATCAACCTAAAGTAACTCATCTCAACATGAACTTGGGGTAACAAGTCCAAAGTTTGAGATAATCACCAGGAGAAAGTCGTTCCAGAATTTTTAAAATAACCTGAGGTAACTCCTCCCAACATGAACTTGGGGTAACTCGTCCCAAGTTTAAAATAATTACCTGGGGAAACTCATTCCAAAATTTAAAGATAATATGAGGTAACTCGTCTCAGGATGAACTTGGGATAACTCATCCCAAGTTTTAGATAATCACCTAGAGAAACTCATTCCAGGATTTAAAAACAACCTATGGTAGCTCGTCTCAGGATGAACTTGGGGTAACTTGTCCCAAGTTTGAGATAATCACCTGGAGAAAGTCGTTTCAGGATTTAAAAATGACCTGAGGTAGTTTGTCTCAGGATGAACATGGGGTAACTCATCCCAAGTTTGAGATAATCATCCCATGATTTAAAAATGACCTGACATAGCTTATCTCAGGCTGAACCTAGGGTAACTTATCCCAAGTCCTGGAGAAACTCGTTCTAGAATTTTAAAAGCAACCTAAGGTAACTTGTCTCAGGATGAACTTGGGGTAACTTGTCCCAAGTTTGAGATAATCACCTGGAGAAACTCATTCTAGGATTTTAAAAACAACCTAAGGTAACTCATCTCAGGATAAACTTGGTGTAACTCGTCCCAAGTTTAAGATAATCACCTGGAGAAACTCGTTAGAGGATTTAAAAAACAACCTGAGTTAACTTGTCTCAAGATGAACTTGGGGTAACTCGTGCTAAGATTGAAATAATTACCTAGAGAAAGTCATTCTAGGATTTTTAAAACAGCCCAAGGTAACTCCTCCCAGGATGAACTTGGGGTAACTTGTCCCAAGTTTGAAATAAATTCCTTGAGAAACTCGTTCTAGAATTTAAAGGCAACCATAGGTAACTCGTCTCAGGATGAACTTGGGATAACTCTCCCAAATTTGAGATAATCACCTGGAGAAACTCATTCTAGGATTTTAAAAACAACCTGAGGTAACTTGTCTCAGGATGAACTTGGGGTAACTCGTCCCAAGTTTGAAATGATTACCTTGAGAAACTCATTCTAGGATTTCAAAACAACTTGAGATAACTCGTCTCAAGATGAACTTGGGGCAACTCGCCCCAAGTTTGAGATAATCACCTGGAGAATCTCATTCCAGGATTTTAAAAACAACTTGAGGTAATTCCTCCCAGGATGAACTTGGGGTAACTTATCCCAAGTTTGAGATAATCACCTGGAAAAACTCATTCCAGGATTTACGGATAACCTGAGGTAACTCGACTTAGGGTGAACTTGAGGTAACTTGTCCCAAGTTTGAGATAATCAATAGGAGAAACTCATTCCAGGACTTAAAAAGGACCTGAGGTAGCTCATCTCAGGATGAACTTGGTGTAATTTGATGCACGTTTGAGATAATCACCTAGAGAAACTCGTTCTAGGATTTAAAAATGACCTGAGGTAGCTCGTCTCAGGATGAACTTGGGGTAAATTGTCCCAAGTTTGAGATATTTAGCTGGAGAAACTCCTTCCAGGATTTAAAAGTATCCTGAGGTAACTTGTCTCTGGATGAACTTGGGCTAACTCATCCCAAGTTCGAGATAATCACCTGGAGAAACTCATTCCAGGATTTAAAAATGACCTGAGGTAACTCGTCTCAGGATGAACTTGAGGTAACTCGTCCCAAGTTTGAGATATCACCTGGAGAAACTCATTCTAGAATTTTAAAAACAACCTGAGGTAACTTGTCTCAGGATGAACTTGGGGTAACACATCCCAACCTTGAAAGAATTATCTGGAGAAACTCCTTCCAGGATTTTAAAAACAACCTGAGGCAATTCCTCCCAGGATGAACTTGGGTAACTTGTCCCAAGTTTCAGATAATCATCCAGAGAAACTCATTCTAGGATATACAGATAACCTGAGGTAACTCGTCTTAGGTTGATCATGAGGTAACTCGTCCCACGTTTGAGATAATCACCTGGCGAAACTCATTCTAGGATTTAAAAATGACCCGAGGTAGCTCGTCTCAAGAAGAACTTAAGATAACTCATCCCAAGTTTGAGATAATCAACTAGAGAAACTCATTCCAAGATTTTAAACTGACCTGAGGTAGCATGTCTCAGGATGAACTTAGGGTAACTTGTCCCAAGTTTGAGATAATCACCTGGAGAAACTCGGTCCAGGATTTAAAAATGACCTAAGGTAACTCGTCTCAGGAAGAACTTGGGGTAACTCGTCCCAAGTTTGAGATAATCACCTGGAGAAACTCATTCTAGGATTTAAAAATGACCTGAGGTAACTCGTCTTAGGATGAACTTGAGGGAACTCATTCCAAGTTTGTGATATCACCTAGAGAAACTCTTTCTAGAATTTTAAAAACAACCTGAGGTAACTTGTCTCAGGATGAACTTGGGGTAACTCGTCCCAACTTTGAAATAATTACCTGTAGAAACTCATTCTACGATTTAAAGGCAACCTGAGTTAACTCATATCACGATGAACTTAGGGAACTCATCCCAATTCTGAGATAATTACAAGGAGAAACTCGTTCAAGAAATTTAAAAACAACCTGAGGTAACTAGTCTAAGGATGAACTTGGGGTAACTCGTCCCATGTTTGAAATAATTACCTGGACAAAGTAGTTCCAGGATTTAAAAAAACCTGAGGTAACTCGTCTCAGCATGAACTTGGCGTAACTCATCCCAAGTTTGAAATAATTACCTGGGGAAACTCATTGCAGGATTTAAAGGCAACCTGAGGTAACTTGTCTTAGGATGAACTTGGGGCAACTCTTCCCAAGTTTAAGATAATCACCTAGAGAAACTCGTTAGAGGATTTTAAAAACAACCTGAGGAAACTTGTCTCAGGATGAACTTGGGGTAACTCATCTCAAGTTTGAAATTATTACCTGGAGAAACTCGTTCCAGGATTTAAAAACAACCTTAGGTAACTCGCCTCAGGATGAATTTGGGATAATCACCTGGAGCAAGTCATTCTAGGATTTTTAAAACAACTTGATGTAACTCCTCCCTAGATGAACTTGGGGTTACTCGTCCTAAGTTTGAAATAATTTCCTGAAAAAACTCATTCCAGGATTTAAAGGCAACCAGAGGCAACTCGTCTCAGGATGAACATGGGATAACTCATCCCAAGTTTGAAATGATTACCTGGAGAAACTCATTCCATGATTTAAAAATAACATGAGGTAACTTGTCTCAGGATGAACTTGAGGTAACTCATCCCAAGTTTGAGATAATCACTGGGAGAAAATCATTCCAGGATTTAAAAATGACCTGAGGTAGCTCGTCTAAAGATAAACTTAGGGTAACTAGTCCGAAGTTTGAAATAATTACCTAGAGAAACTCATTATAGGATTTAAAGGTAACCTGAGGTAACTTGTCTCAGGATGAACTTGGGATAACTCGCCCATGTTTGAAATGATTACCTAGAGAAACTTGTTCTTGGATTTAAAAATAACCTGAGGTAACTCTCCTCAGGATGAACTTAGGGCAACTCGTCCCAAGTTTGAGATAATCAACTAGAGAGACTCGTTCTAGGATTTTCAAAACAACCTGAGGTAATTCCTTCCAGGATGAACTTGGGGTAACATATCCCAAGTTTTAGATAATCACCTAGAGAAACTCATTCTAGGATATACAGATAACCTGAGGTAACTCATCTTAGCGTGAACATCAGGTAACTCATCCCAAGTTTGAGATAATCACTGGGAGAAACTCATTCCTGGATTTAAAAATGACCTGAGGTAGCTCGTCTCAAGATGACCTTGGGGTAACTCGTCCCAAGTTTGAGATAATCACCTAGAGAAACCCGTTCTAGGATTTAAAAATGACCTGAGGTAGCCCGTCTCAGGATGAACTTGAGGTAACTTGTCCCAAGTTTGAGATAATCACCTAGAAAAACTCGTTCCAGGATTTGAAAATGACCTGAGGTAACTCACCTCAGGATGAACTTGGGGTAACTCCTCCCAAGTTTTAGATAATCACCTGGAGAAATTCGTTCCAGGATTTAAAAATGACCAGAGGTAACTCGTCTCAGGATGAACTTGATGTAACTCATCCCAAGTTTGAGATATCACCTGGAGAAACTCGTTCTAAAATTTTAAAAACAACCTGAGGTAACTTGTCTCAGGATGAACTTGGGGTAACTTGTCCCAAGTTTGAAATAATTACCTGGAGAAACTCGTTCCAAGAATTAAAGGCAACCTGAGTTACCTCGTCTCAGGATGAACTTGGGCTAACTTGTCCCAAGTTTTAGATAATCACCTGGAGAAACTCGTTCCAAGATTTTAAAAACAACTTGAGGTAACTTCTCCCAGAATGAACTTGGGGTAACTCGTCCCAAGTTTGAGATAATCAACTAGAGAAACTTGTTCCTGGATTTAAAAACAACCTGAGGAAACTCGTCTTAAGATGAACTTAGGGTAATTCTCCCATAGTTTTAGATAATTACCTGGAGAAAATCGTTCCAACATTTAAAAACAACTTGAGAAAACTTGTCTCGGGATGAACTTGGGGTAACTTGTCCCAAGTTTGAGTTAATCACCTGGAGAAACTCATTCCAGGATTTTAAAAATAACCTGATGTAACTCGTCTCAGGATGAACTTGGGGTAACTAAGCCCAAGTTTGAAACAATTACCTGGAGAAACTCATTGCAGGATTTAAAGGCAACCTGAGGTAACTCGTCTCAGGCAGAACTTGGGGCAACTCGTCCCAAGTTTTAGATAATCACCTGGAGAGACTCGTTAGAGGATTTTAAAAGCAACCTGAGGTAACTTGTCTCAAGATGAACTTGGGGTAACTCGTACCAAGTTTGGAATATTTACCTGGAGAAACTCATTCCAGGATTTAAAAACAGCCTTACGTAACTCATCTCAGGATGAACTTGGGGTAACTAGTCCAAAGTTTGAGATAATCTCCTAGAGAAAGTCATTCCAGGATTTTTAAAACAACCTAAGGTAACTCCTCCCAGGATGAACTTGGCTAACTCATCTCAAATTTGAAATAATTACCTGGAGAAACTCATTCCAGGATTTAAAGGCAACTTGAGGTAACTCATCTCAGGATGAACTTCGGATAACTCATCCCAAATTTGAGATAAACACCTGGAGAAACTCATTCTATGATTTTAGAAACAACTTGAGGTAACCTGTCTCAGGATGAACTTGGGTTAACTCATCCCAAGTTTGAAATGATTACCTGGAGAAACTCGTTCCTGGATTTAAAAACAACCTGAGGTAACTCGTCTCAGGATGAACTTGGGGCAACTCGTCCCATGTTTGAGATAATCACCTGGAGAGACTCATTCCAAGATTTTAAAAACAACCTAAGGTAATTCCTCCCAGGATGAACTTGGGGTAACTCGTCCCAAGTTTGAGATAATCACCTAGAGAAACTCATTTCAGTATTTAAAAATGACCTAAGGCAGCCTGTTTTAGGATGATGTTGGGGTAACTTGTCCAAAGTTTGAGAGAATCACCTGGAGAAACTCGTTCCAAGATTTAAAAATGACCTAAGGTAACTCGTCCCAAGTTTGAGATAATCACCTGGAGAAACTCGTTCCAAGATTTAAAAATGACCTGAGGTAACTCATCTCAGGATGAACTTGAGGTAACTCATCCCAAGTTTGAGATATCACCTAGAGAAGCTCGTTCTAGAATTTTAAAAACAACCTGAGGTAACTTGTCTCAGGATGAACTTGGGGTAACTCGTCCCATGTTTGAAATAAGTACCTGGAGAAACTCGTTCCAAGATTTAAAGGCAACCTGAGTTAATTCGTCTAAGGATGAACTTGGGCTAACTCATCCCAATTTTAAGATAATCACCTGGAGAAACTCATTCTAGAAATTTAATGACAACCTGAGGTAACTTGTCTCAGGATGAATTTGGGGCAACTCATCCCATGTTTGAGATAATTTCCTGTACAAACTCATTCTAGGATTTCAAAACAACCTGAGGTAACTCGTCTCAGGATGAAATTGCAGTAACTCATCCCAAGATTGAGATAATCACCTGGTGAAACTCGTTCCAGGATTTTAAAAATAACCTGAGATAACTCCTCCCAGGATAAAGTTGTGGTAACTTGTCCCACATTTGAGATAATCACCTGGAGAAACTCGTTCCAGGATTTAAAAACAACCTGAGGAAACTTGTCTCAAGATGAACTGGGGGTAACTCATCCCAAGTTTTAGATAATTACCTAGAGAAACTCGTTCTAGGATTTAAAAACAACCTTAGAGAACTTGTCTCAGGATGAACTTGGGGTAACTTGTCCCAAGTTTGAAATAATCACCAGGAGAAACATGTTCCCGAATTTTAAAACCAACTTGAGGTAAGTCGTCTCAGGATGAACTTGGGGTAACTTGTCCCAAGTTTGAAATAATTACCTGGAGAAACTCATTCCAGGATTTAAAGGCAACCTGAGGTAACTCGTCTTAAGATGAAGTTGGGGCAACTCATCCCATGTTTGAGATAATCACCTATAGAAACTCGTTAGAGGATTTTAAAAACAACCTAAGGTAACTTGTCTCAGGATGAACTTGGGGCAACTCGTCCCATGTTAGAAATAATTACTTGGAGAAACTTGTTCAAGGATTTAAAGGTAACCTGAGGTAACTCATCTCAGGATGAACTTGGGGCAACTCATCCCAAGTTTGAGATAATGATCTAGAGAAACTCATTAGAGGATTTTAAAAACAACTTGAGGTAACTTGTCTAAGGATGAACTTGGGATAACTTGTCCTAAATTTGAAATAATTACTTGGAGAAACTCGTTCTAGGATTTAAAAATAACCTGAGGTAACTCGTCTCTGGATGAACTTGGTGTAACTAGTCCAAAGTTTGAAATAATCACCAGGAGAAGGTCGTTCCAGGATTTTTAAAATAACCTGAGGTAACTCCTCCCAGGATGAACTTGGGGTAACTCATCCCAAGTTTGAAATAATTACCTGGAGAAACTAGTTCCAGGATTGGAAGGCAATATGACGTAACTCATCTCAGGATGAACTTGGGATAACTCGTCCCAAATTTGAGATAATCACCTGGAGAAACTCATATTATGATTTTAAAACAACCTGAGGTAACCTGTCTCTGGATGAACTTGGGTTAACACGTCCCAAGTTTGAAATGATTACCTAGATAAACTCGTTCCAGCACTTAAAAACAACCTGACGTAACTCGTCTTTGGATGAACTTGGGGCAACTCATCCCAAGTTTGAGTTAATCACCTGGAGAGACTCGTTCCAGGATTTTAAAAAAAACCTGAGGTAACTCATCTCAGGATGAACTTGGGGTAACTCGTCCCATGTTATAATTAATTACCTAGAGAATCTCGTTCAAGGATTTAAAGGTAACCTGAGGTAACTCGTCTCAGGATGAACTTGGGGCAACTCATCTCAAGTTTGAGATAATGACCTAGAGAAACTCATTAGAAGATTTTAAAAACAACCTGAGGTAACTTGTCTCAGGATAAACTTGGGATAACTTGTCCCAAGTTTGAATAAATTGTCCCAAGTTTGAAATAATTACCTGGAGAAACTCGTTCTAGGATTTAAAAACAACCTGAGGTAACTCGTCTCAGGATGAACTTGGTGTAACTAGTCCAAAGTTTGAAATACTCACCAGGAGAAGGTTGTTCCAAGATTTTTAAAATAACCTGAGGTAACTCCTCCCAGGATGAACTTGGGGTAACTCGTCCCAAGTTTGAAATAATTACCTAGAGAAACTCGTTCCAAGATTTGAAGGCAATATGAGGTAACTCGTCTCAGGATGAACTTGGGATAACTCATCCCAAATTTGAGATAATCACCTGGAAAAACTCATTCTAGGATTTTAATAATAACTTGAGGTAACCTGTCTCAGGATGAACTTGGGTTAACTCGTCCCAAGTTTGAAATGATTACCTGGATAAACTCTTTCCAGCATTTAAAAACAACTTAATGTAACTCGTCTTAGGATGAACTTGGGGCAACTCGTCCCAAGTTTGAGTTATTCACCTGGAAGACTCATTCCAGGATTTTAAAAACAACATGAGGTAATTCCTCCCAAGATGAATTTGGGATAACTTGTCCCAAGTTTGAGATAATCACCTGGAGAAATTTTTCCAAGATATACAGATAACCTGAGGTAACTCGTCTTAGGGAGAACATAGGTAACTCATCCCAAGTTTGAGATAATCACCTAGAGAAACTCATTCCAAGATTTAAAACTGACCTAAGGTAGCTCGTCTCAAGATGAACTTAGGGTATCTTGTCCCAAGTTTGAGATAATCAACTAGAGAAACTCGTTCCAGGATCTAAAAATGACCTGAGTTAGCTTGTCTTTGGATGAACCTGGGGTAACTTGTCCCAAGTTTGAGATAATTAGCTGGAGAAACTCGTTCTAGGATTTAAAAATGATCTGAGGTAACTCGTCTCAGGATGAACTTGTGGTAACTCGTCCCAAGTTTGAGATATCACCTGGAGAAACTCGTTATAGAATTTTGAAAGCGACCTGAGGTAACTTGTCTCAAGATGAACTTGGGGTAACTCATCCCATGTTTGAAATAATTACCTGGAGAAACTCATTCCAGGATTTAAAAACAACCTTAGGTAACTCGTCTTAGGATGAAAGTGGGGTAACTCGTCCCAAGTTTGAAATAATTACCTGGAAAAACTCGTTGCAGGATTTAAAGGCAACCTTAGGTAACTCGTCTCAGGATGGACTTGGGGCAACACGTCCGAAGTTTGAGATAATCACCTGGAGAAACTCGTTAGAGGATTTTAAAAACAACCTGAGGTAACTTGTCTCAAGATGAACTTGGGGTAACTCGTCTCAAGTTTGAAATAATTACCTGGAGAAACTTGTTCCAAGAATTAAAAACAACCTTAGGTAACTCGTCTTAGGATGAACTTGGGGTAACTAGTCTAAAGCATGAGATAATCCCCTAGAGAAAGTTGTTGCAGGATTTTTAAAACAACCTGACGAAACTTGTCTTAGGATGAACTTTAGGTAACTCGTCCCAAAGTTGAGATAATCACCTAGAGAAGCTCATTCTAGGATTTTAAAAACAACTTGAGGTAACTTGTCTCAGGACGAACATGGGGTAACTTGTCCCAAGTTTGAAATGATTACCTGGAGAAATTCGTTCCAGCATTTAAAAACAACCTGAGGTAACTCATCTTAGGATTAACTTGGGGAAAGTCGTCCCAAGTTTGAGATAATCACCTGGAGAGACTCGTTCTAGGATTTTAAAAACAACTTGAGGTAATTCCTCCCAGGATGAACTTAGGGTAACTTGTCCCAAGTTTGAGATAATCACCTGGAGAAGCTCATTCCAAGATATACAGATAACCTGAGGTAACTCGTCTTAGGGTGAACATGAGGTAAGTCGTCCCAAGTTTGAGATAATCACTTGGAGAAACTCATTCCAGGATTTAAAAATGACCTGAGGTAGCTCATCTCAAGATGAACTTGGGGTAACTAGTCCGAAGTTTGAGATAATCAACTAGAGAAACTCATTCCATGATTTAAAAAGGACCTGAGGTAGCTCATCTCAGAATGAACTTAGGATAACTTGTCCCAAGTTTGAGATAATCATTTGGAGAAACTCGTTCCAAGATTTAAAAATGACCTGAGGTAACTCGTCTTAGGATGAACTTGGGGTAACTCGTCCCAAGTTTGAGATAATCACCTAGAGAAACTCGTTCCAGGATTTAAAAATAACTTGAGGTAACTCGTCTCAGGATTAACTTGAGGTAACTCATCCCAAGTTTCGGATATCACCTAGAGAAACTCGTTCTAGAATTTTAAAAACAGCCTGAGGTAACTTGTCTCAAGATGAACTTGAGGTAACTCATCCTACGTTCGAAATAATTACCTAGTGAAACTCATTCCAAGATTTAAAGGCAACCTGAGTTAACTCGTCTTAGGAAGAAGTTGGGCTAACTCGTCCCAATTTTGAGATATTCACCTGGAGAAACTCGTTCTAGAAATTTAAAAACAACCTGAGGTAACTTTTCTAAGGATGAACTTGGGGTAACTCGTCCCATGTTTGAAATAATTACCAGGACAAACTCATTCTAGGATTTAAAAATAACCTGAGGTAACTCATCTGGGGATGAACTTGGGGTAAGTCATCCAAAGTTTGAGATAAACACCTGGAGAAACTCGTTCCAGGAATTTAAAAGCAACCTGAGGTAACTCCTCCCATGATGAACTTAGGGTAACTCGTCCAAAGTCTGAGATAATTAGCTGGAGAAACTCATTCCAGGATTTAAAAACAAGCTGAGGAAACTCGTCACAGGATGAACTTGGGGTCACTCATCCCAAGTTTGAGATAATCAATTGGAGAAACTCATTAGAGGATTTTAAAAACAACCTGAGGTAACTTATCTCAGGAAGAACTTGGGGTAACTCGTCCTAAGTTTGAAATAATTACCTGGACAAAGTCATTCCAGGATTTTTAAAACAACCTGAGGTAACAAACTTGGGGTAACTCATCCCATGTTTGAAATAAATTCCTTAAGAAACTCGTTCCAAGATTTAAAGGCAACTTGAGGAAACTCGTCTCAGGATGAACTTGGGATAACTCGTCCCAAATTTGAGATAATCACCTGGAGAAACTCATTCTAGGAATTTAAAACAACCAAAGGTAACTTGTCTCAGGATGAACTTGGGGTAACTCATCCCAAGTTTGAATGGATTACCTGGAGAAACTCGTTTCAGGATTTAAAAACAACCTGAGGTAACTCGTCCCAGGATGAAGGTGGGGCAACTTGCCCCAAGTTTGAGATAATCACCTGGAGAAACTCATTCCAGGATTTTAAAAACAACTTGAGGTAATTCCTCCCAGGATGAACTTGGGGTAACTTGTCCCAAGTTTGAGATAATCACCTAGAAAAACTCGTTACAGGATTTACAGGTAACCTGAAGTAACTCGTCTTAGGGTGAACACGAGGTAACTCGTCCCAAGTTTGAGATAATCACCTGGAGAAAGTCATTCCAGGATTTAAAAATGACCTGAGGTAGCTCGTTTCAGGATGAACTTGGTCTACCAAGTTTGATATAATCACCTAGAGAAACTCGTTTCAGGATTTCAAAATGACCTGAGGTAGCTCATCTCAGGATGAACTTGGGGTAACTTGTCCCAAGTTTGAGTTAATCTCCTAGAAAAACTCGTTCCAGGATTTAAAAATGTCCTGAGGTAACTCGTCCTAAGATGAAGTTGGGGTAACTCGTCCCAAGTTTGAGATAATCACCTGGAGAAACTCGTTCCAGGATTTTAAAAATAACCTGAGATAACTCCTCCCAGGATGAAGTTGGGGTAACTCGTCCCACGTTTGAGATAATCACCTGGAGAAACTCATTCCAGGATTTAAAAACAACCTGAGGAAACTTGTCTCAGGATGAACTGAGGGTAACTCATCCCAAGTTTTAGATAATTACCTGGAGAAACTCGTTCTAGGATTTAAAAACAACTTGAGAAAACTTGTCTCAGGATGAACTTGGGGTAGCTTGTCCCAAGTTTGAAATAAGCACCAGGAGAAACTTGTTCCCAGATTTTAAAACCAACTTCAGGTAAGTTGTCTCAGGACAAACTTGGGGTAACTTGTCCCAAGTTTGAAATAATTACCTAGAGAAACTCATTCTAGGATTTAAAGGCAACCTGAGGTAACTCGTCTCAAGATGAAGCTGGGGCAACTCATCCCAAGTTTGAGATAATCACCTATAGAAACCCATTATAGGATTTTAAAAACAACCTGAGGTAACTTGTCTCAAGATGAACTTGGGGTAACTCGTCCCAAGTTAGAAATAATTACCTGGAGAAACTCATTCATGTATTTAAAGGTAACCTGAGGTAACTCATCTCAGGATGAACTTGGGGCAACTCATCCCAAGTTTGAGATAATGACCTAGAGAAACTCATTAGAGGATTTTAAAAACAACCTGAGGTAACTAGCCTCAGGATGAACTTGTGATAACTTGTCCCAAGTTTGAAATAATTACCTGGAGAAACTTGTTCTAGGATTTAAAAACAACCTGAGGTAACTCGTCTCAGAATGAACTTGGCATAACTAGTCCAAAGTTTGAAATAATCACCAGGAGAGGTACGTTCCAGGATTTTTACAATAACCTGAGGTAACTCCTCCCAGGATGAACTTGGGGTAACTCGTCCCAAGTTTGAAATAATTTCCTGAAGAAACTCATTCCAGGATTGGAAGGCAATATGAGGTAACTCATCTCAGGATGAACTTGGGATAACTCATCCCAAACTTGAGATAATCACCTGGAAAAACTCATTCTAGGATTTTAAAAATAACCTGAGGTAGCCTATCTCAGGATGAACTTGGGGTAACTCGTCCCAAGTTTGAAATGATTACCTGTATAAACTCGTTCCAGCATTTAAAAACAACCTGAGGTAACTCGTCTTAGGATGAACTTGGGGCAACTCGTCCCAAGTTTGAGTTAATCACCTGGAAGACTCATTTCAGGATTTTAAAAACAACCTGAGGTAATTCCTCCCAGGATGAATTTGGGGTAACCTGTCCCAAGTTTGAGATAATCACCTAGAGAAACTTATTCCAAGATATACAGATAACCTGAGGTAACTCGTCTTAGGGTGAACATGAGGTAACTCGTCCCAAGGTTGAGATAATCACCAGGAGAAACTCATTCTAGGATTTAAAAATGACTTGAGGTAGCTTGTCTTAAGATGAACTTAGGGTAACTTGTCCCAAGTTTGAGATAATCAACAAGAGAAACTCGTTCCAAGATCTAAAAATGACCTGAGGTAGCTTGTCTTTGGATGAACCTGGGGTAACTTGTCCCAAGTTTGAGCTAATCAGCTAGAGAAACTCATTCCAGGATTTAAAAATGACCTAAGGTAGCACGTCTCAAGATGAACTTAGGGTAACTCATCCCAAGTTGGAGATAATCAACTAAAGAAACTCGTTCCAGGATTTAAAAATGACTTGAGGTAACTTGTCTCAGGATGAACTTGAGGTAACTCGTCCCAAGTTTGAGATAACACCTAGAGAAACTCGTTGTAGAATTTTAAAAGCGACCTGAGGTAACTTGTCTCAGGATGAACTTGGGCTAACTCGTCCCAAGTTTGAAATAATTACCTGGAGAAACTCGTTCCAGGATTTAAAAACAACCTTAAGTAACTCGTCTCAGGATGAACTTAGGGTAACTCGTCCCAAGTTTGAAATAATTGCCTGGAGAAACTCGTTGCAGGATTTAAAGGCAACCTTAGGTGACTTGTCTCAGGATGAACTTGGGGCAACACGTCCCAAGTTTGAGATAATCACCTGGAGAAACTCGTTAGAGGATTTTAAAAACAACCTGAGGTAACTTGTCTCAGGATGAACTTGGGGTAACTCGTCCCAAGTTTGAAATAATTAGCTAGAGAAACTCGTTCTAGTATTTAAAAACAACCTTAGGTAACTCATCTTAGGATGAACTTGGGGTAACTAGTCTAAAGCAAGAGATAATCCCCTAGAGAAAGCCGTTCTAGCATTTTTAAAACAACCTGAGGAAACTCATCTCAGGATGAACTTTGGGTAACTCGTCCCAAATTTGAAATAATCACCTGGAGAAGCTCATTCTAGGATTTTAAAAATAACCTGAGGTAACTTGTCTCAGGATGAACATGGGGTAACTTGTCACAAGTTTGAAATGATTACCTGGAGAAATTCATTCCAGCATTTAAAAACAACCTGAGGTAACTCGCCTCAGGATGAACTTGGGGAAACTCGTCCCAAGTTTGAGATAATCACCTGGAGAGACTCGTTCCAGGATTTTAAAAACAACCTGAGGTAATTCCTCCCAGGATGAACTTAGGGTAACTTGTCCCAAGTTTGAGATAATCACCTGGAGAGACTCCTTCCAAGATTTTAAAAACAACCTGAGGTAATTCCTCCCAGGATGAACTTAGGGTAACTTGTCCCAAGTTTGAGATAATTAGATGGAGAAACTCGTTCCAGGATTTAAAAACAACTTGAGTTAACTCGTCTTAGGGTGAACATGAGGTAAGTCGTCCCAAGTTTGAGATAATCACCTGGACAAACTCGTTCTAGGAATTTAAAAACAACCTGAGGTAACTCCTCCCATGATGAACTTAAGGTAACTCGTCCCAAGTCTTAGATAATTAGATGGAGAAACTCGTTCCAGGATTTAAAAACAACCTGAGGAAACTCGTCTCAGGATGAACTTGGGGTCACTTGTCCCAAGTTTAGATAATCAACTGGAGAAACACATTAGAGGATTTTAAAAATAACTTGAGGTAACTTATCTAAGGATGAACTTGAGGTAACTCGTCCTAAGGTTGAAATAATTACTTGGAGAAAGCCATTCCAGGATTTTTAAAACAACCTGAGGTAACGAACTTGGGGTAACTCGTCCCAAGTTCGAAATAAATTCCTTAAGAAACTCGTTCCAAGATTTAAAGGCAACCTGAGGTAACTCGTCTCAGGATAAACTTGGGATAACTCGTCCCAAATTTGAGATAATCACCTGGAGAAACTCATTCTAGGAATTTAAAAACAACCAAAGGTAACTTGTCTCAGGATGAACTTGGGGTAACTAATCCCAAGTTTGAATTGATTACCTGGAGAAACTCGTTTTAGGATTTAAAACCAACCTGAGGTAACTCGTCTCAGGATGAACATGGGGCAACTCGCCCCAAGTTTGAGATAATCACCTGGAGAAACTCGTTCTAGGATTTTAAAAACAACTTGAGGTAATTCCTCCTAGGATGAACTTGGGGTAACTTGTCCCAAGTTTGAGATAATCAACTGGAAAAACTCGTTCCAGGATTTACAGGTAACCTGAGGTAACTCGTCTTAGGGTGAACTTGAGGTAACTCGTCCCAAGTTTGAGGTAATCACCTGGAGAAAGTCATTCTAGGATTTAAAAATGACCTGAGGTAGCTTGTCTCAGGATGAACTTGGTGTAACTCATCCCAAGTTTGAGATAATCACCTAGAGAATCTTGTTCCAAGATTTAAAAATTACTCGAGGTAGCTCATCTCAGGATGAACTTGGGGTAACTTATCCCAAGTTTGAGTTAATCACCTAGAGAAACTCGTTCTAGGATTTAAAAATGTCCTGAGGTAACTCGTCTCAAGATGAACTTGGGGTAACTCGTCCCAAGTTTGAGATAATCACCTGGAGAAACTCGTTCCAGGATTTAAAAATGTCCTGAGGTAACTCATCTCAAGATGAACTTGAGGTAACTCATCCCAAGTTTGAGAGATCACCTGGAGAAACTCGTTCTAGAATTTTAAAAACAACCTGAGGTAACTTGTCTCAGGATGAAGTTGGGGTAACACATCCCAAGGTTGAAATAATTACCTAGAGAAACTCATTCCAAGATTTAAAGGTAACCGAGGTAACTTGTCTCAGGATGAACTTGGGCTAACTCGTCCTAAGTTTGAAATAATTACCTGGAAAAACTCGTTCCAGAATTTAAAAACAACCTGAGGTAACTCATCTCAGGATGAACTTGGGGTAACTCATCCCATGTTTGAAATAATTACCTGGACAAACTCGTTCCAGGATTTAAAAACAACCTGAGGTAACTCGTCTCAGGATGAACCTGGGGTAACTCGTCCCAAGTTTGAGATAATCACTTGGAGAAACTAGTTCCAGGATTTTAAAAACAACTTAAGGTAACTCCTCCCAGGATGAACTTGGGGTAACTCGTCCCAAGTTTGAGATAATCACCTGGAGAAACTCATTCCAGGATTTAAAAACAACCTGTGGAAACTCGTCTCAAGGTGAACTTGGGGTAACTCGTACCGCGTTTTAGATAATTTCCTAGAGAAACTCGTTCCAAGATTTAAAAACAACCTGAGGAAACTCGTCTCAGGATGAACTTGGGGTAACTCGTCCCAAGTTTGAAATAATTACCTGAAGAAACTCGTTTCAGGATTTAATGGCAACCTGAGGTAACTCATCTCAAGATGAAGTTGGTGGAACTCATCCCAAGTTTTTGATAATCACTTGGAGAAACTCATTCCAGGATTTTAAAATCAACTCGAGGTAACTCGTCCCAAGTTTGAAGTAATTGCCTGGAGAAACTTGTTCCAAGATTTAATGGGAATTTGAGATAACTCGTCTCAGGATGAACTTGGGGCAACTTGTCCCAAGTAGGAGATAATCAGCAAAAGAAACTCGTTAGAGGATTTTAAAAACAACCTTAGGTAACTCATTGCAGGATGAACTTGGGGTAACTAGTCCAAAGTTTAAGATAATCACCTGGAGAAAGTCGTTCCAGGATTTTTAAAACAACCTGAGGTAACTCCTCCCAAGATGAACTTGGGGTAACTCGTCCCATATTTGAATTAAATTCCTCGAGAAATTCATTCCAAGATTTAAAGGCAACCTGAGGTAACTCGTTCTAGGATGAACTTGGGATAACTCCTCCCAAATTTGAGATAATCACCTAGAGAAACACATTCTAGGATTTTAAAAACAACCTGAGGTAACTTGTCTCAGGATGAGCATGGGGTAACTTATCCCAAGTTTGAAATGATTACCTAGAGAAACTCGTTCTAGGACTTGAAAACAACCTGAGGTAAGTCATCTCATGATGAACTTGGTTGAGATAATCACTTGGAGAAACTCGTTCTAGGATTTTAAAAACAAATTGAGGTAATTCCTGCCAGGATGAACTTGGGGTAACTTGTCCCAAGTTTGAGATACTCACCTGGAAAAACTTGTTTCAGAATTTACAGATAGCCTGAGGTAACTCATCTTAGGGTGAACTTGGGGTAACTCGTCCCAAGTTTGAGATAATCACCTGGAGAAACTCATTCCAGGATTTAAAAATGACCTGAGGTAACTTGTCTCAGGATGAACTTGGGCTAACTCGTCCTAATTTTGATATAATCACCTGGAGAAACTCATTCTAGAAATTTAAAAACAACCTGAGGTAACTTGTCTCAAGATGAACTTGGGGTAACTTATCCCAAGTTTGAGATAATCCCTTGGAGAAACTTGTTCCAGGATTTTAAAAACAACCTGAGGTAACTCCTCCTAGGATGAACTTGGGGTAACTCATCCCAAGCTTGAGATAATCACCTGGAGAAACTCATTCCAGGATTTAAAAACAACCTGAGGAAACTCGTCTCAGGATAACTTGGAGTAACTCATCCCAAGTTTTAGATAATTACCTGGAGAAACTCATTCCAAGATTTAAAAACAACTTGAGGAAATTCGTCTCAGGATGAACTTGAGGTAACTTGTCCCAAGTTTGAGTTAATCACCTGGAGAAACGCATTCTAGGATTTTAAAAACAACTTGAGGTAACTCGTCTCAGGATGAACTTGGGGTAACTTATCCTAAGTTTGAAATAATTACCAAGAGAAACTTGTTCCAGGATTTAAAGGCAACCTGAGGTAACTCGTCTCAGGATGAATTTGTGGCAACTCATCCCAAGTTTGAGATAATCACCTGGAGAAACTCGTTAGAGGATTTTAAAAACAACCTATGGTAACACGTCTCAGGTTGAAGTTAGGGTAAATCGTCCCAAGTTTGAAATAATTACCAGGGGAAACTCGTTCCAGGATTTAAAGGCAACCTGAGGTAACTCATCTTAGGATGAACTTGGGGCAAGTCGTCCCAAGTTTGAGATAATCACCTGGAGAAACTCATTAGATGATTTTAAAAACAACCTTAGGTAACTCGTTTCAGGAAGAACTTGGGGTAACCAGCACAAAGTTTGAGATAATCACCTGGAGAAAGTCGTTGCACGATTTTTGAAACAACCTGAGGTAATCCTCCCAGGATGAACTTGGGGTAACTCATCCCAAGTTTGAAATAAATTCTTTGAGAAACTCATTCCAGGATTTAAAGGCAACCTGAGGTAACTCATCTCAGGATGAACTTGGGATAACTCGTCCCAATTTTGAGATAATCACCAGGAGAAACCCATTCTAGGATTTTAAAAAAAACCTGAGGTAACTTGTCTCAGGATGAGCTTGGGGTAACTCATCCCAAGTTTGAAATGATTACCTGGAGAAACTTGTTCCAGGATTTAAAAACAACTTGAGGTAACTTGTCTCAGGATGAACTTGGGGCAACTCGCCCCAAGTTTGAGATAATCACCTGGAGAAACTCGTTCCAGAATTTTTAAAACAACTTGAGGTAATTCCTCCGAGGATGAACTTGGTGTAACTTGTCTCAAGTTTGAGATAATCATTTGAAAAATCTCATTCCAGGATTTACAGATAACCTAAGGTAACTCGTCTTAGGGTGAACTTGAGGTAACTCGTCCTAAGTTTAAGATAATTATTTGGAGAAACTCATTCCAGGATTTAAAAATGACCTGAGGTAGCTCGTCTCAGGATGGACTTGGTGTAACTCATTCCAAGTTTGAGATAATCACCTAGAGAACCTCATTCCAGGATTTAAAAATGACCTGAGGTAGCTCGTCTTAGGATGAACTTGGGGTAACTTGTCCCAAGTTTGAGATAATCACCTGGAGAACTTTGTTCCAGGATTTAAAAATGTCCTGAGGTAACTCATCTCAGGATGAACTTGGGTAACTCATCCCAAGTTTGAGATATCACCTGGAGAAACTCGTTCTAGAATTCTAAAAACAACCTGAGATAACTTGTCTTAGGATGAATTTGGGGCAACTCATCCCAAGTTTTAAATAATTACCTGGAGAAACTCGATACAAGATTTAAAGGCAACCTGAGGTAACTCATCTCAGGATGAAGTTGGGCTAACTTGTCCTAATTTTGAGATAATCAACTGGAGAAACTCATTCTAGAAATTTGAAAACAACCTGACATAACTTGTCTCAGGATGAACTTGGGGTAACTCATCCCATGCTTCAAATAATTACCTTGACAAACTCGTTCCAAGATTTAAAAACAACCTGAGGTAACTCGTCTCAGGATGAACTTAGGGTAACTCGTCCCAAGTTTGATATAATCACTTGGCGAAACTCGTTTTAGGATTTAAAAACAACCTGAGGAAACTCGCCTCAGAATGAACTTGGGGTAACTTGTCCCAAGCTTTAGATAATTACCTGGAGAACCTCGTTCCAAGATTTAAAAACAACATGAGGAAACTCATCTTAGGATGAAGTTGGGTTAACTTGTCCCAAGTTTGAGTTAATCGGCTGGAGAAACTCATTCCAGGATTTTAAAAACAACCTAAGGTAACTCGTGTCAGGATGAACTTGGGGTAACTCATCCCAAGTTTGAAATAATTACCTGGAGAAACTAATTCCAAGATTTAAAGGCAACCTGAGGTAACTTCTCTCAGGATGAACTTGTGGGAACTCATCCCAAGTTTTAGATAATCACCTGGAGAAACTCGTTAGAGGATTTTAAAAACATCCTGAGGTAACTTGACTCAGGATGAACTTGGTGTAACTCGTCCTAACTTTGAAATAATTACCTGGAGAAACTCATTCCAACATTTAAAAATAACCTTAGGTAACTCGTCTTAGGATGAACTTGGGGTAACTAGTCCAAAGTTTGAGATAATCACCTAGAGAAAGTCGTTCCAAGACTTTTAAAACAGCCTAAGGTAACTCCTCCCAAGATGAACTTGGGGTAACTCGTCCCAAGTTTGAAATAATTACCAGGAGAAACTCATTCCAGGATTTAAATGCAACCTAAGGTAACTCGTCTCAGGATGAACTTTGGATAACTCGTCCCAAATTTGAAATAATCTCCTAGAGAAACTCATTCTAGGATTTTAAAAACAACCTGAGGTAACTCATGTCAGGATGAACTTGGATTAACTCATCCCAAGTTTGAAATAATTACCTGGAGAAACTCGTTCCAGGATTTAAAGGCAACCTAAGGTAACTCGCCTCAGGATGAACTTGTGGCAACTCGTCCCAAGTTTGAGATAATCACCTGGAGAAACTCGTTAGAGGATTTTAAAAACAACCTGAGGTAACTTCTCTCAGGATGAACTTGGTGTAACTCGTCCTAAGCTTGAAATAATTACCTAGAGAAACTCATTCTAGGATTTAAAAACAACCTTAGGTAACTCGTATCAGGATGAACTTGGGGTAACTAGTCCAAAGTTTGAGATAATCACCAGGAGAAAGTCGTTGCAGGATTTTTAAAACAGCCTAAGGTAACTCCTCCCAGGATGAACTTGAGGTAACTCGTCCCAAGTTTGAAATAATTACCTGGAGAAACTCGTTCCAGTATTTAAAGGCAACCTGAGGTAACTCATCTCAGGATGAACTTTGGATAACTCGTCCCAAATTTGAGATAATCTCCTGGAGAAACTCATTCTAGGATTTTAAAAATAACCTAAGGTAACTTGTCTCTGGACAAACTTGGGGTAACTCGTCCCAAGTTTGAAATGATTACCTGGAGAAACTCGTTCCAGGATTTAAAAACAACCTGAGGTAACTCGTCTCAGGATGAACTTGGGGTAACTCGTCCCAAGTTTGAGATAATCACCTAGAGAAACTTGTTCCAGGATTTATAGGCAACCTGAGATAACTCGTCCCAGGATGAACTTTGGATAACCCATCCCAAGTTTGAGATAATCACCTGGAGGGACTTGTTCCAGGATTTTAAAAACAACCATAGGCAATTCCTCCCAGGATGAACTTAGGTTAACTTGTCCCAAGTTTGAGATAATCACCTGGAGAAACTCGTTCCAGGATTTAAAAATCACCTGAGGTAACTCGTCTCAGGATGAACTTGGGGTAACTCGTCCCAAGTTTGAGATAATCACTTGGAGAAACTCGTTCCAAGATTTAAAAATGACCTGAGGTAACTCGTCTTAGGATGAACTTGAGGTAACTCGTCCCAAGTTTGAGATATCACCTGGAGAAACTCATTCTAGAATTTTAAAAATAACCTGAGGTAACTTGTCTCAGGATGAACTTGGGGTAACTCGTCCCATGTTTGAAATAATTACCTGGACAAACTCGTTCCAGGATTTAAAAACAACCTGAGGAAACTCATTTCTAAATGAATTTAGGGTAACTCATCCCAAGTTTGAGATAATCACCTGGAGAAACTCGTTCTAGGATTTTAAAAATAACCTGAGGTAACTCCTCCCAGGATGAACTTGGGGTAACTCATCCAAAGTTTTAGATAATTACCTGGAGAAAGTCGTTCTAGAATTTTAAAAACAACCTGAGGTAACTCGTCTCAACCTTACCATTTGTGCCTCCAATCGAGCCTCGGTTGAGTCAATCATATCATTTGCACCTCGAGTCAAGCGTTGTTTGACTCACCCATATCATTTGTGCCTCGAGTCAGGCCTCGTTTGACTCAACCATATCATTTGCGCCTTAAGTTGGGTCTCGTTTGATACACCCATATCATTTGTGCCTCGAGTCGGCCCTCGTTTGACTCAACCATATCATTTATGCCTCAAGCCGGGCCTCGTTTGACTCAACCTTATCATTTGCGCCTCGAGTCGGGCCTCGTTTGACTCATCCTTATCATTTGCGCCTTGAGTCGGGCCTCGTTCGACTCAAACTTATCATTTGTGCCTCGAGTCGGGCATTGTTTAACTCAACGTTATCATTTTCGGCTCGAGTTGGGCCTCGTTCAACTCACCCTTACCATTTGAGCCTCGAGTCAGGCCTTGTTTGACTCACCCATAAAATTTGTACCTCCAATCGGGCCTTGTTTGACTCAACCTTATCATTTGCGTCTCGAGTTGGGTCTCGTTTGACTCAACCTTATCATTTGTGCCTCAAGTCGAGTCTCCTTCGACTCACCCTTATTGTCTGTGCCTCAAGTCGACCTTGTTTGACTTAACCTTATCATTTGTGCCTTGAGTCGGGCATCGTTTAACACACGCTTATCATTTGCGCCTCGAGTCAGGCCTCGTTTGACTCAATCATATCATTTACGCCTCGAGTCGGGCCTCGTTTGTCTCAATCTTATTATTTGTACCTTAAGTCGGGCCTCGTTTGACTCAACCTTATCATTTGCACCTCGAGGCAGGCCTCGTTTAACTCACCCTTACCATTTACGCCTCTAGTCGAGTCATGTTTGACTCACCCATATAATTTGCACCTCGAGTCAGGTCTCGTTTGACTCAACCTTATTAATTGTGCCTCAAGTTGGGCCTTATTTGACTCGACCTTATCATTTGTCGCTTGTTTGACTCAACCTTATCATGTGTGCCTCAAGTTGGGCCTCATTTGACTTAACCTTATCATTTGTGCCTCGAGTCAGACCTCGTTGAACTCATCCTTACCATTTGCACCTCGAGCGGGCCTCATTGCACTCACCCATATCATTTGTGCCTTGAGTCAGGTCTTGTTGGACTTAACCTTATCATTTGTGCCTCGAGTTGGTCCTCGTTCGACACAACCTTATCATCTGCGCCTGGAGTCAAACCTCATTTGACTCAACCTTATCAATTGTGCCTTAAGTTGGGCCTCATTCGACTCGACCTTATCATTTGTGTCTTGAGTTAGTCCTCGTTTAACTCACCCTTATCATTTGCATATTGAGTTAGAGCTCGTTTGACCTAACCATATCATTTGCACTAGGAGTTGGGCCTCGTTTGACTCAACCTTGTCATTTGTGCCTTGAGTCAGGCCTCGTTTGACTTAACCTTATCATTTGTGCCTCGAGTTGGACCTCGTTCAACTCATCCTTACCATTTGTGCCTCGAGCGGGCCTCATTTGACTCATCCAGTCATTTGCGCCTTGAGTCAGTCCTTGTTCAACTCAACCTTATCATCTACGCTTGGAGTCGGGACTCATTTCACTCAACCATATCATTTGCACCTGGAGTTAGGCCTCGATTGACTGAACCTTATCATTTGTTCCTTGAGTCAGCCCCATTTGACTTAACCTTATCATTTGCACCTCGAGTCAGGCCTCGTTTGACTGAACCATATCATTTGTGGCTTGTGTCAGGACTCGTTTGACTCAACCTTATCATTTGCGCCTCGAGTCAGTCCTCATTCGACTCAACCTTATCATCTGCACCTGGAGTCGGGCCTCGTGTGACTCAACCATATCATTTGCACCAGGAGTCGGGCCTTGTTTTACTGAAACTTATCATTTGTGCCTCGATTTGTGCCTCATTTGACTTAACTGTATCATTTGTGCCTCAAGTCAGACCTCGTTCAATTCGTCCTTACCATTTGTGCCTCGAGTCGGGCCTCGTTTGACTCACCCATATCATTTGCGGCTCGAGTCGGGCCTCGTTCGACTCAACCTTATCATTTGCGCCTTGAGTTGGGCCTCGAGTCGAGCCTCGTTTGACTCAACCTTATCATTTACGCCTCGAGTCAGGCCTCGTTCGACTCAACCATACCATTTGCACCTCGAGTTAGGCCTCGTTTGACTCAACCATATCATTTACGCCTCAAGCCGGGCCTCACTTGACTCAACCATATCATTTATGCCTCGAGTCGGGCCTTATTTGACTCACCCTTACCAATTGTGCCTTGAGTCAGCCTCGTTGGACTCATCCATATAATTTGTGATTCAAGTCAGACCTCATTTGACTCACCCTTACCATTTGTGCCTCGAGTCGGGCCTCGTTTGACACAACCTTATCGTTTGCGCCTCGACTCAGTACTCGTTCGACTCAACCATATCATTTGTGCCTCGAGTCAGGCCTCGTTTGTCTCAACCATATCATTTGTGCCTGGAGTCAGGCCTCGTTTGACTCAACCTTATCATTTGTGCCTCAAGTCGGTCCTCGTTTGACTCAACCTTATCATTTGCACCTTGAGGCGGGCCTCGTTCAACTCACCCTTACCATTTATGCCTCGAGTTGGGCCTCGTTTGAGTCACCCATAAAATTTGTTCCTCGAGTTAGGCCTTGTTTGACTCAAGCTTATCATTTGTGGCTCGAGTCAAGCCTCGTTTGACTCACCCTTACCATGATCGCCTTGGGTCAGGCCTCGTTTGACTCAACCTTATCATTTGTGCCTCGAGTCAGGCCTCGTTCAACTTATCCTTACCATTTGCGCCTCGAGTCGGGTCATGTTTGACTCACCCATATAATTTGTGCCTCGAGTCGGGCCTCGATTGATGCAACCTTATCATTTACGCCTCGAGCCAGGCCTTGTTTGACTCAATCTTATCATTTGTGCCTCGAGTCGGGCCTCGTTTGACTCAACCTTAGCATTTGCACCTGGAGTCAGGCCTCGTTTGACTCACCCTTACCATTTGCGCCTCGAGTCAGGCCTTGTTTGACTCTCCCATATCTTTTGTGCCTCGAGTCGGGCCTCATTTGACTCACCCTAACCATTTGCGCCTTGTGTCGGGCCTTATTTGACTCAACCTTATCATTTGTGCCTCGAGTCAGGCCTCGTTCAACTCACCCTTATCATTTGTGCCTCGAGTTGAGTCATGTTTGACTCAACCATATAATTTGTGCCGCGAGTCGGCCCTCGTTTGACTCAACGTTATCAATTGTGCCTCAATTTGGGCCTCGTTTGACTCAACCTTATCATTTGTGGCTTGAGTCGAGCCTCGTTCGACTCACCCTTATCATTTGCACATCAAGTTGGACCTCTTTTAACCCAACCATATCATTTGCGATAGGAGTCGAGCCTCGTTTAACTCAACCTTATCATTTGTGCCTCGAATCGGGCCTCATTTGACTTAACCTTATATTTGTGCCTCGCGTTAGACCTCGTTCAACTCATCCTTACCATTTGCACCTTGAGTGGGCCTCGTTTGATTCACCCATATCATTTGTGCCTGGAGTTGGGCCTTGTTTGACTTAACCATATCACTTGCACCTCGAGTTGGTCCTCGTTCGACTCAATCTTATCATCTGTGCCTCGAGTCGGGTTTCATTTGACTTAACCTTGTCATTTGTGCCTCAAGTCAGACCTCGTTAAATTCATCCTTACCATTTGCGCCTTTAGTCGGGCCTCAGTTGACTCACCCATATCATTTGTGGCTCGAGTTGGGCCTCGTTCGACTCATCCTTATCATTAGCACCTCGAGTCGGGCACCGTTCGACTCAACCTTATCATTTGTGCCTTGAGTCGTGCCTTGTTTGACTCACCCTTACCATTTGCGCCTAGAGTCGGACCTCCTTTGACTTAACCTTATCGTTTGCGCCTCGAGTCAGGCCTCGTTTGTCTCAACCATATCATTTGTGACTTGAGTCGGGCATCATTTGACTCAACCTTATCATTTGTACCTTGAGACGAACCTCGTTTGACTAAACCATATCATTTGCACCTTGAGGTAGGCCTCGTTCAACTCACCCTTACCATTTATGCCTCGAGTCGGGCCTCATTTGACTCACCCATTAAATTTGTGCCTCGAGTCGAGCCTTGTTTGACTCAACCTTATCATTTGCGCCTCAAGTCAGGCCTTATTTGACTCACACTTACCATTAGTAACTCGGGTCGGGCCTCGTTTGACTTAACCTTATCATTTGTGCCTTAAGTTGGGCCTCAGTTGACTCAACCATATCATTTGTACCTCGAGTCGGGCCTCGTTCATCTCACTCTTACCATTTGCACCTCGAGTCAGGTCATGTTTGACTCACCCATATAATTTATGCCTCGAGTCGGGCCTCGTTTGACGTAACCTTATCATTTACACCTCGAGTCGGGCCTTGTTTGACTCAATGTTAGCATTTGTGCCTCGTTTGACTCAACCTTATCGTTTGTGCCTCGAGTCAGGCCTCATTTGACTCAACGTTACCATTTGCGCCTTGAGTCAGGTCATGTTTGACTCAGCCATATAATTTGTGCCTCAAGTCGGGCCTCGTTTGATGCAACCTTACCATTTACGCCTCGAGCTGGGCCTTGTTTGACTCAATGTTATCATTTGTGCCTCGAGTCGGGCCTCATTTCACTCACCCTTACCATTTGCCCCATGGGTTAGGCCTCGTTTAACTCAACCTTATCATTTGTGCCTCGAGTCGGGCCTCGTTTGACTTAACCATATCATTTGTGCCTCAGGTCGGGCCTTGTTCAACTCACCCTTACCATTCGCGCCTCGAGTCAGGTCACGTTTAAATCACCCGTGTAATTTGTACCTCGAGTCAGGCCTCGTTTGACTTAACCTTATCATTTGCGCCTTTAGTCGGGCGTCGTTTGAATTAACCATATCTTTTGTGCCTCGAGTCGGGCCCCGTTTAACTCACACTTACCATTTGCGCCTTGGGTTGGGCCTCGTTTGACTCAACCTTATCATTTGCACCTTGAGTCGGGCCTCATTTGACTCAACCATATCATTTGTGGGCCTCGTTCAACTCACCCTTACCATTTACGCCTCGAGTCAGGTCATGTTTGACTCAACCATGTAATTTGTGCCTTGAGTCAGGTCTTGTTTCACTCAACCTTATCATTTCTGCCTCGAGTCGGGCCTCGTTTGACTCAACCTTATCATTTGTGCCTAAAGTGGGGCCTCGTTTGACTAATCCTTGTCATTTGTGCCTTGAGTTGGGCCTCATTTGACACACGCTTATCATTTGCACCTCGAGTCAGTCCTTGTTTGACTCAACCATATCATTTACGCTTCGAGTTAGGCCTCGTTCAACTCACCCTTGCCATTTGTGCCTCGAGTTGGGCCTCATTGAACTCACCCATAAAATTTGTGCCTCGAGTTGGGGCTTGTTTAACTCAACCTTATCATTTGCACCTCGAGTTGGGCCTCATTTGACTTGACCATATCATTTGTGCCTCGAGTTGGGCCTCGTTTGAGTCGCCCTTACCATTAGCGCCTTGTGTCTGTCCTCATTTGACTCAACCTTATCATTTGCGCCTCGCGTCGGGCCTCATTTCACTCAACCGTACCATTTGTGCCTCGAGTCGGGCTTCGTTCAACTCACCCTTACCATTTGCACCTCGAGTCGAGTCATGTTTGACTCACCCATATAATTTGTGCTCTGAGTCGGGCCTCATTTGACTCACCCTTATCATTTGCACGTCGAGTCAGGCCTCGTTTGACTCAACCGTATCATTTGCGATAGGAGTCGGGCCTTGTTTAACTCAACCTTATCATTTGTGCCTCGAATCGGGAATCATTTGACTTAACCTTACCATTTGCACCTCGAGTTGGGCCTTGTTTGACTCACTCATATCATTTGTGCCTTGAGTCAGGCCTTGTTTGACTTAACCTTATCATTTGCGCCTCGAGTTGGCCCTCGTTTGACTCAACCTTACCATCTGCGCCTAGAGTCGAGCCTCGTTTCACTCAATCATATCATTTGCACCAAGAGTCGAGCCTCGTTTGACTGAACCTTATAATTTGTGCCTCGAGTCGGGCCTCATTTCACTTAACCTTGTCATTTGTGCCTCGAGTCGGACCTCATTCAATTCATCCTTCCCATTTGCGCCATGAGCCGGGAGTCATTTGACTCAACCACATCATTTATTCCTCGAGTCGGGCCTCGTTTGACTCACCCTTACCATTTGCGCCACAAGTCGTACCTCGTTTAACTCAACCTTATAGTTTACGCCTCGAGTCAGGCCTCGTTTGTCTCAACCATATCATTTGTGACTCGAGTCGAGCCTCGTTTGACTCATCCTTATCATTTATGCCTCAAGGCAGGCCTCGTTCAACTCAGCCTTACCATTTACGCCTCGAGTCGGGCCTCGTTTGACTCACCCATAAAATTTGTGTCTCGAGTCGGGCCTTATTTGACTCAACCTTATCATTTGCGCCTCGAGTCAGGCCTCATTTGACTCACCCTTACCATTGGCACCTTGGGTCAGGCCTCGTTTGACTCAACCATATCATTTGTGCCTTGAGTCAGGCCTCATTTGACTCAACCATATCATTTGTGCCTCGAGTCGAGCCTCATTCATCTCACCCTTACCATTTGCACCTCGAGTCGGGTCATGTTTGACTCACACATATAATTTGTGCCTCGAGTCGGGCCTCGTTTGAGGCAACCTTATCATTTACGCCTCGAGCCGGGCTGTGTTTGACTCAATGTTATCATTTGTGCCTCGAGTCGGGCCTCATTTGACTCAAGCTTACCATTTGTGCCTCGAGTTAGGCCTCATTTGACTCAACCTTATCAATTGTGCCTCGAGTCGGGCATCGTTTGACTCAACCTTACCATGTGCACCTCGAGTCGGGCCTCATTTGACTCACCCTTACCATTTGCGCCATGGGTTGGGCCTCGTTTGACTTAACCTTATCATTTGCACCTCGAGGCGGGCCTCATTTGACTCAACCATATCATTTGTGCCTCAGGTTGAGCCTCGTTCAACTCACCCTTACCATTTGCGCCTCGACCCGGGTCACATTTGAATCACCCGTATAATTTGTGCCTCGAGTCGGGCCTTCTTTGACTCAACCTTATCATTTGTGCCTTGAGTCAGGCCTCCTTTGAATCAACCATATCTTTTGTGCCTCGAGTCGGGTGATGCAAACCCCGCCAAGAATAACGAGACCCGTCAACGAAATTGATTCCCAAGACCGTTCTACAATCAGATTTTGTAGGTGGAAACCTCGACCCGATGTTTATAAGAAAACACGAACCTTGGTATGTGTAGACGCCACAAACGGGATGGTAATCCGTTTGATAAGTCGGATGAACGCCACAAGAACAAGTTCTTGATAAGTTCAGAAAGTTCTTCAAAGAACCAAAGAGAAAACTCTCAACTTTTATGTAGAAAACTCAACTGCACTTCTCAGCCTTGGTATACATATATATAGGCTGAGTTATTACAATTTGAAAAAGGAAACAAATAGCAAAAGGAAGGTAATCCCTATAATTATGGCATGTCAGCCTTTACAAGAGAATAATTAGCCATATAATCAGCCCAATGCAATAATTGCTGAAGATATATTCCAAAAGGCTGACCAAATCCCATAAAAAAGGAAAGTTATCCCAAATTCGCTGGGTAATAATCAGCCAAATCTAATCTCCTTGATTCTCTCAAATCCACATGCTTGAGCTGAAAGTAATCCCTCCAAGTGTATGGGCTTCAATCAGCTGTTTCCACTACACTTGGAGGGATTACTTTCAGCTCAAGCATGTGGATTTGAGAGAATCAAGGAGATTAGATTTGGCTGATTATTACCCAGCGAATTTGGGATAACTTTCCTTTTTTATGGGATTTGGTCAGCCTTTTGGAATATATCTTCAGCAATTATTGCATTGGGCTGATTATATGGCTAATTATTCTCTTGTAAAGGCTGACATGCCATAATTATAGGGATTACCTTCCTTTTGCTATTTGTTTCCTTTTTCAAATTGTAATAACTCAGCCTATATATATGTATACCAAGGCTGAGAAGTGCAGTTGAGTTTTCTACATAAAAGTTGAGAGTTTTCTCTTTGGTTCTTTGAAGAACTTTCTGAACTTATCAAGAACTTGTTCTTGTGGCGTTCATCCGACTTATCAAACGGATTACCATCCCGTTTGTGGCGTCTACACATACCAAGGTTCGTGTTTTCTTATAAACATCGGGTCGAGGTTTCCACCTACAAAATCTGATTGTAGAACGGTCTTGGGAATCAATTTCGTTGACGGGTCTCGTTATTCTTGGCGGGGTTTGCATCATTTTGGTATCAGAGTCTACTCTACTCTGGTCGGTGTGGGCCATGGATCCTGGTTCTCTGTACGAGGACGTACAGTCTAAAGGGGTCGGGAATGATGAAGTCCCACATTGGTTAGGTAGGGAGGTCTTGGGTGTTATATATATGGGTTCGCAAACCTCCCCTTACAAGCTAGCTTTTGAGGTGGAGTTAGGTGGGTTCATATCAGGTTGAGTCAAAGAAGGCCCAACTTGAGGCACAATTGATAAGGTTGAGTTGAACGAGGCCCGACTCAAGGCGCAAATGATAAGGTTGAGTCAAACAAGGCCCGACTCGAGGTGTAAATGATATGTTTGAGTCAAACGAGGCCCGAGTTGAGGCACAAATGATAAAGTTGAGTCAAATGAGGCCCAACTCGAGGCACAAATGATAAGGTTGTGTCGAACAATGCCCAACTCGAGACACAAATGATATGGTTGAGTCAAAAAAGGCCTGAGTTGATGCACAAATGATATGGGTGAGTCAAACGAGGCCTGACTAGAGGCATAAATTATAAGGTTGAATCAAACGAGGGCCAACTCGAAGCGCAAATGATAAGGTTGAGTCAAACGAGGCCCGACTCGAGGCGCAAATGATAAGGTTGAGTCGAATATGGCCTAACACGAGGGACAAATGATATGGTTAAGTCAAATGAGGCTTGACTCGAGGCATAAATGATAAGGTTAAGTCAAAGGAGGCCTGACTCGAGGTATAAATGATAAGGTTGAGTCAAACGAGGCCTGACTCGAGGCACAGTTGGAAAGGGTGAGTTGAATGAGGCCCCACACGAGGAGTAAATGATAAGGTTGAGATAAACGAGGACTAACTCGAGGCACAAATGATATGGTTGAGTCGAACAAGGCCCAACTCGAGGAGCAAATGAAATGGTTGAGTTAAACGAGGCCCGAATTGAGGAGCAATTATATGGGTGAGTCAAACGAGGCCCGACACGAGGCGCAAATGATATGGTTAAGTCAAACGAGGCCTGACTCGATGCATAAATGATATGGTTGAGTCAAACGAGCCCCGCCTTGTGGAACAAACGATATGGGTGAGTCAAATGAGGCCCGACCCGAGGAGCAAATGACAAGGTTGAGTCAAATGAGGTCCAACTCGAGGTGCAAATGATAAGGTTGAGTTAAATGAGGCCCGACTCAAGGCACAAATGATAAGATTGAGTCGAACAATGCCCGACTCGAGGCACAAATGATAAGGTTAGTCAAACGAGGCCCAACTCGAGCCGCAAATGATATGGTTGAGTCAAATGAGGCCCGACTTGAGGCACAAATTATAAGGTTGAGTCAAACGAGGGCCGACTCGAGGAATAAATGATAAAGTTAAGTCAAACGAGACCTGACTCGAGGTATAAATGATAAGGTTGAGTCAAACGAGGCCCGACTTCAGGCACAAATGATATAGGTAAGTCAAATGAGGCCCGACTCGAGGTGTAATTGGTAAGGGTGAGTTGAACGAGGTCCCACATGAGGAGCAAATGATAAGGTTGAGTCAAACAAGGACCAACTCGAGGCACAAACGATAAGGTTGAGTCAAACGAGGCCTGACGCAAGGCGCAAATAAAATGGTTGAGTCAAACGAGGCCCAAATTGAGGCACAAATGATATGGGTGAGTCAAATGAGGCCTGGCTCGAGGCACAAATGATATGGTTAAGTCAAACGGGCCTGGCTCAATGCATAAATGATATGGTTGAGTCAAACAAGCCCTGCCTTGAGGCACAAACAATATGGGTGAGTCAAATGAGGCCCGACCCGAGGAGCAAATGATAAGGTTGAGTCGAACGAGGCTTGACTCGAGGGGCAAATGATAAGGTTGAGTCGAACGAGGCCTGACCCAAGGCGCAAATGATATGGTTAAGTCGAACGAGGACTGACACGAGGCATAAATGATATGGTTGAGTCAAACGATGCTCAGCTTAAGGCACAAATGGTATAGGTGAGTCAAACGAGGCCCGACTCGAGGCGCCAATGCTATGGGTGAGTTGAATGAGGAGCGACTCAAGGCGCAAATGATAAGGTTGAGTCAAACGAGGCCCAACTTCAGGCACAAATGATATAGTTTAGTCAAACGAGGCCCGACTCGAGCTGCAAATGACAAGGTTGAGTCGAACGAGGCCCAACTCGAGGCACAAATGATGAGGTTGAGTCAAACGAGGCCTGACTCGAGGCATAAATGATAAGGTTGAGTCAAACGATGCCTGGCTTGAGGCACAAATCATAACGGTGAGTCAAACGAGGCCCGAGTTGATGCACAAATGATATGGGTTAGTCAACCAAGGCTTGAGTAGAGGCTTAAATTATAAGGATGAATCAAATGAGGCCTGACTCGAGGTACAAATGATAAGGTTACATCAAACGAGGCTCGACTCAAGGCGTAAATGATAAAGTTGAGTCGAACAAGGCCCGACTCGAGGCACAAATGATATGGTTGAGTCAAACGAGGCCCGACTCGAGGCGCAAATGATAAGGTTGAGTCGAACGACGCCCAATTCGAGGCACAAGTGATAAGGTTGAGTCAAACGAGGCCCGACTTGAGGCACAAATGATATGGCTGAGTCAAACAAGGCCTGCCTCGAGGCGCAAATGATAAGGTTGAGTCAAACGAGGCCCGACTCGAGGCATAAATGTTATGGTTGAGTCAAACGAGGCCCGGCTAGAGGCACAAATGATATGGGTTAGTCAAACGAGGCCTGGCTAGAGGCGCAAATGATAAAGTTGAGATGAACGAGGCCCAACTCGAGGCACAAATGATAAGGTTGAGTCAAACAAAGCCCGACTTGAGGAATAAATGATAAGGTTGTGTCAAGCGAGGCCTGACTCGAGTTGCAAATGATAAGGTTTAGTCAAACAAGGCCCGACTTGAGGCACAAATGATATAGGTGAGTCAAATGAGGCCCGACACGAGGCGCAAAAGGTACGGCTGAGTTGAACGAGGCTCGACTCGAGGCACAAATGATAAGGTTAGTTAAACGAGGCCTGACTCGAGCCGTAAATGATATGGTTGAGTGAAATGAGAACCGAATTGAGGCACAAATGATATGGGTGAGTCAAACGAGGCCCGACTCGAGGTGCAAATGATTAGGTTAATTCGAACGAGGCCTAACTCAAACCGCAAATGATAAGGTTGAGTGCAACGACACCCGACTTGAGGCTCAAGTGATAAGGTTGAGTCAAACGAGGCCAGCTCGAGGTGCAAATGATATGGTTGAGTCAAACGAAGCCCAACTCGAGGCACAAATGATATGGTTGAGTCAAAAGAGGCCCGAGTTAATGCACACATGATATGGGTGAGTCAAACGAGGCTCGAGTTAATGCACAAATTATAAGGTTGAATCAAATGAGGCCCGACTCGAGGCGTAAATTATAAGGTTGAGTCAAACGAGGCCCGATTCGAGGCGCAAATGATAAGGTTGAGTCAAACAAGGCCCGACTAGAGGCATAAATGATATGGTTGAGTCAAATAAGGCCCAGCTTGAGGCACAAATCATATGGGTGACTCAAACGAGGCCCAACTCGAGGCACAAATGATATGGTTGAGTTGAGTTAAATGTGGCCCAACACGAGGCGCAAATGATATGGTTGAAGTAAACGACACCCGACTCGAGGTGCAGATCATAAGGTTGAGTCAAACGAGGCCCAACTCGACGCGCAAATGCAATGGTTGAGTCAAATGAGGCCCGACTCGAGGCGCAAATGATAAGGTTGAGTCGAACGAGGCCCAACTCGAGGCGCAAATGATATGGTTAGTCAAACGAGGCCCAACTCAAGCCGCAAATGATTTGGTTGAGTCAAACGTGGCCCGACTCGAGGCACAAATAATATGGTTGAGTCAAAAGAGGACCGAGTTAATGGACAAATGATATGGGTGAGTCAAACGAGGCTAGACTAGAGGCGTTAATGATAAGGTTGAATCAAACGAGGCCTGACTCGAGGCACAAATGCAATGGTTAAGTCAAAAGAATCCCGAGTTAAAGCACAAATGATATGGGTGAGTCAAATGAGGCCCGACTAGAGGCGTAATTTATAAGGTTGAATCAAACGAGGCCCAACTTGAGACACAAATGCAATAGTTGAGTCAAACGAGGCCCAAGTTGAAGCAAAAATGATATGGGTGAGTCAAATGAGGCCTGACTCGAGGCGCAAATGATAAGGTTGAGTCGAATAAGGCCCAACTCGAGCCGCAAATGATAAGGTTCAGTCAAATAAGGCCCGACTCGAGCCGCAAATGATATGGTTGTGCCAAACGTGCCCAACTTGGGGCACAAATGATATGGGTGAGTCAAACAAGGGCCGACTCGAGGCACAAATGATATGGTTGAGTCAAACGAGGCCTGACTCAAGGCATAAATGATAAGGTTGAGCCGAACGAGGCCCAACTCGAGGCACAAATGATAAGGTTGAGTCAAACGACGCCCGACTCAAGGCACAAATGATATGATTGAGTCAAAAGAGGCCCGAGTTGATGCCCATATGGTATGGGTGAGTCAAATGAGGCCCAACTCGAGGCGCAAATGGTATGGGTGAGTCAAATGAGGCCCGAGTCGAGGCACAAATGATATGGGTGAGCCAAACGAGGCCCGACTCGAGGCACAAATGGTAGGGGTGAGTTGAACGAGGCCCAACACGAGGCACAAGTGATAAGGATGAGTCAAACAAGGCCTGACTCGATGCATAAATTATATGGTTGAGTCAAATGAGTCCCGCCTTGAGGCACAAATGATATGGGGCAGTCAAATGATGCCTGACTCGAGGCGCAAATGATCAGCTTAAGTCAAATGAGGCCCAACTCGAGATGCAAATGATAAGGTTGAGTCGAACGAGGCCCGACTCGAGGTGTAAATGATAAGGTTGAGTCAAACGAGGCCCAACTCCAGGCGCAAATGATATGGTTAAGCCGAACGAGGACCGACTCGAGGCATAAATGATATGGTTGAGTCAAACGATGCCCTGCTTGAGGCACAAATGATATGGGTGAGTCAAACGAGGCCTGACTAGAGGCGCCAATGGTATGGTTGTGTTGAACGAGGCTCAACTCAAGGCACAAATTATAAGGTTGAGTCAAACGAGGCCCAACTCGAGGCACAAATGATAAGGGTAAGTCGAACAAGGCCCGACTTGAGGCGCAAATGATAAGGTGGAGTCGAACGAGGCCCGACTCCTGGCACAAATGATATGGTTGAGTCAAACGAGGCCCGATTCGAGGCGCAAATGATAAGGTTGAGTCAAACAAGGCCCGACTAGAGGCATAAATGATATGGTTGAGTCAAATGAGGCCCGGCTTGAGGCACAAATCATATGGGTGACTCAAACGAGGCCCGACTCGAGGCGCAAATGATATGGTTGAGTCAAATGTGGCCCGACACGAGGCGCAAATGATATGGTTGAAGTAAACGACACCCGACGCAAGGTGCAGATCATAAGGTTGAGTCAAACGAGGTCCAACTCAAGGCGCAAATGCAATGGTTGAGTCAAACGAGGCCCGACTCGAGGCGCAAATGATAAGGTTGAGTCAAACAAGGCCCATCTTGAGGCGCAAATGATAAGGTTGAGTCGAACGAGGCCCAACTCGAGGCGCAAATGATATGGTTAGTCAAACGAGGCCCGACTCGAGCCGCAAATGATATGGTTGAGTCAAACGTGGCCTGACTCGAGGCACAAATGATATGGTTGAGTCAAAAGAGGACCGAGTTAATGGACAAATGATATGGGTAAGTCAAACGAGGCCAGACTAGAGGCGTTAATAATAAGTTTGAATCAAACGAGGCCTGACTCGAGGCGCAAATGCAATGGTTAAGTCAAAAGAGGCCCGAGTTAAAGCACAAATGATATGGGTGAGTCAAACGAGGCCCGACTAGAGGCGTAATTTATAAGGTTGAATCAAACGAGGCCCAACTTGAGACACAAATGCAATAGTTGAGTCAAACGAGGCCCAACTTGAAGCAAAAATGATATGGGTGAGTCAAACGAGGCCTGACTCGAGGCGCAAATGATAAGGTTGAGTCGAATAAGGCCCAACACGAGCCGCAAATGATAAGGTTCAGTCGAATAAGGCCCGACTCGAGCCATAAATGATATGGTTGTGCCAAACGTGCCCAACTTGGGGCACAAATGATATGGGTGAGTCAAACAAGGGCCGACTTGAGGCACAAATGATATGGTTGAGTCAAACGAGGCCCGACTCAAGGCATAAATGATAAGGTTGAGCCGAACGAGGCCCAACTCGAGGCTCAAATGATAAGGTTGAGTCAAACGACGCCCGACTCAAGGCACAAATGATATGATTGAGTCAAAAGAGGCCCGAGTTGATGCCTAAATGGTATGGGTGAGTCAAATGAGGCCCAACTCGAGACGCAAATGGTATGGGTGAGTCAAATGAGGCCCGAGTCAAGACGCAAATGATATGGGTGAGCCAAACGAGGCCCGACTCGAGGCGCAAATGGTAAGGGTGAGTTGAACGAGGCCCAACACGAGGCACAAGTGATAAGGTTGAGTCAAACAAGGCCTGACTCTATGCATAAATTATATGGTTGAGTTAAATGAGTCCTGCCTTGAGGCACAAATGATATGGGGGAGTCAAATGACGCCTAACTCGCGGCGCAAATGATCAGCTTAAGTCAAACGAGGCCCGACTCGAGATGCAAATGATAAGGTTGAGTCAAACGAGGCCCGACTCAAGGTGTAAATGATAAGGTTGAGTCAAACGAGGCCTGACTCCAGGCGCAAATGATATGGTTGAGCCGAACGAGGACCGACTCGAGGCATAAATGATATGGTTGAGTCAAACGATGCCCTGCTTGAGGCACAAATGATATGGGTGAGTCAAACGAGGCCTGACTAGAGGCGCCAATGGTATGGTTGTGTTGAACCAGGCTCGACTCGAGGTACAAATTATAAGGTTGAGTCAAACGAGGCCCAACTCGAGGCACAAATGATAAGGGTGAGTCGAACAAGGCTCGACTTGAGGCCCAAATGATAAGGTTAGTCAAACAAGGCCTGACTCGAGGTGCAAATGATATAGTTGAGTCAAATGAGGCCCGACTCGAGGCATAAATGATATGGTTGAGTCAAACGAGGCCCAATTGGAGGCACAAATGATATGGGTTAGTCAAACGAGGCCCGACTCGAGGCGGAAATGATAAGGTTGAGTCGAACAAGGCCCAACTCAAGGCACAAATGATAAGGTTGAGTCAAAGGAGGAACAACTCGAGGCATAAATGATAAGGTTGAGACAAATGAGGCTTGACTCGAGGTGCAAATGATAAGGTTGAGTCAAACGAGGCCCGACTTGAGGCACAAATGATAAGGGTGAGTCAAACGAGGCCTGAGTCGAGGCGCAAATGATTAGGTTGATTCAAACGAGGCCTAACTCAAAGCGCAAATGATAAGGTTGAGTGCAACGACGCCCGACTTGAGGCGCAAGTGATAAGGTTGAGTCAAACGAGGCCCGGCTCGAGGTGCAAATGATATGGTTGAGTCAAACGAGGCCCGAGTTAATGCATAACTGATATGGCTGAGTCAAACGAGGCCCGAGTTAATGCACAAATTATAAAGTTGAATCAAACGAGGCCTGACTCGAGGCGTAAATTATAAGGTTAAGTCGAACGAGGCTCGACTCGAGGCGCAAATGATAAGGTGGAGTCGAACGAGGCCCGACTCCTGGCGCAAATGATATGGTTGAGTCAAACGAGACTCGACTCGAGGCGCAAATGATAAGGTTGAGTCAAACAAGGCCCGACTAGAGGCATAAATGATATCGTTGAGTCAAATGAGGCCCGGCTTGAGGCACAAATCATATGGGTGACTCAAACGAGGCCTGACTCGAGGCGCAAATGATATGGTTGGCTCAAACGTGGCCCGACACGAGGCGCAAATGATATGGTTGAGGCAAAAGACTCCCGACGCGAGGTACAGATCATAAGGTTGAGTCGAACGAGGCCCAACTCGAGGCACAAATGCAATGGTTGAGTCAAACAAGGCCCGACTCGAGGCGCAAATGATAAGGTTGAGTCGAACAAGGCCCATCTCAAGGCGCAAATGATAAGGTTGAGTCGAACGAGGCCCGACTTGAGGCGCAAATGATATGGTTAGTCAAACGAGGCCCGACTCGAGCCACAAATGATATGATTGAGTCAAACGTGGCCCGACTCGAGGCCCAAATGATATGGTTGAGTCAAAAGAGGCCCGAGTTAATGGATAAATGATATAGGTGAGTCAAACGAGGCCAGACTAGAGGCGTTAATTATAAGGTTGAATCAAACGAGGCCTGACTCGAGGCACAAATGCAATGGTTAAGTCAAAAGAGGCCCGAGTTAAAGCACAAATGATATGGGTGAGTCAAACGAGGCCTGACTAGAGGCGTAATTTATAAGGTTGAATCAAACGAGGCCCAACTTAAGGCACAAATGCAATAGTTGAGTCAAACGAGGCCTGACTTGAAGCAAAAATGATATGGGTGTGTCAAATGAGGCCTGACTCGAGGCGCAAATGATAAGGTTGAGTCGAATAAGGCCTAACTCGAGCCGCAAATGATAAGGTTCAGTCAAATGATGCCCGACTCGAGCCACAAATGATATGGTTAAGCCAAACGTGCCTAACTTGGGGCACAAATGATATGGGTGAGTCAAACAAAGGCCGGCTCGAGGCACAAATGATATGGTTGAGTCAAATGAGGCCCGACTAAAGGTATAAATGATAAGGTTGAGCTGAACGAGGCCCAACTCAAGGCACAAATGATAAGGTTGAGTCAAACGACGCCCGACTCAAGGCAGAAATGATATGATTGAGTCAAAAGAGGCCCGAGTTGATGCCCAAATGGTATGGGTGAGTCAAACAAGGCCCAACTCGAGGCGCAAATGGTATGGGTGAGTCAAATGAGGCCCGAGTTGAGGCACAAATGATATGGGTGAGCCAAACGAGGCCCGACTCGAGGAGCAAATGGTAAGGGTGAGTTGAACGAGGCCCAACATGATGCACAAGTGATAAGGTTGAGTCAAACAAGGCCTGACTCGATGCATAAATTATATGGTTGAGTCAAACGAGTCCCGCCTTGAGGCACAAATGATATGGGGGAGTCAAATGAGGCCTGACTCGAGTTGCAACGAGGCCCGACTCGAGACGCAAATGATAAGGTTGAGTCGAACAAGGCCCGACTCGAGGTGTAAATGATAAGGTTGAGTCAAACGAGGCCTGACTCCAGGCGCAAATGATATGGTTGAGCCGAACGAGGACTGACTCGAGGCATAAATGATATGGTTGAGTCAAATGAGGCCCGACTCGAGGCATAAATGATATGGTTGAGTCAAACGAGGCCCAATTGGAGGCC
Organism: Dicorynia guianensis; assembly: GCA_037013595.1. Classification (NCBI taxonomy): domain Eukaryota; kingdom Viridiplantae; phylum Streptophyta; class Magnoliopsida; order Fabales; family Fabaceae; genus Dicorynia; species Dicorynia guianensis. The sequence goes on from JASUAB010000007.1 coordinate 17,012,674, forward strand.
CAAATGATATGGGTTAGTCAAACGAGGCCTGACTTGAGGTGGAAATGATAAGGTTGAGTCGAATGAGGCCCAACTCGAGGTACAAATGATAAGGTTGAGTCGAAGAAGGAACAACTCGAGGCATAAATGTAAGGTTTAGACAAATAAGGCCTGACTCGAGGTACAAATGATAAGGTTGAGTCAAACGAGGCCCGACTTGAGGCACAAATGATAAGGGTGAGTCAAACGAGGCCCGAGTCAAGGCACAATTAGTAAGGGTGAGTTGAACGAGGCCCGACTCGAGGCATAAATTATAAGGTTGAGTGAAACGAGGCCCAACACAAGGCACAAATGATAAGGTTGAATCAAATGAGGCTCGACTCGAGGTGCAAATGACAAAGTTAAGTCGAATGAGACCCGACTTAAGGCACAAATGATAAAGTTGAGTCGAACGAGACCCGACTTGAGGCATAAATAATAAGGTTGAGTCAAACGAGGCCCAACTCGAGGCACAAATGATAAGGTTGAGCTAAACGAGGCCCGACTCGAGGCACAAATGATATGGTTGAGTCAACAAAGGCCCGAGTTGATACACAAATGATATGGGTGAGTCACACGAGGCCCGACTCGAGGCGCAAATGGTAAAGGTGAGTTGAACGTGGCCGACTAGAGGAACAAATTATAAGGTTGAGTCGAACGAGGCCCAACTCGATGCACAAATGATAAAGTTGAGTAAAGCAAGGCCTGACTCGAGATACAAATTATATGGTTGAGTCAAATGAGGCTCGACTCATGGCGCAAATCATAAGGTTGAGTCAAAAGAGGCCCGACTCGAGCCGTAAATGATATGTTTGAGTCAACCGAGGCCCGAGTTGAGGCACAAATGATATGGGTGAGTTAAATGAGGCACGAGTCGAAGTAAAAATGATATGGGTGAGCAAAACGAGGCCCGACTCGAGGCGCAAATGGTAAGGGTGAGTGGAACGAGACCCAACACGAGGTGTAAATAATAACGTTGAGTCGAACGAGGCCCAACTCGAGGCGCAAATGATATGGTTGAGTCAAACGAGGCCTAACTCGAGGCGCAAATGATAAGGTTGAGTCAAACGAGACCAACTCGAGGCATAAATGATAAGGTTGAGTCAAACGAGGCCTGACTTGAGGTGCAAATGATAAGGATAAGTCAAACGAGGCCCGACTTAAGGCACAAATGATGTGGGTGAGTCAAACGAGGCCCGACTCGAGGTGCAAATTGTAAGGGTGAGTTGAACGAGGCCTGACTCGATACGCAAATTTTAAGGTTGAGTCAAACGAGGCCTAACTCGATACTCAAATGATAAGGTTGAATTAAATGAGGCCCGACTCGAGGCGCAAATGATAAGGTTGAGTCGTACAAAGCCCGACTCGAGGTGCAAATGATAAGGTTGAGTCAAACGAGGCCCGACTCGAGGCATAAATGATAAGGTTGAGTCAAACGAGGCCCAACTCGAGGCACAAATGATAAGGTTGAGTCAAACAACGCCTGACTCAAGGCACAAATGATATGGTTGAGTCAAAAGAGGCCCGAGTTGATGCCCAAATGGTATGGGTGAGTCAAACGAGGCCCAACTCGAGGTGCAAATGGTAAGGGTGAGTTGAACGAGGCCTGACTAGAGGCAAAAATTATAAGGTTGAGTCGAACGAGGCCCAACTCAAGGCCCAAATTATAAGGCTGAGTCAAAGGATGCCTGACTCGAGGCATAAATGATATGTTTGAGTCAACTGCGGCCTGAGTTGAGGCGTAAATGATATGTTTGAGTCAACTGAGGCCCGAGTCGAGGCACAAATGATATGGGTGAGGTAAATGAGGCTCGAGTCGAGGCACAAATGGTAAGGGTGAGTTGAACAAGGCGCAACACAAGGCGCAAATGATAAGGTTGAGTCAAACGAGGCCCGACTTGAGGCGCAAATGATAAGGATGAGTTGAACGAGGCCCGACTCGAGGCGCAAATGATATGGTTAAGTCAAACGAGGCCTAACTCGAGGCGCAAATGATAAGGTTGAGTCAAACACCTGACTCGAGGCATAAATGATATGGTTGAGTCAAACGAGGCCCAGCTAGAGGTAGAAATGATATAGGTGAGTGAAACGAGGACCGACTCGAGACGCAAATGATAAGGTTGAGTCGAACGAGGCCTAACTCGAGGTACAAATTATAAGGTTGAATCAAACGAGGCCCGACTCGAGGAATAAATGATAAGGTTGAGTCAAACGAGGCCTGACTCGAGTTGCAAATGATAAGGTTGAGTCAAACAAGGCCCGACTTGGGGCACAAATGATATGGGTGAGTCAAAGGAGGACCGAGTCGAGGCACAAGTGGTAAGGGTAAGTTGAACGAGGCCCGTCTCGAGGTGCAAATTATAAGGTTGAGTCAAATGAGGCCCAACTCGAGGCATAAATGATAAGGTTGAATCAAATGAGGATGACTCGAGGCGAAAATGATAAGGTTGAGTCGAACAAGGCCTGACTCGAGGTGCAAATGATAAGGTTGAGTCAAACAAGTCTCGACTTGAGGCGCGAATGATAAGGTGGAGTCAATGAGGCTCGACTCGAGGTACAAATGATAAGGTTGAGTCGAACGAGGCCCAACTTGAGCCACAAATGATAAGGTTGAGTCAAATGAGGCCCGACTCATGGCAAAATAATATGGTTGAGTCAAAAAAGGCCTAAGTTGATGCACAAATGAAATGGGTGAGTCAAACAAGGCTCGACTCGAGGCGCAAGTGGTAAGGGCGAGTTGAATGAGGCCCAACTAGAGGTGCAAATTATAAGGTTGAGTCGAACGAGGCCCAACTCGAGGCGCAAATGATAAGGTTGAGCCAAACGAGGCTCAACTCGAGGCATAAATGATATGGTTTAGTCAACAGAGGCCCAAGTTGATGCACAAATCATAAGGGTGCATTGAACGAGGCCCGACTAGAGGCATAAATTATAAGGTTAAATCAAATGAGCCCCGACTCGTGGTGCAAATAATAACATTGAGTCGAACGAGGCCCAACTCGAGGCGCAAATGGTATGGTTGAGTCAAACAAGGCCCGACTCGAGGCGCAAGTGATAAGGTTGAATCAAACGAGGCCCAACTTGAGGCATAAATGATAAGGTTGAGTCAAACGAGGCTTGACTCGAGGTGCAAATGATAAGGTTGAGTCAAACGAGACCCGACTTAAGGCACAAATGATATGGATGAGTCAAACGAGGCCCAAGTCAAGGTGCAAATGGTAAGGGTGAGTTGAACGAGGCCCGACTCGAGACACAAATTTTAAGGTTGAGTCAAACGAGGCCCAACTCGATGCTCAAATGATAAGGTTAAATTAAATGAGGCCCGACTTGAGGCGCAAATGATAAGGTTGAGTCGAACGAGCCTTGACTTGAGGTGCAAATGATAAGGTGAGTCAAATAAGGCCCGACTCGAGGCATATATGATAAGGTTGAGTCGAACGAGGCCCAACTCGAGGCACAAATGATAAGGTTGAGTCAAACGAGGCCCGACTCAAGGCACAAATGATATGGTTGAGTCAAAAGAGGCCCGAGTTGATGCCCAAATGGTATGGGTGAGTGAAACGAGGCCCGACTCGAGGCTTAAATGGTAAGGGTGAGTTGAACGAGGCCCGACTAGAGGCGTAAATTATAAGGTTGGGTCGAACGAGGTCCAACTCGAGGCACAAATGATAAGGCAAAGTCAAAGGAGGCCCGACTCGAGGCGTAAATGATATGTTTGAGTCAACCGAGGCCCGAGTTGAGGAACAAATGATATGGGTGAGGTAAACAGGGCTCGAGTCGAGCCGCAAATAATATGGGTGAGACAAACAAGGCCCGACTTGAGGCCAAATGGTAAGGGTGAGTTGAACAAGACCCAACACAAGGCGCAAATGATAAGGTGAGTCAAACGAGGCCCAACTCGAGGCGCAAATGATAAGGTTGAGTCGAACGAGGCCCGACTCGAGGCGCAAATGATATGGTTGAGTCAAACGAGACCTGACTCGAGGCACAAATGATAAGGTTGAGTCAAACGCCCGACTCGAGGCATAAATGATATGGTTGAGTCAAACGAGGCCCGTTTGGAGGCCGAAATGATATGGGTGAAACGAGGCCCGACTCGAGGCGCAAATGATAAGGTTGAGTCAAACGAGGCCCGAGTCGAGGAATAAATGATAAGGTTGAGTCAAACGAGGCCCGAGTCGAGGTGCAAATGATAAGGTTGGGTCAAACGAGGCCTGAGTCGAGGTGCAAATGATAAGGTTGAGTCAAACAAGGCCCGACTTGAGGGACAAATGATATGGGTGAGTCAAACGAGGACCGAGTCGAGGCACAAGTGGTAAGGGTGAGTTGAACGAGGCCGGACTCGAGGCGCAAATTATAAGGTTATGTCAAACGAGGCCCAACTCGAGGCACAAATGATAAGGTTGAATCAAATGAAGCCGGACTCGAGGCGCAAATGATAAGGTTGAGTCGAACGAGGCCCGACTCAAGGCTCAAATGATAAGGTGGAGTCAATGAGGCCTGACCCGAGGCACAAATGATAAGGTTGAGTCGAACGAGACCCAACTCGAGGCGCAAATGATAAGGTTGAGTCAAACGAGGCCCGACTCGAGGCACAAATAATATGGTTGAGTCAAAAAAGGCCCAAGTTTATGCACAAATGAAATAGGTGAGTCAAACGAGGCTCGACTCTAGGCGCAAATGGTAAGGGCGAGTTGAACGAGGCCTGACTAGAGGTGTAAATTATAAGGTTGGGCCGAATGAGGCCCAACTCGAGGAGCAAATGATAAGGTTGAGTCAAACAAGGCTCGACTCGAGGCACAAATGATATGGTTTAGTCAAAAGAGGCCCGAGTTGATGCACAAATGATATGGGTGAGTCAAACGAGGCCCGACTCAAGGCGCAAATGGTAAGGGCGAGTTGAGCGAGGCCCGACTAGAGGCATAAATTATAAGGATGAATCAAATGAGCCCCGACTCGAGGCGCAAATGATATGGTTGAGTCAAACGAGGCCTGACTCGATGCATAACTGATATGGGTGAGTCAAACGAGGCCCGACTCGAGGTGTAAATGGTAAGGGCGAGTTGAACGAGGCCCGACTAAAGGTGTAAATTATAAGGTTGAGTCGAACGAGGCCCAACTAGAGGCGCAAATGATAAGGTAGAGTCAAACGAGGCCCGACTTGAGGTGCAAACGATATGGTTGAGTCAAATGAGGCCCGACTCGAGGTGCAAATATAAGTATATGGTTGAGTCAAACGAGGCTCGAGTCGAGGCGCAAATGGTAAGGGTGAGCTGAACGAGGCCCGACTTGAGATGCAAATTTTAAGGTTAAGTCAAACGAGGCCCAACTCGAGGAACAAATGATAAGGTTGAATTAAATGAGGTCCGACTCGAGGCACAAATGATAAGGTTAAGTCAAATGAGGCCCGACTCGAGGCATAAATGATAACGTTGAGTCAAACGAGGCCCAACTCGAGGCACAAATGATAAGATTGAGTCAAACAAGGCCTGACTCAAGGCTCAAATGATATGGTTGAGTCAAAAGAGGCCCAAGTTAATGCCAAATGATATGGGTGAGTCAAACGAAGCCCGACTCGAGGCACAAATTGTAAGGGTGAGTTGAACGAGGCCCGACTAAAGGCGTAAATTATAAGGTTGAGTCGAACAAGGTCCAACTCGAGACACAAATGATAACGTTGAGTCAAGTGAGGTCCAACTTGAGGCGCAAATGATAAGGTTGAGTCGAATGAGGCCCAACTCGAGGCACAAATGATAAGGTTGAGTCAAACGAGGCCCGACTGAAGGCACAAATGATATGGTTGAGTCAAAAGAGGCCTGAGTTGATGCCCAAATGATATGGGTGACTCAAACGAGGCCTGAGTCGAGGTACAAATGGTAAGGGTGAGTTGAACAAGGATCAACTCGAGATACAAATTTTAAGGTTGAGTTAAACGAGGCCCAACTCGAGGCACAAAGGATAAGGTTGAATTAAATGAGGTCCGACTCGAGACGCAAATGATAAAGTCAAGTCAAACGAGGCCCGACTCGAGGCGCGAATGATAAGGTTGAGTCAAACGAGACCCGACTCAAGGCATAAATGATAAGGTTGAGTCAAACGAGGCCCAACTCAAGGCACATATGATAAGGTTGAGTCAAACAATGCCTGACTCAAGGAACAAATGATATGGTTGAGTCAAAAGAGGCCCGAGTTGATGCCCAAATGATATGGGTGAGTCAAACGACGCTCGACTCGAGGAGCAAATTGTAAGGGTGAGTTGAACGAGGCCCGACTAGAGGCATAAATTATAAGGTTGAGTCAAACAAGGCCCAACTTAAGGCGTAAATGATAAGGTTGAGTCAAGCGAGGTCCGACTCGAGGCACAAATGATATGGTTGAGTCAAACGAGGCCCGACTTGAGGCGCAAATGATAAAGCTGAATCAAAGGAGGCCCGACTCGAGGCGTAAATGATATGGTTGAGTCAAACGAGGCCCGACTAGAGGCAGAAATGATATGGGTGAGTCAAACGAAGCCCAACTTGAGGCATAAATGATAAGGTTGAGTCGAACTAGGCCTAACTCGAGGAACAAATTATACAGTTGAGTCAAATGAGGCTTGACTTGAGGTGCAAATGATAAGGTTGAGTCAAACAAGGCCCGACTTGAGGCACAAATGATATGGGTGAGTCAAACGAGGACTGAGTCGAGGCACAAATGGTAAGGATGAGTTGAACGAGGCCTGACTTGAGGCGCAAATTACAAGGTTGAGTCAAACGAGGCCCAACTTGAGGCACAAATGATAAGGTTGAATCAATTGAGGCCTGACTCGAGGCACAAATGATAAGGTTGAGTCGAAAAACCCCCGACTCGAGGTGCAAATGATAAGGTGGAGTCAATGAGGCCCAGCTCAAGGCGCAAATGATAAGGTTGAGTGAAACGAGGCCCGACTTGAGGCACAAATAATATGGTTAAGTCAAAAGAGGTCCAAGTTGATGCACAAATGCTATAGGTGAGTCAAACGAGGCCCGACTCGAGGCGCAAATGGTAAAGGGGAGTTGCGCGAGGCCCAACTAGAGGCGTAAATTATAAGGTTGAATCAAATGAGCCCTGACTCGAGGCGCAAATGATCAGGTTGTGCCGAACGAGGCCCGACTCGAGGCGCAAATGATATGGTTGAGTCAAACGAGGACTGACTCGAGGCGCAAATGATAAGGTTGAGTCAAACGAGACCCGACTCGAGGCATAAATGATAAGGTTGAGTCAAACGAGGCCTGACTAGAGGTGTAAATGATAAGGTTGAGTCAAATCAGGGCCGACTTGAGGTACAAATGATATGGGTGAGTCAAACGAGGCCTGAGTCGAGGCGCAAATGGTAAGGGTGAGTTGAATGAGGCCCGACTTGAGATGCAAAGTTTAAGGTTGAGTCAAATGAGGCCTAACTCGAGGCACAAATGATAAGGTTGAATCAAATGAGGCCCGACTCGGGGCACAAATGATAAGGTTGAGTCGAACGAGGCCCGACTCGAGGCGCAAATGATATGGTTGAGTCAAACGAAGACCGACTCGAGGCATAAATGATATGGTTGAGTCAAACGAGGCCCTGCTGGAGGCAGAAATGATATGGTTGAGTCAAACGAGGCCCGACTCGAGGCCCAAATGATAAGGTTGAGTCGAATGAGGCAGAAATGATAAGGTTGAGTCAAACGAGGCCCAACTCGAGGCACAAATTATAAGGTTGAGTCAAACGGGGCCCGACTCGAGGCATAAATGATAAGGTTGTGTCAAATGAGGCCCGGCTTGAGGCACAAATGATATGGGTGAGTCAAACGAGGCCCGACTCGAGGCGCAAATGATAAGGGTGAGTTGAATAAGTCCCGACTAGAGGCATAAATTATAAGGTTGAGTCGCACGAGGCCCAACTAGAGGCGCAAATGATAAGGTCAAGTCGAACGAGACCCAACTCAAGGCACAAATGATAAGGTTGAGTCAAACGAGGCCCGCCTTGAGGCACAAATGATATGGGTGAGTCAAACAAGGACCGAGTCGAGACGTAAATGGTACAGGTGAGTTGAACGAGGCCTGACTTGAGGTGCAAATTATAAGGTTGAGTCAAACGAGGCCCAACTCGAGGCATAAATGATAAGGTTGAATCAAATGAGGCCCGACTCGAGGCACAAATGAAAAGGTTTAGTCGAACGAGACCCGACTCGAGGCGCAAATGATAAGGTGGAGTCAATGAGGCCTGACTCGTGGCACAAATAATATGGTTGAGTCAAGAGAGGCCCAAGTTGATGCACAAATGATATGGGTAAGTCAAACGATGCCCGACTCGAGGCGCAAATGGTATGGCCAAGTTGAACGAGGCCCGACTAGAGTTGTAAATTATAAGGTTGAGTCGAACAAGGCCCAACTCAAGGCACAAATGATAAGGTTGAGTCAAACGAGGCCCGACTCGAGGCACAAATGATATGGTTTTGTCAAAAATGGCCCGAGTTGATGCACAAATGATATGAGTGAGTCAAACGAGGCCCGACTCGAGGCGCAAAGGGTAAGCGTGAGTTGAGCGAGGCCCGACTAGAGGCGTAAGTTATAAGGTTGAAAGAAATGAGCCACGACTCGAGGCGCAAATGATAAGGTTGAGTCGAATGAGGCCCGACTTGAGGTGCAAATGATATGGTTGTGTCAAACGAGGCCTGACTCAGGTCACAAATGATAAGGTTGAGTCAAACGAGGCCCGACTCAAGGCATAAATGATAAGGTTGAGTCAAACGAGGCCTGACTCGAGGTGCAAATGATAAGTTTGAGTCAAATGAGGCCCGACTTGAGGCACAAATGATATGGGTGAGTCAAATACGGCCCGAGTCAAGGCGCAAATGGTAAGGCTGAGTTGAACGATGCACAACTCGAGACGCAAATTTTAAGGTTGAGTTAAACGAGGCCCAACTCGAGGCACAAATGATAAGGTTGAATCAAATGAGACCCGACTTGAGGCGTAAATGATAAGGTTGAGTCAAACGAGGCCCGATTCGAGGCATAAATGATAAGGTTGAGTCGAACGAGGCCCAACTCGAGGCACAAATGATACAGCTGAGTCAAACGAGGCCCGACTCAAGGCACAAATGATATGGTTGAGTCAAACGAAGCTCGAGTTGATGCACAAATGATAAGGGTGAGTCAAATGAGGCTCGACTCGAGGCACAAATGGTAAGGTTGAGTAGAATGAGGCCCAACTGGAGGCGTAAATTATAAGGTTTAGTCGAACGAGGCCCAACTCGAGGCAAAAATGATAAGGTTGAGTCAAGCGAGGTCTGACTCGAGGCGTAAATGATATGGTTCAGTTAAACGAGGCCCGACTCGAGGCGTAAATGATAAGGCTGAGTGAAAAGAGGCCCGACTCGAGGCGTAAATGATATGTTTAAGTCAACCGAGGCCTGAGTTGAGGCACAAATGATATGGGTGAGGTAAACAAGGCCCGAGTCGAGGCGCAAATGATTTGGGTGAGACAAACAAGGCCCAACTCGAGGTGCAAATGGTAAGGGTGAGTTGAACGAGCCCAACGCGAGGTGCAAATGATAAGGTTGAGTCGAACGAGGCCCGAGTTGAGGCACAAATAATATGGTTGAGTCAAAAGAGGTCCAACTTGATGCACAAATGATATAGGTGAGTCAAACGAGGCCCGACTCGATGCGCAAATGGTAAGGGGTAGTTGAACGAGGCCCGACTAGAGGTGTAAATTATAAGGTTGAGTCGAACGTGGCCCAACTCGAGGCACAAATGATATGGCTGAGTCAAACGAGGCCCGACTCTAGCCACAAATGATATGGATTAGTCAAAAGAGGCCTGAGTTGATGCACAAATGATAAGGGAGAGTCAAATGAGGCCTGACTCGAGGCGCAAATGGTAAGGGTGAGTAGAATGAGGCCCAACTAGAGGCGTAAATTATAAGGTTTAGTCAAATGAGGTCCAACTCGAGGCACAAATGATAAGGTTGAGTCAAGCGTGGTCTGACTCGAGGTGTAAATGATATGGTTCAGTCAAACGAGGCCCGACTCGAGGCGTAAATGATAAGGCTGAGTCGAAGGAGGCACGACTCGAGGCGTAAATGATATGTTTGAGTCAAACGAGGCCTGAGTTGAGGCACAAATGATATGGGTGAGGTAAACAAGGCTCGAGTCGAGGCAGAAATGATATGGGTGAGACAAACAAGGCCCAACTCGAGGTGCAAATGGTAAGGGTGAGTTGAACGAGCCCAACGCGAGGCGCAAATGATAAGGTTGAGTCGAATGAGGCCCGAGTCGAGGCACAAATAATATGGTTAAGTCAAAAGAGGTCCAAGTTGATGCACAAATGATATAGGTGAGTCAAACGACGCCCGACTCGAGGCGCAAATGATAAGGGCGAGTTGAACGAGGCCCGACTAGAGGTGTAAATTATAAGGTTGAGTCGAACGAGGCCCAACTCGAGGCACAAATGATTGGCTGAGTCAAACGAGGCCCGACTCTAGCCACAAATGATATGGTTTAGACAAAAGAGGATCGAGTTGATGCATAAATGATAAGGGTGAGTCAAACGAGGCCTGACTCGAGGCACAAATGGTAAAGGGGAGTTGAGCGAGGCCCAACTAGAGGCGTAAATTATAAGGTTGAATCAAATGAGCCCCGACTCGAGGCGTAAATGATAAGGTTGTGCCGAACGAGGCCCGACTCGAGGCTCAAATGTTATGGTTGAGTCAAACGAGGTCCGACTCGAGGCGCAAATGATAAGGTTGAGTCAAACGAGGCCTGACTCGAGGTGCAAATGATAGGGTTGAGTCAAACGAGGCCCGACTTGAGGCACAAATGATATGGGTGAGTCAAACGAGGCCCGAGTCGAGGCGCAAATGGTAAGGGTGAGTTGAACGAGGCCCGACTCGAGACGCAAATATTAAGGTTGAGTCAAACGAGGCCCAACTCGAGGAACAAATGATAAGGTTGAATCAAATGAGGCCTGACTCGGGGCACAAATGATAAGGTTGAGTCGAACGAGGCCCGACTCGAGGCACAAATGATATGGTTGAGTCAAATGAGGCCCTGCTGGAGGCAGAAATGATATGGGTGAGTCAAACGAGGCCCGACTCGAGGCGCAAATGATAAGGTTGAGTCGAACGAGGCGCAAATGATAAGGTTGAGTCAAACGAGGCCTAACTCGAGGCACAAATTATAAGGTTGAGTCAAACGGGGCCCGACTCGAGGCATAAATGATAGGGTTGTGTCAAACGAGGCCCGACTTGAGGCACAAATGATATGGGTGAGTCAAACGAGGCCTGACTCAAGGCAGAAATGATATGGTTGAGTCAAACGAGGCTCGAGTTGATGCCCAAATGATATGGTGAGTCAAACGAGGCCCGACTCGAGGCGCAAATGGTAAGGTTGAGTTGAATAAGGCCCGACTAGAGGCATAAATTATAAGGTTGAGTTGCACGAGGCCCAACTAGAAGCGCAAATGATAAGGTCGAGTCGAACGAGACCCAACTCGAGGCACAAATGATAAGGTTGAGCCAAACGAGGCCCGCCTTGAGGCACAAATGATATGGGTGAGTCAAACGAGGACCGAGTCGAGACGTAAATGGTACAGGTGAGTTGAACGAGGCCCGACTTGAGGTGCAAAGTATAAGGTTGAGTCAAATAAGGCCCAACTCGAGGCACAAATGATAAGGTTAAATCAAATGAGGCCCGACTCGAGGCACAAATGAAAAGGTTTAGTCGAACGAGGCCCGATTCGAGGCGCAAATGATAAGGTGGAGTCAATGAGGCCTGACTCATGGCACAAATAATATGGTTGAGTCAAAAGAGGCCCAAGTTGATGCACAAATGATATGGGTGAGTCAAACGATGCATGACTCGAGGTGCAAATGGTATGGCCAAGTTGAACGAGGCCCAACTAGAGGCATAAATTATAAGGTTGAGTCGAACGAGGCCTAACTCAAGGCACAAATGATAAGGTTGAGTCAAACGAGGCCCGACTCGAGGCACAAATGATATGGTTTTGTCAAAAATGGCCCGAGTTGATGCACAAATGATATGGGTGAGTCAAACGAGGCCCGACTTGAGGCGCAAATGGTAAGCATGAGTTGAGCGAGGCTCGACTAGAGGCGTAAGTTATAAGGTTGAAACAAATGAGCCCCGACTTAAGGCGCAAATGATAAGGTCGAGTCGAACGAGGCCTGACCCGAGATGCAAATGATATGGTTGAGTCAAACGAGGCCCGACTTGAGGTACAAATGATATGGGTGAGTCAAACAAGGCCCGAGTCAAGACGCAAATGGTAAGGCTGAGTTGAACGATGCACAACTCGAGACGCAAATTTTAAGGTTGAGTTAAACGAGGCCCAACTCGAGGCACAAATGATAAGGTTGAATCAAATGAGGCCTGACTGGAGGCGCAATTGATAAGGTTGAGTCAAACGAGGCCCAATTCGAGGCATAAATGATAAGGTTGAGTCGAACGAGGACCAACTCAAGGCACAAATGATACGGTTGAGTCAAACGAGGCCCGACTCAAGGCACAAATGATATGGTTGAGTCAAAAGAGGCCTGAGTTGATGCACAAATGATATGGGTGAGTCAAACGAGGCCCGACTCGAGGCGTAAATGGTAAGGGTGAGTAGAATGAGGCCTAACTAGAGGCGTAAATTATAAGGTTTAGTCGAACGAGGCCAACTCGAGGCGCAAATGATAAGGTTGAGTCAAGCGAGGTCTGAGTCGAGGCGTAAATGATATGGTTTAGTCAAACGAGGCCCGACTAGAGGCGTAAATGATAAGGCTGAGTCAAAGGAGGCCCGACTCGAGGCATAAATGATATGTTTGAGTCAACCGAGGCCTGAGTTGAGGCACAAATGATAAGGGTGAGGTAAACGAGGCCCGAGTTGAGGCGCAAATGATATGGGTGAGACAAACAAGGCCTAACTCGAGGTGCAAATGGTAAGGGTGAGTTGAACGAGCCCAACGCGAGGCACAAATGATAAGGTTGAGTCGAACGAGGCCCGAGTTGAGGAACAAATAATATGGTTGAGTCAAAAGAGGTCCAAGTTGATGGACAAATGATATAGGTGAGTCAAACAAGGCCCGACTCGAGGGACAAATGGTAAGGGCGAGTTGAACGAGGCCCAACTAGAGTTGTAAAATATAAGGTTGAGTCGAACGAGGCCCAACTCGAGGCACAAATCATATGGCTTAGTCAAACGAGGCCTGACTCGAGGCGTAAATGGTAAAGGGGAGTTGAACGAGGCCCAACTAGAGGCGTAAATTATAAGGTTGAATCAAATGAGCCCCGACTCGAGGCGCAAATGATAAGGTTGTGCCGAACGAGGCCCGACTCGAGGCACAAATGATATGGTTGAGTCAAACGAGGCCCGACTCGAGGCGCAAATGATAAGGTTGAGTCAAACAAGACCCGACTCGAGGCATAAATGATAAGGTTGAGTCAAACGAGGCCTGACTCGAGGTGCAAATGATACGGTTGAGTCAAACGAGGCCCGACTTGAGGCACAAATGATATGGGTGAGTCAAATGAGGCCCGAGTCGAGCCGCAAATGGTAAGTGTGAGTTGAACGAGGCCCGACTCGAGACGCAAATTTTAAGGTTGAGTCAAATGAGGCCCAACTCGAGGCACAAATGATAAGGTTGAATCAAATGAGGCCCGACTCGGGGCACAAATGATAAGGTTGAGTCGAACGAGGCCCGACTCGAGGCGCAAATGATATGGTTGAGTCAAACGAGGCCCGACTCGAAGTGCAAATGATAAGGTTGAGTCAAACGAGGCGCAAATGATAAGGTTAAGGCCCAACTCGAGGCACAAATTATAAGGTTGAGTCAAACAGGGCCTGACTCGAGGCATAAATGATAAGGTTGTGTCAAACGAGGCCCGACTTGAGGCACAAATGATATGGGTGAGTCAAACGAGGCCCGACTCAAGGCAGAAATGATATGGTTGAGTCAAAAGAGGCTCGAGTTGATGCCCAAATGATATGGGTGAGTCAAACGAGGCCCGACTCGAGGCGCAAATGGTAACGGTGAGTTGAATAAGGCCCGACTAGAAGCTTAAATTATAAGGTTGAGTCGCACGAGGCCCAACTATAGGCACAAATGATAAGGTCGAGTCGAACGAGACCCAACTCGAGGCACAAATAATAAGGTTGAGTCAAACGAGGCCCGCCTTGAGGCACAAATGATATGGTTGAGTCAAACGAGGACCGAGTCAAGACATAAATGGTACGGGTGAGTTGAACGAGGCCCGACTTGAGGTGCAAATTATAAGGTTGAGTCAAACGAGGCCCAACTCGAGGCACAAATGATAAGGTTGAATCAAATGAGGCCCAACTCGAGGCACAAATGAAAAGGTTTAGTCGAACGAGGCCCGACTCGAGGCACAAATGATAAGGTGGAGTCAATGAGGCTTGACTCGTGGCACAAATAATATGGTTAAGTCAAAAGAGGCCCAAGTTGATGCACAAATGATATGGGTGAGTCAAACGATGCCCGACTCGAGGCGCAAATTGTATGGCCAAGTTGAACGAGGCCCGACTAGAGGTGTAAATTATAAGGTTGAGTCGAACGAGGCACAACTCAAGGCACAAATGATAAGGTTGAGTCAAACGATGCCCGACTCGAGGCACAAATGATATGGTTTTGTCAAAAATGGCCCGAGTTGATGCACAAATGATATGGGTGAGTCAAACGAGGACTGACTCGAGGCGCAAATGGTAAGCGTGAGTTGAGCGAGGCCCGACTAGAGGCGTAAGTTATAAGGTTGAAACAAATGAGCCCCGACTCGAGGCATAAATGATATGGTTGAGTCGAATGAGGCCCGACTCGAGGTGCAAATGATATGGTTGTGTCAAAGGAGGCCCGACTCAGGTCATAAATGATAAGATTGAGTCAAACGAGGCCTGACTCAAGGCATAAATGATAAGGTTGAGTCAAACGAGGCCTAACTCGAGGTGCAAATGATAAGGTTGAGTCAAACGAGGCCCGACTTGAGGCACAAATGATATGGGTGAGCCAAACAAGGCTCGAGTCAAGGCGTAAATGGTAAGGCTGAGTTGAACGATGCATAACTCGAGAAGCAAATTTTAAGGTTGAGTTAAACGAGGCCCAACTCAAGGCACAAATGATAAGGTTGAATCAAACGAGGCCCGACTTGAGGCGCAAATGATAAGGTTGAGTCAAACGAGGCCTGATTCGAGGCATAAATGATAAGGTTGAGTCGAACGAGGCCCAACTCGAGGCACAAATGATACGGTTGAGTCAAACGAGGCCCGACTCAAGGCACAAATGATATGGTTGAGTCAAAAGAGGCCCAAGTTGATGCACAAATGATATGGGTGAGTCAAACGAGGCCCGACTCGAGGCACAAATGGTAAGGGTGAGTAGAATAAGGCCCAACTAGAGGCGTAAATTATAAGGTTTAGTCGAACGAGGCCCAACTCGAGGCGCAAATGATAAGGTTGAGTCAAGCGAGGTCTGACTCGAGGCGTAAATGATATGGTTCAGTCAAACGAGGCCCGACTCGAGGCGTAAATGATAAGGCTGAGTCAAAGGAGGCCCGACTCGAGGCATAAATGATATGTTTGAGTCAACTGAGGCCTAAGTGGAGGCACAAATGATATGGGTGAGGTAAACGAGGCCCGAGTCGAGGCGCAAATGATATGTGTGAGACAAACAAGGCCCAACTCGAGGTGCAAATGGTAAGGGTGACTTGAACAAGCCCAACGCGAGGCGCAAATGATAAGGTTGAGTCGAACGAGGCCTGAGTCAAGGCACAAATGATATGGTTGAGTCAAACGAGGCCCGACTCGAGGTGTAAATGATAAGGTTGAGTCAAACGAGGCCTGACTTGAGGCATAAATGATATGGTTGTGTCAAATGAGGCCCAACTAGAGGCAGAAATGATATGGGCGAGTCAAGCAAGGCCCGACTCAAGGCGCAAATGATAAGGTTGAGTCAAATAAGGACCAACTCGAGGCACAAATTATAAGGTTGAGTCAAACGGGGCCCGACTCGAGGCATAAATGATAAGATTGAGTCAAACGAGGCCTGACTCGAGATGCAAATGATAAGGTTGAGTGAAACGAGGCTTGACTTGAGGCACGAATGATATGGGTGAGTCAAAAGAGAATCGAGTCGAGTCACAAATGGTAAGGGTGAGTTGAACGAGGTCCGACTCGAGGCACAAATTATAAGGTTAAGTCAAACGAGGCCCAACTTGAGGCACAAATGATAAGGTTGAATCAAATGAGGCCCGACTCGAGGCGCAAATGATAAGGTTGAGTCGAACGAGGGCCAACTCGAGGCGCAAATGATAAGGTGGAGTCAATAAGGCCCGACTCGAGGCACAAATGATAAGGTTGAGTCGAACGAGACCCAACTCGAGGCGCAAATGATAAGGTTGAGTCAAAGGAGGTCCAACTCACAGTGCAAATGATAAGGTTGAGTCAAACGTGGCCCGACTCGAGGCATAATTGATATGGTTGAGTCAAAAAAGCCTGGCTTGAGGCACAAATGATATGGGTAAGTCAAACGAGCCCCGACTCGAGGCACAAATGAGATGGTTAAGACAGACGAGGTTTGACTTGATGCATAAATGATATGGTTGAGTCAAACGAGGCCCGCCTTAAGGCACAAATTATATGAGTGAGTCATAGGAGGCCCGACTCGACGTGCAAATGATAAGGTTGAGTCGAACGAGGCCCAAGTCAAGGCGCAAATGATAAGGTTAAGTCAAACGAGGCCTGACTCAAGGTGCAAATGATATGGTTGACACAAACAAGGCCCGACGCGAGGCACACATCATAAGGTTGAGTCGAACGAGCCTCGACTCGAGGTGCAACAGAAATGGTTGAGTCAAATGAGGCCCAACTTGAGGCACAATTGATATGGGTGAGTCAATCAAGGCCCGACTCGAGGCACAAATGATATGGTTGAGTCAAACAAGGCCCGCCATGAGGCACAAATGATATGGGTGAGTCAAATGAGGCCCAACATGAGGTGCAAATGATAAGGTTGAGTCGAACAAGGCCCAAGTCGAGGCATAAATGATAAGGTTGAGTAGAACGAGACCCGACTCTAGGCGCAAATGATATGGTTGAGTCGAACGAGGACTGACTCGAGGTGCAAATGATAAGGTTGAGTCAAATGAGGCCTGACTCAAGGCGCAAATGATATGGTTGAGTCGAACGAGGAACAACTCGAGGTGCAGCAGACAAGGTTGAGTCGAACGAGGCCCGACTCAAGGCGCAAATGATTTGGTTTAGTCGAACGATGGCAGACTCGAGTTGCAAATGATAAGGTTGAGTCAAACGAGGCCCAACTTGAGGCGCAAATGATATGGTTGAGTCAAACGAGGCTCGACTCGAGGCATAAATGATATAGTTGAGTCAAAAGAGCCCGAGTTGATGCACAAATGACATGGGTGAGTCAAACGACGCTCGACTCAAGGCGCAAATGGTAAGAGTGAGTTGAACATGGCCCGACTAGAGGCGTAAATTATAAGGTTGAATCAAATGAGACCCGACTTGAGGCGCAAATGATAAGGTTGAGTCGAACGAGGCCCGACTCGAGGCACAAATGATATGGTTGAGTCAAACAAGGCCCGACTCGAGGCGCAAATCATAAGGTTAAGTCAAAGGAGGTCCGACTTGAGGCGTAAATGATAAGGTTGAGTCGAACGAGGCCCAACTCGAGACACAAATGATATGGTTAAGTTGAACAAGGACCAACTCGAGGTGCAAATGATAAGGTTGAGTCAAACGAGGCACGACTTGAGGTGCAAATGATATGGTTGAGTTGAACGAAGACTGACTCGAGACATAAATGATAAGGTTGAGTCGAACGAGGACTGACTCGAGGCACAAATGATATGGTTGAGTCAAACGAGGACTGACTCGAGGTGCAAATGATAAGGTTGATTCAAACGAGACTCGACTCGAGGCACAAATGATATGGTTGAGTCAAAAGAGGCCCGAGTTGATGCACAAAAGGTATGGGTGAGTCAATGAGGCCCAACTCGAGGCGCAAATGGTAAGGGTGAGTTGAACATGGCCCAACTAGAGGCGTAAATTATAAGGCTGAATCAAATGAGACCTGACTTGAGGCACAAATGATAAGGTTGAGTTGAACGAGGCCCGACTCAAGGTGCAAATGATAAGGTTGAGTCAAACGTGGCCTGACTCGAGGCATAAATGATATAGTTGAGTCAAACGAGGCCCGGCTTGAGGCACAATTGATATGGGTGAGTTAAACGAGCCCCGACTTAAGGCACAAATGAGATGGTTGAGATAAACGAGGTCCGACTTGATGCATAAATGATAATGCTGAGTCAAACGAGGCCCACCTTAAGGCACAAATAATATGGGTGAGTCAAATGAGGCTTGACTCGAGGAACAATTGATAAGGTTGAGTCGAATGAGGCCCGACTTGAGGCGCAAACAATATGGTTGAGTCAAATGAGGCTTGACTCGAGGCACAAATGATAAGGTTGAGTCAAACGAGGCCCGACTCGAGGCGTAAATAATATGGTTGAGTGAAACGAGGCCCAGCTTGAGGCACAATTGATATGGGTGAGTCAAATGAGCCCCAACTTGAGGCACAAATGAGATGGTTGAGATAAACGAGGTCCAACTTGATACATAAATGATAATGTTGAGTCAAACGAGGCCCACCTTGAGGCACAAATGATATGGGTGAGTCAAATGAGGCCTGACTCGAGGTGCAAATGATAAGGTTGAGTCAAAGGAGGCCTGACTCAAGATGCAAATGATATGGTTGACACAAATGAGGCCCGACGAGAGGCGCAAATCATAAGGTTGAGTCGAATGAGACCCGGCTCGAGGTGCAAAAGAAATGGTTGAGTCAAATGAGGCCCGACACCAGGCACCATTAATATGGTTGAGTCAAACGAGGCTCGACTCGAGGCACAAATGATATTGTTGAGTCAAACGAGGCCCGACTTGAGGTGCAAATGATAAGGTTGAGTCAAACAAGGTGCAAGTCGAGGCGCAAATGATAAGGTTGAGTCAAACGAGGCCCGACTTGAGGCACAAATGATAAGTTTGTGTCAAAGGAGGTCCGACTCAAGGCGTAAATGATAAGGTTGAGTCGAACGAGGCCCGACTCGAGGCGCAAATGATATGGTTGAGTCGAACGAGGACCGATTCGAGGTGCAAATGATAAGGTTGAGTCAAACGAGGCCTGACTCGAGGCGCAAATGATATGGTTGAGTGGAACGAAGACTGACTCGAGGAATAAATGATATGGTTGAGTCAAATGATGCCCGGCTTGAGGCATAAATGATATCGGGGTGTCAAATGAGGCCCGACTCGAGGCACAATTGATAAGGTTGAGTCGAATGAGGCCCGACTTGAGGCGCAAACAATATGGTTGAGTCAAACGAGGCTCGGCTCGAGGCGCAAATAATAAGGTTGAGTCAAATGAGGCCTGACTCGAAGCATAAATGATATGGTTGAGTCAAACGAGGCCCGACTCGAGGCGCAAATGATAAGGTTGAGTCGAACGAGGCCCGCCTCAAGGCGCAAATGATAAGGTTAGTCAAACGAGGCCTGACTCGAGGCACAAAAGATGTGGTTGAGTCAAACGAGGCCTGACTCGAGGCATAAATGATATGGTTGAGTCAAACGAGGATCGACTTGAGGCACAAATAATATTGGGGAGTCAAACGAGGCCTGACTCGAGGTGCAAATGATAAGGTTGAGTCAAACGAGGCCCGACTCAAGGCGCAAATGATAAGGTTGATTCGAATGAGGCCCGACTCGAGGCACAAATGATATGGTTGAGTGAAACGAGGCCCAACTCGAGGCGCAAATGATAAGGTTGAGTCAAACGAGGCCCGACTCGAGGCATAAATGATATGAATGAGTCAAACGAGGCCCGACTCGAGGCGCAAATGATAAGGTTGAGTCGAACGAGGCCCGACTTGTGGCGCAAATGATAAGGTTAGTAAAACGAGGCCTGACTCGAGGCACAAATGATATGGTTGAGTCAAACGAGGCTTGGCTCAAGGCATAAATGATATGGGTGAGTAAAACGAGGCCCAACTCGAGGCGCAAATGAAATAGTTGAGTCAAACATGGCCTAACTCGATGCATAAATGATATGGTTGAGTCAAACGAGGCCCGCCTTCTGGCACAAATGATATGGGTGAGTCAAATGAGGCCGAACTCAAGGCGCAAATGATAAGGTTGAGTCGAACGAGGCCTAACTCAAGGCGCAAATGATAAGGTTAAGTCGAACGAGGCCCGACTGAAGGCGCAAATGATAAGGTTGTGTCGAACGAGGCTCGACTCGAGGCACAAATGATAAGGTTAGTCAAACAAGGCCTGACTCGAGGTGCAAATGATATGGTTGAGTCAAACAAGGCTCGAGGCATAAATGATATGGTTGAGTCAAACGAGGCCTGACTTGAGGCACATATGATATGGGTGAGTCAAACGAGGCCCGACTCGAGGCACAAATGATAAGGTGGAGTCAAATGAGGCCCAACTCGACGCCCAAATGATATGGGTGAGTCAAACGAGGCCCGACTCGAGGTGCAAATTATAAGGTTGAGTCAAACGAGGAATGACTCGAAGTGCAAATGATAAGGTTGAGACCAACGAGGCCCGACTTGAGGCGCAAATGATAAGGTTGAGTTAATCGAGGCCCGACTCGAGGCACAAATGATAAGGTTAAGTCAAACGAGGCCTGACTCGAGGTGTAAATGATAAGGTTGAGTCAAACGAGGCACGACTTGAGGCATAAATGATATAGGTGAGTCAAACGAGGCCCGACTCGAGGCACCAATTGTATGGGTGAGTTGAACGAGGCTCGACTCGAGCCGCAAATTATGCGGTTGAGTCAAACGATGCCCAACTCGAGACGCAAATGATAAGGTTGAGTCGAATGAGGCCCGACTCGAGACGCAAATGATAAGGTTAGTCAAACGAGGCCTTACTCGAGGCACAAATGATATGGTTGAGTAAAACGAGGCCTGACTCGAGGGATAAATGATATGGTTGAGACAAATGAGGCCCGACTTGAAGCACAAATGATATGGGTGAGTCAAACGAGGCTTGACTCGAGGCACAAATGATATAGTGGAGTCAAACGAGGCCCGACTTGAGGCACAAATGATATGCGTGAGTCAAACGAGGCCTGACTCGAGGCGCAAATAATAAGCTTGAGTCGAACGAGGCCTGACTCTAGGCGCAAATGATAGGGTTGAGTCAAACGAGGCCCGCCTTGAGGCACAAATGATATGGGTGAGTCAAATGAGGCCTGACTCGAGGCACAAATGATAAGGTTGAGTCAAACGAGGCCCAACTCAAGGCGCAAATGATAAGGTTGAGTCAAACGAGGCCCAACTCGGGGTTGAAATGATAAGGGTGAGTCGAACGAGGCCTGACTAGAGGCACAAATGATAAGGTTGAGCCAAACGAGGCCCGAGTCTAGGAGCAAATGATATGGGTGAGTCAAACAAGGACCGACTCGAGGCACAAATGGTAAGGGTGAGTTGAACGAGGCTCTACACGAGGCACAAATGATAAGGTCGAGTTAAACGAGGCCCAACTCGAGGCGCAAATGAGAAGGTTGAGTCAAAGGAGGCCCAACTTGAGGCATAAATGATAAGGTTGAGTCGAATGAGGCCTGACTCGAGGCACAAATGATAAGGTTGAGTCAAACGAGGCCTGACACAAGGCACAAATGATAAGGTTGAGTCAAACGAGGCCCAACTCGAGGCACAAATGATAAGGTTGAGTCAAATGAGGCACGAATTGAGGTGCAAATAATAAGGTTGAGTCAAACGAGGCCTGACTCAAGGCGCAAATGATAAGGTTGAGTCAAATGAGGCCCGACTCGAGGCACAAATGATAAGGTCGAGTCAAACGAGGCCCGACTCGAGGCACAGATGATAAGGTCAAGTCGAACGAGGCCTGACTTGAGGTGCAAATGATAAGGTTGAGTCAAACGAGGCCCGACTTAAGACACAAATGATATGGTTGAGTCAAACAAGGCCCCACTCGAGGCACAAATGATATGGTTGAGTCAAACAAGGCCCGACTCGAGGTGCAAATGATAAGGTTGAGTCAAACGGGTCCCGACTCGAGCCACAAACGATATGGGTGAGTCAAATGAGGCCTGACTCGAGGCACAAATGGTAACGGTGTGTCAAACGAGGACCGAGTCGAGGCGCAAATGATATGGTTGTGTCAAACAAGGCCCGACTCGAGGCATAAATGGTAAGGTTAAGTTGAACAAGGCCCACCACAAGGAATAAATGATAAGGTTGAGTCAAACGAGGACCGACTCGAGGCATAAATGATATGGTTGAGACAAACGAGGCCTGACTCAAGGCGCAAATGATAAGGTCGAGTCGAACGAGGCCCGACTCGAGGCGCAAATGATAAGGTTAAGTCGAACGAGGCCTGACTCGAGGCACAAATGATATGGGTGAGTCAAACAAGGCCCCACTCGAGGCACAAATGATATGGTTCAGTCAAACGAGGCCCAACTCGAGGTGCAAATGATAAGGTTGACTCAAACGGGGCCCAACTCGAGGTGCAAATGATAAGGTTGACTCAAACGGGGCCCAACTCCAGGCACAAATGATAAGGTTGAGTCAAACGACGCCCGAGTCGAGGAGCAAATGATATGGGTGAGTCGAACGAGGCTCGACTCGAGGCGCAAATGGTAAGGATGAGTTGAACGAGGCCCAATACGAGGCACAAATGATAAGGTTGAGTCAAACAAGGCCCAACTCGAGGCACAAATGAGAAGGATGAGTTAAAGGAGGCCCAACTCGAGGCACAAATGATAAGGTTGAGTCGAATGAGGCCTGACTCAAGGCACAAATGATAAGGTTGAGTCAAACGAGGCCTGACTCAAGGCACAAATGGTAAGGTTGAGTCGAATGAGGCCTGACTCGAGGCACAAATGATATGGGTGAGTCAAACAAGGCCCCACTCGAGGCACAAATGATATGGTTCAGTCAAACGGGGCCCAGCTCGAGGTGCAAATGATAAGGTTGACTCAAACGGGGCCTAACTCAAGGCACAAATGATAAGGTTAAGTCAAACGAGGCCCAACTCGAGGCACAAATGATAAGGTTGAGTCAAAGGAGGCCCAACTCGAGGCACAAATGATAAGGCTAAGTTAAATGAGGCCCAAAATGAGTCGCAAATAATAAGGTTGAGTCGAACGAGGCCTAACTCGAGGCACAAATGATAAGGTTGAGTCAAACGAGGCCCAACACAAGGCACAAAGGATAAGGTTGAGTCAAATGAGGTCCAACTCGAGGCGCAATTGATAAGGTTGAGTTAAAGGAGGCCCAACTCGAGGCACAAATGATAAGGTTGAGTCAAATGAGGCCCAACACGAGGCACAAACGATAAGGTTAAGTCTAACGAGGACCAACTCGAGGCGCAAATGATAAGGTTGAGTCAAACGTGGTCCACCTCGGGGCACAAATGATAAAGTTGAGCAGAACAAGGCCTGAGTCAAGGCACAAATGATAAGGTTGAGTCAAACGACGCTCGAGTCGAGGAGCAAATGATATGGGTGAGTCGAACGAGGCTGGACTCGAGGCGCAAATGCTAAGGGTGAGTTGAACGAGGCCCAATACGAGGCACAAATGATAAGGTTGAGTCAAACAAGGCCCAACTCGAGGCACAAATGAGAAGGATGAGTTAAAGGAGGCCCGACTCGAGGCACAAGTAATAAGGTTGAGTCGAATGAGGCCTGACTCGATGCACAAATGATAAGGTTGAGTCAAACAGGGCCCAACTCAGGGTAGAAATGATAAGGTTGAGTCGAACGAGGCCTGACTAGAGGCACAAATGATAAGGTCGAGCCAAACGAGGCCCGAGTCGAGGAGCAAATGATATGGGTAAGTCAAACAAGGACCGACTCGAGGCACAAATGGTAAGGGTGAGTTGAACGAGGCCCTACACGAGTCAAAAATGATAAGGTAGAGTTAAACAAGGCCCAACTCGAGGCGCAAATGAGAAGGTTGAGTCAAAGGAGGCCCAACTTGAGGCATAAATGATAAGGTTGAGTCGAATGAGGCCTGACTCGAGGCGCAAATGATAAGGTTGAGTCAAACGAGGCCCAACACGAGGCACAAATGATAAAGTTAAGTCAAACGAGGCCCAACTCAAGGCGCAAATGATAAGGTTGAGTCAAACGAGGCCCAACTCAAGGCACAAATGATAAGGTTGAGTCAAATGAGGCCCAAA
This sequence comes from Dicorynia guianensis, assembly GCA_037013595.1. NCBI lineage: Eukaryota > Viridiplantae > Streptophyta > Magnoliopsida > Fabales > Fabaceae > Dicorynia > Dicorynia guianensis. The sequence continues at coordinate 17,036,935 of JASUAB010000007.1, forward strand.
TTGAGGTGCAAATAATAAGGTTGAGTCAACCGAGGCCTGACTCGAGGCGCAAATGATAAGGTTTAGTCAAACGAGGCCCGACTCGAGGCACAAATGATAAGGTCGAGTCGAACGAGGCCTGACTTGAGGTGCAAATGATAAGGTTGAGTCAAACGAGGCCCGACTTAAGACACAAATGATACGGTTGAGTCAAAGAAGGCCCCACTCGAGGCACAAATGATATGGTTGAGTTAAACAAGGCCCGACTCGAGGTCCAAATGATAAGTTAGAGTCAAACGGGTCCCAGCTCGAGCTACAAACGATATGGGTGAGTCAAATGAGGCCTGAGTCGAGGCACAAATGGCAAGGGTGTGTCAAACGAGGCCCGAGTCGAGGCGCAAATGATATGGTTGTGTCAAACAAGGCTCGACTCGAGGCATAAATGGTAAGGTTAAGTTGAACAAGGCCCACCACAAGGAATAAATGATAAGGTTGAGTCAAACGAGGACCGACTCGAGACATAAATGATATGGTTGAGACAAATGAGGCCTGACTCAAGGCGCAAATGATAAGGTCGAGCCGAACGAGGGCCGACTCGAGGCGTAAATGATAAGGTTGAGTCGAACGAGGCCTGACTCGAGGCACAAATGATATGGGTGAGTGAAACAAGGCCCCACTCGAGGCACAAATGATATGGTTCAGTCAAACGAGGCCCAACTCGAGGTGCAAATGATAAGGTTGACTCAAACGGGGCCCAACTCAAGGCACAAATGATAAGGTTAAGTCAAACGAGGCCCAACTCGAGGCACAAATGATAAGGTTGAGTCAAAGGAGCCCCAACTCGAGGACAAATGATAAGGCTAAGTCAAATGAGGCCCGAAACGAGTCGCAAATAATAAGGTTAAGTCGAACGAGGCCTGACTCGAGGCACAAATGATAAGGCTGAGTCAAACGAGGCCCAACACGAGGCACAAAGGATAAGGTTGAGTCAAATGAGGCCCAACTCGAGGCGCAATTGATAAGGTTGAGTCAAAGGAGGCCCAACTCGAGGCACAAATGATAAGGCTGAGTCAAATGAGGCCCAACACGAGGCATAAACGATAATGTTGAGTCAAACGAGGCCCTAACTCGAGGCACAAATGATAAGGTTGAGTCAAACGTGGTCCACCTCGGGGCACAAATGATAAAGTTGAGCAGAACAAGGCCTGAGTTAAGGCACAAATGATAAGGTTGAGTCAAACGAGGCCCAACACGAGGCACAAAGGATAAGGTTGAGTCAAATGAGGCCCAACTCGAGGCGCAATTGATAAGGTTGAGTCAAAGGAGGCCCAACTCGAGGCACAAATGATAAGGTTGAGTCAAATGAGGCCCAACACGAGGCATAAACGATAATGTTGAGTCAAACGAGGCCCTAACTTGAGGCACAAATGATAAGGTTGAGTCAAACGTGGTCCACCTCGGGGCACAAATGATAAAGTTGAGCAGAACAAGGCCTGAGCTAAGGCACAAATGATAAGGTTGAGTCAAATGACGCCCGAGTCGAGGAGCAAATGATATGGGTGAGTCAAATGAGGCTCGACTCGAGGCGCAAATGGTAAGGGTGAGTTGAACGAGGCCCAATACGAGGCACAAATGATAAGGTTGAGTCAAACAAGGCCCAACTCAAGGCGCAAATGAGAAGGATGAGTTAAAGGAGGCCCAACTTGGGGCACAAATGATAAGGTTGAGTCAAATGAGGCCTGACTCGATGTGCAAATGATAAGGTTGAGTCAAACGAGGCCTAACTCGGGGTGGAAATGATAAGGTTGAGTCAAACGAGGCCTAACTCAAGGCACAAATGATAAGGTTGAGTCGAACGAGGCCTGACTAGAGGCACAAATGATAAGGTTGAGCTAAACGAGGCCCGACTCGAGGCACAAATGGTAAGGTTGAGCTGAACGAGGACCAACACAAGGCACAAAAGATAAGGTTGAGTCAAACGAGGCCCGACTTGAGGCGCAAACAATAAGGTTGTGTCAAACGAGGCCCGACTCGAGGCACAAATGGTAAGGGTGAGTTAATCGAGGCCCGACTCGAGGAGCAAATGATATGCGTGAGTCAAACGAGGCCCCACTCAAGGCGTAGATGGTAAGGGTGAGTTGAACGAGCCCCAACACGAGGCGCAAATGATAAGGTTGAGTCAAACGAGGCTCGACTCGAATCGTAAATGATATGGTTGAATCAAACGAGGCCCGAGTTGAGGCAGAAATGATAAGGTTGAGTCAAACGAGGCCCGACTCGAGGTACAAATGATATGGTTGAGTTGAACGTGGCCTGACTCCAGGCACAAATGATATGGGTAACTCAAACAAGGCCCGACTCGAGGCCCAAATGATAAGGTTAAGTCGAACAAGGACCGACTCAAGGTGCAAATGATAAGGTTGAGTCAAACGAGGCCCGACTTGAGGCATATATCATATCGTTGAGTCAAACGAGGCCCGACTTGAGGCATAAATGATAAGGTTGAGTCAAACGAGGCCCGACTTGAGGCATAAATGATAAGGTTGAGTCAAACGAGGCCCGACTCGAGGTGCAAATGATGGGATTGAGTCAAACGAGGCCTGACTCCAGGCACAAATGATATGGGTAATTCAAACAAGGCCCGACTCGAGGCGTAAATGATAAGGTTGAGTCGAACGAGGACCGACTCAAGGTGCAAATGATAAGGTTGAGTCACACGAGGCCCGACTCGAGGCATATCATATCGTTGAGTCAAACGAGCCCGACTTGAGACACAAATGATATGAGTGAGTCAAACAAGGCCCGACTCGAGGCGTAAATGACAAGGTTGAGTCGAACGAGGCCCAACTCGAGGCGCAAACGATAAGGTTGAGTTAAACGAGGCGTGACTCGAGGCGCAAATGATATGGTTGAGTCAAACGGGGCCCAACTCGAGGCACAAATGATAAGGTTGAGTGAAATGAGGCCTGACTCGAGTCGTAAATAATATGCGTGAGTCAAACGAGGGCCGACTCGAGGCGCAAATGATAAGGTTGAGTCGAACTAGGCCCGACTCGAGGCACAAATGATAAGCTTGAGTCAAACGAGGCCCAACTCGAGGTACAAATGATATGGTTGAGTCGAACAAGGCCCGACTCTAAGCGCAAATGATAAGGTTGAGTCAAACGAGGCGTAACTCGAGGCATAAACGATAAGCTTGAGTCAAACGAGCCCCGACTCAAGGTGCAAACGATAAGGTTGAGTCAAACGAGGCCCGACTCAAGGCACAAATGATATGGGTAAGTCAAATGAGACCCGACTCGAGGCGCAAATGATAAGGTTGAGTCAAACGAGGCCTGACTCGAGGCATATATGATATGGTTGAGTCAAACAAGGCCCGACTTGAGACACAAATGATATGGGTGAGTCAAACGAGGCCCGTCTCGAGGCGCAAATGACAAGGTTGAGTCGAACGAGGCTCAACTCGAGGCGTAAACGATAAGGTTTAGTTAAACGAGGCTCAACTCGAGGCACAAACGATAAGGTTTAGTTAAACGAGGCCCGACTCGAGGCACAAATGATAAGGTTAAGTCAAACGAGGCCCGACTTGTGGCACAAATGATATGGTTGAGTCAAATAAGGCCCGACTCGATGCGCAAATGATAAGGTTGAGTCAAACGAGGCCTGAGTTCAGGCACAAATGATATGGTTGAGTCAAACGAGGCTAAGTCGAGGCATAAATGATATGGGTGAGTCAAACGAGGTCCGACACGAGGCCCAAATGGTAAGGTTGAGTTGAACGAGGCCCAACACAAGGCCCAAATGATAAGGTTGAGTCAAATGAGGCCCGGCTTGAGGCACAAATGATAAGGTTGAGTCAAACGAGGCCCGACTCGGGGCACAAATGATAAGGTTGAGTCAAATAAGGCCCGACTCGATGTGCCAATGATAAGGTTGAGTCAAACGAGGCCTAATTCGAGTCGTAAATGATATGTTTGCGTCAAACGTGGCCCGAGTTCAAGCACAAATGATATGGTTGAGTCAAACGAGGCCCGAGTCAAGGCGCAAATGATATGAGTGAGTCAAACGAGATCCGACACGAGGCCCAAATGGCAAGGTTGAGTTGAACGAGGCCCAACACAAGGCACCAACGATAAGGTTGAGTCAAACGACGCCCGGCTTGAGGCGCAAATGATAAGATTGAGTCAATCGAGGCCTGACTCAAGGCATAAATGATATGGTTGAGTCAAACGAGGTACAAATGATATGGGTGAGTCAAACGAGACCCGACTCGAGGCATAAATGAAAAGGTTGACTCAAACGAGGCCTGACTCGAGGCACAAATGATATGGGTAAGTCAAACGAGGGCCGACTCGAGGCACAATGGTAAGGTTGAGTCAAATGACACCCGACTCGAGGCATAAATGATATTGTTGAGCCAAATGAGGCCTGACTCAGAGTGCAAACGATAAGGTTGAGTCAAACGAGGCCCGTCTCGAGGCCCAACTTCAAGCACAAAAGGTATGGGTAAGTCAAACAAGGCCCAACTCGAGGCGCAAATGATAAGGTTGAGCCAAATGAGGCCCAACTTCATGCATAAATTATATGGTTGAGTCAACCAAGGCCCGATTTAAGGCACAAATGATATGGGTGCATCAAACGAGGCCCGACTCGAGGCACAAATGATAAGAGTGAGTTGAACGAGGCCCAACACGAGGCGCAAATGATAAGGTTGAGTCAAACAAGGACCAACTCGAGGAAGAAATGATAAGGTTGAGTCGAACGAGGCCTGACTAGAGGCGCAAATGATAAGGTTGAGCCAAACGAGGCCAACTCGAGGCATAAATGGTAAGGTTGAGCTTAACGAGGCCCAACACAAGGCACAAATGATAAGGTTGAGTCAAACGAGGCCCGACTCGAGGCGCATACAATAAGGTTGTGTCAAACGTGGCCTGACTCGAGGAGCAAATGATATGCATGAGTCAAACGAGGCCCCACTCAAGGCGTAGATGGTAAGGGTGAGTTGAACGAGGCCCAACACGAGGCACAAATGATAAGGTTGAGTCAAACAAGCCCTAACTCGAGGCACAAATGATAAGGTTGAGTTAAACGACGCCCGAGTCAAGGCACAAATGAGAAGGTTGAGTCAAACGAGGCCCGACTCGAGGAGCAAGCGATATGGGTGAGTCAAACAAGGATTGAGTCGAGGCACAAATGGCAAGGGTAAGTTGAACGAGGCCCTACACGAGGCACAAATGATAAGGTCGAGTCAAACGAGGTCCAACTCGAGGTGCAAATGAGAAGGTTGAGTCAAAGGAGACCCAACTCGAGGCACAAATGATAAGGTTGAGTCGAATGAGGCCCGACTCGAGGCACAAATGAAAAGGTTGAGTCAAACGAGGCTCGACTCGAGGTGCAAATGATAAGGTTGAGTCAAACGGGGCCCGACTCGAGCCACAAACGATAAGGTCGAGTCAAATGAGGCCTAAATCGAGGCGCAAATGATAAGGTTGAGTCAAACGAGGCTTTACTTGAGGCGCAAATCACATGGTTGAGTCAAACGAGGCCCAACTCGATGAACAAATGAGATGGTTGAGTTAAACGAGGCCCGCGTTGAGGCACAAATGATATGGGTGAGTCAAACGAGGCCCAACTCGAGGCGCAAATGGTAAGGGTTAGTTTAATGAGGCCCCACACGAGGCACAAATGATAAGGTTGAGTCAAACGAGGCCCGACTCGAGGAACAAATGATATGGTTGAGTTAAATGAGGCCCGCGTTGAGGCAAAAATGATATGGGTGAGTCAAGCGAGGCCCGAGTCGAGGCCCAAATGATATGGGTGAGTCAAACAAGGCCCGACTTGAGGCGTAAATGGTAAGGGTGAGTTGAACGAGGCCCAACACGAGGCACAAATGATAAGGTTAAGTCAAACGAGCCCCAACTCGAGGCGCAAATGATAAGGTTGACTCAAACATGGCCCACCTCGAGGCACAAATGATAAGGTTGAGCCGAACGAGGCTCGAGTCAAGGCACAAACGATAAGGTTGAGTCAAGCGAGGCCTGAGTCGAGGAGCAAATGATATTGTTGAGTCAAACGAGGACCAACCCGAGGCACAAATGGTAAGGGTGAGTTGAACGAGGCCCTGCACAAGGCACAAATGCTAAGGTCGAGTCAAACGAGGACCAACTCGAGGCGAAAATGGGAAGGTTAAGTCAAAGGAGGCCCAACTCGAGGCACAAATGATAACGTTTAGTCGAATGAGGCCCGACTCGAGGCGCAAATGATAAGGTTGAGTCAAACGAGACCCAACACGAGGCACAAATGATAAGTTGAGTCAAACGAGGCCTAACTCGAGGCGCAAATGATAAAGTTGACTCAAACGTGGCCCACCTCGAGGCACAAATGATAAGGTTAAGCCGAACGAGGCTGTTGTCAAGGCACAAATGATAAGGTTGAGTCAAGCGAGGCCCGAGTCGAGGAGCAAATGATATGGGTGAGTCAAACAAGGACCGACCCGAGGCACAAATGGTAAGGGTGAGTTGAACGAGGCCCAACACGAGGCACAAATGATAAGGTTGAGTCAAACGAGGCCCAACTCGAGGTGCAAATGATAAGGTTGAGTCAAATAAGGCCTAACTCGAGGCACAAATGATAAGGTCGAGTCAAATGAGGCCAGAATCGAGGCACAAATAATAAGGTTAAGTCAAACGAGGCCTGACTCGATGCGCAAATGATAAGGTTGAGTCAAACGAGGCCCGACTCGAGGCGCAAATGATAAGGTCGAGTCGAACGAGACCTGACTCGAGGTGCAAATGATAAGGTTGGGTCAAACGAGGCCCGACTTAAGGCATAAATGATATGGTTGAGTCAAACAAGGCCCCACTCGAGGCACAAATGATATGGTTGAGTCAAACGAGGCCCGACTCGAGGTGCAAATGATAAGGTTGAGTCAAACGGGGCCTGACTCGAGCCACAAACGATTTGGGTGAGTCAAATGAGGCTTGACTCGAGACACAAATGGTAAGGGTGAGTCGAACGAGGCTTTACTCGAGGCGCAAATCACATGGTTGAGTCAAACGAAGCCCGACTCGATGCACAAATGAGATGGTTGAGTCAAACGAGGCCCGCATTGAGGCACAAATGATATGGGTGAGTCAAACGAGGCCCAACTCGAGGCACAAATGGTAAGGGTCAGTTTAACGAGGCCCCACACGAGGTACAAATGATAAGGTTGAGTCGAACGAGACCCGACTCGAGAAACAAATGATATGGTTAAGTCAAACGAGGCCCGCGTTGAGGCACAAATGATATGAGTGAGTCAAGTGAGGCCCAAGTCGAGGCCCAAATGATATGGGTAAGTCGAATGAGGCCCGAGTCGAGGCGTAAATGGTAAGGGTGAGTTGAACAAGGCCTAACACGAGGCACAAATGATAAGGTTAAGTCAAACGAGCCCCAACTCGAGGCACAAATGATAAGGTTGACTCAAACGTGGCCCACCTCGAGGCACAAATGATAAGGTGGAGCCAAACGAGGCTCGACTCGAGGAATAAATGGTAAGGGTGAGTTGAACGAGGCCCTGCACAAGGCACAAATGATAAGGTCGAGTCAAACGAGGACCAACTCGAGACGAAAATGGGAAGGTTGAGTCAAAGGAGGCCCAACTTGAGGCACAAATGATAAGGTTGAGTCGAATGAAGCCCGACTCGAGGCGCAAATTATAAGGTTCAGTCAAACGAGACCCAACAAGAGGCACAAATGATAAGGTTAAGTCAAACAAGGCCCAACTCGAGGCGCAAATGATAAGGTTGACTCAAACGTGGCCCACCTCAAGGCACAAATGATAAGGTTAAGCCGAATGAGGCTCGAGTCAAGGCACAAATGATAAGGTTAAGCCGAATGAGGCTCGAGTCAAGGCACAAATGATAAGGTTGAGTTAAGCGAGGCCCGAATCGAGGAGCAAATGATATGGGTGAGTCAAACAAGGACCGACCCGAGGCATAAATGGTAAGGGTGAGTTGAACGAGGCCCAACACGAGGCACAAATGATAAGGTTGAGTCAAACGAGGGCCAACATGAGGCACAAATGATAAGGTTGAGTCAAATGAGGCCCAACTCAAGGCACAAATGATAAGGTTGAGTCAAATGAGGCCCGAATCGAGGCACAAATAATAAGGTTGAGTCGAACGAGGCTTGACTCGTGGCACAAATGATAAGGTTGAGTCAAACGAGGCCCGACTCGAGGCGCAAATGAAAAGGTCGAGTCCAACGAGGCCTGACTCAAGGAACAAATGATAAGGTTGAGTCAAACGAGGCCCGACTCTAGGCACAAGTGATATGAGTGAGTCAAACAAGGAACCACTCGAGGCACAAATGGTAAGGGTGAGTTTAACGAGGCCTCACACGAGGTACAAATGATAAGATTGAGTCGAACAAGGCCCGACTCGAGGCACAAATGACAAGGTTGAGTCAAACGAGGCCCGCATTGAGGCACAAATGATATGGATGAGTCAAGCGAGGCCCGAGTCGAGGCGCAAATGATATGGGTGAGTCAATCAAGGCCTGACTCGAGGCACAAACGATAAGGTTGAATCAAACGAGGCCCAGGTCGAGGAGCAAATGATATGAGTGAGTCAAATGACGCCTGACTCGAGGCGTAAATGGTAAGGGTGAGTTGAACGAGGCCCAACACGAGGCACAAATGATAAGGTTGAGTTAAAAAAGGCCTAACTGGAGGCACAAATGATAAGGTTGAATCAAATGAGCCCCGACTCAAGCCACAAATAATATGGGTGAGTCAAACGAGACCCAACTCGAGGCACAAATGATAAGGGTGAGTTGAACAAGGCTTGACTCTAGGCGCAAATCATATGGTTGAGTCAAATGAGGCCTGACTTGAGACGCAAATGATATGGTCAAGTCAAACGAGGCTTGCGCTGAGGCACAAATGATATGGGTGAGTCAAATGAGGCCCGCCTCGAGGCGCAAATGGTAAGGGTGAGTTTAACAAGGCCCCACACGACGTACAAATGATAAGGTTGAGTCGAACGAGGCCCGACTCAAGGCACAAATGATATGGTTGAGTCAAACAAGGCCCGCGTTGAGGCACAAATGATATGGGTGAGTCAAGCGAGGCCCGAGTAGAGGCACAAATGATATGGGAGAGCCAAACGAGGCCTAACTCGAGGCGTAAATGGTGTGAGTTGAACGAGGCCCAACATGAGGCACAAATGATAAGGTTGAGGGAAACGAGGCCCAACTCGAGGCACAAATGATAAGGTTGAGTCAAACGAGGCCCGAGTCGAGGAGCAAATGATATGGGTGAGTCAAACGAGGCCCGACTAGAGGTACAAATGGTAAGGGTGAGTTGAACGAGGCCCAACACGAGGAACAAATGATAAGGTTGAGTCAAACGAGGCCCAACTCGAGGCACAAATGATAAGGTTGAGTCAAACGTGGCCCACCTCGAGGCACAAATGGTAAGAGTGAGTTGAGTCAAGGCACAAATGGTTGAGTCAAACGATGCCCGAGTTGAGGCACAATGATATGGGTGAGTCAAACAAGGCCCGAGTCGAGGCGCAAATGATATGGTTGAGTCAAACAAGGCCCGACTCGAGGGACAAATGGTAAGGTTAAGTTGAACAAGGCCCAACACAAGACACAAATGATAAGGTTGAGTTAAACGAGGCCCGACTCGAGGCATAAATGATATGGTTGAGTCAAACGAGGCCTGACTTCAGGCACAAATGATATGCGTGAGTCAAATGAGGTTCGACATGAGGCGCATATGATATGGTTGAGTCAAATGAGGCCCGACTTGATGCACAAATGATATGGGTGAGTGAAACGAGGCCCGACTTGAGGCGCAAATGATAGGGTTCAGTCAAACGAAGCCTGACTCGAGGCATAACTGATATGGTTGAGTCAAATGAGGCCCAGCTTGAGACACAAATGATATGGGTGAGTCAAACAAGGCCCAACTCAAGGCACAAATATTATGAGTGAGTCAAACGAGGCCCAACTCGAGGCACGATTGGTACGGGTGAGTTGAACGAGGCCCGACTTGAGGCACAAATTATAAGGTTGAGTGAAACGAGGCCCAACTCGAGGCGTAAATGATATGGTTGAGTCAAACGAGACCCGACTCGAGGCATAAATGATAAGGTTAATTCGAACGAGGCCTGACTCAAGGTGCAAATGATAAGGTTAAGTCAAACGATGCCCGACTTGAGGCATAAATGATATGGGTGAGTTAAACAAGGCTCAACTCAAGGCACAAATGGTAAGGGTGAGTTGAACGAGCCTGAACCGAGGCACAAATTATAAGGTTGTGTTAAACGAGGCTCAACTCGAGGCACCATTGATAAGGTTGAGTCAAATGAGGCCCGACTCGAGGCGCAAATGATAAGGTTGAGTCAAACGACGACCAACTCTAGGTACAAATGATATGGTTGAGTCACATGAGGCCCGACTTGAGGCACAAATGATATGGGTGAGTCAAACGAGGCCCGAGTCGAGGCGCAAATGATATGGGCGAGTCAAACGAGGCTCAACTCGATGCACAAATGGTAAGGGTGAGTTGAACGAGGCCCAACATGAGGCGCAAATGATAAGGTTGAGTCAAACGAGGCCTGACTCGAGGTGCAAATGATAAGGTTGAGTTAAACGAGGCCTGACTTGAGGCATAAATGATATGGTTGTGTCACACGAGTCTCGAGTTGAGGCACAAATGATATGGGTGAGTCAAACGACGCCCGATTTGAGGAACAAATCATAAGGGTGAGTCAAACGAGGCCCAACTCGAGGCACAAATGATAAGGTTGAGTCAAACGAGGCCCAACTCGAGGCACAAATGATCTGGCTGAATCTAACGAGGCCCCACTCGAGGCACAAATAATATGGGTGAGTCAAACGAGGCCCGTCTCGAGACACAAACAATATGGTTGAGTCAAACAAGGCCCGACTCGAGGCGCAAATGATAAGGTTGAGTCAAACGAGCCCCACTCGAGGCCCAAATGCTAAGGTTGAGTCGAACGAGGCCCGACTCGAGACATAAACGATATGGTTGAGTCAAACAAGCCTCGACTTGAAGCGCAAATGATAATGTTAAGTCAAACAAGGCCCAACTCAAGGCGTAAATGATAAGGTTGAGTCAAACAAGCCCGACTCGATGCATAAATGATAAGGTTGAGTCAAACGAGGCCCTACTCGAGGCATAAATGATATGATTAAGTCAAACGAGGCCCGACTCGAGGCTTAAATGGTAAGGGTGAGTTGAACGAGGCCCGACTCGAGGCGCAAATTATAAGGTTGAGTCAAACAAGGCCAAACTTTACGTTCAAATGATAAGGTTGAGTCAAATGAGGCCTGACTCGAGGCGTAAATGAAAAGGTTGAGTCGAATGAGGTCCAACTCGAGGCGCAAATGATAAGGTTGAGTCAAACGATGACCGACTCGAGGCATAAATAATATGGTTGAGACAAACGAGGCCCGAGTTAAGGCACAAATGATATGGGTGAGTCAAAGAGGCCTGAGTCTATGCGTAAATGATATGGGTGAGTCAAACAAGGCCCAACTCGAGGCACAAATGGTAAGGGTGAGTTGAGCGAGGCCTGACTCGAGGCGCATATTATAAGGTTAAGTCAAACGAGGCTTGACTCGAGGAATAAATGATAAGGTTGAGTCAAACGAGGCCCGACTCGAGACGCAAATGATAAGGTTGAGTCAAATGAGGCCCGAGTTGATGCACAAATGATATGGTTGAGTTGAACGAGGCTCGACTCGAGGAACAAATGATAAGGTTGAGCCAAACGAGGCTCGACTCGAGGCGCAAATGATAAGGTTGAGTTAAACGAGGCTCGACTCGAGGCGCAAATGATAAGGTTGAGTGAAATGAGGACGACTCGAGTTGCAAATGATAAGGTTGAGTCAAATGAGGCCCGACTCGAGGCATAAATGGCAAGGGCAAGTTGAACGAGGCCCGACTTAAGGTGCAAATTATAAGGATGAGTCAAACGAGGGCTAACTCGATGCACAAATGATAAGGTTGAGTCAAAGGAGGCCTGATTCGATCTTTAAATGATAAGGTTGAGTTGAACGAGGCTCGACTCGAGGCACAAATGATAAGGTTGAGTGAAATGAGGCCCGCTTAGAGGTGTAATTGATGTGGTTGAGTCAAACAGGGCCTGACTTGGGGTGAATAAGATAAGGTTGACTCAAATGAGGCCCAACTCGAGGTGTAAATGATAAGGTTGAGTCAAACGAGGACCGACTCAAGGTGCAAATGATAAGGTTGAGTCAAATGAGGCCTGATTCGAGGCACAAATGATATGGGTGAGTCAAATGAGGCCCAACTCGAGACGCAAATGGTAAGGGAGAGTTGAACGAGGCCCAACTCGTGGCGCAAATTATAAGGTTGAGTTAAACGAGTACCGCCTCATGGCGCAAATTATAATGTTGAGTCAAACGAAACTCGAGTCGAGGTGTAAATGATAAGGTTCAGTCGAACGAGGCCAGAATCAAGGCACAAATGATAAGGTTGAGTCAAATGAGGCCTGACTCAATGCAATTAATATAGTTGAGTCAAACAAGACCTGACGCGAGGCATAAATGATATAGTTGAGTCAATTGAGGCTCGACTCGAGGCGTAAATGATAAGGTTGAGTCAAACGAGGCCCGACTTGAGGAGCAAATGATAAGGTTGAGTCAAACGAGGCCCGACTCGAGGCACAAATGATATGGGTAAGTCAAACAAGCCTCGACTCGAGGCGCAAATGGTAAGGTTGAGTTGAATGAGGCACACCTCGTGGCGCAAATTATAAGGTTGTGTCAAATGAGGCCCGAGTTGATGCACAAATGATATGGAAAAGTCAAACAAGGCCTGACTCGAGGCGCAAATGATAAGGTTGAGTCAAACGAGGCCTGCCTCAAGGCACAAATGATAAGGCTGTGTCAAACGAGCCCGACTAGAGGTATAAATGATAAGGTTAAGTCAAACTAGTCCCGACTCGAGCTGCAAATGATAAGGTTAAGTTAAACGGGGCCCGACTCGAGGCATAAATGATAAGGTTGAGTCAAACGAGGACCGACTCAAGGTACAAATGATAAGGTTGAGTCAAACGAGGCCCAACTTAAGGCACAAATGATATGGGTGAGTCAAACGAGGCCCGACTTGAGACACAAATGGTAAGGGTGAGTTGAACGAGGCTCGACCCGTGGTGCAAATTATACAGTTAAGTCAAACAAACCTGCCTCGTGGCACAAATTATAAGGTTGAGTCAAACGAGACCCGAGTCGAGGCATAAATGATACAGATGAGTCGAACGAGGCCTGCCTCGAGGCACAAATGATAAGATTGAGTCAACTGAGGCCCGACTCGAGGCGCAATTGATATGGTTGAGTCAAACGAGGCCCGACTCAAGGCATAAATGATATGGTTGAGTCAAATGAGGCTCGACTCGAGGCGTAAATGATAAGGTTGAGTCAAATGAGCCTGACTCGAGGTGCAAATGATAAGGTTGAGTCAAACAAGGCCCGACTCGAGGCACAAATGATATGGGTGAGTCAAACGAGGCTCGACTCAAGGCGCAAATGGTAAGATTGAGTTGAATGAGGCCTAACTCGTGGCGCAAATTATAAGGTTATGTCAAACAAGGCCCGAGTTGAGGCACAAATGATACGGTTGAGTCAAATGTGGCTCGACTCAAGGCACAAATGATAAGTTTGAATCGAACGAGGTTCAGCTTGAGGCGTAAATGATAAGGTTAAGTCAAACGAGGCCCGAGTTGACACACAAATGATATGGGAGAGTCAAATGAGTCCCGATTCGAAGCGCAAATGATAAGGTTCAGTCAAACGAGGCTCGACTCGAGGTGCAAATGATAAGGTTTAGTCAAACGGCATCTAACTCCAGGTGTAAATGACAAGGTTGAGTCAAATGAGGCTCGACTCGAGGCACAAATGATAAGGCTCAGTCAAACAAGGCCCAACAAGAGGCATAACTGATAAGGTTGAGTCAAACGAGTCACAACTTGAGCTGCAAATGATAAGGTTGAGTCAAACGAGGTGCGACTCGAGGCACAAATGATATGGTTAAGTCAAACGAGGCCCGATTTGAGGCGCAAATGGTAAAGGTGAGTTGAACGAGGCCCGACTCGAGGCACAAATGATAAGGGTGAGTCAAACGAGGCCCGACTCGAGGCACAAATGGTAAGGTTGTGTTGAACAAGGCCTGACCTGGGGCATAAATTATAAGGTTGACTCAAATGAGGCCCGACTCGAGGCACAAATGATAAGGTTGAGTCAAAGGAGGCCCGACTCGAGGCACAAATGATATGGTTTAGTCAAAAAAGGCATGACTCGAGGCACAAATGATATGGTTGAGTCGAACGAGGCCCGACTTGAGGCACAAATGATAAGGTTGAGTCAAATGAGGACCGACTCAAGGTGGAAATGATAAGGTTGAGTCAAACAAGGCCCGACTCGAGGCACAAATGATATGGGTGAGTCAAATGAGGCCAGACTTGAGACGCAAATGGTAAGGGTGAGTTGAACAATGCCCAACTCATGGCACAAATTATAAGGTTGAGTCAAACGAGACCCGCGTCATGGCGTAAATTATAAGGTTGAGTCAAACGAGACCCAAGTCGAGGCATAAATGATAAGGTTGAGTCGAACGAGGCCCGACTCAAGGTGCAAATGATAAGGTTGAGTCAAATGAGGCCCGACTCGAGGCGCAATTGATATGATTGAGTCAAACGAGGCCCGACTCGAGGCATAAATGATATGGTTGAGTCAAATGAGGCTCAACTTGAGGCGTAATTGATAAGGTTGAGTCAAACGAGGCCCGACTCGAGGTGCAAATGATAAGGTTGAATCAAACAAGGCCTGACTCGAGGCATAAATGATATGGGTGAGTCAAACGAGGCCTGACTCGAGGCACAAATGGTCAGGTTGAGTTGAATGAGGCCCGACTCATGGCGCAAATTATAAGGTTGTGTCAAACGAGGCACAAGTTGAGGCACAAATGATAAGGTTGAGTCAAATGAGGCCCGACTCGGGGCACAAGTGATAAGGTTGAATCGAACGAGGTTCAACTCGAGGTGCAAATGATAAGGTTGAGTCAAATGAGGCCCGAGTTGATGCACAAATGATATGGGAGAGTCAAACGAGGCCCGACTCGAGGCGCAAATGATAAGGTTGAGTCAAACGAGGGTCGGCTCGAGGCGCAAATGATAAGGTTGAGTCAAACGAGGCTCGACTCGAGGCACAAATGATAAGGCTGTGTCAAATGAGGCCCGACTAGAGGCGTAAATGATAAGGTTGAGTCAAACGAGTCCTGACTCGAGCTGCAAATGATAAGGTTAAGTCAAACGATGAGCGACTCAAGGTACAAATGATATGGTTGAGTCAAACGAGACCCGACTCAAAGCGCAAATGGTAAGGGTGAGTTGAATGAGGCCCGACTCGAGGCGCAAATTATAAGGTTGAGTCAAATAAGGCCTAACTCGAGGCACAAATGATAAGGTTGAGTCAAACAAGGACCGACACAAGGTGCAAATGATACGGTTGAGTCAAACGAGGCCCGACTCGAGACATAAATGTATGGGTGAGTCAAACGAGGCCCGACTCAAGACGCAAATGGTAAGGGTGAGTTGAACGAGGCCTGACTCGTGGTGCAAATTATAAGGTTTAGTCAAAAGATACCCACCTCGGGCACAAATTATAAGGTTGAGTCAAACGAGACCCAACTCGAGGCGTAAATGATAAGGTTGAGTCAAACGAGGCCTACCTCGAGGCGCAAATGATAAGGTTGAGTCAAATGAGGCCCGACTCAGGGCGCAATTGATATGGTTGAGTCAAACGAGGCCTGACTCGAGGGATAAATGATATGGTTGAGTCAAATGAGGCACGACTCTAGGCGTAAATGATATGGCTAATTCAAACAATGCCCGACTCGAGGTACAAATGATAAGGTTGGATCAAACGAGGCCCAACTCGAGTCACAAATGATATGGGTGAGTCAAACGAGGCTCGACTCGAGGCACAAATGGTAAGGTTGAGTTGAATGAGGCCTGACTCGTGGCACAAATTATAAGGTTGTGTCAAATGAGGCCCAAGTTGAGGCACAAATGATAAGGTTGAGTCAAATGAGGCCCGACTCGAGGCGCAAATAATAAGGTTGAATCGAACGAGGTTCAACTCGAGGTGCAAATGATAAGGTTGAGTCAAACGAGGCCCGAGCTAACACACAAATGATATGGAAGAGTCAAACGAGTCCTGGCTCAAAGCACAAATGATAAGGTTAAGTCAAATGAGGCTCGACTCGAGGCGCAAATGATAAGGTTTAGTCGAACGACGCCTGACTGGAGGTGCAAATGATAAGGTTGAGTCAAATGAGGCTCGACTCGAGGCACAAATGATAAGGCTGAGTCCAACAAGGCCCGATTAGAGGCATGGTGCAAATGGTAAGGTTGAGTTGAATGAGGCCCGACTCGTGGCACAAATTATAAGGTTGTGTCAAATGAGGCCCGAGTTGAGGCACAAATGATAAGGTTAAGTCAAATGACGCCCGACTCGAGGCGCAAATGATAAGGTTCAATCGAACGAGGTTCGACTCGAGGCGCAAATGATAAGGTTGTGTCAAACGAGGCCCGAGTTGACGCACAAATGATATGGGAGAGTCAAACAAGTCCCAACTCGAAGCGCAAATGATAAGGTTGAGTCAAACGAGGCTCGACTCGAGGCGCAAATCATAAGGTTTAGTCAAACAACGCCTGACTCGAGGTGCAAATGATAAGTTTGAGTCAAATAAGGCTCGACTCGAGGCACAAATGATAAGGCTGAGTCCAACGAGGTCCGATTAGAGGCATAAATGATAAGGTTGAGTCAAACGAGTCCCGACTTGAGCTGCAAATGATAAGGTTGAGTCAAACGAGGCATGACTCGATGCTCAAATGATATGGTTGACTCAAACGAGGCCCGACTCGAGGCGTAAATGGTATGGTTGAGTTGAACGAGGCCCGACTCGAGGCGCAAATTATAAGGTTGAGTCGAACGAGGCCTGACTCGAGGCATAAATGATAAGGTTGAGTCAAATGAGGCCCGACTCGAGACGCAAAAGATAAGGTTGAGACAAACGAGACCCGAGTTGATGCAGAAATGATATGGGTGAGTTAAATGAGGCCCAAGTCGAGGTGCAAATGGTAAGGTTGAGTTGAACGAGGACCGACTCGAGGCGCAAATTATAAGGTTGAGTCAAATGAGGCCTAACTCGAGGCACAAATGATAAGGTTGAGTCAAAGGAGTCCTGACTCATCGCGCAATTGATAAGGTTGAGTCGAACGAGGCCCAACTCGAGTCACAAATGATAAGGTTGAGTCAAATGAGGTCCGACTCGAGGCGCAAATGATAAGGTTGAGTCAAACGAGGCCTGACTCGAGGCACAAATGATAAGGTTGAGTTAAAGGAGGCCTGACTTGAGGCACAAATGATAAGGTTGAGTCAAACGAGGCTCGACTCGAGGCGCGAATGATAAGGTTGAGTCAAACGAGGCTCGACTCGAGGCGCGAATGATAAGGTTGAGTCAAACGAGGCCCGATTTGAGGCGCGAATGATAAGGTTGAGTCAAACGAGGCCCGATTTGAGGAACAAATGATATGGGTGAGTTCAACGAGTCCTAAATCGAGGTGCAAATGATATGGGTGAGGCAAATGAGGCCCGACTCGAGCCGCAAATAGTAAGGGTGAGTTCAACGAGGCCCTACTCGAGGCCCAAATTATAAGGATGAGTCAAAGAAGGCCCAATTCTAGGCAAAAATGATATGGTTGTGTCAAACGAGGCCTGACTCGAGGCGCAAATGATAAGGTTTAGTCAAACGAGGCACGACTCGAGGCATAAATGATATGGTTGAGTCAAATGAGGCCCAAGTTAATGCACAAATGATATGGGTGAGTCAAACAAGGCCTGACTCGAGACACAAATGATAAGGTTAAGTCAAACGAGGCCTAAGTCGAGGCGCAAAATATAATGTTAAGTCAAATGAGGCCCGACTCAAGGCATAAATGATATGGTTGAGTCAAACGAGGCCTGACTCGAGACGCAAATGATAAGGTTAAGTCAAACGAGGCCCGACTCGAGGCATAAATGATATGGTTGAGTTAAACGAGGCCCGACTTGAGGCACAAATGATATGTGTGAGTCAAATGAGGCCCGACTTGAGTTGCAAATGATAAGGTTGAGTCGAACGAGTCCCAACTCGACGCGAAAATGATAAGGTTGAGTCAAACGAGGGCCGACTCAAGGCACAAATGATAAGGTTGAGTCAAACGAGGCCCGAGTTGACGCACAAATGATATAGTTGAGTCAAACAAGGCCCGACTCGAGGCGCAAATGGTAAGGGTGAGTTGAATGATGCCCGACTCGAGGCGCAATTTATAAGGTTGAGTCAAACGTGGCCCGACTTGAGGCGCAAATAATAAGGTTGAGCCCAATGAGGCCCGACTCGAGGCGCAAATGATAAGGTTAAGTCAAACGAGGCCCGAGTTGACGCACAAATCATATAGGTGAGTTAAACGAGGCCAGACTCGACGCATAAATTATATGGTTGAGTCAAACGAGGCCCAACTTGAGGTTCAAATGATATGGGTGAGTCATCCACGGCCCGACTTGAGACGCAAATGATAAGATTGATTCGAACGGGGCCTAACTCGAGGCACAAATGATAAGGGTGAGTAAAACGAGGCCCGACTAGAGCCGTAAATTATATGGTTGACTCAAACGAGGCCCGACTCGAGACGTAAATGGCAAGGTTGAGTCAAACGACACCTGCTTCGACGCGTAAATTGTATGGTTGAGTCAAACAAGGTCTGTCTTGAGGCTAAAATGATATGGGTGAGTCAACCGCAGCCCGACTTGAGATGCAAATGATAAGGTTGATTCGAATGGGGCCTAACTCGAGGCGCAAATGATATGGTTGAGTCAAACGAGGCCCAACTCGAGGCGTAAATGATATGGTTGAGTCAAACGAGGCCCGAGTTAGGCACAAATGATATGGGAGAGTCAAATGAGGCCTGACTCTAGGCGCAAATGATATGGGTGAGTCAAACGAGGCCCGACTCGAGACATAAATTATAAGGTTGAGTCAAAAGAGGCCCGACTCGAGGCACAAATATTAAGGTTGAGTCAAACGAGGCCCGACTCGAGGCGCAAATGATAAGGTTGAGTCAAACAAGGATCGACTCGAGGCGCAAATGATAAGGTTGAGTTAAATGAGGCCCAAGTTGATGCATAAATAATGTGGGTGAGTCAAACGAGGCCCAACTCAAGACACAAATGATAAGGTTGAGTCAAACGAGTCCCTACTTAGGGCATAAATGATATGGTTGAGTCAAACGAGTCCTGACTCGAGGTGCAAATGATAAGGTTGAGGCAAACGAGGCTCGACTCGAGGCATAAATGATATGGTTGAATCAAACGAGGCCCGACTCGAGGCGTAAACGATATGGGTGAGTCAAGCGAGGCCCAACTCGAGGCACAAATGATAAGGTTGAGTGGAACGAGGCCCCACTCGAGTCGCAAATCATAAGGTTGAGTCAAACGAGGCCCGACTCGAGACACAAATGATATGGTTGTGTCAACCGAAGCCCGAGTTGATGCACACGATATGGGTGAGTCAAACGAGGCTTGACTCGAGGTGCAAATGGTAAGGTTGAGTTCAACGAGGCCCGACTCGAGGTCCAAATTATAAGGTTGAGTCAAACGAGGCCCGACTCGAGGCACAAATGAAAAGGTTAAGTCAAATGAGGCCCCACTCGAGGCACAAATGATAAGGTTAAGTCAAAATGAGGCCCGGCTTGAGGCGCAAAAGATAAGGTTGAGTCAAACGAGGCCCGACTCGAGGCGCAAATGATATGGTTGAGTCAAACGAGGCCCGACTTAAGGTGTAAATGATATGGTTGAGTCAAAGGAGGCCTGAGTGAAGGCACAAATGATATGGGTGAGTCAAACGAGGCCCGAGTCGAGGCATAAATGATATGGGTGAGTCAGACAAGGCCCAACTTAAGGTGCAAATGGCAAGGTTGTGTTGAACGATGCCAGTCTCGAGGCGCAAATTATAAGGTTGAGTCAAATGAGGCCCAACTAAAGGCATAAATGATAAGGTTGAGTCAAACGAGGCCCGACTCGAGGCGCAAATGATAAGGTTGAGTCAAACGAGGCCCGACTCGAGGCACAAATGATAAGGTTGAGACAAATGAGGCCTGACTCGCGACACAAATAATATGATTTAATCGATCCAAGCCCGACTCGAGTCGTAAATGATATGGTTGAGTAAAATGAGGCCCAAGTTGAGGCACAAATGATATGGGTGAGTCAAACAAGGCCCGAGTCAAGGCACAATTGATATTGGTGAGTCAAATGAGGCCTGACTAAAGGCGCAAATGGTAAGGGTGAGTTGAATGAGGCCCAACACGAGGCATAAATGATAAGGTTGAGTCAAACGAGGCCCAATTCGAGGCATAAATCATTTGGGTGAGTCAAACTACGCCCGACTCGAGGTGCGAATGGTATGGTTGAGTCAAACGAGGCCCAAGTTGACGCAGAAATGATATGGTTAAGTCAAATGAGGCCTGCCTTGAGACACAAATGATATGGGTGAGTCAAATGAGGCCCGACTCAAGGCGCAAATGGTAAGGATAAGTTGAACGAGGCCCAACACGAGGTACAAATGATAAGGTTAAGTCAAACGAGGACTAACTCGAGGAGCAAGTGATAACGTTAAGTCGAACGAGGTGCAACTCGAGGCGCAAATGATATGGTTAAGTCAAACGAGGCCTGACTTGAGCCACAAATGATAAGGTTGAGTCAAACGAGGCCCGACTCGACGCATAAATGATATGGGTGAGCCAAACATGGCCCGACTCGAGACGCAAATGATAAGGTTGTGTCGAACGAGGCCTAACTCGAGGCGTAAATGATAAGGTTGAGTCAAAAGAGGCCCGACTCAAGGCGTAAATATATGGTTGCATCAAATGAGGCCATACTTGAGGCACAAATGATATGGGTGAGTCAAACGAGGCCCAACTCGAGGCACAAATGATAAGGTTAAGTGGAACAAGGCCCAACTTGAGGAACAAATGATAAGGTTGAGTGAAACGAGGCCCGAATCGAGGCACAAATGATATCGTTGAATCAAATGAGGCCTGAATTGACGCGCAAATGATATAGGTGAGTCAAACGAGGCACGAGTCGAGGTGCAAATGGTAAGGGTGAGTTGAACGAGGCACGACTCGAGGCGCAATTTATAAGGTTGAGTCAAACGAGGCCTGACTCGAGGCACAAATGATAAGGTTGAGTCAAATGAGGCCCGTCTCGAGGCACAAATGATAAGGTTGAGTCAAACGAGGCCCGAGTTGACGCACAAATGATATAGGTGAGTCAAACAAGGCCCGACTCGAGGCGCAAATGGTAAGGGTGAGTTGAACGAGGCCCGACTTGAGGCGTAATTTATAAGGTTGAGTCAAACGTGCCCCGACTTGGGGCGCAAATAATAAGGTTGAGCCCGATGAGGCCCGACTCGAGGCGCAAATGATAAGGTTGAGTCAAATGAGGCCTGAGTTGATGTACAAATCATATAGGTGAGTTAAACGAGGCCTGACTCGATGCATAAATTATATGGTTGAGTCAAACGAGGCCCGACTTGAGGCTCAAATGATATGGGTGAGTCATCCGCGGCCCGACTTGTGATGCAAATGATAAGGTTGATTCGAACGGGGCCTAACTCGAGGCGCAAATGATAAGGGTGAGTAAAACGAGGCCTGACTCGAGACGTAAATTATATGGTTGAGTCAAACGAGGCCCGACTCGAGATGTAAATGACAAGGTTGAGTCAAACGAGACCTGCCTCGACGCATAAATTGTATGGTTGAGTCAAACGAGGTCTGTCTTGAGGCTCAAATGATATGGGTGAGTCAACTGCGGCCCAAATTGAGACGCAAATGATAAGGTTGATTCGAACAGGGCCTAACTCGAGATGCAAATGATAAGGGTGAGTCAAATGAAGCCCGACTCGAGGCGTAAATGATATGGTTGAGTCAAATGAGGCCCGAGTTAGGCACAAATGATATGGGTGAGTCAAACGAGGCCTGACTCTAGGCGCAAATGATATGGGTGAGTCAAACGAGGCCCGACTCGAGACACAAATTATAAGGTTGAGTCAAAAGAGGCCCGACTCGAGGCACAAATAATAAGGTTGAGTCAAACAAGGCCTAACTCGAGGCGCAAATGATAAGGTTGAGTCAAACAAGGACTGACTCAAGGCGTAAATGATATGGTTGAGTCAAATGAGGCCCGAGTTGATACATAGATAATGTGGGTGAGTCAAACGAGGCCCGACTCGAGACGCAAATGATAAGGTTGAGTCAAACGAGTCCCTACTCAGGGCATAAATGATATGGTTGAGTCAAACGAGGCCCGACTCAAGGCGCAAATGATAAGGTTGAGGAAAACGAGGCTCGACTCAAGGCGTAAATGATATGGTTGAATCAAACGAGGCCCAACTCGAGGCACAAATGATAAGGTTGAGTTGAGCGAGGCCCCACTCGAGTCGCAAATCATAAGGTTGAGTCAAACGAGGCTCGACTCGAGACACAAATGATATGGTTGAGTCAAACTAGGCCCAAGTTGATGCACACGATATGGGTGAGTCAAATGAGGCTTGACTCGAGGTGCAAATGGTAAGGTTGAGTTCAACGAGGCCCCACTTGAGGCGCAAATGATAAGGTTGAGGCAAACGAGGCTCGACTCGAGGCGTAAATGATATGGTTAAATCAAACGAGACCCGACTCGAGGCGCAAATGATAAGGTTGAGTCAAACGAGGCCCCACTCGAGTCGCAAATGATAAGGTTGAGTCAAAGGAGGACCGAGTTGACGCACAAATCATATAGGTGAGTTAAACGAGGCCCGACTCGAGGCACAATTTATAAGGTTGAGTCAAACGAGGCCCGACTCGAGGCACAAATGATAAGGAGGAGTCGAATGAGGCTCGACTCGAGCTGCAAATGGTAAGGGTGAGTTGAACGAGGCCCAACACGAGGCACAAATGATAAGGTTGAGTCAAACTAGGACCAACTCGAGATGCAAGTGATAAGGTGTAGTCGAACGAGGCTCGACTCGAGGGGCAAATGATATGGTTGAGTCAAATGAGCTTGGACTTGAGGCACAAATGATAAGGTTGAGTCAAATGTGGAATGACGCGACGCAAAAATGATATGGTTGAGACAAACGAGGCTCGACTTGTGGCACAAATGTTATGGGTGAGTCAAACGAGACCCAACTCGAGACGCAAATGATAAGGTTGAGTCGAACGAGGCCTAACTCGAGACGTAAATGATAAGGTTGAGTCGAATGAGGCCCAGCTCGAGGCGCAAATGATAAGGTTGAGTCGAACGAGGCCCACCTCGAGGCACAAATGATATGGTTAAGTTAAACAAGGCCCAAGTTGATGCACAAATGATATAGTTAAGACAAATGAGGCTCGACTCGAGGCGTAAATGGTAAGTTTGAGTTGAACAAGGTCTGACTCGAGGCGCAATTTATAAGGTTGAGTCAAATGAGGCACAACTCAAGGTACAAATGATAAGGTTGAGTCAAATGAGGCCCGACCCTATGCACAAATGATACAGTTGAGTCAAACGAGGCCCGACTCAAGGTGCAAATGATATGGTTGAATTAAACGAGGCTTGCCTCAAGGCGCAAATCATAAGGTTGAGTCAAATGAGGCTCGACTCGAGGCATAAATGATAAGTTTGAGTCGAACGAGGCCCGAGTTGATGCACAAATGATATGGGTGAGTCGAATGAGGCCCGAGTCGAGGAGCAAATGATATGGGTGAGTCAAACGAGGCCCGACTCGAGGCGTAAATGGTAAGGGTGAGTTGAACGAGCCCCAACACGAGGCGCAAATGATAAGGTTGAGTCAAACCAGGACCAACTCGAGATGCAAGTGAAAAGGTTTAGTCGAACGAGGCCCGACTCGAGGAGCAAATGATATGGTTGAGTCAAATGAGGCCGGACTTGAGGCACAAATGATAAGGTCGAGTCAAACAAGGATTGACGCGATGCAGAAATGATATGGTTAAGACAAACGAGGCCCGACTTGAGGCACAAATGTTATGGGTGAGTCAAACGAGGCCCGACTCGAGACGCAAATGATAAGGTTGAGTCGAACGAGGCCTAACTCGAGGCGCAAATTATAAAGTTGAGTTAAACGAGGCCCGACTCGAGGTACAAATGATAAGGTTGAGTCAAACGAGATCCAACTCGAGGCGCAAATGATAAGGTTGAGTCAAACGAGGCCCGCCTCGAGGCACAAATGATATGGTTGAGTCAAACGAGGCCTAAGTTGATGCACAAATGATATAGTCAAGACAAATGAGGCCCGACTCGAGGCGTAAATGGTAAGGGTGAGTTGAACAAGGTCCGACTCGAGGCACAATTTATAAGGTTGAGTCAAATGAGGCACAACTCGAGGTACAAATGATAAGGTTGAGTCAAATGAGGCCCGACTCGATGCGCAAATGATATGGTTGAGTCAACCAAGGCCCGACTCGAGGTGCAAATGATATGGTTGAATTAAACAAGGCCCGCGTCGAGGCGCAAATCATAAGGTTGAGTCAAACGAGGCCCGAGTTGAGGGACAAATGATATGGGTGTGTCGAACGAGGCCCGAGTCGAGGCGCAAATGATATGGGTGAATCAAACAAGGCCCGACTTGAGGCACAAATGGTAAGGGTGAGTTGAACGAGGCCCAACACGTGGCGGAAATGTTAAGCTTGAGTGAAACGAGCTCCAACTCGAGGCACAAATGATAAGGTTGAGTCGAACGAGGCCCGACTCGGGGCGCAAATGATATGGTTGAGTCAAATGAGGCCCGACTCAAGGCACAAATGATAAGGTTGAGTCAAATGAGGCCGGACTCGAGGCATAAACGATATGGTTAAGTCGAAAGAGGCCCAACTTGAGGCACAAATGATATAGGTGAGTCAAACGAGGTCTGACTCGAGGCACAAATGATATGGTTGAGTCAAACGAGGCCCGAGTTGACGCACAAATGATATAGGTGAGTCAAAGATGCCCAACTCGAGGCGCAAATGGTAAGGGTGAATTGAATGAGGCACGACTCAAGGGGAAAATTATAAGGTGGAGTCAAATGAGGCCCGAGTCGAGGCGAAAATGATCTGGTTGAATCAATCGAAGCCCGACTCGAGTCGTAAATGATATGGTTGAGTCAAATGAGGCTCGAGTTAAGGCATAAATGATATGGGTGAGTCAAACAAGGCCTGAGTCAAGGTATAAATGATATTGGTGAGTCAAACGAGGCCCGACTCGAGGCACAAATGGTAAGGTTGAGTTGAATGAGGCCCAACACGAGGCGCAAATGATAAGGTTGAGTTAAACGAGGCGCGATTCGAGTCTCAAATGATATGGGTGACTCAAATGATGCCCCACTCGATGCGCGAATGGTATGGTTGAGTCAAACGAGGCCCCAGTTAACGCAAAAATGATATGGTTGAGTCCAACGAGGCCCGACTCGAGGTGCAAATGATAAGGTTGAGTCGAATGAGGCCTGACTCTAGGTGCAAATGATAAGGTTGAGTCAAACGAGGCCCGACTCAAGGCGTAATTGATTTGGTTAAGTCAAACGAGGCCCGAGTTGACGCACAAATGATATGGGTGAGTCAAATGAGGCTCGACTCGAGACGTAAATGACAAGATTGAGTCAAACGAGACCCGCCTCGACGCATAAATTATATGGTTGAGTCAAACGAGGCCCGACTTGAGGCTCAAATGATATGGGTAAGTCAATCGCAGCCCGACTTCAGACACAAATGATAAGGTTGATTCGAACGGGGCCTAACTCGAGGCACAAATGATAAGGGTGAGTCAAACGAGGCCTAACTCGAGGCATAAATGATATGGTTGAGTCAAATGAGGCCCGCCTCGAGGCATAAATTATATGGTTGAATCAAACGAGGCCCGAGTTAGGCACAAATGATAGGGGTGAGTCAAACGAGGCCTGACTCGAGGCGCAAATAATATGGGTGAGTCAAACGAGGCCCAACTCGAGGCGCAAATGGTAAGGGTAAGTTGAACGAGGCCCGACTCGAGGCATAAATTATAAGGTTGAGTCAAATGAGGCCCGACTCGAGGCACAAATAATAAGGTTGAGTCAAACGAGACCCAACTCGAGGCGCAAACGATAAGGTTGAGTCAAACAAGGCCTAACTCAAGGCATAAATGATATGGTTGAGTCAAATGAGGCCCGAGTTGACGCATAAATGATGTAGGTGAGTCAAACGAGGCCCAACTCGAGACGCAAATGATAAGGTTGAGTCAAATGAGGCCAGAATCAGAGCATAAATGATATGGTTGAGTTAAACAAGGCCCGACTCGAGGCACAAATGTAAGGTTGAGGCAAACGAGGCCCAACTCGAGGCGTGAATAATATGGTTGAATCAAACGGGGGCCGACTCGAGGCGCAAATGATAAGGTTGAGTCGAACGAGGCCCCACTCGAGTCGCAAATGATAAGGTTGAGTCAAACGAGGCCCGAGTTGATGCATAAATCATATAGGTGAGTTACACGAGGCCTAACTCGAGGCGTAATTTTTAAGGTTGAGTCAAACGAGGCCCAACTCGAGGTACAAATGATAAGGTGGAGTCGAACGAGGCTCAACTCGAGCCGCAAATGGCAAGGGTGAGTTGAATGAGGCCCAACACGAGGCGCAAATGATAAGGTTGAGTCAAACCAGGATCAACTCGAGACGCAAGTGATAAGGTTTAGTCGAACGAGGCCTGACTAGAGGGGCAAATGATATGGTTGAGTCAAATGAGGCCGGACTTGAGGCACAAATGATAAGGTTGTGTCAAATGAGGACGGACGCGACGCAGAAATGATATGGTTGAGACAAACGAGGCCCGACTTGAGGCACAAATGTTATGGGAGAGTCAAACAAGGCCCGACTCGAGATGCAAATGATAAGGTTGAGTCGAACGAGGCCTAACTCGAGGCGCAAATTATAAGGTTGAGTTAAACGAGGCCCGACTCGAGGCGCAAATTATAAGGTTGAGTCAAACGAGGTCCAACTCGAGGGGCAAATGATAAGGTTGAGTCAAACGAGGCCCGCCTTAAGGCACAAATGATATGGCTGAGTCAAACGAGGCCCAAGTTGATGCACAAATGATATAGTTAAGACAAATAAGGCCCGACTCGAGGCGTAAATGGTAAGGGTGAGTTGAACAAGGTCCGACTCGAGGCGCAATTTATAAGGTTGAGTCAAATGAGGCACAACTCAAGGTATAAATGATAAGGTTGAGTCAAATGAGGCCTGACCCGACGCGCAAATGATACGGTTAGTCAAACGAGGCCCGACTCGAGGTGCAAATGATATGGTTGAATTAAACGAGGCCCGCCTCGAGGCTCAAATCATAAGGTTGAGTCAAACGAGGCTCGACTCGAGGCATAAATGATAAGTTTGAGTCAAACGAGGCTCGAGTTGAGGCACAAATGATATGGGTGAGTTGAACGAGGCCCGAGTCGAGGCGCAAATGATATGGGTAAGTCAAACAAGGCCCGACTCGAAGCGCAAATGGTAAGGGTGAGTTGAACGAGGCCCAACACGTGGCACAAATGTTAAGGTTGAGTGAAACGAGCTCCAACTCGAGGCACAAATGATAAGGTTGAGTCGAACGAGACCCGACTCGGGGCGCAAATGATATGGTTGAGTCAAATGAGGCCCGACTCAAGGCACAAATGATAAGATTGAGTCAAACGAGGCCTGACTCGAGGCATAAACGATATGGTTGAGTCGAATGAGGCCCGACTTGAGGCACAAATGATATAGGTGAGTCAAATGAGGCACAACTCAAGGTGCAAATGATAAGGTTGAGTCGAACAAGGCCCAACTCTAGGCGCAAATGATAAGGTTGAGTCAAACGAGGCCCAACTCGAGGCACAAATGATATGGTTGAGTCAAACGAGGCCCGAGTTGATGCACAAATGATATAGGTGAGTCAAACGATGCCCAACTCGAGGCGCAAATGGTAAGGGTGAGTTGAACGAGGCACGACTCGAGGGGCAAATTATAAGGTGGAGTCAAATGAGGCCCGACTCGAGGCGCAAATGATATGGTTGAATCGATTGAAGCCCAACTCGAGTCGTAAATGATATGTTTGAGTCAAATGAGGCCCGAGTTGAGGCACAAATGATATGGGTGAGTCAAACAAGGCCCGAGTGAAGGCACAAATGATATTGGTGAGTCAAACGAGGCCCGACTCAAGGTGCAAATGGTAAGGTTGAGTTGAATGAGGCCCAACACGAGGCACAAATGATAAGGTTGAGTCAAACGAGGCACGATTCGAGTCTCAAATGATCTGGGTAAGTCAAATGATACCCTATTCGACAGGCGAATGGTATGGTTGAGTCAAACGAGGCCCCAGTTGACGTAGAAATGATATGGTTGAGTCAAACGAGGCCCGACTCAAGGTGCAAATGATAAGGTTGTGTCAAACGAGGCCTGACTCAAGGCATAAATGATATGGTTAACTCAAATGAGGCCCGAGTTGACGCACAAATAATATGGGTGAGTAAAACGAGGCTCGACTCGAGACGTAAATGACAAGGTTGAGTCAAACGAGACCCGCCTCGATGCATAAATTATATGGTTGAGTCAAACGAGAGCCGACTTGAGGCTCAAATGATTTGGTTAAGTCAACTGCGGCCCGACTTGAGACGCAAATGATAAGGTTGATTCAGACGTGTCCTAACTCGAGGCACAAATGATAAGGGTGAGTCAAATGAGGCCTGCCTCGAGGCGTAAATTATATGGTTGAGTCAAACGAGGCTCGAGTGAGGCACAAATGATATGGACGAGTCAAACGAGACTCGACTCAAGGCGCAAATGATATGGGTGAGTCAAACGAGGCCCAACTCGAGGCGCAAATGGTAAGGTTAAGTTGAACGAGGCCCGACTCAAGGCATAAATTATAAGGTTGAGTCAAACGAGGCCCAACTCGAGGCACAAATAATAAGGTTGAGTCAAACGAGACCCGACTCGAGGCGCAAATGATAAGGTTGAGTCAAACAAGGCCCGACTCAAGGCGTAAATGATATGGTTGAGTCAAACGAGGCCAGAGTTGACACATAAATGATGTTGGTAAGCCAAACGAGGCCCGACTTGAGTTGCAAATGATAAGGTTGAGGCAAACGAGGCCCGACTCGAGGTGTAAATGATATGGTTGAATCAAACAAGGCCCGACTCGAGGCGTAAATGATATGGGTGAGTCAAACGAGCCCCAACTCGAGGTGCAAATGATAAGGTTAAGTCGAACGAGGCCCCACTCGAGTCACAAATGATAAGGTTGAGTCAAACAAGGCCCGACTCCAGGCGTAAATGATATGGTTGAGTCAAACGAGGCCCGAGTTGACGTACAAATGATATGGGTGAGTCAAACGGGGCCTGACTCGAGGCGCAAATGGTAAGGGTGAGTTGAACGACGCTTGACTCGAGGTCCACATTATAAGGTTAAGTCAAACGAGGCCCGACTCGAGGCACAAATGATAAGGTTGAGTCAAACGAGGCCCGGCTCGAGGCACAAATGATAAGGTTGAGTCAAATGAGGCCCAACTCGAGTCGAAAATGATAAGGTTCAGTCGAACGAGGCTCGACTCGAGGCGCAAATGATATGGTTGAGTCAAACGAGGCACGACTTGAGGCGTAAATGATATGGTTGAGTCAAATGAGGCCTGAGTGGAGGCACAAATGATATGGGTGTGTCAAACAAGGCCCGAGTCGACGCGTAAATGATATGGGTGGGTAAAACGAGGCCTAACTCGAGGTGTAAATGATAAGGTTGAGTCAAACGAGGCCCGACTCGAGGCGCAAATGATAAGGTTGAGTCAAATGAGGCCCGACTCGAGGTGCAAATGATATGGTTGAATCGATCGAAGCCCGACTCGAGTTGTAAATGATATGGTTGAGTCAAATGAGGTCCGAGTTTAGGCACAAATGATATGGGTGAGTCAAACAAGGCCCGAGTCAAGGCACAAATGATATTGGTGAGTCAAACGAGGCCCGACTCATGGCGCAAATGGTAAGGGTGAGTTGAACGAGGCTCAACACGAGGCACAAATGATAAGTTTGAGTCAAACGAGGCCTGATTCGAGGCTCAAATGATATGGGTGAGTCAAACGAGGCCCGACTCGAGGCACAAATGATAAGGTTGAGTCGAACAAGGCCTGACTCGAGGCGAAAATGATAAGGTTGAGTCAAACAAGGCCGACCCGAGGCACAAATGATAAGGTTGAGTCAAATGAGGCCCGACTCGAGTCGAAAATGATAAGGTTCAGTTGAACGAGGCTCGACTCGAGGCGCAAATGATATGGTTGAGTCAAACGAGGCACGACTTGAGGCGTAAATGATATGGTTGAGTCAAACGAGGCCTAAGTGGAGGCACAAATGATATGGATGTGTCAAACAAGGCCCGAGTCGACGTGTAAATGATATGGGTAGGTAAAACGAGGCCCGACTCGAGGTGTAAATGGTAAGGTTGAGTCAAACAAGGCCCGACTCGAGGCGCAAATGATAAGGTTGAGTCAAATGAGGCCCGACTCGAGGTGCAAATGATATGGTTGAATTGATCGAAGCCCGACTCAAGTCGTAAATGATTGGTTGAGTCAAATGAGGCCCGAGTTGAGGCACAAATGATATGGGTGAGTCAAACAAGGCCCGAGTCAAGGCGCAAATGATATTGGTGAGTCAAACGAGGCCCGACTCATGGCGCAAATGGTAAGGGTGAGTTGAACGAGGCTCAACACGAGGCACAAATGATAAGGTTGAGTCAAACGAGGCCCGACTCGAGGCACGAATGATAAGGTTGAGTCGAACGAGGCCTGACTCGAGGCGCAAATGATAAGGTTGAGTCAAACGAGGCCGACTCGAGGCACAAATGATAAGGTTGAGTCAAATGAGGCCCGACTCGAGTCGAAAATGATAAGGTTCAGTCGAATGAGGCTCGACTCGAGGCATAAATGATATGGTTGAGTCAAACGAGGTACAACTTGAGGCATAAATGATATGGTTGAGTCAAACGAGGCCTGAGTGGAGGCACAAATGATATGGGTGTGTCAAACAAGGCTCGAGTCGACGCGTAAATGATATGGGTAGGTAAAACGAGGCTCGACTAGACGTGTAAATGGTAAGGTTGAGTCAAACGAGGCCCGACTCGAGGCACAAATGATAAGGTTGAGTCAAATGAGGCCCGACTCGAGGTGCAAATGATATGGTTGAATCGATCGAAGCCCGACTCGAGTCGTAAATGATATGGTTGAGTCAAATGAGGCCCGAGTTGAGGCACAAATGATATGGGTGAGTCAAACAAGGCCCGAGTCAAGGCGCAAATGATATTGGTGAGTCAAACGAGGCCCGACTCATGGCGCAAATGGTAAGGGTGAGTTGAACGAGGCCCAACACGAGGCACAAATGATAAGGTTGAGTCAAACGAGGCCCGATTCGTGGCTCAAATGATATGGGTGAGTCAAACGAGGCCCGACTCGAGGCATGAATGAAAAGGTTGAGTCGAACGAGGCCTGACTCGAGGCGCAAATGATAAGGTTGAGTCAAACGAGGCCTAACTCAAGGCGTAAATGACATGGTTTAGTCAAATGAGGCCCGCCTTGAGGTACAAATGATATGGGTGAGTCAAACGAGGCCCGACTCAAGGCGCAAATGGTAAGGATAAGTTGAACGAGGCCCAACACGAGGTGCAAATGATAAGGTTAAGTCAAGCAAGGACCAACTCGAGGAGCAAGTGATAAGGTTAAGTCGAACGAGGTCCGACTCGAGGCGCAAATGATATGGTTGAGTCAAACGAGGCCTGACTTGAGCCACAAATGATCAGGTTGAGTCAATCAAGGCCCGACTCAACGCATAAATGACATGGATGAGTCAAACGAGGCCCGACTCGTGGCACAAATGATATCGGTGAACCATACGTGGCTCGACTCGAGACGCAAATGATAAGGTTGAGTCGAACGAGGCCCGACTGGAGGCGTAAATGATAAGGTTGAGTCGAACGAGGCCCGACTCGAGGCGCAAATGATAAGGTTGAGTCGAACGAGGCCCGACTTGAGGCGTAAATGTTAAGCTTGAGTCAAACAAGGCCCGACTCGAGGCGCAAATGATAAGGTTGAGTCGAACAAGGCCTGACTCGACGCGCAAACGATAAGGTTCAGTCGAACAAGGCCTGACTCGAGGCGCAAATGATAAGGTTGAGTCAAACGAGGCCTGACCCGAGGCACAAATGATATGGTTGAGTCAAACGAGGCCCGACGCGAGGCAAAAATCATAAGGTTGAGTTGAATGATGGCCGACTCGAGGCATAAATGATATGTGTGAGTCAAATGAGGCCCGAGTCGAGGCGCAAATGATATGTGTGAGTCAAACGAGGCCCGACTTGAGGCGCAAATGGTAAGGGTGAGTTGAATGAGGCCCGACTCGAGGCATAAATGGTAAGGGTGAGTCAAACGTGGCCCAACTTGAGGCACAAATGATATGGGTGAGTCAAACGAGGCCCGACTCGAGGTGCAAATGATAAGGTTGAGTCAAATGAGGCCCAACATGAGGCGCAAATGATAAGGTTGAGTGAAACGAGGCCTGACTTGAGGCCCAAAAGATATGGTTGTGTCAAACGAGGCCTGACTCTAGGCGCAAATGATAAGGTTGAGTCAAACAAGGACCAACTCGAGGTGCAAGTGATAAGGTTAAGTCGAACGAGGTCCGACTCGAGGCGCAAATGATATGGTTGAGTCAAACGAGGCCTGACTTGAGCCACAAATGATCAGGTTGAGTCAATCGAGGCCTGACTCAACGCATAAATGACATGGTTGAGTCAAACGAGGCCCGACTCGTGGCACAATTGGTATCAGTGAACCAAACGTGGCTCGACTCGAGACGCAAATGATAAGGTTGAGTCAAAAGAGGCTCGACTGGAGGCGTAAATGATAAGGTTGAGTCAAACGAGGCCTGACACGAGGCACAAGTGATAAGGTTGAGTCAAACGAGTCCCGACTCGAGGCGTAAATCATATGGGTGAGTCAAACGAGGCCTGACTCGAGGCATAAATGATATGGTTGAGTCAAACGAGGCTCAACTTAAGGCACAAATGATATGGGTGAGCGAAACGAGGCCAGACTCTAGGCGCAAATGATATGGTTGAGTTGAACGAGGCCCAACTAGTGGTGTAAATTATAAGGTTGAGTCAAATGAGGCCTGACTCAAGGTGCAAATGATAAGGTTAAGTCAAACAAGGCCCGACTCGAGGTGCAAATGATATGGTTGAGTCAAACAAGGCCCGACTCGAGGCATAAATGATATGGTTGAGTCAAACGAGGCCCGAGTTGACGCACAAATGATATAGATGAGTCAAACGAGGCCCGACTCGAGGCGTAAATGGTAAGGGTGAGTTGAACAAGGCCAGACTCGAGGCACAACTGATAACGTTGAGTGAAACGAGGCCCAACTCGAGGAATAAATGATATGGTTGAGTCAAACGAGGCCCACCTTGAGGCATAAATGATATAGGTGAGTCAAATGAGGCCTGACTCGAGGTGCATATGATAAGGTTGAGTCAAACAAGGCCTAACTCGAGGCGTAAATGATAAGGTTGAGTCGGACAAGGCCCGACTCGAGGCACAAATGATAAGGTTGAGTCAAACGAGGCCCATCTCGAGACGTAAATGATATGGTTGAGTCAAACAAGGCCCGACTCGAGGAACAAATGATAAGGTTGAGTCCAACGAGGCCCGACTCGAGGCAAAAATGATGTGTTTGAGTCAAACGAGGCCCGAGTTTAGGAACAAACGATATGGGTGAGTCAAACGAGTCCTGAGTGGAGGCGCAAATGATATGGGCGAGTCAAACGAGGCCCGACTCGAGGCGCAAATGATAAGGGTGAGTTGAATGAGGCCCAACATGAGGCGTAAATAATAAGGTTCAGTCAAACGAGGCCCGACTCAAGGCAGAAATGATAAGGTTGAGTCAAACGAGGCCCGACTCGAGGCGCAAATTATATGGTTGAGTCAAACGAGGCCCGACTTGAGGCGCAAATTATAAGGTTAAGTCAAACAAGACCCGACTCGAGGCGCAACTAATAAGGTTGAGTCAAACGAGGCCTGACTTGAGGCGCAAATGATAAGGTTGAGTCAAATGTGGCCCGACTTGAGGCGCAAATGATATGGTTGAGTCAAACAAGGCGCAACCCGAGGAACAAATGATAAGGTTGAGTCAAACAAGGCCCAACTCGAGGCATAAATGATACGGTTGGGTCAAACGAGGCCTGACTCGAGGCACAAATAATATGGGTGAGTCAAACGAGGCCCGACTCGAGGCAGAAATGATAAGGTTGAGTCAAACGAGGCCCAACTCGAGGTGCAAATGTTATGGGTGAGTCAAATCAGGCCCGACTCGAGGTGCAAATGATATGGTTGAGTCAAACGAGGCCCGACTAGAGGCGCAAATGATAAGGTTGAGTCAAACGAGGCCCGTCTCGAGGCGTAAATGATAAGGCTGAGTCAAACGAGGCCCGACTCGAGGCATAAATGATAAGGTTGAGTTAAACGAGGCCCGACTCGAGGCATAAATGATATAGTTGAGTCAAACGTGGCCCAACTTGAGGCACAAATGATATGGGTGAGTCAAACGAGGCCCGACTCGAGGTGCAAATGATAAGGTTGAGTCAAATGAGGCCCAACATGAGGCGCAAACGATAAGGTTGAGTGAAACGAGGCCTGACTTGAGGCCCAAAAGATATGGTTGTGTCAAACGAGGCCCGAGTTGACACTAAAATGTTGTAGGTGAGTCAAACGAGGCCCGACTCGAGGCGTAAATGGTAAGGGTGAGTTGAATGAGGCCCAACTTGAGGGGCAAATTATATGGTTGAGTCAAACGAGGTCCGACTCGAGGCGCAAATTATATGGTTGAGTCAAACGAGGCTCGACTCGAGGCGCAAATGATAAGGTTGAGTCAAACGAGGCCTGACTCGAGGCACAAATGATAAGGTTGAGTCAAATGTGGCCCAACTCGAGACACAAATGATAAGTTTGAGTCGAACGAGGCACGACTCGAGGTGCAAATGATATGGTTGACTGAAGCAAGGCCCGGCTCGAGGAATAAATGATAAAGTTGAGTCAACCAAGGTCCGACTCGAGGCGTAAATGATATGTTTGAGTCAAACGAGGCCCGAGTGGAGGCACAAATGATATGGGTGAGTCAACGAGTCCCGAGTCGACGCGCAAATGATATTGCTGAGTCAAACGAGGCCCGACTTGAGGTGCAAATGATAAGGTTGAGTCGAACGAGTCCCGACTCGAAGCATAAATGATAAAGTTGAGTCAAACAAGGCCTGACTCGAGGCACAAAAGATATGGTTGTGTCAAACGAGGCCCGAGTTGACGCACAAATGGTATAAGTGAGTCAAACGAGGCCTGACTCGAGGCGTAAATGATAAGGGTGAGTTGAACGAGACCTAACTCTAGGCACAAATTATATGGTTGAGTCAAACGAGGCCCGACTCGAGGCGCAAATGATAAGGTTGAGTCGAACGAGGCCCGACTCGAGGCGCAAATGATAAGGTTGAGTCAAAACTCGAGGCGCAAAGATATGGTTGAGTCAAACAATACCCGACTCGAGGAATAAATGATAAGGTTAAGTCAAACAAGGCCCGACTCGAGGCGTAAATGATATGTTTGAGTCAAATGAGGCCCGAGTTGAGGCACAAATGTTATGGGTGAGTCAAACGAGTCCCGAGTCGAGGCACAAATGATAAGGTTGAGTCAAACGAGGCCTAACACGAGACGCAAATGATAAAGTTGTGTCGAACGATTCCCGACTCGAGGCGCAAATGATAAGGTTGAGTCGAACGATTCCCCACTCGAGGCGCAAATGATAAGGTTGAGTCAAACGTGGCCCAACTTGAGGAACAAATGATATGGGAGAAAAAGACAGAGAGAGAAAGAGAGGGATAGAGAGTTGTGATAGGGTGAGAGAGAAAGGTTGTTGGGAAGGGACAGAGAGGGACAGAAAGAAGTCTTGGGGAGAGAGAGAGAGAGAGAGAGAGAGAGAGAGAGTGTGTGTGTGTGTGTGTGTGTGTGTGTGATGGGATCAAAGAGAGACAGAGATAGAGAACCGGGGAATGGGGGGGAGAGAGTGAGTGAGAGGGAAATATTAACAGACAGAGTGATAGAGTGATAGAAGTTTTAAACAAAGAGAAGTTTTGGATAGAGAGAGGAATTTTATAGAGTAAGTGAGAAGGGGAAAGAGGCAGATAAAGAGAGTGTCAAGTTCAATTTCTTCCATTATATCATACTCTTTTTCTTAGTTTTAGAGAATGAGTGTGAGAGAGAAAGTGAGAAAGGGAGAGACATGTTGGAGAGAGAAAGAGAGAGAGAATGTGTTGGGGAGATAGAGAGAGTGTTGAGGAGGGAGCAAGAGAGATAGAGAGAGGGTGATAGGGGCAGAGGGACAGAGAGAGAGACAAAGATTGTGAAGAAGTAGAGAAAGATAGGAAAAGAGGTAAAGAGAGACAGACAGACACATTAGAAAAAGAAAGAGAGGGAAGTTTTAGAGATATAGAGACATATTGGACAGAGAGAGAGAGCGATAAAGAGAGAGTGTGTTGGGGAGAGAGAGTATGAGAGAGGGAGGGAGAGAGAGAGAGATGTGTTAATTCCAGTTTCTACCATTATACCATACCCTTTTCTTAGTTTTAGAAAGCAAGTAAGTGATGGAGAGAGAAAGAGGCAGAGAGAGATTGTTGGGAAATTAGAGAGAGACAGAGAGAGAGGTAAAGAGAGAGGGAGACCAACATGTTGGAGAAATAGAGAGAGAAGTTCTAGAGACAGAGAGAAACGCGTTAAACTGAGAGAGAGTGCATGTGTTGGGGAGAGATAGAGAACAAGATAGAGAGAGAGAGAGAGAGAGCAAGGGAGAGAATGAGAGAGAAAAAGAGTGTTAAGTCTAGTTTCTTCCATTATACCATACCCTTTTGCTTAGTTTAAGAGAGTGAGGGAGAAAGTTAGAGGGAGAGAGAAAGTGTTAAGAAAGGAGCAGGAGAGATAGATAAAGAGATAAGAAGAGAGATAGAAGGAGAAGTTTCAGAGATAGAGAGAGTGAGTGAGAGAAATTTTCCTCAAAGATAGGGCAATGGAAGTATTAGAGAGATGGCAAGAGCAACAAAGAGACTAAGAGAGAGAGAGAGAGAGAGAGAGAATGATGGGGGGAAGAGAGAATGTTTGGTAGGGAGCAAGAGAGATAGAGGAAGGGTGTTGGGGGGTGAGAGAGCAAGAGACAAAGAGAAGGGGAGAGGAAGTTAGGGAGGAAGCAAGAGAGATAGAGAGAGGTTGCTGGGGAGAAAGAGGTAGTGTGTGTTGGCAAGAGAGAGAGACAGATAGAGAAGTTTTAGAGAGAGAGAGGCAGGCAGAGAGAATGTGTCTATGTGAGTGTGTTGGAGAGAGAGAAAG
Source organism: Dicorynia guianensis (assembly GCA_037013595.1). Classification (NCBI taxonomy): domain Eukaryota; kingdom Viridiplantae; phylum Streptophyta; class Magnoliopsida; order Fabales; family Fabaceae; genus Dicorynia; species Dicorynia guianensis. Next base: position 17,074,462 of record JASUAB010000007.1, read on the forward strand.
ATTGTTGGGGAGGGATAGAGAGAGATGCAAAGAGGGTGTTGGGGAGAGAGAGAGGGAGAAAGCGAGAGTAGGGGAGTGGGGGAGGGAGAGTAAGTGAGTGAGAGAAAAATTTTAGGCACAGAGTCATAGAGTGACAAGTTTAAAATAGACAGAAGATTTAGGGAGAGAAGTTTTAGAGAGTGGCTGGGAGGGAGAAAAAGAGAGATAAAGTGTCAAGTTCAATTTCTTCCATTATACCATACCCTTTTTCTTAGTTTTAGAGAGTGAGTGTGTGGGAGTGAGAGAGACAGAGAGACATGTTGGGGGAAGAGAGGAAGGAAGACAGAGTTTGTGTTGGGAAGACAAAGAGAGTGGAGGAAGAGAGATAAAGTGGGAGGGTGATTGAGGGAGAGGGAAATTTTTGGGAACTTAGAGAGAGACAGGGAGAGAGGTAAAGAAAAAGAGAAGTTTAAGAGAGAGAGAGAAAAACATGTTGGAGAAGGGGAGAGAAGGAAGTTTCAGAGATGAGAGAGACTTGTTGGAGAGAGAGAAAGCAATAGAGAGAGAGACAGAGAGCAAGAGAGAGGAATAATTTGTTGGATAGAAAGATAGAGGGGGAGAGATGGAGAAAAGAGAGAGGTTGTATTGCGGACAGAGAATGTGTTGGGGAGACAAAGAGAGTGTTGAGGAGGGAGAGAGAGAGAGAGAGACTGTTGGGAAGTTAGAGAGAGACAGGGAGAGAGGCAGAGAGAGAGAGAAGATTTAGAGAGCGAGAGACAAATATGTTGGATAAAGAGAGAGAGGGAAGTTATAGAGACAAAGAGGGATGTGTTGGGCAGAGAGAGAGTGATAGAGAGAGAGTGTGTTGGGGAGAGAGAGAATAAGAGATAGAGAGAGACTGGGAGAGAGAAAAATTTTAAAGAGAGAGAGACTTAGAGAGTGTGAAGTTTTGGAGAGAGAGTTGTTTTAGAGGGAGATAGAGAGTAAGTGAGAGAGAAAGAGAGATAAGGAGAGAGAAGTTTTAGAGACATAGACAAGGAGGGAAAGAGAGAGGGTTAGAGAGAGTGAGAGAGTGAGAAGTTTTAAAGAGTGAGTGAGAGGGAGAAAGAGAGAGAGATAGAGAGAGTATCAAGTTCAATGTCTTCCATTATGCCATAACCTTTTATTTAGTTTTTAGAGAGTAAGTGAGAGAGAGAGTTTGTGTTAGGAGGAGAGAGAGAAAGTGCTGGGGAGACAAAGAGAGACTATTGAGGAGGGAGTGAGAGAGATAGAGAGAGGGAGAGAGAGATTGTTGTGAAGTTAGAGAGAGACAAGGAGAGAGGTAAAGAGCGAGAGAAGTTTTAAAGAGTGAAAAAATAGATATGTTGGATAATAAGAGAGAGGGAAGTTTTAGTGACAGAGAGTGACATGTTGGATAGTGAGAGTGATAGAGAGAGTGCATGTGTGTTGTGGGGAGAGAGAACAAGAGAGCGAGACAGAGAGAATAGAGAGAGTGAGGGGGAGAGAGAGTGTGTGAGAGAGAGAGAGACTGGGAGAGAGAAAGTTTTAGGGAGCCATTGAAAGAGAGAGAAATTTTATACAGAGTTGTTTTAGAGGAAAAAGAAGAGTAAGTGGAGAGAAAGAAGGAAAGAGAGGGAGAGAAGAGAAGATTCAAAGAGATAGAGAGAGACTTTAGAAGTGAGACAAGGAGGGAAAGAGAGAGGGGTGGCGAGAGAGAAGTTTGAGAGAGTGAGTGAGAGGGAGAAAGAGAGATATAGAGAGAGTATTGAGTTCAATTTCTTCCATTATGCCATATCCTTTTTCTTTGTTTTAGAGAGTAAGTGAGAGACAGCGAGGGAGAGACATGATTGAGAGAGAACAAGAGAGAGTGAAAGTGAGAAAGTGAAAGAGAGAGATTGGGAGAAAGAAAAGTTTTAGAGAGATAGTGAGAGGGAGAAAGAGAGTCAAAAAAGTTTTAAAAAGAGAGGGACAAAGAGAGAGAGAAGTTTTGGAGGGAGAAAGAGCGTAAGTGAGAGAGAAAGAGAAGTTTTAAAGAGTGAGTGAGAGGGAGAAAGAGAGAGACAGAGAGAGTGTCAAGTTTAATTTCTTCCATTGCGCCATACCCTTTTTCTTAGTTTTAGAGAGTGAGAGAGAGACATAGATAGAGACACAGAGAGAGAAAGAGGAAGAGAGAGTTTGTGTTGGGGGGAGAGAGAGAGAATGCATTGGGGAGACAAAGTGGGAGAGTTGAAGAGGGAGTGAGAGAGATAGATAAAGGGTGTTAGCAGGAGGGGAGAGAGAGAGGGAGTGAGGTAAAAAGAGAGAGAAATTTTTTAGAGGGAGACAAATATGTTGGTGAAAGAAAGAGGGAAGTTTTAGAGAGAGAGAGGGACATGTTGATGAAGATAGAGTGATAGAGTGTGTGTGTGTTGGAGAGAAATAGAATGTAAGAGAAAGAGAGTGAGTGTTAAAACCATTTCTTCCATTATACAATACTCTTTTTCTTAGTTTTAGAGAGTGAGCCACACAGAGAGAGACAGTGTATATCTTGGGCGGAGAGAGAGTTATTGAGAGAGAGAGAAGGAGGATTTAGTGAGAGAGAGTGAGACATGTTTGAGAGAGAGAGGGGGCACTGGGAAGATATATAGAGAGAGTGTGTATGTGTGAGTGTTGGGAAGAGATAGAAAGAGACAAAGAGAAAAGGAGAGAGAACAACAAAGATGGAGAGAGACAGAGAGCAAGAAAGAGGGACAGTGTGTTGGAAGAGTGATAGAGGGGAGAGAGGGAGAGGAAGAGAGAGCTTGTGTTGGGGAGACAAAGAGAGAGTGTTGAGGAGGGAGTGAGAGAGATAGAGTGAGTGGGTGTTAGGGAGAGAGAGAGAGAGAGAGAGGGAGAGAAAGAGAGAGGAAGTTTTAGAGACAGAGAGACGTGTTGGACAAAGAGAGAGCAATAGAGTGATAAGGAGAGGGATCGAGAAAGAGAGAAATTTTAGAGAGTGAGAATAGTGAGGTGGGAGTAAGAGTGATAGGGAGAGGGATAGAGAAAGAGAGAGGGAGAAGTTTTAGAGAGAGAAGGAGAAATTTCAGAGACAGAGAGAGAGTGAGTGATAAATTCTTGCTAGAGACAGTGAGAGATAGAAGTATTAGAGGAAGGAAAGAGAAGTTTCAAACACAGAGGGAGAGAGAGAGGGACATATTGGATAGAGAGATAGAGGGAGTGAGAGAGCAACAAAGAGACTAAGAGAGAGAGAAAGATATAATGATGGGGAGAGAGATGCTAAGGAGAGAGTGTGTTGAAGGAGAATTGTTGGTAGCAAGAAGAGCCCTAAATGTGCAGGCCAAAGAAGATGAAGAGGTACACCCTAAACCGTATCAATGATAGTGGCAAAGTGAGGGTGAACAAATAGGTGCTGGTCACTTTTCACATTGGAAAGTATCAAGATGAAGTTTTATGCAATGTAGCTCCAATGCAAGTGGGGCATTTGCTGTTAGGCCAACCATGGCAATTTGATCGGCAAGTTAAGTATGATGGCTACACAAACAAGAACTCATTCTTGTTTAAGTAGAGAATGATCACTCTAGCTCCTATGATGCCAAGACAGGTTTATGAAGACCAAATGAGGCTACAAAAAGAGAATGAACAAAAAGGAGCGAAGAAAGAGAGAAAAAGAAATTGAGTGAAAATTTGAGAGAGCAAATAGGAGAGGTTAAGAAAATTGAGAGAGAAAAAAAGATAGCTGATTCAGCCATTGAGACAAACAAAGAGAGAACACAAAAGAGTTTTAATGCAAAAGTGAGTGAAGTGAAAAGAGCATTGTTTTCAAATTAACCAAGAGGCATTTTGGAGAGAGAGAGAGAGAGAAATTTTAGAAAGTAAGTGAGAGGGAGAAACAGGGAGATAGAGAGAGTGCCAAATTCAATTTCTTCCGTTATACCATACCCTTTCTCTTAGTTTTAGAGAGTGAGTGTGAGAGAGAAAGTGAGAAAAGTAGAGACATGTTGGAGAGAGAAAGAGAGAGAGAATATGTTGGAGAGATAGAGAGAGAGTGTTGAGGAGGGAGCAAGAGAGATAGAGAGAGGATGATAGGGGGAGCGGGACAGAGATTGTTGGGAAGTTAGAGAGCGATAGGGAGAGAGCTAAAGAGAGAGAAGTTTCAGAGAGAAAGAGATAGACACATTGGAGACAAAGAGAGAGGGAAGTCTTAGAGAAAAAGAGAGACATGTTGGACAGAAAGAGCAATAGATTGAGTGTGTTAGGGAGAGAGAGAGAGAGAGAAGAGAGAGAGAGAGAGAATGAGAGAGGAAGGGAGGGAGAGAGAGATGTGTTACATCCAATTTCTTGCATTATGCCCTTTTTCTTAGTTTTAGAGAGTGAGTGAGAGAGAGAATGAGATAGAGAGAGACATTGTTAGGAAGCTTGAGATAGAAAGGAAGAGAGATAAAGAGAGAAAGAAGTATTAAAGAGAGAGACAGACATGTTGAGAAAGAGAGAGGGAAGTTTTAGAAATAGAGAGAGGTGTGTTAAACAAAGAGAGAGTGTGTTGGGGAGAGAGGGAGAGAATGAGAGATAGAGAGAAAAAGCATTAAGTCCAGTTTCTTCCATTATTCCATACCCTTTTTCTTAGTTTTAGAGAGTGAATGAGAGTGAGCAAGAGAGAGGGAGAGAGAAAGAGACATAGAGAGAGAGAGAGAGAGCAACACAGAGAAGGAGAGACAAAGAGAGTGAGAGAGAGAAAGAGGGGGAATGAAAGAGTGAGTGTGTGGCAGGAAAGGGAGATGTGTAGCAAAGAGAGAGGGGGAGAGAGTGTGAATTAGGGGGGTGGAGAGAGAGAGAGAGAGAGAGAGAGAGAAGGAGAGAGAGAAAAGTTTTAGTGAGAGATAGAGAGAGGGAAAGAGAGAGTGTGTGTTGGGAGGAGACACAAAGAAAGAGAGAGAGAAAGAAAAAGAGATTGAGATAGATAGAGAAGTTTTAGAAAGAGACTGAGAGAGAAGTTTTAGAGACATAGAGAGAGAGAGAGAGAGAGAGAGAGAGGGAGAAGGAGAAATAGTGAGAGAAAGAGGGAAAATGTGTGCATGTATTGCAAAGAGAGAGAGAGAGAGACAGAGAGAGGAAGAGAGGGAAGAGAGTTGGGGGAGAGATAGTGCGTGTATGTTGTGGGGAGAGAAAGATTGTTGGGGAGGGATAGAGAGGGATGGAAAGAAGGTCATGGGAAGAGAGGGAGACAAAGGGAGATGAAGTGTTGTCTGGGAACAAAGAGAGAGATAGGAAGAGAGAGCTGGGGAATGAGGAAGAGAGAGTGAGTGAGAGAAATTTTAGACAGACAAAGAGTAGAGTGATAGAAGTTTTAAACAGAGAGAAGTTTTATAGAGAGAGAAGTTTTGGAGAGAGAAATTTTAGAGAGTAAGTGAGAGGGAGAAAGAGGGAGATAAAGAGAGTGTCAAATTCAATTTGTTCAATTATACCATACCCCTTTTCTTAGTTTTAGAGAGTGAGTGTTAGAGAGAAAGTTAGAAAGGTAGAAACGTATTCAAGAGAGACACAGAGAGAGTGCATTGGGGAGATAGAGAGAGTGTTGAGGAGAGAGCGAGAGAGATAGAGAGAGGGTGGTAGGGTGGTAGGGTGAGAGGGATAGAGATTGGTTTTGAAGTTAGAGAGAGATAGGAAGAGAGGTAGAGAGAAGTCTCAGAGAGAGAGAGAGATAGACACATTGGAGAACGATAGAGAGAGAGGGAAGTATTAGAGATAGAGAGAGACATGTTGGACAAAGAGATTGATAGAGAGAGTGTGTGTTAGGGAGAAAGAGAGAAAATGAGAGAGGGAGGGAGGGAGGGAGAGAGAGATGTGTTAAGCCCAATTTCTTCCATTATACCATACCTTTTTTTTAGTTTTAAAGAGTCATTGTTGGGAAGTTAGAGAGAGGCAGGAAAAGAGATAAACAGAGAGGTGTTTTAGAGAGAGACAGAGACAGACATGTTAGAGAAAGAGAGAGGGAAGTTTTAGAAATAAAGAGAGGCATGTTAGACAGAGAGTGTGTGTGTGTGTGTGTGTGTTGGGAAGAGAGAGAACAAGAGATAGAGAGAGAAAGCAAGGGAGAGAATGATAGAGAGAAAGAGCATTAAGTCTAGTTTTTTCCATTATACATACCCTTTTTCTTAGTTTTAGAGAGTGAATGAGAGAGAACAAGAGTAAGAAAGGGAGAGAGAGTTAGGGGAGAGAGAAAGTGTTAAGAAGGGAGTGAGAGTGATGGGGAGAGAGATAGAGAAAGAAAGAGGGACAGACAGAGAGGAAGAAGTTTCAAAGACATAGAGAGTGAGTGAGAGAAATTGTTGTTAGAGAGGGATAGAAGTATTAGAGAGAAGGCAAGAGAAGTTTTAAATAGAGAGAGACAGAGAGAGAGAGAGAGATAATGATGGGGAGAAAGAGAGTGTTAGGGAGGAAGCAAGAGAGATAGAGAGAGGGTGTTGGGGGAGAGAGAGAGCAAGAGATAGAGAGAGAAGGAGAAACAGCGAGGGACAGAGAGAGGGAAAATGTGTGCATGTGTTATTAAAGAGAGATGGAGAGAGAGATTTGGGGGGAGAGATAGTGTCTGTATGTGATGAAATCCCACATTGGTTAGGCAGAGAGGTCTTAGGTGTTATATATATGAGTTCGCAAACCTCCCCTTACAAGTTAGCTTTTGAGGTGGAGTTAGATGGGTTCATATCATATGGTATCAGAGCCTCCCCTACTCTGGTCGGTGTGGGCCATGGATCCTGGTTCTCTGTACAAGGACGTACAGTCTAAAGGGGTTGGAAATGATGAAATCCCACATTGGTTAGGCAAAGAGGTCTTGGGTGTTATATATATGAGTTCGCAAACCTCCCCTTACAAGTTAACTTTTGAGGTGGAGTTAAGTGGGTTCATATCAGTATGCGTGTGTTAGGGAGCGTAGGAGATTGTTGAGGAGGGATAGAGAGAGATGGAAAGAAGGTGTTAGGGAGAGAAAGAGATGGAGTGTCTTTGTTCATTGGGAACGAAGAGAGAGGAAGAGAGAGAGAGTTAGGGAGTGGGAGGAGAGAGAGTAAGTGAGAGAGAAATTTTAGACAAATAGAGACAAAGTGACAAAAGCTTTGAACAGAGAGAAGATTTAGAAAGAGAAAAGTTTTAGAAAGTGGGTGAGAGGGAGAAAGAAAGAGTGTCAAGCTCAATTTCTGCCATTATGCATACCCCTTTTCTTAGTTTTAAAGAGTGAGTGTGTGAGAGAGAGAGAGAGAGAGACGAAGAGAGATGTTGGAAGAGAAAGAGAGGGAGAGAGGGAGAGAGTGAGCAAGAAAGAGAGCTTTTGAGTAGGGGTGAGAGAGTTAGAGAGAGGGAAAGAGAGAGAGATTGTTGGGAAGTTAGAGAGAGATAGAGAGAGAACTTTTAGAGTGAGAGATAGGCATGTTGGAGAAGGAGAGAGAGAGAGAGCAGAAAGTTTTAGAGGCAAGAATGACTTGTTAGACACAAAGAGAGATAGCAAAAGCTAGAAAGAAAGAGAAGGAGAAGGGGAGAGGGAGACAAAGTGGGAGAAAAAGCTAGAAAGAGAGGCAGAGAAATTTTAGACAAAAAGACATAGAAAGAGACAGAAGTTTTAAAGATAAAGTGAGAGAGGTTTTAAACACTAAGAGATAGACAGGGAGAGAGATAGTGTTTTGGGAAGGGAGAGATAGAGAGAGAGAGAGAGAGAGAGAGAGAGAGAAACTTTAAACACAGAGAGAGAGAAAGAGGAGAGAGAGAGTGTCTATATTGGGGGGAGAGGGAGAGAAGGTGAAAGCGCAAGAGAGAGAATGAAAGAGAGTGTGTGTTGGGTAGAAAGGGAAAGGGAGGGAAGTTTCAAAGAGAGAGAGATGTGTTGGATAGAGAGTGACACAGAGAGAGGAAAGTGTTAGAGAGAGAGAGATATGTTGGACAGAAAGGGAGTGACAAGAGAGAGTGTGTTAGGGGAGAGAGAGATCACAAGAGAGGGAAGGAGAGAGAGGGAATGAATGAGAGTGTGTTGGGGAGAGAGAGAGAGAAGCAAAGTGTTAAGTCCAATTTCTTTCATTATACCATACACTTTTTCTTAATTTTAGAGAGCAAGAGAGTGACATGTTGGGGAAAGAGAGAGTGAGTGAGATAGAAATTTTTGTTAGAGAGGATGATAAAAGTATGGCAGATACAACTAATCCAATTCAAATTTCAAGTGATCCAATTACAAGAGCTAGAGCTAAAAGGTTCAAGGAGGCTTTCAATGGATTAATGCAAAGTATTTAGGTTCAGGACCATTTTGTTGTGGCCCAAATACTTAGACTCAAGTGTAGATCAATGATGGATTTCGTTGATCCGAGTGGTGGAGTAATTACAGCCTTTTTCTAAAGCCCATACACTTGGAAGGAGTAATTTTAGCCTTTTACTAAAGCCCATACACTTGGAAGGATTACTTTTAGCTCAAGCATGTGAAATTATTCAGCTATTATAGGCCATAATTAGCAAGATTCACATGGATTTGTGAGATTCTAGGAGATCAATTCGCTGATTATTACTTAGTGATTTTGGGATAACTTTACTTTTGTATGGGATTTGGTTAGCCTTTTGGAATATATTTTTAGCAATTACTTTCATTAGGCTCATTATTTGGCTGATTATTCTCATGTAAAGGCTAGTATGCAATATTTTTAGGAATTTCCTTTCTTTTGCTATTTGTTTCCTTTTTTAAATTGTAATAACTCAGCCTATATATATGTATACCAAGGCTAAGAAGTTCATATCAATTTTTTGGATAAAAATTGAGAGTTTTTCTCTTTGGTTCTTTAAAAAACTTTTCGAACTTATCAAGAACTTGTTCTTGTGGCATTCATCCGACTTATCAAATGGTTCACCATCCCATTTGTGGCATCTCCACATACCAAGGTTCATGTTTTCTTATAAACATCGGGTCGAGGTTTCCTAATATGAACCCACTTAACTCCACCTCAAAAGCTAGCTTGTAAGGGGAGGTTTGCAAACTCATATATATAACACCCAAGACCTCTTTACCTAACCGATGTGGGAGTTCATCATTTCCACCTACAAAAATCTGATTGTACAATGGTCTTGGGAATCAATTTCATTGACGAGTCTCGTTATTCTTGGCAGGGTTCACATCATTTTGGTATCAAAGCACCAGTTCTCACCTCAGGTTTTGCCTATCCAATTTTAGTTTTGCAGCTAATATTATTTGTTTTCTTTTGTTTAGATTCCAACTTCAGTTGATACATATTCAAAAAAAAAAAGGAAAGAAAAGAAAAGCTTCAAAAAAAATAAGAAAGAAAAGATAAGCTATGAAAAAAAATGTGGTATTCAGCAAAAAGAAAGAAGAACAAGTCAAACATTGCCAAAAACTCCCCTTTCTAGTATTCTTAACTCCTTTTAGTGATTTTATTGATTCTCTTGATTCCATACTCTTCCTTGAACCATTGATAAGCTTGTGATTGAATTGTTGCTGGAAAAAGTTCTTGTTTGGATAAGTTTGAAAATAACTGAAAGAGAAAATTACAAGCGGAAAAAGGCAAGAATGGTAAGAGTAAAAGAGGGGAAAGCCAAAATTGTTGTGTGAAAACATGAGTGTTGAGAGAATTGTATTTGAGCGAAAAACATGTGAGGGAAATTATTTGTGAGGGAAATTATTTGTGAGGTCCTTTATTTCTTAACATTCTTTGTGCAGCAAAACCATGTCAGATAACATGAGCAAAGGCATTCCCACAAGTTCGTCGAGAAGGGTTGATCCAAAGTTGCTCATGGATGCATTAATGGGAGAGATAAGAAGAGTGTTAAGAATGGAAATGGAACAGGTTCATGAATGGTTAGATAGGGTAGAGAATGAACGCATGAGGCAACCACAAAATGTACAGAATGTGCATAGGAGGGAAAGAGTTCAACCAAAGGAAGCAAGGGTTGAAGATGAAGAGTATTATGGGGCTGGTTTTGATGAGGAAGATGATCGGGATTCAGTTGTTAACTATAAGAGATATGGTGGACAAGGTAGAGAAGTTAGGAATCAAGAAGATAATAACTTGGGTAGTATTAAGATGACAGATTTGTCATTTCAAGGTACATCTGATCCAAAAGCCTATGTTGAATGGGAGAAGAAGATAGAATTTATTTTTGATTGCCACAACTATTCCAAAGCAAAGAAGATAAAACTGGCAGCCATCGAGTTCTCTAATTATGCCATTGTTTGGTGGGATCAATTGGTGCTAAATAAGAGGCAGAATGGAGAACGGTTGGTGGAAACTTGAGAGGAGATGAAGATGATGATGAGAAAGTGGTTTGTTCTAAGTCATTACTACCGCGAGTTATACAAGAAGTTACAAGGTCTTCGGCAAAGAAACCAGAGTGTTGAAGATTACTATAAGGAGATGGAGATTGCAATGATCTAGGCTAATGTTGAGGAAGATCGTGAAGCTACAATGGCTAGATTTTTGCATGGATTAAATCAGGAAATATATGATAGAGTAGAGATGTAGCATTATGTAGAATTAGAGGATATGGTGCACATGACTATCAAAGTGAAGCAATAACTCAAGAGGAGGGGTAGCTCACATGCAGCCCAAAACTCAGGTTCTACTTCTTGAAAACCAAGTTCTACAAAGAAGGAAGACAAGCCTCAAGCATTCCCAACACCCAAACACAAATTTGAGCATAAAATCAAAAACTCTAGCAATGTTTCTCAAGGTAAAATCGATTCACCTACTTCTCATAATCGTGACATTAAGTGCTTTAAGTGTCAAGGCAGGGGACATATAGCAAGCCAATGTCCAAACAAAAGGATTATGGTTACGCAAGACAACAGTGAAGTTGAGACTGAGAGCGAAGAAGACAATGAATCTATTCACCATTGGAGGATGTAGATGATGAAGAATATGCTGCCAAAGGAGAATTGTTGGTGGCAAGAAGAGTCCTAAGTGTGCAGGCCAAAGAAGATGAAGAGATGCAACAAGAAAACATTTTTCACACTCGGTGTAACATCAAAAACAAGGTATGTAGTGTGATTATCAATGAAGGAAGTTGTACTAACATTGCTAGCACAACTATGGTTAAAAAATTAGAGCCAACCACAATGAAAAGCCCTAAACTATACAAGCTGTGATGGCTCAGTGATAGTGGCAAAGTGAGGGTGAATAAATAGGTGCTAGTCACTTTCTGTGTTAGAAAGTATGAGGATGAAGTTTTGTGCGATGTAATTCCGATGCAAGCGGGGCATTTGCTGTTAGGCCCACCATGGCAATTTATTGGCTAGTTAAGCATGATGGCTACACAAACAATTACTCATTCATGTTAAGCAAAGAATAATCACTCTAGCTCCTATGACACCAAGACAGGTTTATGAAGACCAAGTGAGACTACAAAAAAGAGCGAACAAAAAGGGAGTGATAGAAGAGAGAAAAAGAAATTGAGTAAAAATTTAAGAGAGCAAATAGGATAGGACAAGAAAATTGAGAGATAAAAAAAGAGAGCTGATTCGACTATTGAGACAAAAAAAGAGAGAACTCAAAAAAGCTTTTATGCAAGAGCAAGTGAAGTGAAAATAGCATTGTTTTCAAATTAGCCAATGATTGTACTTTTGTACAAAGAGGCATTTTTGATCACTAACAAGATTGATCTTTCTTTGCCTAGTTCTATTGTTTTTCTTTTGCAGGATTATGATGATGTCTTTCCCAAGGAGGTCCCAAATGGTTTACCCCTTATTCGAGGGATTGAGCATCAAATTGACTTCGTACTTGATGCTTCCATTCCAAACTGACTAGCCTACCAAACTAATCTCGAGGAGACAAAGGAGTTACAACGATAAGTTAGTGAATTGATGTAAAAGGGGTATGTGAGAGAAAGCATGAGCCCATGTGTTGTTTTTGTGATTTTGGCACCTAAAAAGGATGAGTCATGGAGAATGTGTGTTGATTGCTGAGCCATCAATAATATTACAATAAAGTACCACCACCCTATTCCTCGCTTAGATGATATGTCAAATGAGCTACATGATGCTTGTGTGTTTTCAAAAATTAACTTGAAAATTGGATATCATCAAATAAGAATGAAAGAGGGAGATGAATGGAAAATTACTTTTAAAACAAAACATGGATTGTATGAGTGGCTAGTGATGCCATTTGGACTAATGCACCAAGTACTTTCATGTGATTAATGAACCATGTTTTAGATCCTTTCATAGGTAGGTTTGTTATGTATTTTGATGATATACTCGTTTATAGCAAGAGTTTGGCTAATCACGTTTTGCATTTTAAATTTATTTTGGAGGTGCTTAGAAAAGAGAAGTTGTATACTAACATGAAAAAGTACACCTTTTGCATCGATAAGTTTGTGTTTCTTGGGTACACCTTTCACACTGATCATGAATCCTTGAAGCATCTGAAGGATCAACACAAGTTGAATAGGAGGCATGCGCGATGGGTGGAGTTCATTGAGATATTCCCATATGTCACTCAATATAAGCAAGGTGATGATTTGAGGACAAATCCTCTTCAAGAAGAGGGGAATGATGATAAAAGCATGGCAGATACGGCTTATTCAATTCAAATTCCAAGTGGTGCAGTTACAAGAGCTAGAGCTAAAAGGTTCAAGAAGGCTTTCAATGGATTGATGTAGAGCATTTGGGTTGAGAAGCATTTTTTTTAGGCCAAATACTTAGACTCAAGTGCAGATCGAGGAGGGATTTCGTTGATCCAAGTGGTGGAGCAATTTCAACCTCTTTCTGAAGCCCATACACTTGGAAGGAGTAATTTCAACCTTTACTAAAACCCATACACTTGGAGGGATTACATTCAGCTCAAGCATGTGTAATCATTCAGCAATTACAAGCCATAATTAGCAAGATTCACATGGATTTGAGAGATTTTAGGAGATCAATTTGGCTGATTATTACCCAACAATTTTGGGATAACTTTCCTTCTTTTATAGGATTTGGTCAGCCTTTTGGAATATATTTTTAGCAATTACTTTCATTCGGCTGATTATTCTCGTGTAAAGGCTGGCATGCCATAATTCTAGGAATTTCCGTTCTTTTACTATTTGTTTCCTTTTTCAAATTGTAATAACTCAACCTATATATATGTATACCAAGTCTGAGAAGTACAGATAAGTTTTCTAGATAAAAATTGAGAGTTTTTCTCTTTGGTTCTTTATAGAACTTCCAAACTTATTAAGAACTTGTTCTTGTGGCATTCATTCGACTTATCAAATGGTTTGCCATCCCATTTGTGACATCTCCATATACCAAGGTTCGTGTTTTCATATAAATGTTGGATTAAGATTTTCACCTACAAAAATCTGATCGTAAAATGGTCTTGGTAATCAATACCATTGATAGGCCTCATTATTCTTGGTAGGGTTTGCATCAAGAGAGATAGAGACAAAACTATTAGAGAGAAGGTAAGAGAAGTTTTAACAGAGAGAGGTAGAGAGGTGAGCTGGACAGAGTGATAGAGGGGGAGAGAGAGACAAAGAGACAGAGAGAGGGAGAGGGAGAGAGAGTGAGAGAGAGAGGGAGAGATAGAGAGAGCAAGAGAGAGAGAGGGGGAAATGTGTGTAATAGAGAAGTTGTTCAGGGGGGACAGAGAGTCATAGGGAGAGAGATAGAGAAAGAGAGAGGGAGAGAGGGAAATTTTGGAAAGAGAAGGAGAAGTTTCAGAGACAAAGAGAGAGTGAGTGATAAATTTTTGTCAAAGACAGTAGAGATAGAAGTATTAGAGAGAAGGCAAGAGAAGTTTTAAACACGGAGATAGAGAGATGTTGGATAGAAGATAGAGGGAGTGAGAGAGCAATAAAGAGACTAAGCAAGAGAGAGATGATGGGGAGAGAGAGAGTGTGTTAGGGAGGGAGCAAGAGAGATGGAGGGAGGGTGTTTAGGGGAGAGAGAGCAAAAGACAGAGTGAAGGGAAGAGGGAGTTATCCAAGTGAGAGAGATAGAGAAAGCGTGTTGGGGAGAGAGAGGTAATGTTTGTTGGCAAGAGAGAGAGAGAGAGACAGATAGAGAAGTTTTAGAGAGAGAGAGAGGTAGACAGAGAGAATGTGTTTGTGTGAGTGTGCTGGGGAGAGAGAGAAAGATTGCTGGTGAGGGATAGAGAGAGATGGACAAGGGTGTTGCGGAGAGAGAGAGAGCAAGTGAGTAAGAGGGAAATTTTAGGCAGAGAGACATAGATTGATAGAAGTTTTAAATAGACAGAAGATTTAGAAAGTGGCTGGGAGGGAGAAAAAGAGAGATAGAGACAGTGTCAAGTTTAATTTTTTCGATTATATCATACCCTTTTTTATTTTAGAGAGTAAGTGTGTGGGAGAGAGAGAGAGAGACAGAGAGACATGTTAAGGGGAGAAAGAGAGGAAGAGAGAGTTTGTGTTGGGGAGACAGAGACAGTGTTGAGATGGGAACAAGAGAGATAGAGAGAGAGGGTGTAGGGGGAGCAGGGGAGAGAGAGAGAGAGAGAGATTGTTGGGAACTTAGAGAGAGACAAGGAGAGAAGTAAAGAGAGAGAGAAGTTTTTGATGAAATCCCACATCAATTAGGCAGAGAGGTCTTGGGTGTTATATATATGGGTTCACAAACTTTTCCTTACGAACTAGCTTTTAAGGTGAAGTTAGGCGGGTTCATATCAATTTTAGAGAGAGAGAAAGACATGTAAGAGAAGGGGAGAAAGGGAAGTTTCAAAGACAAGAGACACTTGTTGGATAGAGAGAGAGCGGGAGAGAGTGACAGAGAGCAAGAGAGAGGGACAGTTTGTTGGAGAGGGAGATAAAGGGACAAGATGGAGAGGAAGAGAGAAGTTGTATTGCAAAGAGAGAATGTGTTAGGGAGACAAAGAGAAAGTGTTGAGGAGGGAGTGAGAGAGATAGATTGAGTGGGTGTTAGGGGAAGAGGGAGAGAAAGAGAGACTATTGGGAGGTTAGAGAGAGACAGGGAGAGAGGCAAAGAGAGAGAGAAGTTTTAGAGAGTGAGAGACAAATATGTTGGACAAAGAGAGAGACGAAAGTTTTAAAGACAAAGAAGGACATGTTAATAGAGAGAGAGCAATAGAGAGTGAGTGTGTTGGGGGGGGAGAGAGAATGAGAGACAGCGAGAGAGAGTGGGAGAAAGAAAATTTTTAAAGAGAGTGAGAGCAGTTCTAAAGAAAAAGACTTAAAGAGTGTAAAGTTTGGAGAGAAAGAGTTGTTTCAGAGGCAGAAAGAGAGAGAAGGCTGGAGAGAGAGAAGTTTTAGAGAGTGAGTGAGAGGGAGATAGAGAGAGTGTCAAGTTCAATTTCTTCCATTATACCATACCCTTTTATTTAGTTTTAGAGAGTAAATGAGGAAGAGAGAAAGGAGAGAGAGAGTGAGGGAGAGTTTGTATTGGGGGAAGACAGAGAAAGTGTTGGGGAGACAAAGAGAGACTATTGAGGAGGGAGTGAGAGAGATAGAGAGTGGGAGAGAGAGATTGTTGGGAAGTTAGAGAGAGACAGGGACAGAGGTAAAGAGCAGGAGAAGTTTTAGAGAGTGAAAGACAAATATGTTGGATAAAGAGAGAGAAAGAAGTTTTAGAGACAGAGAGAGACACATTGGATAGTGAGAGCATGATAGAGAGAGTGTGTATGTTGGGGGGAGAGAGAGAACAAGAGAGCAAGACAGAGAAAACGGAAGTGTGAGGGGAAGAGAGAAAGACTGGGACAAAGAAAGTTTTAGGGAGTCACTAAAAGATAGTGAGGGTGAGAGATGTTTTAAAGAGAGAGACAGAGAGAGAAATTTTATAGAGTTGTTTTAGAGCGAAAAGAAGAGTAAGGAGAGAAAGAGGGAAAGAGGGAAAGTGAGGGAGAGAAAGAGAAGATTCAGAGAGACAAAGAGAAAGAAGTTTTAGAAGCAAGACAAGGACGAAAGAGAGAGAGGTGGGGAGGGAGAAGTTTTGGAGAGTGAGAGGGAGAAAAAGGGAGATAAAGAAAGTGTTGAGTTCAATTTCTTCCATTATGCCATATCCTTTTTCTTAGTTTTAGAGAGTAAGTGAGAGACAATGAGGAAGAGATAGAGGGAGAGATGTGATCGAGAGAGAACGAGAGAGAGTAAGAGTGAGAGAGAGAGAGAGACTGGGAGAGAGAAAAGTTTTAGAGAGACAATGAGAGGGAGAAAGAGAGTGAGAGAAGTTTTAAAGAGAGAGGGACAAAGAGAGAGAGAAGTTTTAGAGGGAAAAGAGAGTAAGTGAGAGAGAGAGAGGATTGAGAGGGAAAAGAGAGTAAGTGAGAGAGAGAGAGGATTTAGAGGGAGAGAAGTTTTAGAGAGCAAGCCAAAGAGTGAAAGAGAGAGACGGGTGGGGAGAGAGAAGGTTTAAAGAGTAAGTGAAAGGGAGAAAGAGAGAGACAAAGAGAGTGTCAAGTTCAATTTCTTCCATTGTGCCATACCCCTTTCTTAGTTTGAGAGAGTGAGAGAGAGACAGAGACCAAGAGAGAGGAAGAGAAAGTTTTTGTTGGGGAGAGAGAGAGAATGCATTGGGGAGACAAAGAGGGAGAGTTGAAGAGGGAGTGAGACAGATAGAGAGAGGGAGTTAGCAGGAGGGGAGAGAGAAAGGAAGTGAGGTAAAGAAAGAAAGAAGTTTTTTAGAGAAAGACAAATATGTTGGAGAAAGAGAGAGAGAGAGAGACATGTTGGATTTGGATGGAGCGATAAAGTGTATGTGGTGGAGAAAAATGAATGTAAGAGAGAGAGATTGTGTATGATAAGACCAATTTCTTCCACTATACAATACCCTTTTTCTTAGTTTTAGAGAGAGAGAGAGAGAGAGATGGTGTGTATCTTTAGGGGGGCAGAGACTTGCAAAGAGAGAATGAGATGTGTTTGAGAGAGAGAGGGGGCACCGAGAAGATATATAGAGACAGCATGTAAGTGTGTTGGGAAGAGAGAGAGAAGGAGATAGCACGACAGAGATGGAGAGAGACAGAGAGCAACAAAGAGGGATAGTGTGTTGGAAGAGTGATAGAAGAGAGAGAGGGAGAAGAAGAGAGAGCATGTGCTGGGGAGACAGAGAGAGTGTTGAGGAGGAAGTGAGAGAGATAGAGTGGGTGGGTGTTTAGGGGAGAGAGAAGGAGGGAGAGAGGGACAGAGAGAGAGAGAGGAAGTTTTCGAGATAGAGAGACATGTTGGACAAAGAGAGAGCAATAGAGAGAGTTTGTGTTGGGGAGAGAGATAAAGAGAGTATTGAGGTGGGACTGAGAGTGATAAGGAGAGGGATAGAGAAAGAGAGAGGGAGAGAGAAATTTCAGAGAGACAAGGAGAAGTTTCAGAGACAGTGAGAGAGTGGGTGATAAATTTTTATCAGAGACAGTGAGAGATAGAAGTATTAGAAAGAAGGCACAAGAAGTTTCAAACAGAGAGAGAGAGAGAGAGAGAGAGAGAGAATGATCGGGAGAGAGAGTGTGTTGAGGAGGGAGTGACAATGACAGGGAGATAGATAGAGAAAGAGAGAGGAAGACAAAGAAGTTTTAGAGAGCGAAGAAGAAGTCTCAAAGATAGAGAGAGAAATGGTGAGTGAGAAATTTTTGTCAGAGGCAAAGAGAGATAGAAGTATTAGAGAGAAGGCAAGAGAAGTTTTAAACATAGAGAGAGAGAGAGAGAGAGATATTGGATAGAAGATAAAGGGTGTGAGAGAGTGACAAAGAGACCAAGAGAGAGAGAGATAATGATAGGGAGAGAGTGTTAGGAATGGAGCAAGAGAGATAGAGAGAGTGGTTGGGGGGAGAGAGTGCAAGAGATAGAGAGAAGGGGAGAGAGAGGGAGTTGGGGAGCGAGAGTGCATGTTGGCAAGAGAGAGAGAGACAGATCGAGAAGTCTTAGAGAGAAATTGAGAGAAGTTTTAGAGAGAGAGGCTTGGCAAGCAAGAGAGAGATAGTGAGAGGGAAAAAGAGGGAGATAGAGAGAGTGTCAAATTTTATTTTCCATTATACCATACCCTTTTTCTTAGTTTTAGAGAGTGAGTGTGAGAGAGAAAGTGAGAAGGGTAGAAACATGCTGGAGAGAGAAAAAGAGAGAATGTGTTGGGGAGATAGAGAGAGTGTTGAGGAGTGGACGAGAGAGATAGAGAGAGGGTGATAGGGGGAGAGGGACAGAGATTGTTGGGAAGTTAGAGAGAGATAGGAAGAGAGGTAAAGAGAGAGAAGTTTCAGAAAGGGAGAGAGAGATGGACACATTGGAGATTGTGTGAGAGATAGAGATAGAGAGAGACATGTTGGACAGAGAGAGTGATAGAGAGAGAGTGTGTTAGGGAGAGAGAGAGAATGAGAGAGGGAGGGAAGGAAGGGGAGAGAGATGTGTTGAGTCCAATTCCTTCCATTATGCCCTTTTTCTTAGTTTTAGAGAATGAGTGAGAGAGAGAAAGAAATAGAGAGAGACATTGTTGGGAAGTTAGAGAGAGATAGGAATAAAGACAAAGAGAAAGATGTTTTAGAGTGAGAGACAGACATGTTGGAGAAAGAGAGAGGGAAGTTTTAGAAATAGAGAGAGGCGTGTTAGACAAAGAGAGTGTGTTGGGGAGAGAGGGAGAGAACAAGAGATAGAGAGAGAGCAAGGGAGAGAATGATAGATAGAAAGAGCATTAAGTCCAGTTTCTTCCAT
Organism: Dicorynia guianensis; assembly: GCA_037013595.1. Classification (NCBI taxonomy): domain Eukaryota; kingdom Viridiplantae; phylum Streptophyta; class Magnoliopsida; order Fabales; family Fabaceae; genus Dicorynia; species Dicorynia guianensis. The sequence goes on from JASUAB010000007.1 coordinate 17,093,032, forward strand.
TATACCATACCCTTTTCTTAGTTTTAGAGAGTAAGTAAGAAACAAAGAGAGTTGGGGGAGAGAGAAAGTGGTGAGAAAGGAGCAAGAGTGTTAGGGAGAGAGATAGAGAAAGAGAGAGAGAGAAACGTGTTGGATAGAGAGATAGAAGGAGAAAGGGTGACAAAGAGAGAGAGAGATTATGATGGGGAGAAAGAGAGTGTTAGGGAGGTAGCAAGAGAGATAGAGAGAGTGGGGGAGAGAGGGCGAGAGACAGAGAGAGAATGAGAGAGAGACAAGGAGAAACAGTAAGAGAAAGAGGGAAAATGTGTGCATGTGTTGATTAGACAGAGATGGAGAAAGAGAGAGTTAGGGGAGAGACAGAGTCTCTGTGTGCCTGTGTTGGGGGGGAGAGAGAGAGAGAGAGAGAGATATGGAGTGTTTGTGTGCGTTGTGGACAAAGAGAGAGGAAGAGAAACAGAGAGTTAGGGAGTAGGGGAAGAGAGAGTGAGAGAGAGAGAAGTTTTAGACAAATATAGACATAGAGTGACAAATGCTTTAAACAAAGAGAAGATTTAGAGAGAGAAGTTGTAGAAAGTGGGTGAGAGGGAGAAAGAGAGGATATCAAGTTCAATTTCTTCCATTATGCCATACCCTATTTCTTAGTTTTAGAGAGTAAGCGTGTGTGTGTGTGAGAGAGAAAGAGAGGGAGAGAGAGGAAGAAAGAGTTTGTGTTGGGAAGACACAAATAGAGCGTTGAGGAGGGGTGAGAGAAATTTTTGACAAACAGAGAGAGAGTGAGACTGGCAAAGAGCAAAAAGTTTTAGAGAGTAAGAGAAGTTTTAAAGAGAGAGAGAAGTTTTGAAGAGATAGTTGTTCTACAGGAAGAAAGAGAGTAAGAGAGAGAGAAAGAGAAGATTTAGAGAGAAAGAGAGACAAAGAGAGAGAACTTTTAGTGAGTGAGTGAGAAGGAGAAAGAGAGAGATAGAGAGTGTCAAGTTCAATTTCTTCCATTATATCATAACCTTTCTCTTAGTTTTAAAGAGTGAGTGAGAGACAGAGAGAGAAAGAGAAGGAGGAAGAGAGAGTTTGTGTTAGGGAGAGAAAGAAAGAGAATATGTTAGGGAGATAGAGAGAGTGTTGGGGAGGGAGCGAGAAAGATAGAGAGAGAGGTTTTAAACACACAGAGAGAGATAGACATGTTGAAAAGTGAGAGAAAGAGTGAGAGAGATAGAGTATGTATTAGGCGGATAGAGAGATAGGGAAAGAGAGTGTGTTCTAGGAAGAGAGAGACAAAGAGTGGGAGAGAGAGGTTAGAGAAACTGCGTATCTTGGGAACAGGGAGAGAGAAGGTTAGAGCACAAGAGAGAATGAGAGAGTTTGTGTTGGGTAGCAAGAGATGGAGGGAAGTTTCAAAGAGAGAGAGACATGTTGGACAGAGAGAGTGACAGAGGGAGAGGGAATTGTTAGAGAAAGAGAGAGAGATGTGTTGGACAAAGAGAAAGCAACAAGAGAAAGAGTGTGGTAGGGGAGAGATAGGGATCATGAGAGAGAGGGGATGGAGGGAATGAGAGAGTGTGTTGGGGAGAGAGGGGGAGCAGAGAAAGGTAGAGTGTTAAGTCCAATTTCTTCCATTATACCATACCCTTTTTCTTAATTTTAGAGAGTGAGAGAGAGACGTGTTTGCAAGAGAGAGACTGGGTGAGAGAGAAATTTGTGTTGGAGAGATAGAGAAAAAACTATTAAAGAGAAGGTAAGAGAAGTTTTAAATAGAGAGAGAGGTAGAGAGACATGTTGGACAGAGAGAGAAGGAGAGAGAGAGCTACAAAGAGTGATAGAGAGAGGGAGAGGGAAAGAGAGCAAGATAGAAGGAGAAGGAGAGATAGAGGGATGGTGTTTGAGGGAGAAATACCAAGAGACAGAGGGAAGGAGAGAGAGAAAGTGAGGGAGGAAGGGAGTTAGGAAGGAAACAAGAGAGATAAAGAGAGGGTGTTAGGTAGAAAGACATAGTGTGTGTTGGCAAGAGAGAGAGAGATAGATACAGAAGTTTTAGAGAGAAAGGCAGAGAGAGAATGTGTCTGTGTGAGTGTGTTAGGGAGAGAGAAAGATTGTTGGGGAGGGATAGAGAGATATGGAAAAAGGGTGTTGGGAAGAGGGAGAGGGAGAGAGGGAGAGTAGGGAAGATAGAGTAAGTGAGTGAGAGAGAAATTTTAGACAGAGAGATATGGAGTGATAGAAGTTTTAAATAGACAAAAGATTTAGAGAGAGAAGTTTTAGAGGGTGGCTGGGACGGAGAAAAAGAGAGATATCAAGTTCAATTTCTTCCATTACACCATACCCTTTTTCTTAGTTTTAGAGAGTGAGTGTGTGTGAGAGAGAGGAGGAGAGACATTGGGGGTAGAGAGAGGAAGAGAGAGTTTGTGTTGGGGAGACAGATAGAGTGTTGAGAAGGGACAAGAGAGATAAAGAGAGGGTGACAGGGGAGGGAGAGAGAGCGAGAGAGAGAGATTGTTGGGAACTTAGAGAGATAGGGATAGTGGTAAAGAGAGAGAAAGACATGTTGAAGAAGGAAGAAAGGGAAGTTTTAGAGATGAGAAAGACTTGTTGGACAGAAAGGGAGAGGAAGAGAGTTTGTATTGCAGAGAGAGAATGATGAAGTCCCACATTGGTTAGGTAGAGAGGTCTTGAGTGTTATATATTTGGGTTTACAAACATTCCCTTATGAGCTAGCTTTTAAGATGGAGTTGGGTGGGTTCATATCATATGGTATCAAACCTACCCTGCTCTGGTTAGTGTGGGTCATGGATCTTGGTTCTCTATACAAGGACATACAGTCTAAAGGGATTGAGAATGATAAAGTCCTACATTGATTAGGCGGAGAGGTCTTGGGTGTTATATATATGAGATCACAAACCTACCCTTACGAACTAGCTTTTGAAGTAGAGTTAGGCAGGCTCATATCAGAGAATGTGTAGGGAAGACACAAAGAGTGTTGAGGACGAAGTGAGAGAGATAGATTGAGTGGGTGTTAAGGGGAGAGGGAGAGAGAGAGAGAGGCTGTTGGGAAGTTAGAGAGAGATAGGGAGAGAGGTAAAGAGAGAGAGTAGATTTAGAGGGTGAGAGACAAATACAGTGGATAAAGAGAGAGAGAAAAGTTTTAGAGATAAAGAGGGACGTGTTGGGCAAAGAGAGCAATAGAGAGAGAGTGTGTGTGGGGGGGAGGGAGAGAGAGAATGAGAGACATGGAGAGAGAGGGGAGAGAGAAAAGTTTTAAAGAGAGAGACTTAGAGAGTGCGACGTTTCAGAGTGAGAGAGTTATTTTAGAGGGAGAAAGAGAGTAAGTGAGAGAGAAAGAGAAGATTTAGAGAGAAAGAGAGACAAAGAGAGAGAAGTTTTAGAGAGTGAGACAAGGAAGGAAGGATAGAGAGTTGGAGAGAGAGAGTGAGGGAAGAGAGTGAGTGAGAGGGAAAAAGAGAGAGAGAGAGAGAGTTTCAAGTTCAATTTCTTCCATTAAGCCATACCCTTTTATTTAGCTTTTGAGATTGAGTGAGAGAGATAGAGAGAGCGATAAAGAGAGTAAGAGAGAGTTGGTGTTGGGGAGAGAAAGAAAGAGTATTGAGGAGGGAGCAAGAAAGACAGAGAGAGGGAGAGAGAGATTGTTTGGAGGTTAACAAGGAAAGAGGTAAAGAGTGAGAGAAGTTTTAGAGAGTGTAATACAGATATGTTAGATAAAGAGGGAGAGCAAAGTTTTAGAGACAGAGAGAGACATGTTGGACAGTGAGAGGTGAGAGGTGATAGAGAGAGAGTGTGTGTTGGGGGGGGGGAGAGAACAAGAGAGTCAGACAGAGAGAACAGAAGAGTGAGAGGGAGAGAGAGAGAGAGACTGGGTGAGAGAAAGTTTTACGGAGTCATTGAAAGAGAGAGAGAGAGAGAGACATTTTAAAGAGAGAGAAATTCTATAGAGAGTGTTATTTTAGAGGGAAAAGGAGAGTAAGTGAGAGAGAAAGAGGGAAACAGAGGGAGAGAAAGAGAAGATTTAGAGAGAAAGAGAGAGACAGAGAGAGAAGTTTTAAAGAGTGAGAAGAGGAGGGAAAGAGAGAGGGGTGGAGAGAGAGAAGTTTTAGAGAGTGAGTGAGAGGGAGAAAGAGAGAGATAGAGAGACTGTCGAGTTCAAGAATGTTGGATAGGGATAGAGTGATAGAGTGTGTGTTGGAGAGAAAGAGAATGTAAGAGAGAGAGAGAGAGTGTGTGTGTGTGTTAAGACCAATTTGTTCCATTATACAATACACTTTTTGTTAGTTTTAGAGAGTGTATGAGAGAGAGACTCTTAGAGATAGAGAAAGAGGGAAAACGTGTGCATATGTTGGGGAGAGAGAGATGGAGAGACAAAGAGAGGGAGAGTGAGTTGGGGAGAGAAAGAGTGTGTGTGGGGGAAGGGGAGAGAGAAAGATTTTTGGGGAGCAATAGAGAGAGATGGAAAAAGGGTCTTGGCGAGACAGAGAGTTCTCTATGTGTGTGTGTGTTGGGAATAGAGAGGGGGACAGAGAGAGAGCTTGGGAGTGGGGGCGAGAGTGAGTGAGAGAGAAATTTTAAATAGACAAAGAGATAGAGTGATAAAAGTTTTAAACAGAGAGAAATTTTGAAGAGAGAGAGAGATTTTAGAGAGTAAGTGAGAGGGAGATAGAGGTGTGTCAAGTTCAATTTCTTTCATTATACCATACCTTTTTCTTAGTTTTAGAGAGCAAGTGTTAGAGAGAGATTGAGAAAGTGTTGGAGAGAGAAAGAGAGAGACTGTATTGGGGAAACAGAGAGAGAGTGTTGAGGAGGGAGCAAGAGAGATAGAGAGAGGGTGATAGGGGAGAGGGAGAGAGACGAGAGAGAGATTGCTAGGAAGTTAGAGATAGGTAAAGAGAGAGAAGTATTGGAGAGAGAGACAAACATGATGGAGAAACAGAGAGGGAAGTTTTAGAGACAAAGAGAGAGTGTCTAATGGGGAGAGAGACGGAGAACAAGGGAGGGAGGGAGAGAGACATAGAAAGAGATATGTATTAAGTCCTATTTCTTCCATTATACAAAACCCTTTTTCTTAGTTTTAGAGAGAGAGATTGTTGGGAAGTTAGAGAGAGATAGGGAGAGAGAGAAGTTTTAGAGAGAGAGAGACAAACATGTTGGAGAAAATGAGAGGGAAGTTTTAGAGACATAGAGAGATGTGTTAGACAAAGAGTGTGTTGGGAAGAGAGAGAGAGAGAGAGAGAGAGAGAGAGAAGGAGTGTTAAGTCTAGTTTCTTCCATTATGTCATACTGTTTTTCTTAGTTTTAGAGAGAGAGAGAAAATGTTGAGGAGGGAACAAGAGTGATAGGGAAAGAGATCGAGAAAGAGAGAGGAAGAGAGAAGTTTTAGAGTGAGAAGGAGAAGATTCAGAGACAGAGAGAGTGACTAAGAAATTTTTGTATTAAGAGAAGGAGTTTCAAACAGAGAGAGAGAGAGAGAGAGAGAGAGAGATAATGATGGGGAGGGAGCAAAAGAGATAGAAAGAGGTTGTTGGTGGGAGGGAGAGAGCAAGAGACAGAGAAAGAGAGGGAGAGAGTAGGAATTGGGGAGGAAGCGAGAGAGATAGAGAGAGGGTGTTAGGGAGGGAAAGATAGTGTGTGTTAGCAAGAGAGAGAGAGATAGATAGAGGAGTTTTAGAGAGAGACTAAGAGAGAAGTTTTAGAGAGAGAGGCAGAGAGAGAAATTGTCTTTGTGAGAGTGTTGGGGGGAGAGAGAAAGATTGTTAGGGAGGAATAGGGACAGATGAAAAGAGGGTGCTAGGGAGAGAAAGGGAGAGAGAGAGAAAGGGAAGTTTAAGAGAGAGAAATTTCAAAGAAAGCAAGAAACATATTAGAGAGACAAAGATAGGGAGAGAGAAAAGTTTTGGAATGACAGAGAGAAAAAGAAAAAGGAAAGTTTTAGAGAGAGAACTTTTAGAGAGACCAAGAAAGAGACAGAGAGAAGATTTAGAGAGAGCCAGAGAGAGAAGTTTTATAGTAGGCGAGAGGGGAAGACAGAGACAGAGAGAGTTAGTGAGAGAAGTTCTAGAGAGAGACACAAAGAAAGAGAGAGAGAGAGAGAGGAAAGTTTTAAAGAGAGAGAAGTTTCAAAGAAACCAAGAGAGAGATAGAAAGAAATTTCAGAGAGAGAGATAAAGAGCGAGAGCAAAGTTTCAAAGAGACAAGATAGAAAGTTAGAGAGAAGTTTCAGTGAGATTGAGGGAGACAAATTGAGAGAAGTTTTAGAGCGAGAAACACAGAGAGAGAGAGACAGAAGTTTTAGATAGAGTGAGAGAGAAAGAAGTTTCAAAGAGACCAGGAGAGAGAGAAAGGGAGGTTCCAAAGAGAGTGAGATTAGAGAGAGATAGACCACGACTGAGATAGAAATAGGGTGAGAGAGAAGTTCTAGAATGACACAGAGAGAGAAAGAGAGAAGGAAAAGTTTTAGAGAGAGAGAGAGAGAACTTTCAGAGAGACTGAGAAAAAGGGATAAAGACAAGTTTCAAAGAGAAGTTTCATAGAGAATGAGAGAGTGTGTGTGTGAGTGCTAGTAAGAGAGGGAGAGAAAGAACAAGGGAAAGAGAAAAAAATTTGAGAGAGACCAATAGAGACATAGGGAGAAGTTCTAGAGAGAGAATAAGAGAGAGAGATGGAGACAAAGATAGAGGGAAGTTCTAGAGAGCAAGAGAGTTAGCGGAGAAGTTTGGCAAAGAGCAATCAAGGGTGAGAGAGAGGAGCTTCAAAGAGAGGGAGAGACCGAGTGAAAGAGAAGTTTTAGAGAGAGAAAGAGAGTGACTGAGAAATAGTGAGAGAAGAGTTTCAGAGAGAGAGAGAGAGAGAGAAGTACCAGAGAGAAAAGAGGGCAAGAAAGAGATAGAGAGAGTGAGAAAGAGAGAGAAAGAAAGGGAAGTTTTAGAGAGAGAACGAGATATATAAGGAGAGAAAAGTTTCAAAGAAAGCAAGACTATGAGGAAGAGAGAGAGAGCAAGACAAAGAGATAGTGAGAGCAACATGTTTCATCAAAAGTGAGAGAGAAAAGTTTCAAAAAGAGAGAAAAAAGATTCAGGGAAAGCGAGAGCAAGAGAGGGGGAGAGAGAGTAAGAAATAGAGTGTGAGCGACAAGATTCATAGAGAGCGAGAAAGAGAGAAGTTTTAGAGAGAGGGAGAGTGAATTTTTAGAGTGGGCAAGAGAGAGGGAGAGAAAGAAAAAAAAGCTAAGTTTTAGAGAGAGAATGAGGGTGAGAGAGAGTGGCGGACAAAGTGTTGTGGAGAGTAGGAGAAAGGGTGCGAGAGACATAGGGAGAGAGAAGTTTTAAAGAGTGATAGACAGAGAGAGGGTAAGAAAGAGAGATAAGTTTTAGAGGGAGCCAAAGAAACAGAGAGACCAAGAAAGAGAGAAAGGAAAGTTTTAGAGAGAGTGAGAGAGAGAGACAAAGATAGAGACAAAGACAAGGAAGTTCTAGAATGACACAGCGAGAGGAAGACAAAGCAAAGTTTTAGAGAGACAAAGAGACCAATAAAGAGGGATAGAGACAAGTTTCAACTAGAGAGAGATAAGGAGAGAGATAGAGATAGAGAGACAAAGAGAGACTATGAGTGAGAGAAGTTTTATGAATAGAAAGAGTGAGAGAAGTTATAGAGAGACAAAGAGAGAAAGGGAAGTTTTAAAGAGAGAGAAGGAGCGATAGAGAAGTTTTAGAGAGACTAAGAGAGAGTAATAGAGAGAATTTTCTAAGAGATTGAGGGAGACAGGTAAAGAGAAGTTTCAGAGAAAGTGAGAGACCATGTGAGAGAGAAGTTTTAGATAGGATGAGAGAGAAACAACAAGAAGAAAGAAGTTTCAAATGGAACAAGGTAGAGAAAGAGTGAGAGTGAGAAGTTTCATAGAGAACAAGAGAGAGCGTGTGTAAGTGCTAGCGAGAGAGGGAGAGAGAGAGAGTAGGAGAGAAAGGGAAGTTTAAGAGAGAGAAAGAGAGAGATAAATAAAGAGAAAAATAGAGAGAGAGAGAGAAAAATAAGTTTCAGAGAGACAGACAGAGAGAGTGGCAAAGTTGGTGACAAAGGGAGAGAGAAGGAAAGAAAAAGTTGAATGTTATGAGAGAGGGAGATAGAGAGAAAGGGAAGCCTTAGAGAGAAGTTTTAAAGAGAGAGAAAGCAATAAGTTTCAGAGAAACCAACAGAGAGAGATAGGGAGAATTCTAGAGAGAGAAAGGGAGACATAGAGGGGAAAGTTTTAGAGAAAGCAAGAGAGAGGAAGAAGTTTCACAAAGAATGAGAGAGGGTGAGAGAGAAAAGTTTTAGAAAGAATGAAAGAAGTTTGACAGAGAGAGAGGGAGTAGTTTTTGGATGGAGAAAGAGAGTGAATAGTAAATAGTGAGAGAGAGAAATTTCAAAGAGAGAGGGAGAGTGATTTTAGAGAGAGATAGAGAGAAGTATTAGAGTGAGTAAGAGAGGGAGAGAAAAGTTTCATAGAGGTTGAGAGAGAGGCATACACAAAGAGAGAGTGAAGTTTTAGAGAGAGGGAGAGAAAGAGATGTTTTACACACAGAGAGAGAGAGAGAGAGAGAGAGAGAGAGATAAGTTTAAAAAAGAGAGATATAGAGACAGTGAGAGAGAGACAAAGAGAGGGAGAAGTTTCAGAGTTAGAGAGAGCAAGAAAGTAGTTTTAAAGAGATAAAGAGAGTGAGTAAGTATGTGTGGGAGGGAGGGAGGGGGAGAGATAGAGAAGTTTTAGAAAGAGAAAGAGAGTGAGTGAGAGGGAGAGATAGAGATGTTTTAGAGAGACCAAAATAAAGAGAGAGAGTGAGAGAGAAGTTTTAGTGAAAGAGAGAGAAAGAAAGTGAGAGAAGTTCTGCAAAAGTGAGAGAGGTTGAGGGAGAGAAGTATTAGAGGAAGCAAGAGTAAGAGAGAGAAAGAGAAGTTTTATACTGCAAAATAGAGTGAGTGAGAAAGAGTGGGAAAGAGAGTGGTACAGGGAGAGACATAGTGTGAATGTTGGCAAGAGAGGGAGAGAGAGAAAGAAAGAAGTTTCATGGAAAACAATAGATAGAAAGAAGTTTTAGGAAGAGCAAGAGAATGGGAGTGAGAAGTTTCAAAGAGAGTGATAGAGAGAGAGAGAGAAGTTTTAAAGAGAGCTAGACAGAGAAAAGTTTCAGAGTCACCAAGGGAGAGGAAGAGAGAAGTTTAAAAAAGAGAGAGAGAAGAAGTTTAAAAGAGAGCAAGAGACAGAGAGAGTAGTTTCACTTAGAGAGAGAAAGATGTTTCAGAGATAAAGGGAGAGAGAGGGAGAACTTTCAAACAAAGGGAGAAAGGGAGAGAGAGAAGTTTTAGAGAGAGTGAGAGCGAGAGAGAGAGAGAGAGAAGTTTCAAAGAGAGTGACAGATAAAGAGAGAGCTATCAAGGAAAGTGAGAGGGATAGAAAGAAGTTAGAAAGTGAAAGAGAGAGAAAGATAGAGAGAGAAGTTTCAAAGAAAGTAAGACAGAGAGCAAGAGAGAGAGAGTGACATAGTGATAGGAAAAGAGAGAGTGAAGTTTGAGAGAAAGTGAGAGTGGAAGAGAAATTTCAAAGAGAGAGAGAAAGATAGAGTGAGATAAAGATAGAGACACAAAGAGAGAAAGATAAAGATAGAGACAGAGGGAGAGACATGTTTTATGGACAGAATGAGTGAGAAAACTTCTTGAGAGACACAGAAAGAGAGAAAGAGAAAAAGAGGTGATTTAGAGAGAGCAAAGTTTGAAAGCAACCAACAGAGAGAAAAATAGGGAGAGAGGGAAGTTTTAGAGAGAGCAAGAGAGAGAGAAGTTTTAGCGAGAGAGAAGCTTCGAAGAGATAAAAAGAGATGTTTTAGAGAAAGTGAGAGAGACAGGGATAGAAAGAAGTTTCTAAGAAACTAAGAGAGAAGTGTTATAGAGAGTGTAGCAAAAAAATTGTTGTGAGAGTGAGAGAGAGATAAAGAAGTTTAAGAGAGGGGAAGAGAGAGATAAGTTTCAGGTAGAGTGTGAGAGAGACAAGGTAAGAGAGAGAGGTATTGGAGAGAGTAAGAGAAATAGAGAGATAATTTTTAGAGAGAAAGAGAAGTTTCTCAGAGAGAGAAAGGGTATTTTGGCGAGAGTAGTTTTAGAGAGAGAAAGAGAGTGTGGGAGGGAGTGTGTTGTGGGGGAGGAGAGAGAGAGAGAAAGAGAACTTTTAGAGAGAGAAAGACAGTGTATGTGAGAGGAAACTTTAGAGAGAATGAGAGAGAACTTTCAAAGAGAATGAGATAAAAAAAAAGAGAAATTTTTGAGAGACCGAGATAGAGAGAGTGAGAGAGAGAAAGAGAAACATAGTGAGAGAAGTTTTACAGAGAGTTTGAAAGGTATGGGAGAGAAGTTTTAGATAGAGCAAGGGTGAGAGAGAAAGAGTAATTTTAGAGAGAGGAAGAGAGTGCATGAGAGAGAGTGTTGTGAGGGGAGAGAGTGTGAGTCTTGGCAAGAGAGGAAGAGAGAGATTTTTCAAAGAGAGTGACAAACAGAGATAGAGACAAGGAGAAGTTTCAAAGGGAGTGAGAGATAAAGATAGAGAGAGAAGTTTTAGAGAGCGAAGTTTCAAAGAGAGAAAGAAAGAAGTTTTAGAGAGAGCAAAAGAGAGAAGTTTTAGCAAAGTGAGAGAGAAGTTTCTAAGAGGACTATAAAGAGAGAGAAATATTTTGGAGAGATAATGGGAAGAGAGAGAAGTTTCAGAGAGAGCGAGAGTGAGACGAGAGAGAGAGCAAGAAAGAGAGAGAGAATCTTCTATGAGAGAGAGAGAGAAGTTTCAAAGAGAGTGACAGATAAAGAGAGAGCTATCAAGGAAAGTGAGAGGGATAGAAAGAAGTTAGAAAGTGAAAGAGAGAGAAAGAGAGAGAAGTTTCAAAGAAAGTAAGACAGAGAGAGATGTTTTACAGCAAAAACTGTATTACAAAATCCTTCTACAACAGAAACTGAATTGCAAAATTTTATGGCAGAAATTCTACAGAACGAACAGAGTTGCAAATTTTACAGCAGAAACTAGATTGCAGAATTCTTTATAGCAGAAATAGAATTACATCAGCATAAATTGTAGAAACAGCAAACAGAACCTAAATTACAGTAGCAGAAAACAGAGATAGCAGTGATACAGCATACGACTATAACAAAAAGCTAATAAGAATAGGGTCAAGCAAAACCAAAAGCCAAAGGATAGAATCACTCATATTCTTCCCCTTGTTTTTTTTTTTTTTAATCTCATATCCTCATCAAATCTGCAAAGCTAGGGCTATCAAATAAAATTCAGGAACCAAGGCAACATACTTAAAGGCAAGAGCATTATTCTAAATTGTTAACCCAAAACGAGTAGCAAGATAAAGCATAATTAAAATATTTGATACAAATCATGCCACCCAAAGAAAAAGTAAAGACAGTAAATAATATGAGAGAACATAGCAAATGAAGACATGAAGGTAGCAAGCTAATCAAACCAAAGATGGGCATAAAATCGCTAAAAGAGGAAACAACCATTTTCACCAATTTGCCACTTTGCAAGCATCATATGTATTTTACTCACCAAGCTGCAATCACCTTAACAGGACCACCACCCAGATGTTTGTAGTTCTTTTGGCATTTCTATCATAAAAATATATTAACTCAGAAAAATAAACCCAAACCAGATCTGCCCCTCAACACTGAAAATGAACAAGGCTCCCTTCATATTAACAATAAATGTGGATCAAATTAACAACTAAATGGGAAATAGAGCCAGATTTAAAGAGCATAATAATAACTAAAATTAGTTGTGAATGTGAACTTTAGCTAGAAAATAGGGGATGGAGGGAAGTTATCCCAACCTGTATTGGAACCAGTTATATCTCAATATGTATGCAAACTCTCATCAGAATAGTAAATCCAGAAATAGAGGGAACCTGCATCAGGTACTCTCCTTTCTTTGCAATTAAATTAAATATTAAAGAAAAGGAGATTCAAAAGTAGGGGTATAATGCAGGGATTGAATATATCTCATGCTCATTAAAGAATGCCAAGCAATCAAAAAGTCAAATAAGTGTGCGTACTTGATTTCACATGCTCAACCAAATACAAGGAGCATTTCCTCAATCACATGCTAGCAACGACTGTCCTGTTGCTACAGTAACCAATCAATCAAAACCATAAAGCAATGTTATAAACAGGACTATGTTTGGTCAATTTACTATCCTATCCATTTCCTTAAGAATGTGTGACCGATTCAATCTCTCGTGTTCTAAAAACAACTTTCAATTGCATATAGAAAATGGAGAAACCATAGAAAGAAAATTATAGTAAGCATAATAGCATACTTAATGAACATAGAAAGTGACAAGAGAGTTGTCATAATGCATGATAACAATAAATCATCGTTGAAAACAAACAAAAATAGAATTGTAGTTCTTTTTACGGCAGGAACAAAACTGCACAGGTTTTCCAACAAAAACTGAATTACAAAATTCTTCAACAACAGAAATAGAACTGCAAAATTTTATAGCAGAAATTCTGCAGCAGAAATAGAGTAGCAACATTTTTTTGCAGCAGATACTGAATTGTAGAATTCTTTACAGTAGAATCATAGTTGGAGAATTTTTTACAGCGAAAATTGTAGAAATAGCAAACAGAATCTGAATTACAGTCGTAGAAAACAGAGACAGCAGTTATAGAGCATACGACTATAATCAAAAAGCTAGTAAGAATAGGGTCCAGCAGAACCTAAAGCCAAAGGCTAGAATCACTCATATTCTTTCTTTTCATTTTTTTAAATTTCATGTCCTCATCAAATCTGACAAAGTTAAGCCAATGAAACAAAATTCAGGAACCAAGACAACATACTTAAAGGGAGGAGCATTATTCTAAATTGTTAACCCAAAAGCACTCGCAGGATCAAGCACAAATAAAGTATCTGACACAAATCATGCCAAAAAAGACAGTAATTAATGATAGAACATGGCAAACAAAGACATGAAGGCAGCGAGCTAATTAAACCAAAGACAGGCATAAAATCGCTAAGAGAGGAAACAAGCACTTACACCATTTTGCCACTTTGTAGGCATCATATGTATTTTGCTCACCAAGCTGCAATCACCTTAAAAAGACCAACACCCATATCTTTATAATTCTTTTGGCATTTCTACCAAAAAGATGTATTAACACAAGAAAACAAACCCAAGACAGATCTGCCCCTTATCATTGACAATAAACAAGGCTCCCTTCACATTAACAGTAAATGTGGACCAAAATAACAACGAAACGAAAAACGGAGCAAGATTACAAGAGCATAATGATAACTAAAATTAGTAGTGAACAGGAACTTTAGCTAGAAAATGGGGCAAGAAATGAAGTTACCTCAACCTATATCGGAAGCAGTTGCATTTTAATATGTATGCAAACTCTCATCAAAATAGGAAATCCAAAAATGGAGGGAACCTGCATCAAGTACTCTCCTCTCTTTGCAATTAATTAAATATTGAAGAAAAGGAGATCCAAAAGTAGGGGTATAATGTAGGGATTAAATATATACCACACTCATTCAAGCATGCCAAGCAATCAAAAAGTTACATTAGAGCGCATACTTGTTTGCACATGCTCAACCAGAAAAAAGAAGAATTTCCTCAATCACATGCTAACAGCGACTATCCCATTGCCACAATAACTAATCGATCAAAACTATAAAGCAATGCTATGTATGTGACTATGCATAGCGGATTTACTATCCTATCCTTTTCTTTAAGAATGTGTGACAGATTCATAGCATAGAGAAAATGGAGAAACCATAGAAAGAAAATTATAGAAACCATAATGGCATACTTAATGAACAAAGAACGTGGCAAGAGAGTTGGCATAATGCATGACAACAATAAATCGTCGTAGAAAACAAATAAAAACAGAATTGCAGATCTTTTTACAGCACAAGCAGAACTGCAGTGTTTTTATAGCAAAATTTGGATTACCAAATTCTTCTACAATAGAAACAGAATTGCAAAATTTTATAGCAGAAACTCTACAGTAGAAATAGAGTTGCCAAGTTTTCTGCAGCAAAAGCTGCATTGCAGAATTTTGACAGCAGAATCACAGTTGCATAATTTTTAACAGCAGAAATAGAATTACATCAGCATTAATTGTAGAGACAAAGAACAGTGCCTGAACTACAGCAATAGAAAACAGAGACAGCCATAATAGAGCATATGACTATAATCAAAAAGTTATTAAGAATAGCATCAAAAAAAACCTAAAGCCAAAGGCTAGAATCACTCACATTCTTTCCTTTGCTTTTTTTTTTTTAATTTCATATCCTCATCAAATCTGACAAAGTTAATCCAAGAAAACAAAATTTGGAAACTAAGGCAATATACTTAATAGGAGGAGCATTAATCTAATTTGTTAACCCAAATCAGTAGCAGGATAAAGCATAATTAAAGTATCCGATACAAATCATGCCACCCAAAAACAAAAGCAAAAATAGTAATTAATACGAGAGAGCATAGGAACCGAAGACATGAAGGCAACAAGCTAATCAAACCAAAGATGGGCACAAAATCACGAAGAGAGGAAACAAGCACTTACACCAATTTGCCATGCTTTGCAGGTGTCATACGTATTTTGCTCACCAAGCTGCAATCACCTTAACAGGACCACCACTCATATCTTTACAGTTCCTTTGGCATTTCTTCCATAAAAATGTATTAACCCAAGAAAACAAACCCAAACCAGATCTTCCCCTTATCACCGAAACTGAACAAGGCTCCCTTCATATTAACATTAAATGTGGACCAAATTAACATCTAAATGGGAAACGGAGCAAGATTTCAAGAGCATAATAATAATTAAAATTAGTTGTGAAAGGGAACTACAGCTAGAAAATGGGGCATGAAGGGAAGTTACCTCAACCTATATTGGGAGCAATTGTATCTCAATAAGTCTGCAAACTCACATCAGAATAGGAAATCAAAAATGGAGGGAACCTGCATTAGGTACTCTCCTCTCTTTGCAATTAAATTAAATATTGAATAAAAGTAGATCCAGAAGTGGGGTATAATGTAGGGATTGAATATGTGTCACACTCATTCAAGCATGCCAAGCAATCAAAAAGTCACATTAGAGCGTGTACTTGATTGCCCATGCTCAACCAAATGCAAAGAGCATTTCCTCAATCTCATGCTAGCAATGACTATCCCATTGCTACACTAACCAATCGATCAAAACTATAAAGCAAAGTTACGTACGTGACTATATGTGGTAGATTTACTGTCCTATCCTTTTCCTTAAGAATGTATAACAAATTCAATGTATTGTCTGTTTTAAAAACAACTTTCAATCGCATATAGGAAATGGAGAAACCATAGAAAGAAAATTTTAGAAAGCATAATATCATACTTAATGAACAGAGAAAGTGACAAGAGTCGACATAAAGCATGATAAAAATAAATCGTCGTAGAAAACAAACAAAAACAGAATTGCAGATCTTTTTACAGTAGGAACAAAACTGAAAGGTTTTTACATCAGATATTGGATTACAAAATTCTTCTACAACAGAAACAGAATTGCAAAATTTTATAGCAGAAATTCTGCAGCAGAAACTGGATTGCAGAATTCTTTACAGCAGAAACAGAGTTGCAGAATTTTTTACAGCAGAAATGGAATTGCAACAGCAAAAATCATAGAAACAGCCAACAGAACCTGAATTACAGCAGCAGAAAATAGAGACAACAGTGACAGAGCATACGACTATAATCAAAAGGCTATTAAGAAATGGTTCAAGCAGAACCTAAAGCCAAAGGCTAGAATCACCCATATTCTTTCCTTTGTTTTTTTTGTTTTAATTTTGTATCCTCATCAAATCAAACAAGGCTAAGCCAATCAAACAAAATTCAGGAACTAAGGCAGCATACTTCAAGGGAGGAGCATTATTCCAAATGTTAACCCAAAAGGAGCAGCAGCATAAGGCATAATTCAAGTATTCGATACAAATCATCTCACCCCAAGACAAAAGTAAAGGCAGTAATTAATATGAGAGAACATAGGAAACGAAGACATGAACACAGCAAGCTAATCAAACCAAAGATTGACAAAAAATTGATAAGAGAGGAGACAAGCACTTGACCATTTTGCCACTTTGCAAGCATCATACATATTTTGCTCACCAAGCTGCGATCACCTTGACAAAACCAACACCCATATCCTTATAGTTCTTTTGGAATTTCTACCATAAGGATGTATTAACTCAAGTAAACAAACCCAAGCCAAATCTGCCCCTTATCACTAAAAACAAACAAGGCTCCCTTCAAATTAACAGTAAATGTGGACCAAATTAACAACTAAATGAGAAATAGAGCAAAATTTCAATAGAATAATAATAACTAAAATTAGTTGTGAAAGGCAAATTCAGCTAGGAAATGGGACATGAAGAGAAGTTACCTCAACCTATATCGAGAGCAATTGTGTCTCAACATGTACACAAACTCTCATCAGAATAGGAAATCCAGAAATGGAGGGAACCTGCATCAGCTACTCTTCACTCTTTGCAATAAAATAAGATATTGGAGACAAGGAGATCCAGAAGTAGGGGTATAATGTAGAGATTGAATAAATATCACGCTCATTAAAGCATGCCAAGCAATCAAAAAATACATTAGAGCGCATACTTGATTGCACATGCTCAACCAAATACAACCAGCATTTCCTCAATCACATGCTAGCAACGACTATCCTGTTGCCACAGTAACCAATTAATCAAAACTATAAAGTAATATTGTGTACGTGACTATGCATGGCTGATTTACTATCCTATCCTTTTCCTTAAGAATGTGTGACGGATTCAATGTATGGTGTGTTCCAAAACCAACTTTCAATAGCATAAGGGAAATGGAGAAACCATAGAAAGAAAATTATGGAAACCGTAATAGCATATTTAATGAACAGAGAAAGTGACGAGAGTTGGCATAATGCATGATAACTGGCATAATGTATGATAACAACAAATCGTCATAGAAAACAAACAAAAATAGAATTGCAGATCTTTTGCCAGGAGCAGAACTGCAGAGTTTTTACAGCAGAAACTGTATTACAAAATTCTTCTACAACAACAACAGAGCTGCAAAATTTTATAGCAGAAATTCTACAGCAGAAAGAGTTGCAAAGTTTTCTACAGCAAAAACTGGATTGCAGAATTTTTTACAGCAGAATCACAGTTGCAGAATTTTTTACAGCAGAAATAGAAATTACATAAGCAAAAATTGTAGAGATATAGAACAGCACCTGAATAGCGTCCAGCAGAACCTGAAGCCAAAGGCTAGAATCACTCACATTCTTTCCATTGTTTTATGTTTTTTAATTTCATATCCTCATCAAATCTGACAAAGTTAAGCCAAGGAAATAAAATTCAGGAACTAACACAACATACTTAAAGGGAAGAGCATTAATCTAAATTGTTAACCCAAAAGGAGTAGCGCAATAAAGCATATTCAAAGTATACAATACAAATCATGCCACCCAAAGACAAAAGTAAAGCCAGTAATTAATATGAAAGAACAAAGCAAACGAAGACATGAAGGTAGCGAGCTAATCAAACAAAAGATGGGCATAAAATCGCTAGTAGAGGAAACAAGCACTTACACCAATTTGCCACTTTGTAGGCATCATACTAAATTTGTTCACCAAGCTGCAATCTCCTTAATAGGACCAACATCCACATCTTTACAGTTCTTTTTGCATTTCTACCATAAAAATGTATTAACTCAAGAAAACAAACCAAAGCCAGATCTGCCTGTTACCACTGAAAATGAACAAGGCTCCCTTCATATTAACAGTAAATCTGGACCAAATTAACAACTACACGGGAAACGGAGCAAGATTTCAAGAGCATAATAATAACTAAAATTAGTTGCAAAGGGAAACTTCAGCAAGAAAATGGGGCATGAAGGGAAGTTACCTCAACCTGTATCGAGAGCAATTGTATCTCAATATGTATGCAAACTGTCATCAGAATAGCAAATCCAGAAATGGAGGGAACCAACATTAGGTACTCTCCTCTCTTTGCAATTAAATTAAATATTGAAGAAAAGGAGATCCAGAATTAGGGCATAATGTAGTGATTGAATATATATCACACTCATTAAAGCCTGCCAACCAATCAAAAAGTCACATTGGAACGCGTACTTGATTGCACATGCTCAATCAAATACATTTCCTCCATCACATGCTAACAACGACTATCCCGTTGCCACCGTAACCAATACATCAAAACTATAAAGCAACGTGACTATGCATGCCGGATTTACTATCCTATCCTTTTCCTTAAGAATGTGTGACGGATTAAATGTATGTGTGTTCTAAAACCAACTTTCAATAGCATATAGGAAATGGAGAAACCATAGAAAGAAAATTATAAAAACCATAATAGCATACTTAATAAACAGAGAAAGTGACAATAGAGTTGGAATAATGCATAATAACAATTAATCATCCAAGAAAACAAACAAAGTCAGAATTGCAGACCTTTGTATAGCAGGAGAAGAACTGCAAAGTTTTTACAGCAGAAATTGGATTACAAAATTCTTCTACAACAGAACCAGAATTGCAAAATTTTATAGCAAAAATTCTACAGCAGAAACAGAGTTGCAAAGTTTTTTACAGCAGAAACTAGATTACAGAATTTTTTACAACAAAATCACAGTTGCAGAATTTTTTAAAGAAGACATAGAATTACATCAGTAGAAGTTGTAGAAATAGAAAACAGCACCTGAATTACAGCAGAAGAAAACAGAGGCAGCCATAACAGAGCATACAACTATAATCAAAAAGCTAATCTGAATAGTGTCAAGCAAAACCTAAAGCCAAAGGCTAGAATCACTCACAATCTTTCGTTGGTTTTTTTTCTTTTTAATTTCATATCCTCATCAAATTTGACAAAGTTTAGCCAAGGAAACAATATTCGGGAACTAAGCCAACATACTTAAAGGTAGGAGCATTAATCTAAGTTGTTAACCCAAAAGTAGTAGTGGGATAAACCATAATTAAAGTATGCAATACAAATCATGCCACCCAAAGACAAAAGTAAAGCTAGTGATTAATATGAGAGAACATCGTAAACGAAGACATGAAAGCAGTGAGCCAATCAAACCAAAGATGGGCAAAAATTCGCTAAGATAGGAAACAAGCACTTACACCAATTTGCCACTTTGCAGGCATCATACTAAATTCGTCACCGAGCTGCAATCTCCTTAACAAGAACAACACCCATATCTTTACTGTTCTTTTTGCATTTCTACCATAAAAATGTATTAACTCAAGAAAACAAACCAAAACCAGATCTGCCTACTATCACTGAAAATGAACAAGGCTCCCTTCATATTAACAGTAAATGTGGACCAAATTAACAGCTAAACGGGAAACGGATCAAGATTTCAAGAGCATAATAATAACTAAAATTAGTTGCGAAAGGGAACTTTAGCAAGAAAATGGGGCATGAAGGAAACTTACCTCAACTTGTATCAGGAGCAGTTGTACCTCAATATGTATGCAAAATCTCATCAGAATAGTAAATCTAGAAATGGAGGAAACCTGCATCAGGTACTCTCCTTTCTTTGTAATTAAATTAAATATCGAAGAAAAAGAGATGTAGAAGTAAGGGCATAATGCAGGGATTGAATATATATCTCACTCATTAAAGCATGCCAACCAATCAAAAAGTCACATTGAAAAGTATATGTGATCGCACATGCTCAACCAAATACAAGGACCATTTCCTCAATCACATGCTAGCAATGACTATCCCGTTGCCAGAATAACCAATTAATCAAAACTATAAAACAATGTTATGTACGTGACTATGTATGGCAGATTTACTATCCTATCCTTTTCCTTAAGAATTTGTGACGGATTCAATGTATGGTGTGTTCTAAAACCAACTTTAATAGCATATAGGAAATGGAGAAACCATAAAAAGAAAATTATAGAAACCATAATAGCATACTTAATGAACAAAGAAAGTGACAAGAGAGTTGGCATAATACATGATAATAATAAATCGTCTTAGAAAACAAACAAAAACAGAATTGCAGACCTTTTTACAGAGGGAGCAGAACTGCAAAGTTTTTACAGCAGAAACTGGATTACAAAATTCTGCTACAACAGAAACAGAATTGCAAAATTTTACAGCAGAAATTGTACAGCAGAAACAGAGTTGCAAAGTTTTCTACAGCAGAAACTGGATTGCAGAATTTTTTACAGCAGTCTCACAGTTGCTGAATTTTTTACAGCAAAAATAGAATTACATCAGCAAAAATTGTAGAGACAGAGCATAGCACCTGAATTACAGCAGTAGAAAATAGAGACAGCTGTAATAGATCCTATGACTGTAATCAAAGAGCTAATGAGAATAGCGTCAAGCAGAACTTGAAGCCAAAGGCTAGAATTAGTCACACTCTTTCCCGTGTCTTTTTTTTTTCAATTTCATATCCTCATCAAATTCGACAAAGTGAACCCAAGGAAACAAAATTTGCAAACTAAGCCAACATGCTTAAAGGCAGGAGCATTAATCTAAATTGTTAAGCCAAAAGGCGTAGCGGGATAAAGCATAATTAAAGTATACGATACAAATCATGCCACCCAAAGGCAAAAGTAAAGAGAGTAATTAATATGAGAGAACCTAGCAAACGAAGACATGAAGGCAGCAAGCTAATCAGAGCAAAGATGGACATAAAACCACTAAGAGAGGAAATAAGCACTTACACCAATTTGCCAATTCACTAGCATCATATGTATTTTGCTCACCAAGCTGCAATCACCTTAACAGGACCACCACCCATTTCTTTACAGTTGTTTTGGCATTTCTACCATAAAAATGTATTAACTAAGGAAAACAAACCAAAGCCAAATCTGCCTATTATCACTGAAAAAGAACAAGGCTCCCTTCATATTAACAGTAAATGTGGACCAAATTAACAACTACACGGGAAACAAAGCAAGATTTCAAGAGCATAATAATAACTAAAATTAGTTGCGAAAGGGAACTTCAGCAAGAAAATGGGACATGAAGGGAAGTTACCTCAACTTGTATCAGGAGCACTTGTATCTCAATATGTATGCAAACTCTCATCAGAATAGCAAATCTAGAAATGGAGGAAACCTGCATCAGTTACCCTTCTTTCTTTACAATTAAATTAAATATAGAAGAAAAAGAGATTCAGAAGTAGGGGCATAATGCAGGGATTGACTATATATCTCACTCATTAAAGCATGCCAACCAATCAAAAAGTCACATTGGAGTGCATACTTGATCTCACATGCTCAACCAAATACAAGGACCATTCCCTATATCACATAGTAGCAACGACTATCCCGTTGTCACAGTAACCAATTAATCAAAATTATAAAGCAATGTTATGTACTTGACTATGTATGGCAGATTTACAATCCTATCCTTTTCCTTAAGAATTTGTGACGGATTCAATGTATGATGTGTTCTAAAACCAACTTTAATAGCATATAGGAAATGGAGAAACTATAGAAAAAAAATTATAGAAACCATAATAGCATACTTAATGAATAAAGAAAGTGACAAGAGAGTTGGCATAATGCATGATAACAATAAATCCTCTTAGAAAACAAACAAAAACAGAATTGCAGACCTTTTTACAGAAGGAGCAGAACTGCAAAGATTTTACAGCAGAAACTGGATTACAAAATTCTTCTACAACAGAAACAGAATTGCAAAATTTTATAGCAGAAATTGTACAGCAGAAACAGAGTTGCAAAGTTTTCTATAGCAGAAACTGGATTGCAGAATTTTTTACAGCAGAATCACAGCTGCAGAATTTTTAACAGCAGAAATTGTAGAGACAGAGAACACCACCTGAATTACAGCAGTAGAAAACAGAGACAGCTGTAACAGAGCCTATGACTGCAATCAAAAAGCTAATGAGAATAGCGTCATGCAGAACCTGAAGCCAAAGGCTAGAATTACTCACATTCTTTCCTTTGCTTTTTTTTTTTTTTTAATTCCATATCCTCATCAAATTTGGCAAAGTTTAGCTAAGGAAACAAAATTCGAGAACTAAGCCAACATACTTAAAGGCAGGAGCATTAATCTATAATTAAAGTATCTGATACAAATCATGCCACCAAGAGACAAAAGTAAAGATAGTAATTAATATGAGAGAACCTAGCAAACGAAGACATGAAGGCAGCAAGCTAATCAAAGTAAGATGGACATAAAACTGCTAAGAGAGGAAACAAGCACTTACACCAATTTGCCAATTTGCTAGCATCATATGTGTTTTGCTCACCAAGCTGCAATCACCTTAACAGGACCACCACCCATTTCTTTACAGTTCTTTTGGCATTTCTACCATAAAAATGTATTACCTCAGGAAAACAAACCCTAGCCAAATCTAACCCTCAACACTAAAAATGAACAAGGCTCCCTTCATATTAACAGTAAATGTGGATCAAATTGACAACTAAACAAGAAACAGAGCAAGATTTTAAGAGCATAATAATAATTAAAATTCGTTGCGAAAGGGAACTTCAACAAGAAAATGGGGCATGAAGGGAAGTTTCCTCAACCTGTATCGGGAGCAATTGTCTCTCAAAAAGTATGCAAACTCTCATCAAAATAGCAAATCTAGAAATGGAGGGAACCTGCATCAGGTACTCTCCTCTCTTTGCAATGAAATTAAATATTGAAGAAAAGGAGACCCAGATCAGGGCATAATGTAGGGACTCAAAATATATCACACTCATTAAAGCATGCCAAGCAATCAAAAAGTCAGCGCATACTTGATTGCACATGTTCAGCCAAATACAAGGACCATTTCCTCAATCACATGCTAGCAACGACTATCCCATTACCACAGTAACCAATCAATCAAAACTATTAAGCAACATTATGCATGAGACTATGCATGGCAGATTTACCATCTTATCCTTTTCCTTTAGAATGTGTGACAGATTCAATATATGGTGCATTCTAAAACCAACTTTCAATAGCCCATAGAAAATGGAGAAACCATAGAAAGAAAATTATAGAAAGCATAATAGCATACTTAATGAACAGAGAAAGTGGCAAGAGAGTTGGCATAATGCATGATAACAATAAATCATCACAGAAAACAAAAAAAAAAAACAGAATTGCAGATCTTTAAACAGCAGGAGCAGAACTGCAAAAATTTTCCAGCAGAAACTGGATTACAACATTCTTCTACAACAGAACCAGAGTTGCAAAATTTTATAGCAAAAATTCCACATAAGAAGAAGAGTTGCAAAGTTTTCTACAGCAGGAACTGGATTACAGAATTTTTTACAGCAGAATCACAGCTGCAGAATTTTTAACAACAGAAATTGTAGAGATAGAGAACAGCACCAGACTTACAGCAGTAGAAAACAGAGACAGCCATAATAGAGCATACGACTATAATCCAAAAGGTAATGAGAATAGCATCAAGCAGAACCTGAAGCAAAAGGCTAGAATCACTCACATTCTTTCCTTTGTTATTTTCTTTTTAATTTGATATCCTCATCAAATCCGACAAAGTTAAGCCAAGGAAACAAAATTTGTGAACTAAGGCAACATACTTAAAAGGAGTACAATTAATCTAAATTGTTAACCCAAAAGGAGTAGCAGAACAAAGCAAAATTAAAGTATTCAATACAAATGATGCCAACCAAAGACAAAAGTTAATACAGTAATTAATATGAGAAAGCATCGCAAACGAAGACATCAAGGCAACGAGCTAATCAAACCAAAGATGGGCATAAAATCCCAAAGAGAGGAAACAAGCACTTAAACCAATTTGCCATTCTGCAGGCATCGTACTTATTTTGCTCACCAAGCCACAATCACCTTAACAGGACCACCACCCATATCTTTATAGTTCTTTTTGCATTTCTACCATAAAAATGTATTAACTTAAGAAAACAAACCAAAACCAGATCTGCCTACTATCACTGAAAATGAACAAGGCTTCCTTCATATTAACAGTAAATGTGGACCAAATTAACAACTAAACGGAAAACGGAGCAAGATTTCAAGAGCATAACAATAACTAAAATTAGTTGCGAAAGGGAACTTCAGCAAGAAAATGGGGCATGAAGGGAAGTTGCCTCAACCTGTATCGGGAGCAGTTGTATCTCAATACACATGCAAATTCTCATCAGAAAAACAAATCCAGAATTGGAGGGAACTTGCTTCAAGTACTCTCCTTTCTTTGCAATTAAATTAAATATAGAAGAAAAAGGGATCCAGTAGTAAGGGCATAATGTATGGATTGAATAAATAGCACACTCATTAAAGCATGCCAACCAATCAAAAAGTCACATTGGAGCATGTACTTGATTGCACATGCTCAACCAAATACAAGCAGCATTTCCTCAATCACATGCTAGCAACAACTATCCCGTTGCCACAGTAACCAATAAATCAAAACTATAAAGCAATCTTATGTATGTGACTACACATGGTGGATTTACTATCCTATCCTTTTCCTTACAAATGTGTGACGAATTCAATATATGGTGTGTTCTAAAACCAACTTTCATTAGCATATAGGAAATCGAGAAACCATAGAAATAAAATTATAAAAAGCATAATAGCATACCTAATGAACAGAAAAAGTGACAAGAGAGTTGGCAGAATGCATGATAACAATAAATCGTCATAGAAAACAAACAAAAACAGAATTGCAGACCATTTTACAGCAGAAGCAGAACTGCAAAGTTTTTACAGCAGAAACTGGATTACGAAATTCTTCTACAACAGAAATAGAATTGCAAAATTTTATAGCAGAAATTCTACAGCAGAAACAGAATTGCAAAGTTTTCTACAGCAAAAACTGGATTGTAGAATTTCTTACAGCAGAATCACAGTTGCAGAATTATTTACAGCAGAAATAGAATTACATCAGCAAAAATTGTAGAGACAGAGAACAGCACCTGAATTACAGCAGTAGAAAACAGAGACAGCTGTAATAGAGCATACGACTATAATCAAAAAGCAAATGAGAATAGTGTCAAGTAGAACCTGAAACCAAAGGCTAGAATCCCACACATTCTTTCCATTTTTTTTTTTTTTAATTTCATATCCTCATCAAATTCGACAAAGTTAACCCAAGGAAACAAAATTTGCGAACTAAGCCATCATACTTAAAGGCAGGAGCATTAATCTAAATTGTTAACCCAAAAGAAGTAGAAGGATAAAGCATAATTAAAGTATGCGATACAAATCATGCCACCCAAAGACAAAAGAAAAGCCAGTAATTAATATGAGACAACATAGTAAACAAAGACATGAAGGCAACAAGCTAATCAAACCAAAAATGGGCATAAAATCGCTAAGAGAGGAAACAAGCTCTTACCCCAATTTGCCACTTTGCAGGCATCATACTAATTTTGATCACCAAGCTACAATCTCCGTCACAGGACCACCACCCACATCTTTATAGTTCTTTTTGCATTTCTATCATAAAAATGTATTAACTTAAGAAAACAAACCCAAGCCAAATCCGCCCATTATCACTGAAAATGAAAAAGGCTCCCTTCATATTAATAGTAAATATGGACCAAATTAACAACCAAACAAGAAACGGAGCAAGATATCAAGAGCATAATAATAACTAAAATTAGTTACAAAAGGAAACTTCAACAAGAAAATGGGGCATGAAGGGAAGTTACCTCAACCTATATCGGGAGCAGTTGTATCTCAATATGTATGCAAACTCTCATTAGAATAGCAAATCCAAAAATGGAGGGAACCAGCATCAGGTACTCTCCTCTCTTTGCAATTAAATTAAATATAGAAGAAAAGGAGATCCAGAAGTAGAGGCATAATGTAGGGATTGCATATATATCACACTCATTAAAGCATGCCAAGCAATCAAAAAGTCACATTGGAGCACGTACTGGATTGCACATGCTCAACCAAATACAAGGATCATTTCCTCAATTACATGCTAACAACGACTATCCCATTGCCACTGTAACCAATAAATCAAAATTATAAAGCAATGTTATGCACATGACTATGCATGACGGATTTACTATCCTATCCTTTTCCTTAAGAATATGTGACGGATTCAATGCATGGTGTGTTCTAAAACCAACTTTAGGAAATGGAGAAACAATAGAAAGAAAATTATAAAAAGCATAATAACATACTTAATGAACAGAGAAAGTGACAAGAGAGTTGGCATAATGCATGACAACAATAAATCGTCATAGAAAACAAACAAAAACAGAATTGCAGACCTTTTTACAGAAGGAGCAGAACTGCAAAGATTTTACAGCAGAAACTGGATTACAAAATTCTTCTACAACAGAAACAGAATTGCAAAATTTTATAGCAGAAATTGTACAGCAGAAACAGAGTTGCAAAGTTTTCTACAGCAGAAACTGGATTGCAGAATTTTTTACAGCAGAATCACAGCTGCAGAATTTTTTACAACGGAAATAGAATTACATCAGCAGAAATTGTAGAGACAGAGAACAGCACCTGAATTACAGCAGTAGAAAACAGAGACAGCTGTAACAGAGCCTATGACTGCAATCAAAAAGCTAATGAGAATAGCGTCACGCAGAACCTGAAGCCAAAGGCTAGAATCACGCACATTCTTTGCTTTGTTATTTTTTCTTTAATTTCATATCCTCATCAAATCTGACAAAGTTAAGCAAAGGAAACAAAACTCGGGAACTAAGGCCACATATTTAAAGGGAGGAGCATTAATCTAAGTTGTTAACCCAAATGCAATAGTGGGATAAAACATAATTAAAGTATCCGATACAAATCATGCTACCCAAAGAAACTGATTAGTTTGATTTGAGTGCTGATTAGCTTGATTTAAGGATTAATGATTTGAGTGCTGATTAGCTTGATTTGAGGATTAATTGTTGGGATTGAGTTGTTGTCCAAATTCGACGTATTATTCTAATATAAATAGTAGTGCTAGTTGTCCTATTGGGATATAGCCTACAGATAAAAATCATTCTTTTATTTTCTACAGTAAATCTGGACCAAATTAACAACTACACGAGAAACAGAGCAAGGTTTCAAGAGCATAATAATAACTAAAATTAGCTACAAAAGGGCACTTCAACAAGAAAATAGGGCATGAAGGGAAGTTACTTCAACCTGTATCGAGAGCAGTTGTATCTCAATATGTATGCAAACTCTCATCAAAATAGCAAATCCAGAAATGGAGGGAACTAGCATTAGGTACCTCCTCTCTTTGCAGTTAAATTAAATATTAAGGAAAAGGAGACCCGGAAGTAGAGACATAATGCAGGGTTTGAATATATATTACACTCATTAAAGCATGCCAACCAATCAAAAAGTCACATTGAAGCACGTACTTGATTGCACAAGTTCAACCAAATACAAGGACCATTTCCTCAATCACATGCTAGCAACGACTATCCTATTGCCACAATAACCAATCAATCAAAACTATAAAGCAATATTATGTACGTGACTATGCATGGCAGATTTAGTATCCTATGCTTTTACTTAAGAATGTGTGACGCATTCAATGTATGGTGTGTTCTAAAACCAACTTTCAATAGCATATAGAAAATGGAGAAACCATAGAAAAAAAATTATAGAAAGCATAATAGCATACTTAATGAACAAAGAAAGTGACAACAGAGTTGGTGTTAACACATGAGAACAATAAATTGTCATAGAAAACAAAAAAATAGAATTGCAGATCATTTTAGAGCAGGAGCAGAACTGCACAGTTTTTACTATAGAAACTGGGTTACAAAATACTTCTACAACAGAAACAGAATTGCAAAATTTCATAGTAAAAATTCTAGAGCAAAAACAAAGTTGCAAAATTTTCTACAGCAGAAACTAGATTCCCAACTTTTTTAGAGCAGAATCATAGTTACAGAATTTTTTACAGCAGAAATATAATCACAACAGCAGAAACTGTAGAGACAGTGAACAGCACCTGAATTACAGCAGTAGAAAACAGAGGGCAGAAATAGAACATACGACTATAATCAAAAAGCTAATGAGAATAGTGTCAAGCAGAACCTGAAGCCAAAGGCTAGAATCACTCACAATCTTTCCTTTGTTTTTTTCTTTTCTTTAGTTTCATATCCTCATCAAATCCAACAAAGTTAAGCCAAGGAAACAAAATTCGAGAACTAAGGCAATATACTTAAAGGGAGGAGCAATAATCTAAATTGTTAAACCAAAAAGAGTAGCAGCATAAAGTATAATTAAAGTATTCAATAAAAATCATGCCACCCAAAGAAAAAAGTAAAGCCAGTAATTAATATGAGAGAACATAGCAAACAAAGACATGAAGGCAGCGAGCTAATCAAACCAAAGATGGGCATAAAATTGCTAAGAGAGGAAACAAGCACTTACACCAATTTGCCACTTTGTAGGCATCATACATATTTTGCTCACCAAGCTGCAATCACCTAAACAGAACCACCATTCATACCCTTACATTTTTTTTGGCATTTCCACCGTAAAAATGTAATAACTCAGGAAAACAAACCCAAACCAAATCTGCTCCTTATCACTGAAAATGAAAAAGACTCTCTTCATATTAACAGTAAATGCGGACCAAATTAACAACTAAATGGGAAACGGAGCAAGATTTCAAGAGCATGATAATAACAAAAATTAGTTGCAAAAGGGAACCTCAGCTAGAAAATGGGGCATGAAGGGAAGTTACCTCATTCTTTATTGGGAGCAGTCGTATCTCAATATGTATGCAAACTCTCATCAGAATATCAAATCCAGAAGTGGAGGGAACCTGCATCAGGTACTCTCCTCCCTTTGCAATTAAATTAAAAATTCATGAAAAGAGATCCAAAAGTAGGGGCATAAGCTTGGAAGGGCTACTGTCCACCTAATAAGGACCAAAAACGACCTTAGGATTTCCTCTTTTAATCCTAACCTCGGAAGGGTTACCGTCTACCTAACAAGGACCAAAAACAAACTTAGAATTTTCTCTTTTAATCCTAAGATCGGAAGGGCTACCATCCACCCTACAGGGACCAAAAAAATGACCTTTGAATGGGTTCTTCCTGTAATAGCCTGATTTGACCTGAATAAATTTGTCTCTAACTTGATATGGATGAGTTCTTCCTAAAATAATTTTGCATTGATATAAGATGAGATGCTTATGCTTGTGCATGTTTGACATGATAATGTGAAATCCCAATTTTAATTTTAGGGACATGCTTGACCTGTGAAAATTTTAATTTTTTAAGAATTTAGGTGATGATGGTATGCTTGTATGCAACGATGCAATATCGATGCATGCTGACATATTTAAAAATGCTACTCCATGACCTTTAGGAGCTTTTGAGTTAACTTTGGTACTTTTGGGTCTTCTGACTTGCTCTCTCCAGAAGGATTGGCCGAGTGACATTCCTTGACCAAGTTTTCTATTCATAAGGATGTCATTATTTGCTCTATTGCCCTTATTTGCATATCTGGGCTAAAACCCCTTTTGACATAGTCCTTGAACATAACTTGTCTCTTTCTCTTTAAGAGAAATTAAGGGTGTGATGCTTTTAGTATTCACTTAAGACATTTTTCATTCATCATGTCTTGAATCATTGTTTAAAACTTTTTTTCTCTCATCATTAGAGTTTCGCCAATTTTCAATTCATGTCTTATTCATTTAGGCAGTACCTTCTACTAGCACCTGACAATTTTTGCTTTGCATGAGAATGCATTTTAAGGAATAAGGATGGCTTATGACATAAAGGATATGCAACTTGGTACTTTGGCCTTTCAAATGAGATATCAAGAAATTGATCAATAACCCATTGCCCCAGTTTAAACGGGTTAAAGTGTTGGAAACTTTGGGAGCAATACCTTTGGGGATCAATCTTGATTCCTTTTGGTGGGTTATAGCCCCATAGGAGAAGTTTCTTTATATCTTTCTGAGTCTCTCCTTTCTTTAAAGGTGGGTCATTTAGGTATGGGTTTTTCCATTCAATTGCCCCTCAATTTAGATTTTGACTGCCCATGAGCAAAAAATGTTGAAAAGAATTTTTCTTAACTCATTCTCTTTTATTATCCAAGTCATGCCTCAAGTAAATGCTCATAATTATTCAATTCTATGGAATCAAAAGTGCTTTGTTAAGCACCCGCTCTAATCTCTCAAGTATTTGCACTCTTAAATAAGTGTTTATTCTAATTATTCTCAAGTGTTTGCACTCTTTGATATGTGTTTGCACTCACAGATACCCCATAGGTTTGTTTTCGTGTCCCTCTCCACCTTAGTAAGTTTACCATATTAGTCAAGATCACTAGGACTTTACTTAGCTTGTAATGTAAGGTCTAGGTAATGGGTATGAATAAAAGAGATAAGGATTTATCAAATAAGGAGAGCATGAAGTATGATGTTTCATTTTTCACTTTTTCTTTTTGGATAAGCTTATGGCTCAAGGTGAAGTCCATTTCTCTTTACTAGTCTCTTTTTCTTTCGGCTAGCCCCTCTTTTTTGGTCTAGCACTTTTCTTTTTCATTTTTTTTCAATATTTCTTTTCTTTTTCATTTTTTTTCAATATTTCTTTTCTTTTTCTTTTTTTTTTTATTTGTACTTTTTCACATAGTTTTGGAAGGAATACCTTCAATCCTTTCACTTGAGCCTTATATTGTTGCTCATAGCATTTTTCTTCTTTGATAGTAGGGATACTCCTTTTAGCTCTCCTTCAAGGTAGAGTAATAGCTTTTCAAATTGAAAGGTTAAAGTTGGCATGGGTCAAAGGAAGGAAGTCGGATGGTGGTCTTGCCATCCTTTTATAGGCTCAAATGGGTAACTATGGAAGTTTTGATATTAGGGTTTGGCTTAAAAGGCTCAAACTGTCCAAAGATGGCCTAGGTCATTTCTTGAATAATGCGGTGTCCAACAAATAGCCTCAAGGGGCATTTAGACAAGTTCTAGGGTATCTGTTTTTCCACAATAAGCACACTCTCACTATAGGCTCTTTTTTCATCATTCTTTAATGATGAGACACTTAGTCATCCAAGAGAATTGAGTATTTAAGCAAATGTATTTTATCATCGGCAATTGGATTTATTAAGAATAAGATTAAGAAAATTTTTCTTCATTTATTAGCTCATGAGCGTCAATGTTTAGGATAAATCATATTGCCCCAATGTCGGTCTAATAGGCAAAAGAAATTGGATGAAAAGTAATGCATTCATCATGCTAAGCATTTTATTGAATTGAAAGGTGTACCCATACAAACTCCTTACTAAAGCCTTTATACGAAAAGAGGAAAAAGTGCAACTTATAGTAGGTGGTGCAAGAATAGATTCACTATCTCAAGCCAACTGGTTCACTTTGATCATAATATCTTGATTTTACCCATGCCATTCTAGTGTTGGGCACTGTTGCTAACATTTTGATTGTCATGATTAGGTAAGGGATTGCCGTGCACGTCTAGTCCTGGTTGCTTAGGTTCAAAAGTTAACCACTTAGCATCAATCAATCCTTGAACTCTCCTTTTAAATGCAGGACAGTTATCAACAGAATGGCCCTTTGCCCCTGCATGGTAAGGACAAGTAAGTTGCTCATTGTACCATGGCGGATATGGGGGTTGAAAGGTAGGCAATGGAACTAAAGACACTAGATTGTTCTGCAACAATTTGGGTAAGAGCTCAGAGTACGGTATTGAGATCGGGTCAAAGCTTTCAACTTTCTTATTAAATTGCTGCCTCGATTAATTTTGCTGATACCGTTGGGATTGTTATTGATTGGGCTGAGAAGCTTGGGTGACTGGTGCTTGCAGAGTTGGTGCAGAAATGTTTACAATAGGGGTATTACCCTTTTATTTTCCTTTTTTCTGGTATTCTACTGAGTGCACTCCATCCTTTTTCTTATCATTCTGGAATTTCTATGAATGTGATGCGATGCATGAAGCTGAAAGTGTGCAACTTATGCAAGTGTTAATGAAGAATGCATGCTTTTTTTTTTTTTTTTTTGCCCCCATCTATCCTAAATGTATATAAATCTTAAGTTAGGGACTTCATGTATATAGAAATAACATGTATATGGTAGGAGAATTGAGCTAAAAATACAATCACAAACACACGATGAGATAAAGGAAATGTTCCCCATTGTGCCTAATTTCAGGCAAGTCCTAGGTCTTTGTTCACTCTCATGGGCTTGGGCCAACACTCTCTCTCACAAGGGATAGCTCTAAGGCTATTATTAGTGTAAAGGTAGGTTCTATGTTTCCTACATCAGGTTCCCAAATTATCCACGGAAGGATAAATTTGAGTGGGGTATTTCGGGCGCCCATGCGAAGACCGAAGGTCTCTTGAAAGCTAACCTTACTATACCCCTCTAGCCTACAAGGTACCTTAAATGGCCCGGGTATAGGCCTTTATTCTAGTGCATGGTGAGAATGACACTGTGTAGGGAATCATATCCAAATCACATGCAAATATATATATTTATAAAAATAAACAGGTATAAAATTTAAACACCCAAAAACACTAGAAGCTAGTAAGTGTACCTTTTATTTCATCATCTCCACCAAAATAAACCAACAAATCAATCAAGAAATTAATAAGATCATTTTTAAATTGGCCTAACCCTCTAATGTCCCCAGTGGAATTGCCAAGCTGTTGACCCTAAAAATTTTTGGTTTTGGAATCGCCACTGACTAAATTATCTAAAGGGTGAAATCAGATACCAAATAAAAAATGGTCTACGTTTCAAAAATTGAGTTCGGGGATTGGTTACATTTTAGAGAAGGTGTTGGCACCCTAAACGCCCTTTCAATACCAAAAAAATGATCTAATTAATTTATCTTAAATTAATTTATGTTGGTTTTAAAAAATATTTTGAAAATAATCCCTGCCCATTCTGGATTGGGATTTAAAAATATTTTTGAGAAAAACCCCATTCCTATTCCAATTCAAGGTTTTAAAAATAAATTTAGAAAAATTCTCTTTCTATTCCAGGCCAAGGTTTTAAAAAGTAGAAACGAAGAAAGAAAAAATACTTGTATTGCCCATGTGACTATTTATTCTAATTTATTTTTACTTAAAAAAGACATGACTTATTTTTTCCTTCCTTTTTTAAAAATTTACCTAGAACAAAAAGTGTAGAGCTTAACTATATTTTTAGATCAAAATCCATATCACCCTCCCTTACCACATTTTCAAAGTGCCATAAGCTTCTAAAAAAACTAAAAATAGGCTCCCAAATAATTTAATAAAAATAAAGATAATAAAGTCTCTAAAAGCATGAAGATTGCATGACATACCTCTCATAAGGAAAGAAGTCTCGTGCCGGTGTCTATGATGTTTCTCGGTGAAAGGATGCAGAGGTTTGGAACACTTTATAGGCAGAGTCAAGACTGGCGGCAAGAACTGGTTTCACGATGGTATGTAGGTAGAGCGTTATGCTTCAAGACTCCAAGCAGTAGCGGCTGCTTTCTATGGCTGCCAGTGGCGATTCTGCTGCAACCAAAGCAACAGTATGGCGATGAAGAAGAACTGGTGGGTGGCAAGGTGCTGAGTCTTCCAACAGCTGAAGGTTCCAGCGGCTACGAACTTCTAGTGCCGTGATGGAGACCAGACCGAGAAGAACAACTACCGGGCGAGTTGGTGGAGTCGATGCCGACAAGTGAGGATGCCGATAGTGCAACGTGATGAAGTTTGAACGAACCATGGCTGGAATGAGTTAGGTACGTTACAGAACGGAGAAGTTGAACGAGGGAACTAGGACCGGCAAGCTGCAGCGAAGCTAAGCGACAATGATGGAAGACAAGCACGCTTGGTTCTTGCTCTGCTTCTTGCGTGAAAGTGCTCTCAATTTCCCTTTCTCAGCTTCTTTTTCAGTGTGTGTCTGGTTTTGGGAGTGTGCAATGCGTGTGGTGCCGTAGAGTGAAGTATAGTGGAATGGGTGTTCTTGAGATGAGAACGTGCTACAGAGTGATCCCAGCGTATGAAGTGCATGTGTTGTATTTGTTACGGGAGTGTGTCGTTTAAGTGCCTATGTGCGTGGGTTTTTATACTTGCATAGTTTAGAATTTGTTATTTAGTCTGATTATTGTTTCCTAATTGTATCTTAACTTGTATCTTCTTATCTAACAACTTTATTTATCTTTTTTGGATTTATTTCTTGGATTACAAATTTTTATCTTTTATCTTTATTTATCTTAATATTATCTATTATCTTTTTAATTTTTATTTATCTAATTTATTTCTTGACTTTTATCTTATTCTATCTTTTATCTAATTCTTCCATTTTTCTGATTTTCTTTTAGATTTATCTTCATTTTCTGATTTTCCTTGAATTTATCTTCATTTTCTGATTTTCCTTGAGTTTATCTTCATTTTTCTGAATTATCTTAGATTTATTTTTATTTTTCTGAATTATCTTGGATTTATTTGATTTTTCTGATTTTTTTTTAATTTATTTGATTTTTGATTTTATTTTTTCATTTTTATTTTTAAAGATTAAATTTTGAGTTTGTGATTTTTAAAGTGGGCCTATTTTTTTAAAGATTGAATTTTATATTATGGGTCAGACAAAATTGAGTGTCTACAATGTTACCACTAGAGAGAGAAATGGAAGACATGTAATGCAAGTTACAAGTATCTTAACTTCAAAAGTTATGAGAACAAAGTATTCTGAGCTTCTTCTAAAAGCAGAAACTAACTAAATTGACTTTTCCCTAGTAGTGACTAGTGATTGATTCTTGAATAATCACATTCATAGTTCTCATGATAGAAGAAATTTCACAAGATAACCAAACAACAATAAGAATATAGAAGAAGTCACAAGAATAAGCAGCAGAAGTTTTCAAACACCATAACCTTCAATCTACATAAGAAGAAAATAGAAAATAATCAAGTCAAGAAGAGACTACATGACATAGAACACTGGGTCAACAAGACACTCAATAGCCTGAAATCTCTGAATAATTCAATAATCATTAACACTATCCTTCAAGTTGTAAAATATGGGCTATTCATAGACATCCAAAAGAAACAACCAAAGAGGTGATAAACTAGAACAAGATATTCCTATCTAAACTTAGGATAAAATCTCTAATTGGAAAAAAAAAATTTCCAAATTAACAACCCTTCTTGTTCCAAATAAATAACTTAAACTGATAGTATTATTCATCACTCCAACTCAAAAGCTTTAATGAGTTCAATTTTGCTTATTTGCTGTCATATTAGAATGATGAAGTGCATTCTTGTTAATTTTGTTCAGCCACAAAGAGAAGAAAATGACAAGAACTTGTTAAAATAGTTTGGGCATATACAACGAAGACCACTAGAAACCTCAGTAACAAAAGTAGATCAAATGGCATCTAGCCTAATGAAAATGAGTAGAAAAAGATCAAAGAGAACACTTGGAGAGACTATTAAAAAGGATCTTATGCTAAATGACATTTTGAAAATTTGGTTTATGATATAACCCAATTGTATTGTTTGATCCATGTAAAGGACCCCACCTAATAGCATAAAGCTTTATTTATTTGTTGTTGTTGTTACCTTTTCCCCATCCCTCAGCCATCAAATAATAATTTTCTTTCCCTGTGACTAGCAAATGATTGGGAACATAACTATGTGCAAAATGTCCTACAATATAATAAGTCCTTTTAAACTTAAAAATGAATACATGAATAATTTGTATGACTCTCCACAATATTTTCTTCATTTTCTTAGCAATTATACAAGATAAATTTATTTTTTAATCTCGATTTATTCTTACTATACTATAGTTTCACCCCTTTACAGTCACCGACTTCATGCATGATGTGTTTCAACTTTCAAGAATATATCTACTCTCAATCAACCAACAGAATCCTCATAAGCACCTCATATAGAAGCATATAGCCCATCCATTTTGAAATTATAACATCAACCTTTTTATCAATTTCAACATCCTGCAGAAGCCATAGTCATAGTCTGAGGTAAAAGAAAGCAATAGCTGCTTCCTACCAGCATATCTACAAGTTGATAAATTAAACTGATACATACTTATTCATTTTCTTGCTGGAAAGGTGAATTCATAACTCCCAATTTTCATATACATTTTTCTGATTGCTAAGATTATTATGAACATTCAGGGGTTCACTAAGTGCATAATCCTACTTTAGATAGGTCCTCTGTGAGTACAAGGATGAATGGTGGTCGTACTTTTATCAACCAAAAAACATATTACTATGCTCATATGGAACCTAGAAACACACTAACTCGTTGGGGCAGAAATTTCAAATATAAGGAAATTAATGGAGAGTTACCCATCAAAACTTCTTGTGCTCAAAGCAACATCTACAGTTACATAACTTTTGAACTAATAATAGTCCCCACTAAACACTCAAGATATGGATTCTATCATACTGCTTTGTTGTAGTGTGTGGACTAAAGCAAAATTGATGGTTACAAATCATCCATTTCATGAACATATGGATGATAAAGTTTTTGTTCATGGATGATAAAGTTTTACATGTAGTTTTCTGCTCTATGTACAAAGTTTTCACAGCAAGAACCTTTGACTATTTGATAGTTCAGTTATTGGGAGGGGAACATAAAAAATATCTGGGTTCTCTTCCTCTTTGAACGATTTTCTAACTCCAACATCACAAAGTCAATGCCTACAACTTTTCATTACTCATAGACCTTGGATATGCAAAAGTATTAGCAATCAAATAAATCGTTTTTTCTATTTTATTTGGATAAAATTTCAAATAATTCTTTCTATTTGTCTCCATTAACATTCAACCCTCCCTTGCAATTAATTTTTTTTTACTATTCATTTGCAGATATTGTAGTTGTCCTTCATTACCTTCATCATTCTTTAGGAATCTAAGCAAGATCACATCCAAAAGGTTTGGTCATTGCATATGCCAAATGCAGTCAATATTTAAACCATCATAATCTAAAATTGAAAATTATGGTGGCTCTAAGAAATTAAAATCATATATAGCTCAGAGAAGCGTACCTCAACTCGTTTGTGCAACACAATGACAACATCAAAAAGATTATTTGATTTAACAACTTCATTTGCTTGCTTATGAAAGAAAACAGTCAATTGAAATCATGAACTAAAGCTAAATGGTGCTACTAAACAATATAAACAAGGAAGAATTTCAAAAAAGGATATCCTAATGAAATTATTCACCAAGAAGGACAAATAACCACTTGATGTGGTTCTGTGACTGGTTATTTCAGTCAATAGATTCAACATAATAACCACTACAAACAGTTATTTCTCTTTTTTGGTAAATATTTTCATCAAGGCATCCTTTTTTGGAATTCCCCCCATAAACAATCATGAGTAATGCTAAACTGTCATATAGAAAACTAAGGGGAAAAAATAACGAGCACGACAGAAAGAGAATATGTTGAAAAACCAACATCAAAACAGCAAGTGCAGATATAACAAAACTATCATTCGGAAACAAAAGTAAAATCCAAAGTAGGTTAGGAGGGGGAGAATGGCATGCCACAGAGAAAAATGATGATCATGTTTACAATTTGACCATACCAATGCATCCACCAGTAAATTATTACCTCTCATAAAGATATGAAAACAGATTCTAAGAATGTAATGATTTATATTTCTAACATAACCCCTCACATGAAAGCCCTTTGTACTTGAAGGGTGGACAAAGCATAGGCCCAACCAAACTTTGTGCCGAAATGTTTTAATTTAATTATAACAGCTTAAACTATTAACTGTAAACTCAGGAATGATTTATAATTCCAATAAGGAGTATAAAATGAACTCACCACTGACAATGCCTTTATACATTTTCAATTAAATTCCAAGAAAAGGTCGTGATATCACCGATCATACTTTTAAGTTTGGAAAAAACTTCAAAAAATGAAATATATCCAATCTAAGAGGAAATGTGATTAAGAGTGATTATTTGAAATGCTTAACTATTCCCAGCAGAAATGAACTAGCCATTTTCCCCTAAAACGAAATCCTCCCCCTGCCCCCTTTTTAATTTTTTCCTTTTAGGAAGAAACTTGTGCATTTTTCATCTGTATAAAAAGAAAGGCCCAAACCAATTACGTAAAAAAATAAATAAATTGATAAAACGAGAGGAACTTTGCAAATGCCAAAAAAGTTTTGGTTAGACTTAAATTTTCAAAACATATATGTATCCACATTATGAAATTCTAGTACGAGCAAAAATGTAAGATTTTTGGCCAATACCAAATCATACAAATGATCAGAACTTTTTGCCAAGGGACCAATCAACCCAAAAACTTAAGCTAACAGGACCAAGCCCAAGAATGTTTATTATTTATATCTTCAACCCTCACATAAAAGTCCTTTAAGCTTAAAGCATGTACAAAGCACATATGTATTAGAGCTGCTTCAACCAAGAAGTCAGTAATCAATTCTTGGTAATCCCATTCTCTTAATTAAAATAAATTTCAACACAAGGCAAAGGTAGGACTGAGCTTTGCCAATGCTTCAAAGTCAAGGGGATCACTAGTGGATGATTTTGAATTCTATTGAACTTGGCCAAGCCAGAGGGATTTCCTAACTCCTAAGAGTGGGTGTGTTACAGATATAAATCAATTTAAGCTTTCCGTGACATTGATGCATCTAAGCACGTGATGCCATTGTATTATACAAGGTTTAAGAAAGATAGGGACCACATTTCTCTAACAGTAACCCAGGCTGTTATTGACACCAAAAAACATATGAAGATTTTAAAGAAAACTACCATTACCTGCACAGCAATGCCACTAGCATCAATTGCTTACACCTGGCAATACGATGTTAGAAAATGTCATGGACGTCATTTAAATTTTATCTTTACTTTTGATAAAAGAAAAGAATGTCATTAAAAGAAAGAAAAATAGAGAAACCAAAACTAAAGAAGAATAAGAATTGCTCAAAAAGAGAAGAAAAAAGAAAGAAAACATGGAGCCAAAATAGCTCAAAAATGTAACAAAAATGTCTAATCACGTGCATATGAGCAATAGGAATATCTTAACATCCTTCAACTGGTCACTAAAGAGAGGCCATAAACATAATCTTATCCAATAACGAATGTAAAGGAAAGAGACTCCAAAAAACACAAGCTTTCCTCTTCAGCACACTGCCATAATACTATAGCCTGATTTTTCTTACCAAAACCTCTGAAATGAATGCCCAAAAACTGCTCCCAGCAGAAAAGACATGCTCAGTGTTCCACTAGCAGTCTAGCACCCCAAACATTATTCCATAAAGCCTCAAAAATGCAAAATGAACTGGGCTACTGTTTCTGAACTAATTAGAATCAAGTTAGAGTAATCCTAGTTTCTGAATTCTCTCTCTATCTCTCAGCTTCGCTTTATTTAAATCTCTATAAATTTGTTAATAGGAAAGAAACCGGAACAAGGACTGAGAAGAAAACACACCAGAAGAAATCAAGATCCAAATTCTTCCATCTAGATCAAAGGGTAGGTGAGACGTATGTCATGTGTTTTAATAATGACAAAACCCAAACTTTGAAATAGCCAAATAACTTAGATTAAAGACCAGAATTTTGGGAACAACAGGATATGGCTCAAGAAATACAGTCATAACAAGCCTCAAACCCAAAGATTAGTGGTTGACTGTAACTATTTTAGAATTAATTATTCTAGATCCTCAACATAATTCAAGCAATAACAAAACCAACGAAAACAAGAGGCATGACAAGAAAAAACTATGCAATTAGATGAGGAAAGAAACTCTATAAATATTGTTGTACAAATCCTAGCTGGAAAAAAAAATCAAACAAAAAACAAATATACCAACACTAGCCACAGGGAAGAAGCAGAATATAACATTACTTCTACCAATGAAACCCATTGGAGCCCTCTAGCTATAGGAGTCCATCTCCATCTTATGTCTTATGTTTAGAAAGACAGCCAAAAATTTTTCAAGGCATATCAAGCATCTGATCAATTAATAAATTAGCATGACTAAGATTCAATTGAAATTTAAGAAGGCTGTTATAATGGGATGATTAGAGACCTGCACAAAGAAAATCCTCAAGGGATCTTCATAAGCAGTTTTGTAATGTAAATTTAAATTTTAAAAAACATATACAAGATTCTATTTCACTACAAGAAAGTGATTTTTTGCCTATGTTTCAAGTTTTATCCTACGTCTTCTATAATATCATTTTTTTCGTTAAATTATCTCATTTGAAACATCAAAAACCTTAAGTTATCCAGTTTATAATAGAAGAGTAAAGTGAAACAGCTAAATCCTCAAAGTATTTAACCATTAATATGTTAGGCAAATCAGAACATTGCTTACTTAACAATAATCAACCTTATCCTTGTACAAACAAAACTAAAACAGCAATATTCTTAAAACCAAATTTGCTTTAAGACAAACTAAAACAGATATGTTGCATTTTGTGGAAAAGGAATAACTTAGGAATAACTAGAAAAATTTGTGGTATGCATCAACTAAAGACTAATATGACAGTTCCTTTTTTTTTTTTTTCCTTTTATGGAGATGTTACGTTATTAGCAACACCCCATACTGAAATCTTCAGAATTACTAACTACCATCTATTGAATCAAAATATTATCATCTAACTAAAAAAAAAAAAGTCTTCCTTTTGCAAGGAAACATGTATCAAGTTGTTTACCCACTTTGCACCAGCCCGAGCACAAAATATAAAAAAGGATACCTGTACCATATCCAACATCCACAACAACCTGAATGAAAACAACATTTTACTTAACAAATGAAAATAGAAATATATATCTATATATATAATTGTGTGTGTGTATACAAATATGGGAGAATGGAGACAAGAAAAGCCAGAAGTAAATTTCAAAAGACACTTCAATTTAATAAAAACTTTTCAAAACAAGCCAATGATGGCAACATCAGGCACCAAATTGTCTTATTATCTTATATACTTATATTCAAATTTTTGTTAATACTAAGAGATTGCTGCACAACAGATGAAATTAACACATACAAGCAAACCCCACCCCCCCCACCCCAAAAAAAAAAAAAAAAGAACTACCCACTGAATGGGTTCAGGCACCTTCTTTAGTAGGATTTAAACAGAAATTCAACCTTCATGGGAGTGAGCTACAAATCCTTTGGGCCAAGATTGTAAATACAAATGAAGTATGAAATATGTGCATTTATAATATTTGTAATTACAAGGATTATTGATCTTATCACATTTCATGATTTAACAAATATAATTAAAAATTTTCACATGCGATTTAATAGATTAGATTTCTTTAATTTATAAATTAAATTTTTTAATTTAAATAGTAATCATGTAAAAGGAGGGTTTTCTTTCGTACTATAATTATGTTTGCCCATAAACAGATTACTCAGTATTCTCGTTCTTCTCTCTTGGTTTGATTCAATCATTGAATTTCTCTCTCCTCTTCTAGGGTGGGAGGTACAGCCTAATATTCATTAGGGTTGTATTTATTTCACATAAGTATCCTATTTACATTAGGGACCGATCTGATTTAGGGAATCAATCATTCATGTTAATGATTCTTATAACTTATCCTGACTAGGATTCTATTAATAGTTGCATTAGAGTTATAAGAACATCAATCCTAATGAGCCTATAAAAGAATCTACCGTTCAGAGTTAAAGAAAGTGCTGAAACAATTAATAAAATAGATTTCTGGATGCTTATTGTTAAGATATACAGGCATATGCTTACTACGAATTCCAATTTTAGGTTAGTATTTGTGGGAGGTGCACTCTACTCTGTGTTTCCTGACTCAGTATATATTCATATGTTGGCATAGTATTTAGTGTGCCTTCAGTTTCTGTAATTCTCTCTTCTCTCTAAAACTTTTTTGATAATTCTTAACACTTATTCCCACAATTCTTGTCATTTTCATACCTATCTAATTTTCAGAGATCTGTCAGCTCCACATCACTTATTTTTAAAACAATTATTTCAAATATCATATATAAATAAAACCTGATAAATTTTACAGTTAAGACTGTTAAGTTTATCAACTTAATCTAAAATAAAGTGAAACATTAGCAAAGTAAATAAGACTGTAAATCCTGTATGTTAAATTATTTCTTATTAACTAATTACAAAACAAATACTTAAATACAAATAAACTTATAATACTGTATCAGGGAAAGATAATTTACTTTGTCAGAGATAAGTTTTTGATGTTGCATGATTGCATCCTTATAAGTTTCAGTCCACATGCAGTCCTATACCAGACAGAGGAGTAAAATAGAAAAAGAAAAGAAGAAATTATATCTTTTCCAATAATAAATCTACAAAAATATCTTGGAAACAGAACTAAACTTCCCACATTGAAACACTCAAAGGTCAAGTTCTCCAAACTTCGTATTCTGTTTCTATTAACAAAAAGAAAAGAAACAACAGAAAGGGTGGAATGACACGTGCTACTACAGGTGAGTCAAAACACTAGTGCATAATCTGAAAAGATCAAAGATATCAAAGACAAGTTTTGGCATTATAATAGTATAGATTAATAAGTTAAAGCAATGATGCAACAAGATAAAAGGAATAAGCTTCTGTCCTCTGAGTTGCCTTTGGATTCGGATGTAAATAAGTCAGTTGCAAATGACTGTTCACTTTTTCATCTGAAATGAAAAAAGCTGAAGAGATGGCGATTTGCGAAGAAAGGCGTATACAAGACATATAAACATAATCAATATACAAATAAATTAAAAATGTGCACATGCATGTACACAGACACGCATTCAAACTACCCAAAGCAGAACCAAGGAAGAAAAATAAAAACAAGAAAAGTTAACAGATCAGGAAGTAGTGATAAGAAATTTGCTAAAGCAATGACACATGACAAAACCAATACATAGAAAAAATATAAACATGTATATATTCATATATGATATACATACTTTCTTATGCATAGGTGGAATAAAATTTGTGTTGATATTCAAATGAAATATAGAAAAAAGGCCACAGGTAGAACATAAGAAGAGATTCAATATCAAAGATAAACAAGGTATGATAACGGTGGCATGCTCTCCCACGAAAAGACCTAGAAATTACTCCACTCAAGAGTCTTTCACAAGCTCTAGTTACAAGTGATATTAATAGAGAATAAAGAAAAATTTAAAAACAAAAACTAGGCCCAATCCCTATACAACCTCCACCAACCGTCAAGTTTTGTATAGGTTTGTGGACTGGATCTCCCAAGACAGGACGAAAATTGATAAAAGAAAAAAAGGGCAGTACTAACAAATATTAGAGGAGGGAGGGGGAAATAGGTGGTATCACAATGCAAATAAACAAGAGTTCAAATCTGCACTTTGACCTTCCCAGGGACTACTATAATGAGGAAAAGATGATAGTTCCTAGCAGCCATATACTCCAAGACATACAAGCTGGTATAGTTTTTAGAAGAGGGCCAAACATGAACAAATTGATTTAAAACCAGCAGATAAAGAGAAAAGGGATGGGGAGAGATAGGCAAGAGGAAGTCAGAACAACCAATCAATAAAAAAACTATTTATATTAGGGATCGATCTGATTTAGGGAATCAATCATTCATGTTAATGATTCTTATAACTTATCCTGACTAGGATTCTGTTAATAGTTGGATTAGAGTTATAAGAGCATCAATCCTAATGAGCCTATAAAAGAATCTACCGTTCAGAGTTAAAGAAAGTGCTGAAACAATTAATAAAATAGATTTCTGGATGCTTATTGTTAAGATATACAGGCATATGCTTACTACGAATTCCAATTTTAGGTTAGTATTTGTTGGAGGTGCACTCTACTCTGTGTTTCCTGACTCAGTATATATTCATATGTTGGCATAGTATTTAGTGTGCCTTCAGTTTCTGTAATTCTCTCTTCTCTCTAAAACTTTTTTGATAATTCTTAACACTTATTCCCACAATTCTTGTCATTTTCATACCTATCTAATTTTCAGAGATCTGTCAGTTCCACATCACTTATTTTTAAAACAATTATTTCAAATATCATATATAAATAAAACCTGATAAATTTTACAGTTAAGACTGTTAAGTTTATCAACTTAATCTAAAATAAAGTGAAACATTAGCAAAGTAAATAAGACTGTAAATCCTGTATGTTAAATTATTTCTTATTAACTAATTACAAAACAAATACTTAAATACAAATAAACTTATAATACTGTATCAGGGAAAGATAATTTACTTTGTCAGAGATAAGTTTTTGATGTTGCATGATTGCTTCCTTATAAGTTTCAGTCCACATGCAGTCCTGTACCAGACAGAGGAGTAAAATAGAAAAAGAAAAGAAGAAATTATATCTTTTCCAATAATAAATCTACAAAAATATCTTGGAAACAGAACTAAACTTCCCACATTGAAACACTCAGAAGTCAAGTTCTCTAAACTTCGTATTCTGTTTCTATTAACAAAAAAGAAAAGAAACAACAGAAAGGGTGGAATGACACGTGCTACTACA
The DNA here is from genome assembly GCA_037013595.1 of Dicorynia guianensis. Lineage (NCBI taxonomy): Eukaryota > Viridiplantae > Streptophyta > Magnoliopsida > Fabales > Fabaceae > Dicorynia > Dicorynia guianensis. Next base: position 17,137,459 of record JASUAB010000007.1, read on the forward strand.
TTTGAGTCAAAACGCTAGTGCATGATCTGAAAAGATCAAAGATATCAAAGACAAGTTTTGGCATTATAATAGTATAGATTAATAAGTTAAAGCAATGATGCAACAAGATAAAAGGAATAAGCTTCTGTCCTCTGAGTTGCCTTTGGATTAGGATGTAAATAAGTCAGTTGCAAATGACTGCTCACTTTTTTCATCTGAAATGAAAAAAGCTGAAGAGATGGCGATTTGCGAAGAAAGGCGTATACAAGACATATAAACATAATCAATATACAAATAAATTAAAAATGTGCACATGCATGTACACAGACACGCATTCAAACTACCCAAAGCAGAACCAAGGAAGAAAAATAAAAACAAGAAAAGTTAACAGATCAGGAAGTAGTGATAAGAAATTTGCTAAAGCAATGACACATGACAAAACCAATACATAGAAAAAATATAAACATGTATATATTCATATATGATATACATACTTTCTTATGCATAGGTGGAATAAAATTTGTGTTGATATTCAAATGAAATATAGAAAAAAGGCCACAGGTAGAACATAAGAAGAGATTCAATATCAAAGATAAACAAGGTATGATAACGGTGGCATGCTCTCCCACGAAAAGACCTAGAAATTACTCCACTCAAGAGTCTTTCACAAGCTCTAGTTACAAGTGATATTAATAGAGAATAAAGAAAAATTTAAAAACAAAAACTAGGCCCAATCCCTATACAACCTCCACCAACCGTCAAGTTTTGTATAGGTTTGTGGACTGGATCTCCCAAGACAGGACAAAAATTGATAAAAGAAAAAAAGGGCAGTACTAACAAATATTAGAGGAGGGAGGGGGAAATAGGTGGTATCACAATGCAAATAAACAAGAGTTCAAATCTGCACTTTGACCTTCCCAGGGACTACTATAATGAGGAAAAGATGATAGTTCCTAGCAGCCATATACTCCAAGACATACAAGCTGGTATAGTTTTTAGAAGAGGGCCAAACATGAACAAATTGATTTAAAACCAGCAGATAAAGAGAAAAGGGATGGGGAGAGATAGGCGAGAGGAAGTCAGAACAACCAATCAATAAAAAAACTATAAGACATTATAAGCCAAGAAATAATGTACACAATGATCCCTATAACTAGAAAACTCATACAATCCTATTTTACACACAAATCCTAATTTAACAGAAATTACTCATCACTTGAGTTACTAATTTCATAATGAATTCCCTAAGTAAGACAAAATGAAATCATACAATATTATAAAATCTAGAATCCATATCATACAAAACATCTGAATGTTCCTATTTTATAATCCCTTATACACCCTTTCTATATAATCTAACATGGCATGTAACAAGCTAATGTTCTAGGAGTAGCAAAGTACAATCAAACTATGAATCTGTCTCACTTGTTGTCAGCATCCTTCCAAGGATGCTGTTCATGGCTTCATTTGATGGAAAGAAACAATTCAACCACATTTGATGGAAAGAAATAATAATCATTTAATTACCTGTTTGTCTATTGCTATGACACATCTACCAAAGAAGCAGACCAGTCCTAGTAATTGCCTACTATAATTTACTTATGCTACCTATGTCATTCGTTGATTCCTATGACCATAAACAATCTATTCTTATCAAGTTTACCAATAACTATTGCTATTTATCAAGAAGTGATCTTGTTAAATACATGTGCGTTCCTTATTTATTTATGCTTCTTCGCATTCTTGAACGAAAGTTAGAAAGATTCAGAACTTGTATACTTCAAGAATGATACATTGTAAGGGTTTCTCCGACAAGATATTCATTTTGGAAAACAATGTCACTTCTTCGCATTCTTGAACGAAAGTTAGAAAGATTCAGAACTTGTATAATTCAAGAATGATACATTGTAAGACTTTCTCCGATAAGATACTCAATTTTGAAAACAATGTCACTTCCTACACCAAGAACAACAAGAAAATTAAGGTCCCCTCTGAAGTCAATGCTTTTGGAGCATAATCTTGAACCGTTAAAATGCTAGTGCTTGACATTCAAAGAAATGTCATAAAAATAAAGAAAAAGAAAAGAATAATAACCTTGATCATCTCTTCGTGAATACCAATGTGAGCATAAGGTTCGAAATAAGCCATGTCGTAGAGCGTACAACCAGGCCACTGCTGCTGCTAGTGCTGCTCAGAAGCCCTAGGGCCGCCACCACTACTACGGCCGTCTCTCGAAGCACCTCTATGACGTCCCCGGCAGGCTTGCTCTGTGTGACTCATTCCCACTCGCTTTCTGTTCTGACGTCGGTGGTTGCTGTTACTAATTTAACCCTTCGAATATGCATGAAGTATTAACATTCTTTTTTGGGGCACAACGACGCAATTATCAGGGGCGCGCTCTACCACTGCGCGGTCTACCACAGAGCTAATAGCCCGTCGTGCTTACATATTAAATGAAGTGCGTTATCCACTTCTGGCTTAGTATCTAATAAACATTGCAGTAATACCTCATGCTGAGTTTGGACATGAATCTGGGAAGCACATGACCTCCGCTGTTTATCATTTTAAACAAAGAATGAGTTTTTAATTTAATAATTTTATTGATTAGTTTTAAAATTTTTATATATTTTAAACCAAAAAAATTAGTAAGACCCACATTAAATTGATAGAAAATTTCTCTCAAGAAAAATAAAAATGAAGTTTTGGAAGCGGCCATGCTCCCTTTCCCAACTAAAATCCGCGGTTGACCAAGTACATAGAGCCAGGCGAAGGCAGGGGAATTTCATCCTTTTATTTTTGTTTACTGCATTTTCTTTTCGTATTTGGAGGAATGGGTCAATGGGTAATGGCTCAGACAATACCATGCTGATGTATGGGCCCCACCTGTATTTTGTTTGATTTGTCAAGAGCTCTTTTATATTATAGTTCGCGAAAAGGTTGCCGACAAAGACTTGATAGTGTCCTACATTTTTCTTAAGAACATCTGGCTGATGTTCCTGCCATACAAGTTTACCACTCTCAACCACCAACTGTACTCTTCTTCCAAACAAGATTGTGGTTCCTAGCCCCACCACCTTGAGTGAGAGTACACTAGAAGCATCTTGACTTATTTATGGATCTTAGTGCAACAAAATGTTATCTCATAATTTTTTTGGTATAAATATCATAGAAAATTTTGTAATTAAGCTCTCCTATAATATTACCTAAATTTATTATTATTAAATCATATATACTGGCTTAAATAATGTTATTTGATAATTCATAATTGTACTAGAATACTTTAGCTAAGATAGTGGGCAATTTGCAATAAACTCCACTTCAGCTAGGAAAAATCTGTTTACTTAATTTGGAATACAATAATTAACAATAAAATTATGAAAAAATTGATTATAAATTTTGAAATTATGGCAACCCTATACACCTATGAACATTGAGTGACACTAGTTTCACATAATTAAAAATATCATTCTCACATAATTATATAAAAATTATTGAATGATATGAGTCTCACATTATATAATGCAAAACTCACATTATTAAAACATTCTCACATAATTATAGAAGAATGACATATCTAGAATTATATTGGAGGATCCCTGATCATTTTAATATCCTCGGCACTAGCCTATTCATTAACAAAATCAAATTCTTGAATAATTTTTGTTGGCAAAAAATGGTAGGATTTTGTATGCATAAATAAAAATTTAAAGGTTATTATCGAATAATACATATAAGTAAATAAAAAAGAGTATGACAAATTTTAATTCAAAAAACTTTCTAATACAAAGGAAAGATTTGTTGAACAAATTTAAAAATATCTCACTATATTAAGAATAAGTACAAGTTTTTCTCTACACTCTCAAGAGCTGCACCAATTATATAGTGACACTTGTGGAGAGACATCTATTGAAATGCTACTTTTTGGTAATTGCAGTCTGAAGGAGTAGCAGATTATATTCAATATTTTTCTGAGCATATGTCACATACACACTCTATATTTTACTCAAATTATCTATACCTCTTCATTCGAAAGCTCTTGAAAACAGAGGCTCTGTAAGATAGTTCCTCTTTGATAATTTTATTCAATCGAACAGAATACATTATATAGCCTATAATTCACCACTGTATGCATGATTATAGGATTTATTCTAAGAAATTAAACATCCAATAATTAAGGAAATTAAATCTTCTATAATCAAGAAAATGAAATCTCCTATGATAAGGAAAATTAAATCTCCTCAAGTTAGGAAATTAAATCTCTTATAATTAGGGAAATTAAATCTCCTATAATCAGGAAAGTTATCGCAAAAGGAAAAACAAAAATAATCAATTAATTATTCTCCAACTAATTATTGATTTCTTGGCTATCATCATTAGGGTTAACTATATCATCTACACAATAAGAATGGGTTTCTTCCCATCTTTGGTTTGTTTCACAAAGATAGTGTGATCAACCTCCCCTTGAGTGCAACCAAATTGCTTCATGGCTGTACTAAAACGAGCAGACCATGCTCCAGGTGACTCCTATAATCCATATAGAGATTTCTTTAATTTGCACACCATATGATTTCTCTCCAAATCCTTGTTGTAGTTTCATATATACTTCTTCTTTCAGGTTCCCATTTAGAAGTGCATTCTTTACATCCATTTGGTGCAATTCTTAGTGAAGATTGGTAGGAAGGGTAATGAGGACTTATTGAATTCAACATGGCCATAGGTGCAAAGCTTTCTTCATAACCAATCTCATGGGTTAGAGTATAAGCCTGTGCAACTAACCTCGCCTTGGGTTTGTCTACTCCATAACAACAGCTCTCCATTATGGGTCCTGGATTGTCTCATGTATATCATTGGGGACTTCAATGTGGTTAACTTTTGAAACAATAGCCATGTTTAGTGCATGACCAAACTCCTTCTAATGACAACAGGAATATCAAGATTAGAGCTGTCAATTTTACAATCTAGGTTTAAGGTTTAGATTTCACATTTAAGGGTTTAAGGTTTTGTGGTTTAGAGTTTGAGGTTTAAGGTTTAAGGTTTAAGGTTTAATGATTCAAGGTTTGGGGCTTTGTAGTTTAGAGTTTAGGGTTTCAGGACTAGGGTTTGGGGTTTTGCAATTTAGGGTTAGGGTTTGAGGTTCCATAGCTTAAGGATTAGTGTTTCACAATTTAGGATTTAGGGTTTAAAATTTTGTAATTTAGGGTTTGGAGTTTGCAATTTCATGGTTTAGAATTTTGAATTTTGAGATTTAGGATTTAGGCAGAGGGGTTTGATACTTTAGGTTTTGAGGTTTTGTAGTTGAGGATTTAGAGTTTAAGGTTTAGATTTCATAGTGTAAAGTTCGGGGTTTTGCCATTTAGAATTTAAAATTTCATAATTTAAGGTTTGGGGCTTGGGATTTTACTATTTAGTATTTGGGGTTTTGTGATTTAAAGTTTATAGTTTAGGGTTTCACAGTTTAGGATTTTGGGTTTGGGTTTTCATGATTTAGGGTTGAGTGTTTGGTGTTTTATAGTTAAGGGATTAGGGTTTAGGATTTGTTGTTTAAGGTTTAAGGTTTTGCAGTTTAGTATTTGGGGTTTCATAATTTAGGATATAAGTCTAGAGTTTTAAGATTTACGATCTAGGGTTTCAAGATTTTAGTATTTAAGTTTATAAGGTTTAGGATCTAAGGTTTACATTTTAGATTTTAAGTGTTAGGATTTAGGGTTTAAAGTTTAGTGTTTTAGAAAAAAAAAATTAGGGCTTGAAAGATGGGGAGAGTGATTAAGTACTTTAAGTTTGAGAAATTGGAGGAAGATTGGTGGAATGAGTTAAGAAACTCCTTCACTTGGCTTTAATTTTTTGTCATTTGTTAAATTTAAGTAGAATTTGATCAGAGGGGATTTGTTGTTAAGTTGTTTGAGTATAGAAGGTACTTTGTAAAATTTTAAAATATAGGAAGGCTTTTAAAAAGCACTTAAATATAGAGAATTATTTAGATTTTAATTAAAAATATTTGATATCCAAAAAACATAATATTTTTCTCATAAAAATTATATTTTTTATATTTATTAAATTAAATAAGGAATTAATGTAAATCTAAATAATATTATCTAAACTTATAAAACTAAAATTGTCTATTATTAAAATTTCTTCATAAATAATCAAGACAAAACGTAGGCAATCAAAAAATAACTTGAATGTAATATTTAACCAAAGAATCAATTATACAATAAAAAAATTAATTAAACACCAAAAACTATTAAAAAAAAGTGTAAACGTATAGAAAGAACTAGACTTATCAGTCAACAATTAGGGGTAGGTATGGCTTGGTTTGGGTGAGGGTGGGTTCAATTTCTCTCCACCTAACTAATTTAAGAAAGGTAAAAATACTAGCCAATTTTGGCCAAATGATCTGTGTAATCCAAAGTATTCTGGATTGGTTGGGTTACAACGATTTGGGTGGGTTCCAACAGGCTGAGTTGTTCTTGTTGCATTTGCATCTTCTTGCATCTAGGCATTCAACAGAGCTATCAAAGATTCTTCGTGCATCTGTGCTTGCTTGAAAGTTTTATATCTAAGTGTCTTCTTCATATCCATGTTTGGCACAATCATTGAGCAAGATCTAGACTGAGAGTTGTGATAGTGTGGGTTAGGGTTAGAAACTTAGAGATGCAAAAGGGAAGTTTGAGAGAGAAGAGAGGAGAACTTGGGAGTTGAGACTTGAGATAGAGGAGATGGAGTGGTGGAGTGGTCAAATTTATGAGCTGGGCTCACTTAGGATTGATTTTTCTTTTGCATTTTTCTAGAACCTTTGAGAGGTTTGTGAATGTGAACTTGAGTTCACACTTGATAACCACATCATATCCTATCTTAGGGGAAAGACGATGCTATGCTATAGTCTCAGACTGGGACATGGTTTATTTGTCATGATCAAGCATGTGGGTTGACAGCATGTTGAGTGTCCCTTGGCTCCTGTGTTTATGCCCACCCCATTTGAACCATTTGAAACTGAAGAAATAATAACGATCGAATTGGTTGTTAAACAATGACGAGTTAAGATAGCAATTTTTTAGGTTTTGATGGGTTACCTCGGTCAAGGTTGGTTTTTCAAATTGATATATATTATATATTTACCCGCATACGATAGTGTATAGCAATTTTTTTTTTCAAACAAAATGTAAAAAATGCTTGGTTATTAATAACCATCCATTATTATGAGAAGTTAAAATTTTTAATTATTAATTTTATTTTATTTTTAACATAATTTATACAATAAATATAATGAAAAGACGGTAAATTTCAAATCCTATCTAAAAATTATAATATATAAATAAATAGAAATTGAAGTTGAACCTTTCATTTCATGGTACTAGAATTATTTTCCTAAGCTTTGCCAACCATATCCTAATGTTTTTAAAGGTATGTGCATACCTAAAATACCCATATTCCCTATGAAAAATGATATGTATATGCAGTTCTACATATTATATATGTTTGTGTAGATACACATTTAAAGAAGAGAGAATGAAGTTATCAGAACATCACTATTAGAAATTGCTTAATTATTAACAAATTTTTATTGATGGATTTGGCATCAATAAAAGTTTAAAAAAGTCATTTTAATAATCTCTCAGTATATCTTATGTAATATTTTACACAATTAGACATGAAAAAATGTGTTTCAAATTAATTTATTGGTAAATCAATTAAACAACAAAAAAATTATATTTTTATTCTTTTCACTAGTCAAAAGTGTTATCTATTGATAAATTTATTAATAAATAAAAAATTATTCTTTTGCATAACTTTTTATGATATTCGTTGGTACAAAAATTAAATCCATTGGAAATTTGTCTTTTGGTCTTTTCATTGTGACCATTGTAGGGATTCCTTACTGTAGCAATGATCCCTTGTCCTTTTGGGATTATCGACACATCATAGTAGAGACATCTGAGTCTCCATCTTAATTGAGGATATACTGATGGATAGTTATCCATTAGCAATCCTTAGGTTGAAACATCTAACAGCTTAGGTGGCAAATTTGAATTTTTTAAAAATTTTTTACTAAAAAAAATTTGCAAAAAATAAAATTGTTATCATTTTACTAAGCTTATAAATAGATCCATATCTGTCAGTAAGCCTTTATTATAAGGAGGTGCACAGCCTCGCCCTACCGTGCCTCACTTCTCCTCTTCTATTTTCTCTCTTCTTCTCAATTGGTAAGCTTACCTTCAACCACTTTCTGACCATATTTTGGCGACACTTCGATCATTTACAACCTCTTATAGAGAATTTTGCTACTTTTTTTTTATATTTTTGTAATTTGATATTAATTTTTACATAGTTTATTTCTTATTTATTTAGTTCTTTTGATTTTTTCTTCTTCACTTTATTTTTAGCCTTTGTAAGAACTATTTAATCAACTATCTACTCTTTTTTATGTTGTTTTTCAATTTCTTTGAATGTTTGTATTACTTTTTCTTATAATTTATCTTAAACTTATTGTATATGACATTATCATTAATAATTTAATATTATTATAACTTATGTTGATTGTTGTGGCTGAATCTTGATTTTCAATATATTTGATTTTATCTTAGTCAATGTATGTAGCATTATATTATTATAGTTGATTATGCTGTGATTGATATACATAGGTTTAAAATTTTTTTGTCTATATACATGATTTTATGTCTATATAGTGGGTGAATCTTGAAATTTTATCTTTTTCTTTTTTGTAACAATGAGTCCCCATTCCTAAGAAGGGACTATGCCAATTTTTTTTTTAAAATTTGTATTTATGTGTTTAATAGGATGATATTGAACTTCAATTGTATTTACATTAACTTTTGAGAATTTTAAAACAAAATTGTTGAATTAGAGTTTTTAATTGTGATTCCTTTTTATAAGTAGATGTTCATGAACTTTATTGTATTAGGTTTTAATTTTAAGTTTATGTTAGAGTTGGAATTTTGTTAAAGTAATTATGTGTTAATGAAGTTATCTAGGTTATGTTAGAGTTTAAAATTAGGTTAAAGTTTTTGTTAGAGTTGTTAAATTATGTTAGAGTTTTTGTTAATGTTAGAATTTCTTTAATTAAGTTTATGTCAATGGTTCTCATGATAATGGCTCTTCTAATGCATTTTAATTTTTATAATTGTTTTTAGGATATGGTAAGACTTTTAGTAATTATGGATAAATGTTATTGTCATCGTTAGATAATTTATTGTAATATTTGTATAATTATTTGTACATTTATTTAAATGTTATTGTAATATTTGGATAAATTTTGGTACTTTTACTAAGGAATACTCATCCCTTGGTAAAAATTAAACTTGTGATTCTATGGAAAGAAATGAAATAACCTTGATAAAATGTATTTTTACTAAAAATTGTATTATATCAATGGATCCTTTTTAATTTTATCAACTACAATCTACTGGTAAATTTATAATGTTTCAAAGAGATAGAAAGAGACAGAGATAAAGAAATGTTAGAGAGAGTGAGAAAGGAAGAGGGAGAAAGAGAGAGTGAGAGAGAAGTGTCAAAGAGACCAACAAAGAGACAAAGAGACAAAGAGAAAAGAGTTAGAGAGAGAAAGAGATTGAGGGAGAGTGAGTGGTAGATAAAGTGCTGTAGAGACAATGAGAGAGAGCAATATATAGAGAGAGAATTTTCAAAGAATGCAAGGGAGTGAGAGAGAGAGAGAGAGAAAGCAACAACAGAGAGAGTAAGAGAGACAAGTTTTGTGGGGAGAGTGAGTAAGAGAAGTTCTAGAGAGACACTAAAGAGATAGGGAGACAAAGAGAAAGGAATGTTAAAGAGAGAGAGAGAAATAGAAGTTTTAGCTAGAGAGAAAGATAGAGTAGTTTCAGAGAGACAAAGAAATTTTAGATAGACCAAGAACAAGAGAGAGAGAAAGAGAAGTTTTAAAGAGGGAAAGAGTGAGTGAGAAAGAGCGATAGACAAAGTGCCATGGAGAGACCAAGAGAGATATAGAGAAGTTTTGTAGAGGGTAACAGAGAGAGAGAGAAGTTTTGTAGAGAACGAGAGACACTAAGAGAGAGAAGCTTCACATAGACCCAAAGAGAGAGGAAAAGTTTTAGAGAGTGAAAAAGAGTGAGTGAGAGAGAATGGTAGAAAGAGTGTTATAGAGACACCAAGAGAGATATAGAGAAAGTTTTGGAAGAAGAGAGAGAGGGAGAGATGGAGAGAGTAGAGAGATGGAGAGAAGGGGAGAGAGAAATTTTAAAGACAGCAAGCAAGAGAGGGAGAAAGAGAGAGAGAGAGAGAGAGAAAGAGACAAAGACATAGAGAAGTTTCAGAGAGAGTGGGAGAGATAAAGAGACAAGTTTGAGAGAGAATGAGAGATAGAGAGAGACACAAAGAGAGATTAAGAGAGAGAGATAGAGGCAGAGACAAAGAAACAGAGATAGAGACTTAGAATGAGTGAGAGAAGTTTTTAAAGAGAGGGAGTGACAATGTGAGTGAGATAAGTTTAAGAGACACAGAGAGCGAGAGAAAGAGAGAAAGGGAAGTTTTAGATAGAGAAAGAAGTTTTGGAGTGACTAAAGAGAGAAAGTGATGGTGAAAAGTTTCAAAGAGATTAAGAGAGAGAGAGAGAGAGAGAGAGAGAGAGCAAGAGAGAAGAGAGGAAAAATGAGAGAGAGAAGTTTTAGAGATAGAGAGGTTGCAAAGAGAGATGTTTCAAAAAGAGTGAGAGAGGGAGAAAGACAAGTTTTAGAGAGATCAGGTGAGAGAGAAAGGGAAGTTTCTGAGAGACCAAGAGAGAAAGAGAGAATAAGAAGTTTTAGATAGAGAAAGAGAGTGAGTGAGAGAGTTATAGACAGAATACTATGGAGAAACTGAGACAGATGTAGGGAAAGTCTTGGTAAGAGAGAGAGGGAGAGATATAGAGAGACAAACAGAGGAAAGTGTTTCAAAGAGATTGAGAGAGATAGAGAGATTTCATAGAGAGTGAGAGAGGGTGAGAGAGAGAGAGAGAGGTTTCAAAGAGAGCAATTGATAGAGATAGAGAAAGAAGTTTCGGAGAAAGTGAGAAAGAGAGAGAATGAGAGAGATGTTTTAAACAATGCAAGAGAGAGATAGAGAAGTTTCAAAGAGAGACCGACACATAGAGAAAGCAAGAGAGATAAGTTTTGTGGAGAGATCGAGTTATAGAAGTTCTAGGGAGACACCAAGAGAAAGACAGAAAAGGATTTTTTAGAGAGACTGAGAGAGAGACACTAAGAGAGATATAGAGAAGTTTCATAGAGGTGAGAGAGAGAGAGGGGGAGTGAAGTTTCTTAGACACCAAAAGGGAGAGAGAAGTTTCAAAAAATATAAGAGAAAGAGAGCAATAGAGAGAGAGAGAAAGACAAGTTTTGTGTAGAGAGTGAGTAAGAGAAGCTCTAGAGAGACATAAATAGAGAGAAAGAGAGAGCAGTTTCAGAGAGATGAAAATAGCGACATAGATAGGGAAGTTTTAGATAGTCCAAGAGCAACAGACACAGAGAAAGACAGAAAGAGAGAAAGAGAAGTTTTGTGTAGAAAGTGAGTAAGAGAGGCTCTAGAGAGACATAAAGAGAGAGAAAGAGAAAGTAGTTTTAGAGAAATGAAAATAGAGAAATAGATAGGGAAGCTTTAGATAGTCAAAGAGCAACAGACACAGAAAAAGAGAGAAAAAGAAGTTTTAGAGAGAGAAAAGAGTAAGTGAGAGAGAGTTGTGGACTTAGTGCTATAGAGAGATTGAGAGAGATATAGAGAAGTTTTGCAAAGGGCAAGAGAGACAGAGAGAGATAGAAGTTTTGCATAGGGTGTGTGAGAGAGAGAAGTTTCACAAAGGGCAAGAAGGAGAGAAGTTTCACAAAGAGTGAGAGACGCTCAGAGGGAGAAGTTTTAGAGAAAGTAAAAGAGAGAGAGAAGTTTCCCAAAGGGCAAGAGAGAGAAGTTTTGCAGAGAGCAAGAGAGGTTGACAGAGAGAAGTTTCAGAGAGAGTAAGGAAAGAGAGAGAAATCTAAGAAAAAGCAAGGGACACAAAGTGGGAACTTTCAGGGAGAGGGAGGAAGACAGAGAGAAAGAAGTTTGAGAGAGACCAAAAGAGAGAAGGAAGTTTTAGAGAAAGCAGAAACTATCAACAAGAAGGAGAGAAATAGAGAGAGAAGTATACAAGAGAGCAAGAAAGAGAGAGAGAAGTTTAAAAGGGAGGAAGGGACAGACAGAGAGAAAGGTTTTAGAAAGGGTGAGAGAGACAAATTCTATGGAGAGAGTGACTTAGAGAACTTGTAGAGAGACATTGAGAGAGAGGAAGAGAAATTTCAGGCAGAGAGAAAGAGGGAGATAGAGAACTTTTAGATAGACTAAGAGAGAGAGGTTTCAAACAGAGTAAGAGAGAGAGGGTGCCAAAGAGAGAAAAAGAAGTTTTAGAGAGAGCATTAGAGTGATTGAGAGAGAGTGGTAGACAGAGTGATGCAAAGAGACTGAGAGAGATATAGAGAAGTTTTGCAAAGGTGAGAGAGAGAGAGAGGAATAGAGAGAAAACTTTCTTAAACACTCAGGAGAGAGAAAGAAGTCTCACAGAGAGCAACAAATAGAGAAAGAGAAGTTTCAAAGAAAGAGAAAGAGAGAGAGAAAGACAAAGACATACAAGTTTCAAAGAGTGAGAGAAAAACAAAGAAAGTGAGAGAGACAAGTTTTGTTGAGAGAATGGGAGAGAGAAGTTCTAGAGAGACACTAAAAGAGAGAGAGAGAGAGAGAGAGAGAGAGAGAAGATTTAGAGAAAGTGAGAGATAGAGACACAAAGAGAGAGAAGTGTTTGAGAGAGCAAGAGATAGAGACACAGAGTGAGAAGTTTAGAGAGAGCAATAGATAGAAAGAGAAGTTTCAAAGAATGCAAAAGAGAGAGATAGATAGAGAAGTTTCAGAGAGAGCAACAGATAGAGAGAGAAGTTTCAAAGAATGCAAGAAAGAGAGAGAGATAGAGAAGTTTCAAAGAGAGAAAGAGAAAGAAAAATAGAGAGATTAAGAGAGTGAGTTATAGAAGTTCTAGAGAGAAACTAAGAGAGAGTGTGTGAGAGAGAGAAAGAGAAGTTTCAAATAAAGAGAAAGAGAGTGAGAAGTTTCAGAGAGAACAAGAGAGACATAGAGAGAGAGAGAAGGAAGTTTTAGATAGATCAAGAGAGAGGAAAAGAGAGTTCGAGAATGGTAAATGGAGTGCTATGTTGAGACAAGAGGGATGTAGAGTAGTTTTGTAGAGAGAGAGGTTTCAAAGAGGGCGAGAGAGATAGAGAAAAGTTTTAGAAAGAGTGATAGACACACAGATATAGGGATAGAGATGTTTCAAAGAGAGAGACAAAGACAAAGAGAGTGAGAGAAACAAGTTTTGTGGAGAGAGTGAGCGAGAGAAAGGAATGTTTTAGAATGAGAGAGATAGAGAGAGAAAGAGAAGTTTTAGGTAGAGAGAAATAAAGAGAAGTTTTAGAGTGGCTGAGAGAGAGAGGGAAGTGTAAAAGAGAAAGAAAGGGGGAGAGAAGGATAAAGAGAGAAATTTTAGAGGGAGAAAGAGAGTGAGGAAGAGAAAGTGGTAGATAGAGTGTTACAGAGAGACTAAGAGAAATATAGAGATGTTTCATAGAGAAAAGTTTCACAGAGGGTGAGAGAGAGAGAAATTTGGCAGAGAATGAAAGAGGTTGAAAGAGTGAAGTTTCAGAGAGAAAGTGAGAAAAAAAGGAAAAGAGAAGTTTTAGGTGAGAATGAGTGAGAGACAGACAAGTTTTTATAGAGAGAGTGAGAGAGAGAAAGTGAGTGAGTATGAGAGAGAGGGAGAGGGAGAGAGAAGTTCTAGAGAGAGCACAAGAGAGAGGGAGTTTTAAAGAGAGCAAGAGACAAAAAGAAAGAGAGAGAAGTTTTAAGCGAGCAATAGGCAAAGAAAGAGAGAGAGAAGTTTTAGAGAGTGTGACAAAAAGAGGGAGAGAGAGACAGAAAGGGAAGTTTTAGAGAGAGAAATTGAGTGAGTGTCATAGAGAGCAAGAGAGAGATGAGAGAGAGAGAGAGAAGTTTCAAAGAGAGTAGGAAAGAGAGAGTGAGAACTTTCAATGAGAGGGAGGGACACAGAGAAAGAGAAGATTCAAAGAGAGCAATGGAGAGAGCAATAACTTCTAAGGTGTGGGAGAAAGACAGATAGAGAAGTTTTAGAGATACTAAGAAAGAAAGAAATTTTAGAGAAAGCAGGAGACAAAGACATAGAGAGAGTAGTTTCAAAGAGAGCAAGAGACAAAGACACAGAGAGAGAAGTTTCAGAGATAACAAGAAAAAGTAAGAGAGGGAGAGAATGAAAGTGAAGTTTCTTAGACACCAAGAGGGAAAGAGAGAAGTTCCAAAGAGAGCAATAGACAAAGAAGAAGAAAGTTTCAAAGAATGCAAGAGAGAGACAGAGACAGAGAAGTTATATAGAGAGAGAAAGACAAAAGAGCATGAGAGTCAAGTTTTGTGAAGAGAGTGAGTTAAAGAAGTTCTAGAGAGACACTGAGAGAGAGAGGGGTGTTTTAGACAGAAAGAGAGAAAAGTTTTAGATAAAGAGAAAGAAAGAAAAGTTTGAGAGAGATAGATAGATAGAGATGTTTTAGATAGACTGAGAGAGAAAGAGGTTTCAAGCAAAGTAAGAGAGAGGGAGACAGAGAGAGAATGAGAGTGACCAATAGAGAGGGCTAGATAAAGTGATGTAGAGAGATCGAGAAAGATATCAATAAGTTTGGTAGGGGTGACAAAGAGAGATCAAGAGAGATGGATAGAGAGAGAAATTTCATAAACTCCTAAGAGAGAGGGAAGTTTTAGAGAGAGCAACAAACATAGAGAGAATTTTCAAAGAAAGCAAGAGAAAGAGAGAGAGAGAGAGAGAGAGAGAGAGAGAGAGAGAGAGAAGTAGAGATAGAGAAGTTTTGACAGGAGAAAGAGGAAGACAAAGAGAGTGAGAAAGACAATTTTTGTGGAGAGAATAGGTGAAGAAGTTCTAGAGAGACATTAAGAGAAAGAGAAAGAGAAAGAGAAAGAGAAAGAGAAAGAGAAAGAGAAAGAGAAAGAGAGAAAGGGATCTTTTAGAGAGAGAGGGAGAGAGAGAAAGAGAAGATTCAGGTAGAGAGAAAGATGGAGAGAAGATTCAAAGAGATTGAGAAAGAGAGAGAGGGAAGCTTGAGAGAGAAAGAGAGAGAGAAAAGTTTCAAAGAGAGCAAAGGCAGAGAGAGAAGTTTGAAAGAAAGTGAGAGAGAGATAGAGAAGTTTCAAAGAGAGAGAGAGACAACTTTTGTGGAGAGAATGAATAAGAGAAGTTCTAGAAAGACACTAAGAGAGCAAGAGGGAGTGAAGTTTTAGAGAGACCAAGAGAGAGATTGAGGGAAGTTTT
The DNA here is from genome assembly GCA_037013595.1 of Dicorynia guianensis. Lineage (NCBI taxonomy): Eukaryota > Viridiplantae > Streptophyta > Magnoliopsida > Fabales > Fabaceae > Dicorynia > Dicorynia guianensis. The sequence goes on from JASUAB010000007.1 coordinate 17,152,817, forward strand.
AGAGAGAGAAAAAAAGAGAAAAAGAGGGAGATAGATAAGTTTCATATAGCCCAAGAGAGAGAGGGAAAGAGAAGTTTTAGATAGAAAAACTAAGTGAGTGAGAGAGAGTGGGAGACAGAGTATTGTAGAGAGACCTAGAGACATAAAAAGAAGCTTTGCAAAGGGCAAGAGAGAGAGAGAGTGAGAAAGGGTGGAAGAGAAAAGTTTCAAAGAGAGCAAAAGAGGAGAGAGAGAAATGAGAAAAGAAAGGTTTATGAGTAAGAATGTGAGAGAGAGAGAAGTTTTAGAGAGAGCAAGAGAGAGAGAGAGAGAGAGAAGTGTTAGTGAGAGCAAGGACAAAGACAGAGAGAGAAGTTTTAGAAGGAGTGACAAATAGATATAGAGAGAAGTTTCAAAGAATGCGAAAGAGAAAGAGAGAGACAAAGAAGTTTTAGAGAGAGGGGGGAAAGAGAGAGAGACTAAGAGAGGCAAGTTTTGTGTAGACAATGAGTTAAATAAGAACTAGAGAGGCACTAAGACGGAAAGAGAAAGCGAGAAAGGGATATTTTATAGAGAGTGAGAGAGAGAAAAAGAGAAGTTTTAGACAAAGAGAAAGAGAATGAGAATTTTTAGAGAGATTAAGAGAGAGAGAAAGTTTCATAGAGAGTGATAGACACAGAGAGAGAAGTTTCAAAGAATGCGAGAGATAGAGAGAGAGAGAAAGTTTCATAAAGAGTGATAGACACAGAGAGAGAAGTTTCAAAGAATGAGAGAGAGAGAGAGAGAGAGAAAGAGAGAGAGAAGTTTTGTAGAGAGAATGAGTGAGAGAAGTTTTAGAGAGACACTAAGGGCAAGAGAGAGAGTGAAAGGGATGTTTTAGAATGAGAGAGAGAGGGAGACAGAGAGAAGAAAGAGAAGTTTTAGGCAAAGGGGAAGGGGGAAAAGTTTTAGGGTGACAAAGAAAGAGAGAGAGTGATGAAGTATCACATTAGTTAGGCAGAGAGGTCTTGAATGTTATATATATGAGTTTGCAAACCTCCCATTACAAGCTAGCTTTTGAGGTGGAGTTAGGTGGGTTCATATAAGAGAGGGAGATAGAGAAGTTTCAAATATAGCAAAAGAGAAAGAGAGGGAGAGGTCTTAGACAGAGCAAGAGAGAGAGTGTGTGAGAGAGAGAGAGAGAGAGAGAGAGAGAGGAGAAGTTTCAGAGAGAACAAGAGATAGAGACAAAGAGAAGCTTCATAGAGAGCAAGCAACAAAGAGAGATAAGTTTAAGAAAGAGTAAGAAAGAGATAGAGAGAACTTTCTAACACACTGACAGAGAAAAGTTTCAAAAGGAGTGACAGGCAGAGAAAGAGAGAGAGAGAAGGTTGAAAGAGAACGACAAAATGACAAATAGAGAGAGAAGTTTTATAGAGAGAGTAAGTGAGTGAGTGAAGTTTTGGAGACACAGATAGAGAGAGAGTGATAGAGAGAAAGAGAAGCTTTAGAGAGAAAGAAAGTTAGTGAGTGTGAGAGAGAGTGAGTGAGAGAGAAGTTTCAGAGAGAGCTTAAGAGAGAGAGAGGGAGAGAGAAGTTTCTAAGAGAGCAAGCGAGCAAGAAAGAGAGACATTTCAAAGAGAGTAGAAGAGAAAGGGCAAGAACTTTCAAGGAAAGGGGGTGACAAAGAGAGAGAAGTTTCAGAGTAAGCAAGAGAGAGAAAGCATGAACTTTGAAGGAATGCAAGAGAGATAAAGAGAGAAGCTTTAGAGAGACGGAGACAAAGAGAAAGAAAGAGAGAGAGAATGAGAAGTTTTAGACTAAGAGAGAAGAAAGAGAGAAATTTCAGAGACAGCAAGAGACAATGATAAAGAGATGGAAGTTTCAGAGAGAATATGAAAGGAAGAAAAGGGGAGAGTGAGAAAGAGAAGTTTCTTAGACACCGAGAGAGAGAAAGATAGAAGTTTTTTTTGGACACCAAGAGAGAGAAAGAGAGAGAGAGATAAGTTTAGAGAGTGATAGACAGAGAGAGAAGTTTCAAAGAATGTGAGAGAGGGAAAGAGAGAGTGAGAGGGATGAGTTTTGTGGAGAGAGTGACTTTGAGAAGTTCTAGAGAGAGACTAAGAAAGAGAGAGAGGGAGAAAGAGAAGTTTCAAAGATAGAAAAAGAGAGAGAGAAGTTTTAGAGAGACCAAGAGAGAAAGAGGAAAGTTTTAGAGAGAGAAATAGAGAAATTTTTAGATAGACCAAGAGAGAAAGGGAGGGAGGTTTCAGGCAGAGTAAGAGAGAGAGAGAAAGAGAGGTTTTAAAGAGAGAATGAGAGCCAGTAAGAGAGAGTGGTAGATAAAGTGATGCAAACAAACTGAGAGAAAGTGAGTGAAGTTTCACAGAAAGAGCGAGAGAGAGAGAGTGAAGTTTTATAAAGAAATAAGTTAGAGAAGTTTTAGAGAGACCAAGAGAGAGAGGTTTTGCAAAGAACGAGGAATGGGGTGAGAGAGAAGTTTCTGAGAGAGCAAAGAGAAAAAGATAAAAAAAAAGAGAGAAAGAAAGCAGTTTCAAAGAGAGAGAGAGAGAGAAGTGTTAGAGAGAGCAAGAGACATAGACAAAGACAAAAGTCTTAGAGAGAAGTTTAAGGGGAAGAGAGAGAAGGAAGTGTTAGAAAGAAGTTTAAGGGGGAGAAAGGGGTAAAGAGAGAGTGTAAATATTGGAGAGAAAGGTAGAAAGAGAGAAAAAGAGAGAAAAGGAAGCCTTAGAAAGAAGTTTTAGAGAGAGAGAAATAAGTTTCAGAGAGACCGACAAGAGAGAAACGAGAAGTTCTAGACAGAGTGAGAGAGAGAGAGGCAGTGAGACAAGGAAAGTTTGAGAGAGGGAGAAGTTTCACAAAGAGCAAGAGAGGTTAAGAGGGAGAAGTTTCAGAGAGAGTGAAAGAGAAGTTTGACATAGAGAAAGGGAGTAGTTTTAGATTGAGAAAGTGAGTGAATGAGAAATAGTGAGTGAGAGAAGTTTTCACGAGAAAGAGGAAGAGTGGTTTCAGAGAGAGAGACAGATACAAAGAGGGAGGGAGGGAGAGAGAAGTATCAAAATGAATGTGAGAGAGAGAGAGAGAGAAGTCTTACAGAGAGTGAGAGAGAAAGACACACAAAGAGAGTGGCAAAGAGTGAGAGAGAGGGAAGTTTTAGATAAAGAGGGGGAGAAAGGGATGATTTAGAGAAAGAGAAGTTTCTAAAGAAAGCAAGAGCAAGAAAGGGGGGAGAGAGACAGATAGGACTAAAAGCAACAAGTTTCATAGAGAGCAAGAGAGACACACTAAGAGACTAAGATAGAAAGAAAAGGAAGTTTCAGAGAGAGTGAGAGAGAGAGAAGTTTCGTAGAGGGTGAGAGAGATAGAGAGATAACTTTAAGAGAGAATGAGAGAGAGAGAACTTTTAGAGAGAGGGAGTAGTTTTGGAGAGAGAAAGAGTGTGAGTAAGAAAGAATAGGAGAGAAAGTGTCTATTAAATACAAAGACAGGGAGGGAAAGAGAGAGAATTTCACAGAGAGAGAGAAACAAAGAGCGAAAGAAAAGATTTTAAGAAAGAAATAAAGAGATAGAAAGGGAGAGAAGTGTTAGAGAGAGAAAGAAGTTTTAGTGAGAGAAAGCAAAGTTTCAAAGAGAGTGAGATAGAGATAGAGTGAGAACGAAAACTTTCTTAACAAACTAAGAAAATGAGATAAAGAGGAGTTTAAGATGAGCACGAGACATAAAGAGAGAGAGGAAGAAGTTTTAAAGAGTGATATAGAGAGAGTGAGTGAGAGAGAGTAACAGACAGAGTCTATGGAGAGGGAGTGAGAGAAAGAGTATGGGGAGACAAAGAGAAGTTCTAGAGAGAGAGAGAGAAGTTTTAGAGAGAGCAAGAAAGTAGTTTTAGAGAGAGAAAGAGTGTAAGAGATTATGGGAGGGAGGGAGGGAGAGATGGAGAAGTTTTAGAGAGAGAGAGTAAGTGAGAGAGATAGAGAAATTTCAGAAAGATAGAGTAAAGAGTAAGAGAAGTTTCAGTGAGAGAGAGAAAGCAAATGAGAGAATTCCACAAAGAGTGAAGGAGGGTGACGAAGAAAAGTAATAAAGGGTGTGAGAGTGAGAAAGAGAAAGAGCAATTTTAAAGAGCAAAGAGAATGAGTGAGATAGAGTGGTAGAGAGAGTGTGCGAATGTTAACAAGAGAGGGAAAGAGAGACTAAGCAAGAGAGAGAGAAGTTTTAGAGAAAGTGAGAGACAAAGACAGAGAGAGAAAGAAGTTTCAGTGAGAGCAAGAGAGAGAATGAGAGCAGTAAGTTTCAAAGAAACTGATAGAGAGAGAGAGAGAGAGAGAGAGAGAGAGAGAAATTTCAAGGATAGATAGAGAGAGAAGTTTTAGAGACACCAAGGGAGAGCAAGAGAGAAGTTTTAGAAAGAGAGTGACAAGTTTTATAGAGAGAAAGAGAGGGATGTTTAAGGAGAGTGAAAGCCATTTTGCACAGAGAGAGAGATGTTTTAGAAATAGAGGAAAAGAGAGAAAGAACTTCAAGAGCGAGCGAGAGAGAGGTTTTAGAGAAAATATGAGAGAGAGAGAGAGAGAGAGAAAGAGAGAGGAAAGAGAGGGAGGAAGAAGTTTGAGAGAGAGTGAGAGAGAGAAAGAAGTTTCAAAGGGGGTGAGAGAGAAAGAGAGAGCGTGTAGCAGCAGAAATAAAGACAGAGAAAGAGTTGTTTTAGAGAGAGAGAAAAATTTCATAGAGACTAAGAGATGGAGAGAGGGAACTTTTAGAGAGAGCAAGAGAGAGAAATGCTTTAGAGAGATCAAGAGAGAAGATTTAGAGAGAGCAAGAAAGAGAGAGAGATAGAGACGAAGAGAAGTTTTTAAGACACACAAAGATAGTAGTAAGAGAAATTTTGGTGAGTGTGAGAAAGAGGGGGAGAAAGATAGTGAAGTCTAAGAAAGGGCGAGCTAAGAGAGAGAAGTTTTTGAAAGAGTGTGAGTGAGAGAAGAGGAAAGAGAGAGAAAGAGGATTTGGAGAGTGCTAGATAGATAGAGAGAGAGATATTTTCAAAGAGAGAAAGAAAGGGAATTTTGGAGAGAGAGCACATAGGAGGGAGTGCATTGCAGGGATAGAGAGAGACACACACAGAGAGTGAGAGAGAAGTTTTAGGGAGAGAAGGAGAGTTAGTAAAAGAGAGAAACTTTAGAGAGAATGAGAGAAAGAAGCTTCAAAGAGACTGAGATAAAGAAAGAGAAAGGGAGAGAAGTTTCTAAGAGACCAAGAGAGAGAGAAAGTGAGAGAGAACGAGAGAAGTTTCAGAGAGAGTGAGAGAGAAAAAGAGAGACATAGCTAGAGAAGTTTCATATTAGTTTGAGAGGTGATGAAGAGAAGTTTCAGAAAGAACCAAAGTGAGAGAGAGAAGGAGAATGAGTGACAAAGTGTGGGAGAGAGTGTTAAAGGGAAAGAGAGTATGTGAGTCTTGGTGAGAGAGGAAGAGAGAGATAATGCAAGAGCAAGTGAGAGAAGTTTCTGAGAAACAGAGATAGAGAGAGAAGTTTAGAGAGAGCAAGAGACAGAGATAGAGAGAAAAGCTTTAGAGAGTGGAAGTGACAAAGACAAATATAGAGAAATTTTAGAGAAAGTGAGAAAGAGGCAAAGAGAGAGAAAGAGAGAAAGAGAGAAAGAAAGAAGTTTCAAAGACAGTGAGAGATAGAGAGAAATAAGTTTTAGAGAGAGCAAGAGAGAGGGAGAGAAGTTTTTGGGAGAGCTAGAAAGAGAAGTTTCAAAGAGACTAAGGGAGAGGGAGAGAAAGAGCAAGAAAGAGAGAGAGAAGTTTTAGAGAGTGAGACCAATATAGAAAGAGAAAGAAGTTTCAAGGAAAGCAAGAGAGAGAGAGAGAGAGAAGTTCCAAAGTGAAAGAGAGAGACACACAAAGAGAGCAATAGCTTTCAAGGAGAGGCAGAGAGAATGAGAGAGAAAAGTTTTAGAGTGACAGAGAAAAAAGTTTTAGAGAGAGAGGGAGAAAGAGAAGTTTTAGAAAGAGAATGAGTAGTTTTAGAGTGCATTAGTGTTACAAAGAGGGAGAGAGAGATAGAGAGAGAGAGAGAGAGAAGGAGTGTGTGCTAGAGAGAGAGTGGTACAAAGGGAGTGTATGTGTGTTGGGGAAGGAGAGAATGCGAGACAGAGATGGAGGGAGAAATGTAATAGAAAGAGACATGTTGGGGAGAGAGAGAGAAAGACAAGTTTTAGAGAAGGACAAAGAGAGAGACATGTAGGGGAGAGGGAGGGCAAGTTTTAGAGAGAAAGAGAGAGAGTTTAATAAAGAGACCAAAGAAGATAGAGAAGGCAAGAGGGGGGAAGAAAGAAGTTTTTGAGAGAGAGAGAGAGAGAGAGAGGGAAATAGAAGTATGAGAGAGAAACCAAGGGAAGTTTTGAACACAAAGAGAGAGAGAGAGTAATAGAGAGAGAGAAGGAGAGACAAAGAGAGTGAGAGAGAAAAAGAGAGAGAGTGAGCATGTTGGGAGAGAGAGAGAGAGAGAAATGTGTAGGAAAGAGAGAGAGAGGGATTGAGATAAAGAGAGTGTTGCAGATAGATAGTGTGCATGTAAGAGAGTAAGAGAGAGAGAGACAGTTGGAGAGAGAGTGTATTGGGAGAAGAGAGTGAGAGACAAAGATAAACAGATCAAAACAGATAGAGAAGGTTTAGAAAGAGACTAATAGGGAAGTTTAGAGACGAAGAGAGATGGAGAAATAGTGAAACAAAGAGGGCCAATGTGTGCATGCTTATGGGAGAAAAAGATGGAGAGAGAAAGAGAGGGAGAGTGTGTGATAGGGTGAGAGAGAAAGGTTGTTGGGAAGGGATAGAGAGGGATGGAAAGAAGGTCTTGGAGAGTGAGAAAGATAGAGAGAGAGAGAGAGAGAGAGTGTGTGTGTGTGTGTGTTGGGAGCAAAGAGAGAGACAGAGATAGAGAACTGGGGAATGGGGGAGAGAGAGTGAGTGAGAGGGAAATATTAGCAGATAGAGTGATAGAAGTTTTAAACAAAGGGAGGTTTTGGATAGAGAGAGGAATTTTATAGAGTAAGTGAGAGGGGGAAAGAGGCAAATAAAGAGTGTGTCAAGTTCAATTTCTTCCATTATATCATACTCTTTTTCTTAGTTTTAGAGAATGAGTGTGAGAGAGAAAGTGAGAAATGGAGAGACATGTTGGAGAGAGAAAGAGATAGAGAATGTGTTGGGGAGATAGAGAGAGTGTTAAGGAGGGAGCAAGAGAGATAGAGAGAGGGTGATAGGGGGAGAGGGACACAAAGAGAGACAAAGATTATTAAGAAGTTAGAGAAAGATAGGAAAAGAAGTAAAGAGAGAGAGAGAAACACATTGGAGAAAGAAAGATAGGGAAGTTTTAGAGATATAGAGACATATTGGACACAAAGAGAGCGATAAAGAGAGAGTGTGTTGGGGAGAGAGAGAATGAGAGAAGGAGGGAGGGAGAGAGAGATGTGTTAAGTCCAGTTTCTACCATTATACCATATCCTTTTCTTAGTTTTAGAAAGCAAGTGAGTGAGGGAGAGAGAAAGAGGCATAGAGAGATTGCTAGGAAGTTAGAGAGAGATAGGGAGAGAGGTAAAGAGAGAGAGAAGTTTTAGAGAGAGGGAGACAAACATGTTGGAGAAATAAAGAGGGAAGTTCTAGGGACAGAGACAAACACGTTAGACTGAGAGAGAGAGTGTATGTGTTGGGAAGAAATAGAGGACAAGATAGAGAGAGAGAGAGCAAGGGAGAGAATGAGAGAGAAAAGAGTGTTAAGTCTAGTTTCTTCCATTATACCATACCCTTTTTCTTAGTTTTAGAGAGTGAGGGAGAAAGCTAGAGGGAGAGAGAAAGTGTTAAGAAAGGAGCAGGAGAGATAAGGAGAGATAGATAAAGAGACAGGAAGAGAGATAGAAGAAGAAGTTTCAGAGACAAAGAGAGTGAGTGAGAGAAATTTTGCTCAGAGATAGGGCGATAGAAGTATTAGAGAGATGGCAAGAGCAACAAAGAGACTAAGAGAGAGAGAGAGAGAGAGAGAATAATGGGGGCAGAGAGAGTGTTTAGTAGGGAGCAAGAGAGATAGAGGGAGGGTGTTGGGGGGTGAGAGAGCAAGAGACAGAGAGAAGGGGAGAGGAAGTTAGGGAGGAAGCAAGAGAGATAGAGAGGTTGCTGGGGAGAAAGAGGTAGTGTGCGTTGGCAAGAGAAAGAGAGACAGATAGAGAAGTTTTAGAGAGATAGAGGCAGATAGAGAGAATGTGCCTATGTGAGTGTGTTGGAGAGAGAGAAAGATTGTTGGGGAGGGATAGAGAGCGATGCAAAGAGGGTGTTGGGGAGAGAGAGAGGGAAAGAGTGAGAGTAGGGGAGTAGGGGAGGGAGAGTAAATGAGTGAGAGAAAAATTTTTGGCAGAGAGACATTGAGTAACAAGTTTTAAATAGATAGAAGATTTAGGGAGAGAAGTTTTAGAGAGTGGCTGGGAGGGAGAAAAAGAGAGATAGAGTGTCAAGTTCAATTTCTTCCAATATATCATACCCTTTTTCTTAGTTTTAGAGAGTTAGTGTATGGGAGTGAGAGAGACAGAGAGACATGTTGGGGGAAGAGAGGAAGGAAGAGAGAGTTTGTGTTGGGGAGACAAAGAGAGTGTTGACAAGGGAGAAAGAGAGATAAAGAGGGAGGCTGATAAAGGGAGAGGGAAATTGTTGGGAACTTAGAGAGAGACAGGGAGAGAGGTAAAGAAAAAGAGAAGTTTAAGAGAGAGAGAAAAACATGTCGGAGAAGAGGAGAGAAGGAAGTTTCAAAGATGAGACTTGTTGAAGGGAGAGAAAGCAATGAGAGAGAGCAAGAGAGAGGAACAGTTTGTTGGATAGAAAGATAGACGGGGTGAGATGGAGAAAAAGAGAGAGGTGTATTGCAGGGAGAGAATGTGTTGGGGAGACAAAGAGAGTGTTGAGGAGGGAGTAAGAGAGAGAGAGATTAAGTGGTCTCAGGGGGAGAGGGAGAGAGAGAAAGAGAGAGAGATTGTTGGAAAGTTAGAGAGAGACAGGGAAAGAGGCAAAGAGAGAGAGAAGATTTAGAGCGCGAGAGATAGATATGTTGGATAAAGAGAGAGGGGGAAGTTATAGAGACAAAGAGGGATGTGTTGGACAGAGAGAGAGTGTGTTGGGGAGAGAATAAGAGACAGAGAGAGAGACTGGGAGAGAGAAAAATTTTAAAGAGAGTGAGAGAAGTTTTAAAGAGAGAGGGATGTAGAGAGTGTGAAGTTTTGGAGAGAGAGAGTTGTTTCAGAGGGAGAAAGAGAGATAAGGAGAAAGAAGTTTTATAGACAGAGACAAGGAGGGAAAGAGAGAGAGGGTTAAAGAGAGTGAGAGAGCGAGAAGTTTTAAAGAGTGAGTGAGAGGGAGAAAGAGAGAGAGATAGCGAGAGTATCAAGTTCAATTTCTTCCATTATGCCAAACCCTTTTATTTAGTTTTTAGAGAGTGAGTGAGAGAGAGAGGAGAGAGAGGAAAGAGAGAGTTTGTGTTGGGGGGAGAGAGAGAAAGTGCTGGGGAGACAAAGAGAGACTATTGAGGAGGGAGTGAGAGAGATAGAGAGAGGGAGAGAGAGTTGTTATGAAGTTAGAGAGAGACAAGGAGAGAGGTAAAGAGTGAGAGAAGGTTTAAAGAGTGAAAGATAGTTATGTTGGATAAAGAGAGAGAGGGAAGTTTTAGTGATAGAGTGACATGTTGTACAGTGAGAGTGTGATAGAGAGAGTGCATGTGTGTTGTGGGGAGAGAGAACAAGAGAGCAAGACAGAGAGAATAGGAGAGTGAGGGGGAGAGTGTGTGAGAGAGAGAGAGAGAGCGAGAAGTTTTAAAGAGTGAGTGAGAGGGAGAAAGAGAGAGAGATAGAGAGAGTATCAAGTTCAATTTCTTCCATTTTGCCAAACCCTTTGATTTAGTTTTTAGAGAGTGAGTGGGAGAGAGAGGAGAGGGAGAGGAAAGAGAGAGTTTGTGATGGGGGAAGAGAGAGAAAGTGCTGGGGAGACAAAGAGAGACTATTGAGGAGGGAGTGAGAGAGATAGAGAGAGGGAGAGAGAGATTGTTGTCAAGTTAGAGAGAGACAGGGAGAGAGTTAAAGAGTGAGAGAAGTTTTAGGGACAGCCATAGAGAAGGGCAGAGAGTAAGGTAGATAAAGTGTTGCACAGAGAGAGAGAGAGATAGAAAGATAAAGAGAGAGTGAGAAGTTCTAGAGAGAGCAAGAAAAGGAGGAGAAGTTTTGCAAAGAGCGAGAAACAATGAGGGAGAGAAGTTTCAAAGAGAGCGAGAAAGTAGATTTTGAAATAGAAGAGAGTGATTGAGAAAGAGTAAGAGAGAAGTTTTAGAGAGAAAAAGGTATGAGTGAGAGAGAGTGAGCAAATGAGAGAGAGAGGGAGAGAGAAAGTGTGTGTGAGAGAGAGAGAGTGAGTGAAAAGTATCAAAGAAAGTGAGAGTGTGAGAGAGAGTGGTAGACAAAGTGTTCTGAAGAGGGAGAGAGAGAGTGTGTGGGAGAGAAAGAGTGAGATAAGTTATTAAGAGAGCTAGAGATAAAGAGACAAAGAAGCTTCAAAGAGACCGAAAGAGAGAGAATGGGAAGTTTAAGAGAAAAAGAAACAAAATGAGTGAGAGAAGTTTTATGAAGAGAGTGAGTAAGAGAAGTTCTAGAGAGACCAGTAGGGAGAGATAGAGAGAAATTTCAAGAGAATGAAAGGGAGAGAAAGGGAAACTTCAGAGAGAGAGAATAAGTGAAAGAAATTCTAGAGAAACCAAGAGAGAGAGATAAAGAGAACTTTCAAAGAGAGAGACCAAGAGATAGAGAGAAAGGAAGGTTTGGGAGAGAGAGAGAGAAGTTTCAGAGAGACTAAGAGAGAGATAAAGAAAAGTTTTAGAGTAAGATAGAAAGAGAGAAGTTTTAGGGAGTAAAAGCAAAAAAGAAGTATGAGAGAGAGACAGATTAGTTTTTGAGAGAGAAAGAGATAGAGAGAGAAGTTTCATAGAAAGTGAGAGAAAGGGCGAGGGAGAGAGAGTAAGAGAGGGAAAGGGATAGAGAGACAGAGGAGAGAGAGAGTGAGAGAGCAAGGGAGAGAGAAAAGATTCAAAGAGAATGACAAAGAGGGAGAAAGAGAAGTTTCAAAAAGAGCGATACAGAGAAAGAGGGAGAGGAAGAAAGAGAAGTGTCAAAGTGAGAAAGAGGGGGAGTGACTAGGATGTATCAAAGAAAGCATGAAAGAGAGATAGAGAGAGAAGTTTCGGCAAGAGCCAGAGAGATAAAGGGAGAGAGAAGTTGTAGAGAAAGCCATATAGAGGGAAGGGAGAGAAGTTTCAAAGAGACCACAAGCGAGAGAGAGAGAAAGAGATAAAGACAAAGAGATAGGGAGAATGGATGAGAGAGAAAGAGAGACTTAGAAGTTTTGGGGAGAGAAAGAGAGTAAGGGAGGAAGGGAGAGAGAGGGAGAAAGAGAAAGAGAGGGCAAGAATGATTAGAGAAGTTTTACAGAGAGAGTGAGCGAGAGAAGTTCTAGAGAGAACCAAAGAGAGAGATAGAGAGAAGTTTTAGAAAGACTAAGAGAGAGAGGTAGAGAGAAGTTTCGAGAAAGCAAGAGAGAAATAGATAAGTTTTAGGGAGTGAGAGGGCAAAAAAGAAGTTTAAGAGAGAGTAGTTTTGGAGAGAGAGATAGAGAGAGAAAGAGAAAGGAGTTTCATAAAGTGCGAGGGACAGAAAGGCAGAAGGGGAGAGAGAGAGAGGGTTCGAGAGAGTGATAGAGAGGGAGACAAAGAGAAGTTTTAGAGAGAGCAACACAGAGAGAGAGGGAGAGGGAGAGAGAGGGGGAGTGAGAAGTATTAGAAAAACCATGAGAGAGAGAGGTTCTAGAGAGAACTTAAGAGAGAGAGAGAAGTTTTAGAGAGAGCCAGAGAGAGGGATAGAGAAGTTTTAAAGAGAGAGTGGTAGAAAAAGTGCTATAGAGAGGGAAAGAGAAAGTGTTGTGTGTGTCTCTATGTTGGAGGGAGGGGAGAAAGAGAAAGAGAGAAAGGGAAGCCTTAGAGAGAAGTTGTAGAGAAAGTAAGAGAAAGAAAGTGAGAGATAGAGAGGGAAGTTTTAGAGAAAGTGAGAAAGAGAAAGAAGTTCTAAGAGAGCGAGGGGAAGTTTCAGAGAGAGCAAGAGAGAAAGAGGAAGTAGAAGTTTTACAAAGAGCAAGAAAGTAGATTTTAAGAGAGAAAGAGGGTGACTGAGAAAGAGAAGTTTTAGAGCAAGAGAGAGAACTTTTAAATAGAGCAAGGGAGAGTGATTTCAAAAAAAGAGAGAGAGAAGTTTTAGAGAGAGAAAGATGTGAATAGAAGAGAATGGGGGAGTGAGAGAGAGTGAGAGAGCAAGTGAATGAGAGAAAGGTGACGGAATGAGAGAGAGAGTAAGTGGGCAAGAAGTATCAGAAAAAGTGAAAGTGAGAGAGAGTGTGTATAGTAGACAGTGTTTTGAAGAGGGAGAGAGAGTGTGTATGAGAAAGAGAACGAGAGAAGTTTTAGAGAGAGCTAGAGATAGAGAGATAAAGAAGCTTTAGGGAGACCAAAAGAAAGAGAAAGGGAAGTTTAAGAGAAAAAGAGAGAATGAGTGAGAGAAGTTTTATGGAGAGAGTGAGTGAGAGAAGTTCTAGAGAGACCAAGAGAGAGAGAGAGAAGTTTCAAAGAGACTAAGAGGAAGAGAGAGAGAGAGAGAGATTTTAGAGAGAACAAGAGAGAAAGAGAGAAGTTTCAAGAAGTGAGAGAGCAAAAAAGAAGTCTGATAGAGAGACCAAGTAGTTTTAGGGAGAGAAAGAGAGGAAAAGATAGAGAGAAAAGTTTCATGGAGAATGAGAAAGAGAGGGAGAAGGAGAGAGAAGTATCAAAGAAAGAGCAAGAGAGAGAGAGAGAGACACACACACACACACAAAAAGAGGGAGAGTAAGAAGTATTAGAGTGAGGGAGAGAGAGAGTGAACAAGAAGTATAAAAGAAAGCATGAGTCAGAGAAAGGGAGGAAGAAATTTTAGAGAAACTCAAAGCGAGAGTGAGAAGTTTCAAAGAAAGGGAGGAGAGAGAGAAAGAGAGAAAGAGAGAGAGAAGTTTGAGAGAGAAAGAGAGAAGTTCCAAAAAGAGGTAGAGCAAGATAGTGATAGAGATAGAGAGATAGAGAGAGACAGAAGTTCTTTGGAGAGAATGAGTGAGAGAAGTTCTTGAGAGGCATAGAGATAAAGAGAAAGAGAGAAAGGGATGATTTAGAGAGAGAGAGAGAAGTTTAAAGAGATTGAGAAAGTGAGAGAGGGAAGTTTTAGAGAGAGCATGAGAGAGAGAAGTTTTAGAGAGAGAAAGAAGCTTCAAAGAGATCAAGTGAGAAGTTTTAGACAGATTGAGAAAGAGCGAGAGACAAAGACAAAGAGAGAAGTTTTAAAGAGAGCAAAAATGGGACATAAAGAGAGAGTAGTAAGAGAAATGTTGGTTAGAGTGTGAAAGAGAAGGGGAAAGAGATAGAGAAGTTTAAGAGAAGGCAAGATAGAGAGAGAAGGATTAGAGAAAGGGAGAAGTTTTGGAGAGAGTGTGAGAGAGAAAAGGAGGAGAACAAGGTTTTGGAGAGAGCAAGAAAGAGAAGTTCCAAAGAGAGAGAGAGAAAGGGAATTTTGGACATAGAGAGTAGCTTTAGAGGGAGAAAGAGAAAGTATGGAAGGTAGTGTGTTATGGGGTCAAAGAGAGAGACACTAAGAGAAAGAAAGAGATGAGACAAAAGGAAAGAGAGAGAAGTTTCTACGAGACTTACAGAGAGAGAGAGAGAGAGAAAGAGAAACATAGCAAGAGAAGTTTCACAAAGAGTTTGAGAGGTGAGGGAGAGAAGTTTTAAAGAGAGTGAGCATGAGAGAGAGAGAGAGTAGTTTTAAGGAGATAGAGAGAGTGAGTGACAGAGAGAGAGGATGAGAGTATTGCAGGAGAGAAAGTGTGTGTCTTGTTAAGAGAGGACAAGAGAGACAGAACGAGACAAAGAGAGGAAGTTTCAAAGAGAGCGACAGATAGAGATATGGAGAGTGTGAGAGATAGAGACAGATATAAAGAAGTTTTAAAGATAGAGATATAGAGAGAAGTTTCAAAGAGTGTGAGGGACAAAGACAGAGATAAAGAAGTTTCAAACAGAGAGAAACAGACAAGAGAGAGGGAGTGAGAGCAAGAGCTTTCATAGAGAGAGAGATAAAAGAAAGAAAGAAGCTTTTTGGAGAGCTAGAAAGGGAGAGAGAAGTTTTGGAGAGATCAAGGAAGAGGGAGAGATAAGTTTCAGAAAAAGAGGGAGAGAAGTTTCATAGAGAGCAAGTGAGGGTGAGAGAGAGAAGTTTCAAAGAGAGTGACAAATAGAGAGGGAAAACGAAGTTTCAAGGAGAAGGAGAGAGAGAAAAGTTTCAGAGAGAGTGATAGAGAGGGAGAGAAACCCATAGAAAAGAAGGAGGAGAGAGAAAGAGAAGTTTTAGAATGGAAGTAAGTAGTTTTAGAGTGCAAGAGTGTTACAAAGAGGGAGAGAGAAAGCGAGAGAAATGGAGAGTGTGTCCTAGGGAGAGAAACGACAAAGAGAATGTATGTGTGTTAGGGAGGGAGAGAGTGTGAGACTGAGATAAAGATAGAAACATGTTAGAGAGAGAGCTATAATGGAGAGGGAGAGAGAAAGACAAGTTTTAGATGAGGACAGAGAGAGAACGACATATAGGAGAGAGAGAGGACAAGTTTTAAAGAAAAAAGTGAGAGTTTTATAGAGAGAGAGACCAAGCAGAGAAGTTTTAGAGAGAGAGAGTATGTTGGAGAAAGAGAGAGAAAGAAGAGGAGAGGGGGAGAGAGATAGAGAAAGAGAAGTTTCATAGGGAGCAAGAGGTTAAAGGAGTGAAGTTTTAGAGAGAGTAAGAAAGAGAGACAAAAAGGAAGAAAGAAAAGTTTTATTATAGGGAGGCATAGAGAGAGATAGACAAAGTGTTAGGAAGAAAGAGAGACAAAGAGTGGTAGAGAGGGAGAGCAAGAAATAAGGGGAAGTTTTAGAGAGAGATAGAGAGAAGTTTCAAAGAGAATGTGAGGGAGAGAGGGAGAGAAGTTTCAAAGAGAGAGAGGGAAAGAGAAAGTGTTAGGAAGAGAGAGAAGGAGAGATAAAGAGAGATAAAGAGAGACAAAGAGAGGAGAGAGAGAAGTTTTAGAGAATGTGAGAGCCAGAAAGAAGTTTTACAGATGGAGAAGGAGAGGGAGAGATAGAGAGAGAGACCTAGGTTGGTAGAGAGAAGGGGAGAGAGAGAGAGAGATGTTTCAAAGAATGAGAAAGAGAAAGAGAGAGTGTTAGGAAGAGAGAGAAGGAGAAGGAGAGAGTGTGGGCCAGAGAGAAGTTTTGCAAAGGGAGAGAGACAAGGAAAGTGAGAGAGAGAGAGAGATAGTGACAAGGACAGAGACAAAGATAGATAGATAGACATAGAGAGAGAGAAGTTTCATAGAGAACGGGAGAGGAGAAAGGAGTAAAGTTTTAAAGAGTGCAAGAGAGAGAGAAAGAGAGAGAGAAGTCTTAAGGAGAGTAAGGGAGAGGGAGAGAGAGAAGTTTTAGAGAAAAAGATAACGAAAAGTTTTAGAAAGAGAGAGTTTTTAGAGAGGGCAAGGGACAGAAAGAGAGAGAAGTTTGAGAGAGAGAGAAAGAGAAAGAGAGTGAGTGAGAGAGTGTGGGAGACAAAGAGGGGGGAAGAAAAAGAGAAGTTTTAGAAAGACAAAGAGTAGCTTTGAGTGTGAGAGTGTTACAAAGAGGGGGGAGTGAGAGAGAGAGAGAGAGGGAGTGAGAGTGAGAAAAGTTTTTAAGGGTAAGAGCAAGGGAGAGATAGAATGTTGGTAGGACATAAAGAGAGAGAAAAGGAGAGTGCGTGTTAGGGAGAGAGGGAAATAAAGGCAGTTTTAGAGAGAGAGAGAGGGAGAGGCAAGTTTTAGAGTGAAAGAGAGAGAGATTTATAGAGAGAGAAAGAGTTAGAGAAGTTTTTGAGAGAGAGAAAGTATGTTGAAGAAAGTAAGAGAGGGAAGTTTTAGTGAGAGTTTGTGTGTTGAAGAGAGAAAGAGAGAGAAGAGAAAGCGAGGGGAAGAGAGAGAAACAAAAAGCATTGGTACGAGAGAGGGAGAGAAATAGAGATATAGAGAAGGAGAGGGAAAAATTTTAAATAGAGTGAGAGATAGAGGGAAATTTCATAGAGGATGAGAGAGAGACAAAAGAGAGAGATAAAGATATAGACACAGAGAGAGACAAAGAGACAAACACAGAGAGAGAGATAAGTTTTGCAGAGAGCATGAGAGGGTAAAGGAGTGAAATTTTGGAGAGAGCAAGAGAATGAGAGAAAAAAGGGGAGAGAGAGAAGGAAGGATGTAGAGGTAGAGGTATAGAAAGTGTTGGGAGGGGAGAGAAAGTGACATAGAGAGAGAGAGAGAGAGAGAGAGAGGAGGCTAAGAGAGAGATTGAGAAAGTCTTGTGCAGAGATAGAGAGAGAAAGGGGGAGGAAGAACTTTTATAAAGATAGTCATAGTGTTGTCAAGAGAGATAAAGTGAAAGAGATATTTTAGAGAGAGAGAGAAAGGTGACAGGAGAGAGTGAAAGTGAGTGAGTGAGAGAGATAAAAACAAGAAGAGAGAGAAACTTAAAGGAGAGAGTGAGTCAAAGAGACAAAAAGAGAGAGAAATTTTATAGAAAGAGTGAGTGAGAGAAGTACTAGAGAGACACAAAGAACGAGAGCAAGAGGTAAGAGGAAGTTTTAAAGAAAGACAAAGAGAGAAGCTTCAAAGAATGAGAGAGAGATAGTGAAAAGTTTTAGAGCAAGTGAGACTAAGAGAGAGAGAAAGAGACAGACAGAGAGAGTGAGAGAGGGAGGGAGAGAGAGAAGTTTTACAAAGGGCAGGAGAGAGAGGAGTTTGAAGGAGACTAAGAGAGATAGAGACTGAGAAAGTGATAGAGAGCGACTAAAATAAAGAGAGGCTGAGATAGCAATAAAAGGTGACAGAGAGAGAGACTACGAGAGTAGAGACTGAGTGAGAGAGTGAGAGAAGTTTTATAAGGAGAATGAGTGGGAGTGTGAGTGAAAGAAGTTCAAGAGAGAAATAAGGGAAGTTTTAGAGAGAGACATAGAGATAAAGAGAGAAAAGTTTCAAAGAGACCATGAAAGAGAGAGAGAGAGAGAGGGAAGTTTCTAAGAGATTGAGAGAGAGAGAAGTTTCATATTGATTAAGGGGGAGAAAGAAAGAATTGTTTTGTTGATAGTGAGAGAGAGAAGATTCTAAGAGAGCAAGAGATAGAGAGAGAGGAAAAGAAAGAAAGATAATTTTTAGAACTGGAGAGAGAGAGAGAGAGAGAAAGAAGTTTTAATGAGAGCAAGATAGTGTGTGAAGAAAGTGAGGGTGAGAAGTTTCAAAGAAAGCAAGAGAGAAAAATTTTAGGAAAAGCAAGAAAGAAAGATAAGAGAATTTTTAGGAAGAGCAAGAAAGAAAGATAAGTTCAGAGAGACCAAGATAATGGGAGAGCAAAGTTTTAGAGCGAGAGAAAGAGAAGTTTGACAAAGAGAGAGAGAGAGAGAGAGAGAGAGAGAGATAGATGTTCTAAAGACAGTAAGCAAGAAAAGTTTCAAAGAGAGTGAATAGAGAGAGATAGAGAAGTTTTAAAGAGAGCTAAAGAGTGAAATTTTTGAGAATGTGAGGGAGAGAAAGGAAGTTTTGAAGAGGATGAGAGAGAGAGTCAAAGAGAGCAAGAGAGAGAGAGAAAGAGAGCAAGGAATGTTTTGGAGAGAAAGAGCAAAGTTTGAGAGAGAGCAAGAGAGAGAGAAGGAGAGACTAAGAGAAAAAATGGGATAGGGAGAGGGAGAGAGAGAAGTTTCATATAGATTGTGAGAGAGAGAGAGAGAGAGAGAGAGAGGGAGGGAGGGAGAAAAAGAAGTTTTATAGAGTGAAAGGGAGTGAGTGAGAGAAAGTGGTAGACAGAGTGTTGCAAAGAGATGAAGAGAGATATAGACAAAGCTTTGGGAGGAAAGAGAAAGGGAGACCTAGAGAGAGAAAAGATAGGGAGAGAGGGGGAGAGAGAGACACATACACACAAAGACACAGAGACACAGACTAGTTTCATAAAGAGCTACAGAGACAAAGACAAGTTTGAGAGTAAGACAAAGAGAAAGAAAGAGATAGCAGGAGAGAGATAGAGAGAGATAGAGTCAAAGAAGTTTTATGAAGAGAGTGAGTGAGAGAAGTTCAAGAGACACAAAGAGAGAGATAGCAAGAGAGATCTAAAGAGAGAGACCAAGAGTACGAGAGAGATGGAGAGAAGTTTTAGAGATAATGAGAGAGAGAGAGAGAGAGAGAGAAGTTTCAGAGAGAACAAGAGAGAGAAGCACAGAGAGGGAAGTTTTAGAGATAGAGAGAGGGAGATATAGAGACAAAGAAGTTTCAAAGGGAGTGAGAGAGTGAGGTAGAGAAAGAGATAATTTTTGTGGCAAGAGTGAGTGAGAGAAATTCTAGAAAGACACCAAGAGGGAGAGAAAGAGAAAAAGAGATGTTTTATAGAGAGAGAATTTTCAAAGAGAATGAGTGAGATATAGAGAAGTTTCATAGAGTACTATAGAGAGACCGAGAGAGGATGTAGAGAAAGTGTTAGGAAGAGAGAGAAAGAGGGAAGTTTCAGAGAGACCAAGAGAAAGAGGCAAAGGGGTTTTCCAGAGAGTGAGAGAGCATGATTGAGAGAAGACTTTGAGAGAGCAAGAGAGTGAGAGAGAGAGAGAAAGATAGAGAAAGCAATACAGACAAGTTTTTTGAGAGAGAGTGAGAGAAGACAGAAAGAGCAATTTTTCAGAGAGAGATGAGTTTTAGAGAGAGCATAAAAGAGAGAAAGAGGGAGATGTTTCAAACAATCCAAGAGATGTGATAGAGAAGTTTTAGAGAGAGAGAGACAAAAAGTCAAGGAGGGAGATAAGTTTTGTGGAGAGAGTATGTTAAAGAAGTTCTAGAGAGGCACCAAGAGAAAGAGAGAAAAGGATGTTTTAGAGAGAGGAAAGATAAGTTTCAAATAGAGAAATAGAGAGAAAAGTTTCAAAGAGACCAAGTGAGAGCCACAGTGAGAGAACTATTAGATAGAGAAAAAGATTGAGAGAGAGAAAGTGGTAGACAAAGTGATGTAGAGAGATTAAGAGATATAGAGAAGTGTCACAAAGGACAAGAGAGAGAGACAGAGAAGGAAGTTTCTTAGATGCTGAGAGAGAGAGAGAAGAGTTTTAGAGAGAGCAACAAATAGAGAGAGAAGTTTCAAAGAATGCAAAGGAGAGAGAAAGAGCAACAACAGAAAGAGAAGTTCTAGAGAGTGAGTAGTTTTATAGGGAGAGTGAGTAAGAGAAGTTCTAGAGAGACTAAGAGACAGAGAAGGAGAGAGAGTAATTTTAGAGAGACTGAGAGAGAGTGAGAGAAATATAGACATAGAGATAGAAAAGTTTTTAATAGATCAGGAGTGAAAGTGAGAGTATGAGAGAGACAGAGAGAGAAAGAGAGTGAGTGAGATAGAGTGGTAGACAGAGTGCTGCAAAGAGAGAAGGTTCATAGACGGTGAGAAAGATAAAGAGAGAGAAGTTTTGCCAATAATGAGAGATAGAATATTGGTAGGACATAGAGAGAGAGAGAGAGAGAGAGAGAGAGAAAAGCAGGAGGTAGTTTTATAGAGAGAGCCAAGTTTTAGAGAGAAAGAGAGAGAGTTTTATGGAGAGAGAGCAATACTTAGGAAAGTTTTAGAGAAAGAGAAAGTGTGTTGGAGAAAGTAAGAGGGGGAAGTTTTAGAGAAAGTCTATGTGTTGCAGAGAGAGAGAAGAGAAAGAGAGGGGAAGAGAGAGAAACAAACTATTGGAAAGAGAGAGAGGAAGAGATAGGGAGAGACACAAAGAGTGAGAGAGAAAAGTTTTAAATAGAGCAAGAGATAGAGAGAAGTTTCACAAACAATGAGAGAGAGAAAGAGAGAGTGAGACACAGAGAGAGACAAAGAGACAAACAAAGAGAGAAAGAGATAAGTTTTGTAGAGAGCGAGAGAGGGTGAAGGAGTGAAGTTTAAGAGAGAACAAGAGAGTGAGAGAAAAAGGGGAGAGAGAGGAAGGGAGGTAAAGAGAGAGGTATAGAAAGTGTTGGGAGGAGAGAGAGGGAGAGAAAGAGAGAGAGAGACAAAGAGTGACACACATAGAGAGATAGAGAAAGTGTTAGAAAGAGAGCGAGGGAAAGATAGAGTGAGACACACACAAAGGAAGTACGAGAAATTTTAAAATGAGCCAAAGACAAAGAGAAGTTTCTCAAAAGACGAGAGAGAGATATAGAGATAGAGATGGAGACCAAGAGAGGGAGACAAAGTGACAGTAGAGAGCAAGAGAGGGTAAAGGAGTGAAGTTTTAGAGAGAGTGAGAGAATGAGAGAAAAAGGGGGGAGAGAGTAATAGAGTGAGAGGAGGTAAAGATAGATAAAGAAAGTATTAGGAGGAGAAAGAGAGGGAGAGATAGATAGAGGGGGAGAGAGAAGTTTTATTAAGAGAGTCATAGAAGTTTTTGAGAGAGATAAAGTGAGAGAGAGAAAGAAATTTTAAAGAGAGAGAGAGAGGAAAGTGGTGGAAGAGAGAAAGCAATAGTGAGTGAGTGTGAGAGATCAGAATAGGAAGAGAGAGAAATTTTAAGGAGTGTGTGAGAGAGATAGAAATAGACAGAAGTTTTATGGAGAGAAAGGGTGAGTGAAGTTTTAGAGAGGCATTGAAAGAAAGCAAGAAATAAGAGGAAGTTTTATAGAAACATACACAGAGAGAAGATTCAAATAGTGAGAGAAAGAGATAGAGAGAATTTTCAGAGAGAACAAGAGAGAATGAGAGAGAGAGACAAATAGATAGAGAGATGTTTTAGAGAAAGTGAAAGAGAGAGAAGTTTCAGGGAGACCACAACAATGAGAGAGATTGAGAAAGCAAGAAAGGGCAATTGACAAAAAGAGAGATCGAGGTAATGCAACACAGAGAGTGTGTGAGAGAAGTTTTATGAAGAGAATGAGTGAGAGTGAGAGAGAGAAGTTCAAGAGAGAAATAGAGAGACAGAAAACAAGAGAAAAAGAAGTTTTAGATAGAGCAAGAGAAGGTTAAGAGAGAATGAGAGAGACAAAGACAAAGATAGAGAGAGAAACAAAGAATGGGATGTTTTAGAGAGAGACATAGAGATAAAGAGAGAAAGAGAGAGAAGTCTCAAAGAGATGAGAGAGAGAAAGGCAAGCTTCTAATAGGTCAAGAGAGAGAAAGAATTGTAGAGAGAGATTTCACAAAGGGTAAGAGGTATAGCAAGAGATAAGTTTCAAAGAAAGCAAGAGAGAAAGGGTGGGAGAGAGAGAGAGAAAGAAGTTTTAGCAAGATCGAGAGAAAGAGTGAGATAGAGAGAGTAAGGATGAGAAGTTTTAGAGAAAGCAAAAGAGAGAGAAAGACAGAGACTTAGACACTAATAGACAAAGAGAGAAGTTTCAGAGAGAGCTAGAGAGAGAGTATTTTTAGAGAAAGCAAGGGAGAGAGAGAAAGCGATGGATAGACACAGAAAGACATAGAGAGAATGAGAGAAATTCAAAAGAGACAAAGAGAGAAAGAGAGAAAGGAATGTTTTAGAGAGAGAGAAGGAAAAGAAGGAAAAGTTTTAGATACTAAAAGAGAGTGAGTGAGAGAGAGTGGTAGACAAAGTGTTGTGTAGAGATGAAGAGAGATATAGAGAATGCTTTGGGAGGAGAGAGAGAGGGAGAGATAGAGAGAGGGAGTAAGGGGAAGAGAGACAAGTTTAAGAGAGTAAGAGATAGAGATTAAGAGTAAGAGAAGTTTTATAAAGAGAGTGAGTGAGAGTGTGAGTGAGAGAAGTTCAAGAGACATAAAGAGGGAGAGAGAGAGAAAGAGAGAAAGGAAAGTTTTACAGAGAAGTTTTAGATAGAGAGAGAAGTTTTAGAGCAACTAAGAGAGAGAGAGAGAGAGATAGAGAGAAGTTTCAAAGAGATCGAGAGAGAGATGTTTTAGAGATAGAGAGAGATAGAGATAGAGAAGTTTTAGAGAGAGTGATAGAGTGGGGCAGAGAGACAAGTTTTGTGATGAGAGTGAGTGAGAGAAGTTGTAGAGGGACACAAAGAGAGGAAGAGAAAGAGAGAAATAGATGTTTAAGAGAGAGAGAAGTTTTAGAGAGATGTGTTGGATAGAGAGATAGAAGGAGGGAGAGTGACAAAAAGTGACAAAGAGAGTAGGAAAGGGATAGAGAGTGGGAGATAGAAAGAACAATAGAGAGAGGGGGAATGTGTGCGAGTGTTGGGGGCATAGGGAGAGATCAAGGGAGAGGGAGATAAAGAGAGTTGGGGAGTGGGGGAGGGAGAGAGAGTGAGTGACAAAAATTTTAGACAAACATAGAGATAGAGAGAGAATAAGAGAAAGAGTGAGAGTGAGAGAGAATGAGAGAGAGATTGGCAAAGAGAGAAAAGTTTTAAAGAGAGAGAGTTGTTTTAGAGGGAGAAAGACGGTATGTGAGAGAGAAAGAGGGAGAGAAAGAGAAGATTTAGTGAGAAAGAGAGACAAAGAGAGAGAAGTTTTAGAGAGGGAGACAAGGAGGGAAAGGGAGAAGGCTGGAGGGAGGGTGAGGGTGAGAGAGAGAAGTTCTATAAAGTGAGTGAGAGGGAGAAAGATAGAGATAAAGAGAGTATCAAGTTCAATTTCTTCCATTATGCAATACCCTTTTTCTTAGTTTTAGAAAGAGAGAGAGGAAGAAAGAGTTTGTGTTGGGGGACAGAGAGAATGTGTTGGGGAGACAAAGAGAGAGTGTTGAGGAAGAAGCGACAAAGACACAAAGAAAGGGTGTTGGGGCAGGGAGAGAGATAGAGACATAAAGAGAAGGGAGACAGAGATTGTTGGGAAGTTAGAGAGAGACAAGGAGAGAAGTTTTAGAGAGTGAGGGACAAATATGTTGGATAAAGAGAAAGAGAGAAGTTTTAGAGATATAGAGAGACATGTTGGTCAAAGATAGAATGATAGAAAGTGTGTGTTACAGAAAAAGAGAGTGCTAAGACCAGTTTCATCCATTGTACCATACCCTTTTTCCTAGTTTTAGAGAATGAGAGAGAGAGAGAGAGAGAGAGAGAGAGAGAGAGAGGGAGATGTGTTGGACAGAGAGAGAGAGGGAGATGTGTGTTATGTTGGGGAGAGAGGGAGCAAGAGAGATAGAGAAGGCAAGAGGGAGGGAGAAAGAAGTTTTTGAGAGAGAGAGAGAGAAAGGAAAATAGAAGTATAAGAGAGAAACCAAGGGAAGTTTTGAACACAAAGAGAGAGAGAGTAATAGAGAAACAAAAGGAGAGACAAAAAGAGGAAGAGAGAGAAAGAGGGGGAATGAGAGAGAGAGCATGTTGAGAGAGAGAGAGAGGGACTGAGATAAAGAGAGTGTTGCAGAGAGAGTGTGCATCTTGGAGAGAAAGAGAGAAAAGTTTTAGGGAGAGAGTTAAAGAGAGAGAGAGGCTATTGGGGAGAGAGTGTGTTGGGAGAAGAGAGAGAGAGACAAAGATAAAAGATCAAAACAGATAGAGAAGTTTTAGAAAGAAACTAAGAGGAAAGTTTAGAGAGAGAGAGAGAGAGAAGGAGAAATAGTGAGACAAAGAGGGCAAATGTGTGCGAGTTTAGGGGAGAAAAAGATGGAGAGAGAAAGAGAGGGAGAGAGAGTATGTGATAGGGGGAGAGAGAAAGGTTGTTCGGAGGGATAGAGAGGGATGGAAAGAAGGTCTTGGAGAGTGAGAGAGAGAGAGAGAGAGAGAGAGAGAGAGAGAGAGAGAGAGATGAAGTGTGTGTGTATGTGTATTAGGAGTAAAGAGAGAGACAATGATAAAGAATTAGGGAATAGGGGAGAGAGAGTGAGTGAGAGAGAAATATTAGATAGACAAAGTGATAGAGTGATAGAAGTTTTAAACAGAGAGAAGTTCTAGATAAAGAGAGGAATTTTAGAGAGTAAGTGAGAGGGGGAAAGAGGTGGATAGAGAGAGTGTCAAGTTCAATTTCTTCCATTATATCATACACTTTTTCTTAGTTTTAGAGAATGAGTGTGAGAGAGAAAGTGAGAAAGGGAGAGGCATGTTGGAGAGAGAAAGAGAGAGAATGTGTTGGGGAGATAGAGAGAGTGTTAAGGAGGGAGCAAGAGAGATAGTGAGAGAGGGTGATAGGGGGAGAGGGATAGAGAGAGAGAGAGAAAGATTGTTAACAAGTTAGAGAAAGATAGGGAAAGAGGTAAAGAGAGAGAGGAAAGTTTTAGAGATATGAAGAGACATATTAGATAGAGAGAGAGTGATGGAGAGAAAGTGTGTTGGGGAGAGAGAATGAGAGAGGGAGGAAGGAAGAGAGAGATGTGTTAAGTCTAGTTTCTTCCATTATACCATACCTTTTTTCTTAGTTTTAGAGAGTGAGTGCATGGGAGAGAGAGAGACAAGAGACATGTTAGGGGGCGAGAGGAAGGAAGAGAGAGTTTGTGTTGGGGAGATAGAGAGAGTGTTGACAAGGGAGCAAGAGAGATAGAGAGAGAGGGTGATAGGGGGAGAGGGGGAGAGAGAAACTATTGGAAACTTAGAGAGAGATAGGGAGAGAGGTAAAGAAAAAGAGAAGTTTTAGAGCGAGAGAAAAACATGTTGGAGAAGGGCAAAGAAGGAAGTATCAGACACAAGAGATACTTGTTGGATAGAGAGAAAGCAATAGAGAGAGACAAAGAGCAAGAGAGAGGAACAGTTTATTAGATAGAAAGATAGAGAGGGAGAGATGGAGAAAAAGAGAGAGGTTGTATTGTAGAGAGAGAATGAGTTGGGGAGACAGAGAGTGTTAAGGAGGGAGTGAGAGAGAGAGATTGAGTGGTCTTAGGGGGAGAGGGAGAGAGAGAGAGACTATTGGGAAGTTAGAGAGAGATAGGGAGAGAGGCAAAGAGAGAGAGAAGATTTAGAGAGCGAGAGATAGATACATTGGATAAAGAGAGAGAGGAAAGTTATAGAGACAAAGAGGGATGTGTTGGATAGAGAAAGAGTGATAGAGAGAGAGTGTGTTGGGGGGAGAGAGAGAATGAGAAACAGAGAGAGAGAGAGTAGGAAAGAGAAAAATTTTAAAGAGAGAGAGACTTAGAGTGTTAAGTTTTGGAGAGAGAAAGTTGTTTCAAGGGGAGAAAGAGAGTAAGTGAGGGAAAGAGAAGATTTAGAGAGAAAGAGAGATAAAGAGAGAGAAGTTTTAGAGACCGATACAAGAAGGGAAGAGAGAGTGAGAAGTTTTACAAAGTGAGTGAGAGGGAGAAAGAGAGAGAGATAGAGAGTGTCAAGTTCAATTTCTTCCATTATGCCATACCCTTTTATTTAGTTTTTAGAGAGTGAGTGAAAGAGAGAGAGAGGGGGGAGAGTGAGAGTGAGTTTGTGTTGGGGGGAGAGAGAGAAAGTGCTAGGGAGACAAAGAGAGACTATTGAGGAGGGAGTGAGAGAGACAGAGAGGGAGAGATATATTGTTGTGAAGTTAGAGAGAGACAAGGAGAGAGGTGCGAGAGAAGTTTTAGAGAGTAAAAGAAATGTTGGACAAAAAGAGAGAGGGAAGTTTTAGAGACAGAGAGTGACATGTTGGACAGTGAGAGTGTGATAGAGAGTGTGCGTGTGTGTTAGGAGGAGAGAGAACAAGAGGCAAGACAGAGAGAATATGAGAGTTAGGGGGAGAGAGAGTGTGTGAGAGAGAAAGTTTTAGGGAGTCATTGATAGAGAAAAAGGGTGAGAGATGCTTTAAAGAGAGAGACAAAGAGAGAGAAATTTTATACGGAGAGTTGTTTTAGATGGAAAAGAAGAGTAAGTGGAGGGAAAGAGGGAAAGAAAAGGAGAGAAAGAAAAGATTCAAAGAGATAGAGAGAGAGAAGTTTTTGAAGCCAGAGAAGGACAGAAAGAGAGAGGGGTGGCAAGAGAGAAGTTTTAGAGATAGAGTGAGAAGGACAAAGAGAGAGAACGAGAGAGTGTTGAGTTTAATTTCTTCTATTATGCCATATCCTTTTTCTTAGTTTTAGAGAGTAAGTGAGAGACAACAAGGGAGAGATAGAGGGAGAGACATGATCGAGAGAGAACAAGAGAGAGTGAGAGTGAGATAGAGAAAGTGAGAGAAACAATCTGGAAGAGAGAAAAGTTTTAGAAAGATAGTGAGAGGGGGAAAGAGAGTGAGAAAAGTTTTAAGGAGAGAGGCACAAAGAGAGAGAGAAGTTTTGGAGGGAGAAAGAGAGTAAGTGAGAGAGAAAGAGGGAGAGAAAGAGCAATTTTAGAGAGCAAGCCAAAGAGTAAAAGAGAGAGAGGTGTAGAGAGAGAGTGAGAGAAAGAGAAGTTTTAAAGAGTGAGTGAGAGGGAGAAAGAGAGAGATAGAGATAGTGTCAAGCTTAATTTCTTCCATTGCGCCATACACTTTTTCTTAGTTTTAGAGAGTAAGGAGAGACAAAGAGAGAGAGGAAGAGAGAGTTTGTGTTGGGGAGAGAGAACGAAAGAGAATGCATTGGGGAGACAAAGAGGGAGAGTTGAAGAGGGAGCGAGAGAGATAGACAGAGTGTGTTAGCAAGAGGGGAGAGAGAGAGGGAGTGAGGTAAAGAGAGATAGAAGTTTTTTAGAGAGAAATAGATATGTTGGGCAAAGAAAGAGGGAAAATTTAGAGAGAGAGAGGGATGTGTTCATGGAGATAGAGTGATAGAGTGTGTGTGTGTTCGAGAGAAATAGAATGTAAGAGAAAGAGAGTGTGTGTTAAGACCATTCCTTCATTTATACAATACCCTTTTTCTTAGTTTTAGAGACATAAAGAGAGAGATGGTGTATATCTTGGGGGGAGAGAGAGAGAGAAAGAGGATTTAGTGAGAGAGAGTGAGACATGATTGAGAGAGAGAGAGGACACTGGGCGGATAGATAGAGAGAGTGTGTATGTGTGTGTGTTGGGAAGAGAGAGAAAGAGAGAGAAGTAGAGAGTACAACAGAGATGGAGAGAGACAAAGAGCAAGAAAGAGGATGACGTGCATAGATATAAATATGCAGGAAGATGCATGTATATATGAAGATGCAAGAATAGAAACAAGACATGCATTGTGGAGGATAGGTGTAGAGAGAGAACTCACTTGCATTGTGGTTGTAGTACCCATGATTCCATTCCTCTCACGAAACCAAACTTACTTGTATCTTGATAATGCCTATGCACAAACTCAGGACTTTCAAGCAACATATGGTAGTACCGATCAACAAAGGCATTACCATCCTTTATGGCAATTAGGGAAGTCAAATACATTGACATTAACAACGAAACATGTCAACTTTCAATTGCATGTGAACATACATACAACATTAACTGAGCCAAAAAAATAGGTGTAACTTTAAGAAAATAATTTATCATAAAAAGTAACATATTTAAACACTTTATATGAGCACTTATAATATCCACCTAACACATCCCTAACTGAACAAATTAAGCATTGCCTTCCAAGTTACAAGGAATAAAATAATAGAACATAAAACATGATAATGTACTAAATTTCTTACAATACTACTCTTCTGTAAAACTAAATGGTAATGGATTTAGCAATTGCAAAAGTCTAGGAGAATTATCTATTCAAGCAACAAGCAAAGTCTCAAAGAAAGATAACACATAACCGATCAACCTTAACTTCTCTCTTATTAAAATTCTAAAACACATCAATGTCAGAAATCATAAATTACCATAACCTGTCCAATTGTGGAAATATACAACAAGATATTATTAAATAGAGTACAAAAAGTATACCATGTAATAAAGTAAAGATGTATCAAAAAAATTAAAAGAAAACCTATACCATTGTTAATGTCTCATTCTTTTGTGTGTGTGAAAGAGAGTAATTTTAAAGAGAGAGAGAAATAAGTTTTAGAAAGAGGGAGAGGGAGAGAGAGGGAGAATGAAAAGTTTTAGAGAGAGAAGCACAACGAGAAGAGAGAGAAGTTTGGGAAAGAGAGCAAAAAAGAGAAGGGGAGAGAGAGACAAAGAGAAAGAAAGACAAGTTTAAGAGAGAGAGGAGTTTTAGAGAAACAAGGAGAATGAGAAAAAAAATTTAGAAGAAGAGAGAAGAAAGGCGAAGAGGGAGAAAGAGAGATAGAGATAGAAGTTTTAGAGAGATGAGGAGAAAAAGATAGAGTGAGAAAATTTTTGAGAGGGAGACAAATAGAAGTTTTGGTGAGAGAGAGAAGGTTAGAATGGGAAAAAAGATGAGGAGACAAGTTTTAAGAATGCAAGAGCAAGAGAGAGACAATATTTAGAGTGTGTGTGACAAAAAGATAAGTTTTAGAAAGAGAGAGATAGAGAGTAGAGGGAGAGACAAAGATAAAAATATTTTAAAGATAGAGAGAGAGGAAAAAGTTCAAGAGAGGGTGAGAGGGAGGGAGAGAAAAATTTGAGAGAAAGAAATGCGTGTATATATAGAGAGTGAGAGGAAGAGAGAGAGACAAATTCTAGAGTGGAGAGAGAGTGTGTGCTTATATAATCCAATCACAAAAATGTATAGTACACAGTTACAAACATGTCCACAAACAAACAAAAAGCTACTGCACGCATAGAAATAGGATGATGTGTATATATATAAATCTGTAGGAAGATGCATGTATATATGAAGATGCAAGAATAGAAATGCATTGTGGAGGGATAGGTGTAGAGAGAAAACTCACTTGCATTGTGGTTGTAGTACCCATGATTCCATTCCTCTCACGAAACCAAACTTACCTGTATGTTGATAAAGAAAATAATTTATCATAAAAAGCATCATATTTAAACACTTTATATGGGCACTTATAATATCCACCTAACACATCCCTAACTGAACAAATTAAGCATTGTCTTCCAAGTTACAAAGAATAAAATAATAGAACATAAAACAAGATATTGTACTAAATTTCTTACAATACTACTCTTTTGTGAAACTAAATGGTAATGGATTTAGCAATTGCAAAAGTCTAGGAGAATTATCTATTCAAGCAACAAGCACAGTCTCAAAGAAAGACAACACATAACTGACCAACCTTAACTTCTCTCCTATTAAAATTCTAAAACACATCAATGTCAAAAATCATAAATTACCATAACCTATCCAATTGTGGAAATATACAACAAGACATTATTAAATAGAGTACAAAAAGTATACCATGTAATAAAGTAAAGATGTATCAAAAAAATTAAAAGAAAACCTATACCATTGTTAATGTCTCATTCTTTTGTGTGCGTGAAAGAGAGTAATTTTAAAGAGAGAGAGAAATAAGTTTTAGAAAGAGGGAGAGGGAGAGAGAGGGAGAACGAAAAGTTTTAGAGATAGAAGCACAACGAGAAGAGAGAGAAGTTTGGGAAAGAGAGCAAAAAAGAGAAGGGGAGAGAGAGACAAAGAGAAAGAAAGACAAGTTTAAGAGAGAGAGGAGTTTTATAGAAACAAGGAGAATGAGAAAAAAAATTTAGAAGAAGAGAGAAGAGAGGAGAAGAGGGAGAAAGAGAGTTAGAGATAGAAGTTTTAGAGAGAAGAAGAGTGAGAAAATTTTTGAGAGGGAGACAAATAGAAGTTTTGTTGAGAGAGAGAAGGTTAGAATGGGAAAAAAGATGGGGAGAAAAGTTTTAGAGAATGCAAGAGCAAGAGAGAGAGAATATTTAGAGTATGTGTGACAAAAAAAAAGAGAGAGACAGAGAGTAGAGGGAGAGACAAAGATAAAAATGCTTTAAAGATAGAGAGAGAGGAAAAAGCTCAAGAGAGGGGGAGAGGGAGGGAGAGAAAAGCTTGAGAGAAAGAAATGCATGTATATATAGAGAGTGAGAGGAAGAGAGAGAGACAAACTCTAGAGTGGAGAGAGAGTGTGTGCTTATATAATCCAATCACAGAAATGTATAGTACACAGTTACAAACATGCCCACAAACAAACAAAAAGCCACTGCATGCATAGAAATAGGATGACGTGCATATATATAAATATGCAGGAAGATGCATGTATATGTGAAGATGCAAGAATACAAACAAGACCTGCATTGTGGAGGGATAGGTGTAGAGAGAGAACTCACTTGCATTGTGGTTGTAGTACCCATGATTCCATTCCTCTCACTAAACCAAACTTACTTGTATCTTGATAATGCCTATGCACAAACTCGGGGCTTTCATGCAACATATGGTAGTACCGATCAACACAGGCATTACCATCCTTTATGGCAATTAGGAAAGTCAAATACATTGACATTAACAACGAAACATGTCAACTTTCAATTGCATGTGAACATACATACAACATTAACTGAGCCAAAAAAATAGTTGTAACTTTAAGAAAATAATTTATCATAAAAAGCATCATATTTAAACGCTTTATATGAGCACTTGTAATATCCACCTAACACATCCCTAACTGAACAAATTAAGCATTGTCTTCCAAGTTACAAGGAATAAAATAATAGAACATAAAACATGATATTGTACTAAATTTCTTACAATACTACTCTTCTGTAAAACTAAATGGCTATGGATTTAGCAATTGCAAAAGTCTAGGAGAATTATCTATTCAAGCAACAAGCAAAGTCTCAAAGAAAGACAACACATAACCGATCAACCTTAACTTCTCTCTTATTAAAATTCTAAAACACATCAATGTCAAAAATCATAAATTACCATAACCTGTCCAATTGTGGAAATATACAACAAGATATTATTAAATAGAGTACAAAAAGTATACCATGTAATAAAGTAAAGATGTATCAAAAAATTAAAAGAAAACCTATACCATTGTTAATGTCTCATTCTTTTGTGTGTGTGAAAGAGAGTAATTTTAAAGAGAGAGAGAAATAAATTTTCCAAAGAGGAAGAGGGAGAGAGAGGGAGAATGAAAAGTTTTAGAGAGAGAAGCACAACGAGAAGAGAGAGAAGTTTGGGAAAGAGAGCAAAAAAGAGAAGGGGAGAGAGAGACAAAGAGAAAGAAAGACAAGTTTAAGAGAGAGAGGAGTTTTAGAGAAACAGGGAGAGTGAGAAAAAAAATTTAGAAGAAGAGAGAAGAAAGGAGAAGAGGGAGAAAGAAAGATAGAGATAGAAGTTTTAGAGAGAAGAAGAGGAAAAGCTAGATTGAGAAAATTTTTGAGAGGGAGACAAATAGAAGTTTTGGTTAGAGAGAGAAGGTTAGAATGGGAAAAAAGATAGGGAGACAAGTTTTAGAGAATGCAAGAGCAAGAGAGAGAGAATATTTAGAGTGTGTGTGACAAAAAGATAAGTTTTAGAAAGAGAGAGACAGAGAGTAGAGGGAGAGACAAAGATAAAAATGTTTTAAAGATAGAGAGAGAGAGGAAAAAGTTCAAGAGAGGGGGAGACGAAGGGAGAGAAAAGCTTGAGAGAAAGAAATGCCTGTATATATAGAGGGTGAGAGGAAGAGAGAGAGACAAATTCTAGAGTGGAGAGAGAGTGTGCGCTTATATAATCCAATCACAGAAATGTATAGTACACAGTTACAAACATGCCCACAAACAAACAAAAAGCCACTGCATGCATAGAAATAGGATGACGTGCATATATATAAATATGCAGGAAGATGCATGTATATGTGAAGATGCAAGAATAGAAACAAAACCTGCATTGTGGAGGGATAGGTGTAGAGAGAGAACTCACTTGCATTGTGGTTGTAGTACCCATGATTCCATTCCTCTCACTAAACCAAACTTACTTGTATCTTGATAATGCCTATGCACAAACTCCGGCCTTTCATGCAACATATGGTAGTACCGATCAACACAGGCATTACCATCCTTTATGGCAATTAGGAAAGTCAAATACATTGACATTAACAACGAAACATGTCAACTTTCAATTGCATGTGAACATACATACAACATTAACTGAGCCAAAAAAATAGTTGTAACTTTAAGAAAATAATTTATCATAAAAAGCATCATATTTAAACGCTTTATATGAGCACTTGTAATATCCACCTAACACATCCCTAAGTGAACAACTTAAGCATTGTCTTCCAAGTTAAAAAGAATAAAATAATAGAACATAAAACATGATATTGTACTAAATTTCTTACAATACTACTCTTCTGTAAAACTAAATGGCAATGGATTTAGCAATTGCAAAAGTCTAGGAGAATTATCTATTCAAGCAACAAGCAAAGTCTCAAAGAAAGACAACACATAACCGATCAACCTTAACTTCTCTCTTATTAAAATTCTAAAACACATCAATGTCAAAAATCATAAATTACCATAACCTGTCCAATTGTGGAAATATACAACAAGATATTATTAAATAGAGTACAAAAAGTATACCATGTAATAAAGTAAAGATGTATCAAAAAAATTAAAAGAAAACCTATACCATTGTTAATGTCTCATTCTTTTGTGTGTGTGAAAGAGAGTAATTTTAAAGAGAGAGAGAAATAAGTTTTAGAAAGAGGGAGAGGGAGAGAGAGGGAGAATGAAAAGTTTTAGAGAGAGAAGCACAATGAGAAGAGAGAGAAGTTTGGGAAAGAGAGCAAAAAAGAGATGGGGAGAGAGAGACAAAGATAAAGAAAGACAAGTTTAAGAGAGAGAGGAGTTTTAGAGAAAAAGGGAGAATGAGAAAAAAATTTAGAAGAAGAGAGAAGAAAGGAGAAGAGGGAGAAAGAAAGATAGAGATAGAAGTTTTAGAGAGAAGTAGAGGAAAAGCTAGAGTGAGAAAATTTTTGAGAGGGAGACAAATAGAAGTTTTGGTTAGAGAGAGAAGGTTAGAATGGGAAAAAAGATGGGGAGACAAGTTTTAGAGAATGCAAGAGCAAGAGAGAGAGAATATTTAGAGTGTGTGTGACAAAAAGATAAGTTTTAGAAAGAGAGACAGAGAGTAAAGGGATAGACAAAGATAAAAATATTTTAAAGATAGAGAGAGAGAGGAAAAAGTTCGAGAGGGGGAGACAGAGGGAGAGAAAAGCTTGAGAGAAAGAAATGCGTGTATATATAGAGAGTGAGAGGAAGAGAGAGAGACAAATTCTAAAGTGGAGAGAGAGAGTGTGCTTATATAATCCAATCACAGAAATGTATAGTACACAGTTACAAACATGCCCACAAACAAACAAAAAGCCACTGCATGCATAGAAATTGGATGACGTGCATATATATAAATATGCAAGAAGATGCATGTATATATGAAGATGCAAGAATAGAAACAAGACGTGCATTGTGGAGGGATAAGTGTAGAGAGAGAACTCACTTGCATTGTGGTTGTAGTACCCATGATTCCATTCCTCTCACGAAACCAAACTTACTTGTATCTTGATAATGCCTATGCACAAACTCAGGGCTTTCATGCAACATATGGTAGTACCGATCAACACAGGCATTACCATCCTTTATGGCAATTAAGAAAGTCAAATACATTGACATTAACAACGAAACATGTTAACTTTCAATTGCATGTGAACATACATACAACATTAACTGAGCCAAAAAAATAGGTGTAACTTTAAGAAAATAATTTATCATAAAAAGCAGCATATTTAAATGCTTTATATGAGCATTTGTAATATCCACCTAACACATCCTTAATTGAACAAATTAAGCATTGTCTTCCAAGTTACAAGGAATAAAATAATAGAACATAAAACATGATATTGTACTAAATTTCTTACAATACTACTCTTCTGTAAAACTAAATGGCAATGGATTTAGCAATTGCAAAAGTCTAGGAGAATTATCTATTCAAGCAACAAGCAAAGTCTCAAAGAAAGACAACACATAACCGATTGACCTTAACTTCTCTCTTATTAAAATTCTAAAACACATCAATGTCAAAAATCATAAACTACCATAACCTGTCCAATTGTGGAAATATACAACAAGATATTATTAAATAGAGTACAAAAAGTATACCATGTAATAAAGTAAAGGTGTATCAAAAAAATTAAAAGAAAACCTATACCATTGTTAATGTCTCATTCTTTTGTGTGTGTGAAAGAGAGTAATTTTAATGAGAGAGAGAAATAAGTTTTAGAAAGAGGGAGAGGGAGAGAGAGGGAGAATGAAAAGTTTTAGAGAGAAATGCACAACGAGAAGAGAGAGAAGTTTGGGAAAGAGAGCAAAAAAGAGAAGGGGAGAGAGAGACAAAGAGAAAGAAAGACAAGTTTAAGAGAGAGAGGAGTTTTAGAGAAACAGGGAGAATGAGAAAAAAAATTTAGAAGAAGAGAGAAGAAAGGAGAAGAGGGAGAAAGGGAGATAGAGATAGAAGTTTTAGAGAGAAGAGGAGGAAAAGATAGAGTAAGAAAATTTTTGAGAGGGAGACAAATAGAAGTTTTGTTGAGAGAGAGAAGGTTACAATGGGAAAAAAGATGGGGAGACAAGTTTTGGAGAATGCAAGAGCAAGAGAGAGAGAATATTTAGAGTGTGTGTGACAAAAAGATAAGTTTTAGAAAGAGAGAGACAGAGAGTAGAAGGAGAGACAAAGATAAAAATGTTTTAAAGATAGAGAGAGAGGAAAAAGTTCAAGAGAGGGGGAGACAGAGGAAGAGAAAAGCTTGAGAGAAAGAAATGCGTGCATATATAGAGTGTGAGAGGAAGAGAGAGAGACAAATTGTAGAGTGGAGAGAGAGAGTGTGCCTATATAATCCAATCACCGAAATGTATAGTACACAGTTACAAACATGCCCACAAACAAACAAAAATCCACTGCTTGCATAGAAAGAGGATGACGTGCATAGATATAAATATGTAGGAAGATGCATGTATATATGAAGATGCAAGAATAGAAACAAGACGTGCATTGTGGAGGGATAGGTGTAGAGAAAGAACTCACTTGCATTGTGGTTGTAGTACCCATGATTCCATTCCTCTCAGGAAACCAAACTTACTTGTATCTTGATAATGCCTATGCACAAACTCAGGGCTTTCATGCAACATATGGTAGTACCGATCAACAAAGGCATTACCATCCTTTATGGCAATTAGGGAAGTCAAATACATTGTCATTAACAATGAAACATGTCAACTTTCAATTGCATGTGAACATACAACATCAGCTAAACCAAAAAAAAAAAATTAGTTGTAACTTTAAGAAAACAATTTATCATAAATGAGCACTTATAATATCTGCCTAACAAGTATTGAAAAGATGGAAGAATAATCGTAATGGGAAATGGTTGCAACTACATTAATGGAAGATGCAAAGAAGAGCAGATTTATTCTAAATGTTAATAGCCATTAACGTAAGGGATATCTAAGTAACATTAAATAACGACACAAACCTAAACTAACAAAGTAAGCATTGTCTATCAAATTACAAAGAATAAGATAATAATACATCAAAGATAACAATGTATTAAATTTCTTGAAATACTGCTCTACGACCAAATGATAATGGATTTTACAATTGCAAAAGCTTGAGGAATTAAATATTGAAATAAAAAGCAATGCCACAAAGAAAGACAACACATAACTGATCAACCATAATTTCTCCCTCATTAAAATTCTAAAGCACATCAATGTCAAAAAATTTGTCTAGCTATTGAAATATACAACAAAATATTATTAAATAGAGCATAAAAAGTATCAAGATATATCCAAAAATTAAAAGAAAAGTTATACTATTATTAATGCCTCATTCTTTTGTATTTGAGAGAGAGAGAGAGAGAAATGAGTTTTAGAGAAGGGGAAAGGGAGGGAGAGGGAAAAAGAGAAGGAAAGAGAGAGAGAAAGAGACAAAGAGGGAGAAAGACAAGTTTAAGAGAGAGTGAGAGAAGTTTTAGATAGAGAGAAAAGGAGAATAAGAAATTTTAGAGTGAGGAAAAAAGAGAAGGAAGAGAAAGAGATAAAGATTGAAATTTTAGAGAGAGGGAGGAGAGATAGAGTGAGAGAATTTTTTTTTTTGGAGAGAGAGAAAAAGAAAAAAGTTAGGGTGAGAGAAAGAAGTTTTAGAATGGGAAAAAGAGGGAGAGAAGTATTAGAGATTGCAAGAGAACAAGAGAGAATATTTAGAAAGAGTGTGTGAGAGAAAGACAAGTTTTAGAGAGGGAGACAAATAGGCAGAGGAGGAGAGACAAAGATAAAGCAGTTTTAAAAACAGGGAGAGAAAGAATTTCTAGGGAGAGGATGAGAGGGAGGGAAGAGAGATAAGTTTGAGAGAAAGATATATATATATATATGTATGTACATGTATATATATGTAGAGAGAGAGAGAGAGGGGAGAGACATTTTAGAGAGGAGAGAGAGTGTGCTTATATAACCCAATCATAAAAATGTATATTACACAGAGTTATATGCCTAGAAAGAAACAAGAAAATACTGCATGCATAGAAACACAGACGTGTGTACATATGAATATGCAAGAATAGAAAGAAGAAAATATGCTTGGACATAGAGAATGCATGTGCACGCATAGAGGGGAGGGATTGGGGTAAAGAGAGATAACTCACTTGTATTATGAAAGGTCAATGTTGATATTGATAAAGATGCTTATATAGGGCCTTAACTAGATGATAGTATGGTACCAAAGAAAAAAAAATGAGCATCTCAAGTGACCGTCTTACTCATATCAAGTAAATAAGCCACAAGGTTTAAATTGAATAATTAGGAAATGAACTTTAACAAAATAATTTATCATAATATGCGTCAAATTTAAACATCTTGTATAAACATGTATAATATTCAGCTTAAAAGATGGAAGAATGATCATAATTGAAAATGGTTGCAACTTCATTGATTGAAGATGGGAAAAAAAACCAATAAAGAAAAATAGCTATTGTATAACGTAACAAGGAATGTGAATGCCCATAGATATCAAAGTAACATTAAATAATGATGCATTCCTAATTGAACATTACTAGGCTCACAAAAAGCACTTTAAAGCAAGCAAAAATCAAATTAAGCAATGTCTATAGAATTACAAAGAAGAGTATAATAACAGACCTCTACTAGATTTCTTACTCATACTGCTCCACCATAAAACCATATGGGAATGAATTTAGCAATTGCCAAAATTTGAGAGAATTAATTATTAAAGAAACAAACATTGCCTCAAAAAAAGACATTGCATAATTCAGCAACCTTAATTTTCAAATTCAAAAATGCATGAATATAAAAAATAACAGATTATAAGAACCTGTCAAGGTGCGGATAGATTCAACACAATGTTATTATATAGGTCATAAAAGGTATCTCACATTAAAAAAGAATAATATATCAAAAAGTTAAAATAAAACCTATACTGTTATTAATGCCTCATTCATCAAAAGAATGCTCCTGGAACGGCACAAGTGCCTTGACTATACTATTTGATTAATCAAATGTTCAAGAGAGTAAAATGTTACTATAGTATGCAAGCATATTAAGAAAGGATTAAACTTCTAGAACATAATAAAGTGAAGAAGAGACTACATGACATAGAACACTAGGTCAACAAGACTCTCAATAATGACTAATCTCTGAATAATTCAATAATCAATAGCACTATCCTTCAAGTTATAAAATATGGCCAATTCACAAACATCCAAAAGAAACAACCAAAAAGGCAATAAACTAGAACAGGATATTCCTATCTAAACTTAAGATAAAATCTCAAATTGAAAAAATAAAATTCCTAAATAGTATATTCCTATCTAAATGTGCTATTCATAGACATCCAAGACAAACAACTAAATAGGCAATAAACTAAAACAAGATATTCCTATCTAAACTTAGGATAAATTCACTAATTGCACAAATCAAAATTCCCAAATTAAAAACCCTACTTGTTCAAAATAAATAACTAAAATTGTCAATATTGTCATCACTACAACTCAAAAGCCTTAATGACTTCAATTTTGCTTACCTGCAATAATATTAAAATGATGAACTGCATTCTTGTTAATCTTGCTCGGCCCCCAAAAGAGAAGAAAATGACAAGAACTTGTTAATCTTGTTCAACCACAAAGGATTAAATTTCTATTAGAAAAACATATATTTAATTACAAAAAAAGAAGATACTATTGTGAGCAAAGATAGAATAAGACTTCCAAGTTTAAGTCAGCAATCTCTGTAAGTAATAACACATCAAAGCATGCTCCGCAAAGTAAAGTAGATCTTCAAACCAATATACATTTGAAAAGGAGTGGACCCACTATAAAAGTTAGGAGACTAAAAGGCATACCAATATGTAAGAATCTTTTACAAAGTTACACTTATGTTAGGACTAGGGGGAGACACTTATGTTAGGACCAGGGGGGGACACATGCCCTCCCCCATCCCAAATCTATGTTGAGAAGCATCCCTAATTATAAGACTCTATTCCAACATGGTGCCCCATCTCCCAGATCTCAAAGCCTCTAAAGTGTCCTATAAAACATGTGAAAATATATATAACGTTACCAATGGAGAGAGAAATGCAAGACATGCAATGCAAGTCACATGTATCTTAACTTCAAAAGTTATGAGTACAAAGTATTCCAACATAATCAAGTGAAGTAAGAGACTACATGACAAGAAACACTAGGTCAACAAGATACTCAATATTTAGAAATATCTGAATAATTCAATACTCGTCAACATTGTCTTTCAAGTTTTAAAATATGGGCAATTCATAGACATCCAAAAGAAACAACCAAACAGGCAATAAACTAGAAAAAGATATTCCTATTTAAAAATAGGATACAATCCTTAAATGGAAAAATAAAAATTTCCAAATTAAAAACCCTACATGTAATGCAAGTTACAAGTATCTAAACTTACAAAAGTTATGACCAAGAAATTAAGGGTGTGATGTCTTCAATATTCACTCAAGACATTTTTCATTCATTATGTCTTGAAGTCATAGTTTAAAACTTTTCTTCGCTCATCATTGGAGTTTCGCTAATTTTCAATTCATGTTTTGTCTATTTAGGCAATACCTTTTACTGGCACCTGACAATTTTTGCTTTGCATGAGAATGCATTTTTAAAAAAATGAGGATGGCTTATGACAAAGGATATGCAACTTGGTACTTTGGCCTTTTAAAGGGGAGATCAATGGATTGATCAATAACCCATTGCCCCAGTTCAAGCGAGTCAAAGTGTTGGAAACTTTGGGAGTAATACCTTTGGGGATCAAGCTTGATTCTTTTTGGTGGGTTATAGCCCCATAGGAGAAGTTTCTTTATATCTTTCTGAGTCTCTCTTTTCTTTAAAGGTGGGTCATTTGGGTATGGGTTTTTCTATTTGATTGCCCCCAATTTAGATTTTGACTACCTATGAGCAAAAAATGTTGAAAAGAATTTTTCTCAACTCATTCTCTTTTATTATCCAAGTCATGCCTCAAGGGAATGCTCATAATAATTATTCAATTCTCTGGAATCGAAAGTGTGCTGTTAAGCACTCACTCTAATTCCTCTAGTATTTGCACTTTAGTTAAGTGTTTACTCTAATCACTCAGTGTTTGCACTCTCTAACGTGTTTGCACATACAGATACCCCATAGGCTTGTTTTCGTGCCCCTCTCCACTTCAATTAGTTCACCATATTAGCCAAGATCACTAGGACTTTACTTAGCTTGTAATGTAAGGCCAAGGTAATGGGTATGAATAAGAGCCAAGGATTTATCAAATAAAGAGAGCATGAAGTATTGAGCATATGATGTCTAATTTTTCACTTTTTCTTTTTTGGATAAGCTTGTGGCTCAAGATGAAGTCCATTTCTCTTTACTAGTCTTCTTTTTTTTTTTTCGGCTAGCCCCCTATTTTTTGGTCTAGCACTTTTCTTTTTCATTTTCTTTCTCAATATTTTCTTCTATTTTTTTTCCTTTTTTTTTCTTTTTCACATAGTTTGGAAGGATGATTTCAATCCTTTCACTTGAGCCTTAGATTGTTGCTCATAGCATTTTACCTTTTTGATAGATTGTTGCTCATAGCATTTTACCTTTTTAATAGTAAGGATACTCCTTTTAGCTCTCCTTCAAGGTAGAGTAATAGATTTTCAAATTGAAAGGTTAAAGCTGGAATGGGTCAAAGGAAGGAAGTTGGATGGTGGTCTTGCTATCCTTTTATAGGCTTAAACAGGTGACTATGGGAGTTTTAATGTTAGGGTTTGGCTTGAAAGGCTCAAACTGTCCAAAGATGGCCTAGGTCATTTCTTGAATAATGCGGTATCCAACAAATAGCCTCAAGGGGCATTTAGACAAGTTCTAGGGTATCCATTTTCTCACGACAAGCACACTCTCACTATAGGCTCTCTTTTTCATTTTTCTTTAATTAGAAGACACTCGGTCATCCAAGAGAATTAAGTATTCAAGCAAATCAATTTTATCATTGGCAATTGGATTTATTAAGAATGAGATTAAGAAAAACTTTCTTCATTTATTAGCTCATGAGTGTCAATATTTGGGATAAACCATATTGCCCCAGTCTTTATTTATTCTGATTGGCAAAAGAAATTGGATGAAAAGTAATGCATTCATCATGCTAAGCATTTTATTGAATTGAAAGGTGTGCCCATACAAACTTCTTGCTAAGGCCTTGGGTAGAGCTATTAGCAGGTGCCATAAAATAAAAACTTAAAAAGATGCAAAATAAATATGAAGGTAGGAAAAAGTGCAACTTAGTAGGTGGTGCAAGAATAGATCCACTATCTCAAGCTAACTGGTTCTCTTCCAATGACAAAATCTTGATTTTTCCCATACCGCTCTAGTGTTGAGTTTTTGGATTGTCATGATTAGGTAAGGGATTATTATGAACATCTGGTCTTGGTTGCTCAGGCTCCAAAGTTAACCACTTGGGAGTAAATAATACATTATTGGTATGCAAATGAGAACGTATGCATATGAATGTGATGCCATGCATGAAGCTAAAAGTGTGCAACTTATGCAAAAGAGGCCAAGTGTTAATGAAGATTGCATGCTTTTTTTTTTAAGACCTATTTCTACCCCTGTTGGTAAAGGTCTACATCTCATAGGCAAATCCCTAAATTATCCCCTATTCTAATTTATCTTGTCAAAAAAAGAGTTTTAGAAATCTTAAAAAGCTATTCTTTTTTTTTACCCCCATCTATCCTAAAAGTAAATAAACCTTAGGTTTAGGGACTTCATACATATAGAAATAAGATGTATGTGACAAAGAAATTGTATTTAAAACATAATTATAAACATGTGAAAAGATAAAAGAAATTTTCCTCATTGTGCCTAATTTCAGGTAAGTCCTAGGTCCTTGTTCACTCTCATGGGCTTGGGCCAGCACTTTCTCTCACAAGGGATAGCTCTAAGGCTATTATTAGTGCGAAGGTAGGCTCTATGTTTCCTACATCAGGTCCCCAAATTGCCCTTGGAAGGATAAATTTGAATGGGGTGTTTTGGGCGCCTGTACGGAGACCAAAAGTCTCTCGAAGGCTAACCTTACTACACTCCTCTAACCTACAAGGTATCCTAAATGGCCCGAATATAAAGCACAGGAGTTTTTACCTTCCCTTTATTTTAGTGCGTGGTGAGAAAGACACTATGTAGGGAATCATATCTCAAATATAAAAAAAAGCAAATATATACATTTATAAACAAGTACGAAATTTAAACACCCAAAAACACTAGAAGCTAGTAAGCGTACCTTTTATTTCGTTAGCTCCACAAAAATAAACCAACAAATCAATCAACAAAATTAATAAGATCATTTTTTAATTGGTCTAACCCTCTAATTTTCCTAGTAGAGTCACCAAGCTGTTGACTCTAAAATTTTAGTTTTGGAGTCGCCACCGATCTAAGTTATCTAAGGTGAGATTGGGCACCTAATTAAAAAATATGGTCGATGTTTTAGAGATTGGGTTTGGGGGTTAATTATGTTTTAGAGAAGGTGTTAGCATCCTAAACACCCTTTCGGTACCAAAAATGATTTAATTAATTTATTTTGATTAATTATGTTAGTTTTTAAAAATTTTTTTTGAAAATAATCGCTACCCATTCCAGATTGGGATAAAATTGATTTTAAGAAAAATCCCCTTCCTATTCCAGTCCAAGGTTTTAAAAAATATTTTTAAGAAAATTCTCTTCCTATTCCAATCTGGGGTTTTAAAAATAATTTTAAGAAAATCCTCTTCCTATTCCAATCCGGAGTTTTAAACATAATTTTACAGAAAAATCCCCTTATTTAATTAGCTTGACTAGAAATTAGGATTATGATTTAAGAAAAGTGGCTTGCCTAGTGTGACTAAGTTAGAGCCAAAATTGCTTAAGACTAAAGAAGAACTCAAGGTGATGATACTAAAGTTTTTTATGAGATAATTCTAATGCTAAAATTTCATAGAAAATCAACAAGAAATTAAATCAATGAATATGGAAGATCAATAAGAATATTGCCTAGGCTAAAATATGTGTAGAATCTTTAATACAAAACATGCAGAATTTTTAGTATGTAAAAGTCATATGAAATTCTATATAGAACGTAGAAACAAAACAGTAAGACAAAAATAGGATTGCTAAAACTTATTTTGTGTAGAATTTATGAAACAAAATGCAGAAGTTGAATTGCAGTGTAGAATTCGTGGAAGACAAAAAGTGTAGAATGAAATAATGTGCATAATTTTCAAACAAAAAATAGTGCAAAATTTCAGTTCAAGATGCAGTACAAAACTATTTAAACAGAAAGCAAAACCATGCAGAAATAGAAACTTGAATGCTCAAAACAGTATAAAATAGATGTGTGTAGAAAATTAAAACATCATATGCAGAATTTAATCATGCGCATGATTATGCAGAATTTAAGATAGAATCTATGTATGCTAATAATGTAGAATATGCAGAATTTTGACATGATTTTATTTGCATGTAGAGACTTACAGTAAATCAAGATAAAAGGGTGAAAGAATGTGAAAATACATGCATGCCATGATTAATAAAAATGAAAGTTATGCAAACACTATAGCAAAAACAATCCTAGCTATATTAGGATTAAAGTATGAGATATGTATGATTAAAATTGAACAACATATATGAATCTAAAAGAAAAGAGGAAAGAAGCTTACCTTGAGTGTCTTCCTTTGTGTGATTTGAACAAAGGGTGTATGCTTGTGGTGTGAAAAGTGTGCAATTTAAGGTGGAGTACAGTTTTTTTTTTTTGGCTCTTTATGCATAAATCTTAGCTCCTTCTTTGGCACGTGAAAGCCTTTCTTGTCAGCTTTTTTTTTTTGCTAAAATTGTTAGGGTTTTTTTTTCTTCCTTGTAAGCCGTAGCTTTTTTTCTTTTAAAGGCTATCCTCCCTTTTTTCTTTTTGGCATGAAAGCTCCCCTTTTGTGTGTATGTGATGATGGGTTTTTTGTAAAATTAGAATTCCTTTTTGTAGTTAAATTCTTGTTTCCTAGTTTCACTTATATTTTATTTCTTTTTTATCTTTTCATTCTTTTATCTTTTAATCTTTTTATTTATCTTATCATATCTTAATTTTTGTCTTATTATCTTTATCATTTTTGTCCTTGGATATTCTTAATTATCTTTTATCCCTTTTTTTTTGTCTTTTATCTTTGTTTTTTATTTATCCTAATATCTTATCCTCTTATCATTTTATTTATCTCTTATAGTTTTGAATGTATCTTGTATTATTATTCTTTAATTTTGATTATCTTATCTTTTATTTTTAATTTTATTTTAGTTTTATTTTAAAATTTTATTTTTTGGTTTGGACTTGATTTATTTTTGAGCTTATTTATTTTATTTTGGGTTTTGGTTAAGTTTAATTTTATATTTAATTGTATCTTGGGCTTATCTTTAAGTTTTATTATTTTTTAATTTAAATTTGAGTTTGCAATTTATGTTAAAGTTTTGAAAAAGTGGGTCAGGTAAAATTAGGTGTCTACACCTACAACAATGAAATTAGAGAATAATATTAATTTCTTTTTACTTGACTCTTTCAATTTAATTATAATTGGTCAAAGATGTGACCATGTGTTGGAAATCCAAGAAATGTCCTTGATTAAAGGATACAGGTAAAGACTATTGGGGGAATTTGATTGTTGCTGATATTTAGGGATAGCCATTATCATCCCTAATAATTAGTTCATATGCATAAAAAGACTTGTTCAAGAACCAAGAAAAAAGGACAATATACGAAATATTATTTCAAAATTTAGCAAAATAGATGGAATTTCAACATCCCAAATCTCACATTTTACATTGCTTTTAAGGGCCAACACAAGTTTCAGAGAACAACTACGGTCAAATTATTTCTTTTTCCTCTTCATTTCATGAAGAGCCTTCCAAATGATGAAAAGTTTTTGCCAAAAAAAATAAAAATACAATCAAAGTACATGATGTATTTGACACTCATATCAAGTTTTTACTTTACAAATCAAGCTTCTTTTATAAAAATAAAATTCTTCTTACCCCAACCTAGTCTATAAAAAATAGTTATAGTATAAAACCACAACTGAGGCAGGGGTTCAAAGGGTTCTCACTTAGATAAACCTAACTACAAGTAGAATAAGAATCCAAGTAATACACTAAAGTCAAAAATCATAAAAGTAGCAAGGCAAACAACCCACTGACCTTAGACAAACCATTATTGTTCAAAACATATGGAAATGTAAAACTCACAGGAACTCCAAGATATATATGTCTATGAAAGAAAACTTTACACACACAGAGATTCTGAAACTAGGGTTACTCCAACTTGATCCATGTTAGGTACCCTAAAGCTATATTTATTGTTGAAACAATACAATAGGTCCACTTGTACTAGAAGCAATCTAACTAGAGCTAGGAAGCTACCTCAGTTACTAGTACAGTTAGTAACCAAGCCCAAGCCCAAACCCACATACAAAATGTAACCCTACCTTTTAACAATATAGAACAATTAAGTGAAAACAAATTCATAGTCTACAGAGACACAGAGCATACGTCTTGCAGCCATAACAAAGACACAACATTGC
This sequence comes from Dicorynia guianensis, assembly GCA_037013595.1. Taxonomy (NCBI): domain Eukaryota; kingdom Viridiplantae; phylum Streptophyta; class Magnoliopsida; order Fabales; family Fabaceae; genus Dicorynia; species Dicorynia guianensis. Next base: position 17,197,667 of record JASUAB010000007.1, read on the forward strand.
ACTTAATCTTTTAACCCCAAAATAAGAATTTATTGAAAGAAGATAATATTAAAGACAGTTTAAGAAGTTGCTCCAACATTCAATTCTACCATATGGCAAAACCGATGCTACTAGTCAAGAAATCAATTATTACAAAGCTCATCATAACAAAAGAATGCCCAAGAGTTGCCTCAATTTATATCTTTCAAGGAACTAATCATCCTAAAAACTTAAGCTATTAGGTGTAAGCTCAAGAAACAATTTATCTCTTGCACACCCTCCACATGAAAACCCTTTGGGCTTTATGTGTGTACAAAGCACAAGCCCACTAAACCTCGTACTGAAATATAATTTAATTTTGAAGAATGGACACAATAGAGATTGAACTCCTAACCACTTGGTGAAAAAGGATTTGAAACCATATTAAGGAATTAGCTATTTCAAAAGCTTAAGTTATTGATAGGCCTATGAATAGATCTTATCTCTTACAATATTCTAACGAAGCCACTTGTCAAGAAAACAATTAACCTAAAAGTTTAAGCTATTAGATGCAGATCCAAGTATGGTTTTATACCTCTAACATGCCTTAATATGGGCAAAGCATAGGCCCAACAGACCTTGTGCCAAAATTTAATTTAATTTTTTAAGAATGAGAGCAGCAAGAATCAAGCTCTTGACCATTTGGTCATAAAAGTGCCTCACAAACAAACGAACAAAGTCTTATTCCACTAAGTAAGATCAGTTACATGGATCAATCGGCGATATTAAGTTTTATAAAAAAACCAAATATTATATCTCTAACACCACTTAAGAAAAAGTCCTTCGAACTTAAAGCATGCTCAAAGGACAGGCCAGCAATTAGTTTATACTGAAACTAAATTTGATGAGAATGAAAGCATCAAACACTAAACTCCTAATCAGTTGCTCAAAGCAGCAATGATTTTATAACATGATGGCTTAAGTCTATAACACTATCATTAATAGTGTAAAGACAAAATAATTGGTTTTAATTTATAAGTGATAAAGTTGCAGTGTATTATGTGTTTGAACTTTCACCAACATTAACATTTGAAAGAACCCCCATAATGGATGACTCAGCAGTAGAGAAATAACTTGAACAAATATAGATGACAAACAAGAACTATTAATAAAAGTGAATGCCATATAACACAGTAAGAGTAGTCATGTGAAACCACTAAATGACACACAAGGTTACATACAGCATAGAGGGTACCACCCAAAAATTAACGTGCACCCCCTCCAAAAAAAATAAATAAATAAATAAAAGACAACAGAAAACTAGAAGGGTGGAGAAAAGATACAGAAGGACTCCACCATGCACACATATGGTAATTTTAGGACTAAATTAAGAATTTAGAATGATTAGTAAAAAATGTTATCACCTGGTTCATGTCAATTGTCTGGATTGCATTTCCACAAGTAAAAATAATTGCATGGTTTTGGTTCTCAGGCTTCCCTTCACCAAGCTTGGGATTTCCCAGTAATTTGATTGAGTATATTTCCTATAAAATCAGAGGGCTTTAAATGAGGGACAGAACAATCACCAAAGCAATTTAATATACAACTATCTTGCATCAGCGGGCATTTGAATGCTGTCCAATACTAGCAAACATATCCTTTAAGAATAATTGTGGCCAACAGCCATCAATTCCTTCATCAATTAGATATTAGATCAATGTATTCCAGTCCTGAGACTAATTCTATTACCCCAGCATTAATCTGCCAGCCTTATACCACCTATACTACACATGTCAACCAAAACAAGAAAGAAACGTATCAAAAACCAATAGCATGAACTAATTAGAATGAAATAGACAGACCTTTAATCTCGGTTGTGGCTTTTGGAAAAATGAAGAACTTTTGTGCCATGGCCAACTAAGCTCCAAGCAATGAAGTGACCTGAAGAGAAACCAGTCAGACATCAAATTAATGAAGATTAAAGAGCTACCAAACTCAGATATAGTCATTGAAGAATCCTTACCAAAAATACTCATTGAAATCATCATAATTTCTCCAGGAAGAATGAGGCGCCTTTCCATTATTATTATTTGCTGCTTCCTAAGAGTCCATATAGATAAGCAGTCAATGTTTAATCCAAAGGAAAGGAAATCTGGTATGTTCAATTAAATTTACAGGGACTTCAATTTGACAAGATGAAAAACCAAACTATAACCAAAAATTCTAGATTTGAAACTGAAAAATAAAAACACACAATATGCCCAATTCTATTGAAGGATAATCAGATACATGCTTAGGAATACTCTTAAAGTCAATAGTTGGTCTTCACTCTCAGTACATATTTCTCATTAATGCATAGAAAGATAGAACCAGCATAACTTGTTAGGCTTTCAGAAAAGCCTTAACACAAACCAAGGAGGGTGAGATATCACTGTCAAGTTCTTGAGCAGTCTTTGACTAGTTAGGGTCCCTCATGGGGGACTCCAAGGCCAAGGTTGAAATGGTTAATGCACAACAGAGTTTTATGATTCAAATATGGTTGAAGAAGCATACAGGGCATCCTTAACATGGCCTTAGGAATTCAAAACCTAAGGGGGTAGGTTTTTTCATGATAATTTTGAAGAATGTAGGGGTCAGCAAGAATTTATTTGGGCAATGCCACAATGGATTAGATTAAAGGCAGTTTGTTAATGGTAATCCTGATGGTCTAAACTAGAGACAAAATACTTACAAACAGCACTAGATATTGAATAAATGTTGACAAAATAGATCAACCAATAAATGACTGTTCTGATAAACAATCTGAGCATATGATGAACACAGGTTTGCAAAATTTAGAAGCACATGCCAAATGCAGTTTGTTACATGTTGATAGTGACAATAGTTCTACCAATTTCAGATATGGTTTCAAAGAGTCAAAATGGACATAGTTGTGAGATACGGAGGAACTCAATACTCTCAGAACTTCTTTCAGGGTTTATAGCATAAATGGTTGTGCTTTTCTCTAGTAAATAAAGAAATTTTCCACATTAGTAAACAATAACAAAAGCCTGATTCCAAAGTCAGCAATCCCACGACAAAGGATAAAATAGAAAGTTGAAATCATCCAATATTTCCCATATTCCCAACTTACATCACTTTTCACTTTTTACTTTTTTGTAATATTTGCAAAATATTAAATTTATTTATAAAACATACAGAAACTCACAGCAGCAACAACATCGTAGAGAGGAGAAATAACTTGATCAAGAAATGAGAAACCGTTGTCAGTAATGCAGATATGAGCCAGCTGTGCAATCAGCTGCCTCAAGATCTCATTCATTTCCCTCAACATCTGCATGTCAATTTCTTAAGTCACTAGCAGCCAAATATGGTAAGAAAGAAAGACAAGAGAAGAAAAGGAGTATTAAATGCTTTTGTTTTCAGTAACAAATTAACAAAATTTCAAAGTCAATTAAAAAAAATTGACTCAGGCTCTATGCTCAATTAACTTACATGATGAAATATGTAGCACAAGCATTCTGGAAGAAACCTTATATTGGAAGCCTCACCCCATATTAGGAAATATAAATAGATATATAGCAACCTCTTCTCTTTGTTAAGAGCATCCAAACTACCAAAAAATAAAAAATAAAAAAACACATTATAGTTCCTTAAATGTCCCATCAACAAAAATCACAAAATTCATTCAGTACTCAGAAACAACACTGATAATATTTATACCTGCTCCAAACAGGCAAAATGCATAAATAGTTACACAACTTTATATAATTCTCAAGGGACTTCAGGAATACTTTCTGCACAGCAGCCTCATCCAATTTCTGAAAATAAAATACACATAAGTTAAAGAGGGTAAAAAGGGGAACAAAGAATAGAACATTGTCAAAAGCTGGCTAACAAAATCAATAGCAATTATAGAAACAGCTACTTCTCAAGCCAGAAGCATGATTCTTCGGGTTTGTATATTGAGACTCATTTAAAAGCATCACAAACCACCATTAAGAAAGCTCAAGTTTAAAGATCAAATTGATTTAATCTTCTAGTTTAGATTTCATTTTGGGTTGGATTCTTATATTCCACGGACCAAACACTATCAGAATTGTTCCAAGCTATTAAGATTACAAAGCTGTCATTTTCACTAATTTATATTTTTGTCTAGAGACATTTCTCAGATTAATTTCAGAGTCATGCTTAGGCAATGCCACGAACAGAAAAAAAATTGTAGAGTACTGTGCTTTGTTCATTGGTGCATATGTTTGATACAAAACAATCACTCCTTTGAGGATTCATCTATATCCTAAAATTTGTTATGGCACAGGATTGCTTTCTTGACCACATTGGCAAAAGGTAAGGAACCAGAATTAAGAGTCATTTGAAATTAGTATTAATCAAAATGAATTCTACACCATTGAAAAAAATTTGTAGGATGAATCTCTCACAACATCCACTATTGGATTAAACTCTCTTCATATCAATCATCCTCGTGAAAATTCACATGATCAAAAATGAAACTTACACTCCATTGGAATATCCTTAAACTAGCATACAATATCCTTTTCAAACATAAGAAAATATCTACATCATCATTAATTACTTATTGAATCCTTTTGCAAAAATTTGACATGCATAATAAACAAAAGGGTTACTTGTAATTCAAATGTTGGATTAATTTGTAACAAGATAGGAGCCTATGATATGTATGCTCCAACTTGAGGAGCAATGTTATAGAGTCTGAGTTATATGTGTATACAGTCACAGTTTTAGTTGAGTTGTCCGTGTGTGTTTATGTTGCAGAATGCTGTCTCTATCTTAGCTGATAACAGCTGCTGTTAGATAGAGTTTGAGGCTTATAAGGTTTGAGTAGTTAGTATCCTAGGTTATCTAGAATTAGGTTGTTTGATTTCAAGTCAGCTTCTCAAGTATCCTGTAATCAGATCTATAAATAAGAGCACAGAGGCTTGAGTCTGCATCAAGCTCTCCGTTTCTCCCTTTCAGCCCCAAATTCCCATGAGCTTGTACAATAACATAGTCATAAACAAAGAAAATTACATATATACGACTTATGTGCACCAAAAATGTGAATATGGAGGCACAATGTATGTTACTGGGCGTAAACATGCAAGTAAATGTGTTTCTTATTTACTCTTTTCACCTAGCAGGAGAAGATGAAGACACTGAATACTACTTTGACATATTATATCAGCTAGGAGGTGTTTTCAATTCATAAATATAGTAGTTTTCCTTTTGGGATAAAACATACTAAAATGAAGAAAAAAATTTAGAAAACAAAAGGCCAAGGAATAAATATCCCCTAACTCAAGGAGAACACAGGAGATAACCACAGAAAGAAAATATTAATACAACAATCCCCAAACCCCTTCCCCTCTCCAATAAAAAAAAAAATCATGAGGATACCTTGGAAAACTTTGAGGTGTCAAACCCAGGCAGTGAATGGAACTTTTAAAGCAATGATGCAAAAGACATGTAATCTAGAAAGATTTTGAACTTACAGGCTCAGTTTCGTCTGGAATTCTCAGTCGAGATTGCTCATTTGCTAGCAGGTGAACTATGTTTTAACGCTGATTGGATACATTATCTTTCTGGCAGTAACAAATGCTGATAATTAGCTGCAAGAATGGAAAGCTTTGCACTAACAATAATGCATTAGATAGCTTTCAATCACAACAAACGATCAGGTAAATTAGTATAAAACTTTATGTAACTTATATAGAACAATTCAACAAATAACCATAGATAATACAACAGACAGAGAATCTGTTAGAACCTGGACTTAGCACACACCAGAACACACTCACACAGAACACCAGTAGAACTGTAATGGAGAAGATAACACATGCGCAGAACCCATAGAACAGTAATGAGAAGATAACTTCCTATTTCATGATGGAAAGGTTAACAGTTACAATGGAGGAGCTCCCATAGATAGAGAATGCTCTCCCCACCCCTCTGGCCATTCGAGGTGCTAGTGCCTCCCTACACTCACTCAATTTCTGCCTGCCCTTATTCCTCCCACTCTCACTACTTTATTCTGCTAATTCATTACTGTCATACCCTCCCACCTTCCTTGTCCTATTCCACTCCAACCTTGCCACTTGTCTACCACTCCCTTATTCCCTAATCATTCCCCTCTTTCCTTTCCTCCTATACACCTCAAGTATTGGTGTTCTAATAGAATCACACTATTGTGAAAAGTCCAATTAAGATTTATGAGCCTTCACAGTGACACAGTCTACGAAATTGATCACATTTTCCTAATCTAAAAACCCATGCAATTAACATTTTATGAAATTATCAATAACGTAAAGGATTAAAGGTTGGGGAACACAATCAGACAATGGATACAAAATATATTCTGCTGAAAGCCAAAGAAAACAATGATAAATTGGAATTCCATAGCCAATCAATTATTATAAATTTCACCATCTATTAGCCATCTTAGGCAAGACCTAAATTAAACAACTTGGTTGTAGAACAGAAAGAATGGAAAAAATTGAAGCTTTACAGCTCCACATCAATCAAAAGTTGATGACCACAAAAATATATTCGTACATACCTGAAATCCAAAAGCGTACTGCCAAAAATCAAGCATGTCAACATTCCTTGTAGTAGGAATGGGAAAACCCCTAGGCAACTCTGGTAGGCCAATGAAGTACCTTAAAGCTGATACTACTGCTTGCACCTATAAATAAAATTCTCAGGTAAAAAACTGACAAGAACAAACTAAATCTGTGGGTCTTAGACAAATAAACTCATTAACGTCTGGCAAAGACACTATAGCATTTGTTGAAGAGGTAGCATCTAGAGGGATAATGTTGTAAGCAATCAGGTCCTCTGTCATTGCAGAGTCTGATTCCATGACTCGCTTTAGCTGCAACAAAAAGAAAATAGTTGAAAAGATGCTTAAGTCCAGTATTCAAATATATAACTCAACTAGTTACAAGCAATAGAAACACAGAAACAAACATTCCTATTTGCAAAGAAAAAATTGGGAAGCAAAACATAAAGAACACCTCCAGCACATATGTAGACCCCAATCAACTTTAAAATCATACCAGCTTACTCATAAAATCAAAGATGCCAACATTGGGGCTGAAATTATAAGAGACAATTGAAAACACACACACAAAATAATATCCAGAACAAGTTGCGCTGTCTTATCAACTTGAAATTATAAGCAAAATTATAACCACATCTACATGTGACTTTTGAGATTTAATTTGAACCTCTTCAATTGTTTTAGCTGGTTTTAATTTGTATTTCTGCTATACCTATAATGATATAATCTATAATTCTTATAGTCTTCAATTACTACAATGAACTCATAATGTTAAACATGAAACTAAGTTTGGTAATAATGATACAAAGACCAACTAAAATTACTATAATTTGTTGTTTCACCTTTTGTCCACTCTTAACCTACATTGATACAATATCAAAGGAGTATTTCAACTTTACTTTTAGTTTTTTCATTTTCCCACTTTTTAAAGATCTATTACAGCATATATATTCTTTGTCCCCAAATACAAAGAAGGAGTTGAATGGAGTGTATTTATTTAAAATATAACAATAAAATATCATCAATGTCAGAAGTATGTTTAGTATTTTCTATTCAATTATTAGTTAGTTGTTAAATATGTAAAGTTCTTGCTATTACATTGCATGACAATACGAATATGATTCATGCTCAATCTTAACAAAAACATATATCTCATTTTTGGACTCTGGATCCATCACTGGTTTTAAGATATACTGCATTAGACTCTTTGAAAAAATGTATTCCAGAAAAATAGGCAACACACGAATTAGCTTATATATGTAAATTGCACTAAGAAGCAGACCTCTTCAGGAATGTCACTGGTCAGCTGCTGAAGCACTGTTCCTAAAACCTTTAAAGTAGCAAAAATTCTTTTCCTCTTCATTGTCTTCCGCTCCAACCTGTACTCGAGCAACAAATTTCAATGTGAAAAAATATAAGCACAACAAAAACAGATATTCAAGAAGATGCAAATGACAAGCCATGACAGAGATTACGGATGAAGCCACAGAACAAAGCTTCTGTGGAGACAAATTCAAATCCATGGGAAGTATGGATAATTGAGCAATGCTTTGAAGGTAGTGTCTGAACAAGAGGGTAATAGTTTGTTGAGTACCACAATAACAAACTATAATTCCTTCATGGTCCATTCTTAGATTATCCAAATCAAAAAGGTAATTGTTAATCTTATTGTTGTGCTTTAACAATAATAATTACTATAATCTATCTGTTTGGCAATAGTAACTCTAAACAGCAAACATTCAATACAACAAAGAAATCTGAGATGAAACAGTACTGCTCTTATTCAACTCACAATGTACAAAATCAACCAACAATCTGTGCGAGCAAAAGCTAGTGAGAAATCAGAAATGGCACCTACTGCAACTACTCACAATCAGACTAGTTCCCCAGAAGTATCTGGCATTCAAGAGGCCAGACTGTCCCCACAGTTCCCTCTAGAATTCTACTCCCCTTCTACAATAACCAATCCCATTACTTATACACTTTCTCCACTGCTTGCGAACTCTACCCTCATGCCCTTGTTACACCCCAGCCACCTCATCACTTCTAGATTCTACACCCCTCACATCAGCATTCATAAATCCCGAGCCTGCTAATCTACTCCTGTTTCTTCATTCGTGAACTCACATATTAATGGGCCTAGAAGGCCTAACACAATCCTTTACAGTGAATGATATACCCCTTTCCAAAGTCATTCCCTTTTCATCTCAATAGATAGGTCCCAAAAAATGATGTCATAATTGTGGCTCCTTTGAGTAATACAGATGACACCCAAAACCCTCAAACAAACCTTGATACTATTTTATCGCATGTTTCCTTTGAAATATAACAAAATAAGAAATCATTAAAAGGAAAAGAGATATAGAAGCAAAGATTAAGACATTAGACATGCCACTAGAGTAAACCAAAATATAATCCAGAAAAAAAGAAAGCATCACCTCATAAGAGCTTTCTATTATGAGGCAATCCATGTTATCTTTTTTTTTTTAAGCCTTTATAACAAGAATGGATGAGATGAAGACAGATTTTTTTGTGAGCTAGGAAGTTTCTTGCCTAAGGAGAACCATAAAAGTTTTGCTTATCATAGGAAAAAGATACAAGCGCATATCTTTTAATCTAATACATTGCCAAAAGACAAATTAGAAACAAATTGTCTTCACTAGGGTAGTTAGGATGCTAGGACTGGAACTAAATTCCCAGTTTCCCATAGCAAGCTATTAAGACCACAGCTGTAGTTAATTTCCTTCATGCGAGCTTGAAAAAGTTTGAATACATGAATAATCCATTTTCTTCCCCCTGTTTCAAAATATTTGGGGCAGCTTTCATATTCAGTTTTGGGAGAACCTAAGGCACACTTAATAGTAAATCCTCAAATGCACCAAAACAAAACATGTTAGTAAATATTAGATCCTTCTTCAGGATATATCCATCATCCCATAAAAGCCAAATCTATTTTATCATTAACTATATAAGGATACACAACCACAGAAGCCTAATGCCTAAGTTCAAGATCAAAACCCTCAACATTAACCTCCTTGGTATAAACCCTAACAATATCTTCCCCACTTGACACCCGATTTATCAGCCACAGAATAAAATAATTCAGTAGCATAATATATAATAAGAACTGAACAGTTAATCACAAGTCACAACCACTGAATTCTAAATCTTCCTATTCAGAAGTCAATGGGTGCTCGAAGGTGATGGGAGAAACAACAAAGTATAGGATGATCTAAATGGGTCTAATGGTTTTTCTTATTCAGAAACATACTCGCTAAGATTTCCATTGAAAGCACTAGATTCCCTCAACTGCATCTCTTCCTCACACAATTTGTCAACATTATGCTTCTGTCTATAAAGCTTGTAAAACTCTTGTAAGCGTGCAATGTCCTGACTTCTATTAATAGTTCCAGCATCCCTTTTAGCCAGCTTTTGCCAAAAATATCAACAAATTACCAAGAGTACATAAATTATTACAGCCCAAAAAGAAGAATAAGAAGACGAAGAAGAAAGGAAGAAAACTAACAACCAAGAAATCCTTTAAAAGATCAAAAGCAAGGTAGAAAAAGGTAAAACAAAACAGCAGAGATACAGATACCCATGGATTAATGGCACCTCTATTGTGAGAACAACACTGACTATTGATCACAAGGTTAATCGTGTAAAAATACTAGGCCAGAATTAAAGGTTTTACATTTTAATAAAGTGGTGACAGCTCAAGAAAACCACTGAACTTTTCACCCAAAATATATACATCAGAGCAAGGAAAAGGTGTAAACTTTGGGGAAAAAGAGTTATGTGCTCAACATCTGACTAATATTACATTAAACAACAATAACATAATGCCCAAGATTTTTTTCTTTTTGGGATAGCAAAAGAAATATTATAAGTGAAAAGAGGAAAATACAACAATAAGAGGATAAGATATCCCACAACACAAGGAGAAGTAATAACACAATTATAAGAAAGAAAGGGAGCTAGACAAGTTCTTTGAACTTTTAGATTCAGGATTCAATGGAACATGCAGCAAAAGGAAAGACATCTCACAGATATTCTGACATGCCAAACGTCTAAGGAGATCAAGCACCATAAACAATTACACACATGCGATTAAAGTGATTATTATCTTCAAATTAAGGCACAATCTGAATAATCCAAGAACAACTTTTAAGCTGATCGAATCAGACAATAAATACATACCTTAATGACAGACATCAAACCAGACTTAAATTGTAAAACACCTCGGCCTTCACTGTTAGGGTCCAAATTCTGAGCTAATGAATAAGCAGGTTCACATACTGCACATAAACAAGATATCTTTAGCAGAATGAGGCTTTTAGAGGTCATCCTAAATTGCATATGGTTATGCCTTTTCAATCATAGGAAATAGGAATAAGATATATCATCCAGAAGACATATACTCCTAGTAGTGATATTAAGCATAATAATAATTTTCACTTATATGATTATCTTATCAGTTATCACTAATTACAAAAAGAATATTGAGATACAACTATCTTATCATTCAAATGGTGATTTTTAAACCCATGACCATAATCTCAGGCTCAAGGGACGCATCAAATAGTAGACTTTACAAAACCATAGTTGTTAATAGCAAATTGCACACTTATTGTGCTAAGGGTCATTGCAACATTGCGCATTGCATTGCAAATTAAGCATGACAATTTGATTAATTGCGCAATTATATTATATATGTAATATAACCCAAATAACAAAAATATATAAAAAAAACCTAAAAACAATTACAGAACAATACATGACAGAACTTATTATAATAGTGGAAACATTGATAAGTCTAGTACAATATAATACATTAGATAAGTCTGATGTAATATAATATATGATAGGACCTATAAGTCTAGTATAATATAATGCACGACAGAACAAGATTCAATTAGTTCAATGTCATCCAAAAAAAAACAATAACAATACATAAGCAAAACAGAGAAAGTAGAACAGAAGTGATCATGCAGCAGCAGAACAGAAGCGATCATGCAGAACAGAATAGAAGTGCAGAACGGAAGTGGAAGGCAACCACCATCATCCACCTTGGGCGGAGAGCTGGAGAAGGCGCGAAGAAGACAGAAAGGAGCGGAGACAAGCTGAGCATGGGAATTGAGGCTAAAGGACACATTTTCACTGAAGTCCTTATAGCGCATAATTGCACTCAAAATTTTGTGCAAATTTGCATAGTATCGCCAATACAATGCTACACAATACAAACCTCACAATGCAATTAAGGTTTTATTGTGCAAAACCTCATTGTGCTGTGCAATGTACAGTTGCAATCACAATTGCGCACAATTAACAACTATGTACAAAACCATACAATACTTAATCATGATTGTCATTCCATTAAGTACAAGAATGGATATAGCTTAAGCTGTGTAGATACATACATACGCAAATTTTCATAAACATCAAAGTAAGTAACATCTAATCTTATATTGTTAAAATAAACATCAAAACAATTAAAGCAAGCAGCAAACAACATACAGATCCTGGAGACATTGGAATCCTGATCCTAAATTTCATCTGCAACTCTGAAAATTTCATCAATGTCCCTATTGTTTGCAAGTGAAGATGGTACATTTCCAGCAAATCAAAAGCTGATCTTACAGGCAGGACATAGGTATAAAATAAAAAAAAATAAAAAAAAAGACTCTAAACTAGAAAATCTTCATTGAACTTGCAAAAAAACAAAGGGATTAAATTGCTTATGGGACATTCTTATATTTCTAGGATGCCTTTCTTGAAAGCTAAACAACCTTATGCCAAATCAAAACAGAGAGTATAAGCCAAATATCATCAATTTCAAAATATACAACCAGGACCAATTAAACAGAAATATATATATATATGTAACAACATATAGAATGAACTTTGCATATTAGGAAACAGTTATGACATTTGTGCCCTGTATGAGCTGTTTGTCGCAATGCAATTAGGATATGCTGAAAAGAACAGCAACTAAACGAATAATATTGTAGCGCATAGTAACTAGCTAAAAATTTTCTAGGAAGCTCCACTCAACCTAATTGAATTATCCAGGTTTGACGGTAACACAAATTGAGATTAGCGGATAATAACCACATTAAAATTTCACTAGAAGGGAATTTTCAATCAAGTGGGTCAACTTTTATCTCAACCCACAACAACAAATTAGAAAGACCAGCATACAATCAAATCAACTAGAGGACTTGAATTTTAAACCATGTTCAGTAAGCCTATTGTTAAAAGAAAAGATAGTATTCTAAAGTGATAGCTAACCACAACTACCGGAAACAAAACACATAAGCAGACAGAAAATAAAGACTGCCATTTGCAAATAATCAGAAGATCACATGATTCAAACTGAGACTAACTTCTAACATTTCAGCAAAGAAAGCAATAACGAAGAAAATTAACCAAAAAAAAAAAGAAACAACAAGATCCCCAAGATTCTTTCTTTATGCAATTTTTCTTGCGAACCAAAAAGAGTTACCGAAAAAAATAAGCGCAGAAATGATAATGGCGAAGCACATAAACCCTAGAGGCCGCGTTGAAAGCGAGCCGAATCAGTCTGCAATTTACGGAAAAGTGGATTTTGTTACGGAAAGATTTGGAGATGAGAAGTGGAAAAGCGGGAATATAGCTTACTGTATTGGAGAAAGGGAACCAGACATACCGGTAATAGCCAGGGGCACGTGGCAGGGTTAACTAATGTCTGGGAGTGGAGGATGCAGAAAAGAAACGGGGAGGGAAGGAAAAAGTCTCTAGGCGTGGCTTGAGTTTGGAATTTGCTCGGAACTCTCCCCTCTTAGTAAATTAAAATTTATAAAAATATTATTTAAAATAAATTTAAATTATTAAATATTATAAAATTTAATAAATTTAATATTTTATAATTAATTTTAAAAATATTTTATCAAATTAAATTTTTTATTTACAATTAGTAAATATATTTATATATTTACAAATATGTTCTATCAATTCAATAACTTAAAGAATATCATATATAACATATCTTATCTTTATTTTTATCTAATTTCTACCTCCACATAATGAAACTTTAATTAAACTGCTTGATTTTCAAGAAATATAAGTTTTCTATCTCTTTGATTATGATTATACACTCATGAAAATGTTTTAATCATCAAAGATTTTCTTTTAATCAAGAGAATGTTATAAGTGTTAATGTGCTGATATTATATCAAAATGAACAATTAATAATACTAAGATCCAATTGGTCTTCCTATATTAGATTTTATATATTATGGGTTATTTTAGATAGCTTTTAAAATTTATTTTTTATATCTACATCAAAAAAATTATTTTTATATGCTATATTTTAGAATAATTAAAAATAATTTTTATAAAGATTAAAGATATTTTATATTTAATCAAATAATTAGAGTAAATTACGCTTCCCATATTTAAGGTTTAACAAGATAACATTACACTCTAAACTAGTCAAAATATTACATTTTACCTCTTTCATTATTTGACTCACATTTTAACTATTAACTTTAACACTTTTGTTATCAAATAAATCAATCAATTTTATTATGATAATGCTAATCTAATTAGACTCTTCTCAATTCAATCTGACTATGCACTTTTCTCTTTTCCCAATTCTTTTCTTTGCTTCTCATTTGCAATTTTTCTTAATTTATATTATTTACTTTATTCTCAAATTTAATTTGACTCAAATTAATAATATTCCTTTAGTTTTAATCAAGTTATAATTTTTAGCTTAAATTTTATTACTAATTTGTTAAGATATAATAAGAACTATCACTATTAAAATTAAACCCTAACTTGTCAATTTTGCTCTGATGTACATCTTTTTACCTTGATCAGGTATAAGTATTTTTAGAGTATTAGTACACTTTTTGTAAATATTGTAGTTAATATCATTATTTAAAAATAAAAACATGTGTTATTAAATTCCAACCATTTTATAAAGCACAAAAACTAAAGTTTTAGGTCTAGAACTTTGAGTTGCAAATTCAAATCCTAATTATTTTAATCCCCCATCTCTTCTAGTTTACTAAAATTGTTAAAACCTTTTAAATATTTTAAGGGTTGTGATAATTTATGGATATATTTTGAATTAGGCATTATCTTAGATTTGTTATACTCCATAATGGTTACTTGTTATCATACTAAATTCAAGAAGTAATTATTAAATCTTATCAATGATTTTTATTTATAATTTATGAAATAGAGAAATTCATGTGCTTGTCTATGAATTTAAATGGTACACTTAATTTTTTAAGGCAATTATGTTTTTATCACCTTAAATTTTTAATTTATCCTATCTATTTTATATGTTTACTTTACATTCTTTGATACAAACATGTATACTTTATTTACTAGTTGAATCAATGAAAATATGTATAAAAATTAAAATTTTATTTATTATATATTTACTACTTAGATATATTTAAACAAGAACTATTCACAAGTATGTAAACTAAATGTTTAACTATTGTTATCTAAAAAAACAAAAAAAAAATATTATTAGCTAAAATATTATGTTAGAATATGTTAATTGTCAGTCATATCATCTAAAATAAATGGAGTGTAATATTTTGATAAATTTTGAATTGAGTGTTATTATATAAAATCTAAGGCTAGAAAATGTAACTTATTCAAGTAATTAAAAATATTTTTAAATTAAAAGTCATTTTATTATAAAAATATTTTACAAATACAATTATTGAAGATGACATATGGAAGCATCTTTTGTATAGTGTTTAGGTTAAAAAAAGACTTAAAAAAATTTTAAAAAATTTTAATGTGACAAAAATATAAAATTTTAAATGATGAGTGACTAGTAATTTTTAATTTTGATTTCTAAAAATTTTAAAATTCTATTTTTTTAAAGTCTGAATTTTCTTAAGTTAGATTTATTTACAATGCATCATATTTTGCAAAACTAAAATAACATTATTTGACATATTAATGCATCATTTGTAGCAAATAGATTCTAAAGTTAGTCATTCATATTCTTATTTCCTATGATCATCATTATTCTTTTAACTCATTGTTTTAAATTTTTTAATGATACCTATAGTGCAAAAATGGGTTAGAGAGAAATAAGGGTTAAAGAGAAATAAAGTGGATTACATCTTTCTTGGTATATGTCCTAATCAGCAAGTGCATCAAGATAAATTACCATATAGTTCTACTACTTTTAAAATTTTAAGATTAACACAGGAGGTTTAACATAAATTATTCTATTTAATGGAAAGTAATAAACAGGAATGCAATTAAAAATGGAAATGTCAAAGGTATACAAATTAAGAGCATTAAACAAATTTTCTGATGTACAGGGTCCTCATTTGAGACAGGTGCAAAGATACTTAAATAATTTTTTATTAAAGAAAATGAAAAAAATTTAAAATAACAATAATTTTATTAACAGAGAGCTTACAATTTAAAGGTAGAGGGAGATGAAGGCAATTTCGCTAATACAATCTTACTAAACTCTGAGTATCTAGTTTAGGAGAGTAAGGAGGATTATATGATGATGGTCAGAACCTGCCTCTTACAAATAAGAAGAAGATAATTTATAGTCAAGCTTGCCCATCAAACTCTCTTCAATTTAGTTTAATACATGATACTGTGCAAACTTTAATTTATTTTCTTCAATTCTACACCTTATCTTCATACGTTTAAGCTGTTGGTAGGCTTCTTTTTGGTTTTACTTTTATGACAGCTTCTCCTTTTTGAAAAGCAGATTCTTCTATTTGGCAATTATGGAGAGTTTTGAAAAGTTATTTCATAGCAATTGTCTTCATTCTGAAGATAGTTTAGATAACTTAGATTAGATTGGGCTTCGTTAGAGTGCTCCTCTTTAGAATCTATTGTAGATACTAATTCTAACAATTTCTTTTTGTACTCTTTTAACTGTTTTGGATTAAGACTAACTGGGTTTGTCAGTTTAGCTATAATAATCTTTTTCTTTTCAGCAGGCTTTGCTTTGGGTTTTGGAGATATCTACTCGATCTTTCATTTGTTATATTTATTTAAAACAATTTGCTCATTAAATTTATCCCACCACCACACCTAGGCAATACAGACTAAGGATTGTAGGTATCCTCTAGGAAGAGCTTGATCAACATTAAATTTTAATTGCATTATCTATACTACTCCCATGTAAGAGCTAAAAATTAAAAATTTTTCTTGCAAAAGAATTGAGACGGCTGTCTTTTAAATTCATTATAAACTTGCTTGGTTTTAAAAGAAAATTGACCTAGCAAAGGTCCAAAGTAAAGAAACCATTCTTGGAATTAGGTAAGATAGGCTGGCTGGCCTATTCTAAAGTTTATGAACCAAGAGTGAGTATTAGATGGTTCGCAAAGGACATTATACCAGGCTTATTAATAATTATAATAATTAAATTGAGAAGGTCAAAGATAACAGAAAGTTTTTTAACTGTGCAAGGGTGCTACTTCTAGTTCAACCAAGAGAGGACTTTAAGAACTTTGAGTTTAGAGTAAGAAATTTTAGTTGGGTCTTTAAGGTCTATTTCTTAGACAATTTGGGCCGATTTGGTGTCTACCAAAATGCCTTCATAAAATCATTTATTCTTTTTAAAGTCTTAGGGAATCCAGGTCCATCCATGAGGAAAGACTTGGTTAGCAATTTGTTCTGGATTAAGATTAATAAATTCAGGTTCTAAGGGTATTATGGGGATAAAAGTATTTTTATTTTTGAATGGATAGGGTTTATCAATCTCAAGAGAGGGTGGTCTTATAGGCAAGAAGGAGCTTGCTTCAGATAATAATGTTTGGGTTACTGCCGAAGAAGCTAGCCTTACACTTGGTTACCTGACTCACACAGTCGAGGTGTATGAAGCATCTACAATTATAAAAAAATTAGTGAATATAGTTGTTTGCCAGCTCAACATGGCAAACTGAGCTTTTGTAAGGGGCCGTGAAGGTTGCTTGTCATTCATTTCAAATCCTATAGAAATTCTTTGGTTAGAAAATCAGGAAGGCTATTTTGCTCTCCTTTTATATGTTCAATTTTAAAATTAAAACAAGATAAGATTAATTGTCATTTGGCAAAAATTTGTTTAGAAACCAAATTTTTAATATCTTTTTGCAAAACATCTTTCACAGCTTTGTAGTCAGTTTTTTAAAAAAATTCTTTATTTATTAAATCATCTTGAAATTTAGAAATATATAAGACAATAGCAAAAATCTCTTTTTTAATAATACTATATTTTTATGAGAAGGATTCCAAGATCCTAAGTAAAAGCAAATGATCTGTTCTTTAAAATTTTTAGTAAGGATCTGTTTAAGAATATCTCCAAAACTAATTTTAGAAGCATCACATTCAACAATTAGAAAAGCATTAGAATGAGGAATTCCTAGACAAAGGGAGATTCCTTACAAGAGACTTTATTTGAATGATGGCTTGAGTTATTCCTGTGGACCAAGGAGGAGGACTCTTTTTGAGTCTTTCAAAAAGAGGTTTACAAATAAGGCAGATATTAGGAATAAAGTCAGAGACATAATTAAGATATCCAAGCAATCTTTGAAATGGTTGCTTTTCTTTAATTTCATTAGGAAATTTATTAGCAAACTCTAGACTCCTACTTATAGGTGTGATGGTGCCTTTGATATATATTATGTCCTAAAAATCTTATTTAAGTTTGAAATAACTTTATCTTTTTGCTAAGACTACCAGCCCATTAATCTTTATAGCCTTTATAAAAATATTTAAATGTTTAAAATGTTAGTTTGTTGATTTTGAATAAACCAAAACATCATCTAAATAAACAATTATAAAGTCAGAATGGTTATTAAAAATTTCATTCATTATTTTTTGAAATTTAGAAGGAGCATTTTAAGTCCCATTGGCATTACATTCCATTTGTATTGCCCAAATGGTATTGTAAGGGCAGTTTTATATTTATCTTCCTCTTTAAGTTTAATTTGATAAAATTTAGACTTCATATAAAATTTAGAAAAAATTATTGCATTATATAATCTTCCTAAAAGATCCTTCTTATTAGGAAGTAAATATCTAATCCATTTAAAGGCTTTGTTTAAAGGTTTATAATTAATTATCATTCTTGGAGCTCCTCTTTCCAACTTGGAAGGGTTTTGTACATAAAAAGCTGCACAACTCCAAGGTGATTTGCTTAGCCTAATTAATTTTTTATCAAGAAAATTTTGGATTTCTTTTTTACAATATTCTAAGGTCTTTTTATTCATTTGAATTGGGCGAGCCTTAGTGGGAATTTTACTTTCATGAAAATCTAGTTCATATGGTAGGGAAACCATTTGAGTTTTTCTTTCCTAAAAAGCATTAGGGATTTTAACACAAATCTCTTTTTCAATTTTAGTTTGTAGTTCTTTTATTTTTTCTTGTATTTTAGGAGATTTTAACTCTTCTTCTATTCTTTTAAAATTAAGTTCTTTGGATAAAAAAGCTATTTGATTTTTTTTATTTAGGAGATTAAAATACTGGTTTTCTTCTACTAAAATAATTTTTTTTTTCTATTTTAGGATGTATAAATTCAAAGAAAAGTTCAACATTATTTACTCAAGTTTTTATTCCTTTTTCATCTACATAATGTATTAGGTAAATTTGTGTTAAAAAGGGACTTCCTAAAATTATCTGTTCTTTAATATTTTTTACTAATAAGAAATCATTAGGAGGACAAATTTTATTATTACAAATAAAAGAATTTGTTAACTTATATTTGACATTTAAACTGTGGCTACTTGCTGAATAAAGGTCTTGAAGGATTTTTCATAATATTGAGTAGGTATTAATCCTTCTTGGATATAGTTTAAATTTACTTCAGAATCTATTAAAACTTTAAAAGTTTTATGAAAATTTTTTTCTATCCTCAAATCTACTTTACATCACCATTTTTGTTGCATTGATTTTATTTTGTTTAAAAATAAGTCTTCTTTATTAGGTTTTCTAATTTTTGAGGAATTTTTTATTTATTCTGCTAAGGATTCTAAAGCTTCATTTGTTTCAATTGTTTTAATTTTTTTCTTTTAGCTATTTTACTTCTTCTTTTAAAATTTTTATTTCTCTATCTAGTTTTGATATTCCTAAAAGTTTTGTTTTTCTAAATCTACCTTCAGGATCTTGTTTAAATCATAAGGTTCGAAAAAAGGGATTTCTTCACTTTCTTCTTCTTCGTGTTGTACTATTTTTCTTAACTTAAGAAAATATTTATATTTTAGATCAGGATCTTCTATTTTATCTATGATGTCTATTAAAAATTTAAAATCTTCTGTTAAAGTATTACAATAAAAAATTTCTAATTTACATTCTTCATAAGGATTATTGGGTCACAATTTTTGCATGGATTTATTTCGTGCTCACTATTACTTAATTCCTCTAATTGGTCAACTATCGATTCATCTTCTGACCTAGAACAGACTTCTTCTGTTTTGAATTACTTTCATAAAGCAAAACTCTTGCTAATTGTTCTTTTACTTCATTATCTAGGCTAAGTTCATTTATTTTTTTTTTACATAATTTTTAGCTATATGACCCTTTCGTCCACACTTATAGCAAGTTAAGGCTTCATCAAATTTTTTCTTATGTTTTCCTTTTATCTTTTTAGAAGACTTATTATCTTCCTTTTGATATTTATGTTTTTTATATTTTTTATATATCTTATTCTATTTTTTAGGTTTTTTTGAGGGGGACTCTATCTTTGCTAAACTACACTGTTGACAAAAATATTCTAATTCTTTCTGTATAGACTAATCTTCTCTAAGGATTTGAGAGGCAATTGATTACATTGTTGTAATCCTATTTTAATAATTATAGATATGACTTGACCATAAATCATACTTGATAAGACCAAATTTTCTTGTTCTAGCCTATCCCCACCCTTTGGGCGAAGGCTCTTGGAAGACCAGAAATAAATATTTCTTTCCAGTAAGGGGTAGAAGTGTCTTGCCTTATTAAAAGTTTGGCTAAGAAATTATCTTTATACCAGCGAAAATCTAACAATCTAGGATATCTTAGGGCATGTAAGATTTCATTAGATCTTTCTTCAAAAAGTTTAGGTTCTCCTATAAAGCTTTGAGAAATAGCAAAAATTAAAGTTTCTACTTGAGTTCCTATTTCCTGCCAGGTTGTAGGCTCAAGTTTTATAGAATTTAAAATACTATGCCTATTAACATCATTGAGTATATTATCCCACCAGCCTTTTAGATTTCTTTGAATCCAAAAATGATTAGATGAGCAGTAACTCTTCCATTATTTTCATGCTTTTTATAGGCAGTTGCAACCATGGTCATTTCATTTAGTTTTTTGATTATCAAATGTTCAGTTAAACCATCTATATTCCATTCTACTATTCCTTTACTATCAAAACTAAAGGGATTGTCTAATTCCCATTCTTCTGTTTGAATGTCAGGAAGAGTAGGTCTTTTATAATAGTTTGAAGTTGTAGGGTAATTCCTATGAGCTCGAATTCTTTGGACTTGTTCTTCCTCAGATAAAGTTAAAGTATTAATTACTACTCCTTTTTGTTTTTTATCTTCATTTAAAGTTAAAATTTTTAATCTTTTATTAGGTCATTGTTAGTAGATTTTCCTAGTTTTCTATTTGCTAATTCTTCATTAGAGAATTTATATGGTTTAAACAAAGGCTTTTCTAGTTCAGATTTTAGGCTAGAGTAAGAAGGCTTTCCTTTGTTTACTGTGATGGCTATATTATATATAACTTTATTATTATAATTTAATTGTTCTTGTACATTTGTTGTATCTCTTTTAGAGGCGGGTACTCCCAGTTCATTCTCTAAAGAAAGCATTTGTTTTAATGGTGACGCTATTATTTCTATGTTATCTTAATTAAGAAAAACTATTTCTTCTAATGGGGGGACTTTCCCTATTATTTTCTTTCCTTGAGCTATTTTTCAACTTTCTAGTATACTTTCTAAGACATTAGCTTGTAAGGTTTCTAAAACATGTTATTCAAACCAGTCGAAGAAAGGAACATGATCTTTAATTTGAAGAAGATAATTATAAAAGTCTTTTCTATATTTTACAAGGTCTTCTTGTGAATAAGTGGAAAAGTACCATTTCCTTTTTTTCATTATTTTAAGGGGTATAGAAGGTTTGCCTAATCTTTTCTTTATCAATTTCAAAAATAGTTAACATATTTAACTGATTATAGATTTCTAACTTAGATCGAGTTGGAGAATTACTTTCTTGATTAGTGAGTGGGCTTTTACTTGATATTTGGGTTGAGGGGTAATTGGATGTGGTTGTATTCCCTTTAGTTTTAGGGTTTTAAGTAGAGACATAGATTCTATATTAACTGATTGCCTACCAGTTCCTTTTAAATTCATCATAAACCTGTTTGGTTTTAGAAGAAAATTGGCCTAGCAAAGGTCTAAAGCAAAGAAACCATTCTTGGAACCAGGTAAGATAGGCTGGCTAGCCTATTTTAAAGTTTATCAACCAAGATTGAGTATTTGATGGTTTGTAAAGGATGATAATTGTAATAATTGAATTGAGGGGGGTCAAAGGTGAAGGAAAATTTCTTAGCTGTGCAAGGGTGCTACTTCCAGTTTGACCAGGAGAGGACTTTAAGAACTTTGAGTTTAGAGTAAGAAATTTTAGTTGGGTCTTTAGGGTCTATTTTGTAGACAATTTGGGCTGATTCGGTGTCTACCAGAATGGCTTCATAAAATCATTTGTTCTTTTTAAAGTCTTGGGGAATCCAGGTCCATCCACGAGAAAAGACTTAGTTGGCAATTTGCTCTAGGTTAAGATTAATAAATTCAGGTTCTAGGGGTATTATGGGATAAACGTATTTTTATTTTTGAATGGACAGGGTTTATCAGTCTCAGGAGAGGGTGGCCTTATAGGCAAGAAGCGGCTTGCTTCAGATAATAATATTTGGATTACTGCTGAAGAAGCTAGCCTTACACTTGGCTGCCTGACTTGCACAGTCGAGGCATATGAAGTACCTGCAATTGTAAAAAGATTAGTGGATATAGTTGCTTGCCGACTTGGCATGACTTAGATTCCATTCTAAATCCCTAGAAACTTTTTCATTATTTAATAACTTAGGAGTAACATAATTAGATTTTCTAAGATTAACTTGTAACAAAAGGGTTTCTATTTTAGAGGACACATAAAGCTTTACGTTTAATATTAGTTCTCATTACCTTATAATATATTTTATAGACTATAGTTAAGGGATATGAGTTAGGATTCTAGATGCCTTTTGTCATTTTTATATCTAATTTGATATTATATTTATTAAAAATTCTTAGATTTGTTGTATAATTAGCAAAATTATTAAAAAAGACAGGACCATAATTTAAATTAGCTTTTATTATAGATAGCAATTGGTCATTAAATTGTAATGGCCTAGAGTCTCTTAGGATTACACAAACAAGAGTGTTTATTCCTAATCTGTGTAAAGGTTTAACAGTAATTTTTATTAATCCAATATGAATAAATTGAAATCTTTTTCTTCTATGTTTTTTTATCATGTCTGATGATAAAAGATGTATGGTTTCTTGGAGTCTTTCTAAGGCCATAGTATGTTCAGAAATTTTTATAACATAATCATGAGATAAATTATCAAACATACCTACTTGGTGTACTTGACTAATTATATGCTCATGGAGGAAAAATGGGTTAGAGAGAAATAAGGGTTAAAAAGAAATAAAATTGATTACATCTTACCTATTACATGTCCTAATCAACAAGTGCATCAAGATAAATGACCATATAGTTCTACTACTTTTAAAATTTTATTATCATTTAATTTTTATAAATATAAAATTTACATCGTTAAATATATTTAATTTTATAAATCAAAGTATAAAACTTAATTAATGTAAAAACTTACACCATAAATTATAGATATTATCTAAGGTTAATAATGTAGAGTAAACTTCTTTAAATTAATGTTGACAACCATAACGGTCAAGTGAGTGTCAGCAACCATCTAGAGCAACACCTTGAAAAATTCAGAACAACCCAAGTACAAATATCTTTGCTTACTTGATTTGAATTCTCTCTTATTTCTCTATGACAATCTCCCCTTTCACTCTTATACTCCCAAGAATTTTTTGTTTGAGATGGATGCTATGAAATCAGAATCAAGCATTGACAATAAGATCAACAAAATGGCCAAGACAGACCAAGTTACTAGCCTAAAAAGTTTAATAAAAATGATAATTTATTAGGTAATTATTAATCTAATAAATTTAATAATTTAAATTTTTAATTAAATATTTAATAAAATTTAACTTTTATAGAAAACATTGATTCTGTCTTCAAAAAAAGGCATCATCTTACGTTTTTAGCTTTACTTTTCTGGAGAAGATCATCCAAACACTTGAAAATTTAGTAGAATTTTTTGGGGAAAAAAAAAACCGTATACTAAACTTTGTTTAACTTGGTATCATACAAAACCTTAGGCAAGAAATTTAGCTAGTGCAATTAATTTGTTTCAATTTGATAACCTTTTGCTAGACATAGTTTGATAAAAAGAGGGTAGCATTCAACATTATAATTCAATTTTAAGTGTTAAATAAGAGAAACAAAAAATCACTAAAAAATAAATAAATAAGAAACAAAAATAGCTAAACAAACTCAATTTCTGAATATAATTCGCCTTGGAATCACCCATACCTCCAATTGATAAGTGTTAGACTTTTATAGATGTAAAAGTTTGCTATGTGGTTTCAACTTTCAAGTTGCTTTAAATTCAGAATCTTTTTCTGAATGGTTTTGTTTGCTTTTGCAAAGAATTTTATCGTTATGTGCCACATGTGATAAAGGTACTCATATTTTAATACTCTAAGCTACAATCATTCATGTCAGAGGAGGTGAGAGTAGGGAAAAAAAAACAGATGAGAGGAATTTAATGAGAGAGAAACAAAAGTTTTTGTACTCCATTTATATTGAAAAAAACATACAATTAATATTTTTATTTGAATAATATTATATTTATATATTTATATTGATATATTACATACAAAATTTAATTGAAATTGGTCTAAAATTTGTGTGAAATTTTACATATAAGAAAGTATGTCTTTAATTTTGTTACCAACTGCGTGCTTGTACGCTGCTAGTTGGCTTTTCCCATTGAAGATGATTTCCTTTTGTGGTGTTTGATTTGAGAAATCATTATTTACTATCAAAAATTAGTTCTTCAGCTAATCTAAAATTAGGCGTTGCTAACCCAAGTAATAATTACAACAAAACATAAACTAGTGGAGCATTAGAAATGTTATTAGTTTCCTTTATTTTTAAGAAAAAAGTTCCACACATTTTGTTAACTTTAAATTATTTATAAATACCATCTTTCATATATGAAAGTTGACATATACATTCTTTTAATTATTAAAACAATATAAATATATATTTAACTATTAAAATAATTTAAACACATATTTATTGTTAAAATAAACTTAGATAAAAAATATATGCCATAAAAATAGAAAAAATTAAAAAATCATAAAAACTTGGTTATTCTTAAAATAGAGACAGACTTTTAATCTCAAGGTTTTAATTAGTAAATTTTATTTATGTTTGATCTATTTTGATTTTATGCTAACAAATATTAAAGGATTTATTTATGTTGTTCTTAATTAAAAGGTTATACTTATCCATGTATATACACCTTGAAATCACGAAATCACCAGTTGACCCTGTAGAACTGCATAGCCTGTGGGAGGGAACTTTGATTGACAATGACTCTGAATTGCACTGAAAAGCTACCAACAGTGCTGCACCCTAACACCACACATGCCTCCATGGCATTGGCCATCCCTTTCATATTCCTTGTCGTCGTCGCCAAGTCCACCACAGATTAGCTAGCAAGCCTTTTATTTTACTCCATTAGATTGGTGTTATGGCTATACAATTCTTCATCAGATTCTAGCAGAGTGATGAGCGACTAGAGAGCAACGAAGACTGAGTGAAAGGACAGTTAGGAAAGTTGGGCCTACCTATTCTATCTCTGTCAGATTTTGACAAGGCGATGAGAGACCAAAGAGTAATGAAGAGCAAGTGAAATGGTAGATTGGGGAGTAGACTGAATGTCATACACATTAGGGGTTCTGGTGAAGAAGGTAGCTTTTGATTTAGAGTAAGAGTCTCAAGCTAGAACAAATCCTCGCTAGTTTGAGAGAGAGTGGGAGATAGGCTACAAATCCACAAAAACCTTTGTATATAAGCAGGAACCAATTGCTCATATTTCTTCGATAGCTAACTGCATGCAGAAAGAAACTTGAATTCTTGCAAAGTTGTCTCCAATATCTCACATCAAACATGGTTAATCTATTATGCAATATGTACAGTTTCATAGGAAACTTTAAGTAATCCCTTTCTAAATAGCTCCATAGGTGCAACATATTTTTCATTTTTTTTTTTTTGTGAAATCACCCATTGAGGGGAGAATAATCTTGAATGGTAGAATGGTTTAGCATTGTTTGCTAAGATGATTCTAGAATCAAATTTTAAACATATAACTTAATGCAAAGTGACTTGTGATGCAGCCAACTATCATTGTATCAACTGCTTAGTGGTAGATACAACATATTTACTCATATCAAAATATCCATTCTCTTACAAAAAGAAAAAAAAAATTCATTCTCTATTTATTTTTTTGAGTTTCTCAAGTATATAAAATTAATCCATTAGTACTTAACCATTTTATGAAAGGGCAAATTAGTGTCACTAAGTGTGAGATTATCAAACTCACCCAAATTGTCATAAATATATTATTTATTGAATTTCACAGTTTAATTTGTGAAATCAAAAAAATTTGATAGTTTAGATTTTTTAAATAAAAACTTAACAAATTTTGACTTATAGTAGAATTTAAAGATGTGATTACGTATGTTCAATTCAAGTCCAAACGCAGCCTTAGAAGAGGAATTATTAGTGGTTGAGGGTGTTTTAGAAAGGAAAAACTACAAGGATGTCAAATTGCAGTGTTCTAAAGGAATGCTTCCAAGTTTTTTCAAGCAAATTAATAAGAAAATTCAATTATATATACCACTTTGGTTGAGTACTCGTTCAAATATATGGGTAATGGTGCTGAGGGGGGGTGTTTAAAGTATGGATGAGGATATTATTTAGGAAGTCAAACAATAAGAGAAAGAAATAAATAGAATTAATATAGAAAAAGATAGTGAAAAAAGTGGAATCCAAATTTTTATTTTAAATATAAAATAAAAAGAGATAATAAAATATCACCAAAATAAAAAAAAATAGAAGTCAGTGAATGTTGATCCTTTAAAGTATGCTAATTTTGTCTAACAAAGGAAATGCCACCAAGAGTTGCTCTGCTTAAGAGGAAAGACAAAATGCTTGTTAAATATATTTGGTTTTTGGGGATAAATAAAATGTTGTTAATTCTGTTTAGGCAAAAATGATATTATGTGATCTAGTGATGAACTAATGATATTGCAAGATATTTGAGTTTTCTCTAAAAAATTGTTAATGGTAACTCTTTTGTGTGTTCCTATATAAATTCTACTCTTATGCCCAAACTTAATTACCAAGATACAACTATAGGCCAAGTAGTAATGTCAATATTAATCTTGATAATTTATCATGAGTCTAGTTTTTTTTTTTTTTGACCTTTCTTGCATTCTGTCATAATAATAATCAAATTTTTACTAGAAGTTCTGCAACTATTATACCTATAGAACAGCCCAAGTCTTTGTCTAATCCAATTTGGATTAGAAGCACCACAATTGATTGTTTATGAAAGAAGGATTTCAACTCCTATAAAATAAAACATCATAGTTATGATCTACATCTATTCTCATTTGCAATTCTTTAAAGGTTGGAAGAGGACAGAGACAACAATTTTTAAGAAGAAAATAGGAATTGATTTTAGTTCAAAACTTTATCTTTGCTATAATGGCTAGAGTGTCCATAAATTTGCATGAGGAATTTTTATGGAACAAAATCATTGATCTTCCAAATCCTTGTTATTTCACTGTTAGCTTTTAATGATTTACACTTAATCTCATTGTATTATGAGATGTAGTACTATACTCCATTTTACTTTGCATAATGTGTAATTAATTCTCTTTTGTTTTGAAACTTAGCAATGTAAGCTATAAACTTTCAATGAATATGCAATAAACCCCTTAAACCTGAAAGTTTGAAACTTTAAACTTTTTATAAATGATAAACCCTAAACCTTAAAAACCTAAAATAATAAATTTTAGGATAAATTGCATTTTTGGTCTCATATTATGCACCCTAATGCAAATTTGACTACCTATTATAAATTTGACCAATGTTGACCACCGACATTTCAAAATTTAACCAAATATAGCATGTTATACGAAAGAAATTAAAACCCTAACAAAGGCATTAAAGAAATGATGTGAAAATTCACTTATCTAGTCACTAAGACACGTGGCAAGTCAGTTGTCTATATACCATGACAAGTGGCATTAATAGGGGACTAAAAGTACAATTAAGCCCTTTTAACACTTTAAACTTTAAATTTTAAAATCTTAAAACCCTAAATTACAAAATCTCATATCTCAAATCCAAAATGGCAAAACCCTAAATTTTAAATCCTTAAACCCCTAATCCTAATTGCAAAACCCCAAACTTCAAATTTAAAAACTTCAAACCCTTAATCCTAAATTATGAAACACCAAACCCTAAATTTCAAAATCCTAAACTCTAAGTTGTAAAAACCCAAATTATGAAACCCTAAACCCTAAATTGCAAAATTTGAAACCTAAAGCCCTAAACTGTGGAACCAAACCCTATATTGCAAAACCTTGAACCCTAAATTCTAAACTATAAATACTAAATTCTAAATCTTAAATTGCAATACGCTAAACCTTAAAGGACAAAACCCCAAACCTAAATTATAAAACTCTAAATCCTAAATCCTAAACTATAAAACCTTAAATCCCAAACCTTAAAGCTTGATACCCTAAACCTCAAACCTTAAATCATAGTTTAGGGTTTCCATGTTTTAGGTTTTGGATTTTGTGATTTAGGGTTTGAAATTTCCTAATTAAGGGTTTGAGGTTTCAAAATTTGCAATTTACGATTTAAGATTTAGGATTTAGGGTTTGAGGTTTTGCAATTTAAGGTTTAGATTTTAAAGTTTAGAGTTTGATATTTTTCATCTAAAGTTTAGGGTTTGAATTTTTGCTATTTAAGAATTTGGGGTGGGGGTTTCATGATTTAAAGTTTGGGGTTTTATAGTTTAGGTTTTGAAATTTATGATTTTATAGTTTATGTTTTAGTAATTCATGGTTTAGGGTTTAGGTTTTAAGCTTATAATTTTATTATTTAGGATTTAATGTTTATGAATTTGGGGTTAAGTGTTTTTGGATTTTAGAGATTTAGGGTTTTAAAGCCAAAAGAAGGCTTAATTGCACTTTTGGTCACCTTACTAATGCCACGTGTTATGTTGACTAGATAAATGACTTGCCACATGTCATGGTGGCTAGATAAGTGGCTTGTCACATCATCTTTTTAATGCCATGTCAGCCATCTTTGTGAGGGTTTTAATGGCTTCTGCAAAAAAAGGACCACATTTGCATGAATTTTGAAACATCATGGCAACAATGGTCAAATTTAAAACATGGGTCCAAATTCCATTAAACTGCATAATAAGGGGACTAAAGGTATAAATAAGTCAAAATTTTAAGACTAAAGGCCCAAACCTAAAACTTTAAACCATATATCTTAGAACCTAATCCTGTATCAATAAACCAAAAATCCTAGCCAGTGTTGTTTGAAACCCTTAACATAGAATTATGACTATCAAAATGGGTTCAACTTGTTGTATTGGCGTGCCCTATCTTGCTTAAGGTGATGTGTTGGGTTTATATATCGCTAACTCATTTCAAAGTTGGTATTTCTTGCCCACCCTAATGAATTGGTATGTCAATTTAGGTTTGCGTGTGCTAACTTATCTAATATTAACTTGTCGTAAACATTTAATTTTGTTTGGATATCAGAAAAATAAAAATAAACCTACTAGGGAATTCATAATTTTTTCACTTCATTACACAATTTTCGAGTTTAATTTAGGTGAAGCTAAAGAATTCGGTAGTATTTAGTATTAAACTCGAAAAATGTAATAAATAGTGGAAAACTCCAAAAATAGAAGTAAAACCATGGTTGGGTTCAAATTTTTCTACTTAATTTTCAAAAGGTTTTGGGGTTGGATTTGGTAAAATAAATGGATCAAAGGGTATTTTTTGGGTGAGTTTTCTTTGTTTTCCCTAAAAAAGAAGAAATCAAATTGAATAAAAAAAATAAGAAAAAGCAAACCCAAAGAACTAGAAGAAAGGGACAAACTAAATAGGTTGAGATTGGATGAGGAAATGCAGAAAAGGGAAAAAACCTTTCTCCTTGGAAATTTCAGAAAAGAGTAGAAGCACTTGATAGGAAGTGAGGAATGGAAGCAGAGTATTTGAAAAAGGTTAGGAGGAGCTTTAGACTTCAAAGAATGGTTTGTTGCAAGAAATGGCAAAAAAGTAGGTCACGAGGAAGAGAGAACAAAGTTCCATGCAAAGAGGAGACGCTGGTTGCTCTAGGAAGAGAGCTTGTAGGAAACATGGAGGAGCATCTAGCATGCTAAGAACCAAGGAAGAAAAGGAGAAGCCCCTAACATGTTAAATAGAGGTGAAGCTTAGGAAGTTTTGACACAGGGAGAGTGAAGAGGAAGAGAGCTCCAATTGAGAAGAAGAGATGGAAGAAGAGAGAAAGCAAATAGAAGAAACTAGGAAAGAAAGAGTGAAAGAAAAAAAGAGAGTGAAGAAAAATAGAGAGACTGAGAGTGAACAAGGGGTTCTCACATCCTCATACTTAAAACTAGAAACAGAAAACAAAGAGTAGGGGAAAGAAAGCAAATGATATAGAGAGAAGGAGAATTAAGGAGAGCCAAGAGCAATTGGGAGGGACTAGGTTAGAAGAGAGGAGAGCACCACAGAAGGAACTCCTTTGCCCTCATGACACTAGGTGCACTTGGGCATTAATAAAGAAAATGAAAAATCAAAAACACAAGAACAGAGTGAAAAGCTCAAAGAGGAAAGGAAGGGACTCTTGATACAAACTTGAGAGGATAGACTCTTGGATGCATTTGACACTCTTAGGCAAAGAGAGAAGCCAAGAGAGTAGCACACGGTGCACTCATTTCTTGGGTCCACTTCTTAAAGGTGTTTTCTTTTATATTTCTGTAAAGCTTGAGTGTGTTTAAGGTCATTCAAGTGACCAAGAGCCATGAGCGAGTAATAGATATACCTGTGCACGACAGTGAGAACATAAGGTGAAAAAAAGAAAAGGTAGTAAAAATTAATAGAGGAGAAAGAATAGAGAAAGAGACTGTGGGAGAGAGAGGTTCCTACCTTTTTCCACCTTGCCAAACCACTGGCACGGGTGGGCATCTTTTGGTTAGCTACCACCATGGGCCATGTAGCTCCATTGTGAACAAGAGCTACATTGCGTCACACAGCGTTTCTATTAGAGACACTGTGGAGAAGAAAGGTGCATCACATCCTAGGACTTTCTCTCCAAAAGTAATTGAGAAAGAATTTTTATTTTAAAAAAAATGAAATATATAATTGTGCTTAGAAAAGCTTTTAAAAAATTTTTGGTACCAATTTAAAAAATTTCTTATGAAAATTAAAAATTTAATTGTATTATTTCTGTCAAACCTTTTTATTTTCAAGAAAATATTTAAGAAAATTCTTTTATCAAAAAATTCTTCTTACCTTATAACTTGATTTGAAAAAATTAATATTATTTGTGAAAAAATTTTGAAATCCAATTAAAGAAAAGATAAAAAGTTTAATAGTATTATTCTTTAAATACATGTGTAAGTTGTTTTTAGAACAAAAAAAGACCAAAGTGAAGGGCTTGTTTGAATTCTATTTTTGAAAACACTTTTATTTTTAGAAATAAGAAAATTATAAAAGCTATTTGGTAAGTTATAATTTTTGAGAATTGTTTTTCGAAAAGTTGTTCCCAAAACAAGTCAAACTGAAACATCTTAAAGATGTTTTTGTTTTGTTTTTTTACAATTTTATTCCCAACACACATGAAAAAGTGGAGACAAACAAGTGGAGAACACTTTGTTCTCTGCTTGTTAGCAACCTTCTTCATCCTCTTGCTATTTACCCATTGCTAGTTAGCAAAGAACATGGCTTAGCTCTCCTATTTCCTACATCTCTCACAAACCCAACACTACATCCAAAAGGTGCTTTGTCTTCACTTGCTTCTTTTTGGGTTGGTCCAGTCTTCACTTGCTTCTTACCAATTGAAGAATCAAATGCTACAAAATTTATTTAAAAAAAATTGTAAGGAGATAGGTTAAGGTTTCATAGATCATTCAGAGGTTAGAATCCTTACTTGTAAAGGAAAATCTTAAGGGTACAATTAAAACTTTCTCTTTGGTATTCATTGTATTTAATATGTACACTGGACCTTTTCTCAAACTTTCTTTGCCTTTCTTAATTATAATTTCAACCTAAAAGTAGAAACTTGGTACCTTCAATATTGTTACTCACTATCACTTTCGATTTTGATTTTAGGGCCTCAATTTTCCTATAGTTTAGGGATTAGTTCTGATCGAAACCCTAACCATGTTATACTAGATTCTTTCTTCATCAGGGCTTAATTATAATAGTCTTGCAACATTTTGGCTTTCCTGTTGGTTCTCTCTAAAATGTTTACTTTCCTAAAAATAGGTCTCTTGCTCTTGAAGTTCAAGGTGGGATTCTTTGCTTCTTCTCACTAAGCTTAGGAAAGTTTGTCTAGCAACTTGAGGAAAATCAATGAAAAATTCTTTTAGAAAAAGTTTACGGATAGTATTTTTCATACAAATTTTTGGCATTTGATAAGCAACATTAAAATCATAATGGTGGGCATATTTTATTGTTTTATTGAACAATCTTTTGAAGCTCATTAACAGCTTAGGGCTATATTTACTAAATGCAAGAATTGTGTAGTTTAATAATCATGTGAAACCTGATATCATTAAATCATCACAGAGCGGCAACTGGTGTTCTATTTAAATTGATTAAGGATGGTTGAATGGAAGTAGTTCAAGATTGAGTTATGTGTACCATATTAGAAAGGATGCTATGAGTGCCATAATTGCTCCTTTGCACATGGGAGTGCTGAGCTACAATGATTTTCTTGCTCATATGAGGGCAAATTATTCTACTTATAGTGCTGAATGGTTCTTTCTTTGGTTCTTTGGTTGACTATATTTCTTGTAGATGAGTTGAGTAGGACACTTGACTATATATTGATATTAATTAATACTACCTTACAATTAAGATTAATGTATTAGTCAGAAGTTTAGGAACTTTTGGAGTAGTATACGAACTGAGTAAGACATAATGATGAACTTGCATAGAAAGAATGGCTGCATTGTGATCTTAGTACTTGGATTTTGGGTTGGCATGCTATAGCATCATAAGATTTTAAGAAAGACAAATGCATAGCTGATTAATAAAATGCACCTTTTGGCATAATAGTGATTGGTAAACTTTTCCAAGGAAAAAATGCCTTTGTGAATTGCAAATGGCAAAATTCTAGAACTAGAACCAAACAAACCATTGAATTATTGCATTTGGTTTCATTACTCCCTAGCCTTGTTTTTCCTCTAGCAAAGAGTGTGTCACCTTCCTCTAAAAACATTTAGAGTGGATGGCCACTGATTAGGGTAAAGCTTGTAATATGACTAGCTAGCTAACTTCTGCTCCAATATATTTGTGTCCCTTCATTCTTAAATTAGCTTCTTGTTTAAATGTCTTGCCTATATCTCATTTTTATTAAATTTTATATCTTTTCCCTTGAGCTTTATTTTAAAATCTTCCTGCCTATGTCATTGTGAAGATAGTTTTCATTTCTGGAGCACTGAGATTATAAGAATCTTGCGGTGTGATATGTTCACGCAACCTTGAAGAACTTACAATGTTGCTCCTTGCAAATATAGGTGGCTTGTAAATGTCATTGGACTTTCTATTGTCCTAATTTTTTGCTTGTTTGTATTGTGCCTTATACATATGATTACATATCAATTGGTTCATGCAATATGAAGCTTCTTAAATGGAGGAGATTCTGAATTTCATTCCATTGATGCTGCTAACATTTATGATGATGTACCCAATTAGTGCGGGGAAATTGACTAGTGAAAGAGAGAAAAAGCATTACATGAAGACAATATATTGAAAGATGAAAATGTGTGGAAATACAATTTTTAAAGATGTGTGATGTGTTACTACTTTCAAATGGCCTTCCTTCTAAAGTGGTCATTTTGCTCCCAGTGTTTTCTATTGATTCGCTAAGTTATTTCATATTTTTAAAACTTTTTGAATTTGGATAATTATTTGATCAAATCATCCACATGTTAGATCAATTTATTTATTGGTAGGATACCTGTTATAATTATCTTATTAAGAGACTTGTTACATTGCAGGTAGTATATGTATTTTGTTTTAGATGGGTGGTTCTTCAAGAAGGATTCTACTGGTTGATTTATCTTAGTACCAAACTACCAATGATGGTGTTGTTCTCAACATAGCATTTTTGTGGCAACTATTTTCATGGTTCATTCTGTGATAGTGTGGAATTACAAAGTTTTGCCTGAAAGATCATGTTTTGCCTTTCATGGCATAAGTCTTCTTCTATCATGCTTAAATTGGGAGCTAATTTATTGAATTGTTCAATCATTTCATATAGCAAGATTTACAGCACAAGTATATGGATTGCATGGTAGTCCTTATGTTGTTACTTCAAAATGGTACTAAGGTTCAGCTCCTTTGACAAATGCAGAAAGGAACCATCATTGGATTATCAGAAGAAAATATGTCTAATACCATGTGGTTGAATTTTTATCTAAGCATCTTAGAGATGTCTCTACATTTCAGATTGTTATTTTATATCTTACTACTCAACAAGAAGATGAGGATGTGAATTGTTCTTAATCCATTGCTACCTTGATTACATTTCAAAGATGCAACGTGGGTTTTATTTTATCTCATAATATGGTGATGCTAGTTTCTATCACCTTTTTGCTCTCACTTGGGAGGGACTATTACTCTTGATTATTATGTTTCTCTTGTTATTAGAATTAATGGTAAGGTTGGTCTCATTATCTACTTACGGGTTCTTTGTTTTTTCTAAAGTATTTGATGCTTTGATTGGATCTTTAGTAATGGAATTTTGTTATTGTTGTAGGTAGGCAAGACTATTCAGGTAATGACTGGAGGGATAGACTTGATAAAAGGCATTTATCACCTTGAAGGTACTCATCAACTAGAGATGCAAGAGGGCACCAAACCTTTCATGGTTAGATACATCATCTTTATATATCTGCTTGCTATCATTGTTTTTAGTGTCATTGCTTAAGTTTATTTTGCAATGGAAATACATCCTTACTTTTGCATAAAGAAATGGCCTTTTTTTTTGTGATAGCAATCTCTCACTTTCACATCTTATGAAAATAATGTCTTTATAATTCTTTTGTCAAAATATTCTGGGTTTTATGAGATTTTTAAGCAAGCAATTGTCAAACATTTGAAGTTTTCTTTCTTTCCTTTTTCATTATGTATATGTATGGCGTATGTTTGTTTGAAAGAGAGCATGTATCATTGTCATTCATGCACAAAAATTTTTCACTCTAAGATTTTCCTTCATTTCTCATTTTCTGAATATTTCTTGGATTAAATTTGTAGAATACAACCTCTCAAGGTCTTTGGAGAGAAGAAGGTACTTCAACAATACTTTATTGATGACAGCTTGTCAATATTATCTTATCAAGGTGCAAGAGACATGACAACATATTGTGACTTTATTCAAATTGCATGTGAGTAAAACGTAACAACGCTAGTGCATAGTTGAAACAATTTAACTTGTTTAAATGTTAATTTACTTTTGTATCAACAATATTTAGTATGAAGTATAAGTGCTTTAAGTTAAACTGATTATCATAATAATATATAAAAATGTGTCACTTATATATGCATGATCATTTATAGTGTTGATTATTTATAGGGGTGAAAAATATCATTATTTTAAAAATAACCTTAAATAAAAATATTAATATTTTTAAAGCAAGTAGTCATAATTTATTTTCACTTGTATACTAACTGTAGTTAGTATGAATTGCAAGTATATATAGTTGAGTTGATTATTATATTTATATATAAAAAATGTTATTTATATAAGGATGAAGCAAAATTTTAGTTTTGAATGAGCAAACATATGAAAAAAACAAATAGAGTAAGCAAAAGAATTTAACAAATAGCAATAGTATTGTGTTTGATGAGAATTTCATATTTTAAAAGTTTATCTTAAAAATTATTTTAATGACCAAATATCATAATAATATTTTTATTTATGTTTATTTTCTCATCAAAACAATTTCTATAATTTTATTACAAAATTAGAATTATTATAAACACAATTAAAAAAAACCAAATGTTTTTTTTATTTTTAAAATTTATTCTCAAAACAAAATTTGTCAAACAGATTTTATTATACTTTTATTCTTAAAATTGTTTTCAAAATAATTTTACTAAATTGATTTTATTATACTTTTATTCTTAGAAGCAATTCTAAGAA
The DNA here is from genome assembly GCA_037013595.1 of Dicorynia guianensis. Lineage (NCBI taxonomy): Eukaryota > Viridiplantae > Streptophyta > Magnoliopsida > Fabales > Fabaceae > Dicorynia > Dicorynia guianensis. Next base: position 17,233,808 of record JASUAB010000007.1, read on the forward strand.
TTTCTTCATAGAATATATTTTAGAAACAAGAAAACCAAAACGTTTCCAAACACACCCGAAGTAACAAGGTTCGCTCTCAGTTTGGGCTGAGACAAATGAAATCGAGACCAACTTACACCCCTCCCCCCTTTGCTGTTTCTTTCACTTTCTTTGAAAAATTAAACAAAAAATTGAAACAAAATAGGAGTAAGGAGAAGCTTGTTCTGGGGCACAATATGGCCTAGGCCGAGCCCTTTATTCTCTTTAGGTGAATAATGTGTGAGGGAGCTTGCAATTGGGTTTTGGGCTTAATCTAAAAATAGAAGAAATGTGAAGTATGAATCTTTGTTTGTGTGTTTGGAATGAAATAATTTAGATTGAGATAAAAGTTGAATCTTGTGCATAAATTATTATCTCAATTAATTTATTAATTCCTAATGAATGTGAATTAATCTTAGATGTTTGGACTTAATTATTTTGGATGTGGATTCTTGCTTGCATTAAGTGATTCACCTTAAACATGGGAAATCTTGAAATTTTTAGGTCTTCAGTATTTGAATTTTCAAACAAAAATTCTTTTCTAAAAATTATAAAGTCTATTCCACATTCAAGGAAAGGGTTGAACCTTAAAAATGTTTTAGAAACTTCTAATTACCACCCTACTCACTCCCTCAAGTGCCCAAAGATTTCCAATGATAGATAAATGGGGTTGCCAATCAACTGGCCATTGTCTAATTATCTTGAGAAAAATCATGTTATTGTTTTAGTCAGTCAACTAATGTAATTCCTTTGATGTGATTACAAAAAATCTTGTCACCCTAAAGTCCTTTGAGCTTGTTCAGTCCAAATTACTCATTCAAATCTAAATTCTCCTTAAATAAAGGATGATAGGAAGGTTGTCAGTTGACTGGCCACTTTCCTATTACCCTAAATGTTGAGTTTATTCCATCAACTAGTATGTTCTTTTGGTGAAAGTAATAAAAATCAACAAGTACCCAAAAACCTAAAAAACAAAATAAATTTGTTTTGCAAAATAAAAAGCACAATTTTGAAACCAAAAGTTAACAAAACACTAATATAATATCAAAAGAGTGTTGTAGAGATACTGATACTTTTTTTACTATAATTAACCCCCAAACTTGTTTTCTATTACAAAGACCATTTTATTTGGTGTTTGACTTCACTATTTCATCCTAAGTCAGTGGCAATTCCATCATTTATTTTTTCTAAACCCCTTTCCCAAAACCCTATTTCCAAATACATAGTTTTTTTGGTTCACCACACTACATCGTGTATCGACACTGCTTAAAGCATAGATCCTAGTCCTTTTTCCAAATATTATATAATTAAACCAATTTTATATTATTATCTTCTATTATAATGAGCTCAATGTGAAATTTGGAGAGATATTCAACTAAAGAAATATAATAGAACATTTTTTATATATTAGAAACTTAAACTTCTATGTTGAGCTTTAGATGGTTTATTCAATCACTACTGTGTTAAATATGGTGTTGTTAAATGCTTTCATCATATATAGATAATTAAATGAGTATTGTATGTAAATTACTTATGGTGGTTGGCCACAATTCCATATGTTGTAGAAATACTAGTATATTGCATAGATAACTTAAGTAAGAGTTGTTTTATGCCTTGATTGTTTATGTCACTCCTGTTAATGATTACATTTTTTTTTTATTTTTTAGAATGTCTTCTTATTCTTTGAGTAAGAGACGAATATCTTTAGGGAATAATTCTTGATTTATGTTAACATAAGTTTGGACATTATAAATATCTTTGATTATGTGATAAAGAATGCATCTCTTATAATATGATATTATTTGTAGCATGGTGCAATGGTTTATATTTATTTCAAGAATTGGAATAGTTCATGTAAATTAATAAGCTTGTTTAATATTTTCTAAAGTATGCATGTCTTATATATACATACATGTATATATATATATCTATTTTTTTTCTTTTAAAAATATTTTGACTAATTGATTTGCTTAACTCATAACCCACAGTGCCATAAGATGGGTTGAGAATTTCTCAACTTGCAATAGCGATGGACTACTCCATCCCACCTAATTTAATGACAAGTCATGACAAGATGAGATGGGTAACCCCATTTTAATAGTCTTAATTAACATTTAAAATTTAAAATTTGATATGATATTCTGTTTTTTATTTTAAAATTTAAAATTATAATTTAAAGTCTTATGGTTGAAAGTTTTATTGTCTTTTGATTTAAATTTTTTAAATTTAAAATTTAAGTTTCAAATTTTTGAATTTTAAAAATTTAAGATTTAAGATTTTATTTTTCAAGATTTTAAATTTAAGCTTTTTAAGTGTTAATTACATGGTGGTTTGATAGTTGAAGTTCAACGTGCACATTAATATATTTTAAAACACAATAAGAGTTTGTATCAAAAAAAAATTGAGAGTAATTTCACTTTAAAAACATCTAAAGAAAACATTCTTGCATCTCAAAATATGAGATATTTTTAAGATAAAACACACAAAAGACACAAAGTGACAAATTGGTAGTTGAACATAACCTCTGATTTGGTGGCTAAGAGGGTGGAATTTTGCATTCAAGTGATAGGTCAGATTGCTAAAAATAGGAAATTGCTTGGGCTGCAAGGTGGGACGCCCCTCTTGACCTAATTAGAGTTAGAAACTCTATAAACTGACGTTTGTGGTAGGTTTTGAGAAAAAGGCCTCATGGGCTGAGAACACACATAATTCACAAGTTCTGAGTTGTGGTAGATTGGAAAAGTGCCATTATTTGTGGCCTTGGAGGAGAAGGAGCCAAATTGGAGAGGAGATCAAGTCTTGGAAGAGAATTCATCCCATAGCCAAGAAGCCCCTTCATTTTCCTTGCTTCATCTTCATCTATTCTTCTTCTTATTCATTCATCTTTTGTTCTGTTATGTTTCTTTCAATTCAGGTTATTTTGATTTCAAGAATGGGTTGTAACTAAGTAATTCTTTGGGGACTTGCAATGGACCTATGCATGAATGTTAGTATTTCTATTGATCTTGTTTTTATGATATCATTTGGTGATTATTATACCTATGCTTCAAGAACTTACTTGAATTGAGAAATTAGTTAAGTTTAAGAAAGAATAGAATGATGCTTGGGAAAGATTGTTTTATTCTAGGATCAATTGGATAAGTGAATATATGAATCTTAGGATAGGAATATCTAAGATTGTATGCAACCATGATAATGCCTTACTTTTCATGCATTGTTTAACTCTACTTGATATAGGGATATACTCAATTAGTGTTAAGTGGTAGTTTTAATCATCTTAGGAATAAGGGTTTAGATGTATTAGTTGCATTGATTGATAGTCCTAAATCAGTTGATTAAACCAAGGTTGGTAATTTTCTAACTAAGATTGCTAGGGAAGTTGTAAGAACCTGAATTTCTTGAAATTCATAACAATACTTGTGTGTGACTATCACCATTGTTGGTTAGTAATCTTGGTTAATTTACCTTTGCTTTTTAGTTAATCTATTGTTTAATTTGGTTTCTTAAATAAAGTGTAAAGCAATACAATTTTCGTACTTTGGTTATTAAAGATTCCTTCTAGGTTTGGCATTCTAGAATTCTCATTTGCTACATTTAGACTGTGTATACTTGCACGTTTGGGTTAGTGTTAAGAATTAACCATCAATAGAGACAGAGAAAGAGAGTGGTAGGAAGAGAGAGATCGAGATAGAGAGACTGTTGAGGAGAGAGAGAATTTCTAGAGAAAGAGAAGTTTTAGAGAGTAAGAGAAAGAAACTTTAGACATGTGAGAGAGGGAGAGAGAGAAGTTTAGAGAGAGTGAGTGAAATTTGAGATACATAGAGAGAGGGAGAGAGAGAGAAAGAGAGAAGTTTTAGAGAGAAAAAGAGAGAAGTCTTAGAGACACACAGAGAGAGAGAAGGAGAAAAAGAGATTCAGAAAAGTTTTCTAGACAGAGACGGGTAAGAAAGAAAGAGAAGTTTTAGAGAGAGAGAGAGAAAGGGAGAGATACTAAAAGACAAGTTTCAGAGAGGGACTAAGAGAGGAAGAGTGAGAACTTTTATAGAGTCTGAGAAGTTTTAGACACAGAGAGAGAGAGAGAGAGACAAGGAAAGAGAGAAAGGTTAGTATTTGAGAGAGAGAGAGAGAGAGGAACAGATATTAGACACAGAGAGAGAAAGAAAGGGAAGCTTTAGAGAGAGAAAGGCAAAGAGAATTTTTTTACAAAGAGAGAGAGATAGAAAGAGAAATCTTGGAGAGGGGAGTGGGATAAGAAAAGTTTTGGAGAGAGTGAGAAAAGTTTTAGAAAGGAAGAAAGAGAGTGAGTGAGAGAAACAGAGGGAGAGAGACACAGAAATAGAGAGATTTTATGAGAAAGAGGGAGAGAGTGGGAGAGAGAAAAAGAGAGAGATGTTATAGAGAGATGAAGAGAGAAGTTTTCGAGAGAGAAAGAAAGAGAAGTCTTAAAGGTTGGAGAGAGAAAGAGAAGGAAGATTTAGAGAGTGAGTGACATGAGAAAGAGAGAGAAAGTCAAGTTTTAGAAAGAGAAAGAGAAAGAGTGGGCAAGAGAGAGATAGAGAGAGAAAGGGAGGGAGAGAGAGAAGAATGTTAGGGGGAGTGAGAGAGACAAAGTGTTGGGGAGAGAGAAGAATGTGGGGAGGGGGGAGCAAGATAGATATAGAGGGTAAGGGAGATAGAGATAATATGTGTTAGAGAGAGGGAGAGAGAGGAATGTTAGGGGGTGAGAGAGACTCAAAGCATTGGGAGAGAAAGAGAGAAAGGTGAGTGAGAGAGACAAAAATTTTAGAGAGAATGAGAGAGAAGTTTAGATAGATAAAGAGGGAAAGAGAGACTAAGAGAAGTTTAGAGAGATAGAGAAAAAGAGAAAGAGAAGTTTTAGAAAGAAAGAAGGGAAGAAAGAGAGAAAAAATGAAGTTTTAGAGAGAGAGAGGGAGAAAGAGAGTGAAAGAAATTTTAAAAGGAAAGAGCAAGAGGAAGAGAGAAAGAGAAGTTTTAAAGAGAGATAGTTGTTCTAGAAGGGGAAGAGAGTGAGAGAAAGGGAGAGAGAGAAGGACAGAGAAGCTTTTGAGAGACAGACTAAGAAAGAAAGGGAGAGAGACAACAAGAGAGCAAAAAATAGATAGCAATTTTAGAGAGAGAAAGAGAAAGAAGTTTAGAGAGAGGGAGAGAAGTTTCAGAGAGATTATGAGAGAAGTTTCATAGAGAGAGGGAGAAAAGTTTTAGAAAAGAAAGAGAGATAAAGGGAGAAAGAGAGTCAGTGAGAGAGAGGGAGATAGTGACGAAGAGAAAAAGGGATAGAAGTTTTAGAGAGAGAAAGAGATTGTAGAGAGAGAAAAGGAGTGAGAGGGAGAAAAAGAGAAAAGTTATAGAAAGAGAGAAAGGGAGGAAAGTATTACAAAAAGAGAGAGGGATTAAGCGAGTGAGAGAAGTTTTAAAGAGAGAAAGAGAGACATAGAGCAAGTGAGAAAGAGAAAAAGAGAAGTTTTACAAAGGAATTGTTTCAGAGAGAGAAGAATTTAAGAGAGTGAAAGAGAAATTTTGGAGAGAGAGAGAAGAAAAAGTTTTAGAGAGATAGAGAGAAAGTGGTTTTAGAGCAGAAGAGAGAAGTTTAAGAGAGAGAATGAAAGAGAGAGGGAGAGACACAAGTTTTAGAGAGAAAAGCAAAGAAACTTTAGACACAAAGAGAAGATTTGGAGGGAGAGAGAGACACAATTCAAAATAGTAGTTTCATTTTTGGTGTTAGGGAAAAAATAATAAATAAAATTGAAAATTCATAGGATGAGGTTATTCCTTGATTTTTTTAAAGAAAGTTTACTCCATGCTTCAAACATAGTTAGAATGAGTCATTTGTATGAGCACTATTATGCTCAGAGGAAGAATGTAATAGAAAGGAAAAAGGGGAGAAGTTTTAGCTACAGAGAGAGAAAGAGACATTAGAGAGAGAGGGAGAAAAAGAGAGAGAAGTTATGAGAAAGGGGAAAGTTGTAGACACAGAGAAAGAGGGAGAAAGAGAGAGAAGAATGTTGGGGGGAGTGAGAGAGAGAGAGAGAAAAGTGTTGAGGAAGAGAGAGAAAGAGAGAGGGAGGAAGAGATAGATAGACAGGCAAATAGAGAGAGAGAGGGGTATGTGTGAGGGAGAGAGGGAGACACACAAAGAGAGTGAAAGGGAGAAAAAGAGAGAGAAGTTATAGGGAGAGAGGGGAAGTTTTAGAGATAGAGAGAGGGAGTGAGAGAGAGAAGAATGTTGGGGGGAGTGAGAGAGAGACAGAGTGTTGGAGAGAGAAAGAGAAAGATAGATAGAGAGAGACAAACACAAGACAAACAGAAAGCAGGGAGAGAGAGAGAAAGATATTTTTACATAAAGAGGAAGTTTCAAAGAGACATTGAGAGGAAGAAGTTTTAGAGAAAGACAAAGAGTGAGAGAGAGAGATTGATAATGAGACAATGGATAGAAGTTTTAGCTACAAATAAAGAAAGAGGCTTTAGAGAGACAAAGGGAGTAAGCATGAGAGAGAGAGTGAGAGGGAGAAAAAGAGAGAGAAGAGGAAGTTTTGGAAATAAAGAGAGAAAGAGGGCGAGAGAGACGAATGTTGAGGGGAGTAAGAGAGACAAAGTGTTTGGGAGAGAGCGAGAGCGAGAGCGAGAGAGAGAGAGAGAGAGAGAGAGATGACAGACAGATAAAGATGGAGAGAGAAGGGAAGAGTGAGAGTGAGAGAGAGAAAAAGAAGTTATACATAGAGAGGGGGGAGTGAGGGAGAGAGAGATAGAGAGAGAATGAGAAGTTTTGCACAAAGAGAAGGGGAGAGTGAGAGAGAGAGAGAGAGAAAGAGAAGTTCTTTGGTTAAAAGGTCTATTGTTTCTTGAAGGTTTTCTAAAGCTAGAGTATGTTCGGCTATTTTTATTACATAATCATGGGTTAAATTATCAAGTATGCCTACTCAATACACTTGACTAATTTTATGCTCAGGGATTGACCAATTCCTAAGTTTTTGTTCTTCGCCTTCCATAGTAACTTCTTGTTTATTAATTAAAGTACAATCCATAACGCTTTTATCTTCTTGATTCTGTACCCAACTTAGTTCTGCTTCACCTATTTTATCTTTTCCTTTAAATAATTTCTTCATTGTCTTTGCTATAACTAATTAATTTCTAAGGCAAATCACTCTCTTCTAGATGTTTCCTAGTAGTGAACACATCTTACTGCCAGTCTAGGTCTTACGGCGGTTCTACTACCTTCCTAGTCCTAGAGGGGAGGTTGGACTTAGACCTTAATTAATTAATAGCAACAATGCTGAACAAATTATTTAAATATAAAAGATGGAAACAAGGCTCTGATACCATATGTGGACAGGATAGCTAGGGTCTGACTCATCTTCTTGTGAGTGCTTCTCAAAAGAATCAATAGATGAGGCTAAGTCCAATAATTTCTTTTTATATTCTTTAAGCTAAGAAGGGCTTAAGGCGGATATATTTGGTAATTCAGTCAGGAGACGGAGCTTATTTTTATCAGTCTGTGCTGGAGAATTAGCTGTTTGTTGACTCTTCCACTAAGCAATTCTCTTTACTATTAGATTTTCATCAAATTTATGCCACCATTTAGTTTAAATTACTCGGACTAATGACTGAGGATAACCAATTCGTAGAACTTGGTCAATATTAAATCTGGTCTGCATGATCCATCCAAGCTTTGTGATAGAGCAAAACATAAGGAATCTGTCCTGCATGGAAAAGTTATTTGTAGTCTTTTTGAACATTTCATAAGCTTGTTTGGTTTTTTGGGGAAATTGTCCAAGCAATGGACCAAAATAAAGAAACCATTCTAGAAACCAATTAGGATAAGAGGTTTGGTTGGTATTAAAGCTTAAAAACCATGAATGAGAAGGGCAAAGTTCATATAGGGTATTATACCAGGCTTGCTGGTAGTCAAAATAATCATAGTAAGGTGGGTCAAAGGAAAAAGAAAATTTCTTGGCAGTAAAAGGATGTTGATTCCATTGTGAAAGTGAAAGAACTTTTAGAATTTGAAGTCAGGAATAGGTTATTATGGTGCAATTTTTAGGATCATAATCATGGATGATTTGGGCTGAATCTATATCAACCAGAATGGCCTAACGAAAGGTTTTATTTTTCTTTAGGTTTTGAGGAATCCAAGTCCATCTCTGGAAAAGATCTGAGGAGCAATTTCAGCAAGAGTAAGATTTAAATACTCAAGTTCAAGAGAGATTGTAGGTAAAGGTATGTTGACCCTAAAAATTTGTTTGGAGTCGCCACCGACCTAAATTATCTAAAGGTAAGATCGGACACCTAATTGAAAAATGGTCTACATTTTAGAGATTGAGTTCAGCGGTTGGTTACATTTTAGGGAAGGTATTAGCACCCTAAATGCCCTTTCGGTACCAAAAATGATTTTATTAATTTATTTTAATTAATTTATGTTGGTTTAAAAAAAATTAAAAAAAATGATTTTTGATAAATAATCCCTGCCCATTCCAAATCGGGATAAAAATAATTTTGAGAAAAATTCCCTTCCTATTTCAGTACGGGGTTTTGAAAATAATTTTAAAAAATCTCCTTCCTATTCCAGTCCGATGTTTAAAAATAATTTTAGGAGAATCTCATCTCTATTCCAGATTAGGGTTTTAAAGAAAATCTCCTTCCTATTCCAATCCGAAGTTTTTTTAAAAAAATAATTTGTATCACTCTTGTGATTACTTTTTGTCAAATTTTATGTTCTCTATTTTGTCAAATTTAATTTTAAAATTTTTTAAAAATAAGAGGAAAAATACTAAACTCAACTAATAATTTATTTCATTTTTTCCATTTTTCCTTAAAACATGTAGAGTTCATATAAAATGAAATTGTAGGATCAAAACCCATAGCACCCATATTTTCATTAAGACTTCAAACCAAGAATTGAAGTGCTTCCTAACTAATGTGAGAGTAGATATAATAAAAGACGCCATGGTAACATTAAAATGCGTGAAACACACAGCATCACCTACCTCTTGCTCAACCACAACTTGGAGAGAGACTTGGAAACGGACAACCGCAGTGTGGAGTAGCTCAGACACGTTTTGGAGATAGACTTCACGGGTTCTGGTGGCTATTACGTGGTCATGCACGGGAAGTTGAAGCGGAGCAGCAGTGACGATGGGTTTCCCCAAAGAAACTGACATTGCTGTGTAAGGCTTCAAGTTGGACTTCGAAGGCAGAGATAGTCGGTGCTTCAAACAACAGTGGATTCACGGCTTCGTAGCACCTTGGTTCAGAGTGCCGAGAAGGTGTAGTGAAGGATGAGGTACAGGGCTGAGTCCTTGGTGCCACAACTTTCCTGAAGTCCCTTCCTCAAAGTGCTCTGTTTAGTGCCCTATTTTTACATTCCAGTTTTCGTTTTTCAGTTTCTTTTTCTCTGTGTGTGTGTGTTTCGATTGAAGGCCTCTTCTTTTGTGCGTACTCAAGACGAAGATGCCTCCTGGTTCTGGTAGGCTCCGGTTTCTATTCTGTGTGTCGGGTTACGAAGAAGCACAGTGAGAGCCTTTCTCCTGGGTTGAGACGAAGGTGCTAAATGATGCAGTGCATTTGTGCTCTTTCCCGTTTCGATTTCTTTGTGTTTTAAAGTGTTTGTGGCTTTGAGGTGAAGGTGCTTTGAGAGTGGCAGGTTCAGGGCTGCAGAATGGGAGTTGCTGTTTTGTTTTTTCTTGTTTTTACCGGTTCTTCCTCTTAGGCTGAAGTCTTGGCTAGGACGAGGGTGCTCCGTGTGTGTTGCTCAAGAGTGCAGTGGAGAGTTTCAAGTGCATGTGATGCCGTGGAGTCCCAAGTGTAGGTGGTGATGAGCAAGTGTATGTGTGAATGATCGTAGGTGTTGTATTTGTTACAGGAGTGTGTAGTTTGTGTTGAGACGAGGGTGGTGGCTGCTGAAGTTTGAGGGTGACGAGCTTGGCTGCAAAACCTATAAGTTGTAATCTCTTTGGGCTCCTATCTTCTTTAGACTTTCTCTCTTTTATTCCGTGAAGAAGCCCCCATTTTGTGTGTATGTGATGAGTTTTTATAGTGAAAAATTTAGAAGTTTTTTCCTTCGTAGATTCTTGTTTCCTAATTTTAATTATGTTTCACTTCTTATATTTTATCTTTTGTTTTCTTATCTTTATCTTTTAATTGTTCATCTTATTATCTTCATAATTTTTATCTTATATTCAGATTTTTCTAATTCTTATTATCTTTTATCTTTTTTATCTTTTATTTATCCTCTATATTTTATCTTTTTTATCTTATTTATTTCTTGACTTTTATCTTATTCTATCTTCTATCTAATTCTTCCATTTTTCTAATTTTCTTTTAGATTTATCTTTATTTTCTGATTTTCCTTGAATTTATCTTCATTTTCTGATTTTCCTTGAATTTATCTTCATTTTTCTAAATTATCTTGGATTTATTTGATTTTTCTTAGAATTATCTTTATTTTTCCTTAATTATCTTGGATTTATTTGATTTTTCTTTTTTTTAATTTATTTGATTTTTTGAAATTTTCTTGGATTTATTTTCATTTTGGATTTGGGCTTATTTCATTTAGATTTTGATTAGGTTTAATTTTGGGCTTAATCTTATTTTATTTTGTTATTTTTTAGTTTAAGTTTGGATTTGTAATTTATGTTAAAGTTTTGAGAAAGTGGACTAGACAAAATTAGGTGTCTACAGATTGCCCCCCTTTGCTCATCTTTTAGGAACTAGAAGATGGACAAAGGTTGAGAGACACTATTTTATCCGGATCAGTATATAATGCGAAGGGTAACTGTCCACCCAACAAGGACCAAAATAACATTAGGATTTCCTCTTTTAATCTTAAGTTCGGAAGGGTTACCGTCCACCCAACAGAGACCAAAAATGACCTTAAGACTTCTCTTTTAATCTTAAGCTCGAAAGGGCTATCGTCCATCCAACAAGGACCAAAAACGACTTTGGGATTTCCTCTTTTAATCCTAAGATTGGAAGAGCTACTATCCACCCAACAGGGACCAAAAATGACCTTAAGATTTTCTCTTTTAATCTAAAGTTTGGAAGGGCTACCATCCACCCAACAAGGACCAATAACGACCTTAGGATTTTCTCTTTTAATCCTAAGTTCGGAAGGGCTACCATCCACCCAACAGGGACAAAAAACGACCTTAAGACTTCTCTTTTAATCTTAAGCTCAGAAGGGCTACCGTCCACCTAACAAGGACCAAAAATGACCTTGGGATTTCCTCTTTTAATTCTAAGATTGGAAGGGCTACTGTCCACCCAACAGGGACCAAAAATGACCTTAAGATTTTCTCTTTTAATCTTAAGTTCAAAAGGGCTATCGTCCACCCAACAAGGACCAAAATGACCTTAGAATTTTCTCTTTTAATCTTAAGTTTGGAAAGGCTACTGTCCACCCAACAAGGACCAAAACGACCTCAGGATTTCCTCTTTTAATCCTAAGTTTGGAAAGGCTACCATCCACCTAACAAGGACGAAAAATGACCTTAAGACTTCTCTTTTAATCTTAAGTTCGAAAAGGTTACCATCCACCCAACAAGGACCAAAAATGACCTTGGGATTTCCTCTTTTAATCCTAAGATCGGAAGGGCTACTGTCCACCTAACAAGGACCAAAAACGACCTTAAGATTTCCTCTTTTAATCCTAAGTTCGGAAGGGTTACAATCCACCCTACATGGACCAAAACAACCTAAGGATTTTCTCTTTTAATCCTAAGTTTGGAAGGGTTACTGTCCACCCAACAAGGACCAATACGACCTTAGGATTTCCTCTTTTAATCCTAAGTTTGGAAGGGTAATAGTCCACCCTACAGGGACCAAAAAAATGACCTTCGAATGGGTTCTTCCCATAATGGCCTGATTTGACGTGAATAAGTTGGTCTCTAACTTGATATGGATGAGTTCTTCCTAAAATAGTTTTACATTGATATAAGATGAGATGCTTATGATTGTGCATGTTTGACACGATAATGTAGAATCTTAATTTTTCAAAATCTTAGGGACATGCTCTATGAAAATTTTGATTTTCTTGAGAATTTAGGCGATGATGGTATGCTTGTATGCAATGATGCAATATTATCCTATGATGATGCATGCTAACATACTAGAGGAATGAAATTTTTTGTAAAATGCTACTCTATGACCTTTAGGAGCTTTTGAGTTGACTCGACACTTTTGAGTCTTTTGACTTGCTCTCTCCAAAAGGATTGCCCCAATGTCATTGAATTCTTAGTACATTCCTTGACCAAGTTTTCTATTCATAAAGATGTCATTATTTGCTATATTGGGCCTATTTACATAGCTGGGCTAAAACCCTTTTTGACATAGTCCTTGAACATAACTTATCTCTTTTTCTTCTAAGAGAAATTAAGGGTGTGATGTTTTCAGTATTCACTCAAGACATGTTTCATTTATCATGTCTTGAAGTCATAGTTTAAAACTTTTTTTCTCTCATCATTAGAGTTTCGCCAATTTTTAATTCATGTCTTATCCGTTTAGACAATACCTCCTACTGGCACCTGACAATTTTTGCTTTGCATGAGAATGCATTTTAAGGAATAAGGATGGCTTATAACATAAAGGATATGCAACTTGGTACTTTGGCATTTCAAATGAGATATCAATGAATTGATCAATAACCCATTGCCCCAGTTTAAACGGGTTAAAGTATTGGAAACTTTGGGAGTAATACCTTTGGGGATCAAGCTTGATTCCTTTTGGTGGGTTAATAGCCCAATAGGAGAAGTCTCTTTATATCTTTCTGAGTCTCTCCTTTCTTTAAAGGTGGGTCATTTAGGTATGGGTATTTCTATTTGATTGCCCCCCAATTTAGATTTTGACTGCCCATGAGCAAAAAAATGTTGAAAAGAATTTTTCTTAACTCATTCTCTTTTATTATCCAAATCATGCCTCAAGGGAATGCTTATAATAATTATTCAATTCTCTGGAATTGAAAGTGTGCTGTTAAGCATTCACTTTAATCTCTCAAGTATTTGTACTCTTAAATAAGTGTTTATTCTAATCATTCTCAAGTGTTTTCACTCTTTGATATGTGTTTGCACTCACAGATACCCCATAGGCTTGTTTTCATGTCCCTCTCTACTTTAGTTAGTTTATCATATTAGCCAAGATCACTAGGACTTTACTTAGCTTGTAATGTAAGGCTTAGGTAATGAGTATGAATAAAAGAGATAAGGATTTATCAAATAAGGAGAGCATGAAGTATGATGTCTCATTTTTCACTTTTTCTTTTTTGGATAAGCTTATGGCTAAAGGTGAAGTCCATTTTTCTTTACTAGTCTCTTTTTTCTTTCGGCTAGCCCCCTCTTTTTTTGGTCTAGCAATTTTTTTTTATTTTTCCTCAATATTTCTTCTCTTTTTCTTTTTTCTATTTGTTCTTTTTCACAAAGTTTTGGAAGGAATACCTTCAATCCTTTCACTTGGGCCTTATATTCTTGCTCATACCATTTCCTTCTTTGATAATAGGGATTCTCCTTTTAGCTCTCCTTCAAGGTAGAGTAATAGTTTTTCAAATTAAAAGGTTAAAGTTGGCGCGGGTCAAAGGAATGAAAGTCAGATGGTGGTTTTGCCATCCTTTTATAGGCTCAAATGGGTGACTATGGGAGTTCTGATATTAGGGTTTGGCTTGAAAGGCTCAAACTATCCAAAGTGGCCTAGGTCATTTCTTGGATAATGTGATGTCTAACAAATGGCCTCAAGGGGCATTTAGACAAGTTCTAGGGTATCTGTTTTCCCATAATAAGCTCACTCTCACTATAAGCTCTTTTTTTCATCATTCTTTAACAATGAAACACTCAGTCATCCAAGACAATTGAGTATTTAAGCAAACGTATTTTATCATCGGCAATTGGATTTATTAAGAATGAGAGTAAAAAAAAAATTTCTTCATTTATTAGCTCATGAGCGTCAATATTTAGGATAAATCATATTGGCCCAGTATTAATTTAGTCTAAAAGGCAAAAGAAATTGGATGAAAAGTAATGCATTCATCATGCTAAGCATTTTAGTAAATTGAAAGGTGTGCCCATACAAACTCCTTGCTAAGGCCTTGGGTAGAGCCATTAGCAGGTGCCATAAAATAAAAAGATGCTAAATAAATACAAAAGCAGGAAGTAATGCAACTTATAGTAGGTGGTATAAGAATAGATCCACCATCTTGAACCAATTGGTTTACTCTGATCACAATATATTGATTTTGCCCATGCCACTCTAGTGTTGAGCATTTGGATTGTCATGATTAGGTAAGGGATTATTATGAACATTTGGTCTTGGTTGCTTAGGTTCAAAAGTCAACCATTTGGCATCAATCAATTCTTGAACCCTTCTTTTAAATGCAGGACAATTATCAATAGAGTGGCCCTTTACCCCCGCATGGTAAGCACAAGTAAGTTGTTCATTGTACCATGGTAGATATGGGGGTTGAAAGGTAGGCAATGGAACCAGAGACACGAGATTATTTTGTAACAACTAGGGTAAGAGCTCAGAGTATGGTACTAGGATTGGATCAAAGTTCTCAACTTTCTTATTAAATTGCTGCCTTGATTGATTTTGCTGATACCGTTGGGATTGTTGTTAATTGGGCTGAAAAGCTTGGGCAACTGGTGCTTGCAGAGTTGGCGCAAAAATGTTCATAACAGGGGTATTACCCTTCCATTTTCCTTTTTTCTGGTATTCTACTAAGTGCACTCCTTCCTTTTTCTTATCATTCTGGAATTTCTTTTGGCTCTTAGTAATTAGCTTTCCCATCTTTCCTGTTGTGACTCCTCTTTCTACCCTTTCACCAACAATAACTAAGTCAGCAAAATTAGGAGATGTGCATGCTGCTATTGTAGCATAATAAGGATCCTCTAGAGTGCTCATAAAAAGAGTAATCATTTCTTTATCAGATACAGGTGGTTGCACTCGAATTGCTACATTTCTCCACCTTTGAGCATAATCTTTAAATGATTCTTTTTCTCCCTTCCTCATATCCTGCAGCTGAAACCTATTAGGGGCGATGTTCCTATTGTATCTATATTGCCTCATAAAAGACTCAGCCAAGTCCTTCCAAGTGCGAATAGAATGGCGATCTAAGCTTAAATACCATTCCGCAACTTCATCAATCAGACTATCTTGGAAGACGTGCATCAGTATCTTTTCATCATTAGAATAAGCTGCCATTTTTTGAATATACATGAGAAAATGAGTCTTTGGACAAGATGTCCCATTATACTTTGTAAATTTAGGGACTTTGAACTTTGGAGGCAAGATCACATCAGGAACTAATCCCATTTCCGAGAGATCTAATACATCATCATCATCATTTGAGAATCCTTCAATCCTCCTCATTCAAGCTTCCAGAATCTCATACCTCTCTTGGGCCTTGGCCTCATTAGTAGCTTTCCTTAGCTTTTCTTGGTCCGTTGGCTCATTGAAGTTTGGGATGACTTCGCCTTTTGGGCCCTTTTCCTGGTTATAGTTTTGGACTTGCTGATCCTTAGGTTGCTCTTGATTATAAGTATCTTTTGGCCCTTGATAGCTATTTTGAGCTTCTTGTTCTTGATTGTGAGGATCTTTTGGCCCTTGACAGCTATTCTGAGCTTGCAATTTCATCATTTCCATCATTTTGGCTAATTGACCCTTGAGTTGGTTGATCTCACTCTGCATTTCCTCCATTGTCTTTTCTTGCTTAGGATTTTCTTGACCTAAGCCTTCCATTTGCCTACTTCGGGAACATGTTGTCGAAGCCGTGATTATTATTTATCCTTTGGAATAAACAATGCATTATTGGTGTGCAAATGAGAATATATGCATGTGAATGTGATGCCATGCATGAAGTAAAAATGTGCAATTTATGCAAAAAGAGAATGAGTGTTAATGAAGAATACATGCTCTTTTTTTTTTTTTGCCCCTATCTATCCTAAATGTATATAAATCTTAACTTAGGGACTTCATGTATATAGAAATAATATGTATATGGTAGGAGAATTGAGCTAAAAATATAACCACAAACTGCGATGAGATAAGGGAAATGTTCCCCATTGTGCCTAATTTTAGGTAAGTCCTAGGTCTTTGTTCACTCTCATGGGCTTGGGCCAACACTCTCTCTCACAAGGGATAGCTCTAAGGCTATTATTAGTGTAAAGGTAGGTTCTAAGTTTCCTACATCAAGTTCCCAAATTATCCATGAAAGGATAACTTTGAGTGGGGTGTTTCGGGCACCTATGCGGAGACCGAAGGTCTCTCGAAGGCTAACCTTACTACACCCCGCTAGCCTACAAGGTACCTTAAATGGCCTGAGTATAGGGCACAGGGGTCATGACTTCCCCTTTATTTTAGTGCGTGGTGAGAGTGACACTATGTGTAGGGAATCATATCCAAATCTATATATAAAAAAAAAATCACATGCAAATAAATAGGTATGAAATTTAAACATCCAAAAACACTAGAAGCTAGTAAGTGTACCTTTTATTTCGTCAACTCCACGAAAATAAACCAACAAATTAATCAACAAAATTAATAAGATCATTTTTAAATTGGCCTAACCCTCTAATGTCCCCAGTGGAGTCGCCAAGCTGTTGACCCCAAAAATTTGTTTGGAGTCGCCACCGACCTAAATTATCTAAAGGTGAGATCGGACATCTAATTGAAAAATGGTCTATGTTTTAGAGATTGAGTTCGGGGGTTGGTTACGTTTTAGGGAAGGTATTAGCACCCTAAATGCCCTTTCGGTACTAAAAATGATCTTATTAATTTATTTTAATTAATTTATGTTAGTTTAAAAAAATTAAAAAAAATGATTTTTGATAAATAATCCCTGCCCATTCTGGATCAAGATAAAAATAATTTTGAGAAAATTTCCTTCCTATTCCAATCCGGGGTTTTGAAAATAATTTTAAAAAATCTCCTTCCTATTCCAGTTTGGGGTTTAAAAATAATTTTAGGAGAATCCCATCTCTATTCCAGATCAAGGTTTTAAAGAAAATCTCCTTCCTGTTCCAATCCGGAGTTTTTTTAAAAAAATAATTTGTATCACCCATGTGATTACTTTTTGTCAAATTTTATGTTCTCTATTTTGTCAAATTCAATTTTAAAATTTTTTAAAAATAAGAGGGAAAATAATAAACTCAACTAATAATTTATTTCATTTTTTCCATTTTTCCTTAAAACATGTAGAGTTCATATAAAATGAAATTGTAGGATCAAAACCCACGGCACCCATATTTTCATTAAGACTTCAAACCAAGAATTGAAGTGCTTTCTAACTAATATGAGAGTAGATATAATAAAAGATGCCATGGTAGCATTAAAATGCGTGAAACGCACAGCATCACCTACCTCTTGCTCAACCACAACTTGGAGAGAGACTTGGAAATGGACAACCGCAGCGTGGAGTAGCTCGGACACATTTTGGAGATAGACTTCATGGGTTCTGGTGGCTATTATGTGGTCATGCACGGGGAGTTGAAACAGAGCAGCATGACGATGGGTTTCCCCAAAGAAACTGACGTTGCTGTGTAAGGCTTCAAGTTGGACTTCGAAGGCAGAGATAGTCGGTGCTTCGAACAGCAGTGGATTCACGGCTTCGTAGCACCCTGGTTCAGAGTGCCGAGAAGGTGTAGTGAAGGATGAGGTACGGGGCTGAGTCCTTAGCACCACAACTTTCCTGAAGTCCCTTCCTCAAAGTGCTCTGTTTAGTGCCTTGTTTTTACATTCCAGTTTCCATTTTTTAGTTTCTTTTTCTCTCTGTGTGTGTGTTTTGGTTGAAGGCCTCTTCTTTTGTGCGTACTCAAGACGAAGATGCCTCCTGGTTCTGGTAGGCTCCAGTTTCTATTCTGTGTGTCGGGTTACGAAGGAGTGCGGTGAGAGCCTTTCTCCTGGGTTGAGACGAAGGTACTGAATGATGCAGTGCATTTGTGCTCTTTCCCATTTCGGTTTCTTTGTGTTTTAGAGTGTTTGTGGCTTTGAGGTGAAGGTGCTTTGAGAGTGGCGGGTTCAGGGCTGCAGAATGGGAGTTGCTGTTTTGTTTTTTCTTGTTTTTATCGGTTCTTCCTCTCAAGCTGAAGTCTTGGCTAGGACAAGGGTGCTCCATGTGTGTTGCTCAATAGTGCAGCAAAGAGTTTCAAGTGCATGTGGTGCCGTGGAGTCCCAAGTACAGGTGGTGACGAGCAAGTGTATGTGTGAATGATCGTAGGTGTTGTATTTGTTACGGGAGTGTGTAGTTTGTGTTGAGACGAGGGTGGTGGCTGCTGAAGTTTGAGGGTGCTGAAGTTTGAGGGTGACGGATTTGGCTGCAAAACCTATAAGTTGTAATCTCTTTGGGCTCCTATCTTCTTTAGACTTTCGCTCTTTTATTCCGTGAAGAAGCCACCATTTTGTGTGTATGCGATGAGTTTTTATAGTGAAAAATTTAGAAGTTTTTTCCTTTGTAGATTCTTGTTTCCTGATTTTAATTATGTTTCACTTCTTAGATTTTATCTTTTGTTTTCTTATCTTTATCTTTTAATTGTTCATCTTATTATCTTCATAATTTTTATCTTATATTCAGATTTTTCTAATTCTTATTATCTTTTATCTTTTTTATCTTTTATTTATCCTCTATATTTTATCTTTTTTATCTTATTTATTTCTTGACTTTTATCTTATTCTATCTTCTATCTAATTTTTCCATTTTTCTGATTTTCTTTTAGATTTATCTTCATTTTCTGATTTTCCTTGAATTTATCTTCATTTTTTGATTTTCCTTGAATTTATCTTCATTTTTCTGAATTATCTTGGATTTATTTGATTTTTCTTAGAATTATCTTTATTTTTCCTTAATTATCTTGGATTTATTTTATTTTTCTGTCTTTTAATATATTTGATTTTTTGGAATTTTCTTGGATTTATTTTCATTTTGGGTTTGGGCTTATTTAGTTTAGATTTTGGTTAGGTTTAATTTTGGGCTTAATGTTATTTTATTTTGTTATTTTTTAGTTTAAGCTTGGATTTGTAATTTATGTTAAAGTTTTGAGAAAGTGGACTAGACAAAATTAAGTGTCTACAAGGTATACTTTTATTTTTAAAAGGACAAGGTTGTGCTTCATCTTTAGAGGAGGATGGTTTAAGTGGAGGAGAAGGTGGTCTTAAGGAAAGGAAGCAGCTTGCTTCAAATAGCAAAGTTTGGGTAATAGTCGGAGAGGCTGCTCTTAAGCTTGACTGATGTACTTTAGAAGCATATGAGGTTCCTGTAGAAAATGTATTAGTTTTAATATTGACAGGTTTGCCAGGTATGGCAAATTGAGCTTTAGTAAGTGGCCATGAGGGCAGTTTATCACTCATTTTGAGTTGTTCCCTGCAAAAATTCTCTAGTTAAGAAGTCAGAAAGGTTATTCTACTCTCCTTTAATATGTTCAATTTTAAAATCAAAACAAGATAAAATGGATTGCCATCGAGTAAAAATTTGTTTAGAAACAAGATTTTTAACATCATTTTGTAAAATATCTTTAGCTACTTTGCAATCAGTTTTAAGAAGAAACTTTTGTTTATTAAATCATCTTGAAATTTAGAAATACATAAAACAATTGCTAAAATTTCTTTCTTAATTATAAACCTTTAAATTCTGCTTTAAAATGGATTAGATATCCCCTTCCAAATAAAAAAGATCTCTTAGGCAGATTATATGATGCTTTAATATTTTCTAAATTTGACATGAAATTTGGATTCTATCAAATAAAAATCAAGGAAGAAGATAAATATAAGACTGCCTGTACGGTACCTTTTGGTCAAAAGAATTATAATACTATTAAAAAAGAAATTTTAGCAATTGTTTTATGTATTTCTAAATTTCAAGATGATTTGATAAACACAGAGTTTCTTCTTAAAACTTATTGCAAACCAGCTAAAGATATTTTACAAAAAGATGTTAAAAATCTTGTTTCTAAACAAATTTTTGCTCGATGGCAATCCATTTTATCTTGTTTTGATTTTAAAATTGAACATATTAAAGGAGAATAGAATAGCCTTTCCGACTTCTTAACGAGAGAATTTTTGTCGTGAACAACTCAAAATGAGTGATAAACTACCCTCATGGCCACTTACTAAAGCTCAGTTTGCCATACCTGGCAAACTTGCTGATGTTAAAACTAATACATTTTCTGCAGGAACCTCATATGCTTCTAAAGTACATCAGTCAAGCTTAAGACCAGCCTCTCCGGCTATCACCCAAACTTCGCTATTTGAAACAAGCTGCTTCCTTCCCTTAAGACCACCTTCTCCTCCACTTAAACCATCCTCCTCTAAAGATGAAGCACAACCTTGTCCTTTTAAAAATAAAAGTATACCTTTACCTATAATGTCTCTTGAACTTGAGTATTTAAATCTTACTCCTGCTAAAATTGCTTCTCAAATCTTTCCTAGAGGATGGACTTGGATTCCTCAAAACCTAAAGAAAAATAAAACCTTTTATCAGGCCATTCTGGTTGCTACAGATTCAGACCAAATCATCCATGATTATGATCCTAAAAATTGCACCATAATAACTTATTCCCAACTTCAAATTCTAAAAGTTCTTTCACTTTCACAATGGAATCAACATCCTTTTCCTACTAAGAAATTTTCTTTTTCCTTTGACCCACCTTACTATGATTTTTTTGACTACCAGCAAGCCTAGTATAATACCTTGTATGAACTTTGCCCTTCTCATTTATGGTTTTTAAGCTTTAATACTAGCCAAACCTCTTATCCTAATTGGTTTCTAGAATGGTTTCTTTATTTTGGTCCATTGCTTGGACAATTTCCCCAAAAAACCAAACAAGCTTATGAAATGTTCAAAAAGATTGTCAATAACTTTTCCATGCAAGAAAGATTCCTTATGTTTTGCTCTGTCACAAAGCTTGGATGGATCATGCAGACCAGATTTAATATTGACCAAGTTCTACGAATTGGTTATCCTCAGTCATTAGTTTGAGTAATCCAAACTAAATGGTGGCATAAATTTGATGAAAATCTAATAGTAAAGAGATTCGCTTAGTGGAAGAGTCAGCAAATAGCTAATTCTCTAGCACAGACTGATAAAAATAAGCTCCCCCTCCTGGCCGAATTACTAGATATATCCGCCTTAAACCCTTCTCAGCTTAAAGAATATAAAAAGAAATTATTGGACTTAGCCTCATCTATTGATTTTGAAGAGGAGCACTCACAAGAAGATGAGTCAGACCCCAACTATCCATCCCATCTACAAAATGAGGATGATTGCTTTGGATTAAACACTCAACCAACTCCATAATTAGCTGACAAAAGCAGAATGCTTTCGGTGACTGACGTGCTGTCCCATCTACTTTCGGATCTCAGACTGCCATTTTGAAGTCCGCACTGTACAAAAACTTATATTGTAAAAATTTTTTAAGTCTGAAGTATTATTCAATATTGTATAAGGATTTGGAGTTCGAATCCCTCTATAAATTCTCTCTTCCCCTTTTAGCTAGGTAGAGGTGGAAAAAATCTTAGATATCTCTCAGAAAAATCCTGAGCCCCCAACTCTTGTAAAAGCTCAAAATTCTGTAAGGTCTTTTACAGTTTATAAAAATAAGTATGCTTTGCACCTGCTTCTCGTAGGATCTTGTGCATCAGAAAAATTGTTTATGTTTTTAATTTGCGTACCTTTAAATTTTTCATATTTACTTTGCATTCCAATTTATTATTTTCCATTAAATAGAATTTCTTATGTAAAAGACCCAATTATTATTGATTATAATATCCTCTATCGCCTTGTCGGCCACCGTTATATCAATCCTGCCCATAATTTTGAAAACAAAGATAGTGAGTGTAGGAGAGAGGGAGAGAGAAGTTTTGCACAGATCAGAAGTTTCAAAGCGAGATTGAGAAAGAGAGAAGTTTTAAAGAAAGGGAGTAATGAGAGAGAGAGGAAGAATGTAATAGAGAGGAAAAAGGGGAGAAGTTTTAGCTACAAAGAGAGAAAGAGACATTAGAGAGAGAGGGAGAAAGAGAGAGAAGAATGTTGGGGGGAGAGAAAGAGAGAGAGAGGGAGAGAGAGAGAGAGAGAGAGAGAGAGGGAGGAAGAGATAGATAGACAAGCAAATAGAGAGAGAGGAGGGGAGAGAGAGGGGTATGTGTGAGGGAGAGAGGGAGACACACAAAGAGAGTGAGAGGGAGAAAAAGAGAGAGAAGTTATAGGGAGAGAGGGGAAGTTTTAGAGATAAGAGAGGGAGTGAGAGAGAGAAGAATGTTGGGGGGAGTGAGAGACAGATAGAGTGTTGGGGAGAGAGAGAAAGATAGATAGAGAGAGACAGACACAGGACAAACAGAAAGTAGGGAGAGAGAAAGAAAGATATTTTTACATAAAGAGAGGCGTTTCAAAGAGACATTGAGAGGGAGAAGTTTTAGAGAAAGAAAGAGAGTGAGAGAGAGAGGGAGAGTGAAAGTGAGACAATGGATAGAAGTTTTAGCTACAAATAAAGAAAGAGGCTTTAGAGAGACAAAGGGAGTAAGTATGAGAGAGTGTGTGAGAGGGAGAAAAAGAGAGAGAAGAGGAAGTTTTGGAAATAAAGAGAGAAAGAGGGTGAGAGAGAAGAATGTTGAGGGGAGTAAGAGAGACAAAGTGGTTGGGAGAGAGAGAAAGAGAGAGATAGAGAGATAGACAGACAGATAAAGATGGAGAGAGAAGGGAAGAGTGAGAGTGAGAGAGAGAAAGAGAAGTTATACATAGAGAGGGGCGAGTGAGGGAGAGAGAGATAGAGAGAGAATGAGAAGTTTTGCATAGAGAGAGGAGGAGAGTGAGAGAGAGAGAGAAAGAGAAGTTCCATGTAGAGAGAGAAGTTTCAAAGGGAGATTGAGAGAGAGACATGTTTTAGAGAAAGAAAGAGAAATAAAGAGGGAAAGAGAGTCAGTGTGGGAGAGAGAGAGGGAAAGTGTGTTAGAGAGAAAAAGGGACAGAAATTTTAGCTCTAGAGAGAGAAGCAGACTTTATAGAGAGAAAGGTCGTGAGAGAGTGAGAGCAAAAAAAAGAGAAAGAAGTTGTAAAGAGA
The DNA here is from genome assembly GCA_037013595.1 of Dicorynia guianensis. Classification (NCBI taxonomy): domain Eukaryota; kingdom Viridiplantae; phylum Streptophyta; class Magnoliopsida; order Fabales; family Fabaceae; genus Dicorynia; species Dicorynia guianensis. Next base: position 17,256,868 of record JASUAB010000007.1, read on the forward strand.
AGGGGAAGTTTGAGAGAGAGAGAAGAATATTGGGGGAAGTGTGTGAGAGAGAGACAAATAGATAGAGGGGGAACAATGAAAGAGAGAGAGAGAGAAAAGTTTTCGAGAGGTTGAGAGAGATAAGTTTTAGAGAAAAAATAGAGATAAAGAGTGAAAGAGAGTCAGTGAGAGAGAGGGAGACTGTGATAGAAAGGAAAAAGGATAAAAGTTTTAGTTACAAAGAAGAAAAGAGACTTTAGAGAGAGAAAAGGAGTAAGTGAGATAAATAGTGAGAGGGAGGAAAAGAGAGAGAAGTTAGAGTCAGGGAGGGAGTGAGGGAGGGAGGGAGGGGAAGAGAGAGGAATGTTGGAGGGAGTGAGAGAGAGAGAGAGACATACAATATATAGAGTTAAGGGACAATGTAAGAGAGAGAGAGAGAGAAAGAGAAGTTTTGTACATAGATAAAGAACTTTCACATAGAGATTGAGAAAGAGAAGTTTTAAAGAAAGAAAAAGAGATCAAGAGAGAAAAAAGAGTCAGTAAGAGTGAGAGAGGGAGAGTGTGATAAAGAGAGAGAGTGGGAGAGAAAGAAGTGTTGGAGAGACAAATAGAGAGGGAGCGAAAGAGGGAGAAGATAGTGTTGTGAGAGATAAATTTTAGACAAAGCAAGAAAGAGACAGACAGATGTTTTTAAGAGAAAGAGAAAGAAGTTTCAGAGAGAGGGAGGCACAGGGGAGAGGAAAAGCAAGAGAGAAAAATTTTAAAGAGGGAGAGAAGTTTCAGAGAGAGTAATTGAATAAGAAGTTTTAGAGAGTACTAGAGAGAGGCAGAACTTTTATATAGAAAAAGATAAAAAGAGAGAGCGATATAGAGAGAGTGGGGCAAGAAGTTTTAGAGTGAGAGAGGAGAGAGTATATGAGGGAGGATTCAAAGAGAGAGACATTGTACAATAGAAGTTTTAAAGGAGGAGAGAGAGAGAGTGGTGCTTTTGGGCAAGTAAGAGAGAGAGAAGTTTTATAGAGAGAGAGTGAAAGAGAAAAGATTTAGGGAGAGAACTGGAGAGAAAAGAAGAGAAAGAGAAGTTTTAGGGAGAGAGCTAGAGAAAGAGCGAGGGAAGCTTTAGAAAGATTGAAAGAAAGAGAGAGAAAGAGAAGATTTGGAGAGTGAGAAAGAGAGGTTTTAGAGAGAGACTGCGAGAGAGAGAGGCAGACAAAGAGAGAAAGTGAAGTTGCTGAGAGAAAGAGAAACAGAAGTCTTGGAAAGAGAGACAGAGAAGGAGAGTACGAGAGAACAGATAGAGAGAGAGAGGTATAGACACGGAGAGAAGTTTTAGGGCAAGAGAGACAGACAAATAGAGAGATAAAGTGAAGTTTTCGATAGAGAGACTAGGAGGAAAAGAAATTTAAGAGAGAGAGGGAGAGAGAGAGAGAAAGAGATGTTTTGGAGAGAGAGATGGAGAGGAGAGCAATAGAGAGAAGATAGAGAGAGACAGCATATGAGAGAAGTTTCAAAGGAGGAGAGAGAGAGAGAGTGAAATTTTAGGGAAAGCGGAGAGAATGAAGAGAGCAAGAGAGAGTTAGAGGAGAGAAGTTTTAGAGAGAGAGCTAGAGAGAGGAAAGCTTTAGAAAGAATGAAAGTGAGAGACTATAGGAGAGGGAGAGATAGACAAAGAGAGTGAAGTTGCTCAAACAGAGAGTGGGAGAGAAAGAAGTTTAAGAGAGAGAGGGAGAGAGAGAAAAAGAGAACTTTTGGAGAGGGAAACAGAGAGGGAGAGCAAAAGAGAGAAGATAGAGACAGTGAGAGGGAGGGAGAGAGGTAGAGAAAGAGGTTTTAGAGAGAGTAAGAAGTTTTAGAGAGAGCAACATGGAGAGAAGGTTTAGAGAGAGGGAGAGTGTGTATATGTGCATTGGGGAGGGATAGAGAGAGAGAGAGAGAGATAAAGTTAATGAGAGATAAATTTTAGACAAAGAGAGAAAGGCCCAGACAGAAGTTTTTAAGAGAAAGTAAAAGAAGTTTTAAAGAGAGTGAGAGAGGAGAGAGAGAGGGAGAGAGAAAGAGTGCTGGGGAGGAGAAGAAAGAAGTTTAAGAGAGAGAGTGTGAGGTGTTGGGAGAGTGAGAGAATTTTTAGAGAAAGCGAGTGACAAAAGTTTCAGAGCGAGAGAGAGAAACTATGAGAGAGGTTTTAGAGAGAGAGAAGCATACCAACTAAACATCCAGTGTGAAATATATTTTCTCTTTGTTCTAAGCTTTCTTCTTTAACATTCAGATTCAATGCACGCCTAGCAACAAGAGATTCACCATGAGTAGCACATTCAACATCCCCATCAACATCAGAACAATCCTCTAAAGATGGCATGCTACTCTCACTACCATTCCCATCACAATCATTATCATTTTCAAATTCGGAAACAATCTCATCACCTCTAATGTACATGATCTTTCTATTAGGACAATCAGATGCATAATGACCACGACCTTGATACTTAAAACACTTTATTTCTCTATGTTTAGAGGTTTTTGAAAAAGAATCAGAAGTACCTTTTTGAGTTGAAGTACTCTTCTCCTTGTTTTTGTTTGCATCTAGGCCCTTTTCCTTGGAATCAGTGGCTTTCTCCTTCTTCTTCTCATCATATTTGTTCCATTTTGAACTCCATTTGCTGTTGGAATTCGAAAATCACTTGGTTGCTCCCCTTTTGTTTTTGTTGTCTCTCCACATAATGGTGCAACTCCATTACATCAGCTATCTCCTTGTTTAGACCTCCTATAAACCTAGCCATTGTCATATCCTTATCCTCCTCATTGTTAGCTTTAATCAAGAGCATCTCCATCTCCTTGTGGTAATCTTGCACGGATTTTGACCCTTGAGTAAGCTTATGCAACTTCTGGTGCAACTCTTTATAGTAGTAAGGAGGCACAAATCGCTTCTTCATTACTCCCTTCATCTCATCCCAACTCTCAATAGGATATTCACTAGCCCTCCTCCTAGACTTCACTAATTCATCCCACCAAAGTAAAGCATAATCTGAAAATTCTACTGCAGCCAACCTCACCTTCTTCTTTTCAGAATAGTTGTGACAAGCAAATATCAAATCCATTTTTCTCTCCCACTCCAAGTACACTTCAGCATCATTTCTACCCTTAAATGGAGGTATATTCATCTTGATAGTATTTAGATTACTATCCCTCCTATTTTCTATTCTAATTTCGCCCTTTCTATTTCGAGCTGAACTCCTCTCTTCAAATTCATCTTCAAACAGCCCGTGATCAAACTCATTTTGATGCCTATTCCTATCATTAGTTTGCCTACTATTACCTGGGAAGCTTTCTGACAACTCCCTCTTCCATTCATCCCACTCATCTAGCCTACTATTCAACTTTTGAAATTGACTAGTAAAGGCCCTATATATCAAGAGTCATGTTAACTTCTTCATCTGAGGGCTCCTTACCCTCCCTCCTTTTTGCAGGATTACTCATTTTATGAACCTGCAAGAAATGTTAGTAAAACAGCCTCACAAAACACTCCCTCATGTGTTTCACTCAAAAGATGGCACTCCACTCGTGTTTCACACAATTGTTGGCTTTTACCCTCTTTAAGCTCACACACTCAAGCCTTTTACCACTCAAGCTTGTTGTTCTCAATTGCACTTCAGAATTAATCCTCAAACCAAAATACTCACAAATAGCAAATTAATACTAGGATTGTAATGAGAACACTTAACAAGGAAGACAGGTACAAAAACTAGAAGCAAATATACCAGAATAAATTGAAATGAGCATGCAAGATATGAAGAGTTTGCTGCCCAAAATACTGATCTCAATTAACAAGAATCAAATTGTTAATTATGGTGTATATGGAAACAAAAGCAGGAGTAACTAAAAATAGCAAGTGAGATTTGAAGGAAAAAGACGAAATTAATGCATAAACGCAGAAATTGATGTTTCCTTAATGGAAAGATCAATTCTAATGAAAAAAGACATAAAGACAAAAAGGAAAGAAATCAAATAGGCTCCCTAAAATGATGTTAATCCCACAAATTATGCTTAAGCATCTTTGACTTTGCTAATTAATTTCCAAAGCCCAAAGAGTGTTCAAAGCTGAATTTAATCATACCCCTAATTCTGCCCCAAAGGGTGTACAGGTTCAAAGAACTTGCTGCCAACCTGATTAAACATTTTTGTGGTGCTTTTCTTCTTCTAGCCGCAACTCTTTCAATTTTGTTCCTTTTCTTTTTTTTTTAACAACGGCACAATCTTTTTTTTTTGAATATAGGATAAATAGCAAACAACACCAAAATATCAAAATCAAATCCCAAACAATCAAACCAACTGCAACTTGCACTTCTATATCCAGATCTGATTCTAGTTGATATTAGGCAGAGAAGAAAAAAAAGAAAACAGCAAACTATAACCTAGGATAAATAAGAATTCACCCTAACCAGGCTCTAATACTAAATGATGCAGAACCCCATGGATATTTATGATCCGAAAACCCCAAACACACAATTGATAGAGAACAAGAATAGATGGAGAACTCCCAACCTATTGAAGCCCCAAATGACTAATGCAAATGGAAATGTAAATAATCGGTTGATTGAGGAATCAAGAACAGAAATTCACTAGGATGTAAATACCTTGATGAAGTTCAATTCTTGATGCAATAGAGATTCAAGCCAAGCCTTGAACAAGAGTGTAAAACTCCAAAACAATTCTGTTTTTCATTCATTCTATTGATTTTCGTCTATGTACTAGTTTATTTTTATCCCCACAAGTTCAAATAACCTAGATTATTAGGTTAGGCCTTAAAAATGGGCCTCCTAACATAAAGAACAAACCCAACCGCAAATTGCAAGTAGTAAATTGCCCAAAAACTAATCTATTAACTTGGAAAGATGAATTAAACATAGATTGGACCCATTTTGCTAATTCAGCCCAATTTAATTAGGTGAAGCTCCATTGGCCGTCATTGCATCTTGAGCTTCCATTCCTTCTAACATTCTGCCCATATAAATTTGAAGTGATTCCTTGAACTTTTTGGCCCTTAATCTTGTAATTGGTCCCTGAGGTAATGTTAGATCATCTGCTGCTCCTCTCTCCTCTTGCCATCCATGCTTGTGCTCACATCATAAATAGTTAGACAAACTACAAAGAGAGAATGTGAAGATTTTGAAAGAGAGAGTGGGAGGGAAAGAAGTTTAAGAGAGAGAGAGAGAGAGGGACAGAGAGACTAAGAGGAAGAGCAAGAGACAGAAGATTGAGAGAGAGATGTAGGGAAAGAGAGAGAGAGAGAGAGAGTAAGAGTGTTAGGGTAGGGGGGAGAGAGTGAGAGAGAGAAGTTTTTGAGAGAACAACATGGAAAGAAGGTTTAAAGAGAGGAAGAGTGTGTGTTGGGCAAAGGGAGAAAGAGAGATATTTTAGTGACAGACAAATTTTGGGCAAAGAGAGAATTTTGTAGTGAGAGGGAAGTTTTTGAGAGAGCGAGTAACAAAGAAGTTTTAGAAAGAACTAAAGAGAGAGACAAACTTCTATATAAAAGAGAGAGAGAGAGTGAAAGAGAGAGAGACATTGAGAGGGGGAGAGAGAGCATTGTGGCAAGAGAGAGGAGTTTTAGAGTGGGACACACAGAGAGATATGATAGAGGTTTAGAGAGAGAGAGATAGTGGATGACAGAAGTTTTAGAGGAGAAGAGTGAAAGAGAGTGAAGCATTAAGGAGAGAGAGAGAAGTTTAGTGAGGGAGCTAGAGAAAAGCTTTAGAAATAATGAAAGTAAGAGAAACAGAGAGAGAAATAGAACATTTGGAGAGAGAGAAAAAGAGGAGTTTTAGGAGAGACTACGAGAGAGAGAGAGACAAAGAGACAGATAGACAAATAGACAGAGAAAGTGAAGTTTTTTAGAAAGAGTGTGGGAGAGAAAGAAGTTTAAAAGAGAGAGGAGAGAGTGGTAGAGAGAGAGAAAGACAAATAGATAGAGAAAGTTGATATAAACCCACCTAACTCCACCTCAAAAACTAACTTATAAGGGAAGGTTTGCGAACCCATATATATAACACCCAAGACCTCTCTACCTAACCAATGTGAGACTTCATCATTCCCGGTGTACATCCTCATCCAGAGAATCAGGATCCATGGCCCACACTGACCAGAGCAGAACAGGCTTTGATACCATATGATATAAACTCGCCTAACTTGACCTCAAAAGCTAGCTTTTAAGGGGAAGATTTGCAAACCCATATATATAACACCCAAGACCTCTCTACCTAACCAATGTGGGACTTCATCAAAAGCAAAGTTGTTGATAAAGAGATTTGGAGAGGGAGACAGATAATGAAAGAGAAGTTGTTCAGAGGGAGAGGGAGATAGAGATAGAGAAGTTTTGTAGGAAGAGATAGAGGGGGAGAGTAAGAGAGAGAAGATAAAGAACATTAGAGAAAGAGACAAATAGAGAGAGCAAGTGAAGCTTTTGAGAGAAAGAAGTTTGAGAGAGATAGCGAGAAAGAGATAAAGGAGTTTTATGGAGAAAGATAGAGAGGAAGAGCAAGAGAGAGAAGCTAAAGAAAGAGACAGAGAGTGAGGGAAAGAGCAAGAGAGAGAGTGAGAGAGAGAACAATGTAGAAGAGAGTATATGAGAGAAGTTTAAGAGAGAGAGAGAGAACGTATGAGAGAGGTTTTATTGGAGGAAAGAGAGAGAGTGAGTGAAGTTTTAGGGAGAGCAAGAGAGAAAGAAGTTTTAGAGAGAGAGAAGTTTTAGGGAGAGAGCTAGAGAGGAAAGGGAAAGCTTTAGAAAGAATGAAAGAAAGAGAGACAAAGAGAGTACGAGAAGATTTGGAGAGAGAGAGAGACGAGGAGAGAAAGTGAAATTGTTGAGAAAGAGGGGGAGAGAAAGAAGTTTAAAAGAGAGAAGGGGGAGAGAGAGAAAGAGAGAAAGAATAGGAGAGATAACATAGAGAGGTAGAGAAAGACTAAGTGTTAGAGAAGGGGAGAGAGATAGAGAGAGGGAAAAGAAGTTTTTTAGGGAGACTACAAGCGAGAGAAAGCAAAACATAGAGAGAGAGAGAGAGAGAGAGAGAGAGAAGATAGACAGATGAACAAATAGATGAGAGACAGAAAGGGAAGATTTGGAGAGAGAGATAGAGAGATGGACAAATAGATAGAGACAAAGGGTGAAAGTGAAGATTTTGAGACAAAGTGGCATATAGAGAGAGTAGGTAGAGAGAAGTTTCAGAGAGTGGGAGACAGTGTATGAGAGAAGTTTTAGAGGAGGGGAGAGAGAAAGAGTGAAGCTTTAGGGAAGGAGAGAGAGAGAGAGAGAGAGAGAGAGAGAGAGAGAAGTTTTCAAGAGAGTGAGAAAAAGATAGGCAGAGAGAGAAATTGAGGTTTTTGAGAGAGAGAGTGCGAGAGAAAGAAGTTTAAGAGAGAGAGAGGGAGAGAGAGAGAGAAAGAGAAGCTTTAGCGAGAGAGATAGAGATAAAGAGTAAGAGAGAGAAGATAGAGAGAGTGTGAGAGAGAGGTGGAGAGAGAGAAAGCAACATAGAGAGAACATCATGTGAGAGAACTTTTAGAGAGACCATGAGAGAGAGAGAGAGCAAAATTTTAGAGAGACCATGAGAGAGAGAGACAAAGACAGATAGGTAGAGCTAGAGAGAGAGGTAGAGACAAAGAATGGGAGAGAGAGCGAGAGAGAGAGAGAGAAAGTGATGTTTTTAAGAGAGAGTGGGAGAGAAAGAAGTTTTAGACAGAGAGAGGGAGAGAGAGAAAGAGAAGTTTTGGAGAGAGAACATAGAGGGATAGCAAGAAAGAAAAGATAGAGAGAGACAGAGAGTGAGAGAGAGTAACATGGGTAGACAGAAGTTTCGGAGGGAAAGTGTAAGAGAGAATTTCAAAGAGAGAAGCACAGCATATGAGAGAAGTTTTAGAGGAAAGGAGAGAGAGAAGTTTTCTAGAGAGCAAGAAAGAGAGGGAAAGAGAGAGACAAATAGACAAACAAAGAGAGAAAGTGATGTTTTTGGGTGTGGGAGGGCAAGAGAAAGAAGTTTAAGAGAGAGAGAAGATAGAGTTTGAGAGAGTGATGGAGAGAGAGAGTGGCATAGAGAGAGACAGCATGTGAGAGAAGTTTCAAACAGAGCACGAGAGAGAGAGAGAGACATACACACACACAGAGGATGAGTAGGAGAGAGAAGATAGAGAGAGATAGATAGAAGAAGAGAGAAAGTGAAGGTTTCAAGAGAGAGTAGGAGAGAAAGAAGTTTAAGAGAGAGAAAGAGAGAAGTTTTAAGAAAAGAGTGAGAGAGGGAGAGGGTTGCTCTAGAAAGAATGAATGGAAGAGAGATAGAGAGAGAAAGAGAAGATTTGGAAAGAGAGAGAGAGAGAGAGAGAGAGAGAGAGAGAGAGAAGTTTGAGAGTGAGGCTAAGAAAGAGAGAGACAAACAAAAAGAGACAGAGGGAAAGAGAGAGAGATAGACAGAGAGAGAAAGTGGAAGAGAAAGAAGTTCAAGAGAGAGCAATAGAGGGACAGAGAGAGAGAGACAGAGAGATAGAGCAAGGGAGAAAAGATAGAGAGAGAGGCAAAGACAAAGAGCTAGAGAGGGTGAGAGAGAGAAGAAGTGAAGTTTTTGAGAGAGAGAGGGGTAGAGAGAAAGAGAAGTTTTGGAGAGAGAGACAGAGGGAGAGCAACACAGAAAAGATAGTGAGAGAGATGAAGTTTTGGGAGAGCAAGAGAGAAAGAAATTTTATAGAGAGCAAGAGGGAGAGAGAGAAGTTTTAGAGACGGAGGGGGAAGCTTTAGAAAGAATGAAAGAAAGAGGGATAGAGAGAGAAAGAGAATTTTAGAAAGAGGCTACAAGTGATAGAAAGATAGAAAGTGAAGTTGTTGAGAGTGAGAGTGGGAGAGAAAGAAGTGTAAGAGAGAGAGGGGAAGAGAGTGAAATAGAAGTTTTGGAGAGAGAGATAGAGAGGGAGAGTATGGGGGAGATTATAGAGAGGGAAAGAGAAGTTTTTAAAGGGAGTCTATGGGAGAGAAAAAAGTTTTAAAGAGAGACTCTAAGAGAGAGAGAGAGAGAGAGAGAGAGAGAGAGAGAGAGAAACAAATAGAATAAGAGATAAGAGCGAGAGAAAGTGAAGACTTGGAGAGAGAGATAAAGAGAGAGAGAAGTGTTAGACAGAGACTATGAGATAGAAAGAGATTGATTGACAGATAGACAGACACAGAGAAAAAGAAACAGAAGATTAAGAGAGAGAGAGATGTAGAGAAAGAGAGAAAGAGAAGTTTTAGAGAGAGCAACATGAAAAGAAGGTTTAGAGAGAGACAGGGAGTGTGTGTGTGTGTGTATGTGTGTTGAGCAGAGAGAGAAAGAGAGATAGAGTCAGTGAGAAACAAATTTTGGGAAAAGAGAGAAGTTTTAAAGCGAGAGTAAGAGAGGGAAGGAAGTTTTAGGGAAAGCAAGTGACAAAGAAGTTTTAGAAAGAACTAAAGAGAGTGAGAACTTTTATATAGAAAAAGAGAGAGAGGGAGAGAGAGTGTGTGAGAGAGAAAGAGAGAGAGACACAGAGAGAGAGAGAGAGAAGTTTTAGAGTGAGAGAAATAGAGTGTATATGATAGAGGTTTCACAGAGACAGACAGCATATGATAGAAGTTTTAGAGGAGAGAGATGGAGAGAAAGAGAGAGAGAAAGAAGTTTGGTAAAGAGACTATGAGAGAGAGAGGGAGAGACAAAGAGACAGACAGACTGGCTAAGAAAGTGAAATTTTTGAGAAAGAGTGTGGGAGAGCAAGAAGTTTAAGAAAGAGAAAGAGGAGAAAGTGGCAGAGAGAGAGTCAGAGACAGAGATAGAGAGGCAAAGATAGACAAAGAGAGAAACTGTTGATAGAGAGATTTGGAGAAGGAGATAGAAAGAGAAAGTTAAGCTATTGAGAGAGAAGGGGAGAGAGAGATAGAGGGGGAGAATAGGAGAGAGAAGCTAAAGAGAGGTAGAGAAAGAGACAACAGACAAGGAGAGAATCCTCGTGAAATTTCTTCATGATTTAAAAGGTCAGGAGTAACATAATTAGACCAATTTAAATTTACTTGTAAAAGTAAAGTTTCTGTTTTAGAAGAAATATTTAAAGCTTTAGGTTTAATATTTGTTCTCATTACTTTGTAATATAATTTATATACTATGGCTAAAGGATAGGAATTAGGGTTTCAGATACCTTCAGGGATTTTAACATCTAATTTAATATTATGATGGGAATCAAAAGTTCTTAAATCTGCAGTATAATTTGCAAAATTATTAAAGAAAACAGGACCATCATTTAGATTAGCTTCTACTATAGATAATAGTTGGTCTTTAAACTTGATAGGACGTGAATCTCTTAAAATGATACAAACTGGGGTGCCTATTCCTAGTCTGTGTAGTGGCTTTACAGCTACCTGTATTAATCCGACATGTACAAACCTAAATCCTTTACGTCGATGTTCTTTTATTAAGCCTACTGTTAAAAGGTCTATTGTTTCTTGGAGACTTTCTAGTGCTAAGGTATGCTTAGCAATTTTAATGACATAATCATGGGTTGGTGATCTAATATACCAACTTGGTATACTTGTTTAATCTTATGTTCAGGTATTGTCCAATTTTTAAGTTTTTGTTCTACATCTTCAATAGTAACTTCTTGTTTATTTACTAAAGTATAATCCATTACACTTTTATCTTCTTGATTCGGTACCCAACTAGGTTCCCCTTCCTTTAATTTATCTTTTCCTTTAAACAATCTCTTCATTATGTCTAAAATAACTTAATCAAATGCTTAAGCCTAAGATATTCACTCAACTAGATCCCTGTAGTGAACACGTCTTACTACCAGTCCAGGTCTTACAGCGGTTCTGCTACCCTTCTAGTCCTAGTGATTATAATTGACTTCAGAATTTTACTAAGTTATAGTATAGTAAACGAACAGATCATTTATCAAGACAAGATGAAATGAGGCAACAAGGCTTTGATACCAGGTGGATTCGGGATCAGGGTCACAGCTTGGATTTATGCAAGATGAATATATAAGATAAATAGGAAACTAAAAGAAGAAAATAAATAGAAGAAATTTAAAAATATTTTCTGATGCACAGGATCCTCGAAAGGCAAGTGTAGAGCATACTTGAACAAACTTTATTTATAGAGAAAATGCTTACAGTGAGTGCGAGCTTTACAAAGGAGTTAGTTTACAGTGATCTTTTCTGATTCTAATTCGCTCTGCCTGAACGAAAGGATTTCAGGGGATTTATAGGGGGATCCAGACATCAAACCTTTATTCATTTGAGTTTGATACGTCGGATGTTACAAAATATTATAATAGCATTTAATACAGAACTAAAAATTTTGAATCTGAAAAAGCTAACAGCTTGTCAACCTTTTATTATCATAGGGAAGACTGCTTGTCCAGTAGTGAAAGATAGCTTATCAACTTTTATCATTAGAGGGAGGACTGCTTGTCTAGTAGTGAAAAGCAGGACTGCTTGTCCAGTAGTGAAAAGCTCTTTAATAATAACAACTTTAATTATGGTGTCGACTGAAAATTTATCCCATAATAGTCGTCCTCATTTTGCATGTGAGAGGGATAACTGGGGTCAGATTCAGCCTCTTGAGAATGCTCTTCATCAGAATCGATGGATGAGGCCAACTCAATTAACTTCTTTTTATATTCTTTAAGTTGGGCAAGACTTAGGTTGGATAAGTCTGACAGAGACTTTTATCTTTTTCAATCTTTGGTGAAGAACTAGTAGCATGCTGATTCTTCCAAAGAGAAAATCTTTCTACTATTAAGGATTCATCGAATTTAATCCACCATTTTGATTGAACTGTTCTAACCAGGGACTGCGAGTACTCTGCTGGTAAAACTTGATCAATATTGTATCTGGTCTGCATGATCCAACCAATTTTTATAATAGAGCAAAATCTCAGAAAATGTTCTTGCATGGAGATATTAGTTGCCATCCTTTTAAAACTCTCATAAGTTTTCTTAGTAGTAGGAGGAAACTGTCCGAGCAATGGACCAAAGTATAAAAACCATTCTGAAAACCAATTTGGATAGTTGGTTTGTTGAGTATTAAAACTAAGAAACCAAGAGTGGGTAGGGCATAGTTCGAACAAAGTATTATACCAGGCTTCTTGATAATCAAAATAGTCATAATAAGGAGGGTCAAAGGAAAAAGAAAATTTCTTGGTAGTAAAAGGATGCTGATTCCACTCTATGGGAGTTATTACTTTAAGGATTTGAAGGCGGGAATAGGTAATGATAGAATTATCTTTAGGGTCATAATCATGGATTATTTGTGCCGAATCAGTATCTATTAAGATAGCTTGGTAAAAGGTCTTAGATTTTTTAAGATTATGAGGAATCCATGTCCATCCTCTAGGGAAACATTGGGAGGCTATTTCAAATGGTTTAAAGTTGAAATGCTCAGGTTCAAGGGTTATGATAGGTAGAGAAATACTTTTATTTTTAAAGGAACAGGGGTGAGGTTTGGTTTGAGGTTTTAAAGGTGGAGATGCTGGTCTTATAGGAAGGAAGCGGCTTGCTTCATAAAGACTGGTTTGGGTTAAAGTTGGAGTAGCTGGTCAGATATTGACCTTAGAAGCATAAGAAGTACCTGCAGAAGAGACGTTAGTTTTAGAATCTTGTTTGTTTAGCATAGCAAACTGAGATTTTGTTAAAGGCTGTGAGGGCTGATTTTTCTCACTCATGTTGAACCCTGCAAGAATTCACAGGTTAGAAAGTCAGGAAGACTATTCTGTTCTCCTTTAATATGCTCGATTTCGAAATTAAAACATGATAACATGGATTGCCTTCGGGCAAATATATGTTTACTAACAAGATTTTTAACATCCTTTTTTAAAACATCTTTTACAGCTTTGCAATCTGTTTTAAGTAAAAAAATTTTATTTATTAAATCATCTTGAAATTTTGAAATACATAAAACAATAGCTAAAATTTCTTTTTTAATAGTACTATAATTCTTTTGAGAAGAATTCCAAGCACTTGAATGGAAACGGATAATTTGTTCTTTAGGGTTTTGTGGAAAAGACTGTTTTAGGATTCCTCCAAAGCTGATTTCAGAGGCGTCACATTCAACTATTAAAGAGGCATCGGGATGAGGGATACCCAGACAAGGAATCTATTTTGCTAAAGTGCATACTTTAATAATGGCTTGGGTCATTTCAGTAGACCAAGGAGGGGGATTCTTTTTTAATCGACTGAAAAGGGGTTTACAAATAAGACGAATATTTGGTATGAAGTCAGAAACATAATTGAGGCATCCTAGGAACCTTTGTAACTGATTCTTATCTTTTATTTCATTAGGAAATTTTTCAGCAAATTCTAGGCTTCTAGAAATGGGAGTTATGGTACCTTGATGAATAATATGACCTAAAAACCTAATCTTAGTTTGAAATAACTTAAGCTTCCTTTCAGAGACAACTAGACCATTATATTTGATTTTTTGCACGAATGTTTTTAAATGTTTAAAATGCTGATCTATAGTTTTAGAATAAACTAAAACGTCATCTAAATAGACTATTATAAATTTGGAATAAGGATAAAGTATTTTATTCATAATATTCTGGAATTCTGAAGGAGCATTTTTTAATCCCATAGGCATAACATTCCATTCATATTGTCCAAAAGGGACTGTAAAAGCAGTTTTATATTTGTCTTCTTCTTGGAGTTTTATTTGATAAAATCCAGACTTCATATCAAATTTGGAAAAGATAATAGCATCAAATAATCTTCCTAAAAGATCTTTTTTATTAGGAAGAGAGTATCTAATCCATTTTAAGGCAGTGTTTAAAGGTTTATAGTTTATGACCATTCTAGGGGCTCCTCGTTCTATTTCAGAGGCATTCTGAACATAAAAAGCTACACAGCTCCAAGCAGACTTACTTGGTCTAAATAATTTTTTATCAAGAAAGTCTTGAATTTCTTTTTTACATAGTTCTAAAGTTGAAGCATTCATCTAAATGGGTCTAGCTTTAGTAGGAATTTAGATTCTTCAAAAGTATCTTCATAGGGGAGAGAAACTATGTGAGTTTTTCGATTCCAGAAGGCATTAGGAATATCAGCACAAATCTCTAATTTAATCTATTTTTCTAGATGAGATATTTTTTCTTGAATTTTTGGATTATTGAGCAAGGTTTCAAAGTTCTTAAAATTAATTTCTTTTTTAAGAAAACAAACTTGACTTTGTTTTTGCTGAAGTAAATTAAAATAATGAGATTCTAATAATTTAATTTCTTTTTCTTGGGCAGGTTGTACAAACTCAAAGAAAAGTTCTATATTATCTATGGTTGCTTTTATTCCTTTTTCTCCTACATAATGAATAGGATAAATTTGAACTAAAAAGGGAGTTCCTAATATTATTTGTTCTTTTATATTTTTTTTGAATAAAAATTCATTTGGAAGGCATATTCCGTTATTACATATATAAGAATTAGTCAATTTATATTTAATGTTCATACTATGACTACTAGCAGAATATAGGTTTTGAAGAGTTTTTTGATAATACTAAGTAGGTATTAATCCTTCTTGAATACAATTTAAATCTGCACCAAAGTCTATTAAAGCAATATACGATTTATGAAAACTGTTTCCAATTCTTAAATCTACTTGACAACGCCATTTTTGTTGCAAAAAGGTTAATTTTTGTAGGAATTCATTATTAGAAGATTCGATTTTAAAATCAGCTTCTTTTTCATGTTCTAATAATATTATTTTTTCATGTAAAATCCTTATTTCGTTTTTTAAACTTTTAACCTCATGATTTAGTTTAGGAATACCTAAAAGAGGTTCTTTCGGAGGTTGGTTTATGGTAAGTATTTTTGTTAAATCATAAGGTTCAAAAGTAGAAGTTGAAGAGTGATCTTCATCTTCTTCAGTTTTTAGTAGCTTTTTTAGTTTAAGAAAATACTGATATTTTAAATCAGGATCTTCTAATTTTTCAATAATATCTATAAGGAATTTAGAATCACTTGTTAAAGTATTACAATAAAAAAGTTCAACCTTACAATCTTCACAAGGAGTTTTTTCAATGCAATTTTCACAATTTATTTTATCATTATCTGAACTACTAGAGGTATCTAAGTTCTCTATTAATTCTTCATCAGTAGAACTATTAGAGGTAGTACTATCAGATTTATAAAGAAGTATCTCTGCTAGTTGTTGTTTAACAGGCACTTCTAAATTTAAGGCATTAATCTTTTTCTTAACATAACAATTTTTGGCAATATGTCCTTTACGACCACATTTATAACATGTTAACGAATCATTAAATTTTTTAGATTTCTTTTTCTTAGAGGGCCTTTCTAAGAATTCATTTTTACTTGGGATTTTATGTTTTTTGTGTTTTCAAAAAAACTTATGTTGTTTTTTAGACTTTTTAGAAGGTGCATCAAGCTTTTCTAAACCATACTATTGACAAAAATATCCTAATTCTTTTCGAACAAATTTATCTTCTTTAAGGATTTGGGTAGTTAATGAAAGTTCATTACACTGTTCTAATCCTATTTTAATTATATTAGAAATAATTTGTCCATAAGTCATATAGTTAAGACTTAAGGTTTCATGTTCTATCCTGTCCCTAACCTTTTGGGCAAAGGCTCTAGGTAATCCAGACATAAATTTTTCTTTCCAATAAAGGGTAGAGGCGTCTTGCCTAATTAATAATTTAGCTAAAAAATTGTCTTTATACCACCGAAAATCAGATAATCTGGGGCATCTTAAAGCATGTAATATTTCACTTGATCTTTCTTCAAAGAGCTTTGGATCTCCTATAAAGTTTTGGGAGATTGCTAAAATTAAAGACTTGACTTGAGTTCCAATTTCTTGTCCTGTGGAAGGTTCTACTTTTATAGCATTTAAAATGGTAAAACGATCAGTTTCTAATTGTATATTATCCCACCAACCTTTTAGAATACCGGTGAAACTAGAAACAAGTAAATGGGCAGCATGCCTAGAATTATTTCCATGTTTAATATAAGCAGTAGAGGCCATGGTCATAGAATTTAATTTGCGTAAAATAAGATGTTCAGGAAGGCCATCTATATTCCATTCGATTATACTATTACCATCAAAAGCAGCAGGATTGTCTAAATCCCATTCTTCATGTTGCACATCAAGAAGGGTTGGGCGAGTATAATAATTTCAAGAAATTGGGTAAGGTCGAGTAATCCTAATTCGTTGGACTTGGTCTTCATTTTTAAAAGTTGATTCATGTAAAGTGTTAATAACAATATTCTTTTATTTTTTGTCTTCAGCAAGTTTTAAATTTTTTAATTTCTTATTGATTTCTGCTAGAATATTTGTAGTAGAATTTCCTAATTTTATTTTAGATATTTCTTCATTAGAGAACTTAAAGGGTTTAAATAATGGCTTTATTAATTCTGGCTTAGTATTACTATTAGTAGGGGTTTCTTTAGGTGAAACAGATATGAACTACTTTATTAGTATAGTTTAATTGTTCTTGAACATTCTTTATATCTCTTTTAGAGGCTGAAACACTAAGATCTTCACCGGAAGAAAGCATTTTCTTTAAAGGAGAAGCTGTTATTTCTATATTATCATGATTTAAAAAGGTTAGTTCTTCCAAAGGAGGAACATTTCCTATAATGGTTTTTCCTCTGGTTGTTTTCCAACTTAATGGTAGGGTTTCTAGAATATCTAATTTCAAAGTGTTTAAAATATTATTTTCAAACCATTTAAAAAAAGGAATATGATCTTCTATCTTTTTTAGATAATTATAAAAATCTTCTCTATATTTAGCAAGATCTTCTTGTGAAAAAGTTGAAAAATACCATTTTCTTTTTTCGTCATTTTCAGGAAGATAAAAAGTTTGCCTAATTTTTTCTTTATCAATTTCAAAAACATTTAACATGTTTAATTGATTATAAGCTTCCATTTCAGATCGAGCTGGAGAATTACTAGCCTGTTTGGTTGGAGTTTCAACTTGATATTCTGGTTGTGGTGTTACAGGATGAGGCTGAACTCCTTTAAGTTTTAAAGATTTTGGAATGGATCCTATGTTGACAGAATGTCGACTAGGTTCAGAAGGACCTATTTGAGAGGTTATTCTTATAGACGGGCTTCGTCTAAAGTCTAAGGTTATATTTCCTAACTTATATTCTATAATATTATTGAGAGTAGGAGGTTCTTCTTTTTCTGGAGTTAGAATATTTTCTAAGTATAATACTTTGTTCAAACTATGCCCTACCCACTCTTGGTTTCTCAGTTTCTTCTTTTTTTGGAGTTAGAATATTTTCTAAGTTCCATCCTAAAATTTTGCAAATTATACTGCAGATTTATGGGATAAATTTTCAGCCGACACCATAATTAAAGTTGTTATTATTTCTCTTTAACTCTCATGCTCTGTCTCTCTCTCTAAAGCTTCCATCTCTTTCTCCCCTGAAACACTCTCTCTTTCTCTTCCTCTCTCCCTTTCTCACCCTCTTTCTCTCTCACTTTCTTTCTTGCTTTGTCTCCATCTCTCTTTCCCTTGATTTCTCTCTCTCTCTCTCTCTCTCTCTCTCTCTCTCTCTCTCTGTGTCTCCCCCCAGCACCCTCTCTCTGGCCCTAAAATTCACTCTCTTTCTCTCCCACTCTCTCTAAAACTTTTCTTACTTTCTCTCTCTCTCCCTAACTCTTTGTCTCTCACTGTGTCTCTTCTCTCTTTCACTCTCTTTCTCTCTCTCTAAAACTTCTCTCACTCTTTTCTGAATCTTCTCTTTCTCTCTCTCAATTACTCTCTAAAACATTTCTTTCTCTCTCTAAAACTTCTCTCTCTGTGTCTCTAGAACTTCTTCCCCTCTTTGTCACTGAAAACTCTCTCTATCTAAAATATCTCTTTCCCTCTCTCTCCCTCTTTCTCACATTTACTCACTTTCTCTCTCTAAAACTACTCTCTCTGCAAAAATTTCTCTATCTCTCTCTTCTGACACTCTTTTCACTCTTTCTCTCTCTTTCACTCTTTTTCTAAAACTTCTCACACTCTCTCTCTTGCTCACTCTCTAAAACTTCTATCTCTCTTTTTCTCCCTCTCTCTCCAAAACATTTCTCTCTGTGTCTCTAAAACTTCTCCCCCTTTGTCATTGAAACCTCTTTATATCTAAAACTTCTCTTTCCCTTTCTCTCCTCCTTTTTCTCTAATTTGCTCACTTTCACTCTCTAAAACTGCTCTCTCTGCTTAAAACTTCTCTATATCTCTCTCCAAAACTCCTCCACACTCTCTCTCTTACTTGAACCAAGTTTTCTTTCTCTCACTCTCTCTAAAACTTCTCTCTCCATCTAAATCTTCTCTTTCTCTCTCCCTCTATCTCTCTAAAATTTCTCTCTCACTCTCTTTCTCTCTCTCCCCCTTACTTTGAAAGTTCTTTCTCTCACTCACTCTCTCTTTATCTTTCTCTATGTCTATCTCTCTCTCTGTCTCTCTAAAGTTTCCCTTTCTCTCTCTATAGCTCTCCCTTTCTTTGTTTGTATAAAATTTCTCTTAGACACACTCTCTCTAAAACTTCACTACCATTCCCTCTCTCCCTAACACATCTCTATCTCTCTCTAAAACTTTTCTCTCTTTTTCTCTGTAAAACTTTGCACTATCTCTCTCTAAAAGTTCTATTTTGCTCTTTCCCACACGCTCTCTCCCGAAAGCTTCATAGTCTCTTTCTCTCTTTGAAACTTGTCTTTCTCTCTTTCTCTCTTTGTCTCTCTCTCTTCCTCTATAAAACTTCTCACTCTCTATCTAAAAGTTCTCTTTTCCTCTTTCCCTTTCTCTCTCCCTAAAACTTCTCTTAGTCTTTCTCTCTGAAACTTTTCTTTCTCTTGTCTCTCTCTTTCTCTCTCTAAAACTTCTATTTCTCTCTTTTTGTCTCACTCTCTCTATCTCACTAACTCTCCATCCCTCTCTCTCTCTCTTTCTTTCTCTCTCTCTCCAAAACTTGTCTCCCTCTCTCTCCATCTCTCTCACATTTACTCAGTTTCTCTCTCTAAAACTACTCTCTCTCCAAAACTCCTCTCACACTATTTCTCTCTCTCTAAAACTTCTATCTCTCTCTTTCTCCTTCTCTCTCCAAAACTTCTCTCTCTGTGTATCTCTAAAACTTCTAACCATCTCTTGTTGAAACCTCTCTCTATTGAAACTTCTCTTTCCCTCTCTCTCCCTTTTTCTCTTATTTACTCACTTTCTCTCTTTAAAATTATTCTCTCTCTTAAAACTGCTCTACATCTCTTTCCAAAACTCCTCTTACTCTTTTTCTCTCTCTTGAACTAAGTTCTCCTTCTCTAAAACTTCTCTCTCTATATGAATCTTCTCTCTCTCTGTCTCCCTCCCCCTCTTCCACTCTCTAAAAGTTCTCTCACTCTTTCTTTCTCTCGCCCTATGTCTCTATCTCCCCTTCCAAAACTTCTATCTCTCTCTCTCTCCCCCTCCCCCCTCTATCTCTTTGTCTAAAATTTCTCTCTCTCAATCTCTCTTTCCTGAAAACTTCTCACTCTCTCTCATTCTCTCTTAACTTTTCTCCCTTTCTCTCTCACTCCATCACCACTCTTTCTCTAAAACATCTCTTTTCTCTCTCTCCCCTTTACTTTGAAAATTCTCTCTCTCAGTCATCTCTTTTTATCTTTCTCTATGTCTATCTGTTTGTCTGTCTCTCCAAAGTTTCCCTTTCTCTCTCTATAGCTCTCCCTCTCTATGTCTGTCTAAAATTTCTCTCACACGCACTCTCTCTCAAACTTCACCGCCTTTCCCCCTCTCCCTAACATGTCTCTTTCTCTCTCTAAAACTTCTCTCTCTTTTTCTTTGTAAAAGTTCTCACTCTCTCTCTACAAGATCTCTTTTCCTGTTTACCTCCCTTTCTCTCCCTAAAACTTCTTAGTCTCTTTCTTTGAAACTTGTCTTTCCCTCTTTCTCTCTCTCTTCCTCTATAAAACTTCTTACACTCTCTTTCTAAAAGTACACTTTTTCTCTTTCCCTCTCTCTCCCCCTAAAACTTCTCTTAGTCTCTCTCTTTGTATGAAACTTGTCTTTCTCTCTTTCCCTCTCCCTCTAAAACTTCTTCCTCTCTTTGTCTCTCTCTACATCTCTCTCTCTCCCCCACTCTATAACCTCTCTCTCTCTTGCTCTTTCTATCCCTCTCTATCTCTCTGTCTCTCTCCCTCCCACCCTTCCTTCCTCTTATTTACTCTCTTTCTCTCTAAAACTTCTATCTCTCTGAAATTACTCTCTCACTCTCTTTAAATATTCTCTCTCCCCTTTGCCTCTCTCTCTCTCTCTCACTCACTCTGTTTCTCTCTCTAAAACAACTCTCTCTTTCAAACTTCTCTTTCTCTCACTTCTCCCTCTAAAATTTCACACACTCTCTTTCTTTGTCTCTCTCTCTCTCTCTCTCTCTCTCCATTCTCACTCATACACACACTTTCTCTAAAACTTCCCCTCTTCTCTCTCTATCTCACACATGCACTCTCTCTCCCCTCTCTCTAAAATTTCTCTGTCTCTCTTATTCTCTTTCTCTCTCAAAAACTCCTTTTCTTGCTTTCTCTTCCTCTCTATGTAAAACCTCTCTCTCTTTCTAAAACATCTTCAATCATTCTCTCTCTGTGAAACCTCTCTCTATCTAAAACTTCTCTTCCTCTCTCTCTCCCCCTCTTTCTCTCATTTACTAGCTTCCTCACTCTTAAACTACTCTCTTTGCTTAAAATTGCTCTTTCTCTTTCTTTTCAAAACTCCTCTCTCTCTCTCTCTCTCTAACTTTCTTACACTCTTTCCCTTTCTTTCTCTTTCTAAAACTTCTCTTTCCCTTCTGTATGTATCTCTCTCTATGTCTAAAACTTTTGTGTTCATCTATCACTCTCTCTAAAACTTCCCTCTCTCTCGCTTGCCTTCTCTCTATCTCTCTAAAAAAACTTCTCTTTTTGTGTCTCTAAAACTTCTCTCTCTCACTCTCTTACACTCTCTCCCTTTCTCTTTCCTTCTAAACTTCTCTCACTTACTGTCTCTCTCTCACTCTCTTTAAAATTTCTCTTTCCCTTCCCTATGTATCTCTCTTCATGTCTAAAACTTTTGTCTCCTTTCTCACTCTCTCAAAAACCAGTCTCCCTCTATCTCTTTAAAACTTCCCTCTCTCTCTCCAACACATCTCTTCCTCACTCTCTTTCTCTCTATCTTTCTAAAACTTCTCTCACTCTTTATCTCCCCAATAATTTCTTTCTATGTCCACCCCAATACTCTCTCTCTCTCTCTTACTCTCTAAAACTTGAATCTCTTGCTCTTTCTCTCTCACCCTCTATAACATTTCTTTCTCTTTACCCCTAAACCTCCCTCTCTTTCTCTCTAAAACCTCTATGTCTATCTGTCTCTCTAAAACATTTCTCTCTCCCTTTCTCTCTTTCTCTCTCTCTTGCTCTCTAAAATTTCCCCTCTTCTCTCTCTGTCACACACACTCTCTCCTCCCTTCTCTCTAAAATGTCTCTCTCTCCCTCTCTCACTTTCTCTCTCTATAAATCTTCTCTCTATTAATCTGTCTCTCTTTCTCTCTCTAAAACTTCTCTCTATTAATATATATATCTCTCTCTCTCTCAATACACACACACACTCCTTCACTTTTTCTCTAACTTTTTCCTCTCTTTCTCTGGCTGTCTCTCTTTTACTCACTCTCTTTCTCTACTACTCTAATTAAAATTTTTCTCACACTCTCTCTCAAAAACTTTCCTCTCTCCTCTCACTTTATCTCAATCATGTCTCTCTCCCTCTCTTCCCCCCATTAAATTTCTCTCTCTCACTCTCTCTCAAAGTTGTCTCTCTCTGTTTCTCTCACTCTTTCTCCCTCCTTAAATTTCTCTCTCCCTTCCTCTCTTCCCTCTCCCTAACTCTCTCCCCCTTGTGTCTCTATCACTCTCTCCCTCTCTCTCCCTCTTTATTAAACTTGCCCCTCTTTTTCTCTCTCTAACTCTCTCATTTTGGCTCTTTCTCTCTCTCTCTCTCCCTCTCTCTAAAACTTCTGTTTCTCTATCTCTCTCTATGTATAAAATTTCTCTTTGACTCTCATGCTTCTCTCTCTCTCTCTCTCTCTCCTGCAACACTTTCTCTTTCTTTCTCTCTCTCTCTTCCTCCCTCCCTTTCTCACCCTCTTTCTCTCTCACTTTCTTTCTTGCTCTATCTCCATCTCTCTCTCCCTTTCTTTCTCTCTCTCTGTCTAACAATTCTCTTTGACTCTCATGCTCTTTTGCTTTCTAAAGCTTCCATCTCTATCTCTCTCCTACAACATTCTCTCTTTCTTTCTCTCTCTCCCTTCCTCCCTCCCTCTTTCACTTTCTTTCTTGCTCTATCTCTCTCTCCCTCCCCCCCTAGTATGCTCTCTCTAGCCCCAAAAGAGTGATAGATAGCGAGAGAGAGAAGTTTTAGAGAGAGCAAGAGAGAGGGAAGTTTCAGAGAGAAACATAGAAAAATTTCACAGAGAGAGAAAAGTTTCATTGAAAATGACAAAGAGAGATAAAAGGAGAGGGAGAGAGAGAAGGAGAGAGAGAGATAGAGAGAGGGAGAGAGAAAAGTTTCAAAAAGAGCAAGAATAAGAGAGAGAGAGGGAAAGAGATTGAGAGACACAGAGAGTGAACATTTAAAGTGACTAAGAGAAAGTGAGAGAACTTTCAGAGTGGCTAAAAGAGAGTAACAGAGAGAGGGAGAGAAGTTTCAGAGAGAACATGCGTAGGAGAGAGAGGACGAGAGATAGAAAGAGAAGTTTCAGAGAAAGATGAGAGAGAGAACAATTTAAGAGAAAGAGACTAAAAGGGGGAGGGAAAGAGAGAGGGAGAGAGAGAAAAGTTTAAGAGAGATCATGAGCAGGAGAGAGAGAAGTTTTAAGACAGTGAAAGAGAGGGAAGTTTCAAAGAGAGCAAGAGAGAGAGAAGTTTCAAAGAGAGATAAAGAGAGAAAGGGAAATGTTCTAGAGGAGTGACATAGAGAGGGAGATAGAGAGAGGCACAAAGAGACATAGAAATTTTAGAGAGAGAGTAAGAGAAAGAGATAGAACTTTTTGATGACCAAGAGAGAGTAAAAGAAAGGGAAAGAAGTTTCAAAGCAAGAGAGAAAGAGAGAGGGAAAGAGAGAGAGAATTTTCAGGGAGAGTGAGAGAGTGGGAGAGAGAGTGTGTATAAACCTTCAAATAAAGAAAGAGAGTTAAAGAGAAGCATCGGAAAGAGAGAGGGGAGGGAGTGAAGGAAAGATAGAGAGACAAATAGGGCAAGAGAGTATGTGCAAACCTTGAGAGAGAAAGAGTAAAAAAGAAATTCTAGAGGGAGAGCTATTTCAGAGAGAGAGATAGAGAGAGAAAGGGAGATGCTCCAAAAGAGTGAGAGAGAGAGGGAGAGAAAGAAAAGTGTTAGAGAGAGCAAGAGAGAGACAGAGAGAAATAGAAGATTTAGAGATAGAGTGAGAGAATGAGAGAGAGGGGGGAGGGAGAGAGGGAGAGACACAGAGAGAGATGGAGAAAGATAAGTGTTAGACAGAGTGAGAGAGGGAGAGAGGTTGCATAGAGAGTGAGGAAGAGAGAGAGAAACAAAGAGCAAACTTTCAGAGTGACTAAGAGAGTGTGAGGGAGAGAGAGATGATTAAAAGAAAGCAAGAGAGATAGAAAGCAAAGTTTCTGAGAGAGGGAAAGAGAAAGGGGGAGGGAGTGAGAGAGAAGTTTCAGAAGTGCAAAAGTGATAGAGCAAGAGAGAGAAGTTTCAGAGATATTGAGAGAGATAGTACTCTTTGTCTTCTAAAACTTTTCTTTCTCTCATTCTCTCTCTCTATCCCCTCTCTTTGTCTAAAACTTCTCTCTCTTCCCCTCTAAACTACTCTATCTCTCTCCCTCTCTATCAAATTTCCTCCTCTTTTTCTCTCTCTCTAACTCTCATTTTGGCTCTTTCTCTCTATTTCTCTTTACGTGCCTCTCTTTCTCTCTCTAACTCACACACTTTCTAAAATTTCTCTTTCTCTGTCTCTCTCTCTCTCTTCCTCTGTCTTCGGTAAAACTTCTCCCACTCTCTTTGTAACTTCTTTCTTTTTCTCTGTAACACTTCTCTCTCTATCTCTATGTTTAAAATTTCTCTTTCACTCTCTCTCTGTGTCTCTCTCTCTATCTCTCTTTGTGTCTAAAGTTTCTCTTTAACTCTCATGCTCTCTCTCACCCTCTCTTTGTCTAAAACTTCTCTCTCTTCCCCTCTAAACTACTCTATCTCTCTCCCTCTCTATCAAACTTCGTCCTCTCTAACTCTCATTTTGGCTCTTTCTCTCTATTTCTCTTTACGTCCCTCTCTTACACACTTTCTAAAACTTCTCTTTCTCTGTTTCTCTCTCTCTCTCTCTCTCTCTCTTCTCTCTTCCTCTATCTTCAGTAAAACTTCTCCCACTCTCTTTATAACTTCTTTCTTTTTCTCTATAACACTTCTCTCTCTATCTCTATGTTTAAAATTTCTCTTTCACTCTCTCTCTCTGTGTCTCTCTCTCTATCTCTCTCTCTGTGTCTAAAGTTTCTCTTTGACTCTCATGCTCTCTTTCTCTACTAAAACTTCCATCTCTCTCTCCCTTGCAACATTCTCTGATATGAACCCACCTAACTCCACCTCAAAAGCTAGCTTGTAAGGGGAGGTTTGCGAACTCATATATATAACACCCAAGACCTCTCTGCCTAACCAATGTGGGACTTCATCATTCCTGACCCCTTTAGACTATACGTCCTCGTACAAAGAACCAGGATCCATGGCCCACATTGACCAGAGTAGGGTAGGCCCTGATACCATATGATGTGAACCCACCTAACCCCACCTCAAAAGCTAGCTTGTAAGGGGAGGTTTCCGAACTCATATATATAACACCCAAGACCTCTCTGCCTAACCAATGTGGGACTTCATCACTCTCTCTTTCTTTCTCTCTCTCTCTCTCTCTTCCTCCCTCCCTTTCTCACCCTCTTTCTCTCTCACTTTCTTTCTTGCTATGTCTCTATCTCTCTCTCCCTTTATCTCTCTCTCTCTCTCTGTGTCTCCCCCTAGTACCCTCTCTCTGGCCCTAAAATTCACTCTCTTTCTCTTTCCAACATGTCACTCTCTCTTTCTCTTTCCAACTCATCTCTCTCCAACAAGTCCTTCTCTCTTTCTCCCTCTCTCACTCTCTAACTCTCTCTTGCTCTCCCTCTCCCTCTCTCTTTCTCTCTCTCCCCCCTCCCACCCTCTCCCCAATATACACAAACTCTCTTACCCCCCAACACACACTCTCTCTCCACCTCCAACATGTTTCTCTCTCTCTCTCTCTCTAAAACTTCTCTTTATATCTCTCTTTGTCCCCCTTTATCTAAACATCTCTTTCTTTGCTCTCTCTAAAGCTCTCACTTAAACTTCTCTCTCTCTTTCTCTCTCTCTAAAACTTCCCTTTGTCTCTCTCACTTACTCTAAAACATTTCTCTCTCTCTCTCTCTCTCTAAAATCTATGTCTTTGGAACTTCTTCCCCTCTCTGTCACTAAAACTCTCTATCAAAAACATCTCTTTCCCTCTCTTTCCCTCTATCTTACATTCACTCACTTTCTTTCTTTAAAACTTCTCTATCTCTCTCTCTCTAAAACTCCTTTCACTCTCTCTCTTTCACTCTTTTCCTAAAACTTCTTTCACTCTATCTCTTGCTCACTCTCTTTCTCTCTCTCTCTCTCTCTCTCTCTCTCTCTCTCTTTCTCCCTCTCTCCAAAATATCTCTCTCTCTCTGTCTCCAAAACTTCTCCCCCTCTGTTGTTGAAACCTCTCTATATCTAAAACTTCTCTTTCCCTTTCTCTCCCCCTTTTTCTCTGATTTACTCACTTTCTCTCTCTAAAACTACTCTCTTTGCTTAAAAGTTCTCTATATCTCTCTTCAAAACTCCTCTCACACTCTCTCTCTTGCTCAAACCAAGTTTTCTTTTTCTCACTCTCTCTAAAAACTTCTCTCTCCATCTAAATCTTCTCTTTCTCTCTCTCCCCCTGCCTCTTTGTGTAAATTTTCTCTCTCTCACTCTTTTTCTCTCTCTCTCCCCTCACTTTGAAAGTTCTCTCTCTCACTCACTCTTTTTATCTCTCTCTCTATGTTTGTCTGTCTATCTCTCTCTCCATAGCTCTCCCTTTCTCTCTCAGTCTGTCTAAAATTTCTCTCTCTCACACATACTCTCTCTCTTTAAAACTTCACTTCCTCTCCCTCTCTCCCCAACATGTCTCTATCTCTCTCTAAAACTTTTCTCTCTTTTTCTATGTAAAACTTTGCACTATCTCTCTCTAAAAGTTCTCTTTTGCTCTTCCCACATCTCTCCAAACTTCATAGTTTCTTTCTCTCTCTGAATCTTGTCTTTCTCTCTTTGTCTCTCTCTCTTCCTCTGTAAAACTTCTCACTCTCTATCTAAAAGTTCTTTTCGTCTTTCCCTTTCTCTCTCCATAAAATTTTTCTTAATCTCTCTTTGAAACTTTTTTTCTCTTTGCCTCTCTCTTTCTCTCTCTCTAAAACTTCTATTTCTCTCTTTCTATCCCACTCTCTCTCTATCTCACTAACTCTCCATCTCTCTCTCTGTCTCTATCTCTCTATCTCTAAAACTTGTCTCCCTCTCTCATTGAAACCTCTCTCTATCTAAAATATCTCTTTCCCTCTCTCTATCCATCTTTCTCACATTTACTCACTTTCTCTCTTTGAAGCTACTCTCTCTCCAAAACTCCTCTCACACTATTTCTCTCTCTTTCTAGAACCTCTCTCTCTCTCTTTCTCCTTCTCACTCCAAAACTTCTCTCTCTGTGTGTCTCTAAAACTTCTACCCTGCTCTTGCTGAAACCTCTCTCTCTATCTAAATTTCTCTTTCCCTCTCCCTCCCTTTTTCTCTCATTTACTGACTTTCTCTCCCTAAAACTACTTTCTCTACTTAAAACTTCTCTACATCTCTCTCCAAAACTCCTCTTACTCTTTCTCTCTTGCTTGAACCAAGTTCTCTTTTTCTAAAACTTCTCTCTCTATATGAATCTTCTCTTTCTCTCTCTCCCTCTTGTCTCCCTCTCTCTAAAAGTTCTCTCACTCTCTCTTTCTCTCTCCCTATGTCTTTATCTCCCTCTCCAAAACTCCTATCTTGCTCTCTCTCTCCCCCTCTATCTCTTTGTCTAAAATTTCTCTCTCTCAATCTCTCTCCTAAAAACATCTCACTTTCTCTTATTCTCACTAAAATTCTTTCCCTTCTTCTCTCACTCCATCACCACTCTCTCTCTAAAACGTCTCTTCTCTCTCTCTCTCTCCTTTACTTTGAAAGTTCTCTCTCTCACTCACTTTTTCTTTCTCTATATCTATCTGTCTCTTTGTCTCTCCAAAGTTTCCCTTTCTCTCTCTATAGCTCTCCCTCTTTGTCTGTCCAAAATTTCTCTCTCTAAAACTTCTCTCTCTTTTTCTTTATAAAAGTTCTCACTCTCTCTCTAAAAGATCTCTTTTCTTCTTTCCCTCTCTTTCTCTCCCTAAAACTTCTTAGTCTCTTTCTCTGAAACTTGTCTTTCCCTCTCTCTCTCTCTCTCTCTCTCTCCCTCTATAAAACTTCTCACACTCTCTTTCTAAAAGTTCACATTTTTCTTTCCCTCTATCTCTCCCTAAAACTTCTCTTAGTCTCTCTTCCTCTCTATGAAACTTGTCTTCTCTTTTTCCCTCTCCCTATAAAACTTCTTCCTCTCTTTGTCTCCCTCTATGTCTCTCTCTCGCCCACTCTAAAACCTCTCTCTCTCTTGCTCTCTTTCTATCTCTCTTTGTCTCTCTCCCTCCCTTCCCTCTTATTCACTCTCTTTCTCTCTAAAACTTCTATCTCTCTAAAATTACTCTCTCACTCTCTTTAAATCTTCTCTCTCTTTTTCTCTCTTCCCCCTCTCTCTAAAACTGCTTACTCTTTGTCTCTCTCTCTCTCTCTCACTCTATTTCTCTCTCTAAAATAACTCTTTCTTTCAAACTTCTCTCTCTCTCACATTCTCCCTCTAAAATGTCACCCAATCGCTCTCTTTCTTTTTGTGTGTGTGTGTGTGTCTCTCTCTCTCTCTCTCTCTCACTTTCTTACACTCTCTCCCTTTCTTTCTCTTTTTAAAGCTTCTCTCTCTCTAAAACTTCTCTTTCCCTTTTGTATGTATGTCTCTCTATATTTAAAACTTCTGTCTTGCTCTATCACTCTCTCTAAAATTTCCCTCTCTCTCCCCCTTCTCTCCATCTCTCTCAAAAAATTCTCTTTTTGTGTCTCTAAAATTTCTCTCTCATTCTCTTACACTCTCTCCCTTTCTCTTTCCTTCTAGACTTCTCTCACTCACTCTCTCTCTTACTCTCTTTTTGAAACTTCTCTCTCTCTCTAAAACTTCTCTTTCCCTTCACTATGTATCTCTCTCTATGTCTAAAACTTCTTCTCACTCTCTCAAAAACCTTTCTCCCTCTATCTCTTTAAAACTTCCCTCTCTCCCTCCAACACATCTCTTCCTCACTCTCTTTTTCTCTCTTAAAACTTCTCTTTCTTTCTATCTTTTTAAAACTTCTCTTACTCTTTGTCTCCCTAATAATCTCTTTCTGTGTCCCCCTAATACTCTCTCTCTCTCTCTCTCACTCACTTACTCTCTAAAACTTGAATCTCTTGCTCTTTCTCTCTCTCTCCCACTATAACATTTCTTTCTCTCTACCCCTAAACTTCCCTCTCTCTCTAAAACCTCTATAACATTTCTCTCTTTCTCTCTCTCATGCTCTCTAAAACTTCCCCTCCCCTCTCTTTATTACACACACACATACACTCTCCTCCACCTTCTCTCTAAAACATCTCTCTCCCTCTCTATCTTTCTCTCTCTAAATCTTCTCTCTATTAATCTATCTCTCTTTCTCTCTCTAAAACTTTTCTCTACTAATATGCCTATCTCTCTCTTGCATTACACATACTCGTTCACTATCTCTCTAACTTTTTCCTCTCTTTCTCTAGCTCTTTGTCTCTCTCTCTCTCACTCTCTCTCAAAAACTTTCCTGTCTCTCACTCTGTCTCACTCTCTCTTCCTCCCATTAAATTTCTCTCTCTCACTCTCTCTTGAAGTTGTCTCTCTTTGTTTCTCTCACTTTTTCTCCCTCCCCAAATTTCTCTCTCCCTTTCTCTCTTCCCATCTGCCTAACTCTCTCTCTCCCTATGTTTCTCTCACTCTCTCTCTCCCTCTCTATCAAACTTCCCCCACTTTTTCTCTCTCTAACTCTCATTTTGGCTCTCTCTCTCTCTCTCTATCTATCTATCATCACTAAAACTTCTCCCACTCTCTCTATAACTTCTCTCTCTTTCTCTATAACACTTCTCTTTCTTTCTCTCTCTATCTAAAATTTCTCTTTTACTCTCACTCTCTCTATGTCTCTCTCTAAAACTTTTATCTCTCTTTCCCTCTTTCTAAAACTTCTCTTTCTCTCTCTATCTTTATCTATGTATAAAATTTCTCTTTGACTCTCATGTTCCCTCTTTCTCTCTCCTGCAACACTTTCTCTTTCTTTCTCTCTCTTCCTCCCTCCCTCTTTCACTCTCTTTCTTGCTCTATCTCCATCTCTCTCTCCCCTCTCTCTCTCTCTCTCTCTCTCCCCTCTCTCTCTCTCTCTCTCTCTCTCTCTCTGTGTCTAACATTTCTCTTTGACTCTCATGCTCTCTTGCTCTTTGAAGTTTACATCTCTGTTTCTCTCCTACAACACTCACTTTCTTTCTCTCTCTCCCTTCCTTCCTCCATCTATCACTTTCTTTCTTACTGTCTCTCTCCCCCCGACACATTCTCTCTAACCCCAAAATTCACTCTCTTTCTCTACTAAACATCTCTCTCTCTCTTTAGAACATGTCTCTCTCTACAAGACTCTCTCTGCCCCCCTCCAACACTCTCTCTCCCTTCTCACTCTCTTACTCTCTCTTCCTCTCCTTCTCCTTCTTTTTAGTCCTCTCTTTCTCTCTCTATCTCTCTCTCAAATACACACACTCTCTAAAACTTTTCTCTTGGTCTGTCCCTCTCTCTCTCTCGCTGCAACACGTCTCTGTCTTCCCCTTTTTCACTCTCTTGTGCTCTCTCCCTCTCCCTGTCTCTCTCTTTCTCTCTCTCTCTGCCCCTCCTCCTTTTCCCCAACTCACACTCTCTCTCCCACCCCCAACATACACACACTCTCTTTCTCTAACATGTTTCTCTATCTCTCTCCATAACTGATATGAACCCACCTAACTCCACCTCAAAAGCTAGCTTGTAAGGGGAGGTTTGCAAACTCATATATATAACACCCAAGACCTCTCTGCCTAACCAATGTGGGACTTCATCATTCCTGACCCCTTTAAACTGTACGTTCTCGTACAGAGAACCAGGATCCATGGCCCACACTGACCAGCGCAGGGGAGGTTTGCGAACTCATATATATAACAACCAAGACCTCTCTACCTAACTAATGTGGGACTTCATCAGAGAGAATGAGAACTTTTTCAAGAAAAAGAGGGAGAAGTTTTAGAAAGAGGAAGAGACGTGTTAGGGAGAGAAGAAGGGGAGAAATTTTAGAAAGAGAGTGTGTGAGAGAGAAGGGGAAACTTTGGAGAGATAATGAGACAAGTAGATAAAGAGAGAGTAAGTGAGAAAGAGAACTTTTAGAGTAAGGGGGAGAGAGAGAAGAGAAGAGAAATTTTAGAGAGGTGATGAGGTGAGAGAGAAAAAGAGAGAAGTTTAGAGAAAATGAATAAGAGAAATTTTAGGCAAAGAGATAAAGGAAGAGTGAGAGCAAGATAGAAGTTTTGGAGAGAGAGATAGAGACAAAAGGAGAGAGAATGAGAGAGAACTTTTAAAGAGAGGGAGAGGGGGGAGAGAGAGAGAGAGAGAAGATTTAGATAGAGAAAAGTTTTAAGGAGAGAGAAAGAAAACCTGGTTTACAAAAGAGAGAAAGAGTGAGAAGAGTTTTGGAGGGAGATATAGAGAAGTTTTAAATAGAAAGGATAGTTTTAGAGAGAGAAATTGAGTAAATGAGAGAAAAAAGGAGAAAGGGAAAGAGAAGTTTTAGATATAGAGAAAGAGGTTTCTATGAGAGGGGGAGAAGTTTTAGAGATACAAAAGAGAAGTTTTGGAGAGAGAAGCAGAAAGAAAGAGATAGAAGTTTAGAGAGAAAGAGAGAGAGGTTCTAAAATGAGAGAGAAAGGGTGTGAGAGGAGTTTTGGAGAGAGAGGAGTTTTAGAGAGAGAAAGTGAATAAATGTCAAAAAGAGGGGGAGTGAGGGAAAGAGATGTTTTAGATAAAGAGAGAGGTTTCAGTGAGAGAGGGAGAGAGGAAAAAGATGTTTTTATAAAGAGAGGTTTCATTGAGAGAGGGAGAGAGGAAAAAGATGTTTTTTATGAAGAGAGGTTTCAGTGAGAGAGGGAGACAAATTTTAGAGACACAAAGAGAGAGAGAGAGAGAAGTTTCAGTGAGAGCATCAGAGAGAGATAGAGAAAGAGATGTTCAAGAGAGAGAGAGAGAGAGAGATGGAGAAACTTGTTGGAGAGAGTGTGTGTGTTGGAAAGAAGGGGGAGGAAGGGAGTGGGAGAGAGAGAGAGATAGAGAGAGCAAGAGAGTGAGGAAGGGAGAGAGTGTGTTGGGGAGAGGGGGAGAGAGAGAGAAAGGTAGAGATAGAGAGAAAAGTTTTAAAGAGAGAAAAGGAGAGATGGAGAGACAAGTTTTAGAAATTGAGTGTTCATATTTTAGAAAGAGAGAGAGAGAGAGAGATGTGTTGAGGAAAGAGAGACTAAGTGTGTGTGTGTGTGTGTGTGTTTAGGAAGAGAGAGGGAAACAGAGTTAGAGAGTGAGAAAGGGAGAGAGAGAGATTTGTTGGAGAGACATGTGTTCCAAAGAGATAGAGAGATATTAGGGGGAGAAAGAAAGAGAGAGAGGGAGGGAGATGTTTGACAGAGAAAGAAAGAGTGAATTTTGGGGCCCCAAAGAGCATGTTGGGGGGACAGAGAGAGAGAGAGAGACAAAAGGGAGAGAGGGATGAAGACATTGGGAGAAAAAAAGAGAGTGAGAGGGAGGGAGGGAGAGAGCATATGTGAGCCAAGGAGAAATTTTAGACATAGAGAGAGAGAGAGAGAGAAGTTCTAAATGGAGGGAGAGATGAAGAGAGATAGAAATTCTTGAGAGAGTGAGAGTGAAAGAAATTTAGAGTGTTTAAGTGAGGGAGAGAGAAAATGGTGGGGGGAAAGAGTGAGGGAGATTGTTGGGTAGAGATATAGAGAGTGTTTGAGTGTTGGGGAGCACGAGTGCAAAAGAGAGAGACAAAGAGTGTTGGGCTAGGGGAGAGGGAGAGGGAAAAAACTTTTAGTGAAAGTGCTGTGGAGAGGTTTGGAGGAGATAAAGAGAAAGGGCAAGTGAGTGTGTGATAGGGAGAGAGATAGAGTTAGCAATAGACAAATTTTAGACAAAAAGAGAAAGAGAGATAGGAGTTTTAAAGAGAACGCAAAAGAAGTTTTAAACAAAGAGAGAAGTTTTAGAGAGAGGCAGAGAGAGTGAGGTGTTGGGCTAAGTGAGAGAAAAAGAGAGAGAGTGTGTGAGAGCAAAAGAGAAGTTGTAGAAAGAGCAAGTGATAGAGAAGTTTTAGAGCAATAGAGAAATTTTAGAGAGAGAAGTTTTAGGGAGAGAGTAAAAGAGAGAGGAAGGAGGAGAGAGAGTGTGAGAGAGAAGTTTTAGGGAGAGAGCTAGAGGGAGAAAAAGGGAAGCTTTTGAAAAACTAAAGAAATAGAGAGAGAGAGAGAGAGAGAGAAAGAGAAGATTTGGAGGGAGAGAGATTGAGAGAGGGAGAGAGAGAAAGAGAAGTTTTAAAGAGAGACACAAGGAGAGCTAGAAAGCAACGGACAGAAAGAAAGAGAAAGTGAATTTTTGAGAGATTATGAGGGAAAGAAGTTTAAGAGAGAGAGAAAGAGAAATTTTGGAGAGAGAGACTGAGAAGGAAGATAGAGAGAGGTAAAGAAGGAGAGAAAGAGAGAGAGAGCAAGAGAGACAAACAAAAAGACGGAGAGAGAAAGAAGTTTTTGAGAGAGAGTGGAAGAGAGAGACAAAGAGAGAGAGAGAGAAAGAGAAGTTTTGGAGGGAGAGATAGAGAGGGAGAGCAAGAGCAAGAAGATAGAGATAGACAGAGAGTGCAAGAAGATCAAGAGAGAGAGAGAGAGAGAGAGAAAGCATATGAGAGAAGTTTAAGAGAGAGAGAGAGATAGCTATGGGAGAAGTTTTGAAGGAGGAGAGAGAGAAGTATTAGAGAGAGCAAGTGAGCAAGCAAGAGAGAGAGAGAAGTTTTAGGGAGAGCACTAGAGAGAGGGAAGCTTCAAAAAGAATGAAAGAAAGAGAGATAGAGAGAGAAAGAGAAGATTTAGAAGAGAAGAGAGAGAGAGAGAGAGATGTTTTAGAGGGAAAGTGAGAGAAAGAGAGAGACAAATAGCCAAACAAAGAGAGAAAGTAAAGTATTTGAGATAGAGAGTGGGAGAGAAAGAAGTTTAATAGAGAAAGAGGGAGAGAGAGGGACTGAGATGGAAGCAAGAGAGAGAAAGCAAAGTTTTGGAGGGAGACTACGAGAAAGACATAGAAAGAGTAAAACAAAGAGAGAGACAGAGATAGAGATAAAGACAAAGAGAAAGATAAAGTGATCTTTCTAAGAGAGAGAGTGGGAGAGAAATATCTTTAAGAGAGAGGGAGACAACTGATAAATAGATAGAGAAAGTAAAGATTTCGAGAAAGAGGGTAGGAGAGAAAGAAGTTTAAGAGAGAGAGAAAGAGAAGTTTTGGAGAGATAGACAAAGAGGGAGAGTAAGAGAGAGAAGACACAAAGAGAAGTAGAGAGAGAGAGATAGAAGTTTTGGAGAGAACAAGTGAGAGAGGGAAGTTTTAGAGAGAGCTAGAGGAAGAGAAAACTTTTTATGGAAAAAGATAGAGAGAGACATAAAGAGAGAGAGTGGGTAGAGAGATGTTTCAAGAGAGAGTGTACTAGGAACGTTTTAGAGATAGAGAGACAGCGTATGAAAGAAGTTTTAGAGGAGGGGAGAGAGAGAGTGATGTTTAAGGAAGGCAAAAGAGAGAGTGTGTGTGTATCTTTAGGGAGGGCAAGAAAGAGGAGACAAAGATAGAGGTAGAGAGAGGGAGAGTGTGTGTGTGTTGGGGATAGAGACAAAGAGAGTTAGTAAGAGACAAATTTAAGACAATGAGAGAAAGAGAGAATAGAAGTTTTACATAGAAAACAAAAGATGTTTAAAACAAAGAGAGAAGTTTTAGAGGGAGAGAGAGAAAGTGAGTTAGAGAGAAAGAATTTTAGAGAGAGAGAATAGGTAGAGAGAAGTTTTAGAGGGAGAGATAGTGTATGAGAGAAGTTTTAGAGGAGGGATAAGAGAGAGAGAGAGAGAGAGAGAGAGAGAGAGAAACTTTAGTGAGGGTGAGAGAGAGAAGTTTTTGAGAGAGTGGGAAAGAGAGTGTGTGTGAAGCTTTAGGGAGGGCAAGAGAGAAGTTTTAGAAAGTGTGAGAGAGAGTGATGGAGATAGAGGTAGAGAGAGAAAGAGAGAGGGAAGGAGGGAAGGAGGGAGAGGGAGAGAAAATGGTGAGGGGAGAGAGTGGGGAGATTGTTAGGCAGAGAAGACAAAGAGTGTGTGAGTATTGAGGAGTGCAAGAGCAAGAGAGAGAGTGTGTTGGGTGATGGTGGGAGAGAGAGAAGTTTTAGAGAGACAACATAGAGAGAAGGATTTGAGACAAAGAGGACAGCAAAGTGTGTAAGTGTGTCTTAAGGAAAGATAGAGAGGTAGAGTTAGTGACAGACAAATTTAAGACAAAAAAAGAGAGAGATAGAAGTTTTAGAGAGAATGCAAAAGAAGTTTTAAACAAAGAGAAAAGTTTTAGAGAGAGAGAGGTGTTGGGAAGAGCAAGAGTGAGATAGAGAAAGAAGTTTTCAAAGAGCAAGTGACAAAGAAGTTTTACACAGAGAGAGAGAGAGAGAGAGAGATAAGTTTAAGAGAGAACAAGTGTGAAAGAGAGAAGTTTGAGACAAAGATAGAGAGAAATGGAACCTATATATAGAAAAATATACAAAGAAAGAGCAAGAGAGAGAGAGAGAGAGAGAGAGAAGTTTTAGAAAGACTGCAAGAGAGAGAAAAATAGAGGGAAAGAGAAAGTGTTGAAGAGAGTGATATAGAGAGAAGTTTTAGAAAAAAGGGTAGAGAGGAAGAGTGTGTGTGTTTTGGAGAGAAAGAGAGAGAATTAGTGAGAGACAAATTTTAGACAATGATAGAAAGAGAGAGATAGAAGTTTTAGAGAGAAACCGAAAGAAGTTTAAAACAAAGAGAGAACTTTTAGAGAGAGAAGGATCAAGGAGTGAGCTAGAGTGAGGGGGAAGGAGAGATAGAAGTAGAGGGAAAGAGAGAGAAAGTTTCAGAAAGAGCAACAAAGAAAGAAAGTTTAGAGAGAGGGACAAAGATTGTGGTAGGGGGTAGAGAGTTAGTGAGAGACAAATTTTAGATAAAAAGAGAAAGAGAGAGACAGAAGTTTTTAGAGAGAAAGCGAAAGAAGTTTTAAACAAAGAGAGAAATTTTAAAGAGAGAGAAGGTTTAGGGAGTGAGCTAGAGAGAGTGAGAGAGAGAAAGAGAAGTTATAGAAAGAGATTGCTTGCATGTGAGAGAGAGAGAGAGACTAAGAGTGACAGATAGATAGGCAAAGAGAACATGAAGTTTAACAGAGAGAAAGAGAAGAGAAGTATTCAAGAGAGAAAGACAAGGAGGGAGAGCAAGAGAGAAAAGATGGATAAAGAGAGAGGTAGAGAGAGAGACAGAGAGCAAGAGAGAGAGCATATGAGAGAAGTTTAAGAGAGAGAAACAGCATATGAGAGAAGTTTTAAAGGAGGAGAGAGAGAGTGTGTGAAGTTTTAGGGAGAGGGAGAAAGAGAAAAGTTTTAGAGAGAGCAAGAAAGAGAAGTTTTAGGGAAAGAGCTAAAGAGACATAGGGAAGCTTTGAAAGAATAAAACAAAGAGTGACAGAGAGAGAAAGAGAAGATTTGGGGAGAGAGAGATAGATAGACAGATAGAAAAGTCAAGTTTTTGTGAGTGAGATTGTGAGAGAAAGAAGTTTAAGAGAGAGAAAGGGAGAGAGAGAAAGAGAAGTGTAGGACAGAGAGACAAAGAGGGAAAGAAGAGGAAGAAGATAGAGAGAGAAAGAGAGAGTGAGAGTAGGAAAGAGAGAGACAGGGAGAGAGAGATGTGGAGAGAGAGAGAAAGAAAAGTTTTGGAGGGAGACCACGAGAGAGAGAGAGAAAGAGAGAGAGAGCAAAACAGAGAGAGGGAGAGAGAGAAAATGAGATAAAGTGATGTTTTTGAGAGAGAGAAGTGAGAGAGAAAAGGAGAGAGGGAAAGAAAATTTTAGAGAGAGACTGAGAGGGAGAGCTATAGAAAAGAGAGAGAGAGAGAGATTGCAGGCAGGGAGAGAGTGAGTGTTGGGTAGTGTGAGAGCAAGAGAGAGAGAAAGAGTGTGTGAGGGGGAGAGAGAGCAGGGAGAGAGAGTGAGATAAAGAAAGGGTACTGTGAAGAAAGAAATGGAAGTTTTATAAAGAGAGTGAAGCTCCAAAGAGATTGAGCGAGAGAGAAGTTTTAAGGAGAGCTTGAGAGGGACAAAGAATTTTTTCATAGAAAAGGGAGAGATAGACAGACAGAGAAAAAGTGATGTTTTTGAGAGAGAGTATATGAGAAAGAAGTTTAAGAAAGAGAGAAGTTTTAGAGAAAGCAAGTAAGGGCGAGAAATTTTAGAGAGAGCTAGAGAGGGGGATAGAACTTATTTATAGAAAAGGGAGGAGAGACAGCATAAGAGAGAACTTTAAGAGGAAGAGTGAGATAGTGTATGAGAGAAGTTTTAAAGGAGGAGAGAGAGTGTACATGAACTTATTCTTGGAATACTTGAATTTAAGTCACTAAGAGTACTTGACATGAACTTGTTATATTTGATTTGACTTACTATGAATTGATAGTTACCAATATAAGATCATCCAAAAGATTGTGGATTAGTCCTCAAAAAAAATTTAACCACAAGCCTTTACAGGTTGTTAACTACCCAATTGGGTTAGAATCTCGAGTACAAGAAATAATCTCACTTCTTGATGTTGTATCAAATTAAGGAGTCAGCATGATAGGGATTTGTGGAATTGGGGGATAGGTAAGACAACAATAGCAGGTCTCTTTGTGTGTTTTTTTTTTTTTTGGGTATTGATATTAGAGAAAACTCAAAGAAGCATGGCTTAGAAAAACTTCAAGAGAAATTGGTTTCTGACTTAACTGGGGAGAAGAATTTTGAGTTTGATACCATCAGAAAGGGAACTCCAACAATAAAAAACAAGCTCAATTGAAAGAAAGTTCTTTTAATCCATAATGACATTGATAAACTGGAGCAATTACAAGCAATTGCTGGGGGACTTGATGGGATTGGTTTTGGCAGTAAAATTATTATAACAACCAGGAATACACATTTAATGATATTCATTATGTCAAGAAAAAATATGAGGTACATGAGTTAAGACATAAAGAGGCTCTTAAAATATTTAATTGGAATGCATTTGAAGAAAATGATGTTGATTCTAATTATGTAAACATTACTTGTTTAATACTTTATAGCAAAGGCCTTCCATTGGTAATGGAAACAATAGGTTCTAACTTATTTAGTAAAACCCCAGATGAATAAGAGTATACACTATGTTGCTATAAAGAAATTCTAGACAAAAATCAATTTACTAATTGGTGCAGTTTAACTAATTTACACCAAATCATATAAGTAATGTTACATAATTAATTATAATTGGTTTGACATAAATTTTAGTTATAATTAGTAAATTATCATAACAATAATTAGCAATTTATAAGACAATGTTAATTAAGAAATTACCTAACAAATTAGCAATAT
The DNA here is from genome assembly GCA_037013595.1 of Dicorynia guianensis. NCBI lineage: Eukaryota > Viridiplantae > Streptophyta > Magnoliopsida > Fabales > Fabaceae > Dicorynia > Dicorynia guianensis. Next base: position 17,294,753 of record JASUAB010000007.1, read on the forward strand.
ATATAGGAATACTGCATATAAATTTTACAAAAATAATATTAAATAAAAAAAATCTATTGTCCCAAAACTATTGCTAACCTAGCTAATAAAATGCACTCAATCAAACCTGAATATGGTAACTTATAACTTGAAAAAATGTCAAGTATTAAAACATAAAATTTAAAATAAATAACAAACAATAATTGATTTAATTTATAATTCAAATAAAACATAATAATAAATTTAAGAATTTATGTTCACTTAGTCTATTAATATTCTTTGAAGGAATCTGATGAAACTCTATGCTGCCACATGTCTTCATAGTAGTATTTGAAATTCTTTATAATAATATTGACTTGAATGTAATTTTAAAATATTTAATAAATTTCTTTTAAAAAATGTTTAAATTCAGTCAAGTAAATTTATATAAAAGAACAAATGGTCATTTAAAAATATAAGTAACTTTAAATAATAAATTAGACAAAAATTGCAGTAATAATTGGCAAATTAATGGGGACAATAATTAACAATTGATGGTGGCAATAATTATTAAGAAATTATCCAACAAATTAGTAATATATTTAAGGAAACTAGATATAAGTTTTAGAAAAAAACTACTAAACAAGAAAAATTTGTCATCTCAAAATTATTGCTAACCTAGGTAATGAGATGGACTCAATCAAAACCCAATTTGGTAAACTTTGATTTCAACATAAAAAAAAAAAAAGCAAGCATTTCAAGCATTAAAATAAGTTATGTGGTAGGTAGTGGAATCTTTCATGATGTTCAAGTTTGATCTGATATGCTTTATTCACATCTCTTGGACTATGAAGTTAATCACATACGCACCTAATTAATATTGAGTTTCTTTGAGATAACGGTTTGCTTTTTTTTTTTTTTAAGTTGACCCTGCATTTAATACTTACTATGTTCTGTAATTAGATACCAAGTGTCCTTTTTCTACTGTAAGTCTACGTAGTTCCTAAACTTGATCATGATTATTTCCAGAACCTAATCATATAATATATTAAGAGAGGTGCAGCTCAAAACATGGTGCTGCTTAGTGTCCTTCCGTACATTCCTTCTTGTGTGACACCTATCTAGAAGTATGAAGATTTGGTGCATCCCTATCTAACTTTATAGAGATAGACAGCAGAGAGAGAGTGAAGTTATTGAGAGAATGGGAGAGAAAGAGAATTATTAGAGAGAGACGGAGAGGAAGAGCAAGAGAGACATAGAGAGAGAGAGAGAGAGAGAGCATATGAGGGAATGTTAAGAGCGAGAGAGAGAGAACATATGAGAGAAGTTTTAAAGGAGGAGAAAGAGAATGTGAAGGTTTAGGGAGAGACTACAAGAGAGAGACAAAGAGGGAAAGAGAGAGAGAGAGACAAACAGAGAGATAGAGAAAGTGAAGTCTTTTAGAGAGAGAGTGGGAGAGAAAAAAGTTTAAAAGAGAGATAAGGAGAGAGAGCAGAAAAGTTTTGGGGACAGAGAGAGAGAGGGAGAGCAAGAGAGAGAAGATAGAGAGAGTGGGAGTGAGAGAGAGAGAGAGAGAGAGAGAGAGAGAGAGAGAGAGAGAGAGATAAAGTGATATTTTTGAGAGAGAGTACAGGAGCCAAAGAAAAGCTATAAGTAAGAATTTGGAATTTCTGCACAAATTTTTCTTCTATTTTCTTATGAAAAATTTTTATTTTTTCTTGTAATTTTAAATCTGTTAATTGCTTTTCTATTCTTTTAAAATTAAGTTCTTTAGAAAGAAAAGCTTTGTGGCTAGTCTTTTGCTTTAAAAGATTAAAATATTGGTTTTCCTCAATTAGGTATATTTCCTTTTCTACTTTTTGATGAATAAATTCAAAATGAAATTCTATATTAATTTTTATTTGTCTTTAATCCTTTCCCAGCTATCTGCATAAGATAGATTTGGGTTAGGAAAGGAGTTTCTAAAATTAATTGTTGTTTTATGTTTTCTACTAACAAAAATTATTAGGTAAACATATTCCATTATTACAAATGTAAGCATTAGTCAATTTATATTAAAGATTTAAACTTTGAATATTAGCTCTGTGAAGATTTTGAATAGTTTTTTCATAATACTAGGTCGGTATTAATCTTTGGATGCAATTAAGATTTGTTCTAGAGTCTATTAGAGTAATAAAAGTTTTATAGAAACTTTTTCCAATTCTTAAGTGTTCTTTACATCTCCATTTCTATTGCATGACTTTAATTCTATTTAAGAAAATATCTTCTTTAGAGGTACTTGTTTCTAGGTTTGTTTCTAATTCTTTAGCTAAGGCTTGTAGTGAATTTTTGGTTTCTAAAGTCTTTAGTCTTTTTTTTCATAAATTCTTTTACTTCATTTCTTAAATATTTATTTCATAATTTAATTCTGAAATTCCTAAAGGTTTTTCTTTTTCTTCATTTAATTTTAAAATCTTATTTAAGTCATAGAGTTCAAAGGTAGAGAAAATTTTCTATTCTGCTTCCTCCTCACTACCTATTATTTTGTTTAATTTAAGAAAATATTTATATTCAAGGTCAATGTCTTCCAATTTTTTTAAGTATGTCAATTAAGAATTTATAATTATTTGTCAAAGTGTTACAATAAAAAATTTCTCGTTTACATTCTTCACAAGAATTATTAGGTTCACATTTATCACAAGAGGTTTCTACTTCTTGCTCTATATTTTTATAACTAGATTCTTCTAGATGTTCAAGATTAGTTTCTTCATTTGAAAGTTCTTCTATTTCAGAATTGCTACCATATAGTAAAATTCTAGCTAATTGATTTTTTACTTCATTTTCTAGGCATTACATTCCATTCATAATGTCCAAACGAAACTGTAAAACTTTATATTTATCTTCTTCTTGAAGTTTAATTTGATAGAATCCTAATTTCATATCAAATTTAGAAAAGATTGTGGCTTCATATAATCTTCCTAAAAGATCTTTTTTTATCGGGGATTAGATATATTTCCATTTAAGGATTTTATTTATAGGATTGTAATTAATTAGCATCCAAAGAGCACCTATTTCTAATTCAGAAGAGTTTTGTACAGAAAAAGATGCACAACTCCAAGGAAAATTACAAGATTTTATTAATTTTTATTAAGAAATTCTTGAAATTCTTTTCTACAGTACTCTAAGGCTTCCTTATTGATTTAAATAGGTCTCACCTTAGTTGGTGTTTTGCTTTCGTGAAAGTTAGGTTCATATGGCAAAGAAACCATATGAGTCTTTCTCTTCTAGAAAGCATTTGAAATTTCTTCACAAATTTCTTCTTCTATTTTCTTATTTAAAATTTTAATTTTTTCTTATAATTTTAAATCTTTTAAGTGCTTTGCTATTTTTTTAAAATTAAGTTCATCATAAGGAAAAGTTATATGGCTAGTCTTTTGCTTTAAAAGATTAAAATATTGGTTTTCCTCAATTAGGTTTATTTTCTTTTCTACTTTTGGATAAATAAATTCAAAATAAAATTATATTTTAGTTTTATTTGTCTTTAATTCTTTTTCAGTTGTCTGTATAGGATAGATTTGGGTTAGGAAAGGAGTTCCTAAAATTAATTGTTGTTTTATATTCTTTACAAACAAAAAATTATTAGGTAAACAAATTCCATTATTACAAATATAAGCATTAGTCAATTTATATTTATACTTTAAACTTTGAATATTAGCTCTGTAAAGATTTTGAATAGTTTTTTTTGATAATATTAGGTCGGTATTAATCCTTGGATGCAATTAAGGTCTGTTCCAGAATTTATTAGAGTAATAATAGTTTTATAGAAACTTTTTTCAATTCTTAAGTGTACTTTACATCTCAATTTCTGTCTCATGGCTATAATTCTATTTAAGAAAATAGCTTCTTTAGAGGTACTTGTTTCTAGGTTTGTTTCTAATTCTGTAGCTAGGGCTTCTAGCAAATTTTTGGTTTCTAAAATCTTAAGTCTTTTTTTTGTTAATTCTTTTACTTCATTTTAAAAATTTTTATTTCATAATTTAATGTTGGAATTCCTAAAGATTTTTCTTTTTCTTGATTTAATTTTAAAATCTTATTTAAATCATAGGGTTCAAAGGTAGAGAAATTGTTTTCTTCTACTTCCTCCTCATCACTTATTATTTTCTTTAATTTAAGAAACTATTTATATTTAAGGTCAGTGTCTTCCAATTTTTTTAATAGAGTTTAGGATATTATTCCTATCAATTATGTGATTAAATGATCCCACCAACCTTTTAGATTTCCTATGAAGCCAGAAATTATTAGTTGAGCTGTGGCTCTTCCATTATTTTCCTATTTCTTATAGGCAGTGGCTACTATCATTTCATTAAGTTTTCTCATTATTAGATGCTCAATTAGACCACTATATTCCATTCTACAATTCTGTCTGCACTAAAGCTTGAGGGGTTGTCTAACTCCCATTCTTAGTGTTGGATGTCAGAAGGTTATGTCTTGGATAGTAATTTCAAGTGGTAGGGTATTTTCTTCTACCTCTTATCCTATGGATTTTTTTCCTAATCCTTTTGAGTTAAAGTATTTATGGTTATTCCTTTTTGTTTTTTTATCTTCATTGAGTTTTAATGTCTTTAATTTTTCATCGATTTCTTCTAAAACTTCAATTGTTGATTTTCCTAATTTTAATTCTACTAATTCTTCATCAGAGAATTTATAGGGTCCAAATAAGGGTTTTTGTAATTCTATCTTATCAAAACGAAAGAGACAGAGAGCATATGATAGAGGTTTCAAAGAAAGAGAGACAGTGAATAATAGAAGTTTTAGAGGAAGAGAGAGAGAGTGAAGCTTTAGGGAGGGAGCTAGAGAGAGAGAAACCTTAGAAAGAATTAAAGAAAGAGAGAAAGAGAACAATTGGCTAGAGAGAGACAGAGAGAGAAATAGAAGTTTTAGAGAGAGAAGTGAGTGACAAAGAGATAGCTAGACAGACTGAGAAAGTGAAGTTTATGAGAAAAAGTGTGGGAGAAAAAGAAGTTTAAGAGAGAGAGAGAGAGAGAGAGAGAGAGAGTGAGACAGATAGACAGACAGAGAGAGAAAGTAAAGTTATTGATAGAGAGATATGGAAAGAGAGACAGAGAGAGAAAGAGACATAGAGAGTGAGAGAAAGAGCGAGAGAGAGATAGCGACATAGAGAGAGAGAGCATATGAGAGAAGTTTAAGAGAGAGAGGTAGCATATGAGAGAAGTTTTAATGGAGGGGAGACAGAGAGTGAAGTTTTAGGGAGAAAGCTAGAGAGGTAGGGGGAAGCTTTAGAAAGAATGAAAGAAAGATAGACAGAGTGAGGGAAAGAGAAGATTTGGAGAGAAAGAGAGACAGAGAGAGAAAGTGAACTTGTTTAGAGAGAGAGTGGGAGAGAAAGAAGTTTACAGGAGAGAGGGGGAGAGAGAGATAGAGAAGTTTTGAAAAGAGAGACAGAGAGGGAGAATAGGAGAGAGAAGATAGAGAAAGGTAGAGAAAGAGAGAGAGTGTGTGTTGGGGAGGGAAGAGAGATAAATGAGGGAAAGAGAAGTTTTAGAAGGAGACTGTGAGCAAGAGACAAAGATAGAGAGCAAGAGGAGAAGATAGAGAGAGTGTGTGAAGGAGGTGGAGAGAGAGAGAGACAAATATGAGAGAAGTTTCAAAGAGAGCATGAGAGAGAGAGCGAGAGCAAGGGACTAAGTTTTAGGGAGAGAGAGCAAGAGATAGTGAAGATTTTCAGAGAGAAAGAGAAGTTTTGGGGAGAGAGAGGGTAAGTAGGAGAGTGAAGATAAAGAAAGTGACAGAAAAAAGAAAGAGAAAGTGAAGACTTTAAGAGAGAGAGTGGGAGAGAAGAAACTTCAGAGAGAGATAGAAGTTGTAGAGAGAGAACTAGAGAGGGAGAAGGATGCTTTAGAAAGAATGAAAGGAAGAGAGATAGAGAGAGAGAGAAAGAGAAGTTTTAGAGAGATACTACAAGAGAGAGAGAGAGAGAGAGAGAGAGAGAGAAACAGAAAGAGATAGAGGGAAACAAAGAAAGAGAGATAGACAGAGAGAAAGTGAAGTTTTTGAGAGAGTGGGAGAGAAAAAAGCTTAAAAGATAGAGATAGAGCGAGGAAGAGAACAAGAAGTTTTAGAGGAGAAATAGAGCAATAGAGCAAGAGAGAGAAGATAGAGAGAGGTTGAGACAAAGAGTACGAGAGAGAGAGAGAGAGAGAAAGTGAAGTTTTTGAGTGAGAGAATGGGAGATAAGGAAGTTGAAGAGAGAGAGGGAGGGAGAGAAGGAGAAATTTTGTAGAGAGAGAGAGGAAGAGCAAGAGAGAGAGAGAAGTTTTAGAGAGGGAGAGGGAAGCTTTAAAAAGTATGAAAGAAAGAGAGATAGAGAGAGAAAGAGAGAAAGAGAAAGTGAAGTTGTTGTGAGTGAGAGTGGGAGAGAAAGAAATTTAAGAGAGAGGGGAAGAGAGAGTAAGAGAAGTTTTGGAGAAAGACAGAGAGGGAGTGTAGGAGAGAGAAGATAGAGAGAGTGTGTGTGCTGGGGAAGGGAGAGAGATAGAGATAGGGGGAAAGAGAAGCTGTTGGGAGAGATTGAGAGAGAGAGAGAGAGAGAGAGAGAAGGAAAAGTTTTAGAGAGAGACAAATTGACCGACTGAGAGACAAGAGGGACAGAAAGAGAAGATTTGGAGAGCGAGAGAGACTATTAAAGAGAAAGAGATAGATAGACAGACAAAGAGAGAATGTGAAGTTTTTGAAAGAGAGAGTGGGAGAAAGAAGTTTAAGAGAGAGAGGGAGAGAGAGAGAGAGAGAAGTTTTAGAGAGAGAGACTAAAAGGGAGAGCAAGAGATAGAAGATTGAGATAGAGATGTAGAGAAAGAGACAGTAAGAGTGTTAGGGAAGGGGAGAAAGAGAGTGAGAGAGAGAAGTTTTAGAGAGAGCAATGTGGAAAGATGATTTAGAGAGAGGGAGAGAGTGTGTGTGGTGGGCAAAGAGAGAAAGAGAGATATTGTTAGTGAGAGACAAATTTTGGGCAAAGAGAGATATTGTTAGTGAGAGACAAATTTTAGGCAAAGAGAGAATTTTTATAGTGAGAGGGAAGTTCTAGAGAGAGCAAGTAACAAAGAAATTTTAGAAACAACTAGAGAGAGAGAGAAACAGAACTTCTATATAAAAAGAGAGACACAGAGAGGGGAAGAGAGAGAGAGCATTGTAGCAAGAGAGAGAAGTTTTAGAGTGAGAGACACATAGAACATATGATAAAGGTTTCAGAGAGAGAGAGACAGTGGATGACAGAAGTTTTATAAGACAAGAGCAAAAGCGAGTGAAGCATTAGGGAAAGAGAGAGAAAAGTTTTAGGGAGAGAGCTAGAGAAAAGCTTTAGAAAGAATGAAAGAAGGAGAGATGGAGAAAGAGAGACAGACGAGTTCTAGAGAGAGACTATGAGAGAGAGAGAGAGAGAAAAAGAGATAGATAGACAGACAAACAAACAAAGTGAAGTTTTTCAGAAAGAGTGTGGGAGAGAAAGAAGTTTAACAGAGAGAAGAGAGAGTGGTGAAAGAGAGAAAGAGATAGAGATAGAAGGAAAGAAAGAGAGAAAGAGAAAGACAAATAGAGAGAAAAAGTGAAATTGTTGATAGAGAGATTTGGACAGGGAGACAGAGTGAAAGTGAAGTTGTTGAGAGGGAGAGGGAGAGAGAGATAGAGGGGGAGAGTAAGAGAGAGAAGATAGAGAGAGGAGATAGAGAGAGGTAGAGAAAGAGATAGAAAGAGAGAGAAAGTGAAGTGAAGTTTTTGAGAGATTGAGAGAGAGAGGGAGAAAGAAAGAGTAAAAGAAGTTTTGGGGAGAAAGACAAAGAGGTAGAGAAAGAGTCAGAATGAGAGAACAAGCAAGAGAGAGAGCAACCTAGAGAGAGAGCATATGAGAGAAGTTTAAGATAGAGAGAGAGAATGTATGAGAGAAGTTTTATTGGAAGAAAGAGAGAGAGAGTGAAGTTTTAGGGAGAGCGAGAGAGGAAGAATTTTAGAGAGAGCAAGAAAGAAAGAAGTTTTAGAGAGAGAGAGAAGTTCTTGGGAGGAGCTAGAGAGGGAGGGGAAAGGTTTAGAAAGAATGAAAGAGAGAGAGACAGAGAGAGAAAGTGAAGTTGTTGAGAGAGAGGGAGAGAGAAAGAAGTTTAAGAGAGAGAAGGATAAGAGAGAGAGAAAGAGAGGAAGAATAGGAGAGAGAAGATTGAGAGAGAGGTAGAGAAAGACAAAGTGTTTGGGAGGGGGAGAGAGAGGGAAAGAGAAGCTTTTTAGGCAGACTATGAGCAAGGGAGAGTGAAAATAGAGAGAGAGAGAGAGAGAGAGATAGACAGATTGACAAACAAATAGGTAAGAGAGATAGAAAGGGAAGATTTGGAGAGAGAGAGAGAGAGAGAGATAGAGAGAGACTGTGAGAGAGAGAGACAAATAGATAGATAGAGACAGAGGGAGAAAGTGAAGTTTTTGAGGTAGAGAGTTGGAGAGAAAGAAGATTAAGAGAGAGAAGGAGAGAGAGAAGTTTTAGAGAGAGAAAGAGAGAACTTTTATATAGAAATGACACATAGAGGGAGAGAAACACAAAGAGAAAACTTCTTTCTTTCCTATTCTCTCTCCAAAAAACATCACTTTATCTCTGTCTATTTCTCTCTGTTTTGCTTTCTCTATCTCTCTCGTAGTCTCCCTAGAAAACTTCTCTTTCTCTCTCCCTCTCTCTCTCTCACTCTCTCTATACCTCTCTCTCTCTCCCTCTGTCTCACTGTCACTCTCTCTCTTGCTCTCCCTCTTTGTCTCTCTCCCCAAAACTTATCTTTCTCTCTCTTTTAAGCTTCTTTCTCCCATTCTCTGTAAAAGACTTCACTGTCTCTCTCTGTTTATCTGTCTATTTATCTCTATCTCGTAATCTCTCTCTAAAACTTCTCTATCTCTCTTGCTCTCTCTAAAATTTTCTCTCTCTCTTTATGTCTTTCTCTCACTCCCTCTTTCACTCTTAGCCTTTGTCTCTCTCTACCTCTCTCTATCTTCTCTTTGTTACTCTCCCTCTCTGTCTCTCTCTCCAATACATCGCTTTCTCTCCCACACTCTCTCTCCAAAACTTCACTTTCTCTCTCTATCTGTCTATCTCTCTCTTTAAAACTTTTCTCTTTTTCTCTATTTATTTGTCTATCTCTCTGCCTATCTTTAAAACATCTCTCTCTAACTCTCTCTATCATCTCTCTCCTACTCTCTCTCTCCATCTCTCTCTCCTAAAGTTCTATTTCTCTCTCTCTCTCTTAAACTTCTTTCTCTCTGATTCTCTTTCTCAACAACTTCACTTTCTCTCTTTATTTGCTTGTTTATCTATTTGTCTGTTTCTTTCTCTCTCTTTCTCTCTTTCTTTCATTCCTTCTAAAGATTTCCCCTTTAGCTCTCTCCCTAAAACTTCTCTCCCACACTCTCTCTAAAACTTTTCTTTCTTGCCCACCCTAATGCTTCACTCTCACCCTTGCTGTCTTTGTCTCTATTTCTATCTTTCTCTCTCTTTACTTTTTTTCTATATAAAAGTTTTCTCTCTCTCTCATTCTCTCTAAAATTTCAATGTTGGACACTCTCTCTAAAACTTCTCTCTCTGTTGCTCCCTCTAAAACTTTTCTCTCTCTCACTCTCACTCTCCCCAACATCCCTCTCTCTCCAAAACTTCTCTCTTTGTTTAAAACTTGTTTTACTTTCTCTCAAAAACTTCTATCTGCCTCGTTCTCTCTTTGTCTAAAATTTGTCTCTTATTGACTCTATTTCTCTCCCCTCCCTCCATACACATGCACTCTCCCTCTCTCTCTCTAAACATTCTCTCCATGTCGCTATTTCTAAAACTTCTCCCTATCTTTCCCTTCCTCTCTCTCTCTCTCTCTATCCTTCTCTCTACATCTCTCTCTACTTATCAAATGATTCACCATCTTGTTTGTGGTATTTCCATATACCAAAGTTTGTGTTTTCTTATAAATAGTAGGTCGAGGTTTCCACCTACAAATCTGATCATAAAATAGTTTTGGGAATCAATTTTATTGTTGGGTCTTGTTATTCTTGGTAGGGTTCACATCACTCTTGCTTTATCTCTTTCTCTCTTTCTCAACCCTATCTCTCACTCTCTCTACCACTCTCGCTATCATCTCTCTCTTGTTCTCCCTCTCAGTCTCTCTCTCTAAATCTTCTCTTTCTCTCTCTTAAATTTCTTACTCTCCCACTCTCTCTCTCTCAAAAACTTCACTTTATCTCTCAGGCTGTCTATCTCTCCCTCTTTTGTAGTCCCTCTCTAAATCTTCTCTCTCTCTTTCTATTTTGCTCTCTCTTTCTCTCTTGCAGCCTCCCTCTAAAATTCTCTTTGTCTCTTTCTCTCTCTCCAAATCTTTTCCTTCTCTCTCTCTTTCATTCTTTCCAAAGTTTCCCTCTCTCTCTATCTATCTCTCCCCCTCCCTAACACTCTTTCTGCCTCTATCTCTCTCTATCTTCTCTCTCTTATTCTCCCTTTCTATCTCTTTGCAAAATTCTCTTTCTCTCTCCCCCTTTCTCTCTTAAACTTCTTTGTCTCCCACTCATTCTCCCAAAAACTTCACTTTCACTTTCTCTCTCAGTCTCTCTCTCTCTCTCTCTTTCCCTCTCTCAAAAACTTTCCTCTCTCTCTCTCTAAATGTTTCTCTTTCTCTCTGTCTCTGTCTCTCTCTTGTGTTCATTCTTTCTAAAGCTTCCCTCTATCTCTAGCTGTCTTCCTAAAACTTCTCTTTCTATCTTCTTTCTCCTACTCTCCCTCTCTTTCTCTCTCTCCAAAACTTCTCTTTGTCTCTCTCACCCTCTCTCTCTCTCTTAAACTTCTTTGTCTCCCACTTTCTATCTAAACAACTTCACTTTCTTTCTGTCTATCTCTCTCTCTCTGTCTTCTCCCTCTCTATCTCTCTCTCCAAAACTTCTCCTTCTCTCCATCTTAAACTTCTTTCCCTCCCACTCTCTCTTTCAAAATCTTCTCTTTCTCCCTCTGTCTGCCTCTCTCTCTTGCAACCTCTCTCAAAATCCCCTCCCTCTCCAAATGTTCTCTTTCTTTCCCTTTGTGTCTCTCTCCCCCAGTTTCATTTTTTCTAAAGATCCCTTTCTCTCTAGCTCTCCTATAAAACTTCTCGCTCTTAGTCCCCCCTCCTCCAAAACTTCTCCCACACATTGTCTATCTCTAAAACTCTCTCATAAGCTGTCTCTTTCTCTCTCTCTCTCTCTCCCTCTTAAACTTCTCCCACACATTGTCTATCTCTAAAACTCTCACATACTTTCTCTCTCCCCGCCTAACAATCTCTCTCTCTCTGTTTCTCTCTACCTCTCTCTCTCTTTCTCTATCTACATCTCTCCCTCTCAGTCTCTCTTTCTCTCTTCCTTCAACCTCTCTCTTAAATTTCTTTCTTTCCCACTCTCTCTCAAAAACATGAGTTTATCTCTCTCGGTCTGTCTCTCTATTTTGCTCTCTGTCTCTCTTGCAGTCTCCCTCAAAAACTTTTCTTTCTCTCTGCTTCTCTCTCTACCTTGCTCTCGCTCAACCTCTCTCTCTTTCACTCTCACTCTCTTAACCTCTCTATCTTCTCTCTCTTGCTCTCCCTCTCATCTCCCTCCCCAAAACTTATCTTTCTCTCTCCCACTCTCTCTCTATCTGCCTACCTATCTCCCTCTTTCCCTCTTTATCTTTGTAGTCTCTCTCGAAAACTTCTCTGTCTTTATCACTCTATCTAAAATTTCTCTTATATGCTCTCTCTCCCACCCTCCCTTACACTCTGTCTCTATCTCTCTCAACCTCTCTTTCTATCTTCTCTCTCTTGCTTTCCCTTTCTATCTCTCTCTCCAATACTTTTCTCACTAGAAAACTTCACTTTCTCTCTCTATTTGTCTGTCTTTCTATCTCTCTCTCCAATACTTTTCTCACTAGAAAACTTCACTTTCTCTCTCTATTTGTCTATCTTTCTATCTCTTTAAAATTTCTATTTTTTTGTTTGTCTATCTCTCTCTCTGAGTCTCTATCTCTATCTCTATCTTTCTCTCTCTTTATTTTTCTCTATATGAAAGTTCTCTCTCCCTCTCTCTTGTTCTCTCTATAACTTCTCTGTCATTTGCTCTTTTTGAAACTTCTTTCTCTCTCTCACTCTCACTCTTCCCAACACCCCCTCTCTCTAAAACCTCTCTCTTTGTTTAAAACTTCTATTGCTATCTCTCAAAAACTTCTATCTCATTCTCTGTCTAAAATTTGTCTCTCACTAACTCTATCTCTCTCTGCCCCCCAAATTTTCTCCTTCTCTCCCTTGCTCTCACTCTCCCTAACACTCACACTCACTCTCTCTCTTCCTGTCCAACAATCTCTCTCTATTTCTCTCTCTCTACATCTCTCCCCTCAGTCTCTCTTTCCAAAACTTTTTTCTTTCCCACTCTCTCTCCAAAAAACATCACTTTATCTCTCTTTGTTTTGCTTTCTCTATCTCTCTTGTAGTCTCCCTAGAAAACTTCTCTTTCTCTCTCCCTCTCTCTCTATACCTCTCTCTCTCCCTCTGTCTCACTCTCACTCTCTCTCTCTATCTTCTCTCTCTTGCTCCCCTTTTTGGTCTCTCTCCCCAAAACTTATCTTTCTCTCTCTTTTAAGCTTCTTTCTCCCATTCTCTGTAAATGACTTCACTTTTTCTCTCTGTCTATCTGTCTGCCTATCTCTGTCTTGTAATCTCTCTCTAATACTTCTCTATCTCTCTACTCTCTCTAAAATTTGCTCTCTCTCTTTATGTCTTTCTCTCACTCCCTCTTTCACTCTTTGCATTTTTTTTCTCTACCTCTCTCTATCTTCTCTTTGTTGCTCTCCCTCTCTGTCTCTCTCTCCAATACATCTCTTTCTCTCTCTTTCTCTCCCACACTCTCTCTCCAAAACTTCACTTTCTCTCTTTATTTGTCTATCTCTCTCTTTAAAACTTCTCTCTTTTTCTCTATTTATTTGTCTGTGTCTCTGCCTATCTTTAAAACTTCTCTCTAACTCTCTCTATCTTCTCTCTCCTACTCTCCCTCTCCATCTCTCTCTCCAAAAGTTCTATTTCTCTCTCTTCCCCTCTCTCTCTTAAACTTCTTTCTCTCCTATTCTCTCTCTCAACAACTTCACTTTCTCTCTTTATTTGTTTGTTTATCTATTTGTCTGTCTCTTTCTCTCTCTGTCTCTCTTTCTTTCATTCCTTGTAAAGATTTCTCCTCTAGCTCTCTCCCTAAAACTTCTCTCCCACACTCTCTCTAAAACTTCTCTTTCTTGCCTACCCTAATGCTTCACTCTCACTCTCGCTGTAGGTCTCAGTCTCTATCTTTCTCTCTCTTTACTTTTTTTCTATATAAAAGTTCTTTCTCTCTCTCTCTCATTCTCTCTAAAATTTCAATGTCGGTCACTCTCTCTAAAACTTTTCTCTCTCTCACTCTCACTCTCCCCAACATCCCTCTCTCTCCAAAACTTCTCTCTTTGTTTAAAACTTGTTTTGCTTTCTCTCAAAAACTTCTATCTGCCTCGTTCTCTCTTTGTCTAAAATTTGTCTTTCATTAACTCTATTTCTCTCCCCTCCCCCCATACACATGCACTCTCCCTCTCTCTCTAAACCTTCTCTCCATGTCGTTCTTTCTAAAATTTCTCCCTATCTTTCCCTTTCTCTCTCTCTCTCTCTCTACATCTCTCTCTATATGGTCTCTACCTTACTCCCCCCTCAATCTCAATTTCTCTCTCACTTAAACCTCTTTCTCTCCCACTCTTCCCCTAGAAACTTCACTTTATCCCTTTGTCTCTCTCTCTCTCTCTCTGTGTTTTGGTCTCTCTCTCCAAATCTTCTCATTCTATCTCTATTGCTCTCCCCAACACTCACATACTCCTCTCTCTCCCTGCCAAACAATCTCTTTCTCTTTCTCTCTACCTCTCTCTCTCTTAAAATTCTTTCTCTCCCACTCTCTCTCAAAAACTTTACTTTCTCTCTCTATGTAGCCATAAGGCTCTCTCTTTCCCTCTTTGTCTCTCTCTGAAACTTCTCTATCTCTCTCTCTACAAATCTGCTCTTTCTCTCTGTCTCTATCTCTTTCATTCTTTCTAAAGTTCCCTCTCTCTTTAGGTCTCTCCTTAAAACTTCTCTCTCTCTCTCTCTCTCTCTCCCCTTCTTTCTCTCCTCCATTAAAACTTCTCTCATATGCTCTCTCTCTCTATGTTGCTTTCTCTCTCCCTCACTCTATCTTCTCTCCCCTACTCTACCAGTCTATCTTTCTCTCCAAAGCTTTTCTTTCTCTCTCTCACCCTCTCCCTCTCTTTTAAACTTCTTTCTCTCCCACTCTCTCTCAACAACTTCACTTTCTATTTTTGTCTGTCTGTTTGTCTCTCTCTGAAACTTCCTTTTCTCTCTCTTTCCTCTCTCTATGTCTCTCTTGCTTTCATTCTTTCTAAAGCTTCCCTCTCTCTCTAGCTCTCTCCTTAAAACTTCACTCTTAATCTTTCTAAAACTTTTCTCTTTCTCATCCACCCTAAAGCTTCACACTCTCTCTCTGTCCTCCTCGAAAACTTTTCTCTTATGTGCATCTCTCCCTTTCTATATAAAAGATCTTTCTCTCTCTCTAGTTCTTTTTAAATCTCCTCTTTCTCTCTTGTTCTTGATCTTCCTAACACTTCTCTCTCTCTAAAACCTCTCCCATTCTTTACAAATTTTTTTGCATTCTCTGAAAAACTTCTACCTATCTCTTTTTCTCCTTGTCTAAAATTTGTGTCTCACTAACTCTATCTCTCTTTCTCTTTCCCCAACACACACACACACACACTCTCCCTCTCTCTACCTTTCTCTCTTAAACTTTTTCCCCTCTCTCTCTCTCTCTCTCACACTCTTGCTCATGCTCTTACCCTCCCTAACATTCACACACCTTAGTCTCTCCCCAACAATCTTTCTCACTCTCTCCCCCCACTATTTTCTCTCTCTCTCTCTCTCTGTCTCTCTCCTCTCTCTTGCTCTCCCTCTTAGTCTCTTTGCCCAAAACTTCTCTCTCTCTCTCACCCTCCCTAAAACTTTCTCAGTCTTTCCCTTTCCTCTAAAACTTTTGTAATATGTTGTCCCTTGCTCTAAAACTTCTTTCCTCCCAACACTCTCTCTCTTTGACTTGCTCTCTCTATGTCTCTCTCTAGTTCTCTAAAACTTCTTTCTGACTCACTCTCTTTGAAACTTCTCTCTCCCTCTCTTGTGCTTACCCCAACACCTCCCTCTCTCTCTAAAACTTCTGTCTCTTTCTCTCTCACTCTCTCTCTTTCTCTCCCCTACACTCACAATCTCTCTCTGGCCAACAATCTCTCTCACTTTCTCCCTCCACCATTCACTCTCTCCCTATTTCTCCCTCCCTTTCTCTCTCTCTCATTCTCTTTTTCTCTACCTTTCTCTCTCTTTCTCTCTGTCTCTTTATCTATCTTCACTCTCTTGCTCTTCCTCTCTGTCTCTCTTGTGAAAACTTGTCATTCTCTCTCTCAAAAACTTCACTTTATCTCTCTCTGCCTCACTCTGTCTTCTCTCTCATACTCTCCCTCTTTCTCTCTCTCTAAACCTTCTCTTTCTCTCTCTTGTCCTCTCCTCTCTCTTAAACTTCTTTCCCTCCCACTCTCTCTTAACAACTTCACTTTCTCCCTCCATCTTTCTTTCTGTCTCTCTGTCTCTGTCTTTAAATCTTCTCTTTCTCTCTTGCTGTCTCTCTTTCTTTCATTCCTCTCTCTCTCTCTCTCTCGCTTTCTTTAAAACTTCTCTCTCTTTTACCCACCCTAAATCTTATCTCTCTCTCTCTCTCTCTCTCTCTCTCTCTCTTTCCTCTTCTAAAACTTCTCTAATATGCTATCTCTCTCTGTCTGGAACCTCTGTCATATGCTCTCTCTCACTCTAAAACTTCTCTCTCCCCCATACTCTCTCAATATTTTTCACTCTCTCTCTATCTTATTCTATATAAAACTTCTCTCTCTCTATTTCTCTCCAAAGCATCTCTGTCACATGCTCTTGATCTTCCCAACACCTCCCTTTCTCTCTAAAACTTTCTTTGTTAAAAACTTCTTTCACTTTCTCTCAAAAACTTCTATCTGTCTCTTTCTCTCTTTGTCTAAAATTTGTCTAAAAGTCTATCTCTCTCTCTCCTTCCCCAACCTACACTCTCTCTTTCTCTACATCTCTTTCTCTTCCCTCTCTTGCTCTACCCCTTAATCTTTCTCTCCAAAACTTCTCTTTCTTTGTTTCTTAAACCTCTTTCTCTCGTACTCTCTCTATCTATCTTTTTCTATATAAAAGTTCTCTCTCTCTTAGTTCTCTCTAAAACTTCTTTCTCTCTCACACACACTTTCTCTTTCTCTACATCTCTGTCTCTCTCTACCTCACTCTCTCTTCTCTCTCTTGCCTTACCTCTCAATCTCTCTCTCCAAAACTACTCTTTCTCTCTCTCCCACTCTCTCTCTCTCACTCTATCTTTTTCTATATAAAAGTTCCCTCTCTCTAGTTCTCTCTTAGACTTCTTTGTCACTCACTCTCTCTAGAACTTCTCTCTCTTGCTCTAACTTTCCCCAACACCTACCTCTCACTCTAAAACTTCTCTCTTTGTTGAGAACTTCTTTCACTTTCTCTCAAAAACTTCTATCTATCTCTTTCACTCTTTTTCTAAAATTTGTGTCTCACCAGTTCTATCTCTTTCTCTCCCTCCCCAACACACATATACACACACTCCCTTTGTCTCTCTCTTCTCTCTCTTTCTCTCCCATCTCTCTCTCTTTTGTCTCTCTAAAACTTCTCTCCTCTCATCCTCCTGAAAACTTCACTCTCTCTGGATGAGTCAAATGAGGCCCGACTTGAGGCGCAAATGATATGGTTGAGTCAAACAAGGCCCACCTCGAGGTGTAAATGATAAGGGTAAGGCAAACAAGACCCGACTCGAGGTGCAAATGATATGGGTGAGTAAATTGAGGCCCAACTCAAGGCGCAAATGATATGGTTGAGTCAAACAAGGCCTCGAGGCACAAATGATAAGGGTGAGTCAAACAAGGCCTGACTCAAGGCACAAATGACATGGTTGAGTCAAACAAGGCCCAACTTGAGGCACAAATGACATGGTTGAGTCAAACGAGGCCTCACTCGAGGCACAAATGATAATGGTGAGGCAAACAAGGCCCGACTTGAGGTGCAAACATATAGGTGAGTCAAACGAGGCTTGACTCGAGGAACAAATGATATGGGTGAGCTAAACGAGGCCCGACTCGAGGCCCAAATGATATGGTTGAGTCAAACGAGGCCCGACTCGAGGCACAAACATATGGGTGAGTCAAACGAGTCCCGACTCGTGGCGCAAATGATATGGTTGAGTCAAATGAGGCATGACTCAAGCCACAAATGATAAGGGTAAGTCAAACGAGGCCCGGCTTGAGGCGCAAATGATATGGTTTAGTCAAACAAGACCCGACTCGAGGCACAAACATATGGGTGAGTCAAACGAGGCCTGACTCGAGAAACAAATGATATGGGTGAGCCAAACTAGACTCGAGGCCCAAATGATATGGTTGAGTCAAACGAGGCCCGACTCGAGGCACAAACTTATGGGTGAGTCAAACGAGTCCCGACTCGTGGCGTAAATGATACGGTTGAGTCAAATGAGGCATGACTCAAGCTATAAATGATAAGGGTAAGTCAAACGAGGCCCGACTCGAGGCGCAAATGATATGGTTGAGTCAAACGAGTCCCGACTCAGGGCACAAATGATATAGTTGAGTCAAACGAATCCTGACTCAAGGCACAAATGATATGGGTGAGTCAAACAAGGCTCAACTCGAGGTGCAAATGATATGGTTGAGTCCAATGAGGCCCGACTCGAGGCGCAAACATATGGGTGAGTCAAACAACGACCGACTCAAGCCATAAACATACGGGTGAGTCAAATGAGGCCCAACTCGAGGCAGAAATGATAAAGGTGAGTCAAACGAGGTCGGACTTGAGGGCCAAATGATATGGGTAAGCCAAACGAGGCCCGACTCGAGGCCCAAATGATATGGTTGAGTCAAACAAGGCCTGACTCGAGGCACAAACATATGGGTGAGTCAAATGAGGCCTAACTTGAGGCATAAATGATATGGTTGAGTCAAATGAGGCCCAACTCGAGGAGTAAATGATAAGGGTGAGGCAAACGAGACCCGACTCGAGGCACAAATGATATGGGTGAGTAAAATGAGGCCCAACTCGAGGCGTAAATGATATGGTTGAGTCAAACGAGGCCTGACACGAGGCGCAAATGATAAGGGTAAGTCAAACAAGGCCTGACTGAAGGCACAAATAATATGGTTGAGTCAAACGAGGCCCGACTGGAGGCACAAATGATAACGGTTAAGCAAATGAGGCACGACTCAAGGCGCAAATGATATGGGTAAGTCAAACGAGGCCCAACTCGAGGCGCAAATGATATAGTTGAGTCAAATGAGGCCTGACTCGAGGCGTGAATGATAAGGGTAAATCTAATGAGGCCTAACTCAAGGCGCAAATGATAAGTGTGAATCTAACAAGGCCCGACTCGAGGCGCAAATAATATGGGTGAGTCAAATGAGGCCTGAATAGAGGCACAAACATATGGGTGAGGGAAACGAGGCTCGACTTAAAGCGCAAATGATGTGGGTGAGTTAAAGGAGGCCCGACTCGAGGCGCAAATGATATGGGTAAGTCAAACGAGACCCCACTTGAGTCGCAAATGATATGGTTGAGTCAAATGAGGCCTGACTCGAGGCACAAATGATAAGGGTGAGTCAAACAAGGCTTGACTCAAGGCACAAATGGTATGGGTGAGCCAAATGACACTCAACTCAAGGCGCAAATGATAAGGGTGAGTCAAACGAGGCCCAACAACAGGTGCAAATGATAAGAGTGAGTCAAATGAGGCCTGACAAGAGGAGTAAAAGATAAGGGTGAGACGAACGAGGCCCGACAAGATGCGCAAATGATATAGGTGAGTCAAACAATGCCAACTTGAGGCGTAAACGATATGGTTGAGTCAAATGAGGCTGAAATCAAGGCACAAATGATATGGTTGAGTCAAATGAGGCATGACTCAAGACACAAATGATAAGGGTGAGTCAAATGAGGCCTGACCCGAGGCGCAAATGATATGGTTGAGTCAGACGAGGCCCGACTCGACATGCAAATGATATGGTTAGGTCAAACGAACCCTGACTCAAGGCACAAATGATATGGGTGAGTCAAATGAGACCCGACTCGAGGTGCAAACATATGTGTGAGTCAAACAAGGCCTAACTCAAGGAACAAATGATATCGGTGAGTCAAGTAAGGCCTGACTTGAGGCACAAATGATATGGATGAGTCAAAGAAGTCCTGACTCGAGGCGCAAATGATATGGTTTAGTCAAATGAGACCCGACTCGAGGCACAAACATATGGGTGAGTCAAACGAGGACTGACTCAAGGAACAAATGATATGGGTGAGTCAAACGAGTCCCGACTCGTGGCGCAAATGATATGGTTGAGTCAAACGAGGCATGACTCAAGCCACAAATGATAAGGGTAAGTCAAATGAGGCCGACTCGAGGCGCAAATGATATGGTTGAGTCAAACGAGTCCTGACTCGAGGCGCAAATGATATGGGTGAGTCAAACGAGGACCGACTCGAGGCAAAAAAGATATGGTTGAGTCAAACGAGACCCGACTTGAGGCGCAAACATATGCATGAGTCAAACTAGGACCGACTCGAGGTGCAAATGATATGGTTGAGTCAAACGAGACTTGACTCGAGGCACAAATGATATGGGTGAGTCAAACGAGGCCCGACTCGAAGCGTAAATGATAAGTGTGAGTCAAACGAGGCCTAACAAGATGCGCAAATGATATGGGTAAGTCAAATGAGGCCCAACTCATGGCGCAAATGATATGGTTAACTCAAACGAGGCCCGACTCGAGGCACAAATAACATGGTTGAGACAAACGAGGCCCAACTCGAGGCACAAATGATAAGGGTGAGGCAAACGAGGCCCAACTCTAAGCGCAAATCATAAGGGTGAGTTAAACGAGGCCCGACAATAGGCATAAATGATATGGATAAGTCAAACGAGGCTCAACTCGAGGCGCAAATGATATGGTTAAGTCAAATGAGGCCCGACTCAAGGCACAAATGATATGGTTGAGTCAAACGAGGCCCGACTTAAGGCACAAATGACATGATTGAGTCAAACAAGGCCCAACTCGAGGCGCAAATGATAAGGGTGAGTAAAACGAGGACCGACAAGAGGTGCAAATGATATAGGTGAGCTAAATAGGGCCCAACTCGAGTCGCAAATGATAGGGGTGAGTCAAACAAGGCCCGACAAGATGAGCAAATGATATAGGTGAGTCAAACAAGGACCAACTCTAGGCGCAAATCATACGGTTGAGTCAAACGAGGCCCGAGTCGAGGCGCAAACATATGTGTGAGTCAAACGAGGCCTAACTCGAGGAACAAATGATATCGGTGAGTCAAACGAGGCCTGACTCGAGGCACAAATGTTTTGGAGGAGTCAAACAAGTCCCGACTCGAGGCGCAAATGATATGGTTGAGTCAAACGAGGCATGACTCAAGCCACAAATGATAAGGGTGAGTCAAACGAGGCCCGACTCGAGGCGTAAGCGATATGGTTGAGTCAAACAAACCCTGACTCAAGGCACAAATGATATGCATGAGTCAAACGAGGCCCGACTCGAGGCGCAAATCATATGGTTGAGTCAAACAAACCCTGACTCAAGGCACAAATGATATGCATGAGTTAAACAAGGCCCGACTCGAGGCGCAAATGATATGATTGAGTCAAACGAGACCTAACTCGAGGCACAAACGTATGTGTGAGTTAAGCAAGGCCCGACTCAAGGAACAAATGATAAGGTGGAGTCAAACAACATCTGACTCGAGGCATAATTGATATGGGTGAGTCAAACGAGGCCCAACTCGAGGTGAAAATGATATGGTTGAGTCAAACAAGGCCTGACTCGAGGCACAAATCATATAGGTGAGTCAAACGAGGCCCGACAAGAGGGGCAAATGATATAGGTACATCAAATGAGGCCCAACTTGAGGTGCAAATGATATGGTTGAGTCAAACGAGGTCCGACTCAAGGCACAAATGATATGGTTGAGTCAAACGAGCACTGACTCGAGGTGCAAATGATATGGGTGAGTCAAATGAGGCCTGACTCGAGGCGCAAATGAAGTGGTTGAGTCAAACAAGGCCTGACTCGAGGTGCAAACATAAGGGTGAGTCAAACAACACCCGACTCGAGGCACAAATGATGGTTGAGTCAAACAAGGCCTGACTCAAGCCACAAATGATACGGATGAGTCAAACGAGGCTCGACTCGAGGCGCAAATGATATGGTTGAGTAAAACGAGCCTTGACTCGGGGTGCAAATGATATGGGTAAGTCAAACGAAGCCTAACTCGAGGCACAAATGATAAGGGTGAGTAAAACGAGGCTCGACAAGAGGTGCAAATGATATGGGTCAGCCAAACGAGGCCCGCCTCGAGTCGTAAATCACAGGGGTGAGTCAAACAAAGCCCAACAAGAGGCGCAAATGATATGGGTGAGTCAAACAAGGGCCAACTCTAGGCGTAAATGATATGGTTGAGTCAAACAAGACCTGACTCAAGGTACAATTGATATGGGTGAGTCTAATGAGGTCCAACTCAGGGTGCAAATGATATGGTTGAGTTAAATGAGGCTTGAGTCGGGGCACAAATGATATAGGCAAGTCAAACGAGGCCTGACTCGAAGCGCAAATGATAAGGGTGAGTCAAACGAGGCTTGACTGGAGGCACAAATGATATGGGTAAGTCAAACGAGGCCCAACTTGAGGCGCAAATGATATGGTTGAGTCAAACGAGGCCCGATTCGAGGCACAATTAATATGGTTAAGTCAAACGAGCCCTGACTCAAGGCGCAAATAATATGGGTGAGTCAAACGAGGCCTGACTTAGGGCGCAAATGATGTGGTTGACTCAAACTAGGCCCGACTCGAGGTGCAAACATATGGGTCAGTCAAATGACACCTGACTCGAGGCACAACTGATGTGGTTGAGTCAAATAAGGCTTGACTCGAGGCACAAATGATATAGGTGAGTCAAACAAGGCCCGACTCGAGGCGCAAATCATATGGTTAAGTCAAACGAACCCTAACTCGTGGCGCAAATGACATGGGTAAGTCAAAGAGGCCTGACTCGAGACGCAAATGATAAGGGTGAGTAAAACGAGGCCCGACAAGAGGTGCAAATGATATGGGTGAGCCAAACGAGGCCCGACTCGAGTCGCAAATGATAGGGGTGAGTCAAGCAAGGCCCGACAAGATGAGCAAATCATATGGGTGAGTCAAACAATGACCAACTCCAGGCACAAATGATATGGTTAAGTCAAATGAGGCCCGAGTCAAGGCGCAACTGATATGGTTGAGTCAAACGAGGCCCGATTCAAGGCGTAAATATAGAGTTGAGTTAAACGAGGCCTGCCTCAAGGGACAAATGATGTGGTTGAGTCAAATGAGGCCTGACTCGAGGCACAAATGATATGGGTGAGTCAAATGAGGCACGACTCGAGGCGCAAATGATATGGTTGAGTCAAACGAGGCATGACTCAAGTCATAAATGATAAGGGTAAGTCAAACGAGGCCCGACTCAAGGCACAAACGATATGGTTGAGTCAAATGAGTCCCGACTCGAGGCGCAAATGATATGGTTGAGTCAAACAAGACCTGACTCGAGGCACAAACATATGTGTGAGTTAAACAAGGCCTGACTCAAGGAACAAATGATATGGTTAAGTCAAACAAGGTCTGACTCGAGGTACAATTGATATGGGTGAGTCAAACGAGGCCCAACTTGAGGTGCAAATGATATGGTTGAGTCAAACGAGGCCTGACTCGAGGCACAAATCATATGGGTGAGTCAAATGAGGCCCGACAAGAGGCACAAATGATATAGGTACGTCAAATGAGGCCCAACTTGAGGTGCAAATGATATGGTTGAGTCAAACGAGGTCCGACTCAAGGCGCAAATGATATGGTTGAGTCAAACGAGCCTGACTCGAGGTGCAAATGATATGGGTGAGTCAAATGAGGCCTGACTCGAGGTGCAAATGAAGTGGTTGAGTCAAACAAGGCCTGACTCGAGGTGCAAACATAAGGGTGAGTCAAACGACACTCGACTCAAGGCACAAATATGTGGTTGAGTCAAACAAGGCCTGACAAGAGGCACAAATGATACGGGTGAGTCAAACGAGGCCCGACTCGAGGCGCAAATGATATGGGTGAGTCAAATGAAGCCTGACTCGAGGCACAAATGATAAGGGTGAGTAAAACAAGGCCCGACAAGAGGTGCAAATGATATGGGTGAGCCAAACAAGGCCCGCCTCAAGTCGTAAATCATAGGGGTGAGTCAAACAAAGCCCAACAAGAGGCGCAAATGATATGGGTGAGTCAAACAAGGGCCAACTCTAGGCGTAAATAATATGGTTGAGTCAAACAAGGCCTGACTCGAGGTACAATTGATATGGGTGAGTCTAATGAGGCCCAACTCAGGGTGCAAATGATATGGTTGAGTTAAATGAGGCTTGAGTCTGGGCGCAAATGATATAGGCAAGTCAAACAAGGCCGAACTCAAACGAGGCCTGACAAGAGGCGTGAATGATATGGGTAAGTCAAACAAGGCCCAACTTGAGGCACAAATGATATGGTTGAGTAAAACGAGGCCCGATTCGAGGCACAATTGATATGGTTGAGTCAAACGAGCCCTGACTCGAGGCGCAAATAATATGGGTGAGTCAAACGAGGCCTGACTTAGGGCGCAAATGATGTGGTTGACTCAAACAAGGCCCGACTCAAGGTGCAAACATATGGGTCAGTCAAATGACACCTGACTCAAGGCACAAATGATGTGGTTGAGTCAAATAAGGCTTAACTCAAGGCACAAATGATATGGGTGAGTCATACGAGGCCCGACTCAAGGCGCAAATGATATGGTTGAGTCAAACGAGCCCTAACTCGTGGCGCAAATGATATGGGTGAGTCAAACGAGGCCTGACTCAAGACACAAATGATAAGGGTGAGTAAAACGAGGCCCGACAAGAGGTGCAAATGATATGGGTGAGCCAAACGAGGCCCGACTTGAGTCACAAATGATAGGGGTGAGTCAAACAAGGCCTGACAAGATGAGCAAATCATATGGGTGAGTCAAACAAGGACCAACTCCAGGACAAAGGATATGGTTGAGTCAAATGAGGCCCGAGTCGAGGTGCAACTGATATGGTTGAGTCAAACGAGGCCCGATTCAAGGCGTAAACATAGAGTTGAGTTAAATGAGGCCCGCCTCAAGGGACAAATGATGTGGTTGAGTCAAATGAGGCCTAACTCGAGGCACAAATGATATGGGTGAGTCAAATGAGGCACGATCGAGGCGCAAATGATATGGTTGAGTCAAATGAGGCCTGACTCGAGGCACAAATGATATGGGTAAGTCAAACGAGGCCTCACTCAGGGCACAAATATATGGGTGAGTCAAATGAGGCCCGACTCAAGGCGCAAATGATATGGTTGAGTCAAACGAGGCCCGACTTGAGGTGTAAACATATAGGTAAGTCAAATGAGGCCCGAGTCAAGGCATAAATGATATGGTTGAGTCAAACAAGGCTCGACTCGAGGCGTAAACATATGGGTAAGTCAAACGAGGCCCGACTCGAGGCACAAAAAATGTGATTAAGTCAAATGAGGGCTGATTCGAGGAACAAATGATATGGTTGAGTCAAATGAGGCCTGACTCGAGGCACAAATGATATGGGTGAGTCAAACGAGGCCTGACTCAAGGCGCAAATGATATGGTTAAGTCAAATGAGCCCTGACTCGAGGCGCAAATGATATGGGTGAGTCAAATGAGGCCTGACTCGAGGCGCAAATGATAAGGGTGAGTAAAACGAGGCCCGATAAGAGGTGCAAATGATATGGGTGAGCCAAACGTGGCCCGACTTGAGTCACCAATGATAGGGGTGAGTCAAACAAGGGGTGAGTCAAACAAGGCCCGAAAAGATGAGCAAATGATATGGGTAAGTCAAATAGGGACCAACTCCAAGCGCAAATGATATGGTTGAGTCAAACGAGGCCCGAGTCCAGGCGCAACTGATATGGTTGAGTCAAACGAGGCCCGAATCGAGGCGCAAACATAGAGTTGAGTCAAACGAGGCCCGACTCGAGGAGTAAATGATGTGGTTGAGTCAAACGGGGCCTGACTCGAGGCACAAATATATGGGCGAGTCAAATGAGGCCCGACTCGAGGCACAAATGATATGGTTGAGTCAAACGAGCCCCGACTCAAAGTGTAAACATATAGGTGAGTCAAATGAGACCCGAGTCAAGGCGCAAATCATATGGTTGAGTCAAACAAGCCTCGACTCGAGGCGTAAACATATGGGTGAGTCAAATGAGGACTGACTCGAGGCACAAATAATGTGGTTGAGTCAAATGAGGCCTAACTCGAAGAACAAATGATATGGGTGAGTCAAACGAGGCCCGACTCGAGACACAAATGATATGGTTGAGTCAAATGAGGCCTGACTCGAGGTACAAATGATATTGGTAAGTCAAACGAGGCCTCACTCGGGGCACAAATGATATGGTGAGTCAAACGAGGCCTGACTCGAGGCCTAAATGATAAGGGTAAGTCAAACGAGGCCTGATAAGAGGCGTAAATGATAAGGGTGAGTTAAATGAGGCCTGACAAGAGGCGTGAATGATATGGGTGAGTCAAATGAGGCCTAACTTGAGGTGGAAATGATATGGTTGAGTCAAACGAAGCCCTAGTCAAGGCGCAAATGATATGGTTGAGTCAATCAAGGCTTGACTCGATATGGGTGAGTCACACAAGGCACGACCCGAGGCATAAATGATATGGGTGAGTCAAACAAGGCCTGGCTCGAGGCACAAATGATATGGGTGAGTCAAACGATGCTTGACTCTAGGCAAAAATCTATGGGTGAGGCAAACGAGACCCGTCTCGAGTTACAAATGATATGGGTTAGTCACACAAGGCATGACTCGAGGCACAAATGATATGGGTGAGTCAAACGAGGCCTGACTCGAGACACAAATGATATGGGTAAGTCAAACAAGGTCTGACTCGAGGCGCAAATGATAAGGGTGAGTCAAACGAGTCTCGACTCGAGGCGCAAACATATGGGTGAGTCAAACGAGGCCCGACTTGAGGCGCAAACATATGGGTGAGTGAAATGAGGACTGACTTGAGGCGCAAATGATATGGATGAGTCAAACGAAGCACGACTCGAGGCCCAAATAATATGGTTGAGTCACATGAGGCCCGACTTGAGGCGCAAATGATATGGTTGAGTCAAACGGGGCCCAACTCGAGGCACGAAAGATAAGGGTGAGGCAAACAAGGCATGACTCGAGCCGCAAATGATATAGGTGAGTCAAACGTTAAACAAGGCTTGACTCGAGGCACAAATGATATGGGTGAGCCAAACGAGGCCCAACTCGAGGCGCAAATGATATGGGTGTGGCAAACGAGGCCCAACTCGAGCCGCAAATGATATGGTTGAGTCAAACGAGGCCTGACTCGAGGC
Organism: Dicorynia guianensis; assembly: GCA_037013595.1. NCBI lineage: Eukaryota > Viridiplantae > Streptophyta > Magnoliopsida > Fabales > Fabaceae > Dicorynia > Dicorynia guianensis. Next base: position 17,321,348 of record JASUAB010000007.1, read on the forward strand.
GCAAATGATAAGGGTGAGTCAAACAAGGCTTGACTCAAGGCACAAATAATATGGGTGAGTCAAACAAGGCCCGACCCGTGGCACAAATCTAAGGGTGAGGCAATCGAGGCCCGACTCGAGGCGCAAATGATATGGTTTAGTCACAAAAGGCACGACTCAAGGCGCAAATGATAAGGCTGAGCCAAACGAGGCCAAACTCGAGGCACAAATGATATGATTGAGTCAAACGATGCCTGACTCGAGGCGCAAACATATGGTTGAGTCAAACGAGGCCCAACTCGAGACGCAAATTATATGGTTAAGTCAAACGAGGCCTGACTTGTGTCGCAAACATATGAGTGAGTCAAACGAGGCCCGACCCGAGGCACAAATGATATGGTTGAGTCTAACAAGGCCCGACTCCAAGCGTAATTAATAAGGATAAGTCAAACGAGACCCGACTCGAGGCAAAATAGATATGGGTGAGTTAAACGAGGCCTGACCTAAAGCACCAATAATATGGTTGAGTCAAATTAGGCCTGACTCGAGGGGCAAATGATATGGTTAAGTCAAACGAGGCATGACTCAAGGCACAAATGATAAGGGTGAGTCAAATGGGGCCCGATTCGAGGCGCAAATGATATGGATGAGTCAAACGAGGCCCGACTCGAGGTGCAAATGATATGGTTGAGTCAAATGAGACCCAGCTTGAGGCACAAACATATGTGTGAGTCAAACGAGGCCCGACTCGAGGTGCAAATGATATGGTTGAGTCAAACGAGGCCTGACTCGAGGCGCAAATGATATGGGATAGTCAAACGAGGCCCGATTCGAGACACAAATGATATGGTTGAGTCAAACGAGGCCTGACTCGAGGTACAAATGATAAGGGTGAGTCAAACGACGCCCGACAAAAGGTGCAAATGATAAGAGTGAGACAAACGACGCCCGACAAGAGGCGTAAAAGATAAGGGTGAGACAAACGAGGCCTGATAAGAGGCGCAAATGATAAGGGTGAGTCAAACAAGGCCCAACTCGACGCGCAAATGATATGGTTAACTCAAATGAGGCCCAACTCAAGGTGCAAATGATATGGTTGAGTCAAACAAGGCATGACTCAAGGCACAAATGATAAGGGTGAGTCAAATGGGGCTCGATTCGAGGCACAAATGATATGGTTGAGTCAAACGAGGCTCGACTCGAGGAACAAATGATATGGTTGAGTCAAATGAGGCCTGACTTGAGGCACGAACGATATAGGTGAGTCAAACGAGGCCCGACTCGAGGCACAAATGATATGGTTGAGTCAAATGAGGCCTGATTCAAGGCGCAAATGATAAGGGTGAATCAAACAAACCCTAACTCAAAGCACAAATGATATGGATGAGTCAAAGGAGGCCCGACTCAAGGCGCAAATGATATGGTTTAGTCAAACGAGACCTCACTCGAGGCACAAATGATTTGGTTGAGTCAAACGAGACCCGACTCACAGCGCAAACATATGTGCAAGTCAAACGAGGCTTGACTCAAGGAACAAATGATATGGGTGAGTCAAACGAAGCCTGACTTCAGGCACAAATAATAAGGGTGAGTAAAACGATGCCTGGCAAGAGGTGCAAATGATATGGGTGAGCCAAACGAGGCCCGGCTCGAGTCGCAAATCATTGGGGTGAGTCAAACAAAGCCCGACAAGAGGCGCAAATGATATGGGTGAGTCAAACAAGGGCCAACTCCAGGCGCAAATGATATGGTTGAGTCAAACAAGGCCTGACTCGAGGTACAATTGATATGGGTCAGTCTAACGTGACCCAACTCGAGTTGCAAATGATATGGTTGAGTCAAACGAGGCCTGAGTCGGGGCACAAATGATATAGTTAAGTCAAACAAGGCCCGACTCGAAACGCAAATGATAAGGGTGAGTCAAACGAGGCCCGACAGGAAGCACAAATGATATGGTTGAGTCAAATGAGGCCCAATTCGAGGCACAATTGATATGGTTGAGTCAAACGAGCCCTGACTCGAGGCGCAAATAATATGGGTGAGTCAAACGAGGCCTGACTCGAGGAGCAAATGATGTGGTTGACTCAAACAAGGCCCTACTCGAGGTGCAAACATATGGGTCAGTCAAATGACACCTGACTCGAGGCACAAATGATGTGGTTGAGTCAAATAAGGCTTGACTTGAGGCACAAAGGATATGGGTGAGTCAAACGAGGCTCGACTTGAGGCGCAAATGATATGGTTGAGTCAAACGAGGCCTGATTCAAGGTGCAAATGATAAGGGAGAGTCAAACGAACCCTAACTCAAAGCACAAATGATATGGGTGAGTCAAAGGAGGCCTGACTCGAGGCGCAAATGATGTAGTTTAGTCAAACGAGACCTCACTCAAGGCGTAAATGCTATGGTTGAGTCCAACGAGACCCAAGTTGAGATACAAACATATGTGCAAGTCAAACGAGGGTTGACTCAAGGAATAAATGATATGGGTGAGTCAAACGAAGCTTGACTCGAGGTGCAAATGATAAGGGTGAGTAAAATGAGGCCCGACAAGTGGTGCAAATGATATGGGTGAGCCAAACGAGGCCCGCCTCGAGTCGCAAATCATATTGTGAGTCAAACGAGGCCCAACTCAAAGAAGAAAAGATATGGTTGAGTCAAACGAGGCCTGACTCGAGCCACAAATGATATGGTGAGTCAAACAAGGCCCAACTTGATGCACAAATGATATGGTTCAGTCAAACGATGCCCGCCTCGAGGCGCAAATGATCTAGTTGAGTCAAACGAGCCCCGACTCGAGGTGCAAACATATGTGTGAGTCAAACGAGGCCTGACTCGAGGAACAAATGATATGGTTGAGTTAAACAAGGCCTGACTCGAGGTGCAAATGGTAAGGGTGAGTCAAACGAACCCTAACTCAAGGCACAAATGATATGGGTAAGTCAAAAAAGGCCCGACTCGAGGCACAAATGATATGGTTTAGTCAAACGAGTCCTCACTCAAGGCACAAATGATATGGTTGAGTCAAACGAGACCCGACTCGAGGCGCAAACATATGTGTGAGTCGAACGAGGCCTGACTCGAGGAACAAATGATATGGTTGAGTCAAACGAGGCTTGACTTGAGGCGCAAAAGATATGGGTGAGTCAAAGTAGGCTCAAGTCAAGGCGCAAATGATACAGTTTAGTCAAACGAGACCCGAGTCGAGGCGCAAACATAAGGTTGAGTCAAATGAGGCTCAACTCGAGGAACAAATGATATGGTTGAGTCAAACGAGGCCTGACATGAGGCACGAACAATATAGGTGACTCAAATAAGGCCCAACTCGAGGTGCAAATGATATGGTTAAGTCAAACGAGGCCTGACTCGAGGCACAAATGATATGGGATAGTCAAACGAGGCCTAACTTGAGGTGCAAATGATAAGGGTGAGTCAAACGAGGCCCGACAAGAGGTGAAAATGATAAGAGTAAGTCAAATAATGCCCGTCTCGAGGCACAAATGATCTAGTTGAGTCAAACGAGCCCCAACTCGAGGTGCAAACATATGTGTGAGTCAAACGAGGCCTGACTCGAGGAACAAATGATATAGTTGAGTCAAACGAGGCCTGACATGAGGCGCAAATGATAAGGGTAAGTCAAATGAACCCTAACTCAAGGCATAAATGATATGAGTGAGTCAAAGGAGGCCCGACTCGAGGCACAAATGATATGGTTTAGTCAAACGAGACCTCACTCGAGGCACAAACATATGTGCGAGTCAAATGAGGCCTAACTCGAGGAACAAATGATATGGTTAAGTCAAACAAGACTTGAGTCAAGGTGCAAATGATATAGGTGAGACAAAGGAGACCCGACTCGAGGCGCAAACATAAGGGTGAGTCAAACGAGGCCCGACAAGAGGCATAAATGATATGGGTGAGTCAAATAATGCCCAACTCGAGGTGCAAACAATATGGTTAAGTCAAATGAGGCCCAACTCAAGGCACAAATTATATGATTGAGTCAAATGAGGCATGACTCAAGGCACAAATGATAAGGGTGAGTCAAACGAGGCCAGACTCAAGGCACAAATGATGTGGTTGAGTCAAACGAGGCCTGACTCAAGGCGCAAATGATATGGTTGAGTCAAACGAACCCAGAATCAAGGTACAAATGATATGGGCGAGTGAAACGCGGCCCGACTCGAGGCGCAAATGAAATAGTTGAGTCAAACGAGACCCGACTCGATGCGCAAACATATGTGTGAGTCAAATAGGGCCTGACTCAAGGAACAAATGATATGGGTGAGTCAAACGAAGCCCGACTCAAGGCACAAATAATATGGGTGAGTCAAACGTGTCCCGGCTCGAGGTGCAAATGATATGGTTTAGTCAAATGAGACCCGACTCGAGGCACAAATCATATGGGTGAGTCAAACGAGGCCTGACTCGAGGCACAAATAATGTAGTTGAGTCAAATGAGGCTTGACTCGAGGCACAAATGATATGGGTGAGTCAAATGAGGAATGACTCGAGGCACAAATGATATGGTTGAGTCAAACGAGGCCCGACCCGAGGCACAAATGATATGGTTGAGTCAAACGAGGCCCGACAAGAGGCATAAATGATAAGATTGAGTAAAACGAGGCCTGACAAGAGGCGCGAATGATATGGTTGAGTCAAATGAGGCCTAACTCGAGGCGCAAAAGAAATGGTTAAGTCAAATGAAGCTTGACTCAAGGCACAAATGAAATGGTTGAGTCAAATGAAGCCTAACTCGAGCCACAAATGATATGGGTGAGTCAAAGGAGGCCCGACTCGAGCAACAAATGATACGGTTGAGTCAAACGAGACCCGACTCGAGGCATAATTGATATGGGTGAGCCAAACGAGGCCCAACTCAAGGGACAAATTATATGATTGAGTCAAACGAGGCATGACTCAAGGCACAAATGATAAGGGTGAGTCAAACGAGGCCAGACTCAAGGCGCAAATGATGTGGTTGAGTCAAACGAGGCTTGACTTGAGGCGCAAATGATATGGTTGAGTCAAACGAACCCAGACTCAAGGTACAAATGATATGGGTGAGTCAAATGCGGCCCGACTCGAGGCGCAAATGAAATGGTTGAGTCAAATGAGACCTAACTCGATGTGCAAACATATGTGTGACTCAAATGGGGCCTGACTCGAGGAACAAATATATGGGTGAGTTAAACAAGGCCTGACTCAAGGCACAAATAATATGGGTGATTCAAACGTGTCCTAACTCGAGCCGCAAATGATATGGTTTAGTCAAACGAGACCCAACTCGAGGCGCAAACATATGGTTGAGTCAAACGAGGCCTGACTCGAGGAACAAATGATATGGGTGAGTTAAAAAGGGCTTGACACGAGGCGCAAATGATATGGGTGAGTCAAACGAGTCCCGACTTGAGGCGCAAATGATATGGTTGAGTCAAATGAGGTATGACTCAAGGCACAAATGATAAGGGTGAGTCAAACGAGGCCTGGCTCGAGGCGCAAATAATATGGTTGAGTCAAATGAACCCTGACTCCAGGCACAAATGATATGGGTGAGTCAAACGAGCCCCGACTCGAGGCGCAAATGATATGGTTAAGTCAAACGAGACCCAACTCGAGGCGAAAACATATGTGTGAGTCAAACGAGGCCTAACTCAAGGAACAAATGATATGGTTGAGTCAAACAAGGCCTGACTCGAGGCACAATTGATATGGGTGAGACAAATGAGGCCCACCTCGATGCGCAAATGATATGGTTGTGTCAAACAAGGCCTGACTCCAGCACAAATGATAAGGGTGAGTCAAACGAGGCCAGACTCAAGGCGCAAATGATGTGGTTGAGTCAAACGAGGCCTGACTCGAGGCGCAAATGAGATGGTTGAGTCAAACGAACCCAGAGTCAAGGTACAAATGATATGGGCGAGTGAAACACAAACCGACTCGAGGCGCAAATGAAATGGTTGAGTCAAACGAGACCCAACTCGATGCGCAAACATATGTGTGAGTGAAATGGGGCCTGACTCAAGGAATAAATGATATGGGTGAGTCGACGAAGCCTGACTCAAGGCACAAATAATTTGGGTCAGTCAAACGTGTCCCAGCTCGAGGCGCAAATGATATGGTTTAGTCAAATGAGACCCGACTCGAGGCACAAATCATATGGGTGAGTCAAACGAGGCCTCACTTGAGGCACCAATAATGTAGTTGAGTCAAATGAGGCCTGACTCGAGGCACAAATGATATGGGCAAGTCAAACGAGGAATGACTCGAGGCGTAAATGATATGGTTGAGTCAAACGAGGCCATACTCGAGGCACAAATGATACGGTTAAGTCAAACGAGGCCCAACCCGAGGCGCAAATGATATGGTTGAGTCAAACGAGGCCCGACAAGAGGCATAAATGATAAGGTTGAGTAAAATGAGGCCTGACAAGAGGCGTGAATGATATGGTTGAGTCAAATGATGCCTAACTCGAGGCGCAAAAGAAATGGTTAAGACAAACGAAGCCTAACTCGAGGCACAAATGAAATAGTTGAGTCAAACGAAGCCTGACTTGAGCCATAAATGATATGGGTGAGTCAAAGGAGGCCCGACCCGAGCAACAAATGATACGGTTGAGTCAAACGAGACCCAACTCGAGGCACAATTGATATGGGTGAGTCAAATGAGGCCCAACTCGAGGCACAAATTATCTGATTGAGTCAAACGAGGCATGACTCAAGGCACAAATGATAAGGGTGAGTCAAATGAGGCCAGACTCAAGGCGCAAATGATGTGGTTGAGTCAAACTAGGCATGACTCGAGGCACAAATGATATGGTTGAGTCAAACGAGGCCCAACTCGAGGAACAAATGATATGGTTGAGTCAAACAAGGCCTGACTCAAGGCACAATTGATATGGGTGAGACAAATGAGGCCCACCTCGAGGCGCAAATGATATGGTTGAGTCAAACAAGGCCTGACTCCAGGCACAAATGATAAGAGTGAGTCAAACGAGGCCAGACTCAAGGCGCAAATGATGTGTTTGAGTCAAACGAGGCCTGACTCAAGGCGCAAATAATATGGTTGAGTCAAACGAACCCAGAGTCAAGGTACAAATGATATGGGCGAGTGAAACGCGGGCCGACTCGAGACACAAATGGAATGGTTGAGTCAAACGAGACCCGACTCGATGCGCAAACATATGTGTGAGTGAAATGGGGCCTAACTCAAGGAACAAATGATATGGGTAAGTCAAACGAAGCCCGACTCAAGGCACAAATAATATGGGTGAGTCAAATGTGTCCCGGCTAGAGGTGCAAATGATATGGTTTAGTCAAATGAGACCCGACTCAAGGCACAAATGATATGGGTGAGTCAAAGGATGATGAAGTCCCACATTGGTTAGGCAGGGAGGTCTTGGGTGTTATATATATGGGTTCGCAAACCTCCCCTTACAAGCTAGCTTTTGAGGTGGAGTTAGGTGGGTTCATATCATATGGTATCAGAGCCTACTCTACTCTGGTCAGTGTAGGCCATGGATCCTGGTTCTCTGTACGAGGACGTACAGTTTAAAGGGGTCGGGAATGATGAAGTCCCACATTGGTTAGGTAGGGAGGTCTTGGGTGTTATATATATGGGTTCGCAAACCTCCCCTTACAAGCTAGCTTTTGAGGTGGAGTTAGGTGGGTTCATATCAAAGGAGGCCTGACTCGAGGATCAAATAATGTAGTTCAGTCAAACGAGTCCTAACTCGAGGCACAAATGATATGGGTGAGTCAAACGAGGAATGACTCGAGGCGCGAATTATATGGTTGAGTCAAACGAGGCCATACTCGAGGCACAAATGATATGGTTGAATCAAACGAGGCCCGACCCAAGGCGCAAATGATATGGTTGAGTCAAACGAGGCCCGACAAGAGGCATAAATGATAAGGTTGAGTAAAACGAGGCCTGACAAGAGGCGTGAATGCTATGGTCGAGTCATATGAGGCCTAACTCGAGGCGCAAAAGAAATGGTTAAGACAAACGAAGCCTGACTCGAGGAACAAATGAAATGGTTGAGTCAAACGAAGCCAGAATCGAGCCACAAATGATATGGGTGAGTCAAAGGAGGCCCGACTCGAGCAACAAATGATACAGTTGAGTCAAACGAGACCCGACTCGAGGCACAATTGATATGGGTTAGTCAAATGAGGCCTAACTCAAGGCACAAATTATATGATTGAGTCAAACGAGGCAAGACTCAAGGCACAAAAGATAAGGGTGAGTCAAACGAGGCTAGACTCAAGGCGCAAATGACATGGTTGAGTCAAACGAGGCCTGACTCGAGGTTCAAACGATATGGTTGAGTCAAACGTACCCAGACTCAAGGTACAAATGATATGGGTGAGTCAAACGAACCCATGACTCAAGGCACAAATGATAAGGGTGAGTCAAACGAGGCATGACTCGAGGCGCAAATGTTATGGTTGAGTCAAACGAGGCCTTACTCGAGGCACAAATGATATGGTTGAGTCAAACGAGGCCCGACCCAAGGCACAAATGATATGGTTGAGTCAAACGAGGCCCAACAAGAGGCATAAATGATATGGGTGAGTAAAACGAGGCCTGACAAGAGGCGCAAATGATATGGTTGAGTTAAATGAGGCCTAACTCGAGGCGCAAAAGAAATGGTTAAGTCAAACGAAGCCTGACTCGAGGCACAAATGAAATGGTTGAGTCAAATGAAGCCTAACTCGAGCAGAAATGATATGGGTGAGTCAAAGGAGGCCGAACTCGAGCAACAAATGATATGGTTGAGTCAAACGAAACCCGACTCGAGGCACAAATGATAAGGGTGAGTCAAACAAGGCCTGGCTTGAGGGGTAAATGATATGGTTGAGTCAAACGAACCCTGACTCGAGGCACAAATGATATGGTTGAGTCAAACGAGGCCCGACTCGAGACACAAATAATGTAGTTGAGTCAAACGAGGCCTGACTCGACGCACAAATGATATGGGTGAGTCAAACAAGGAATGACTCGAATCGCAAATGATATGGTTGAGTCAAACGAGGCGTTACTCAAGGCACAAATGATATGGTTGAGTCAAACGAGGCCTTACTCAAGGCACAAATGATATGGTTGAGTCAAATGAGGCCTGACCCGAGGCGCAAATGATATGGTTGAGTCAAACGAGGCCCGACAAGGGGCATAAATGATAAGGTTGGGTAAAACGAGGCCCGACAAGGGGCATAAATGATAAGGTTAAGTAAAACGAGGCCTAACTCGAGGTGCAAAAGAAATGGTTAAGACAAACGAAGCTTGACTCGAGGAACAAATGAAATGGTTAAGTCAAACGAAGCCTAACTCGAGCCACAAATGATATGGGTGAGTCAAAGGAGGCCCGACTCGAGCAACAAATGATACGGTTGAGTCAAACGAGACCCGACTCGAGGCACAATTGATATGGGTGAGTCAAATGAGGCCCAACTCAAGGCACAAATTATATGATTGAGTCAAACCAGGCATGACTCAAGGCACAAATGATAAGGGTGAGTGAAACGAGGCCAGACTCAAGGCGCAAATGTTGTGGTTGAGTCAAACGAGGCATGACTCAAGGCGCAAAAGAAATGGTTGAGTCAAACGACGCCTGACTCGAGGCACAAATGAAATGGTTGAGTCAAACGAAGCCTGACTCGAGCCACAAATGATATGGGTGAGTCAAAGGAGGCCCGACTCGAGCAACAAATGATACGGTTGAGTCAAACGAGACCCGACTCGAGGCACAATTGATATGGGTCAGTCAAATGAGGCCCAACTCAAGGCACAAATTATATGATTGAGTCAAACGAGGCATGACTCAAGGCACAAATGATAAGGGTGAGTGAAACGAGGCCAGACTCAAGGCGCAAATGATGTGGTTGAGTCAAACGAGGCATGACTCAAGGCGCAAATGATATGGTTGAGTCAAACGAACCCAGACTCAAGGTACAAATGATATGGGTGAGTCAAATGTGGCCCGAGGCGCAAATGAAATGGTTGAGTCAAATGAGACCCGACTCAATGCACAAACATATGTGAGTCAAATGGGGCTTGACTTGAGGAACAAATGATATGGGTGAGTCAAACGAGGCCCGACTCAAGGCACAAATAATATGGGTGATTCAAACATGTCCCGACTTGAGGCGCAAATGATATGGTTTAGTCAAACGAGACCCGACTCGAGGCGCAAACATATGGTTGAGTCAAACGAGGCCTGACTCGAGGAACAAATGATATGGGTGAGTCAAACAAGGCCTGACACGAGGTGCAAATGATATGGTTAAGTCAAATGAGGCATGACTCAAGGCACAAATGATAAGGGTGAGTCAAACGAGGCCTGGCTCGAGGTGCAAATGATATGGTTGAGTCAAACAAACCCTAACTCCAGGCACAAATGATATGGGTGAGTCAAACGAGGGCCGACTCGAGGCGCAAATGATATGGTTGAGTCAAACGAGACCCAACTCGAGGCGAAAACATATGTGTGAGTCAAACGAGGCCTAACTTGAGGAACAAATGATATGGTTGAGTCAAACAAGGCCTGACTCGAGGCATAATTGATATGGGTGAGACAAATGAGGCCCACCTCGAGGCGCAAATGATATGGTTGAGTCAAACGAGGCCTGACTCTAGGCACAAATGATAAGGGTGAGTCAAACGAGGGCAGACTCAAGGCGCAAATGATGTGGTTGAGTCAAACGAGGCCTGACTCGAGGCTTAAATGATATGGTTGAGTCAAATGAACCCAGACTCAAGGTACAAATGATATGGGTGAGTCAAACGAACCCATGACTCAAGGCACAAATGATAAGGGTGAGTCAAACGAGGCCTGACTCGAGGCACAAATGATATGGTTGAGTCAAACGAGGCCTTACTTGAGGCACAAATGATATGATTGAGTCAAACGAGGCCTGACCCAAGGCGCAAATGATATGGTTGAGTCAAATGAGGCCCGACAAGAGGCATAAATGATAAGGGTGAGTAAAATGAGGCCTGACAAGAGGCGCAAATGATATGGTTGAGTCAAATGAGGCGTAACTCGTGGCGCAAAAGAAATGGTTAAGTCAAACGAAGCCTGACTCGAGGCACAAATGAAATGGTTGAGTCAAACGAAGCCTGACTCGAGCCACAAATGATATGGGTGACCAACTCGAGCCATAAATGATACGGTTGAGTCAAACAAGACCTGACTCGAGGCATAATTGATATGGGTGAGTCAAATAAGGCCCAACTCAAGGCACAAATTATATGATTGTGTCAACCGAGGCATGACTCAAGGCACAAGTGATAAGGGTGTGTCAAACGAGGCCAGACTCAAGGCACAAATGATGTGGTTGAGTCAAACGAGGCCTAACTCGAGGTGCAAATGATATGGTTGAGTCAAACGAACCCAGACTCAAGGTACAAATGATATGGGTGAGTCAAGTGCGACTCGACTCGAGGTGCAAATGAAATGGTTGAGTCAAATGAGACCCGACTCAATGCGCAAACATATGTGTAAGTCAAATGGGGCCTGACTCGAGGAACAAATGATATGGGTGAGTCAAACGAGGCCCGACTCAAGGAACAAATAATATGGGTGAGTCAAACGTGTCCCGACTTGAGGTACAAATGATATGGTTTAGTCAAACGAGACCCGACTCGAGGCGCAAACATATGGTTGAGTCAAACGAGGCCTGACTCGAGGAACAATCGATATGGGTGAGTCAAACAAGGCCTGACACGAGGCGCAAATGATATGGGTGAGTCAAACGAGTCCTGACTCGAGGCACAAATGATATGGTTGAGTCAAATGAGGCATGACTCAAGGCACAAATAATAACGGTGAGTCAAACGAGGCCTGACTCGAGTCGCAAATGATATGGTTGAGTCAAATGAACCTTGACTCAAGGCACAAATGATGTGGGGGAGTCAAATGAGGCCCGACTCGAGGCACAAATGATATGGTTGAGTCAAAGGAGACCCAACTCGAGGTGCAAACATATGTGTGAGTCAAGCGAGGCCCAACTCGAGGAACAAATGATATTGTTGAGTCAAACGAGGCCTGACTCAAGGCATAACTGATATGGTTGAGTCAAACAAGGCCCAACTCGAGGCACAAATGATATGGATGAGTCAAACAAGGCTAGACTCGAGACACAAACGATATGGTTAAGTCAAACGAGAGTCGACTCGAGGTACAAATATATGGGTGAGTCAAACAAGGCCTGACTCGAGGCGCAAATGATCAGGGTGAGTAAAATGAGACCCAACAAGAGGTTCAAATGATATGGGTGAGCCAAACGAGGCTCGACTCGAGGAGCAAATGATAAGGGTGAGTAAAAAAAGGGCTGACACAAGGTGCAAATGATATGGGTAAGTCAAACGAGGACCAACTCGAGGCGCAAATGATATGGTTGAGTCAAACAAGACCTGACTCAAGGCGCAAATGAGATAGTTGAGCCAAATGAGGCCTGACTAGAGGCACAAATGATATGGTTGAGTCAAACGAGGCCCACCTCAAGGCGCAAATGAGATGATTGAGCCAAACAAGGCCCGACTAGAGGCACAAACACATGGAAGAGTCAAATGAGGCCTAACTCAAGGCACAAATGATATGAGTGAGTCAAACGAGGCCCGACCCAAGGCACAAATAATATGGTTGACTCAAACATGGCCCGACTCGAGGGGCAAATGATATGTTGAGTCAAACAAGGCTAGACTCGAGGCACAAATGATATGGGTAAGTCAAACGAGGCCCAACCCGAGGCGCAAATGATCAGGGTGAGTCCAACAAGGCCCGACAAGAGGCACAAATATATGGGTGAAGCCAACGAGGCCTAACTCAAGGTGAAAATGATATGGTTGAGTCAAACGAGGCCAGGCTCGAGGCACAAAAGATATGGTTGAGTCAAATGAGGCATGGCTTGAGGCACAAATGATATGGGTGAGTCAAATGAGGCCCGACTCGAGGCACAAACATAAGGGTGAGTCAAACGAGGCCCGACTTGAGGTGCAAACATATGGGGGAGTGAAACGAGGCCCTACTCGAGGCACAAATGATATGGTTCAGTCAAATAAGGCCAAACTTGAGGAGCAAATGATAAGGGTGAGTCAAACAAGGCCTGACTGAAGGCACAAATGATAAAGGAGAGTCAAACGAGGCCCGACTTGAGGCGAAAACACATGGGTGAGTTCAACGAGGCCCAACTCGATGCGCAAATGACATGGTTGAGTCAAACAAGGACCGACTCGAGGTACAAACTTATGGGTGAGTCAAATGAGGCCTGACTTGAGGCGCAAATGATATGAGTGAGTCAACCGAGGCCCGACTCGAGGCCCAAATGATATGGTTGAGTCAAAGGAGGCCTGACTTAAGGCGTAATTAAATCGGTGAGTGAAACGAAACCCGACTCAAGGTGCAAATGATAAGGGTGAATCTAATGAGGACTGACTCGAGGCGCAAATAATATGGGTGAGTCAAACAAGGCCCAATGCGAGGCCCAAAAAATATGGTTGAGTCAAACGAGGCCCGACTCGAGGGGCAAATGATATGATTGAGTCAAATAAGGCCTAACTCGAGGCGCAAAGGAAATGGTTAAGTCTAACGAGGCTCGACTCGAGGAGCAAATGATAACGGTGAGTCAAACGAGGCTCAACTTGAGGTACAAACATATGGGTGAGTCAAACAAGGCCTGACTCGAGGCACAAATGATATGGGTGAGTCAAACGAGGCCCGACTCGAGGCGCAAATGATATGGTTGAGTCAAATGAGCCCTAACTCGAGGAGCAAATGATATGGGTTTGTCAAACAAGGCCTGACTCGTGGTGCAAATAATAAGGTTGTGCAAAACAAGGCCTGACAAGAGGTGCAAATGATATGGGTGAGCCACCCAGCTTGAGTCACAAATAACAGGGGTGAGTCAAACAAGGCCCGACAAGAGGTGCAAATGATATGGGTGAGTCAAGTAAGGGCCAACTCCAGGCGCGAATGATATCGTTGAGTCAAAAGAGACCCGAGTCGAGGGGCAAATGATATGGTTGAGTCAAACAAGGCCCAACTCGAGGAGCAAATGATATGGTTGAGTGAAACGAGGCTTGACTCAAGGCCCAAACGTATGGGTGAGTCAAACGAGGCCCGACTTGAGGAACAAATGAGGTGGTTGAGTCAAACGAGGCCTGACTCAAGGTACAAATGATTTGGGTAAGTCAAACGAGGCCCGACTCGAGGCGCAAATGATTTAGTTGTGTCAAACAAGGCTTAATCAAAGGCACAAATGATAAGGGTAAGTCACATGAGTCCCGACTCATTGCACAAATGATATATGTGAGTCAAACGAGGCCTAAGTCAAGGCGCAAATGATAAGGGTAAGTCAAACGAGGCCCGACTCGATAAGGGTGAGTCAAACAAGGCCCTACTCAAGACGCAAAAGATAAGGGTGAGTCAAAGGAGGCCCAACTCGAGGCACAAATGATATGGTTGAGTCAAACGAGGCCCTACTCGAGGCGCAAATGATATGGTTGAGTAAAACAAGGCCTGACTTGAGGCACAAATGATATGGGTGAGTCAAACGAGGCCTGACTCGAGAAGCAAATGATATGGTTGAGTCAAACGAGACCTAACTCGAGGCGCAAACACATGGGCGAGTCAAACGTGGCCCCACTCGTGGAGCAAATGATAAGGGTGAGTCAAACGAGGATCAACTTGAGGCACAAATGATAAGGGTGAGTCAAACGAGGCTCGACTCGAGGTGCAAACATATGGTTGAGTCAAACGAGGGGTGACTTGAGGCACAAATGATATGGTTGAGTCAAACAAGGGCTGACTCGAGGCACAAGTGATATGATTGAGTCAAATGAGGCCCAACTCGAGGCACAAACATATGGGTGAGTCAAATGAGGCCTAGCTCGAGGCACAAATAATAAGGGTGACTCAAACGAGGCCCAACTCGAGGAGCAAATGATATGGATGAGTCAAATGAGGCCCGACTTGAGGTGCAAATGATATGGTTAAGTCAAATGAGGACCGACTCGAGGCGCAAACATATGGGTGTGTCCAACGAGGCTCGACTCGAGGTGCAAACGAGGCCTAAGTCGAGGAGCAAATGATAAGGGTGAGTCAACTGAGAACCTGACTCGAGGCACAAATCTATGGGGGAGTCAAACGAGGCCCGACTCAAGGTGCAAATGATGTGGTTGAGTCAAACGAGGCTCGTCTCAAGGCGCAAATGATAGGGGTAAGTCAAACGAGGCCTAACTCGATGCATAAATGATATGGGAGAGTCAACCCAAGCCTGACTCAAGGCGTAAACATATGGTTGAGCCAAACAAGGCCCGACTCGAGGCGCAAACATATGGGTGAGTCAAACGAGGCCTAACTCGAGGCGCAAATGATAAGGGTGAGTCAAACGGGGACTGACTCGAGGCATAAATGTTATGGTTGAGTCAAATGAGGCTTGACTCGAGGCACAAAAAATATGGGTGAGTCAAACAAGGCCCGACTCGAGGCGCAAATGATATGGTTGCGTCAAACAAGGCTCAACCCGAAGCACAAATGATAAGGCTAAGTCACACGAGTCTCGACTCGTGACACAAATGATATGTGTGAGTCAAACGAGGCCCAACTAGAGGCGCAAATGACAAGGGTGAGTCAAACAAGGCCGACTCGAGGAATGAATGATATGATTGACTCAAACGAGGCTCGACTTAAGCCGCAAATGTATGTGTGAGTCAAATGAGGCCTAACTCAAGCTGCAAATTATATGGTTGAGTCCAATGCAGCCTGACTTGTGTCGCAAACATTTGGGTGAGTCGAAAGAGGCCCTACTCGAGGCGCAAATGATATGGTTAACTCAAACGAGGCCCGACTCGAGGCACAAATGATAAGGGTGAATCAACGAGGCCCGACTTGAGGTGTAAATGATATGGTTGAGTCAAACAAGGCCTGACTCGAGGAACAAATCATATGGTTAAGTCAAACGAGGCCCGACTCGAGGCGCAAATGATATGGTTGAGTCAAACGAGACCCGACTCGAGTTGCAAACACATGGGTGAGTCAAACGAGGCCCAACTCGAGGAGCAAATGATAAGGGTGAGTCAAATGAGGCCTGACTCGAGGCACAAATATATGGGTGAGTCAAACGAGGCCCGACTCGAGGAGCAAATGATAAGGGTGACTCAAACGAGGCTGACTCGAGGCGCAAATGATATGGTAAGTCAAATGAGGCCCAACTTAAGGTGTAAATGATATGGTTGAGTCAAACGAGGCCCGACTTGAGGCGCAAATGATAAGGGTGAGTAAAACAAGGTTCGACTCGAGGTGCAAAAGATACAAGTGAGTCAAATGAGACCCAGCTCGAGGCACAAAAAATATGGTTGAGTCAAACAAGCCTGACATGAGGCTCAAATAATATGGTTGAGTCAAACAAGGCTTGACTTGAGGCTCAAATGACAAGGGTGAGTCAAACGTGGCTTGACTCAAGGCACAAATGATATGATTAAGTCAAACTAGGCCTGACTCGAGGCGCAAATGATAGGGGTGAGTCAAACAAGGACTGAGCCGAGCTGCAAATGATATGGTTGAGTCAAACAAGGCCAGACTCAAGGCACAAATGATGTGGTTGAGTCAAACGAGGCCTAACTCGAGGTGCAAATGATATGGTTGAGTTAAACGAACCCAGACTCAAGGTACAAATGATATGGGTGAGTCAAACGCAGCTCGACTCGAGGTGCAAATGAAATGGTTGAGTCAAACGAGCCCCGACTCGATGCGCAAACATATGTGTGAGTCAAATGGGGCCTGACTCGAGGAACAAATGATATGGGTGAGTCAAACGAGGCCCAACTCAAGGAACAAATAATATGGGTGACTCAAACGTGTCCCGACTTGAGGTACAAATGATATGGTTTAGTCAAACGAGACACGACTCGAGGCGCAAACATATGGTTGAGTCAAACGAGGCCTGACTCGAGGAACAAATGATATGGGTGAGTCAAACAAGGCATGACACGAGGCACAAATGATATGGGTGAGTCAAACGAGTCCCGACTCAAGGCGCAAATGATATGGTTGAGTCAAATGAGGCATGACTCAAGGCACAAATGATAAGGGTGAGTCAAACGAGGCCTGACTTGAGTCGCAAATGATATGGTTGAGTTAAACGAACCCTGACTCAAGGCACAAATGATGTGGGTGAGTCAAACGAGGCCCAACTCGAGGCACAAATGATATGGTTGAGTCAAAGGAGACCCAACTCGAGGCACAAACATATGTGTGAGTCAAGCGAGGCCCAACTCGAGGAACAAATGATATGGTTGAGTCAAACGAGGCCTGACTCGAGGCACAACTGATATGGTTGAGTCAAACAAGGCCTAACTCGAGGTGCAAATGATAAGGGTGAGTTAAACGAGGCCCGAGTCGAAGGGCAAACATATGGTGAGTCTAATGAGGCTCGACTCAAGACACAAATGATAACGGTGAGTCAAGCGAGGCCCAACAAGGGGCACAAATGATACGGTTGATTCAAACGAGGCCCGACTCGAGTCATAAACATATGGGTAAGTCAAATGAGGCCCGACTCGAGGCGCAAATGATATGGTTGAGTCAAACGAGGCCCAACTCGAGGCACAAATCTATGAGTGAGTCAAACGAGGCTAGTCTCGAGGCGCAAATCTATGGGTGAGTCAAACGAGGCCAGTCTCGAGGCGCAAATCTATGGGTGAGTCAAATGAGACCCATCTCGAGGCACAAATGATATAGTTGAGTCAAACGAGGCCTGACTCGAGGTGCAAATAATAAGGGTGAGTCAAATGAGGCCCAACTCGAGGCATAAATCTATGGGTGAGTCAAACGAGGCCTGTCTCGAGGTGCAAATGATATGGTTGAGCCAAACGTGGCTTGACTCGAGGCGCAAATGATAAGGGTAAGTCAAACGAGGTCCAACTCGAGGCACAAATGATACAGGTGAGTCAAACGGGGGCCAACCCGAGGTGCAAATGATATGGTTGAGTGAAACGAGGCCTGACTCGAGGTGTAAACACAAGGGTGAGTCAAACAAGGCCCAACTCGAGGCGTAAATGATATGGTTGAGTCAAACGCGGCCTAACTCTAGGTGCAAATGATAAGGGTGAGTTAAACGAGGCTCGACTCGAGGCACAAACACATGGGTGAGTCAAACAAGGCCCAACTTGAGGCGTTAATGATATGGTTGAGTCAAACAAGGCCTGACTCAAGGAGCAAATGGTAAAGGTGAGTCAAACGAGACCCGACTCGGGGTCCAAACACATGGGTGAGCAAAATAAGGCCTGACTAGAGGCATAAATGATGTGGTTGAATCAAACGAGGCCCACCTCGAGGCGCAAATGATAAGGGTGAGTCAAACGAGGCCTAACTCGAGGCGCAAATCTATGGGTAAGTCAAACGAGGCCCGTGTCCAGGCGCAAATGATATGGTTGAGCCAAACGAGGCCTGACTCGAGGTGCAAATACAAGGGTGAGTCAAACGAGGCCCAACTCGAGGCGTAAATGATATGGTTGAGTCAAACGAGGCCCGACTCTAGGTGCAAATGATAAGGGTGCGTTAAACGAGGCCCGACTCAAGGCACAAACACATGGGTGAGTCAAACGAGGCCTAACTTGAGGCGTTAATGATATGGTTGAGTCAAACGAGGCCCGACTCGAGGAGCAAATGGTAAAGGTGAGTCAAACGAGGCCCGACTCAAGGTGCAAACACATGGGTGAGTCAAATGAGGCTTGACTGGAGGTACAAATGATGTGGTTGAGTCAAACCAGGCCCACCTTGAGGCGCAAATGGTAAGGGTGAGTCAAACGAGGCCCGACTCGAGGCATAAATCTATGGTTGAGTCAAACGAGGCCCAACTTGAGGCATAAATGATATGGTTGAGTCAAATGAGGTTTGACTTGAGGCGCAAATGATATGGGTGAGTCAAATAAGGACCGACCAGAGGCGTGAATGATATGGTTGAGTAAAACGAGGCCTGACTCGAGCCTCAAATGGTAAGGGTGAGTCAAACAAGGCCTGACTTGAGGTACAAATGATATGGGTGAGTCAAACGAGGCACAACTCGAGGCACAAATGATAAGGGTGAGTTAAATGAGGCCCAACTCGAGGTTCAAATGATATCGTTGAGTTAAATGAGGCCTGACTCGAGGCGCAAATGATATGGTTAAGTCAAACAAGGCTTGACTCATGGCGCAATAGATAAGGGTGAGTCAAACGACACTCGACTCAAGGTGCAAATGATATGGGTGAGTCAAACGAGGCCCAACTCGAGGCACAAATGATATTGATGAGTCAAACGAGGCCTGACTCAAGGCTCAAATAATAAGGGTAAGTCAAACGAGTACTAACTCAAGGCACAAATGATATGGATGAGTCAAACAAGGCCTAACTCAAGGTGTAAATGATATGGTTGAGTCAAACGAGGCCCGACCCGAGGAGCAAATAATAACGGTGAGTTAAATGAGGCCCGACTCGAGGCGCAAATACATGGGTGAGTCAAATGAGGCCTGACTAGAGGCGCAAATGATATGGTTGAGTCAAACGAGGCCACCTCAAGGCGCAAATGATAAGGGTGAGTCAAACGAGGCCTGAGTCAAGGTGCAAATCTATGGATGAGTCAAACAAGGCTCGACTTGAGGTACAAATGATATGGTTGGGTCAAACGAGACCCGACTCGAGGCACAAATGATACGGTTTTGTGAAACAAGGCCTGCCTCGAGGCGTAAATGATAAGGGTGAGTCAAACGAGGCCCGACTTGAGGCGCAAATGATAAGGGTAGGTTAAACGAGGCCCAACTCAAGGCGCAAATGATATGGTTGAGTCAAACAATGCCTGACTCGATATGGGTGAGTCACACAAGGCACAAATCGAGGTGCAAATGATAAGAGTGAGTCAAACGATGCTTAACTCAGGGCACAAATGATATAATTGAGTCAAACAAAGCCTGACTGGAGGTGCAAACATATGGGTGAGTCAAACGAGGCTCAACTCGAGGTGTAAATTATATGGTTGAGTCAAACAAGGCCTGACTCGTGGTGCAAACATGTGGGTGAGCCAAATGGTACCCGACTCGAGGCACAAATGATATTGTTGTGTCAAACAAGGCCCGACTCGAGGCATAATTGATAAGGGTGAGTCAAACGTGGCCCGACTTGAGGCGCAACTGATATGAGTGAGTCAAACGAGGCCCGACCCAAGGCGCAAATAATATGGTTGACTCAAACATGGCCCGACTCGAGGGGCAAATGATATGTTGAGTCAAACAAGGCTGGACTCGAGGCACAAATGATATGGGTAAGTCAAACGAGGCCCAACCCGAGGCGCAAATGATAAGGATGAGTCCAACAAGGCCCGACAAGAGGCACAAATGATATGGGTGAAGCCAACGAGGCCTAACTCAAGGTGAAAATGATATGGTTGAGTCAAACGAGGACTGGCTCGAGGCGCAAAAGATATGGTAGAGTCAAATGAGGCATGGCTTGAGGCACAAATGATATGGGTGAGTCAAACAAGGCCCGACTCGAGGCACAAACATAAGGGTGAGTCAAACGAGGCCCGACTTGAGGTGCAAACATATGGGGAAGTGAAACGAGGACCTACTCGAGGCACAAATGATATGGTTCAGTCAAATGAGGCCAGACTTGAGGAGCAAATGATAAGGGTGAGTCAAACAAGGCTTGACTGAAGGCACAAATGATAAAGGAGAGTCAAACGAGGCCCGACTTGAGGCGAAAACACATGGGTGAGTTCAATGAGGCCCAACTCGATGCGCAAATGATATGGTTGAGTCAAACGAGGACCGACTCGAGGCACAAATTTATAGGTGAGTCAAATGAGGCCTGACTTGAGGCGCAAATGATATGGGTGAGTCAACCGAGGCCCGACTCGAGGCCCAAATGATATGGTTGAGTCAAAGGAGGCCCGACTTGAGGCGTAATTAAATCGGTGAGTGAAACGAGACCCAACTCGAGGCGCAAATGATAAGGGTGAATCTAATGAGGACTGACTCGAGGCACAAATGATATGGGTGAGTCAAACGAGGCCCAATGCGAGGCCCAAAAAATATGGTTGAGTCAAACGAGGCCCGACTCGAGGGGCAAATGATATGATTGAGTCAAACTAGGCCTGACTCGAGGCGCAAAGGATATGATTAAGTCTAACGAGGCTCGACTCGAGGAGCAAATGATAACGGTGAGTCAAACGAGGCTCGACTTGAGGTACAAACATATGGGTGAGTCAAACAAGGCCCAACTCGAGGCACAAATGATATGGGTGAGTCAAACGAGGCCCGACTCGAGGCGCAAATGATATGGTTGAGTCAAATGAGCCCTAACTCGAGGAGCAAACGATATAGGTTTGTCAAACAAGGCTTGACTCGTGGTGCAAATAATAAGGTTGTGCAAAACAAGGCCCGACAAGAGGTGCAAATGATATGGGTGAGCCACCCAGCTTGAGTCACAAATGATAGGGGTGAGTCAAACAAGGCCCGACAAGAGGTGCAAATGATATGAGTGAGTCAAACAAGGGCAAACTCCAGGCGCAAATGATATGGTTAAGTCAAAAGAGACTCGAGTCGAGGGGCAAATGATATGGTTGAGTCAAACAAGGCCCAACTCGAGGAGCAAATGATATGGTTGAGTGAAACGAGGCCTAACTCAAGGCACAAACGTATGGGTGAGTCAAACAAGGCCCGACTTGAGGGACAAATGAGGTGGTTGAGTCAAACGAGGCCTGACTCAAGGCACAAATGATATGGGTAAGTCAAACAAGGCCCGACTCGAGGCGCAAATGATTTAGTTGTGTCAAACAAGGACTAACCGGAGGCACAAATGATAAGGGTAAGTCACATGAGTCCCGACTCATGGCACAAATGATATATGTGAGTCAAACGAGGCCTAAGTCAAGGTACAAATGATAAAGGTAAGTCAAACGAGGCCCGACTCGATAAGGGTGAGTCAAACAAGGCCCTACTCAAGACGCAAAAGATAAGGGTGAGTCAAAGGAGGCCCAACTCGAGGTGCAAATGATATGGTTGAGTCAAATGAGGCCCTACTCGAGGCGCAAATGATATGGTTGAGT
Organism: Dicorynia guianensis; assembly: GCA_037013595.1. Lineage (NCBI taxonomy): Eukaryota > Viridiplantae > Streptophyta > Magnoliopsida > Fabales > Fabaceae > Dicorynia > Dicorynia guianensis. The sequence continues at coordinate 17,343,410 of JASUAB010000007.1, forward strand.
CAAACGAGACCTAACTAGAGGCACAAACACATGGGCGAGTCAAACGTGGCCCCACTCGTGGAGCAAATGATAAGGGTGAGTCAAAGGAGGCTCAACTCGAGGCGTAAACATATGGTTGAGTCAAACGAGGGGTGACTCAAGGCACAAATGATATGGTTGAGTCAAACAAGGGCTGACTCGAGGCACAAGTGATATGATTGAGTCAAATGAGGCCCGACTCAAGGCACAAACATATGGGTGAGTCAAATGAGGCCTAGCTCGAGGCACAAATAATAAGGGTGACTCAAACGAGGCCCAACTTGAGGAGTAAATGATATGGATGAGTCAAACGAGGCCCGACTTGAGGTGCAAATGATATGGTTAAGTTAAATGAGGACCGACTCGAGGCGCAAACATATGGTTGTGTCCAACGAGGCTCGACTCGAGGCGCAAACGAGGCCTAAGTCGAGGAGAAAATGATAAGGGTGAGTCAAACGAGAACCTGACTCGAGGCACAAATCTATGGGGGAGTCCAACAAGGCCCGACTCGAGGTGCAAATGATGTGGTTGAGTCAAACGAGGCTCGTCTCGAGGTGCAAATGATAGGGGTAAGTCAAACGAGGCCTAACTCGATGCGTAAATGATATGGGAGAGTCAACCCAAGCCCGACTCGAGGCGCAAACATATGGTTGAGCCAAACAAGGCCCGACTCGAGGCGCGAACATATGGATGAGTCAAACGAGGCTCGACTCGAGTTGTAAACATATGGGAGATTCAAACGAGACCTAACTCGAGGTGCAAATGATAAGGGTGAGTCAAACGGGGACTGACTTGAGGCATAATTGTTATGGTTAAGTCAAATGAAGCCTGACTCGAGGCACACAAAATATGGGTGAGTCAAATGAGGCCTTACTCGAGGCGCAAATGATATGGTTGCATCAAACAAGGCTCAACCCGAAGCACAAATGATAAGGCTAAGTCACATGAGTCTCGACTTATGACACAAATGATATGCGTGAGTCAAATGAGGCCCAACTGGAGGCGCAAATGACAAGGGTGAGTCAAACAAGGCCGACTCGAGGAATGAATGATATGATTGACTCAAACAAGGCTTGACTCAAGCCGCAAATGTATGTGTGAGTCAAATGAGGCCCAACTCAAGCCACAAATTATATGGTTGAGTCAAATGCAGCCTGACTTGTGTCGTAAACATTTGGGTGAGTCGAAAGAGGCCCGACTCGAGGCGCAAATGATATGGTTGATTCAAACGAGGCCCGACTTGAGGCACAAATGATAAGGGTGAATCAACGAGGCCTGACTCGAGGTGTAAATGATATGGTTGAGTCAAACAAGGCCTGACTTGAGGAACAAATCATATGGTTAAGTCAAACGAGGCCCGACTCAAGGCATAAATGATATGGTTGAGTCAAACGAGACCTGACTCGAGTTACAAACACATGGGGTGAGTCAAACGAGGCCCAACTCGAGGAGCAAATGATAAGGGTGAGTCAAACGAGGCCTGACTCGAGGCTCAAAGATATGGGTGAGTCAAACGAGGCCCGACTCGAGGAGCAAATGATAAGGGTGACTCAAACGAGGCTGACTCGAGGCGCAAATGATATGGGTGAGTCAAACGAGGCCCGACTTAAGGTGTAAATGATATGGTTAAGTCAAACGAGGCCCGACTTGAGGCGCAAATGATAAGGGTGAGTCAAATGAGGTTTGACTCGAGGCGCAAAAGATAAGGGTGAGTCAAATGAGGCCCAGCTCGAGGCACAAATAATATGGTTGAGTCAAACGAGGCCTAACTCGAGGTGCAAATGATAAGGGTGAGTCAAACAGGGATTGACTCGGGGCATAATTGTTATGGTTGAGTCAAATGAGGCCTGACTCGAGGCACAAAAAATATGGGTGAGTCAAATGAAGCCCGACTCGAGGCGCAAATGATATGGTTGCATCAAACAAGGCTCAACCCGAAGCACAAATGATAAGGCTGAGTCACACGAGTCTCGACTCATGACACAAATGATATGTGTGAGTCAAACGAGGCCCAACTGGAGGCGCAAATGACAAGGGTGAGTCAAACAAGGCCGACTCGAGGAATGAATGATATGATTGACTCAAACAAGGCTTGACTCAAGCCGCAAATGTATGTGTGAGTCAAATGAGGCCCAACTCAAGCCACAAATTATATGGTTGAGTCAAATGCAGCCTGACTTGTGTCGCAAACATTTGGGTGAGTCGAAAGAGGCCCGACTCGAGGCACAAATGATAAGGGTGAATCAACGAGGCCCGACTCGAGGTGTAAATGATATGATTGAGTCAAACAAGGCCTGACTCGAGGAACAAATCATATGGTTAAGTCAAACGAGGCCCGACTCGAGGCACAAATGATATGGTTGAGTCAAACGAGACCCGACTCGAGTTACAAACACATGGGTGAGTCAAACGAGGCCCAACTCGAGGAGCAAATGATAAGGGTGAGTCAAACGAGGCCTGACTCAAGACGTAAAGATATGGGTGAGTCAAACGAGGCCCGACTTGAGGCGCAAATGATAAGGGTGAGTCAAACGAGGTTCGACTCGAGGCGCAAAAGATAAGGGTGAGTCAAATGAGGCCCAGCTCGAGGCACAAATAATATGGTTGAGTCAAACAAGCCCGACATGAGGCACAAATAATATGGTTGAGTTAAACAAGGCCTGACGTGAGACTCAAATGACAAGGGTGAGTCAAACGTGGCTTGACTCAAGGCACAAATGATATGGTTAAGTCAAACTAGGCTTGACTCGAGGTGCAAATGATAGGAGTGAGTCAAACAAGGACTGACCCGAGCTTCAAATGATATGGTTGAGTCAAACGAGGACTGACTCGAGGCACAAATGATATGGTTGAGTCAAACGAGGCTCGACTCGAGGCGCAATGATATGGGTGAGTCAAACGAGGCCTAACTCAAGGCGCAAACACATGAGTGAGTCAAATGAGGCTCGACTTGAGGCACAAATGATATGGCTAATTCAAACAAGGCACAACTCGAGGCGTAAATAATAAGGTTGAGTCAAACGAGGCCCCACTCGAGGCGCAAATCTATGGGTGAGTCAAATAGGGCCCAACTCGAGATGCAAATGTTATGGTTGAGTCCAACGAGGCCCGACTCTAGGCGCAAATGATATAGGTGAGTCAAACGTGTCCCGACTAGAGGCACAAAAGATAAGGGTGAGTCAAACGAGGTCCTACTCGAGGCACAAACATATGGGTGAGTCAAACAAGGCCGGACTCAAGGCAAAAACATATGGGTGAGTCAAACGAGGCCCGACTCGAGGCACAAATAATATGGGTAAGTCAAACGAGGCCCGACTCAAGGTGCAAATGATATGGTTGAGTCACACGAGGCCCGACTCAAGGCGCAAACATATGGTTAAGAGAAACGAGGCTCGACTCAAGGCGCAAACATATGGGTGAGCTAAACGAGGCCCAACTCGAGTCGCAAATGATTGGGTGAGTCAAATGAGGCTCGACTCGAGGCACAAACAAATGGGTGAGTCAAATGAGGCCTAACTTATGGCGCAAATGACATGGTTGTGTTAAACGAGGCCCGACTCGAGGTGCAAACATATGGGTAAGTTAAATGAGGCTCGACTTGAGGTACAAATGATAAGGGTGAGTCAAACGAGGCCTGACTGGAGGTGCAAATGATATAGGTGAGTCAAACAAGGCCCGACTCGAGGCACAAATAAGATGGTTGAGTCAAATGAGGCCTGACTCAAGGTGCAAATATATGGGTGAGTCAAATGAGGCCCTACTCAAGGCGTAAATGATATGGTTGAGTTAAACGAGGCTCAACTCAAGTCGCAAATGATAAGGGTGAGTCAAACGAGGCCTAACTCAAGGCGTAAATGAGTTGGTTGCATCAAACCAGGCTCAACCGGAGGCACAAATGATAAGGGTAATTCACACAAGTCCTGACTCATGGCACAAATGATATATGTGAGTCAAACGAGGCCCAAGTCAAGGTACAAATGATAAGGGTAAGTCAAATGAGGCCTGACTCGGGGTAGAACTTATAAGGGTGAGTCAAACGAGGCCGACTCAAGGAGCAAAAGATAAGGATGAGTCAAACGAGGCCCAACTCGAGGCAGAATTGATAAGGGTGAGTCAAACGAGGCCCAACTCAAGGAGCAAAAGATAAGGGTGAGTAAAATGAGGCCCAACTCGAGGCCTAACTCGAGGCACAAATGATATTGTTGAGTAAAACAAGGCCTGACTTGAGGCACAAATGATATGGGTGAGTCAAACAAGGCCCGACTTGAGGAACAAATGGTATGGTTGAGTCAAACGAGACCCAACTCAAGGCACAAACACATGGGTGAGTCAAACGTGGCCTCCCTTGTGAAGCAAATGATAAGGGTGAGTCAAACGAGGCTCAACTAGAGGTGCAAATGATAAGGGTGAGTCAAATGAGGCTTGACTCGAGGCGCAAACATATGGTTAAGTCAAACATATAGTTGAGTCAAACGAGGCCCGACTTGAGGCACAAATAATATGGTTGAGTCAAACAAGGGTTGACTCAAGGCACAAATGATATGGTTGAGTCAAATTAGGCCTGACCCGAGGCACAAATGATATGGTTGAGTCAAACAAGGGCTGACTCGAGGCACAAATGATATGATTGAGTCAAACGAGGCCCAACTCGAGACGTAAACATATGGGTGAGTCAAACGAGGCCCGACTTGAGGCGTAAATGATAAAGGTGAGTCAAACAAGGCCTGACTCGAGGCGCAAATGATATGGGTGAGTCAAATGAGGGCCGACTCAAGGCGCAAATGATATGGTTGCGTCAAATGAAGCCCGACGCGAGGCGCAAACATATGGTTAAGTCAAACGAGGCCCGACTTGAGGCGCAAACATATAGGTGAGTCAAATGAGACTTGACTCGAGGCACAAATTATATGGTTCTGTCGAACGAGGCCCGACTCGAGGTGCAAACATATGGGGAAGTTAAACGAGGCTCGACTCTAGACATAAATGATAAGGTTAAGTCAAATGAGGCCCAACTCAAGACACAAATGATATGGGTGAGTCAAACAAGGCCCAACTCGAGGCAAAAATGATAAGGGTGAGTCAAACGAGGCCCGACTCAAGGTGCAAAAGATAAGGGCGAGTCAAATGAGGTCTAACTAGAGGTGTAAATGATATAGTGAAGTCAAACGAGGCCCAACTCGAGGCACAAATGATATTGTTGAGTCAAACAAGGCCTGACTCGAGGCACAAATGATATGGGTGAGTTAAACGAGGCCCGACTCGAGGAGCAAATGATATGTCGAGTTAAACAGGAGCTAACTCGAGGCACAAACACATGGGTGAGTCAAACGTGGTGCCTCTTGTAGACCAAATGATAAGGGTGAGTCAAACGAGGCTCAACTAAAGGCGCAAATGATAAGGATGAGTCAAACGAGGCCCGACTCGAGGCGTAAATATACGGTTGAGTCAAACGAGGCCCGACTCGAGGCGCAAACATATGAGTGAGTCAAACAAGGCCTGACTCGAGGCACAAACATGTGGGTGAGTCAAATGAGGACCTAAATGAGGCACAAATGATATGGTTGAGTCAATTAAGGCTCAACTCGAGTCGCAAATGATAAGGGTAAGTAAAACGAGGCCCAAGTCAAGGCGCAAATGATAAGGGTAAGTTAAACGAGGCCCGACTCAGGGCAGAAATGATAAGGGTGAGTTAAACGAGGCCCAACCCAAGGCGTAAAAGATAAGGGTGAGTCAAACAAGGCCTGACTCGAGGCACAAATGATATGGGTGAGTGAAATGAGACCCGACTCGAGGAGCAAATGATATGGGTGAGTCAAAGGAGGTTCGACTCAAGGCACAAACATACGATTGAGTCAAACATATAGTTGAGTCAAACGAGGCTCAAGTCGAGGCACAAATGATATGGTTGAGTCAAACGAGGCCCGACTCGAGGCGCAAACATATGGGTGAGTCAAATGAGGCCCGACTCAAGGCGCAAATGATAAGGGTGACTCAAACGAGGCCCAACTCAAGGCGCAAATAATATGGGTGAGTCAAGCGAGGCCTGACTCGAGGTGCAAATAATAAGGTTGAGTCAAATGAGGCCCCACTCGGGGTGCAAATCTATGGGTGGGTCAAACGACGCCTGACTTGAGGGGCAAACAATATAGGTGAGTCAAACGAGTCCCGACTAGAGGTACAAAAGATAAGGGTGAGTCAATCGAGGTCCTACTCAAGGTATAAACATATGGGTGAGTCAATCGAGGCCAGACTCGAGGCACAAACATATGGGTGAGTCAAACGAGGCCCGACTCAAGGCGTAAACAATATGGTTGAGTTAAACAAGGCCGACTCGAGGTGCAAACATATGGGTGAGTCAAATGAGGCCAAACTCGAGGAGCAAATGATAAAGGCATGTCAAATGACGTTCGTCTCGAGGTACAAAGGATATGGGTAAGTCAAACGAGGCCCAACTCGAGGCGCAAATGATATGGTTGAGTCAAACGAGGCTCGACTCGAGGCACAAATGATAAAGGTGAGTCAAACGAGGCCCGACTCGAGGTGCAAAAGATAAGGGTGAGTCAAAAGAGGCCCGACTCGAGGCGCAAACATATGGGCGAGTCAAACGAGGCCCGACTCGATCCGCAAACATATGGGTGAGTCAAATGTGGCCCAACTCGAGTTGCAAATGATAAAGGTGAGTCAAATGAGGCTTGACTCGAGGGACAAATAATATGGGTGAGTCAAACGAGGCCCAACTCGATGTGCAAACATATGGGTGAGTCAAACGAGGCACAAATGATAAAGGTGAGTCAAACGAGGCCTGACTCAAGGCACAAATGATATCGGTGACTCAAACAAGGCCCAACTCAAGGTGCAACGGATATGGTTGACTCAAATGAGGCTTGACTCGAGGCGCAAAAGATAACAGTGAGTCAAACAAGGCCCGACTTGTGGTACAAACATATGGGTGTGTCAAACGAGGCCCGACTCGAGCCGCAAACATATGGGTGAGTCAAATGTGGCCCAACTCTAGTCGCAAATGATAAAGGCGAGTCAAAGAAGGCCTGACTCGAGGCACAAATCATATCGGTGAGTGAAACGAGGCCCAGCTCAAGGTGCAAATGATATGGTTGAGTTAAACGAGGCCTGACTTGAGGCGCAAATGATAAGGGTAAGTCAAACGAGGCCCGACTCGAGGTGCAATTGAGATGGGTGAGTTAAACGGGTCCTACCTCGAGTTGCAAATGGTATGGCTGAGTCAAACGAGGCCTAACTCGAGACACAAATGATATGGGTGACTCAAACAAGGCCCGACTCGAGGCGCAAATGATATCGCTGAGTCAAACAAGGCCTGACTCAAGGAACAAATGATATGGGTGAGTCAAATGAGGCCCAACTCAAGGTACAATGATATGGTTGAGTCAAACGAGGCCCAACTCAAGGCACAAATTATATCGTTCCATCAAACGAGGCACAAATGATATGGGTGAGTCAAATGAGGGCGACTCGAGGCACAAATGATAAGGGTGAGTCAAACGAGGCCTAACTCAAGGCGCAAATCTATGGGTGAGTGAAACGCGGCCCAACTCGAGGTGCAAATGTTATGGTTGAGTGCAACGAGGTCCGACTCGAGGCATAAATGATATGGATGAGACAAACGAGTCCTGACTCGAGGCGCAAATGATAAAGGTGAGTCAAATGAGGCCTGACTCAAGGCACAAATGATATGGGTGAGTCAAACGAGGCCCAACTTGAGGCGCAACTGATATGGTTGAATCAAACGAGGCCCGACTCGAGGCACAAAAGATAAGGGTGAGTGAAATGAGGCCTGACTCGAGGTGCAAACATATGGGTGTGTCAAACGAGGCCCTGCTCGAGCCGTAAATAGATGGGTGAGTCAAATGTGGCCCAACTCGAGTCGCAAATGATAAAGGTGAGTCAAAGGAGGTCTAACTCGAGGCACAAATGATATGGGTGAGTGAAACGAGGCCCAACTCGAGACACAAATGATAAGGGTGAGTCAAACGAGGACCGTCTCGAGGCGCAAATGATATGAGTGAGTCAAACAAGGCCCGATTAGAGGTGCAAACATATGGTTGAGAGAAACGAGGCCTGACTCGAGGCGCAAACATATGGGTGAGTCAAACGAGGCCTGACTCATGGCTCAAACATGCCGATGAGTCAAATAAGGCCTAACTTGAGGCGCAAATGATAAAGATGAGTCAAACGAGGCTTGACTCAAGGCACAAATGATATTGGTGAGTGAAACGAGGCCTAACTCGAGGCACAAATGATATGGTTGAGTCAAACGATGCTCGACTCGAGGCGCAAATGATAAGGGTGAGACAAATGAGGCCCACATAAGGCCCGACTCGAGGTGCAAATGATAAGGGTGAGACAAACGAGGCCCACCTCGATGCATAAATGATATGGGTGAGTCAAACGAGGCCCGACTCGATGTGCAAATGATATGGGCGAGTCAAACGAGGCCGGACTTGAGCCGCAAACATATGGGTGAGTCAAATGTGTCCCAACTCGAGTCATAAATTTTATGGTTCAGTCAAACGAGGCCTGACTCGAGGCCCAAATGATATGGGTGAGTCAAATGAGGTCGACTCGAGGCGCAAAAGATATGGTTGAGTCAAATGAGGCCCGGCTCGAGGCACAAATGATAAGGGTGGTTCAAACGAGGCCTGACTCTAGGCGCAAATGATAAGTGTGAGTCAAACGAGGCCCGATTTGAGGCGCAAACATATGGGTGAGTCAAATGAAGCCCAACTCGAGGTGCAAATGATAAAAGTAAGTGAAACGAGGCCTGTCCCAAGGCACAAATGATATGGGTGAGTCAAATGAGGCCAACTCATGGCACAAATGATATGGTTGAGACAAACGAGGCCCGACTCAAAGCGCAAACATATAGGTGTGCCAAATGAAGCCCAACTCGAGGTGCAAATGGTAAAGGTGAGAGAAACGAGGTCTAACTCAAGGCACAAATGATATGGGTGAGTTAAACAAGGCCCAACTCAAGGCGCAAATGATATGGTTGAGTCAAACGAGGCTCGACTCGAAGCATAAATGATAAGGGCGAGTCAAACAAGACCTGACTCGAGGTGCAAATGATATGGGTGAGTCAAACGAGGCCTGACTCGAGGCATAAATGATAAGGGTGAGTCAAACGAGGCTGACTCGAGGCACAAATGATATGGGTGAGTTAAAGGAGGCCCAACTCGAGCCGCAATCATATGGGTGAGTCAAATAAGGCCCAACTCAAGGCGTAAATGATATGGTTGAGTCAAACGAGGACCGACTCTAGCCGTAAATGATATGGATGAGTCAAATAGGGCCCGACTCGAGGTGCAAATGATATGGTTGAGTTAAACAAGGCCCGACTCGACACACAAATGATATGGGTGAGTCAAACAAGGTTAGACTCGAGGCGCAAATGATATGGGTGAGTCAAACAAGGCTTGACTTGAGGCACAAATGATTTGGGGAGTCAAACGAGCTCCACCTCGAGGTACAAACGATATGGTTGAGTCAAACGAGGCCTGACTCAAGGCGTAAATTACATGGTTTAGTCAAACGAGGCCTAACTCAAGGCAGAAATGATATGGGTGAGTAGAATGAGGCCCCAATCGAGGCGTAAAAGATATGGTTGAGTCAAATGAGACCCGACTCGATGCACAAATGATAAGGGTTAGTCAAACGAGCCCTAACTTGAGGCACAAATGATAAGAGTGAGTCAAATGAGGCCCGACTCGAGGTGGAAACATAAGGGTGAGTCAAACGAGGCACGACTCAAGGTGGAAACAAAAGGGTGAGTCAAACAAGGCCCGGCTATAGCCGCAAACATATAGGTGAGTCAAATGAGGCCTAACTCGAGGCACAAATGATAAAGGTGAGTCAAATGAGACCTGACTCAAGGCACAAATGATATGGGTGAGTCAAACGAGGCCTAACTCAAGGCGCAAATGATATGGTTGAGTTAAATAAGGCCCGACTCGAGGCGCAAAAGATAAGGGTGAGTCAAAAGAGGCCCGACTCAAGGCGCAAATGATAAAGGTTAGTCAAATGAGGCAAATAATATGGGTGAGTCAAACGAGGCCTAACTCGAGGCGTAAATGATTTGGTTGAGTCAAACGAGGCCCGACTCGAGGCGCAAATGATATGGGTAAGTCAAACGGGTATCGACTCGAGCCGCAAATGAGATGGGTTAGCCAAACAAGGCCCAACTCGTAGCACAAAAGATATGGTTGAGTCAAACAGGGACCAACTCAAGGAGCAAATAATATGGGTAAGTCAAACGAGACCCAACTAGAGGCGCAAACATATGGATAAGTCAAATGAGGCATAACTTGAGCCACAAACATATGGGTGAGTCAAATGAGGCCCAACTCGAGGCGTAAATGAAAAAGGTGAGTCAAACGAGGCCTGCTCGATGCACAAACGATATGGGTGTGTCAATCGAGGCCCAACTCGAGGCGCAAAAGATATGGTTGAGTCAAATGAGGCCCGACTTGAGGCGAAAAAGATAAGGGTGAGTCAAATGAGGCCCGACTCAAGGCACAAATGATATGAGTGAGTCAAATAAGGCCTGACTCGAGGCGCAAATGATATGGTTGAGTTAAATGAGGCCCAACTCAAGGCACAAATGATATGGGTGAGTCAAACGGGTCCCGACTCGAGGTGTAAATGATATGACTGAGTCAAATGATGCCTAACTCGAGGCACAAATGATATGGGTGAGTCAAACAAGGCCCAACTTGAGGCGCAAATGATATGGCCAAGTCAAACGAGGCCTGACTCGAGGCACAAATGATATGGTTGAGTCAAACGAGGCCCGACTCAAGGCACAAGTTATATGGTTTTGTCAAATGAGGCCAGACTAGAGGCACAAATGATATGGTTGTGTCAAACGAGGCCTAACTCGAGGCACAAATGATATGGTTGATTCAAACGAGGCCCGACTCAAAGCACAAATTATATGGTTCTATTAAACGAGGCCTGACTCGAGGCAGAAATGATTTGGGTGAGTCAAACGAGGCCCGACTCAAGGCGCAAATGATATGGCTGAGTCAAACAAGGCCTGACTCGAGGCACAAATGATATGGTTGAGTCAAATGAGGCCCGACTCAAGGCACAAATTATATGGTTTCGTCAAACAAGGCCAGACTCGAGGCATAAATGATATGGATGAGTCAAACGAGGCCCGACTCGAGGCGCAAATGATATAGCTGAGTCAAACGAGCCCTGACTCGAGACATAAATGATATGGGTGAGTCAAATGAGGCCTAACTCGAGGTACAAATGATATGGTTAAGTCAAACGAGGCCCGACTCAAGGCACAAATTATATGGTTTTGTCAAACGAGGCCTGACTCGAGGCACAAATGATATGGGCGAGTCAAACAAGGCCCGACTCGAGGCGCAAATGATATGGTTGAGTTAAACAATCCCAACTCAAGGTAAAAATGATAAGGGTGAGTCAAACGAGCCCTAACTCGAGGCGCAAATCTATGGGTGAGTCAAATGAGGCTCGACACGAGATACAAATCATATGGTCGAGTCAAACAAGGCACGACTGGAGGCGCAAACATATGGTTGAGAGAAACAAGGCTTGGCTCGAGGCGCAAACATATGGTTGAGTTAAACGATGCCTAACTCAAGCCACAAACATGCGGGTAAGTCTAATACGACCCAACTCAAGGCGCAAATGATAAAGATGAGTCAAACGAGGCCTGACTTGAGGCACAAATGATATGGGTGAGTCAAACGAGGCCTAACTAGAGGCACAAATTATATGGTTGAGTCAAATGAGGCCCGACTCAAGGCGCAAATGATAAAGGGTGAGCCAAATGAGGCCCGACTTGAGGCACAAATGGTACTGGTGAGTCAAAGGAGGCCTGACTCAAGGTGCAAATGTTTTGGTTGAGTTAAACGAGGCCTGACTCGAGGCACAAATGATATGGGTAATTCAAACGAGGCCTGACTTGAGGTGCAAATGATATGGTCGAGTTAAACGAGGCCTGGCTCGAGGCGTAAATGATAAGGGTGAGACAAATGAGGCACTACTCAAGGCACAAATGATATGGGTAAGTCAAACGAGGCCCGACTCAAGACACAAATGATATGGTTGAGTCAAACGAGGCTTGACTCGAGGCGCAAACATATGGTTGAGAGAAACGGGGCCCGACTCGAGGCGCAAACATATGGGTGAGTCAAATGAGGCCTGACTCGAGGCACAAATTGAATAGGAGAGTCAAATGAGGCTCGATTCATGGCAGAAATGATTTGATTGAGTCGAATGATGCCCGACTCGAGGCGCAAATAATAAGGGTGAGTCAAATTAGGCCCGACTCGAGGCGTGAATGAGATGGGTGAGTCAAACAAGGCCTGACTCGAGGCGCGAATGACATGGTTGACTCAAACGAGGGCTGACTTGAGGGACAAATGATATGGGTGAGTCAAAGGTGGCTCGACTCGAGGCGCAAATGATATGGGTGAGTCAAACGAGGCCCGACTCGAGCCGCAAACATATGGTTGAGTCAAATGTGGCCCAACTCGAGACGTAAATGATAAAGGTGAGTCAAACGAGGGCTGACTCGAGGCACAAATGATATGGGTGAGTCAAACGAGATCCAACTCGAGGCACAAATCATATGGTTGAGTTAAATGAGGCCCGACTCAAGGCACAAAAGATAAGGGTAAGTCAAACAAGGTCCGCTTCATGGCGCAAATGATATGGGTGAGTCAAACGGGGCCCAACTTAAGGCGCAAATGATATGGTTGAGTCAAACGAGGATGGACTCAAGGCACAAATGATATGGGTGAGTCAAACAAGCCTGACTCGAGGCGCATATGATATGGCTAAGTCAAACGAGGCCTGACTCGAGGCACAAATGATATGGGAAAATTAAACGAGGCCCAACTTGAGGTACAAATGATATGGTCGAGTCAAACAAGGCCCGGCTTAAGGCGCAAATTATATGGTTCACTCAAATGGGCCTGACTCGAGGCACAAATGATATGGGTGAGTCAAACGAGGCCCAACTCAAGGCGTAAATGATATAGTTAAGTTAAACGAGGCCCAACTCGAGGCTCAAATGATAAGGGTGAGTCAAACGAGGCCCGACTCGTGGCGCAAACATGTGGGTGAGTCAAACAAGGACTGCCACTAGATGCAAACATATGGGTGAGTCAAATAAGGCTCGACTTGAGGCACAAATGATATGGTTGAGTCAAATAAGACCCAACTTGAGGCGTAAATGATAAGGGTGAGTCAAACAAGGCCTGACTCGAGGCAAAAATGATATGGTTGAGTCAAACGAGGCTTGACTCGAGGCACAAATGATATGGTTGACTCAAACAAGGCCTGACTCGAGGTACAAAGGTTATGGATGAGTTAAACGAGGCCTAACTAGGGACGCAATTGATATAGTTGAGTCAAACGAGGCCTGACTCGAGGCAGAAATGAGATGGGTAAGTCAAATGAGGCCCAACTCGAGGTGCAAATGATACGGTTGAGTCAAATGAGGCCTAACTTGAGGTACAAATGATATGGTTAAGTGAAACGAGGCCCGACTTGAGGTGCAAACAATATGGGCAGGACAAATGAGTCCCGACTCGAGGCGCAAATGATAAGGGTGAGTCAAACGAGGCCCTACTTGATGCGCAAACATATGGGTGAGTCAAACGAGTTCCTCCTTGAGGCATAAACATATGGGTGAGTCAAATGGGGCCTGACTCGATGAGCAAATGACAAGGGTGAGTCAAACGAGGCCCGACTCAAGCCACAAACATATGGTTGAGTCAAACGAGGCCCGACTCGAGCCATAAACATATCGGTGAGTCAAATGATGCCCAACACGAGGTGCAAATGATAAAGGCGAGTCAAACTAGGCCTGACTCGAGGCATAAATAATATGAGTGTGTCAAACGAGGCCCAGCTCGAGGCGCAAATTATATGGTTGAGCCAAACGAGACTCGACTTGAGGTGCAAATGATAAGGGTGAGTCAAACGAGGCCCGACTCAAGGTACAAACATATGGGTGAGTCAAACGAGGCCCAACCCAAGCAGCAAACATATGGGTGAGTTAAATGAGGCCCAACTCGAGGCACAAATGAAAAAGGTGAGTCAAACGAGGGCTGACTCAAGGCACAAATGATATGGGTGAGTTAAATAAGGCCCAACTCAAGGCACAAATGATATGGTTGAGTCAAATAAGGCCAGACTCATGGCACAAATTATATGGCTCAGTTAAACAAGGCCTAACTCGAGGCACAAATGATATGGGTGAGTCAAACGAGGCCCAACTCGAAGCGCAAATGATATAGTTGAGTCAAACGAGGCCCGACTGGAGGTGCAAATGGTAAGGGTGAGTCAAACGAGGCTCGACTCGAGGCGCAAACATATGGGTGAGTCAAATGAGGCCTGACTCAAGCCACAATCAGATGGGTGAGTCACATAAGGCCCGACTCGAGGCATAAATGATATCGGTGAGTCAAACGAGGCCCGACTCGATGCGCAAATGATATGGTTGACTCAAACGATGCCTGACTCGAGGTACAAATGATATGGGTGGGTCAGACAAGGCCTGACTCGAGGCACAAATGATATGGTTGAGTCAAACGAGGCCCGACTTGAGGCGAAAATGAGATGGGTGAGTCAAACGAGGCCTAACTCATGGCGCAAAAGATATGGTTGAGTCAAACGGGGACTAACTCGAGGAGCAAATAATATGGGTAAGTCAAACAAGGCCCGACTAGAAGCACAAACATATGGATCAGTCAAATGAGGCCTAACTCAAGCCGCAAACATATCGGTGAGTCAAATGAGGCCCAACTCGAGGCGCAAATGATAAAGGTGAGTCAAACGAGGCCTAACTCGAGGCACAAATGATATAGTTGAGTCAAACGAGGCCCAACTCGAGGCGCAAAAGATATGGGAGAGTCAAACAGGTCTCAACTCGAGGTTCAAATGATATGGCTGAGTCAAATGATGCCTAACTAGAGGCACAAATGATATGGGTGAGTCATACGAGGCCCGACTTGAGGTGCAAATGATATGGCTGAGTCAAACGAGGCCTGACTCGAGGCACAAATAATATGGTTGAGTTAAACGAGGCCTGACTTAAGGACCAAATTATATGGTTCCGTCTAAAGAGACCTGACTCGAGGCACAAATGATATGAGTAAGTCAAACGAGGCCAGACTCAAGGCACAAATTATATGATTTTGTCAAACGAGGCCTGACTCGAGGCACAAATGATATGGGTGAGTCAAATGAGGCCCAACTCGAGGGGCAAATGATATGGCTGAGTCAAACGAGGCCTGACTCGAGGCACAAATGATATGGGTGAGTCAAATGAGGCCCAACTCAAGGGGCAAATGATATGGCTGAGTCAAATGAGGCCTGACTCGAGGCACAAATGATATGGTTGAGTCAAACGAGGCCTGACTCAAGGCACAAATGATATGGCTGAGTCAAACAAGGCCTGACTCGAGGAACAAATGATATGGGTGAGTCAAACAAGGCCCAACTCGAGGTACAAATGATATGGTTGAGTCAAACGAGGCCCGACTCAAGGCACAAATTAGATGGTTTCGTCAAACGAGGCCTGACTCGAGGCACAAATGATATGGGCGAGTCAAATGACGCCTGACTCAAGGCGCAAATGATATGGTTGAGTCAAACAAGGCCCGACTCGAGGCACAAATGATAAGGGTGAGTCAAACGAGCCCTAACTCGAGGCGCAAATCTATGGGTGAGTCAAATGAGGCTCGACACGAGGTGCAAATGATATGGTTGAGTCAAACAAGGCACGACTGGAGGCGTAAACTTATGGTTGAGGGAAACGAGGCTTGGCTTGAGGTGCAAACATGCGGGTGAGTCAAATACGGCCCAACTCGTGGCACAAATGATAAAGATGAGTCAAACGAGGCCTGACTCGAGGCACAAATGATATGGATGAGTCAAACGAGGCCTAACTAGAGGCGTAAATTATATGGTTGAGTGAAACAAGGACCAACTCGAGGCGCAAATGATAAAGGGTGAGCCAATCGAGGCCTGACTCGAGGCGCAAATGGTACTGGTGAGTCAAAGGAGGCCCGACTCAAGGTGCAAATGTTATGGTTAAGTTAAACCAGGCCTGACTCGAGGCACAAATGATATGGATAAGTCAAACCAGGCCTGACTCGAGGCACAAATGATATGGTTGAGTCAAACGAGGCCTAACTCGAGGCACAAATGATATGCATGAGTCAAATGAGGCCCGACTCGAGGTACAAATGATATGGTTGACTCAAACGAGGCCTGACTCGAGGCATAAATGATAAGGGTGAGACAAATGAGGTCCTACTCAAGGCGTAAATGATATGGGTGAGTCAAATGAGGCCTGACTCGAGGCGCAAATGATATGGTTGAGTCAAACGAGGCCTGACTCGAGGCGCAAACATACGGTTGAGAGAAACGAGGCCTGACTTGAGGTGCAAACATATGGGTGAGTCAAATGAGGGTCGACTTGAGCTGCAAACATATGGGTGAGTCAAATGAGTCCCAACTCGAGGCGCAAGTGATAAAGTTGAGTCAAATGAGGCCTGACTCGAGGCACAAATGACATGGGGGAGTCAAATGAGGCCTAATTCGAGGCAGAAATGAGATGGTTGAGTCAAATAAGTCCCGACACGAGGTGCAAATGATAAAGGTGAGTCATATGAGGCCCGACTCAAGGCATGAATGAGATGGTTGAGTCAAATGAGGCCTGACTCGAGGCGTGAATGACATGGTTGACTCAAACGAGGCCTGACTCGAGGGACAAATGATACGGGTGAGTCAAACGAGGCTCGACTCGAGGCGCAAATGATATGGTTGAGTCAAACGAGGCTCGACTCGAGGAGGAAATGAGATGGAAGAGTCAAACGAGGCCCAACTCGAGGCGCAAAAGATAAGGGTGAGTCAAACAAGGCTTGACTCAAGGCATAAACATATGGTTGAGTAAAACAAGGCTCGACTTGAGCCGCAAACATATGGGTGAGTCAAATGTGGCCCAACTCGAGGCACAAATGATAAAGGTGGGTCAAACGAGGCCTGACTCGAGGCACAAATGATATGGGTGAGTCAAACGAGACCCAACTCGAGGCACAAATCATATGTTGAGTTAAACGAGGCCCGACTCGAGGCACAAAAGATAAGGGTGAGTCAAACAAGGCCCGCCTCGTGGCGCAAATATATGGGTGAGTCAAACGGGGCCCAACATGAGGCACAAATGATATGGTTGAGTCAAACGAGAATGCACTCAAGGCACAAATGATATGGGTGAGTCAAATGAGCCTGACTCGTGGCGCATATGATATGGCTGAGTCAAACGAGGCCCAACTCGAGGCACAAATGATATGGTTGAGTCAAACAAGGCCCGACTTAAGATGCAAATGATATGGTTCAATCAAACGAGGCTTGACTCGAGGCACAAACATATGGTTGAGAGAAACGAGGCCTGACTCGAGGCGCAAACATATGGATGAGTCAAACGAGGCCTGACTCAGGTTGCAAACCTATGGTTGAGTCAAATGAGGCCCAACTCGAGGCACAAATGATAAAGATGAGGCCTGACTCGAGACACAAATGATATGATTGAGTCAAATAAGGCCCAACTCAAGGCACAAATGATAGGGGTGAGTCAAACAAAGCCTGACTCGAGGCGAAAATGATATGGTTGAGTCAAACAAGGCCTAACTCGAGGTGTAAATGATATGGTTGACTCAAACGAGGCCTGACTCGAAGTACAAAGGATATGGGTGAGTCAAACGAGGCCCGACTCGAGATGCAAATGATATGGTTGAGTCAAACAAGGCCTGACTCCAGGTAGAAATAAGATGGGTGAGTCAAACGAGGCCGAACTCGAGGCGCAAATAATACGGTTGAGTCAAATGGGGCTCGACTCGAGGAGCAAATGATAAGGGCGAGTCAAACGAGGCCCAACTCGAGGTACAAATGATATGGTTAAGTGAAACGAGGCCCGACTCGAGGCGCAAATGATATGGGTGAGACAAACAAGTCCTGACTCGAGGCGCAAATGATAATGGTAAGTCAAACAAGGCCTGACTCGACGCTCAAACATATGGGTGAGTGAAATGAGTTCCTCCTCGAGGCGCAAACATATGGGTGAGTTAAACGAGGCCTGGCTCAAGCCGTAAACATATGCTTGAGTCAAATGAGGCCTAACTCAAGGCGCAAATGATATGGTTGAGTCAAACGGGGCCTGACTCGAGGAGCAAATGGCAAGGGTTAGTCAAACAAGGTCCGACTCATGTCGCAAACATATGGTTGAGTCAAACGAGGCTCAACTCGAGCCATAATCATATCGGTGAGTCAAACGACGCCCAACACAAAGTGCAAATGATAAAGGTGAGTCAAACGAGGCCTGACTCGAGGCATAAATGATATGAGTGCGTCAAACGAGGCCCAAATGATATGGTTGAGTCAAACGAGACTCGACTTGAGGTGCAAATGATAAGGGTGAGTCAAATGAGGCCCGACTCGAGGCACAAACATATGGGTGAGTCAAACGAGGCACGACCTGAGCAGCAAACATATGGGTGAGTCAAATGAGGCCCAACTCGAGGTGCAAATGAAAAAGGTGAGTCAAACGAGGCCTGACTCGAGGCACAAATGATATGGGTGAGCAAAACAAGGCCCAACTCAAGGCACAAATGATATGGGTGAGTCAAACAAGGCCCAACTCGAGGCGCAAATTATATGGTTCAGTCAAATGAGGACCGACTGGAGGTGCAAATGATAAGGGTGAGTCAAACGAGGCCTGACTCGAGGCGCAAACATATGGGTGAGTCAAACGAGGCCTGACTTGAGACGCAATCAGATGGGTGAGTCACATGAGGCCCGACACGAGGCATAAATGATATGGGTGAGTCAAACGAGGCCCGACTCGATGCGCAAATGATATGGTTAACTCAAACAATGCCTGACTCGAGGTACACATGATATGGGTGAGTCAAACAAGGCCCGACTCGAGGCGCAAATGATATGGTTGAGTCAAACGAGCCTCGACTCGAGGCAGAAATGAGATGGGTGAGTCAAATGAGGCCCAACTCGTGGCTCAAATGATATGGTAGAGTCAAATGGGGCCTGACTCGAGGAGCAAATAATATGGGTAAGTCAAACGAGGCCCGACTAGAGGCGCAAACATATGGATGAGTCAAATGAGACCTTTCTAGCGCCGCAAACATATGGGTGAGTCAAATGAGGCCCAACTCGAGGCACAAATGATAAAGGTGAGTCAAATGAGGCTTGACTCGAGGCACAAATGATATGGGTGAGTCAAACAAGGCCCAACTTGAGGTGCAAAAGATATGGTTGAGTCAAACGAGGCCCGACTTAAGGCAAAAAAGATAAGGGTGAGTCAAACAAGGCCCGACTCGAGGCACAAATGATATGAGGGAGTAAAATAGGGCCCGACTCGAGGCGCAGATGATATGGTTGAGTTAAACGATGCCCAACTCAAGGCACAAATGATATGGGTGAGTCAAACGAGGCCCGAATCGATGCGCAAATGATATGGCTGAGTCAAACGAGGCCTGGCTTGAGGCACAAATGATTTGGGTGAGTCAAACGAGGCCCAACTCGAGGTATAAATGATATGGTTGAGCAAACGAGGCCCGACTCAAGGCGCAAATTATATGGTTCAGACAAACGAGGCCTGACTCGAGGCATAAATGATATGGGTGAGTCAAATGAGGACCGACTCGAGGTACAAATGATAAGGTTGAGTCAAACGAGGCCTGACTCAACGCACAAATAATAAGGGTGAGTCAAACGAGGGCTGACTCGAGACGTAAATCTATGGGTTACTCAAACAGGGCCCGACTCAAGTCACAAATGTTATGGTCGAGTCCAACGAGGCCCGACTCGAGACACAAATGATATGGGCGAGACAAACAAGTCCCGACTCGAAGTGCAAATGAGAAAGGTGAGACAAACGAGGTCCAACCCAAGGCACAAACATATGGGTGAGTAAAATGAGGCCCTCCTCGAGGCGTAAACATATGAGTGAGTTAAATGATGCCTGACTCAAGCCGCAAACATACGGGTGAGTCAAATGAGTCACAACTCGAGGTACAAATGATAAAGATGAGTCAAACGAGACCTGACTCGAGGCACAAATGATATGGGTGCGTCAAACGAGGCTTAACTCGAGGCACAAATGATATGGTTTGTCAAACGAGGCCTGACTTGAGTCGCAAATGATACGGGTGAGCAAAACGAGGCTCGACTCGAGGTGCAAATGAGAAGGTTAAGTCAAACGAGGCCCGACTCGAGGCACAAAGATATGGGTGAGTCAAACGAGGCCTGACTCGAGCGACAATCAGATGGGTGAGTCACATGAGGCTCGACTCGAGGTGAAAATGATATGGGTGAGTCAAACGAGGTCCGACTCGATGCGCAAATGATATGGTTGAGTCAAACGAGGCCCGACTCGAGGTGGAAATGAGATGGGTGAGTCAAACGAGGCCCACTTTATGGGGCAAAAGATATGGTTGAGTCAAATAGGGCCCGACTCAAGGAGCAAATGATATGGGTAAGTCAAACGAGGCCTGACTAGAGGCGCAAACATATGGATGAGTCAAATGAGGCCTAACTCAAGCCACAAACATATGGGTGAGTCAAATGAGGCCCAACTCGAGGTGCAAATGATAAAGGTGAGTTAAACGAGGCCTGACTCGAGGCATAAATGATATGGGTGAGTCCAACGAGGCCCAACTCAAGGCGCAAAAGATATGGTTGAGTCAAACGAGGACCGACTTGAGGCAGAAAACATAAGGGTGAGTCAAACGAGGCCCGACTCGAGGCACAAATGATATGAGGGAGTAAAACAAGGCCAAACTTGAGGCGCAAATGATTTGGTTGAGTTAAACGAGGCCCAACTCGAGGCACAAATGATATGGGTGAGTCAAACGAGGCTCAACTCGACGGGCAAATTATATGGCTGAGTCAAACGAGGCCTAGCTTGAGGCATAAATGATTTGGGTGTGTCAAACGAGGCCCAACTCGAGGTATAAATGATATGGTTGAGCAAACGAGGCCTGACTCAAGGCACAAATTGTATGGTTCAGTCAAATAAGGCCTGACTCGAGGCACAAATGATATGGTTGAGTCAAACGAGGCCCGACTTGAGGCGCAAATGAGAAGGTTGAGTAAAACGAGGCCCGACTCGAGGCACAAACATATGGGTGAGTCAAACGAGGCATGACTCGAGCCACAATCAGATGGGTGAGTCACATGAGGCTTGACTCCAGGCGAAAATGATATGGGTGAGTCAAACGAGGTCCAACTCAATGCGTAAATGATATGGTTGACTCAAATGACACCTAACTCGAGGTACAAATGATATGGGCGAGTCAAACGAGGCCCAACTCGAGGCGCAAATGATATGGTTTAGTTAAACGAGCCCTGACTTGAGGCACAAATGATATGGGTGAGTCAAATAAGGCCCGACTCGAGGTGCAAATCATAAGATTGAGTTGAAGGGGGCCCCACTTGAGGCACAAATGATAAGGTTGAGTCAGACGAGGCCCAACTCGAGGCATAAATGATAGGGTTGAGTTAAACAACGCTCAACTCAAGGCGGAAATGATAAGGTTGAGTCAAACTTGCCCTGACTCGATGTGCAAATGATAAGGTTGAGTCAAACGAGGCCCGGCTCGAGGCACAAATGATATGGTTGAGTCAAACGAGGTCTGACTCAAGGCATAAATGATATGGTTTAGTCAAACGAGGCCCAACTTGAGGCACAAATGATATGGGTGAGTCAAACGAGGCCTGACTTGAGGTGCAAATGATAAGGTTGAGTCGAACGAGGCCCGACTCGAGGAGCAAATGATAAGGTTGAGTCAAAAGAGGCTCGACTCAAGGCATAAATGATATTATTGAGTCAAACGAGGTCCGACTCGAGGCGCAAATGATAAGGTTGAGTCGAACGAGGCCCAACTCGAGGTACAAATGATAAGGTTGAGTCAAACAAGGCCCAACTTAAGGCATACATGATATGGTTCGGTCAAACAAAGCTCGACTCGTGGCACAAATGATAAGCTTGAGTCAAACGAGGCCCGACTCGAGGTGCAAATGATAAGGTTGAGTCAAACGAGGCCCAACTCGAGGTGTAAATTATATGGTTCAGTCAAATGAGGCCCAACTTGAGGCATAAATGATATGGTTGAGTCAAACGAGGCTTGACTCGAGGAGCAAATCATAAGGTTGAGTCAAACGTGGCCCGACTCAAGGCGCAAATGATATGGTTGAGTTAAACGAGGCCTGACTCAAGGCATAAATGATATGGTTGAGTCAAACGAGGCCTGACTCGAGGCACAAATGATATGGTTGAGTGAAACGAGGCCTGACTCGAGGCATAAATGATATGGTTGAGTCAAACGAGGCCCGACTCGAGGCATAAATGATATGGTTGAGTTAAACGAGGCTTGACTCGAGGAGCAAATCATAAGGTTGAGTCAAACGTGGCCCGACTCGAGGCGCAAATGATAAGGTTGAGTCAGACGTGGCCCGACTCGACGTGCAGATGATCAGGTTAAGTCAAACGTGGCCCGACTCGAGGCATAAATGATATGGCTGAGTCAAACGAGGCTTGACTCGAGGTGCAAATGATAAGATTGATTCTCACGTGGCCCAACTCTACGTGCAGATGATAAGGTTGAGTTAAACGAGGCCAGACTCGAGGCACAAATGATATGGTTGAGTCAAACAAGGCCCAACTTGAGGCACAAATGATATGGGTGAGTTAAAGAAGGCCCGACTCGAGGCATAAATGATATTATTGAGTCAAACGAGGCCCAACTTAAGGCACAAATGATAAGGTTGAGTTGAACGAGGCCCAACTCAAGGCGCAAATGATAAGGTTGAGTCAAACAAGACCTGACTCGAGGCATAAATGATGTGGTTAAGTCAAACGATGCCTGGCTCTAGGTACAAACGATAAGGTTTAGTCGAACGAGGCCCATCTCGAGCTGCAAATGATATGGTTGAGTCAAACGAGGCCCAACACGAGGCATAAATGATATGGTTCAGTCAAACGAGGCTCGACTCAAGACGCAAATGATAAGGTTGAGTCAAACGAGGCCCGACTCGAGGCACAAATGATATGGTTGAGTCAAATGAGTCTGACTCGAGGCATAATTGATATGGTTGAGTCAAACAAGGCCCAACTTGAGGCACAAACGATATGGGTGAGTTAAAGAAGGCCCAACTTGATGCATAAATGATATTATTGAGTCAAACGAGGCCCAACTTGAGGCACAAATGATAAAGTTGAGTCGAACAAAGCCCAACTCGAGGCGCAAATGATAAGGTTGAGTCAAACGAGGCCTGACTCGAGGCATAAATGATGTGGCTGAGTCAAACAACGCCCGGCTCGAGGTGCAAATGATAAGGTTTAGTCGAGCCCATCTCGAGCCGCAAATGATAAGGTTGAGTCGAACGAGGCCCAACATGAGGCATAAATGATATGGTTCAGTCAAATGAGGCTCGACTCAAGACGCAAATGATAAGGTTGAGTCAAACGAGGCCCGACTCGAGGTGCAAATGATAAGGTTGAGTCAAACGAGGCCCGACTCGAGCCACAAATGATATGGGTGAGTTAAACAAGACCCGACTCGAGGCAGAAATGATAAGGGTGAGTTGAACAAGGCTCGACTCGAGGAGCAAATGATATGGTTGAGTCAAATGACACCCGACTTGATGCGCAAATGTTAAGGTTGACTTGAACGAGGTGCGACGCGAGGCACAAATGATAAGGTTGACTCAAACGAGGCCCAACTTGAGGCGCAAATGATATGGTTGAGTCAAACGAGGCTCGAGTTGATGCACAAATGATATGGGTGAGTCAAACGAGGCCCGACTCGAGGCGCAAATGATATGGTTGAATCAAACGAGGCCCGACACGAGCCGTAGATGATAAGGTTGAGTCGAACGAGGCCCAACTCGAGGCGCAAATAATAAGGTTGAGTCAAACGAGGCCCGACTCGAGGCATAAATGATACGGTTTAGTCAAACGAGGCCCGAGTTGATGACAAATGATATGGGTGAGTCAAACGAGGCCTGACTCGAGGCATGAATGATATGGTTGAGTCAAACGAGGCCCAACTCGAGGCATAAATGATATGGTTGAGTCAAACGAGGCCCGACTTGAGGCACAAAGGATATGGGTGAGTCAAATAAGGCCCGACTCGAGGTGCAAATCATAAGATTGAGTCGAACGAGGCCCCACTTGAGGCACAAATGATAAGGTTGAGTCAGACGAGGCCTAACTCGAGGCATAAATGATATGGTTGAGTTAAACAACGCTCGACTCGAGGCGCAAATGATAAGGTTGAGTTAAACGAGGCTCGACTCGAGGCATAAATGATATTATTGAGTCAAACGAGGTATGACACGAGGCGCAATTGATAAGATTGAGTCGAACGAGGCCCAACTTGAGGTGCAAATGATAAGGTTGAGTCAAACGAGGCCCAACTCGAGGCATATATGATATGGTTCAGTCAAACGAGGCTCGACTCGAGGCGCAAATAATAAGGCTGAGTCGAACGAAGCCTGACCCGAGGCGCAATTGATAAGGTTGAGTCAAACGAGGCCCAACTCGTGGCACAAATGATAAGGTTGAGTCAAACGAGGCTCAACTCGAGGCCTAAATGATATGGTTCAGTCAAACGAGGCTCGACTCGAGGCGCAAATGAGAAGGTTAACTGAAACGAGGCCTGACTCGAGGTGCAAATGAGAAAGTTAAGTAAAACGAGGCCTGTCTTGAGGCGTAAATGATATGGTTGAGTCAAACGAGGCTCGACTCGAGGCACAAATCATAAGGTTAAGTGAAACGAGGCCCGACTCGGGCACAAATGATAAGTTTAAGTTAAAGGAGGTTCGACTCGAGGCATAAATGGGAAGGTTGAGTCAAACGAGGCCCGACTTGAGGCTTAAATGATAAGGTTGAGTCAAACGAGGCCCAACTCGAGGCATATATGATATGGTTCAGTCAAACGAGGCTCGACTCGAGGCACAAATGATAAGGCTGAGTCGAAGGAAGTCTGACTTGAGGCGCAATTGATAAGGTTGAGTCGAACGAGGCCCAACTTGTGGCACAAATGATAAGGTTAAGTCAAACGAGGCCCAACTCGAGGCATAAATGATATGGTTCAGTCAAACGAGGCTCGACTCGAGGCGCAAATGAGAAGGTTAAGTGAAACGAGGCCCGACTCGAGGTGTCAATGAGAATGTTAAGTAAAACGAGGCCCGTCTTGAGGCATACATGATATGGTTGAGTCAAACGAGGCTCGACTCGAGGCGCAAATCATAAGGTCAAGTGAAACGAGGCCCGACTCGAGGCACAAATGATAAGTTTAAGTCAAATGAGGCCCGACTCGAGGCATAAATGAGAAGGTTGAGTCAAACGAGGCCCAACTTGAGGCTTAAATGATAAGGTTGAGTCAAACGAGGCCCAACTCGAGGCGCAAATGATATAGCTGAGTCAAACAAGGCCCGACTTGACGAGCAAATGATATGGTTGAGTCAAACGAGGCCCGACTCGAGGCGCAAATGATAAGGTTGTGTCAAACGAGGCCCGACTCGAGGCGCAAATGATAAGGTTGAGTCAAACGAGGCCTAACTCGAGGCGCAAATGATAAGGTTGAGTCAAACGAGGCCCGACTCGAGGCATAAATGATATTATCGAGTCAAACGAGGTCTGACTCGAGGCATAATTAGTAAGGTTGAGTCGAACGAGGCCCAACTCGAGGCATAAATGATATGGTTGAGGCAAACAAGGCCCAACTCGAGGCATAAATGATATGGTTCAGTCAAACGAGGCTCGACTCGAGGCGCAAATGATAAGGCTGAGTCGAACAAAGTTCGACTCGAGGCACAATTGATAAGGTTGAGTCGAACGAGGCCCAACTCGAGGCACAAATGATAAAGTTGAGTCAAACGAGGTTCAACTCGTGGCATAAATGATATGGTTCAGTCAAACGAGGCTCGACTCGTGGCGCAAATGATAAGGTTAAGTGAAACGTGGCCCGACTCGAGGTGCAAATGAGAAGGTTGAGTAAAACGAGGCCCGACTTGAGGCGTAAATGATATGGTTGAGTCAAATGAGGCTCGACTCGAGGCACAAATGATAAGGTTGAGCCAAAGGAGGCCCAACTTGAGGCACAAATGAGAAGGTTAAGTCAAACGAGGCCTGACTTGAGGCTTAAAAGGTAAGGTTGAGTCAAACGAGGCCTAACTCGAGGCACAAATGATATAGTTGAGTCAAACAAGGCCCGACTTGAGGAGCAAATTATATGGTTAAGTCAAATGAGGCCCGACTCGAGGCGCAAATGATAAGGCTGAGTCGAACGAGGCCCGACTCGAGGTGCAAATGAGAAGGTTGAGTCAAACGAGGCCTGACTCGAGGTGCAAATAAGAAGGTTGAGTCAAACGAGGCCCGACTGGACGCATAAATGATATGGGTGAGTTGAACGAGGCTCAACTCTAGGCATAAATTATATGGTTGAGTCAAATGAGGCCTGACTCGAGGCACAAATGATAAGGTTGAGCCAAAGGAGGCCCGACTCGAGGCACAAATGAGAAGGTTGAGTCAAACGAGGCCTGACTTGAGGCTTTAAAGGTAAGGTTGAGTCAAATGAGGCCTAACTCGAGCCTCAACAAGGCTCGACTTGAGGAACAAATGATATGGTTGAGTCAAACGAGGCCCGACTCGAGGTGCAAATAATAAGGCTGAGTCGAACGAGGCCTGGCTCGAGGAGCAAATGATAAGGTTGAGTCAAACAAAGCCCGACTCTAGGCATAAATGTTATGGTTGAGTCAAACGAGGCCCGCCTGAGTCACAAATGATATGCGTGAGTCAAATGAGGCCCGACTCGAGGCGCAAGTGATAAGGTTGAGTCAAATGAGGCCCCACTCAAGGCATAAATGATATGGTTGAGTCAAACAACGCCCGACTCGAGGCATAAATGATAACGTTGTGTCAAACAAGGCCAAACTCGAGGTGCAAATGATAAGGTTGAGTCGAACGAGGCCTGACTCAAGGCGCAAATGATAAGGTTGAGTCAAATGAGCCCCGACTCGAGGCGCAAATTATATGGTTGAGTCAAACGAGGCCTGACTCAAGGCGCAAATGATAAGGTTGAATCAAACGTGGCCCGACTCGAGGCATAAATGATAGGGTTGTGTTAAACGAAGCTCGACTCGAGGCGCAAATGATAAGGTTGAGTCAAACGAGGCCTAACTCGAGGCGCAAATGATAAGGTTGAGTCAAACGAGGCCCGACTCGAGGCATAAATGATATTATCGAGTCAAACGAGGTCTGACTCGAGGCATAATTAGTAAGGTTGAGTCGAACGAGGCCCAACTCGAGGCATAAATGATATGGTTGAGGCAAACAAGGCCCAACTCGAGGCATAAATGATATGGTTCAGTCAAACGAGGCTCGACTCGAGGCGCAAATGATAAGGCTGAGTCGAACAAAGTTCGACTCGAGGCACAATTGATAAGGTTGAGTCGAACGAGGCCCAACTCGAGGCACAAATGATAAAGTTGAGTCAAACGAGGTTCAACTCGTGGCATAAATGATATGGTTCAGTCAAACGAGGCTCGACTCGTGGCGCAAATGATAAGGTTAAGTGAAACGTGGCCCGACTCGAGGTGCAAATGAGAAGGTTGAGTAAAACGAGGCCCGACTTGAGGCGTAAATGATATGGTTGAGTCAAATGAGGCTCGACTCGAGGCACAAATGATAAGGTTGAGCCAAAGGAGGCCCAACTTGAGGCACAAATGAGAAGGTTAAGTCAAACGAGGCCTGACTTGAGGCTTAAAAGGTATGGTTGAGTCAAACGAGGCCTAACTCGAGGCACAAATGATATAGTTGAGTCAAACAAGGCCCGACTTGAGGAGCAAATTATATGGTTAAGTCAAATGAGGCCCGACTCGAGGCGCAAATGATAAGGCTGAGTCGAACGAGGCCCGACTCGAGGTGCAAATGAGAAGGTTGAGTCAAACGAGGCCTGACTCGAGGTGCAAATAAGAAGGTTGAGTCAAACGAGGCCCGACTGGACGCATAAATGATATGGGTGAGTTGAACGAGGCTCAACTCTAGGCATAAATTATATGGTTGAGTCAAATGAGGCCTGACTCGAGGCACAAATGATAAGGTTGAGCCAAAGGAGGCCCGACTCGAGGCACAAATGAGAAGGTTGAGTCAAACGAGGCCTGACTTGAGGCTTTAAAGGTAAGGTTGAGTCAAATGAGGCCTAACTCGAGCCTCAACAAGGCTCGACTTGAGGAACAAATGATATGGTTGAGTCAAACGAGGCCCGACTCGAGGTGCAAATAATAAGGCTGAGTCGAACGAGGCCTGGCTCGAGGAGCAAATGATAAGGTTGAGTCAAACAAAGCCCGACTCTAGGCATAAATGTTATGGTTGAGTCAAACGAGGCCCGCCTGAGTCACAAATGATATGCGTGAGTCAAATGAGGCCCGACTCGAGGCGCAAGTGATAAGGTTGAGTCAAATGAGGCCCCACTCAAGGCATAAATGATATGGTTGAGTCAAACAACGCCCGACTCGAGGCATAAATGATAACGTTGTGTCAAACAAGGCCAAACTCGAGGTGCAAATGATAAGGTTGAGTCGAACGAGGCCTGACTCAAGGCGCAAATGATAAGGTTGAGTCAAATGAGCCCCGACTCGAGGCGCAAATTATATGGTTGAGTCAAACGAGGCCTGACTCAAGGCGCAAATGATAAGGTTGAATCAAACGTGGCCCGACTCGAGGCATAAATGATAGGGTTGTGTTAAACGAAGCTCGACTCGAGGCGCAAATGATAAGGTTGAGTCAAACGAGGCCTAACTCGAGGCGCAAATGATAAGGTTGAGTCAAACGAGGCCCGACTCGAGGCATAAATGATATTATCGAGTCAAACGAGGTCTGACTCGAGGCATAATTAGTAAGGTTGAGTCGAACGAGGCCCAACTCGAGGCATAAATGATATGGTTGAGGCAAACAAGGCCCAACTCGAGGCATAAATGATATGGTTCAGTCAAACGAGGCTCGACTCGAGGCGCAAATGATAAGGCTGAGTCGAACAAAGTTCGACTCGAGGCACAATTGATAAGGTTGAGTCGAACGAGGCCCAACTCGAGGCACAAATGATAAAGTTGAGTCAAACGAGGTTCAACTCGTGGCATAAATGATATGGTTCAGTCAAACGAGGCTCGACTCGTGGCGCAAATGATAAGGTTAAGTGAAACGTGGCCCGACTCGAGGTGCAAATGAGAAGGTTGAGTAAAACGAGGCCCGACTTGAGGCGTAAATGATATGGTTGAGTCAAATGAGGCTCGACTCGAGGCACAAATGATAAGGTTGAGCCAAAGGAGGCCCAACTTGAGGCACAAATGAGAAGGTTAAGTCAAACGAGGCCTGACTTGAGGCTTAAAAGGTATGGTTGAGTCAAACGAGGCCTAACTCGAGGCACAAATGATATAGTTGAGTCAAACAAGGCCCGACTTGAGGAGCAAATTATATGGTTAAGTCAAATGAGGCCCGACTCGAGGCGCAAATGATAAGGCTGAGTCGAACGAGGCCCGACTCGAGGTGCAAATGAGAAGGTTGAGTCAAACGAGGCCTGACTCGAGGTGCAAATAAGAAGGTTGAGTCAAACGAGGCCCGACTGGACGCATAAATGATATGGGTGAGTTGAACGAGGCTCAACTCTAGGCATAAATTATATGGTTGAGTCAAATGAGGCCTGACTCGAGGCACAAATGATAAGGTTGAGCCAAAGGAGGCCCGACTCGAGGCACAAATGAGAAGGTTGAGTCAAACGAGGCCTGACTTGAGGCTTTAAAGGTAAGGTTGAGTCAAATGAGGCCTAACTCGAGCCTCAACAAGGCTCGACTTGAGGAACAAATGATATGGTTGAGTCAAACGAGGCCCGACTCGAGGTGCAAATAATAAGGCTGAGTCGAACGAGGCCTGGCTCGAGGAGCAAATGATAAGGTTGAGTCAAACAAAGCCCGACTCTAGGCATAAATGTTATGGTTGAGTCAAACGAGGCCCGCCTGAGTCACAAATGATATGCGTGAGTCAAATGAGGCCCGACTCGAGGCGCAAGTGATAAGGTTGAGTCAAATGAGGCCCCACTCAAGGCATAAATGATATGGTTGAGTCGAACGAGGCCTGACTCAAGGCGCAAATGATAAGGTTGAGTCAAATGAGCCCCGACTCGAGGCGCAAATTATATGGTTGAGTCAAACGAGGCCTGACTCAAGGCGCAAATGATAAGGTTGAATCAAACGTGGCCCGACTCGAGGCATAAATGATAGGGTTGTGTTAAACGAAGCTCGACTCGAGGCGCAAATGATAAGGTTGAGTCGAACGAGG
Organism: Dicorynia guianensis; assembly: GCA_037013595.1. Classification (NCBI taxonomy): domain Eukaryota; kingdom Viridiplantae; phylum Streptophyta; class Magnoliopsida; order Fabales; family Fabaceae; genus Dicorynia; species Dicorynia guianensis. The sequence continues at coordinate 17,373,864 of JASUAB010000007.1, forward strand.
CCTGACTCGAGGCACAAATGATAAGATTGATTCCAACGATGCCGGACTCGAGGCACAGATGAGAACGTTTAGTCGAACGAGGCCCGACTCGAGGCGTAGATGATAAGGTTGAGTTGAACGAGGCTTGACTTGAGGTGCAAATGATAAGGTCGAGTCAAACGAGGCCAGACTCGAGGCGTAAATGATATGGCTGCCTCAAACAAGGCTCGAGTTAACGCACAAATGATATGGGTGAGTCAAACGAGGCATGACTCGAGGAATAAATGATATTGTTGAGTCAAACGAGGCCCAACTCGAGGCATAAATGATTGGTTGAGTCAAACGAGGCCTAACTTGAGGCACAAATGATATGGGTCAGTCAAACGAGGACCTACTCGAGGCACAAATGATAAGAGGGAGTCGAATGAGGCCCACTCGAGGTACAAGTGATAAGGTTGAGTCAAACGAGGCCTGACTCGAGGCATAAATGATATGGTTGAGTTAAACGAGGCTCGACTCGAGTTGCAAATGATAAGGTTGAGTCAAACGATGGCTGACTCGAGGCAGTTGAGGTGCAAATGATAAGGTTGAGTCAAATGAGGCCCGACTCGAGGCATAAATTATATGGTTTAGTCAAACGAGGCCCAAGTTGATGCACAAATGATATGGGTGAGTTAAATGAGGCTCGACTTGAGGCACAAATGATATGGTTGAGCGAAACGAAGCCCAACTCAAGGCATACATGATATGGTTAAGTCAAACAAGGCCCGGCTTGAGGCACAAATGATATGGGTCAGTCAAACGAGGACCTACTCGAGGCGCAAATGATAAAAGGGAGTCGAACGAGGCCCGCTCGAGGTACAATTGATAAGGTTGAGTCAAACGAGGCCCGACTCGAGGCATAAATGATATGGTTGAGTTAAACAAGGCTCGACTTGAGGCGCAAATGATAAGGTTGAGTCAAACTTGGTTCGACTCGACGTGCAAATGATAAGGTTGAGTCAAACGAGGCCCGACTCGAGGCGCAAATGATATGGTTGAGTCAAACAAGGTCTGACTCAAGGCATAAATGATATGGTTGAGTCAAACGAGGCCCAACTTGAGGCACAAATGTTATGGGTAAGTCAAATGAGGCCTGACTCAAGGCGCAACTGATAAGGTTGAGTCAAACGAGGCCCCACTCGAGGCATAAATGATATGGTACAGTCAAATGAGGCTTAACTCGAGGCGCAAATGATAAGGTTAAGTGAAACGAGGCCCGACTCGAGGCACAAATGATGTGGGTGACTCAAATGAGGCCGACTCGTGGCAAAAATTGTTAGGGTTAGTTGAACGAGGCCTAATTCGAGGCGCAAATGATAAGGTTGAGTCAAACGAGCACCGACTCGAGGCACAAATGATAAGGTTGACTCAAATGAGGCCCGACTCGAGGCGCAAATTATAATGTTTAGTTGAATGACGTTCGACTCGAGGCATAAATGAAAAGGTTAAATCGAACGAGGCCCGACTCGAGGCGCAAATGATATGGTTGAGTCAAACGACACCCGAGTTGAAGCACAAATGATATAGTTGAGTGAACCGAGGCCGGTCTTGAGGCGCAAATGATATGGTTGAGTCAAACGAGGCCTGACTCGAGGTGCAAATGATAAGGTTGAGTCGAACAAGGCCCGACTCGAGGCACAAATGAGAAGGTTAAGTCAAACGAGGCCCGACTCGAGGCATAAACGTAAGGTTAAGTCAAACGAGGCCAGACTCGAGGCACAAATGATAAGGTTGAGTAAAACGAGGACCAACTCGAGGAACAAATGATATGGTTGAGTCAAACGAGGTCCGACTGAGTCATAAATGATATGGGTGAGTCAAATGAGGGCCGACTCGAGGCACAAATGATACGGTTGAATCAAACGAGGCCCAACTCGAGGCGCAAATTATAAGGTTGAGTCAAACAAGGCCTGACTCGAGGCTTAAATGTAAGGTTGAGTCAAACGAGGACCAACTCGAGACGCAAATGGTAAGGGTGAGTTGAACAAGGGTCGACTCGAGGTACAAATGATATGGTTGACTCAAACGAGGCCTGATACGAGGCGTAAATGATAAGGTTGAGTCAAACGAGGCCAGACTTGAGGCACAAATCATATGGGTGACTCAAACGAGGCCCGACTCGAGGCGCAAATGGTAAGTGTGAGTTGAACGAGGCTCAACACGAGGCACAAATGATAAGGTTGAGACAAACAAGGACCAACTCGAGGCACAAATGCTAAGGTTGAGTCGAACGAGGCCCAACACGAGGCATAATTGATATGGTTCAGTCAAACGAGGCTCGACTCGAGGCGTAAATGATAAGGTTGAGTCAAACGAGGCTCGACTCGGGGTGCAAATGATAAGGTTGAGTCAAACGAGGCTTGACTTGAGGCACAAATAATATGGGTGAGTCAAACGAGGCACGATTCGAGACGCAAATGATATGGTTGTGTTAAACGAGGCCTAACTCAAGGCATAAATGATATGGTTGAGTCAAACGAGGCCCGACTCGAGGTACAATTGATAAGGTTGTGTCGAACGAGGCCCAACTCGAGGCACAATTGATAAGGTTGAGTCAAACGAGCCCCAACTCAAGGCATAAATGATATGGTTCAGTCAAACGAGGCTCGACTCGAGACGCAAATGATAAGGTTGAGTGAAACGAGGCCCGACTTGATTTGCAAATGAGAAGGTTGAGTAAAACGAGGCCTGACTTGAGGCATAAATGATATGGTTGAGTCAAATGAGGCTCGAATCGAGGCACAAATGATAAGGTTGAGTGAAACGAGGCCCGGCTCAAGGTGCAAATGAGAAGGTTGAGTCAAACGAGGCCCGACTTGAGGCATAAATGGTTGAGTCAATTGAGTTCCGACTCGAGGCGCAAATGATATGTTTGAGTTAAACGAGGCCTAACTCGAGGCATACATGATATGGTTGACTCAAATGAGGCCCGACTCAAGGCGCAATTGATAAGGCTGAGTCGAACGAGGTCCAACTCGAGGCGCAATTGATAAGGTTGAGTTAAATGAGGCCCAACTTGAGGCATAAATGATATTGTTGAGTCAAACGAGGCCCAGCTTAAGGCACAAATAATATGGGTGAGTCAAACGAGGCCCGACTCAAGACGCAAATGATAAGGTTGAGTCGAACGAGGCCCCACTCGAGGCATAAATGATATGGTTCAGTCAAATGAGGCTCGACTCGAGGCGTAAATGATAAGGTTGAGTCAAACGAGGCCCGACTCGGGGTGCAAATGATAAGGTTGAGTCAAATGAGGCTTGACTTGAGGCACAAATGATATGGGTGAGTCAATCGAGGCACGATTCGAGACGCAAATGATATGGTTGTGTTAAACGAGGCCTGACTCAAGGCATAAATGATATGGTCGAGTCAAACGAGGCCCGACTCGAGGCACAATTGATAAGGTTGAGTCAAACAAGCCCCAACTCAAGGCATCAATGATATGGTTCAGTCAAACAAGGCTCGACTCGAGACACAAATGATAAGGTTGAGTGAAACGAGGCCCGACTCGAGTTGCAAATGAGAAGGTTGAGTAAAACGAGGCCTAACTTGAGGCATAAATGATATGGTTGAGTCAAACGAGGCTCGAATCGAGGCACAAATGATAAGGTTGAGTGAAACGAGGCCCGGCTCGAGGTGCAAATGAGAAGGTTGAGTCAAACGAGGCTCGACTTGAGGCATAAATGATATGGTTGAGTCAACCGAGTCCCGACTCGAGGCGCAAATGATATGTTTGAGTTAAACGAGGCCTGACTCGAGGCATACATAATATGGTTGACTCAAACGAGGCCTAACTCGAGGCACAATTGATAAGGCTGAGTCGAACGAGGCCCAACTCGAGGCGCAATTGATAAGGTTGAGTTAAACGAGGCCCAACTTAAGGCATAAATGATATTGTTGAGTCAAACGAGGCTCGGCTTAAGGCACAAATAATATGGGTGAGTCAAACGAGGCCTGACTCGAGACGCAAATGATAAGGTTGAGTCAAACGAGGCTCCACTCGAGGCATAAATGATATGGTACATTCAAATGAGGCTTGACTCAAGGCGCAAATGATAAGGTTGAGTGAAACGAGGCCTGACTCAAGGTGCAATTGATAAGATTGAGTCAAACGAGGCCTAACTCGAGGCACAAATGATATGGGTGACTCAAATGAGGCCGACTCATGGAGAAAATCATTAGGGTTAGTTGAACAAGGCCCGATACGAGGCGCAAATGATAAGGTTGAGTCAAACGAGGACCGACTCGAGGCACAAATGATAAGGTTGACTCAAATGAGGCCCGACTCGAGGCGCAAATTATAATGTTTAGTCGAATAAGGTTCGACTCGAGGCATAAATGATAAGGTTAAGTCGAACGAGGCTCGACTCGAGGCGCAAATGATATGGTTGAGTCAATCGACACCCGAGTTGAAGCACAAATGATATGGTTGAGTGAACCGAGGCCGGTCTTGAGGCGCAAATGATATGGTTGAGTCAAACGAGGCCTGACTCGAGGTGCAAATGATAAGGTTGAGTTGAACAAGGCCCGACTCGAGGCACAAATGATAAGGTTGAGTCAAACGAGGCCTGACTCGAGGCATAAACGTAAGGTTGAGTCAAACGAGGCTAGACTCGAGGCACAAACGATAAGGTTGAGTCAAAGGACCAACTCGAGGAACAAATGATATGGTTGAGTCAAACGAGGTCCGACTGAGTCATAAATGATATGGGTGAGTCAAATGAGGCCTGACTCGAGGCGCAACTGATATGGTTGAGTCAAATGAGGCCCAACTCGAGGCACAAATTATAAGGTTGAGTCAAACAAGGCCCGACTCGAGGCTTAAATGTAAGGTTGAGTCAAACGAGGCACAAATGATAAGGTTGAGTCAAACAAAGACCAACTCGAGGCGCAAATAGTAAGGGTGAGTTGACTCAAATGAAGCCTGATTCTAGGCGTAAATGATAAGGTTGAGTCAAACGAGGCCAGACTTGAGGCACAAATGATATAGGTGAGTCAAACGAGGCCCGACTCGAGGCGCAAATGATAAGCGTGAGTTGAACGAGGCTCAACACAAGGCATAAATGATAAGGTTGAGACAAATGAGGACCAACTCGAGGCACAAATGCTAAGGTTGAGTCGAACGAGGCCCGACTCGAGGTACAAATGATATGGTTGACTCAAAGAAGGCCCAACTCGAGGAACAAATGATAAGGTTGAGTCCAACAAGGCCCAACTCGAGGAGCAAAAGATATGGTATAGTCAAATGACGCCCAACTCGGGGCATAAATGATATGGTTGAGTCAAACGAGGCCTAACTTGAGGCACAAATGATAAGGTTGAGTCAAACGAGGCCCGACTCGAGGCGCAAATGATAAGGTTGAGTCGAACGAGGCACGACTCGAGGCGCAAATGATAAGGTTAAGTCAAATGAGGCCCGCCTCGAGGCACAAATTATATGGTTGAGTCAAACGAGGCCTGACTCGAGCCACAAATGATAAGGTTGAGTCAAACGAGGCCTAACTTAAGGCATAAATGATATGGGTGTGTCAAATGAGGCCCGACTAAAGGCGCAAATGATAAGGTTGAGTCGAATGAGGCCCAACACAAGGCGCAAATGATAAGGTTAAGTCAAACGAGCCTGACTCGTGGCACAAACTATATGGTTGAGTCAAACAAGGCTCGAGTTAACACACAAATAATATAGGTGAGTCAAACGTGGCCCAACTCGAGGCGTAAATGGTATGGGTGAGTTGAACGGGGCTCGACTCTAAGCGTAAATTATATGGTTGAGTCAAAGGAGGCCCGACTCGAGGCACAAATGATAAGGTTGAGTCAAAGGAGGCCCGACTCGAGACACAAAAGAGAAGGTTAAGTCAAACGAGGCCCGACTTGAGGCTTAAATGATAAGGTTGAGTCAAACGAGGCCTGACTCGAGGCGCAAATGATATGGTTGAGTCAAACAAAGCCCGACTTGAGGAGCAAATGATATGGTTGAGTCAAACGAGGCCTGACTCGAGGCGAAAATGATAAGGTTGAGTCGAACGAGGCCCGACTCAGGGCGCAAATGATATGGTTGAGTCAAACAAAGCCAGACTCTAGGCATAAATGTTATGGTTGAGTCAAACAAGGCCCGCCTGAGTCACAAATGATATGGGTGAGTGAAATGAGGCCTGACTCGAGGCGCAAATGATAAGGTTGAGTCGAACGAGTCCCAACTCGGGGCACAATTGATAAGGTTGAGTCGAACGAGTTTCAACTCGAGGCGCAAATGATAAGGTTGAGTCAAACAAGGACCAACTCGAGGTGTAAATGCTAAGGTTGAGTCGAACGAGACCCGACTCGAGGCGTAAATGATATGGTTGAGTCAAACGAGGCCTGACTCGAGGCACAAATGATAAGGTTGTGTCGAACAAGGCCCGACTCGAGGCGCAAATGATAAGGTTGAGTCAAACGAGGCCCGACTCGAGGCGTAAATGATATAGTTGAGTCAAACGAGGCCCGAGTTGACCCACAAATGATATGGGTGAGTCAAACGAGGCTCGACTCAAGGCACAAATGATATGCGTGACTCAAACCAAACCCGACTCGAGGCGGAAATGGTAAGGGTAGTTGAACAAGGCCCGACTCGAGGCGCAAATCATAAGGTTGAGTCAAGCGAGGCCCGAGTTGACGCACAAATGATATGGGTGAGTCAAACGAGGCCCGACTCGAGGCGCAAATGATATGGTTGACTCAAACGAGGCCCAACTTGTGGCACAAATGATTTGGGTGATTCAAATGAGGTCCAACTCGAGGCGCAAATGATAAGGTTGAGTCAAATGAGGCCTCGAGCCGCAAATGATAAGGTTGTGTCGAACGAGGCCCGACTCGAGGCACAAATAATAAGGTTGTGTCCAATGATGCTCGACTCGAGGCACAAATGATATGGTTGAGTGAAACGAGGCCCGACTCGAGCCACAAATGATAAGGTTGAGTCAAACGAGGCATGACTCGAGGCGAAAATGAGAAGGTTGAGTCCAACGAGGCCCGACTCGAGGCGCAAATGACATGATTGAGTCAAACGAGGCTTGACTCGAGGCACAAATGATAAGGTCAAGTCCAACGACGCCCGACTCGAGGCATAAATGATATGGTGGAGTTAAACGAGGCCCGAGTTGAAGTACAAATGATATGGGTGAGTCAAACAAGGCCCGACTCGAGGCGCAAATTATATGGTTGAGTCAAATAAGGCCCAACTCGAGGCATAAATGATATGGTTGAGTCAAACGAGGACCGACTTGAGGCACAAAGGATATGGGTTAGTCAAACGAGGCCCGACTCAACGTGCAAATGATAAGTTTGAGTCAAACGAGGCCCCACTCAAGGCACAAATTATAAGGTTGAGTCAAACGAGACCCGACTCGAGACATAAATGATATGGTTGAGTTAAACGAGGCTTGACTCGAGGCATAAATTATAAGGTTGAGTCAAACGCAGCCCGACTCGATGTGCAAATGATAATGTTGAGTCAAACGATGCCCGACTCGAGGCACAAATGATATGGCTGAGTCAAACGAGGTCTAACTCGAGGCATAAATGATATGGTTTAGCCAAATGAGGCCCAACTTGAGGCACAAATGATATGGGTGAGTCAAACAAGGCCCGACTAGAGGTGCAAATGATAAGGTTAAGTCGAAAGAGGCCCGACTTGAGGCACAAATGATAAGGTTGAGTCCAACGAGGCCCGACTCGAGGCATAAATGATATTATTGAGTCAAACGAGGTCCGACTCGAGGCGCAAGTGATAAGTTTGAGTCGAACGAGGCCCAACTCGAGGCACATTCGACCCAACTCGAGGCACAAATGATAAGGTTGAGTCAAATGAGGTCCAACTCAAGGCATACATGATATGGTTCAGTCAAACGAGGCCCGACTCGAGGCGCAAATGATAAGATTGAGTTGAACGAGGCCCCACTTGAGGTACAAATGATAAGGTTCAGTCAAACGATGCCCAACTCGAGGCATAAAGGATATGGTTGAGTCAAACGAGGCCCAACTTGAGGTGCAAATGATAAGGTTGAGTCAAACGAGGCCTGACTCAATGTACAAATGATAAGGTTGAGTCAAACAAGGCCCAACTCGAGGCGCAAATGATATAGTTGAGTTAAACAAGGCCTGACTCGAGGCATAAATGATATGGTTGAGTCAAACGAGGCCCGGCTCGAGGTATAAATGATATGGTTCAGTCAAACGAGGCTTGACTTGAGGCGCAAATGATAAGGTTGAGTAAAACGTGGCCCGACTCGACGTGCAAATGATAAGGTTGAGTCAAACGAGTCCCGATTCGAGGCACAAATGATATGGTGGAGTCAAACGAGGTCTGACTCGAGGCATAAATGATATGGTTAAGTCAAACGATCCCCGACTCGAGGCATAAATGATATGGTTGAGTTAAACGAGGCTTGACTCGAGGCAGAAACGATAAAGTTGAGTGAAATGTGGCCCGACTCGACGTGCAAATGATAAGGTTGAGTCAAACGAGGCCCGACTCGAGGCACAAATGATGTGGTTGAGTCAAACGAGGTCTAACTCATGGCATAAATGATATGGTTGAGTCAAACGAGGCTTGACTCTAGGCACAAATGATAAGGTTGAGTCAAACATGGCCCGACTCAATGTGCAAATGAAAAGGTTGAGTCAAACGAGGCCCGACTCGACGCACAAATGATAAGGTTGAGTCACACGAGGTCTGACTCAAGGCATAAATGATATGGTTGAGTCAAACAAGGCCCAACTTGAGGCACAAATGATATGGGTGAGTCAAAGGAGGCCCGACTCGAGGCGCAAATGATAAGGTTGAGTCGAGTGAGGTCCGACTCCAGGCGCAAATGATAAAGTTGAGTCAAACGAGGCCTGACTCGAGGCATAAATGATATTATTAAGTCAAACGAGGCCCGACTTGAGGCGCAAATGATAAGGTTAAGTCGAACGAGGCCCAACTCGAGGCGCAAATGATAAGGTTGAGTCCAACGGGGCCTGACTCAAGGAATAAATGATATAGTTGAGTCAAATGATGCCCAGCTCGAGGCGCAAATGATAAGGTTTAGTTGAGAGAGGCCCAACTCGAGGCACAAATGATAAGGTTGAGTCAAACGAGGCCCAACACGAGGCATAAATGATATGGTTCAATCAAACGAGGCTCGACTCGAGGTGCAAATAATAAGGTTTAGTCAAACGAGACCTGACTCGAGGTGCAAATGATAAGGTTGAGTCAAACGAGGCCTGACTCGAGGCACAAATGATATGGGTGAGTCAAACGACACCTGACACGAGGAGCAAATGTTAAGGTTGAGTGGAACAAGGTTTGACTCGAGGCACAAATGATAAGATTGAGTCAAACGAGGCCCTACTTGAGGCGCAAATGATATGGTTGAGTCAAACGAGGCCCAACTTGATGCACAAATGATTTGGGTGAGTCAAACGAGGCCTGACTCGAGGCGCAAATGATATGATTGAATTAAACAAGGCCCGACTCGAGGCGTAAATGATAAGGTTAAGTCGAACAAGGCCTGACTCGAGGTGCAAATGATATGGTTGAGTCAAACGAGGTCTGACTCGAGGCATAAATGATATGGTTAAGTCAAACGAGGCTTGACTGTAGGCGCAAATGATAAGGTTGAGTCAAACGAGGCCCGACTCGACGCGCAAATGATATGGTTGAGTCAAACGAGGTCTGACTCAAGGCATAAATGATATGGTTGAGTCAAACAAGGCCCAACTTAAGGCACAAATGATATGGGTGAGTCAAAGGAGGCCCAACTCGAGGCGCAAATGATAAGGTTGAGTTGAACGAGGTCCGACTCCAGGCGTAAATGATAAAGTTGAGTCAAACGAGGCCCAACTCGAGGCATAAATTATATTATTGAGTCAAACGAGGCCCGACTTTAGGCGCAAATGATAAGGTTAAGTCGAACGAGGCCTAACTCGAGGCGCAAATTATAAGGTTGAGTCCAACGAGGCCTGACTCGAGGCATAAATGAAATGGTTGAGTCAAATGACGCCCAGCTCGAGGCGCAAATGATAAGGTTTAGTCGAGTGAGGCCCAACTCGAGGCGCAAATAATAAGGTTTAGTCGAGTGAGGCCCAACTCGAGGCGCAAATGATAAGGTTGAGTCAAACAAGGCTCAACACGAGGCATAAATGATATGGTGCAGTCAAACGAGGCTCGACTCGAGGCGCAAATGATAAGGCAGAGTCAAAGGAGGCCCGACTCGTGGCATAAATGATATGGGTGAGTCAAACGACACCCGACTTGAGGTGCAAATGTTAAGGTTGAGTTGAACGAGGTTCGGCTTGAGGCACAAATGATAAGATTGAGTCAAACGAGGCCCAACTTGAGGCGCAAATGATATGGTTAAGTCAAACAAGGCCCGAGTTGACGCACAAATGATATGGGTGAGTCAAACGAGGCCCGACTCGAGGCGCAAATGATATGGTTGAATTAAACGAGGCCCGACTCGAGGCGTAAATAATATGGTTGAGTCGAACGAGGCCCGACTTGAGGCACAAAGGATATGGGTGAGTCAAATAAGGCACGACTCGAGCTGCAAATTATAAGATTGAGTCGAACGAGGCACCACTTGAGGCGCAAATGATAAGGTTGAGTCAAACGAGGCCCGACTCAAGGCATAAATGATATGGTAGAGTTAAACAACGCTCGACTGGAGGCGCAAATGATAAGGTTGAGTCGAGCGTGGTCCGACTCCAGGCACAAATGATAAAGTTGAGTCAAACGAGGCCCGACTCGAGGCATAAATGATATTATTAAGTCAAATAAGGCCCGACTTGAGGCGCAAATGATAAGGTTGAGTCGAATGAGGCCCAACTCGAGACGCAAATGATAAGGTTGAGTTGAACGAGGCCTGACTCGAGGCATAAATGATATGGTTGAGTCAAATGATGCCCAGCTCGAGGCACAAATGATGAGGTTTAGTCAAGTGAGGCCAACTCGAGGCACAAATGATAAGGTTGAGTTAAACGAGGCCCAACACGAGGCATAAATGATATGGTTCAGTCAAACGAGGCTCGACTCGAGGCGCAAATGATAAGGTTGAGTCAAACGAGACCCGACTTGAGGCGTAAATGATAAGGTTGAGTCAAACGAGGCCTGACTCGAGGCACAAATGATATGGGTGAGTCCAACGAGGTTCGACTCAGGGCACAAATGATAAGATTGAGTCAAATGAGGCCCAACTTGAGGCGCAAATGATATGGTTGAGTCAAACAAGGCCCGAGTTGATGTACAAATGATATAGGTGAGTCAAATGAGGCCTGACTCAAGGCGCAAATGATATGGTTGAATTAAACGAGGCCCGACTTCTAGCACAAAGGATATGGGTGAGTCAAATAAGGCACGACTCGACTTGCAAATTATAAGATTGAGTCGAACGAGGCCCTACTTGAGGCACAAATGATAAGGTTGAGTCAAATGAGGCCTAACTCGAGGCATAAATGATATGGTTGAGTTAAACAACGCTCGACTGGAGGCGCAAATGATAAGGTTGAGTCAAACTTGCCCCGACTCAGCGTGCAAATGATAAGGTTGAGCCAAACGAGGCCCGGCTCGAGGCGCAAATGATATGGTTGAGATAAACAAGGTCTGACTCGAGGCATAAATGATATGGTTTAGTCAAACGAGCCCCAACTTGAGCCACAAATCATATAGGTGAGTTAAACGAGGCCCAACTCGAGCTACAAATGATAAGGTTGAGTCGAACGAGACCCGACTCGAGGAGCAAATGATAAGGTAGAGTTAAACGAGGCTCAACTCGAGGCATAAATGATATTATTGAGTCGAACGAGGCCCAACTCGAGGTACAAATGATAAGGTTGAGTCAAACGAGGCCCAACTTAACGCATACATGATATGGTTTAGTCAAACGAGGCTCGACTCAAGGCGCAAATGATAAGGTTAAGTCAAATGAGGCCTGACTCGAGGCACAAATGATAAGGTTAAGTCGAACGAGTCCCAACTCGAGGCACAAATGATAAGGTTGAGTCGAACGAGTCCCAACTCGAGGCACAAATGATAAGGTTGAGTCAAACGAGGACCAACTCGAGGTGTAAATGCTAAGGTTGAGTCGAACAAGACCCGACTCGAGGCGTAAATGATATGGTTGAGTCAAACAAGACCCGACTCGAGGTGCAAATGATAAGGTTGAGTCAAACGAGGCCTGACTCGAGGCACAAATGATATGGGTGAGTCAAACGAGGTTCAGCTCGAGGCACAAATGATAAGATTGAGTCAAACGAGGCCCAACTTGAGGCGCAAATGATATGGTTGAGTCAAACAAGGCCCGAGTTGACGCACAAATGATATGGGTGAGTCAAATGAGGCCCGACTCGAGGCACAAATGATATGGTTGAATTAAATGGGGCCCGACTCGAGGCGTAAAAGATATGGTTGAATCGAACGAGGCCCGACTTGAGGCACAAAGGATATGGGTGAGTCAAATAAGGCACGACTCGAGGTGCAAATTATAAGATTGAGTCGAACGAGGCCCCACTTGAGGCACAAATGATAAGGTTGAGTCAAACGAGGCCCGACTTGAGGCATAAATGATATGGTTGAGTTAAACAACGCTCGACTAGAGGAGCAAATGATAAGGTTGAGTCAAACTTGCCCCGACTCGACGTTCAAATGATAGGTTGAGTCAAACGATGCCCAGCTCGAGGCACAAATGATATGGTTGAGATAAACAAGGTCTAACTCGAGACATAAATGATATGGTTTAGTCAAATGAGGCCTAACTTGAGCTACAAATCATATGGGTGAGTTAAACGAGGCCCAACTCGAGCTGCAAATGATAAAGTTGAGTCAAACGAGGCCCCACTCGAGGAGCAAATGATAAGGTAGAGTCAAACAGGGCTTGACTCGAGGCATAAATGATATTATTGAGTCGAATGAGGCCCAACTCAAGGTACAAATGATAAGGTTGAGTCAAACGAGGCCCAACTTAACGCATACATGATATGGTTTAGTCAAACAAGGCTCGACTCAAGGCGCAAATGATAAGGTTAAGTCAAATGAGGCCTGACTCGAGGTGCAAATGATAAGGTTGAGTCAAACGAGGCCCGACTCGAGGTGCAAATGATATGGTTAAGACTAATGAGGCCCGACTTGAGGCATAAATGATATGGTTGAGTCAAACCAGGCTCGACTCGAGGTACAAATGATAAGGTTGAGTGAAATGAGGCCGAACTCGAGATGCAAATGATAAGGTTGAGTCAAACGAGGCCCGACTCGAGGCGAAAATGATATAGTTGAGTTAAACGAGGCTTGACTCGAGGCACAAATGATAAGGTTGAGTCAAACGTGGCCTAACTCAACGTGCAAATGATAAGGTTGAGTCAAACGAGGCCAGACTCGAGGCACAAATGATATGGTCGAGTCAAACGAGGTCTGACTCGAGAGATAAATACTATGGTTGAGTCAAACGAGGCTTGATTCTAGGCACAAATGATCAGATTGAGTCAAACGTGGCCCAACTCGATGTGAAAATGATAAGGTTAAGTCAAACGAGGCCCGACTCGACGTACAAATGATATGGTTAAGTCAAACGAGGTCTGACTCGAAGCATAAATGATATGGTTGAGTCAAACAAGGCCCAACTTGAGGCACAAATGATATGGGTGAGTCAAAGGAGGCCCGACTTGGGGCGCAAATGATAAGGTTGAGTCGAACGAGGTCTGACTCCAGGCGCAAATGATAAAGTTGAGTCAAACGAGGCCCGACTCGAGGCCTAAATGATATTATTGAGTCAAACGAGGCCCGACTTGAGGCGCAAATGATAAGGTTGAGTTGAATGAGGCCCAACTCGAGGCGCAAATGATAAGGTTGAGTCCAACGAGGCCTGACTCGAGGCATAAATGATATGGTTGCATCAAATGACGCCCAGCTCGAGGCGTAAATGATAAGGTTTAGTCGAGTGAGGCTAACTCGAGGAGCAAATGATAAGGTTTAGTCAAACGAGGCCAAACACGAGGCATAAATGATATGGTTCAGTTAAACGAGGCTCGACTCGAGGCGCAAATGATAAGGTTGAGTCAAACGAGGTCCCACTCGAGGCACAAATGATAAGATTGAGTCAAACGAGGCCCAACTTGAGGCGCAAATGATATGGTTGAGTCAAACGAGGCCCGAGTTGACGCACAAATGATATGGGTGAGTCAAACAAGGCCCGACTCGAGGCGCAAATGATATGGTTGAATTAAACGAGGTCCGACTTGAGGCGTAAATGATATGGTTGAGTCGAACGAGGCCCGACTTGAGGCACAAAAGATATGGGTGAGTCAAATAAGGCCTGACTCAAGGTGCAAATTATAAGATTAAGTCGAACGAGGCCCCACTTGAGGCACAAATGAGAAGGTTGAGTCAAACGAGGCCCGACTCGAGGCATAAATGATATGGTTGAGTTAAAGAATGCTCGACTGTAGGCACAAATGATAAGGTCGAGTCAAACTTGCCCCGACACAACATGCAAATGATAAGGTTGAGTCAAACGAGGCCCGGCTCGAGGCGCAAATGATATGGTTGAGATAAACGAGGTCTGACTCGAGGCATAAATGATATGGTTTAGTCAAACAAGGCCCAACTTGAGCCACAAATCATATGGGTAAGTTAAACAAGGCCTAACTCAAGGTGCAAATGATAAGGTTGAGTCAAACGAGGCCCAACTCGAGGAGTTAATGATAAGGTTGAGTCGAACGAGGCTCGACTCGAGGTATAAATGATATTATTGAGTCAAACGAGGTCCGACTCGAGGTGCAAATGATAAGGTTGAGTCGAACGAGGCCTAACTCGAGGTACAAATGGTAAGGTTGAGTCAAACGAGGCCTAACTTAACACATACATGATATGGTTTAGTCAAACGAGGCTCGACTCGAGGCGCAAATAATAAGGATGAGTCAAACGAGGCCTGACTCGAGGTGCAAATGATAAGGTTAAGTCAAACAAGGCTCGACTCGAGGCAAAAATGATATGGTTGAGTTAAACGAGGCCTGACTCGAGGCATAAATGATATGGTTGACTCAAACGAGGCTCCACTGGAGGTACAAATGATATGGGTGAGTCAAACGAGGCCCAACTTGAGGGGCAAAGGATAAGGCTGAGTCGAATGAGGCCTGATTGGCATCACAAATGATAAGGTTGAGTCCAACGATGCTCGGCTCGAGGCGTAAATGATATGGTTGAGTCAAACGAGGCCGGACTCGAGGCACAAATGCTAAGGGTGAGTTAAATGAGGCCCGACTCAAGGCATAAATGATATGGTTGAGTCAAACGAGGCTCAACTCGAGGGACAAATGATAAGTTTAAGTGAAACGAGGCCTGACTCGAGGTGCAAATGATAAGGTTGAGTCAAACGAGGCCCGACTCAAGGCGCAAATGATATGGTAGAGTCAAACGAGGCCTGACTCAAGGAACAAATGATATGGTTGAGTCAAACTAGACTTGACTCGAGGCACAAATGATAAGGTTGAGTCAAATGAGGCCAGACTCGAGGCGCAAATGATAAGGTTGAGTCAAACGAAGCCCGACTCGAGGAATAATTGATATGGTTGAGTCAAACAAGGCCCGACTGAGACACAAATGATATGGGTGAGTCAAATGAGGCTCGACTCGAGGCACAAATGATAAGGTTGAGTCAAACGACGCTCGACTCGAGGCATAAATGATATGGTTGAGTCCAACGAGGCCCGACTCGAGGCGCAAATGATAAGGTTGAGTCGAATGAGGCTTGATTCGAGGCACAAATGATAAGGTTAAGTCAAACGAGGCCCGACTCGAGGCATAAATGATATGGTTGAGTCAAACGATACCCGACTCAAGGCATAAATGATAAGGTTGAGCCAAATGAGGCCAAACATGAGGTGCAAATTAGAAGGTTGAGTCAAACGAGGCTTGACTCAAGGCACAAATGATAAGGTTGAGTCAAATGAGCCCCGACTCGAGGCACAAATTATATGGTTGAGTCAAACGAGGCCTGACTCAAGGCGCAAATGATAAGGTTGAGTCAAACGTGGCCCGACTTAAGGCGTAAATGATAAGGTTGAGTCAAACGAGGCCTGACTCGAGGCGCAAATGATATGGTTGAGTCAAACAAGGCCCAACTGAGTCACCTCGAGGCACAAATGATAGGGTGGAGTCAAACAAGGCCTGACTCGAGGCTTAAATGATATGGTTGAGTCAAACGAGGCCCGACTCGAGGAACAAATGATATGGTTGTGTCAAACGAGGCCCGACTCAAGGTGCAAATGATAAGGTTAAGTCGAACGAGGCCTGACTCGAGGCACAAATGATAAGGTTGTGTCAAACGAAGCCCGACTTGAGGCATAAATGATATGGTTGAGTCAAACGTGGCCCGACTGAGTCACAAATGATATGGGTGAGTCAAATGAGGCCCAACTTGAGGTGCAAATGATAAGGTTGAGACAAACGAGGCCCAACTCGAGGCACAAATGATATGGTTGAGTTAAACGAGGCCCGACTCGAGGCGCAAATGATAAGGTTAAGTCAAACGAGGCCTGACTCGAGGCACAAATTATAAGGTTGTATCAAACGAAGCTCGACTTGAGGCATAAATGATATGGTTGAGTCAAACGTGGCCCGACTGAGTCACAAATGATATGGGTGAGTCAAATGAGGCCCAACTTGAGGTGCAAATAATAAGGTTGAGACAAACGAGGCCCAACTCGAGGCACAAATGATAAGGTTGAGTCAAACGAGGCCCAACTCGAGGCACAAATGATAAGGTTGAGTCAAACAAGGCCCGACTTGAGGCATAAACGATAAGGTTGAGTAAAACGAGGCTAGACTAGAGGTGCAAATGATAAGGTTGAGTCAAACGAGGACCAACTCGAGGCACAATTGGTAAGGGTGAGTTGAACATGGCTCAACTCGAGGCACAAATGATATGGTTGACTCAAATGAGGCCTGACCCAAGGCGCAAATCATATGGTTAAACAAACGATGCCTTACTCGAGCTGCAAATGATAAGGTTGAGTCAAACGAGGCCTGACTTGAGGCATAAATGATAAGGTTGAGTGAAACGAGGCCCGACTTGAGGCACAAATGATATGGATCAGTCAAACGAGGCCCGACTTGGGGTGTAAATGATAAGATTGAGTCAAACGAGGCCCCACTCGATGTACAAATGATAAGGTTGAGTCAAACGAGACCCGACTCGAGGCATAAATGATATGATTGAGTCAAACGAGGCTCGACTCGAGGCCAAATGATAAGGTTAAGTCAAACGAGGCCCGACTCGAGGTGCAAATGATAAGGTTGAGTTAAACGAGGCCCGACTCGAGGTGCAAATGATATGGTTGAGTTAAACGGGGCCTGACTCGAGGCATAAATGATATGGTTGAGTCAAACGAGGCCCGCCTCGAGGAGCAAATGATAAGGTTGAGTCGAACGAGGCCCGACTCGAGGCATAAATGATATGGGTGAGTCAAATGAGGCCCGACTCAAGGCGTAAAAGGTAAGGGTGAGTTGAACAAGGCCCGACTTGAGGCTTAAATTATAAGGTTGAGTCAAACGAGGCCCGACTCGAGGTACAAATGATATGTTGAGTCAAACAAGGCCCGACTTGAGGAGCAAATGATATGGTTGACTCAAACGAGGCTTGACTCAAGGCGCAAATGATAAGGTTGGGTAGAACAAGGCCCGACTTGAGGCGCAAATGATAAGGTTGAGTCAAAGGAGGCCCGACTCGAGGCACAAATGAGAAGGTTGAGTCAAATGAGGCCCGACTTGAGGCTTAAATGATAATGTTGAGTCAAAGGAGGCCCGACTCGAGGCGCAAATGATATGGTTGAGTCAAACAAGGCCCTACTTGAGGAGCAAATGATAAGGTTGAGTCAAACAAAGCCCGACTCTAGGCATAAATGTTATGGTTGAGTCAAACGAGGCCCGCCTGAGTCGCAAATGATATGGGTGAGTCAAATGAGGCCTGACTCGAGGTGCAAATGATAAGGTTGAGTCGAACAAGGCCTGACTTGAGGCGTAAATGATATGGTTGAGTCGAACGAGGCCCGGCTTGAGGCGCAAATGATAAGGTTGAGTCAAACAAGGCCTGACTCGAGGCGTAAATGATACGTTTGAGTCAAACGAGGCCTGAGTTGAGGCACAAATGATTTGGGTGAGTCAAACGAGGCCCGAGTTGAAGCGCAAATAATATGGGTGAGTCAAACGAGGCCCGACTCGAGGTGCAAATGGTAAGGGTGAGTTGAACGACGCCCAACACGAGGCATAGATGATAAGGTTGAGTCAAACGAGGACCAACTCGAGGCGCAAATGCTAAGGTTGAGTCGAACGAGTCCCGACTCAAGGCGCAAATGATATGGTTGACTCAAATGAGGCACGACCCGAGGCGCAAATCATAAAGTTGAGTCCAACGAGGCCCAACTCGAGGCACAAATAATATGGTTGAGTCAAATGAGGCCCGACTCAAGGCATAAATGATAAGGTTATGTCAAATGTGGCCCAACTCGAGGCATAAATGATATGGTTGAGTGAAACGAGGCCCGACTCGAGGCGTAAATGATAAGGTTGAGTTGAACGAGGCCCGATTCGATGCGCAATTGATAAGGTTCAGTCAAACGAGGCCGAACTCGAGGAATAAATGATATGGTTGAGTTAAACAATGCCCGACTTAAGTCACAAATGATATGGGTGAGTCAAACGAGGCCTGACTCGAGGCACAAATGATAAGATTGAGTCAAACGATGCCCGACTTGAGGCATAAATGATATGGTTGAGTCCAACGAGGCCTGACTCGAGGCACAAATGATAAGGTTGAGTCAAATGAGGCCTGACTCGAGGCATAAATGATACGGTTGAGTCAAACGATGCCCAACTTAAGGCATAAATGACAAGGTTGAGTCAAACGAGGACAAACTCGAGGTGGAAATGAGAAGGTTGAGTCGAACGAGGCATGACTCAAGGTGCAAGTGATAAGGTTGAGTCAAATGAGCCCCGACTCGAGGCGCAAATTATATGGTTGAGTCAAACGAGGCCCGACTTGAGGCGCAAATGATATGGTTGAGTCACACGAGGCCCGACTCGAGGCGTAAATGATAAGGTTGAGTCAAACGAGGCCCGACTCGAGGCGCAAATGACATGGTTGAGTCAAACAAGGCTCGACTGAGTCACCTCGATGCACAAATGATAGGGTGGAGTCAAACAAGGCCTGACTCGAGGCTTAAATGATATGGTTGACTCAAATGAGGCCCGACTCGAGGCGCAAGTCATATGTTTGAGTCAAACGAGGCTCGACTCAAGGAACAAATGATATGATTGAGTTAAACGAGGCCCGACTCGAGGCGCAAATGATAAGGTTGAGTCAAACGAGGCCCGACTCGAGGCACAAATTATAAGGTTGTATCAAACGAAGCCCGACTTGAGGCATAAATGATATGGTTGAGTCAAACGTGGCCCGACTGAGTCACAAATGATATGGGTGAGTCAAATGAGGCCCAACTTGAGGTGCAAATGATAAGGTTGAGACAAACGAGGCCCAACTCGAGGCACAAATGATAAGGTTGAGTCAAACAAGGCCCGACTTGAGGCATAAACGATAAGGTTGAGTAAAACGAGGCTAGACTAGAGATGCAAATGATAAGGTTGAGTCAAACGAGGACCAACTCGAGGCACAAATGGTAAGGGTGAGTTGAACAGGGCTCAACTCGAGGCACAAATGATATAGTTGACTCAAATGAGGCCCGACCCGAGGCGTAAATCATATGGTTGAACAAACGACGCCTGACTCGAGCTGCAAATGATAAGGTTGAGTCAAACGAGGCCTGACTTGAGGCACAAATGATAAGGTTGAGTGAAACGAGGCCCGACTTGAGGCACAAATGATATGGATTAGTCAAACGAGGCCCGACTCGGGGCGTAAATGATAAGATTGAGTCAAACGAGGCCTCACTCAATGTACAAATGATAAGGTTGAGTCAAACGAGACCCGACTCGAGGCATAAATGATATGGTTGAGTCAAACGAGGCTCAACTCGAGGCGCAAATGATAAGGTTAAGTCAAACGAGGCCCGACTCGAGGTGCAAATGATAAGGTTGAGTTAAACGAGGCCCGACTCGAGGTGCAAATGATATGGTTGAGTTAAACGGGGCCTGACTTGAGGCATAAATGATATGGTTGAGTCAAACGAGGCCCGCCTCGAGGAGCAAATGATAAGGTTGAGTCAAACGAGGCCCGACTCGAGGCATAAATGATATGGGTGAGTCAAATGAGGCCCGACTCAAGGCGGAAAAGGTAAGGGTGAGTTGAACAAGGCCCGACTTGAGGCTTAAATGATAAGGTTGAGTCAAACGAGGCCCGACTCGAGGCACAAATGATATGGTTGAGTCAAACAAGGCCCGACTTGAGGAGCAAATGATATGGTTGACTCAAACGAGGCCCGACTCAATGCGCAAATGATAAGGTTGGGTAGAACAAGGCCCGACTCGAGGCGCAAATGATAAGGTTGAGTCAAACGAGGCCCGACTCGAGGCATAAATGATATTATTGAGTCAAACAAGGACAAACTAGAGGTGCAAATGATAACGTTGAGTTGAACGAGGCCCAACTCGAGGCGCAAATTATAAGGTTGAGTCAAACGAGGCTCAGCTCGAGACATAAATGATATGGTTTAGTCAAACGAGGCTCGACTCGAGGCGCAAATGATAAGGCTGAGTCAAACGAAGTCTGACTCGAGGCGCAATTGATAAGGTTGAGTCGAACGATGCCCAACTCGAGGCACAAATGATAAGGTTGAGTCAAACGAGGCCCAACTCAAGGCATAAATGATATGGTTCAGTCAAACGAGGCTGGACTCGAGGCACAAATGATAAGGTTGAGTGAAATGAGGCCTGACTCGAGGTGCAAATGAGAACGTTGAGTAAAACGAGGCCCGACTTGAGGCATAAAGGATATGGTTGAGTCAAACAAGGCTCGACTCGAGGCACAAATCATAAGGTTGAGTGAAACGAGGCCCGACTTGAGGTGCAAATGAGAAGGTTGAGTCAAACGAGGACCGACTTGAGGCATAAATGATATGGGTGAGTTGAACAAGGCTCAACTCTAGGCGTAAATTTATGGTTCAGTCAAACGAGGCCCGACTGGAGGCACAAAAAATAAGGTTGAGTCAAAGGAGGCCCGACTCGATGCACAAATGAGAAGGTTGAGTCAAACGAGGCCCGACTTGAGGCTTAAATGATAATGTTGAGTCAAACGAGGCCCGACTCGAGGCACAAATGATATGGTTGAGTCAAACAAGGCCCTACTTGAGGAGCAAATGATATGGTTAAGTCAAACGAGGCCCGACTCGAGGCGCAAATGATAAGGTTGAGTTGAACGAGGCCCGACTCGAGGCGCAAATGATAAGGTTGAGTCAAACAAAGCCCGACTCTAGGCATAAATGTTATGGTTGAGTCAAACGAGGCCCGCCTGAGTCACAAATGATATGGGTGAGTCAAATGAGGCCTGACTCGAGGTGCAAATGATAAGGTTGAGTCGGACAAGGCCTGACTTGAGGCGTAAATGATATCGTTGAGTCGAATGGGGCCCAACTTGAGGCACAAATGATAAGGTTGAGTCAAACGAGGCCTGACTCGAGGTGTAAATGATATGTTTGAGTCAAACGAGGCCTGAGTTGAGGCACAAATGATTTGGGTGAGTCAAACGAGGCCCGAGTTGAAGCGCAAATAATATGGGTAAGTCAAACGAGGCCCGACTCGAGGTGCAAATGGTAAGGGTGAGCTGAACGACGCCCAACACGAGGCATATATGATAAGGTTGAGTCAAACGAGGACTAACTCGAGGCGCAAATGCTAAGGTTGAGTCGAACGAGTCCCGACTCAAGGCGCAAATGATATGGTTCACTCAAATGAGGCCCGACCCGAGGCACGAATCATAAAGTTGAGTCCAACAAGGCCCAACTCGAGGCACAAATAATATGGTTGAGTCAAATGAGGCCCGACTCAAGGCACAAATATAAGGTTGTGTCAAATGAGGCCTGACTCGAGGCATAAATGATATGGTTGAGTGAAACGAGGCCCGACTCGAGGTGTAAATGATAAGGTTGAGTCGAACGAGGCCCGATTCGATGCGCAATTGATAAGGTTGAGTCTAACGAGGCCCAACTCGAGGAATAAATGATATGGTTGAGTCAAACGAGGCCCGACTTGAGTCACAAATGATATGGGTGAGTCAAACGAGGCCTGACTCGAGGCACAAATGATAAGGATGAGTCAAACGACGCCCGACTTGAGGCATAAATGATATGATTGAGTCCAACGAGGCCCGACTCGAGGAACAAATAATAAGGTTGAGTCAAACGAGGCCTGACTCGAGGCATAAATGATATGGTTGAGTCAAACGATGCCCACCTCAAGGCATAAATGACAAGGTTGAGTCAAACGAGGACAAACTCGAGGTGGAAATGAGAAGGTTGAGTCGAACGAGGCATGACTCAAGGTGCAAGTGATAAGGTTGAGTCAAATGAGCCCCGACTCGAGGCACAAATTATATGGTTGAGTCAAACGAGGCCCGACTCGAGGCGCAAATGATAAGGTTGAGTCAAACGTGGCCCGACTCGAGGCGTAAATGATAAGGTTGAGTCAAACGAGGCCCGACTCGGGGCACAAATGACACGGTTGAGTCAAACAAGTCCCGACTGAGTCACCTCGATGCACAAATGATAGGGTGGAGTCAAACAAGGCCTGACTCGAGGCTTAAATTATATGGTTGAGTCAAACGGGGCCCGACTCGAGGTGCAAGTCATATGTTTGAATCAAACGAGGCTCAACTCGAGGAACAAATGATATGGTTTAGTTAAACGAGGCTCGACTCGAGGCGCAAATGATAAGGTTGAGTCAAACAAGGCCCGACACAAGGCACAAATTATAAGGTTGTATCAAACGAAGCCCGACTTGAGGCATAAATGATATGGTTGAGTCAAACGTGGCTCGACTGAGTCACAAATGATATGGGTGAGTCAAATAAGGCCCAACTTGAGGTGCAAATGATAAGGTTGAGACAAACGAGGCCCAACTCGAGGCACAAATGATAAGGTTGAGTCAAACAAGGCCCGACTTGAGGCATAAACGATAAGTTTGAGTAAAACGAGGCTAGACTATAGGTGCAAATGATAAGGTTGAGTCAAACGAGGACCAACTCGAGGCGCAAATGGTAAGGGTGAGTTGAACAAGGCTCGACTCGAGGCACAAATGATATGGTTGACTCAAATGAGGCCTTACTCGAGGTGCAAATCATATGGTTGAGACAAACGAGGCCTGACTTGAGCTGCAAATAATAAGGTTGAGTCAAACAAGGCCCGACTTGAGGCACAAATGATATGGGTGAGTCAAACGAGGCCCGACACGAGGTTGAGTCAAATGAAGCCCAACACAAGGCGCAAATGATAAGGTTGAGTCAAACGAGGCCTGACACGAGGCACAAAATATATGGTTGAGTAAAGCGAGGCCCGATTTGAGCCACAAATGATAAGGTTCAGTCAATGAAGGCCCAACTTGAGGCACAAATGAGAAGGTTGAGTCAAACGAGGCCTAACTTGAGGCTTAAATGATAAGGTTGACTCAAACGAGGCCCAACTCAAGTTGCAAATGATAAGGTTAAGCCGAACGAGGCCCGACACGAGGCGCAAATGATAAGGTTGAGTTAAACAAAGCTCGACTCTAGGCATAAATGTTATGGTTGAGTCAAACGAGGCCCGCCTGAGTCACAAATGATATGGGTGAGTCAAATGAGGCCCGACTCGATGCGCAAATGATAAGGTTGAGTCGAACGAGGCCCAACTCGAGGCACAAATGATAAGGTTGAGTCAAACGAGGCCCAACTCGAGGCGCAAATGCTAAGGTTGAGTCGAACGAGGCCTGACTCGAGGCATAAATGATATGGTTGAGTCGAACGATGCCCGACTCGAGGCGCAAATGATAAGGTTGAGTCAAACGAAGCCAGACTTGAGGAATAAATGATATGGTTGAGTCAAACAAGGCCCGACTGAGACACAAATGATATGGGTGAGTCAAATGAGGCCCGACTCGAGGCACAAATGATAAGGTTGAGTCAAACGACGCCCGACTAAAGGCATAAATGATATGGTTGAGTCCAACGAGGCCCGACTCGAGGCGCAAATGATAAGGTTGAGTCGAACGGGGCCCGATTCGAGGCGTAAATGATAAGGTTGAGTCAAACAAGGCTCGACTCGAGGCATAAATGATATGGTTAAGTCAAACGACGCCCGACTCGAGGCATAAATGATAAGGTTGAGTCAAACGAGGCTAAACTCGAGGTGCAAATGAGAAGGTTGAGTCAAACGAGGCCTGACTCAAGGCGTAAATAATAAAGTTGAGTCAAATGAGCCCCAACTCGAGGCATAAATGATAAGGTTGAGTCAATCAAGGCCCGACTTGAGGCATAAACGATAAGGTTGAGTAAAACGAGGCTAGACTAGAGGTACAAATGATAAGGTTGAGTCAAATGAGGACCAACTCGAGGCACAAATGGTAAGGGTGAGTTGAACAAGGCTCAACTCGAGGCACAAATGATATGGTTGACTCAAATGAGGCCCGACCCGAGGCGCAAATCATATGGTTGAACAAACGACGCCTGACTCGACCTGCAAATGATAAGGTTGAGTCAAACGAGGCCTAACTTGAGGCACAAATGATAAGGTTGAGTGAAACGCGGCCCGACTTGAGGCATAAATGATAAGATTGAGTCAAACGAGGCCCCACTCGATGTACACATGATAAGGTTGAGTCAAACGAGACCCGACTCGAGGCATAGATGATATGGTTGAGTCAAACGAGGCTCGACTCGAGGCGCAAATGATAAGGTTAAGTCAAACGAGGCCCGACTCGAGGTGCAAATGATAAGGTTGAGTTAAACGAGGCCCGACTCGAGGTGCAAATGATATGGTTGAGTCAAACGACGCCCGACTCGAGGATAAATGATAAGGTTGAGTCAAACAAGGCCAAACTCGAGGTGCAAATGAGAAGGTTGAGTCGAACGAGGCCTGACTCAAGGTGCAAATGATAAGGTTAAGTCAAATGAGCCCCGGCTCGAGGCGCAAATGATAAAGTTGAGTCAAATAAGGCCTGACTTGAGGCATAAACGATAAGGTTGAGTCAAACGAGGCTAGACTCGAGGCGCAAATGGTAAGGTTGAGTTGAACAAGGCTCAACTCGAGACACAAATGATATGGTTGGCTCAAATGAGGCCTGACTCGAGGCGCAAATCATATGGTTGAGACAAACGAGGCCTGACTCGAGCTGCAAATGATAAGGTTGAGTCAAACGAGGCCGAACTTGAGGCACAAATGATATGGGTGAGTCAAACGAGGCCCGACTCGAGGCGCAAATGATAAGGTTGAGTCGAACGAGGCCCAACACGAGGTACAAATGTTATGGTTGAGTCAAACAAGGCCCACCTGAGTCACAAATGATATGGGTGAGTTAAATGAGGCCCAACTCGAGGCACAAATGATAAGGTTGAGTCGAACAAGGCCCAACTCGAGGTGCAAATGCTAAGGTTGAGGCGAACGAGGCCTGACTCGAGGCATAAATGATATGGTTGAGTTGAACAAGGCCTGACTCGAGGCACAAATGATAAGGTTGAGTCAAACGTGGCCCGACTCGAGGTGTAAATGATATGGTTAAGTCAAACAAGGCCCGACTCGAGGCGCAAATGACATGGTTGAGTCAAACAAGGCCCGACTGAGTCACCTCAATGCACAAATGATTGGGTGTAGTTAAACAAGGCCCGATTCGAGGATTATATGATATGGTTGAGTCAAACGAGGCCCGGTTTGAGGAACAAATAATATGGTTCAGTCAAACGAGGCCTGAATCGAGGCGCAAATGGTAAGACTGAGTCGAACGACGCCCAACCCGAGGCACAAATGATAAGGTTATGTCAAACGAAGCCCGACTCGAGGCATAAATGATATCATTGAGTCAAACGTGGCCCGATTGAGTCACAAGTGATATGGGCGAGTCAAATGAGGTCCGACTCGAGGCGCAAATGATAAGGTTGAGTAAAACGAGGCCCAGCTCGAGGCGCAAATGATAAGGTTGAGTCAAACAAGGCTTGACTCGAGGCATAAATGATAAGGTTGAGTCAAACGAGGCTAGACTCGAGGTGCAAATGATAAGGTTGAGTCAAATGAGGACCAACTCGAGGTGCAAATGGTAAGGGTGAGTTGAACAAGGCTCGACTCGAGGCACAAATGATATGGTTGACTCAAATGGGGCCTGACTCGAGGCACAAATCATATGGTTGAGACAAACGAGGCCTGACTCGAGCTGCAAATAATAAGGTTGAGTCAAACGAGGCCCGACTTGAGGCACAAATGATATGGTTGAGTCAAACGAGGCCCGACACGAGGTTAAGTCAAACAAGGCCCAACACAAGGTGCAAATGATAAGCTTGAGTCAAACGAGGCCTGACACGAGGCACAAAATATATGGTTGAGTAAAACGAGGCCCGATTCGAGCCACAAATGATAAGGTTCAGTCAAAGGAGGCCCAACTTGAGGCACAAATGAGAAGGTTAAGTCAAACGAGGTCCAACTCGAGGCTTAAATGATAAGGTTGAGTCAAACGAGGCCCGACTCGAGTTGCAAATGCTAAGGTTGAGTCAAACGAGGCCTGACTCGAGGCATAAATGATATGGTTGAGTCGAACGATGCCCGACTCGAGGTGCAAATTATAAGGTTGAGTCGAACGAAGCCAGACTTGCGGAATAAATGATATGGTTGAGTCAAACGAGGCCCGACTGAGACACAAATGATATGGGTGAGTCAAATGAGGCCCCACTCGAGTTGCAAATGCTAAGGTTGAGTCGAACGAGGCCTGACTTGAGGCATAAATGATATGGTTGAGTCGAACGATGCCTGACTCGAGGCGCAAATGATAAGGTTGAGTCAAACGAAGCCAGACTTGAGGAATAAATGATATGGTTGAGTCAAACGAGGCCCGACTAAGACACAAATGATATGGGTGAGTCAAATGAGGCCCGACTCGAGGCACAAATGATAAGGTTAAGTCAAACGACGCCCGACTAGAGGCATAAATGATATGGTTGAGTCCAACGAGGCCCGACTCGAGGCACAAATGATAAGGTTGAGTCGAATGGGGCCCGATCCGAGGCGTAAATGATAAGGTTGAGTCAAACGAGGCTCGACTTGTGGCATAAATGATATGGTTAAGTCAAATGACGCCCGACTCGAGGCATAAATGATAAGGTTGAGTCAAACGAGGCTAAACTCGAGGTGCAAATGAGAAGGTTGAGTCGAACGAGGCCTGACTCAAGGCGCAAATGAGAAGGTTGAATCAAATGAGCCCTGACTCGAGGCGCAAATGATAAGGTTGAGTCAAACAAGGCCCAACTTGAGGCATAAACGATAAGGTTGAGTCAAACGAGGCTAGACTCGAGGTGCAAATGATAAGGCTGAGTCAAACGAGGACTAACTCGAGGCGCAAATGGTAAGGTTGACTTGAACAAGGCTTGACTCAAGACACAAATGATATGGTTGACTCAAATGAGGCCCGACTCGAGGCGCAAATCATATGGTTGAGACAAACGAGGCCTAACTCGAGCTGCAAATGATAAGGTTGAGTCAAACGAGGCCCGACTTGAGGCACAAATGATATGGGTGAGTCAAACGAGGCTCGTCTTGAGGCGCAAATGATAAGGTTGAGTTGAACGAGGCCCAACACGAGGTGCAAATGTTATGGTTGAGTCAAACAAGGCCCGCCTGAGTCACAAATGATATGGGTGAGTCAAATGAGGCCTGACTCGAGGCACAAATGATAAGGTTGAGTAAAATGAGCCCCAGCTCGAGGCGCAAATGATAACGTTGAGTCAAACAAGGCCTGACTCGAGGCATAAATGATAAGGTTAAGTCAAACGAGGACCAACTCGAGGTGCAAATGGTAAGGGTGAGTTGAACAAGGCTCGACTCGAGGCACAAATGATATGGTTGACTCAAATGGGGCCTGACTCGAGGCACAAATCATATGGTTGAGACAAACGAGGCCTGACTCGAGCGGCAAATAATAAGGTTGAGTCAAACGAGGCCCGACTTGAGGCACAAATGATATGGGTGAGTCAAACGAGGCCCGACACGAGGTTGAGTCAAACGAGGCCCAACACAAGGTGCAAATGATAAGGTTGAGTCAAACGAGGACTGACTCGAGGCACAAAATATATGGTTGAGTAAAACGAGGCCCAATTCGAGCCACAAATGATAAGGTTCAGTCAAACGAGGCCCAACTTGAGGCACAAATGACAAGGTTGAGTCAACGAGGCCCAACTCGAGGCCTAAATGATAAGGTTGAGTCAAACGAGGCCCGACTCGAGTTGCAAATGATAAGGTTGAGCCGAACGAGGCCCAACACGAGGCACAAATGACAAGGTTGAGTCAAACAAAGCCTGACTCTAGGCATAAATGTTATGGTTGAGTCAAATGAGGCCCGCCTGAGTCACAAATGATATGCGTGAGTCAAATGAGGCCTGACTCGATGCGCAAATGATAAGGTTGAGTCGAACGAGGCCCAACTCGAGGCGCAAATGATAAGGTTGAGTCAAACGAGGCCCGACTCGAGGCGCAAATGCTAAGGTTAAGTCGAACAAGGCCTGACTCGAGGCATAAATGATATGGTTGAGTCGAACGATGCCCGACTCGAGGCGCAAATGATAAGGTTGAGTCAAATGAAGCCAGACTTGTGGATTAAATGATATGGTTGAGTCAAACGAGGCCCGACTGAGACACAAATGATATGGGTGAGTCAAATGAGGCCCGACTCGAGGCGCAAATGATAAGGTTGAGTCAAATGACACCCGACTAGAGGCATAAATGATATGGTTGAGTCCAACGAGGCCCGACTCGAGGCGCAAATGATAAGGTTGAGTCGAACGGGGCCCGATTCGAGGCGTAAATGATAAGGTTGAGTCAAACGAGGCTCGACTTGAGGCATAAATGATATGGTTGAGTCAAACGACGCCCGACTCGAGGTATAAATGATCAGGTTGAGTCAAACGAGGCCAAACTCGAGGTGCAAATGAGAAGGTTGAGTCGAACGTGGCCTGACTCAAGGCGCAAATGATAAGGTTGAGTCAAATGAGCCCCGACTTGAGGCGCAAATGATATGGGTGAGTCAAAGGAGGCCCAACTCGAGGTGCAAATGATAAGGTTGAGTCAAATGAGGCCCAACACGAGGTGCAAATGATAAGGTTGAGACAAACGAAGCCTGACTCGAGGCACAAAATATATGGTTAGGTCAAACGACGCCCGAGTTGATGCACAAATGATATAGGTGAGATAAACAAGGCCCCACTCAAGGCGTAAATGGTAAGGGTGAGTTGAACGAGGCCCGACTCTAGGCACAAATTATATGGTTGAGTCAAACGAGGCCCGGCTCGAGGCACAAATGATAAGGGTGAGTCAAATGAGGCCCGCCTCAAGGCACAAATGATAGGGTAGAGTCAAACGAGGCCCAACTTGATGCTTAAATGATAAGGTTGAGCCAAACGAGGCCTGGCTCGAGGTGCAAATCATATGGTTGAGTGAAACAAGGCCCGACTCAAGGAACAAATGATATGGTTGAGTCCAACTAGACTCGGCTCGAGGTGCAAATGATAAGGTTGAGTCAAACGAGGCCTGACTCGAGGCGCAAATGATACGGTTGAGTCAAACGAGGCCTGACTCGAGGCATAAATGATATGCTTGAGTCAAATGAGGCCCGAGTCGAGGTGCAAATGATAAGGTTGAGTCAAACGACGCCTGACTCGAGGCATAAATGATATGGTTGAGTCCAACGAGGCCCGTCTCGAGGCGCGAATGATAAGGTTGAGTCGAACGAGGCCCGATTCGAGGAGCAAATGATAAGGTTGAGTCAAACGAGGCCCGACTCAAAGCATAAATGATACGGTTGAGTCAAAGGATGCCCGACTCGAGGCATAAATGATAACGTTGAGTCAAACGAGGCCAGACTCGAGGTGCAAAGGATAAGGTTGAGTTAAACGAGGCCCGACTTGAGGCGCAAATGATAAAGTTGAGTCAAACGAAGCCCAACTCGAGGCATAAATGATATGGTTGAGTCAAACGAGGCCCGACTGAGACACAAATGATATGGGTGAGTTAAAGGAGGCCCAACTCAAGGTGCAAATGATAAGGTTAAGTCAAACGAGGCCCAACTCAAGGCATAAATGATATGGTTGAGTCCAACGAGGCCCAACTCGAGGTATAAAAGATATGGTTGAGTCAAACGACGCCTGACTTGAGGCATAAATGATGAGGTTGAGTCAAACGAGGCCAGACTAGAGGTGCAAATGATAAGGTTGAGTCGAACGAGGCCTGACTCATGGCGCAAATAATAAGGTTAAGTCAAATGAACCCCGACTCAAGGCGCAAATTATATGGTTGAGTTAAACGAGGCCTGACTCGAGGCGCAAATGATAAGGTTGAGTCAAACATGGCCCGACTCGAGGCGCAAATGACATGGTTGAGCCAAATGAGGGCCACCTCGAGGCACAAATGATTGGGTGGAGTCAAACAAGGCCCGACTTGAGGCTTAAATGGTATGGTTGAGTCAAACGAGGCCCGACTCGAGGAATAAATGATATGGTTGAGTCAAACGAGGCCCGACTCGAGGTATAAATGATAAGGTTAAGTCAAACGACGCTAGACTCGTGGTGCAAATGATAAGGTTGAGTCAAACGAGGACCAAAGCGAGGCGCAAATGGTAAGGGTGAGTTGAACAAGGCTCGACTCGTAGCACAAAAGAGATGGTTGACTCAAATGAGGCCCAACTCGAGACGCAAATCATATGGTTGAGTCAAACGAGGCCTGACTAGAGGCGCAAATGATAAGGTTGAGTCAAACGAGGCCCGACTTGAGGAACAAATGATATGGGTGAGTCAAACGAGCCCCGACTCGTGGCACAAATGATAAGGTTGAGTCGAACGAGGACTAACTTGAGGTACAAATGCTAAGGTTGAGTCGAATGAGTCCTGACTCGAGGCGCAAATGATATGGGTGAGTCAAATGAGGCCCGACTCAAGGCGCAAATGATAAGGTTGGGTTGAACGAGGCCCAACTCGAGGCGCAAATGATAAGGTTGAGTCAAACGAGGCCCGACTCGAGGCACAAATGATAAGTTTGAGTCAAACAAGGACTAACTCGAGGTGCAAATGCTAAGGTTGAGTCGAATGAGTCCCGACTCGAGGCGCAAATGATATGGGTGAGTCAAACGAGGCCCGACTCGAGGCACAAATGATAAGGTTGGGTCGAACGAGGCCTAACTCGAGGCGCAAATGATAAGTTTGAGTCAAATGAGGCCCAACTCAAGGCATAAATGATAAGGTTAAGTCAAACAAGGCCAGACTTGAGGTGCAAATGATAAAGTTGAGTCGAACGGGGCCAGACTCGAGGCATAAATGATATGGTTGAGTCGAACGATGCCCGACTCAAGGCGCAAATGATAAGGTTGAGTCGAACAAGGCCTGACTCGAGGCATAAATGATATGGTTGAGTCGAACGATGCCCGACTTGAGGCACAAATGATAAGGTTGAGTCAAACGAAGCCAGACTTGAGGAATAAATGATATGGTTGAGTCAAACGAGGCCCGACTGAGACACAAATGATATGGGTGAGTCAAATGAGGCCCGACTCGAGGCGCAAATGATAAGGTTGAGTCAAACGACGCCCGACTAGAGGCATAAATGATATGGTTGAGTCCAACGATGCCCGACGAGTCAAACGAGGCTCGACTTGAGGCATAAATGATATGGTTGAGTCAAACGACGCCCAACTCGAGGTATAAATGATAAGGTTGAGTCAAACGAGGCCAAACTCGAGGTGCAAATGAGAAGGTTGAGTCGAACGTGGCCTGACTCAAGGTGCAAATGATAAGGGTGAGTCAAATGAGCCCCGACTTGAGGCGCAAATGATATGGGTGAGTCAAAGGAGGCCCAACTCGAGGTGCAAATGATAAGGTTGAGTCAAACGAGGCCCGATCGAGGCACAAATGATAAGTTTGAGTCGAACGAGGACTAACTCGAGGTGCAAATGCTAAGGTTGAGTCGAATGAGTCCCGACTCGAGGCATAAATGATATGGGTGAGTCAAACGAGGCCCGACTCGAGGCGCAAATGATAAGGTTGGGTCGAACGAGGCACAACTCGAGGCGCAAATGATAAGTTTGAGTCAAACGAGGCCCAACTCGAGGCATAAATGATAAGGTTAAGTCAAACAAGGCCAGACTCGAGGTGCAAATGATAAAGTTGAGTCGAACAGGGCCTGACTCGAGGCACAAATGATAAAGATGAGTCAAATGACCCTGACTTGAGGCACAAATGATATGGGTGAGTCAAACGAGGCCCAACTCGAGGTGCAAATGATAAGTTTGAGTCGAACGAGGCCCAACACGAGGCACAAATGATAAGGTTGAGACAAACGAGGCCTGACTCGAGGCACAAAATATATGGTTAAGTGAAACAAGGCCCGAGTTGATGCACAAATGATATAGGAGAGACAAACGAGGCCCCACTCAAGCGTAAATGGTGAGGGTGAGTTGAACGAGGCCCGACTCTAGGTGCAAATTATAAGGTTGACTCAAATGAGGCCCAACTCGAGGCATAAATGATAAGGTTAAGTCAAATAAGGCCAGACTCGAGGTGCAAATGATAAAGTTGAGTCGAACGGGGCCTGACTCGAGGCACAAATGATAAGGATGAGTCAAATGAGCCCCGACTTGAGGCACAAATGATATGGGTGAGTCAAACAAGGCCCGACTCGAGGTGCAAATGATAAGTTTGAGTTGAACGAGGCCCAACACGAGGCACAAATGATAAGGTTGAGATAAACGAGGCCTGACTCGAGGTACAAAATATATGGTTAAGTGAAACAAGGCCTGAGTTGACGCACAAATGATATAGGAGAGACAAACGAGGCCCCACTCAAGCATAAATGGTGAGGGTGAGTCAAACGAGGCCCGACTCGAGGCGCAAATGATAAAGTTGAGTTAAACAAGGACTAACTCAAGGCGCAAATGCTAAGGTTGAGTTGAACGAGTCCCGACTCAAGGCGCAAATGATATGGTTGACTCAAATGAGGCCTAACCTGAGGCGCAAATGATAAGGTTGAGTCCAATGAGGCCTAACTCGAGGCGCAAATGATATGGTTGAGTCAAATGAGGCCTGACTCGAGGCGCAAATGATAACGTTGAGTGAAACGAGGCCTGACTCGAGGCATAAATGATGTGGTTGAGTCAAACGAGGCCCAAGTTGAGGAGCAAATGATATGGTTGAGTCAAACGAGGCCTGATTCGATGCACAATTGATAAGGTTGAGTCAAACAAAGCCCGACTCAAGGCATAAATGATATGGTTGAGTCAAATAAGGTCCGACTTGAGTCACAAATGATATGGGTGAGTTAAACGAGGCCTGACTCGAGGTGCAAATGATAAGGTTGAGTCAAATGAGGCCTAACTCGAGGCGCAAATGATAAGGTTGAGTCAAACACGACCCGACTCGAGGCATAAATGATAAGGTTGAGTCAAACAAGGCTAGACTCGAGGTGCAAATGATAAGGTTAAGTCGAACGGGGCCTGACTCGAGGCACAAATGATAAGGTTGAGTCAAACGAACCCCGACTTGAGGTACAAATGATAAGGGTGAGTCAAACGAGGACCAACTCGAGGCACAAATGCTAAGGGTGAGTTGAACAAGGCTCGACTCAAGGCACAAATGATATGGTTGACTCCAATGAGGCCCAACTCGGGGCGCAAATCATATGGTTGGGTCAAACGAGGCCTGACTCGAGGTGTAAATGATAAGGTTGAGTCAAACGAGGCCGGACTTGAGGCACAAATGATATGGGTGAGTCAAAGGGGGCCCAACTCAAGGCACACATGGTAAGCGTGAGTTGAACGAGGCCCAACACAAGGCACAAATGATAAGGTTAAGTTAAACGAGGCCTAACTTGAGGAACAAATAATAAGGTTGAGTTGAACGAGGCCCAACTCGAGGCAGAAATTATATGGTTGAGTCAAACGAGACCCGACTCGAAGCGCAAATTATATGGTTGAGTCAAATGACCGCTAACTCAAGGCCACATGGTAAGCGTGAGTTGAACGAGGCCCAACACGAGGCACAAATGATAAGGTTAAGTCGAACAAGGCCTGACTTGAGGCGCAAATGATAAGGTTGAGTCAAACGAGGCCCGACTCAAGAACCACATGGTAAGCGTGAGTTGAACGAGGCCCAACACGAGCCGCAGATGATAAGGTTGAGTCAAACGAGGACCAACACGAGGCGCAAATGCTAAGGTTGAGTCAAATGAGTCCTGACTCGAGGCGCAAATGATATGGTTGACTCAAATAAGGCCTGACCCAAGGCGAAAATCATAAGGTTGAGTCCAACGAGGCCCAACTCGAGGCACAAATGATATGGTTAGGTCAAATGAGGCCCGACTCGATGCGCAAATGATAAGGTTGAATCAAACGAGGCCTAACTCGAGGCATAAATGATAAGGTTGGGTCAAACAAGGCCAGACTCGAGGTGCAAATGATAAGGATGAGTCGAACAGGGCCTGACTCGAGGCGCAATTGATCAGGTTAAGTCAAACGAGCCCCGACTTGAGGCACAAATGATATGGGTGAGTCAAATGAGGCCCGACTCGAGGTGCAAATGATAAGGTTGAGTCGAACGAGGCCCAACACAAGGCGCAAATGATAAACTTGAGACAAACGAGGCCTGACTCGAGGCACAAAATATATGGTTAAGTCAAACGAGGCCCGAGTTGACGCACAAAAGATATAGGAGAGACAAACGAGGCTCTACTCAAGGCGTAAATGGTAAGGGTGAGTTGAATGAGGCTTGACTCTAGGCGCAAACTATAAGGTTGAGTCAAATGAGGCCCGACTCAAGGCGCAAATGATAAGGTTGAGTCAAACGACGACCAACTCGATGCGCAAATGCTAAGGTTAAGTCGAACGAGTCCCGACTCAAAGCGCAAATGATATGGTTGAGTCAAATGAGGCCCGACTCAAGGCGAAAATGATAAGGTTGAGCCAAACGAGGCCCGACTCGAGGCGAAAATGATAAGGTTGAGCCAAACGAGGCCCGACTCGAGGCAAAAATGATATGATTGAGTCAAACGAGGCCCGACTCGAGGCACAAATGATAAGGTTGAGTCAAACGAGGCCCGACTCGAGGCATAAATGATAAGGTTGAGTGAAACAAGGCCAAACTCGAGCTACAAATGATAAGGTTAAGTCGAATGGGGCATGACTCGAGGCGAAAATGATAAGGTTGAGTCAAATGATCCCCAACTCGAGGCCCAAATGATAAGGTTGAGTCAAATGAGGCCTGCCTCGAGGCACAAATGATAGGGTGGATTCAAACGAGGCCCAATTCGAGGCTTAAATGATAAGGTAGAGTTAAACGAGGCTCGACTCGAGGCGCAAATCATATGGTTGAGTCAAAGAAGGCCCAACTCAAGGACCAAATGATATGGTTGAGTCAAACTAGACCTGACTCGAGGCGCAAATAATAAGGTTGAGTCAAACGAGGCCTAACTCGAGGCGCAAATGATAAGGTTAAGTCAAACGAAGCCCGACTCGAGGCATAAATGATATAGTTGAGTCAAACGAGGCACGACTGAGTCACAAATGATATGGGTGAGTCAAATGAGGCCCAGCTCGAGGTGCAAATGATAAGGTTGAGTCAAACGAGGCCCGATTTGAGGCGCAAATGATAAGGTTGAGTCAAACGAGGCCCGACTTGAGGCATAAATGATATGGTTGAGTCAAACGAGGCCCGGCTCAAGGCATAAATGATAAGGTTGAGTCAAACGAGGCCCGACTCAAGGAACAAATGATATGGTTGAGTCAAACTAGACCCGACTCAAGGCGCAAATGATAAGGTTAAGTCAAACGAGGCCCGGCTCAAGGCGCAAATGATAAGGTTGAGTCAAACGAAGCCTAACTCGAGGCATATATCATATGGTTGAGTCAAACGAGGCCTGACTCGAGGCATAAATGATAAGGTTGAGTAAAATGAGGCCCAACTCGAGGCGCAAATGATAAGGTTGAGTCAAATGAGCCCCAACTCGAGGCTCCAATTATATGGTTGAGTCAAACAAGGCCTGACTCGAGGCGCAAATGATAAGGTTGAGTCAAACGAGGCCCGACTTGAGTTAGAAATGATATGGGTGAGTCAAACGAGGCCTGACTCGAGACACAAAATATATGGTTGAGTCAAACGAGGCCCGACTCAAGGCGTAAATGGTATGGGTGAGTCAAACGAGGCCCGACTCGAGGCGCAAATGATATGGGTGAGTCAAACGAGGCCTAACTCGAGGCGCAAATGATAAGGTTGGGTCGAACGAGGCCCAACTCGAGGCGCAAATTATAAGGTTGAGTCAAACAAGGCCCGACTCAAGGCATAAATGATAAGGTGAAGTCAAACAATGCCAGACTCGAGGTGCAAATGATAAAGTTGAGTCGAACTGGGCCTGACTCGCGGCGCAAATGATAAAGATGAGTCAAATGAGCCCCGACTTGAGTCACAAATGATATGGGTGAGTCAAACGAGGCCCAACTCGAGGTGCAAACGATAAGTTTGAGTCAAACAAGGCCCAACACGAGGCGCAAATGATAAGGTTGAGACAAACGAGGACTGACTCAAGGCACAAAATATATGGTTGAGTCAAACGAGGCCCGAGTTGACACACAAATGATATAGGTGAGTCAAACAAGGCCCGACTCAAGGCATAAATGGTAAGAGTGTGTTGAACGAGGCCTGACTGTAGGCGCAAATTATATTGTTGAGTCAAACGAGGCCCAACTCGAGGCACAAATGATAAGGTTGAGTCAAATGAGGCCCGACATGAGGCACAAATGATAAGGTTGAGTCAAACGAGGCCTAATTCGAGGAGCAAATCATATCGTTGAGTCAAACAAGGCCCGACTCGAGAAACAAATGATATGGTTAAGTCAAACGAGGCCCGACTCAAGGCACAAATGATAAGGTTGAGTCAAACGAGGCCTGACTCGAGGCATAAATGATATGGTTGAGCCAAACGAGGCCTAATTCGAGGAACAAATGATATGGTTGAGTCAAACGAGGCCCAACTCGAGGCACAAATGATAAGGTTGAGTCAAACGAAGCCCGACTCGAGGCATAAATGATATGGTTAAGCCAAATGAGGCCCAACTCGAGGCGCAAATGATAAGGTTGAGTCAAACGAGGCCCAACTCGAGGCATAAATGATAAGGTTGAGTCAAATGAGGCCCGACATAAGGCACAAATGATAAGGTTGAGTAAAACGAGGCCTAATTCGAGGCACAAATCATATCATTGAGTCAAACAAGGCCCAACTCGAGGAACAAATGATATGGTTGAGTCAAACAAGGCCCGACTCAAGGCACAAATGATAAGTTGAGTCGAACGAGGCCAGACTTGAGGCACAAATGATAAGGTTGAGTCAAACGAAGCTCGACTCGAGGCATAAATGATAAGGCTAAGTCAAAGGAGGCCCGACTCGAGGCGCAAATGATAAGGTTGAGTCGAACGAGGCCCGACTTGAGGCGCAAATGAGAAGGTTAAGTCAAACGAGGCCCGACTCGAGGCGCAAATGATAAGGTTGATTCAAACGAGGCCCAACTCAAGGCATGAATGATATGTTTGGGTCAAACGGGGTCCGAGTTAAGGCACAAATGATATGATGAGTCAAACGAGGACCGAGTCATGGCGCAAATGATATGGGTGTGTCAAATGAGGCCCGACTCGAGGGACAAATGATATGGTTGAGTCAAACGAGGCCCGAGTTGACATACAAATGGCATAGGGGAGTCAAACGAGGTTCAACTCGAGACACAAAGGGTAAGGTTGAGTGGAACGAGGCCCGACTCGAGGCGCAAATTATAAGGTTGAGTCAAACGAGAACTGACTTGAGGTACAAATGATAAGGCTGAGTCCACTGAGGCCCGAATTGAGGCGCAAATGATAAGGTTGAGTCCAATGAGACCCGACTCGAGGTACAAATGATAAGGCTGAGTCCACTCAGGCCCGACTCAAGGCGCAAATGATAAGGTTGAGTCAAATGAGCCCCGACTCGAGGCACAAATTATATGGTTAAGTCAAATGAGGCCTGACTCGAGGCGCAAATAATATGATTGAGTCAAACAAGGCCCGACTTGAGCCGCAAATGATATAAGTGAGTCAAACGAGGCTCGACTCGAGGTGCAAATAATAAGGTTGAGTCGAACGAGGCCCAACACGAGGGGCAAATGATAAGGTTGAGTCAAACGACACCTAACTCGAGGCACAAAATATATGGTTGAGTCAAATGAGGCTGGAGTTGATGCACAAATGATATAGGTGAGTCAAATGAGGCCTGACTCAAGGCGTAAATGGTAAGGTTGAGTTGAACGAGGCCCGACTCTAGGCACAAATTATATGGTTAAGTCAATCAAGGCCCGACTCGAGGCACAAATGATAAGGTTGAGTCAAATGAGGCCCGACTCAAGGCGTAAATGATAAGGTTGACACAAACGAGGCCTGACTCGAGGCGCAAATCATATCATTGAGTCAAACAAGGCCCGACTCGAGGAACAAATGATATGGTTGAGTCAAACAAGGCCCGACTCAAGGCACAAATGATAAGGTTGAGTCAAACGAGGCCAAACTTGAGGCATAAATGATAAGGTTGAGTCAAACGAAGCTCGACTCAAGGCATAAATGATAACGCTGAGTCAAAGGAGTCCCGACTCGAGGCGCAAATGATAAGGTTGAGTCGAACGAGGCCCGACTTGAGGCACAAATGAGAAGGTTGAGTCAAACGGGTACCGACTCGAGGCGCAAATGATATGGTTGAGTCAAACCAGGCCTGACTCGAGGCACAAATGATAAGGTTGATTCAAACGAGGCCCGACTCAAGGCATGAATGATATGTTTGGGTCAAACGGGGCCCGAGTTGAGGCACAAATGATATGGATAAGTCAAATGAGGACCGAATCATGGCGCAAATGACATGGGCGAGTCAAACAAGGCCCTACTTAAGGCGCAAATGGCAAGGGTGAGTTGAACGAGGCCCAACACGAGGCGCAAATGATTAGGTTGAGTCAAACGAGGTACAACTTGAGGGACAAATGCTAACGTTCAGTCGAACGAGGCCCGACTCGAGGTGCAAATGATATGGTTAAGTCAAATGAGGCCCAACTCAAGGCACAAATGATAGGTTGAGTTAAACGAGGCCCGACTCGAGACACAAACAATAAAGTGGAGTCAAACGAGGACTAACTCGAGGCGCAAATGCTAAGGTTGAGTCGAACGAGGCCCTGCTCAAGGCACAGATGATATGGTGGAGTCAAATGAGGCCCTATTCGAGGTACAAATGATATGGTTGAGTCAAACGTGGCCTGACTTGATGCACAAATGACATGGTTGAGTCAAATGAGGCCCGACCCGAGGCGCAAATGATAAGGTTGAATCAAACGAAGCCCGACTCGAGGCATAAATGATACGGTTGAGTCAAACCAGGCACGGCTGAGTCACAAATGATATGGGTGAGTCAAACGAGGCTCGACTCGAGGCGCAAATGATAAGGTTGAGTCAAACGAGGCCCAACTCGAGGCATAAATGATAAGGTTGACTCAAACGAGGCCCGACTCAAGGTCCAAATCATATGGTTGAATCAAAGAAGGCCCGACTCAAGGAAGAAATGATATGGTTGAGTCAAACTAGGCCTGACTCGAGGAGCAAATGATAAGGTTGAGTCGAACAAGACTCGACTCGAGGCGTAAATGATAAGGTTGAGTCGAACAAGACTCGACTCGAGGCGTAAATGATAAGGTTGAGTCGAACAAGACTTGACTCGAGGCGTAAATGATAAGGTTGAGCCAAACGAGGCCCAATTCGAGGAACAAATGATATGGTTGAGTCAAACGAGGCCCAACTCGAGGCACAAATGATAAGGTTGAGTCAAACGAAGCCCGACTCGAGGCATAAATGATATGGTTAAGCCAAACGAGGCCCAACTCGAGGCGGAAATGATAAGGTTGAGTCAAACGAGGCCCGACTCGAGGCATAAATGATAAGGCTGAGTCAAACGAGGCCAGACTCGAGGCGCAAATAATAAGGATGAGTCAAATGAGGACAAACTCGAGGTGCAAATGCTAAGGTTGAGTCGAACGAGGCCCGGCTCGAGGCACAGGTGATATGGTTGAGTCAAATGAGGCCCGACTCAAGGCGCAAATGATATGGTTGAGTCAAACGTGGCCCGACTTGACGTGCAAATGACATGGTTGAGTCAAATGAGGCCTGACCCGAGGCGCAAATGATAAGGTTGAGTCAAACAAAGCCCGACTCGAGGCATAAATGATATGCTTGAGTTAAACGAGGCATGACTGAGTCACAAATGATATGGGTGAGTCAAATGAGGCCTAACTCGATACGTATATGATAAGGTTGAGTCAAACGAGGCCCGACTTGAGGCATAAATGATAAGGTTGAGTCAAACAAGGCCTGACTCGAGGCGCAAATCATATGGTTGAGTCAAACAAGGCCCGACTCAAGGAGCAAATGATATGGTTGAGTCAAACGAGGCCCGACTTGAGGCGTAAATGATAAGGTTGAGTCAAACAAAGCCTGACTCAAGGCAAAAATTATAAGGTTGAGTTAAATATGGCCCGACTCGAGGCACAAATGATAAGGCTCAGTCAAATGAGCCCCGACTCGAGGCACAAATTATATGGTTAAGTCAAATGAGGCCTGACTCGAGGTGCAAATAATAAGGTTGAGTCAAACGAGGCTCGACTTGAGGCATAAATGATATAGGTGAGTCAAACGAGGCTCGACTCGAGGTACAAATAATAAGGTTGAGTCGAACGAGGCCCAACACGAGGGGCAAATGATAAGGTTGAGTCAAATGACACCTGACTCAGGGCTAAAAATATATGGTTGAGTCAAACGAGGCTGGAGTTGATGCACAATTGATATAGGTGAGTCAAATGAGGCCCGACTCGAGGCGCAAATGATAAAGTTGACTCAAACGAGGCCTGACTCGAGGCACAAATCATATCATTGAGTCAAACAAGGCCCAACTCGAGGAACAAATGATATGGTTGAGTCAAACAAGGCCCGACTCAAGGCACAAATGATAAGTTGAGTCGAACGAGGCCAGACTTGAGGCACAAATGATAAGGTGGAGTCAAACGAAGCTTGACTCGAGGCATAAATGATAAGGCTAAGTCAAAGGAGGCCCGACTCGAGGCGCAAATGATAAGGTTGAGTCGAACAAGACTCGACTCGAGGCGTAAATGATAAGGTTGAGTCAAACGAAGCCCGACTCGAGGCATAAATGATATGGTTGAGTCAAACGAGGCCTGACTCGAGACAAAAATAATCAGGTTGAGTCAAATGAGGCCTGACTCGAGGCATAAATGATAAGGTTGAGTCAAATGAGCCCTGACTCGAGGCACAAATTATGTGGTTGAGTCAAACGAGGCCTGACTCGAGGTGCAAATGATAAGGTTGAGTCAAACGAGGCCCGACTTAAGGCACAAATGATATAGGTGAGTCAAACGAGGCTCGACTCGAGGTGCAAAAAATAAGGTTGAGTCGAACGAGGCCCAACACGAGGGGCAAATGATAAGGTTGAGTCGAACGAGGCCTGACTTGAGGCACAAAATATATGATTGAGTCAAACGAGGCCCGAGTTGATGCACAAATGATATAGGTGAATCAAACGAGGCCCGACTCAAGACGTAAATGGTAAGGGTGAGTTGAACGAGGCCCGACTCTAGGCGCAAATTATATGGTTGAGTCAATCAAGGCCCGACTCGAGGCACAAATGATAAGGTTGACTCAAACGAGGCCTGACTCGAGGTGCAAATCATATCATTGAGTCAAACAAGGCCCGACTCGAGGAACAAATGATATGGTTGAGTCAAACAAGCCCCGACTCGAGGCACAAATGATAAGGTTGAGTCGAACGAGGCCGGACTTGAGGCGCAAATGATAAGGTTGAGTCAAACAAAGCCTGGCTCGAGGTGCAAATCATATGGTCAAGTCAAACAAGGTCCGACTCAAACAACAAATGATATGGTTGAGTCAAACTAGACCCGACTCGAGGTGCAAATGATAAGGTTGAGTCAAACGAGGCTCGACTCGAGGCGCAAATGATAAGATTTTGTCAAACGAAGCCTGTCTTGAGGCATAAATGATACGGTTGAGTCAAACAAGGTCCGACTAAGTCACAAATGATATGGGTGAGTCAAATGAGGGACGAATCGAGGCACAAATGATAAGGTTGAGTTAAACGAGGCCTGACTCGAGGCATAAATAATATGGTTAAGTCCAATGAGGCTCGATTCGAGGCGCAAATGATAAGGTTGAGGCAAACGAGGCACGACTCGAGGCATAAATGATATGGTTGAGTCAAACCAGGCCTGACTCGAGGCATCAATGATAAGGTTGAGTCAAACGAGGCCAGACTCAAGGTGCAAATGATAAGGTTGAGTCGAACAAGGTCAGACTCGAGGCGCAAATGATAAGGTTGAGTCGAACGAGGCCCGACTCGAGGCGTAAATGAGAAGGTTGAGTCAAACGAGGACCGACTCGAGGCGCAAATGATATAGTTGAGTCGAACCAGGCTTGAGTCGAGGCACAAATGATAAGGTTGAGTCAAACGAGGCCCAACTCAACGCATAAATGATATGTTTGAGTTAAACGGGGCCCGAGTTGAGGCACAAATGATATGGGTGAGTCAAATGAGGACTGAGTCGTGGCGCAAATGATATGGGTGAGTCAAACGATGCTAGACTCGAGGCGCAAATGGTAAGGGTGAGTTGCACGAGGCCCAACACGAGGCACAAATGATAAGGTTGAGTCAAACAAGGATCAACTTGAGGCACAAATGCTAACGTTGAGACGAACGAGGCCCGACTCGAGGCGTAAATGATACGGTTGAGTCAAACGAGGCCCGACTTGAGGCGCAAATGATAAGGTTGAGTCAAACGAGACCCAACTCGAGGCACATATGATAAGGTTGAGTCCAATGAGGCCCGACTCGAGGCGCAAATGATAAGGTTGAGTCGAATGAGGCCGACTTGAGGTGCAAATGATAAGGTTAAGTCAAA
The DNA here is from genome assembly GCA_037013595.1 of Dicorynia guianensis. Lineage (NCBI taxonomy): Eukaryota > Viridiplantae > Streptophyta > Magnoliopsida > Fabales > Fabaceae > Dicorynia > Dicorynia guianensis. The sequence goes on from JASUAB010000007.1 coordinate 17,417,080, forward strand.
CGAGGCCTGCCTCAAGCAATAAATGATATGTTTCAGTCAAACGAGGCCCGACTCGAGGAACAAATGATATGGTTGAGTCAAACGTGACCTGAATCGATGCGCAAATGATAAGGTTGAGTCAAACGAGGCCTAACTCGAGGTGCAAATGATAAGGTTGAGTCAAAGGAAGCCCTAGTCAAGGCATAAATGATATGGTTGAGTCAAACAAGGACTAACTCAAGGCGCAAATGCTAAGGTTGAGTCGAACGAGGCCCGACTCGAGCCACAGATAATATGGTTGAGTCAAAGGAGGCCCGACTCGAGGCACAAATGATATGGTTGAGTCAAACAAATCCCGACTCGAGGTGCAAATGATAAGGTTGAGTCGAACAAGGCCCGACTCGAGGCACAAATGATAAGGTTGAGTCAAAAGAGGACCGACTCGAGGCATAAATGATATGGTTGAGTCAAATAAGGCTCGACTTGAGTCACAAATTATATGGGTGAGTCAAACGAGGCCTGACTCGAGGCGCAAATGGTAAGGTTGAGTCGAACGAGGCTCAACTCGAGGCACAAATATAAGGTTAAGTCAAACGAGGCCCAACTTGAGGCATAAATGATAAGGTTGAGTAAAAAGAGGCAAGACTCAAGGTGGAAATGACAAGGTTGAGTCGAACGAGGCCTGACTCGAGGTGCAAATGATAAGGTTAAGTCAAATGAGCACCGACTTGACGCACAAATTATATGGTTGAGTACAATGAGGCCGACTGGAGGCGCAAATGATAAGGTTTAGTCAAATGAGGCCCGCCTCAAGCCATAAATGATATGTTTCTATCAAATGAGGCCCGACTCGAGGAACAAATGATATGGTTGAGTCAAACGAGGCCCGACTCGAGGCGCAAATGATAAGGTTGAGTCAAATGAGGCCCAACTCGAGGCGCAAATGACAAGGTTCAATCAAACGAAGCCTGACTCGAGGCATAAATGATATGGTTGAGTCAAACGAGGCCCGACTGAGTCACAAATGATATGGGTGAGTCAAATGAGGCCTAACTCGAGGCGCAAATGATAAGGTTGAGTCAAACGAGGACCAACTCGAGGCACAAATGCTAAGGTTGAGTTGAACAAGGCCCGACTCGAGGCACAAATGATAAGGTTGAGTCAAACAAGGCCCGACTCAAGGTACAAATCATATGGTTGAGTCAAACAAGGCCCAACTCAAGGAACAAATGATATGGTTGAGTCAAACTAGGCCTGACTCGAGGAGCAAATGATAAGGTTGAGTCGAACAAGACCCGACTCGAGGCGTAAATGATAAGGTTGAGTCAAACGAAGCCCGACTCGAGGCATAAATGATATGGTTGAGTCAAACGAGGCCCGACTCGAGGCAAAAATGATAAGGTTGAGTCAAATGAGGCCTAACTCGAGGCACAAATGATAAGGTTGAGTCAAATGAACCCCGACTCGAGGCACAAATTATATGGTTGAGTCAAATGCGGCCTGACTCGAGGCGCAAATGATAAGGTTGAGTCAAATGAGGCCCGACTTATGGCACAAATTAAATAGGTGAGTCAAACGAGGCTTGACTCGAGGTGCAAAAAATAAGGTTGAGTCGAACGAGGCCCAACACGAGGGGCAAATGATAAGGTTGAGTCAAATGAGGCCTAACTCGAGGCACAAAATATATGATTGAGTCAAACGAGGCCTGAGTTGACGCACAAATGATATAGGTGAGTCAAACAAGGCCCGACTCAAGTTGTAAATGGTAAGGGTGAGTTGAACGAGGCCCGACTCTAGGCGCAAATTATATGGTTGAGTCAATCAAGGCCCAACTCGAGGCAGATAAGGTTGACTCAAACGAGGCCTGACTCGAGGCGCAAATCATATCATTGAGTCAAACAAGGCCTGACTCGAGGAACAAATGATATGGTTGAGTCAAACAAGGCCCGACTCGAGGCACAAATGATAAGGTTGAGTCAAACGAAGCCCGACTCGAGGCACAAATCATATGGTTGAATCAAACAAGGCTCGACTCAAACAACAAATGATATGGTTGAGTCAAACTAGACCCGACGCGAGGCGCAAATGATAAGGTTTTGTCAAACGAAGCCCGTCTCGAGGCATAAATGATACGGTTGAGTCAAACAAGACCTGACTAAGTTACAAATGATATGGGAGAGTCAAATCAGGGATGAATCGAGGCGCAAATGATAAGGTTGAGTCAAACGAGGCCTGACTCGAGGCATAAATGATATGGTTAAGTCCAATGAGGCTCGATTCGAGGTGCAAATGATAAGGTTGAGTCAAACGAGGCCCGACTCGAGGCATAAATGATATGTTGAGTCAAACCAGGCCTGACTCGAGGCATAAATGATAAAGTTCTCGAGGCATAAATGATAAAGTTGAGTCAAACGAGGCCAAACTCGAGGTGCAAATGATAAGGTTGAGTCGAACGAGGCCAGACTCGAGGTGCAAATGATAAGGTTGAGTCGAATGAGGTCGGACTCGAGGCGCAAATGATAAGGTTGAGTCAAATGAGGCCCGACTCAAGGCGGAAATGATAAGGTTGAGTCAAAGGAGGCCCGACTCGAGGTGCAAATGATATAGTTGAGTCAAACCAGGCCTGACTCGAGGCACAAATGATAAGGTTGAGTTAAACGAGGCCCGACTCAATGCATAAATGATATGTTTGAGTCAAACGGGGCCCGAGTTGAGGCACAAATGATATGGGTGAGTCAAACGAGGCACAGATGATAAGGTTGAGTCAAACAAGGATCAACTTGTGGCACAAATGATAAGGTTGAGTCGAACGAGGCCGACTCGAGGTGCAAATGATAAGGTTAAGTCAAACGAGGCCTGCCTCGAGCAATAAATGATATGTTTCAGTCAAACAAGGCTCGACTCAAGGAACAAATGATATGGTTGAGTCAAATGAGACCAACTCAAGGCACATATGATAAGGTTGAGTCCAATGAGGCCCGACTTGAGGCGCAAATGATAAGGTTTAGTCGAACGAGGCCGACTCAAGGTGCAAATGATAAGGTTAAGTCAAACGAGGCCTGCCTCGAGCAATAAATGATATGTTTCATTCAAACGAGGCCCGACTCAAGGAACAAATGATATGGTTGAGTCAAACATGACCCGAATAGAGGCGCAAATGATACGGTTGAGTCAAATGAGGCCCGACTCGAGGCGCAAATGATAAGGTTGAGTCGAAGGAAGCCCTAGTCAAGGCATAAATGATATGGTTGAGTCAAACAAGGACTAACTCAAGGTGCAAATGCTAAGGTTGAGTCGAACGAGTCCCGACTCGAGGCGCAGATAATATGGTTGAGTCAAAGGAGGCCCGACTCGATGCACAAATGATATGGTTGAGTCAAGCAAATCCTGACTCGAGGTGCAAATGATAAGGTTGAGTCGAACGAGGCCCGACTAGAGGCACAAATGATAAGGTTGAGTCAAATGAGGTCCAACTCGAGGCGCAAATGATAAGGTTGAGTCAAACGAGGACCAACTCGAGGCGCAAATGCTAAGGTTGAGTTGAACGAGGCCCACCTCAAGGCGCAAATGATATGGTTGAGTCAAACGAGGCCCGACTCGAGGCACAAATGATATGGTTATTTCAAACGAATCCCGACTCGAGGTGCAAATGATAAGGTTGAGTCGAACGATGCCCGACTTGAGGCGCAAATGATAAGGTTGAGTCAAACGAGGCCCGACTCGAGGCATAAATGATATGGTTGAGTCAAACGATGCTCGACTGGAGCCACAAATGATATGGGTGAGACAAACGAGGCCAGTCTCAAGGCGCAAATGGTAATATTGAGTCAAACGATGCCCAACTCGAGGCGCAAATGATAAGGTTGAGTCAAACGAGGCCCGTCTTGAGGCAAAAATGATAAGGTTGAGTTAAACGAGGCCAGGCTCGAGGTCCAAATGATAAGGTTGAGTTGAACAACGCCAGCCTCGAGGTGCAAATGATAAGGTTGAGTCGAACGAGGCCTGACTCAAGGCGCAAATGATAAGATTGAGTTAAATGAGCCCCGACTCGAGGCATAAATTATAAGGTTGAGTCAAACGAGGCCTAACTCGATGTGCAAATGATAAGGTTGAGTCAAACGGGGCGCGACTCGAGGCGTAAATTATAAGGTTGAGTCAAACGAGGCCTGACTCGAGGCACAAATGACATGGTTGAGTCAAATGAGGCCCACCTCGAGGCACAAATGATAGGGTGGAGTCAAACGAGGCCTGACTCATGGCTTAAATGATAAGGTTGAGTCAAACAAGGCCCAACTCAAGGAATAAATGATATGGTTGAGTCAAACTAGACCCGACTCGAGGCGCAAATGACAAGGTTGAGTCGAACGGGGACCAACTCGAGGCGCAAATGCTTAGGTTGAGTTGAACGAGGCCTGACTCGAGGCGCAAATGATATGGTTGAGTCAAATAAGGCCCGACTCGAGGTGCAAATGATATGGTTGAGTCAAACGAATCCCAACTAGAGGCGTAAATGGTAAGGGTGAGTTGAATGAGGCCCGCCTTGAGGCACAAATTATACAGTTGAGTCAAACAAGGCCCGACTCGGGGCACAAATGATAAGGCTGAGTTAAAGGAGGCCCAACTCGAGGCACAAATGATAAGGTTGAGTCGAACGAGGCCCGACTCGAGGCGCAAATGAGAAGGTTGAGTCAAACAAGGATCGACTTGAGGCGCAAATGAGAAGGTTGAATCAAACAAGGCCTGACTCGAGGCATAAATGATAAGGTTGAGTCAAACGAGGCCCGACTCAAGGCATAAATCATATGTTTGAGTTAAACGAGGCCTGAGTTGAGGCACAAATGAGATGGGTGAGTCAAACGAGGACTGAGTCATGGCGTAAATGATATGGGTGAGTCAAACGAGGCCCGACTCAAGGTTCAAATGGTAAGGGTGAGTTGAACAAGGCCTAACACGAGGCGCAAATGATAAGCTGAGTCAAACGAGGACCAACTTGAGGTGCAAATGCTAAGGTTGATTCCAACGAGGCCCGACTCGACACGCAAATGTTATGATTAAGTTAAACGAGGCTCAACTCGAGGCGTAAATGATAAGGTTGAGTCAAACGAGGCCCGACTCGAGGCGTAAATGACATGGTTGAGTCAAATAAGGCCCGACACGAGGCGCAAATGTTAAGGTTGAGTCAAACGAGGCCTAACTCGAGGCGTAAATTATATGGTTGAGTCAAACGTGGCCCAACTTGAGGCACAAATGATATGGGTGAGTCAAACCAGACTCGACTCGAGGCGCAAATGATAAGGTTTAGCCAAACAAGGCCCAACTCGAGGCACAAATGATAAGGTTGAGTCAATCGAGGCCTGACTCGAGGGACAAATGATATGGTTGAGTCAAATGAAGCCCGAGTTGACTTACAAATGACATAGGTGAGTCAAACGAGGCTCGACTCGAGGCACAAATGGTAAGGTTGAGTTGAACGAGGCACGACTCGAGGCGCAAATTATAAGGTTGAGTCAAACGAGAACCAACTCGAGGCACAAATGATAAGTTTGAGTCCAATGAGGCCCGACTCGAGGCGCAAATGATAAGGTTGAGTCGAAGGAGGCTGACTTGAGGCACAAATGACAAGATTAAGTCAAACGAGGCCTGCCTCAAGCCGGAAATGATATGTTTCAGTCAAACGAGGCCTGACTCGAGGAACAAATGACATGGTTGAGTCAAACGAGGCCTGACACAAGGCACAAATGATAAGGTTGAGTTGAACGAGGCCAGACTCGAGGCACAACTGATAAGGTTTAGTCAAACGAAGCCCGACTCGAGGCGCAAATGCTAAGGTTGAGTCAAACGAGGCCCGACTCAAGACGCAAATGATATGGTTGAGTCAAATGAGGCCCGACTCGAGGCATAAATGATATGGTTGAGTCAAACGAATCCCGACTCGAGGTGCAAATGATAAGGTTGAGTCGAACAAGGCCCGACTCGAGGCGTAAATGATAAGGTTGAGTCGAATGAGGCTCGACTTGAGTCACAAATGATATCGGTGAGTCAACTGAGGCCTGACTCGAGGTGCAAATGATAAGGTTGAGTCAAACGAGGACAAAGTCGAGGCGCAACTGCTAAGGTTGAGTCGAACGAGGCCCGACTCAAGGCGCAAATGATATGATTGAGTCACATGAGGCCTGACTCGAGGCGTAAATGATATGGTTGAGTCAAACGAATCCCGACTCGAGGTGCAAATGATGAGGTTAAGTCTAATGAGGGCCAACTCGAGGCGTAAATGATAAGGTTGAGTCAAACGAGGCCCGACTCGAGGCATAAATGATTTGGTTGAGTCAAACGAGGCTCGACTTGAGTCACAAATGATATGGGTGAATCAAACAAGGCCTGACTCGAGGCACAAATGGTAAGGGTAAATTGAACGAGGCCCAACACGAGTCACAAATGATAAGGTTGAGTCAAACGAGGACCAACTCAAGGCACAAATGATAAGGTTGAGTCGAACAAGGCCCAACTCGAGGCACAAATGATATGGTTGAGCCAAACGAGGCCCAACTCAAGGCCCAAATGATAAGGTTGAGTCGAACGAGAACCGACTCGAGGCGCAAATGATATGGTTGTGTCAAACAAGGCCCGACTTGAGGCAGAAATGATATGGGTGAGTTAAACGAGGTCCGACTCAAAGCGTAAATGATATGTTTGAGTCAAACGAGGGCCGAGTTGAGGCACATATGATATGGGTGAGTCAAATGTGGCCCGAGTCGAGGTGCAAATGATATGGGTGAGTCAAACGAGGCTTGACTCGAGGCATAATTGGTAAAGGTGAGTTGAACGAGGCCCAACACGAGGAGCAAATGATAAGGTTGAGTCAAACGAGGACCAACTCAAGACGCAAAAGATAAGGTTAAGTCAAACGAGGCCTGACTCGAGGCACAAATGATAAGATTAAGTCAAGCGAGGCCTGACTCAAGGCAGAAGTGATAAGGTTGAGTCAAATGAGGCCCGACTCAAGGCACAAATGATATGGGTGAGTCAAACGAGACTTGACTCGAGGCACAAATGATAAGGTTGAGTCCAACGAGGTTCGACTCGAGGCGCAAATGATAAAGTTGAGTCAAACAAGGCCTGACTCGAGGCATAAATGATATTATTGAGTCAAACGAGGCCTGATTTGAGGCACAAATGATAAGGTTGAGTCGAACGAGGCCCAATTAGAGGCACAAATGATAAGGTTGAGTCAAATGAGGCCTAACTCGATGCATAAATGATATGGTTGAGTGAAACGACGCCCGGCTCAAGGCGCAAAAGATATGGTTGAGTCAAACAAGGCCCGACTCAAGGCGCAATTGATATGGTTGAGTCAAACGAGGCATGACTGAAGGCACAAATGATATGGGTGAGTCAAACGAGGCCCAACTTGAGGTGCAAATGATAAGGTTGAGTCAAACGAGGCCCGACTCGAGGCAGAATTGATAAGGTTGAGTCAAACGAGGCCCAACTCAAGGCACAAATGATATGGGTGAGTCAAATAAGGCCCGACTCGAGGCATAAATGATAACATTGAGTCAAACGAGGCCCGACTTGAGTTGCAAATGATATGGGTGAGTCAAACAGGGTCTGACTCGAGGCGCAAATGATATGGTTAAGTGAAATGAGGCCCAACTCGAGGCGCAAATCATAAGGTTGAGTCAAACGAGGCCCGACTTGAGGCAAAAATGATAAGGTTGAGTCAAAAGAGGCCAGACTCAAGGTGCAAATGAAAAGGTTGAGTCGAACGAGGCCTGACTCGAGACGCAAATGATAAGGTTACGTCAAATGAGCCCTGATTCAAGGTGCAATTTATATGGTTGCATCAAACGAGGCTAGATTCGAGGCACAAATGATAAGGTTGAGTCAAATGAGGCCCAACTCGAGGCGCAAATGATAAGGTTGATTCAAACGTGGCCCGACTCGAGGCACAAAGGATATGGTTGAATCAAACAAGGCCCGAGTTGATGCACAAATGATTTAGGTGAGACAAACGAGGCCCAACTCGAGGCGTAAATGGTAAGGGTGAGTTGAACGAGGCCTGCCTCGAGGCGCAAATTAGATGGTTGAGTCAAACGACGCCCAACTCGTGGCACAAATGATAAGGCTGAGTCAAAGGAGGCCTGACTCGAGACGCAAATGGTAAGAGGGAGTCGAACAAGGCCCAACTCGAGGTGGAAATGACAAGGTTAAGTCAAACGAGGCTCAACTCGAGGTGCAAATGATATGGTTGTGTCAAACATGTCTCGACTCGAGGCACAAATGATAAGGTTGAGTCAAACGAGGCTCGACTCAAAGCGTAAATGATATGTTTAAGTCAAACAGGGCCCATGTTAAGGCACAAATGATATGGGTGAGTCAAACGAGGATCGACTCGAGGCGCAAATGATATGGGTGAGTCAAACGAGGCCCGACTCGAGGTGCAAATGGTAAGGGTGAGTTGAACAAGGCCTAACACGAGGGGCAAATGATAAGGTTGAGTCAAACGAGGACCAACTTGAGGGGCAAATGCTAAGGTTGAGTCCAACGAGGCTCGACTCAAGGCGCAAATGATAAGGTTGAGTCAAACGAGGCCCGACTCGATGTGCAAATGACATAGTTAAGTCAAATGAGGCCTGTCTCGAGGCACAAATGATAAGGTTGAGTGAAACAAGGCCCGACTCGTAGTGTAAACGATATGGTTGAGTCAAACGAGGCCCAACTTGAGGCACAAATGACATGGGTGAGTCAAACGAGGCCCAACTCAAGGCACAAATGATAAGGTTTAGTCGAACGAGGCCCAACTCGAGGCGTAAATGATAAATTGAGTCAAACGAGGCCCGACTCGGGGGACAAATGATATGGTTGAGTCAAACGAGGCCCGAGTTGATGTACAAATGACATAGGGTAGTCAAACGAGGCTCGACTCGAGGCGTAAATGGTAAGCGTGAGTTGAACGAGGCTCTGCTCGAGGCGTAAATTATAAGGTTGAGTCAAACGAGACCCGAGTCGAGGCACAAATGATAAGGTTGAGTCCAATGAGGCTCGACTTGAGGTGCAAATGATAAGGTTGAGTCGAACGAGGCTGACTCGAAGTGCAAATTATAAGGTTAAGTCAAACGAGGCCTGCCTCTAGCCGTAAATGATATGTTTGAGTCAAACGAGCCCCGAGTTGAGGAACAAATGATATAGGTGGCTCAAACGAAGCTTGAGTCGAGGCGCAAATAATATGGGTGAGTCAAATGAGGACCGACTCAAGGCGCAAATGATATGGGTGAGTCAAACGAGGCCCGACTCGAGGTGCAAATGGTAAGGGTGAGTTGAATGAGGCCCAACACGAGGCGCAAATGATAAGGTTGAGTCTAACGAGTACCAACTTAGGGCACAAATGCTAAGGTTGAGTCAAACGAGGCTCGACTCGAGGCGCAAATGATAAGGTTGAGTCAAACGAGGCCCGACTCGATACGCAAATGACATGGTTGAGTCAAATGGGGCCCGTCTCGAGGCACAAATGATAAGGTTGAGTGAAACATGGCCTGACTCGCAGCATAAACGATATGGTTGAGTCAAACGAGGCTTGACTTGAGGCACAAAATCATATGGGCGAGTCCAACGAGGCTCGACTCGAGGCGCAAATGATAAGGTTTAGTCAAACGAGGCCTAACTCGAGGCGCAAATAATAAGGTTGAGTCGAACGAGGCCCGACTCGAGGGACAAATGATATGGTTGAGTCAAACGAGGCCCGAGTTGACGTACAAATGACATAGGGGAGTCAAACGAGGCTCGACTCGAGGTGGAAATGGTAAGGGTGAGTTGAACGAGGGCAGACTCGAGGCGCAAATTATAAGGTTCAGTCAAACGAGACCCGACTCGAGGCACAAATGATAAGGTTGAGTCTAATGAGGCCCAACTTGAAGCGCAAATGATAAGGTTGAGTCAAACGAGGCTGACTCGAGGCGCAAATGATAAGGTTAAGTCAAACGAGGCCTGTCTCTAGCCGTAAATAATATGTTTGAGTCAAACGAGCCCCAAGTTCAGGCACAAATGATATAGGTGACTCAAACGAGGCTTGAGTTGAGGCGCAAATGATATGGGTAAGTCAAACGAGGCCCGGCTCGAGGCACAAATGGTAAGGTTAAGTTGAATGAGGCCCAACTCGAGGTGCAAATAATAAGGTTGAGTCAAACGAGGACCAAGTCGAGGCACAAATGATAAGGTTGAGTCGAATGAGGCCCGACTCGAAGCGCAAATAATATAGTTGAGTCAAACGAGGCTCGACTCAAAGCACGAATGATATGGGTGAGTGAAACGAGGCCCGACTCGTGGCATAAATGATAAGGTTAAGTCAAATGAGACCCAACTCGAGGCGCAAATTATAATGTTGAGTCAAATGAGGACTGGCTCGAGGCATAAATGATATGGTTGAGCTAAACGAGGCCCGACTTGAGGCACAAATGATATGGGTGAGTTAAACAAGGCCTGACTCGAGGTGCAAATGATAAGGTTGAGTCGAACAAGGCCCAACTCGAGGCACAAATGATAAGGTTGAGTCAAATGAGGCTCGACTCGAGGTGCAAATGATATGGGTGAGTCAAACGAGGCCCGACTCAAAGCACAAATGATATGGGTGAGTGAAACGAGGCCCGACTCGAGGCACAAATGATTAGGTTGAGTCGAATGAGACCCAACTCGAGGCGCAAATGATAATGTTGAGTCAAACAAGGCTCGACTCGAGGCATAAATGACATGGTTGAGCCAAACGAGGCCCGACTTGAGGCACAAATGATATGGGAGAGATAAACGAGGCCCGACTTGAGGCATAAATGATATGGTTGAGTCAAACGAGGCCTGACTCTAGGCACAAAAGATATGGTTGTGTCAAACAAGCCCCGAGTTAATGCGCAAAATATATAGGTGAGTCAAATAAGGACCGACTCGAGGACTTAGTCTAGGCGCAAATTATAATGTTGAGTCAAATGAGGGCTGACTTGAGGTACAAATGATATGGTTGAGTCAAACGAGGCCCGACTTGAGTCACAAATGATATGGATGACTCAAACGAGGCCCGACTCGAGGCACAAATGATAAGGTTGAGTCGAACGAGGCCCGACTCGAGGTGCAAATGATATGGTTGAGTCAAACGGGGCCTAACCCGAGGGATAAATGATAAGGTTGAGTCAAATGAGGCCAGACTCAAGGTGCAAATGAAAAGGATGAGTCAAACAAGGCCTGACTCGAGGTATAAATGATAAGGTTGAGTCAAATGAGCCCTTACTCGAGGCACAAATTATATGGTTGAGTCAAACGAGGCCTAACTTGAGGCATAAATGATAAGGTTGAGTCTAACGAGCCCCAACTCGAGGTATAAATGATATGGTTGAGTCAAACAAGGCCCAACTTGAGGCACAAATGATATGGGTGAGTCAACGAGGCTCGACTCGAGGCGTAAATGGTAGGGTGAGTTCAAAGAGGCCTGACTCAAGGCGCGAATGATAAGGTTGAGTCAAATGAGGACCAACTCGAGGCGCAAATGCTAAGGTAGAGTCGAACAAGGCCTGACTCAAGGCATCAATGATAAGGTTGAGTCACAAGAGGCCAGACTCAAGGTGTAAATGAAAAGGATGAGTTGAACGAGGCCTGACTCGAGGCGCAAATGATAAGGTTGTGTCAAATGAGCCCCGACTCAAGGCACAAATTATATGGTTAGGTCAAACGAGGCCCGAGTTGAGGTACAAATGTATGGTTGAGTCAAACGAGTCCCGAGTCGAGGCGCAAATGATATGGGTGAGTCGAACGAGGCCCGACTCGAGGCGCAAATGGTAAGGGTGAGTTAAACGAGGCCTAACCCAAGGCGCAAATGATAAGATTGAGTCAAACGAGGACCAACTCAAGGCGCAAATGCAAAGGGGGAGTCGAATAAGGCCTGACTCGAGGAGTAAATGATATGGTTAAGTCAAATTAGGCCTGACTCGAGGCACAAATGATATGGTTGAGTTAAACGAAGTCTAACTCGAGGCACAAATGATAAGGTTGAGTCGATCGAGGCCTGACTCAAGGTGCAAATGATAAGGTTGAGTCAAACGAGGCCTGACTCGAGGCATAAATGATATGGTTGAGTCAAACGAGGCCTGACTTGAGTCACAAATGGTATGGTTGAGTCAAACGAGGCCCGACTCGAGGTGTAAATGATAAGGTTGAGTCGAACGAGGCCCGACTCGAGGCACAAATGATAAGTTTGAGTCAAACGAGGCCTGACTCGAGGCACAAATGATAAGTTTGAGTCAAACGAGGCCCGACTCAAGGCGCAAATGGTAAGGTTGAGTCGAACGAGCCCCAACACATGGCGAAAATGATAAGGTTGAGTCGAACGAGGCCAGACTCATGGTACAAATGAAAAGGTTGAGTCGAATGAGGCCTGACTCAAGGCGCAAATGATAAGGTTGAGTCAAATGAGTCCGACTCAAGGCACAAATTATATGGTTGAGTCAAACGAGGCCAGACTCGAGGTGCAAATGATAAGGTTGAGTCAAACAAGGCCCAACTCGAGGCATAAATGATATGGTTGAGTCAAACGAGGCCCGACTTATGCCACAAATGATATGGGTGAGTCAAACGAGGCCCAACTCGAGGTGCAAATGATAAGGTTGAGTCAAATCATGCCCAACTCGAGGCGCAAATGATAAGGTTGAGTCAAACGAGGCCCGACTCAAGGCACAAAAGATATGGTTGAGTCAAACGAGGCTCGAGTTGACGCACAAATGATATAGGTGAGTTAAACAAGGCCCAACTTGAGGCGTAAATGGTAAGGGTGAGTTGAACGAGGCCTGCCTGGAGGTGTAAATTATATGGTTGAGTCAAATGAGGCCCGACTAGAGGCACAAATGAAAAGGCTGAGTTAAAGCAGGACCGACTCGAGGCGTAAATGATAAGGTTGAGTCGAACGAGGCCCGACTCCAGGCGCAAATGAGAAGGTTGAGTCAAACGAGGCCCGACTCCAGGCGGAAATAATATGGTTGAGTCAAACAAGGCCCGACTCAAGGCACATATGATAAGGTTGAGTCAAAGGAGGCCCAACTCAAGGCGTAAATGATATGTTTGAGTCAAACGGGCCTCAAGTTGGGGTACAAATGATATGGGTGAGTCAAACGAGGACCGAGTCGAGGCACAAATGATAAGGTTGAGTCAAATGAGGCCCAACTCGAGGCACAAATGATAAGGTTGAGTCGAATGAGTCCCGCCTTGAGGCGCAAATGATATGGTTGAGTCCAACGAGGCCCGACTCGAGGCGCAAATGATATGGTTGAGTCAAACAAGGCCCGACTCGAGGAACAAATGATAAGGTTGAGTTAAACAAGGCCTGACTCGTGGTGTCAATGATATGTCTGTTTCAAACGATGCACGAGTTGAGGTACAAATGATATGGGTGAGTCAAATGAGTCCCGAGTCGAAGCGCAAATGATGTGGGTGAGTCAAACGAGGCTTGACTCGAGGCGCAAATGGTAAGGGTGAGTTGAACGAGGCCCAACCCAAGGCGCAAATGATAAGGTTGAGTCAAACGAGAACCAACTTGAGGCACAAATGCTAAGGTGGAGTCGAATGAGGCTCGACTCGAGGCGCAAATAATATGATTGAGTCAAATTAGTCCCGACTCTGGACGCAAATGATATGGTTAAGTCAAACAAGGTTCGACTCGAGGCACAAATGATAAGGTTGAGTCGAATGAGGCATGACTTAAGGTGCAAATGATAAGGTTGAGTCATACGAGGCCCGACTCAAGGCATAAATGATATGGTTGAGTCAAACGAGGCACGACATGAGTCACAAATGATATGGGTGAGTCAAACGAGGCCCAACTCGAGGTGTAAATGATAAGGTTGAGTCGAACAAGGCCCGACTCGAGGCATAAATGATACGGTTGAGTCAAACGAGGCCCGACTTGAGTCACAAATGATATGGGTGAGTCAAATGAGGCCCGACTCGAGGCGCAAATGGTAAGGTTGAGTTGAACGAGGCCCAACTCGAGGCGCAAATGATAAGGTTGAGCCAAACGAGCCCCGACTCGAGGCATAAATGATAAGGTTAAGTCAAACGAGGCCAGACTCAAGGTGCAAATGAAAAGGTTGAGTCGAATGAGGCCTGACTCGAGGTGTAAATGATAAGGTTGAGTCAAATGAGCCCTGACTGGAGGCGCAAATTATATGGTTGAGTCAAACGAGGCCTAACTCGAGGTGCAAATGATAAGGTTGAGTCAAATGAGCCCCGACTCGAGGCATAAATGATATGGTTGAGTCAAATAAGGCCTGACTTGAGGCACAAATGATATGAGTGAGTCTAACGAGGCCCGACTCGAGGCGCAAATGGTAAGGGTGAGTTGAAAGAGGCCCGACTCAAGGCGCGAATGATAAGGTTGAGTCAAACGAGGACCAACTCGAGGCACAAATGCTAAGGTGGAGTCGAACAAGGCCTGACTCGAGGCATCAATGATAAGGTGGAATCAAACGAGTCCAGACTCAAGGTGCAAATGAAAAGGTTAAGTTGAACGAGGCCTGACTCGAGGCACAAATGATAAGGTTGAGTCAAATAAGCCCGGATTCAAGTCGCAAATTATATGGTTGAGTCAAACGAGGCCTGACTTGAGGCGCAAATGATAAAGTTGAGTCAAACGAGGCGCGACTCAAGGCATAAATGATATGGTTGAGTCAAACGAGGCCCGAGTTGAGGCACAAATGATATGGGTGAGTCAAACGAGGCCTAACACGAGGTGCAAATGATTAGGTTGAGTCGAATGACGCCCAACTCGCGGCACAAAAAATAAGGTTCAGTCAAACGAGGCACAACTCGAGGCACAAAAGATATGGTTGAGTTAAATGGGGCCCGAGTTGATGTACAAATAATATAGTTGAGTCAAACGATGCCTAACTCGAGGCGTAAATGGTAAGGGTGAGTTGAACGAGGCCCGCCTCGAGGTGCAAATTATATGGTTGAGTCAAACTAGGCCTGGTTCGAGGCACAAATGATAAGGCTGAGTCAAAGGAGGCCCGACTCGAGGCACAAATGATAAGGTTGAGTTAAATGAGGCCCAACTCGAGGCACAAATGATATGGTTGAGTCAAACGAGGCCCGACTCAAGGCGTAAATGATATGTTTAAGTCAAACGGGGCCCGAGTTGAGGCACAAATGATATGGATGAGTCAAACGAGGACCGAGTCGAGGCACAAATGATATGGGTGAGTCAAACGAGGCCCGACTCGAGGAACAAATGATATGGTTGAGTCAAACGAGGCCCGAGTTGACATACAAATGGCATAGGGGAGTCAAACGAGGCTCGACTCGAGGCACAAAGGGTAAGGTTGAGTGGAACAAAGCCCGACTCGAGGCGCAAATTATAAGGTTGAGTCAAACGAGACCCGACTCGAGGTACAAATGATAAGGCTGAGTCCACTAAGGCCCGAATCGAGGTGCAAATGATAAGGTTGAGTCAAACGAGGCCTACACAAGGCGCAAATGATAAGGTTAAGTGAAACGAGGCCCGCCTCGAGCCGTAAATGAAATGTTTGAGTCAAACGAGGCCCAAGTTGAGGCAAAAAAGATATAGGTGAGTCAAACGAGGCTTGTGTCGAGGCAGAAATGATATGGGTGAGTTAAACAAGGCTCGACTTGAGGCTCAAATGATTTGGGTGAGTCAAACGAGGCCCAACTCGAGGCTCAAATGATAAGGTTTAGTCCAACGATGCTCAACTCGAGGCACAAATGATAAGGCTAAGTCAAATGAGGCTCAACTCGAGGCAAAAATGATATGGTTGAGTCAAATGAGGCCTGACTCGAGGCAGAAATGATATGGTTGAGTCAAACAAGGCCCGACTCGAGGCATAAATGATATGGGTGAGTCAAACGAGGCCAGACTCGTGGTGCAATTGAAAAGGTTAAGTCAAATGAGGCCCGAATCGAGGCACAAATGATATGGTTGAGTCGAACGAGGACTGACACGAGGCACAAATGATAAGGTTGAGTCAAACGAGGTCTGACTCGAGGCATAAATGGTATGGTTGAGTCAAACGAGGCCTGGCTTGAGGCACAAATGATATGGGTGAGTCAAACGAGGCCCGCCTCCAGGTACAAATGATAAGGTTGAGTTCAACGAGGCCCAAATCGAGGTGCAAATGATAAGGTTAAGTCAAACGAGGCTCAACTCGAGGCATAAATGATAAGGTTGAGTCAAATGGGGATAGACTCGAGGTGCAAATTATAAGGTTGAGTCGAACAAGGCCCGACTGGAGGCGCAAATGATAAGGTTGAGTCAAATGAGCCCGACTCGAGGCGCAAATGATATGGGTGAGTCAAACGAGGCTCGACTCGAGGCACAAGTGATAAGGTTGAGTCGAACGAGGCTCAACTCGAGGCAAAAACGATGAGGTTGAGTCAATTGAGGCCCGACTCGAGGCATAAATGATAAGGTTGAGTCAAACGAGCCCCGATTCGAGGTGCAAATGGTAAGGGTAAGTTGAACAAGGGTCAACTTGAGGCACAATTTATAATGTTGAGTGAAATAAGGCTCGACTCAAGGCGCAAATGATATGGTTGAGTCAAACGAGGCCTGCCTCGAGGCACAAATGATATGGTTGAGTCAAAAGACACCCGAGTTGATGCACAAATGATATGGGTCAGTCAAACGAGGCCCGACATGAGGCGCAAATGCTAAGGGTGAGTTGAACGAGGCCCAACTAGAGGCGTAAATTATAAGGTTGAGTCAAACGAGGCCCGACTCAAGGCACAAATGATAAGGTTAAGTCCAATGAAACCCGACTCGAGGCGCAAATGAAATGGTTGAGTCCAATGATGCCCGAGTCAAGGCGCAAATGATAAGGTTGAGTCAAACGAGGCCCAACTCGAGGCATAAATGAAATGGTTGAGTCAAACGAGGCCCGACTTGAGGCACAAATGATATGGGTGAGTCAAATGTGGCCCGAATCGAGGCGCAAATGATAAGGTTGAGTCGAACGAGGCCCAACTCAAGGCGCAAATGGTAAGGTTGAGTCAAACGAGGCCCGACTCGAGGCATAAATGATAAGGTTAAGTCAAACGAGGTTGACTCGAGGTGCAAATGATATGGGTGAGTCAAACGAGGCCCGACTTGAGGCACAAATGATATGGGTCAGTCAAAGAAGGCCCGCCTTGAGGCGCAAATGATAAGGTTGAGTTCAATGAGGCGCAAGTCGAGGCACAAATGATAAGGTTAAGTCAAATGAGGCCCGACTCGAGGCATAAATGGTAAGGTTGAGCGAAACGGCACCAGACTCGAGTTGCAAATGATAAGGTTGAGCCAAAGAAGCACGACTCGAGGCGCAAATGATAAGGTTAAGTCAAATGAGCCTGACTCGAGGCGCAAACTATATGGTTGAGTCAAACGAGGCCTGACTCGAGGCATAAATGATATGGTTGAGCCAAACAAGGCCCAGCTTGAGGCACAAATGATATGGGTGAGTCAAATGAGGCCCGACTCGAGGTCCAAATGATAAGGTTGAGTCAAACGAGGCCCAACACGAGGCGCAAATGATAAGGTTGAGTTAAACGAGGCCTGACTCGAGGCACAAAAGATATGGTTGTATAGGTGAGTCAAATGAGGCCCGACTCGAGGCGTAAATGGTAAGGGAGAGTTGAACGACGCCTGACTTTAGGCGCAAAATATGTGGTTGAGTCAAACGAGGCCCGGCTCAAGGCACAAATGATTAGGTTAAGTCAAATGAGGCTCGACTCGAGGCGCAAATGATAAGGTTCAGTCGAACGAGGCCCGACTTGAGGCGCAAATGATTTGGTTGAGTCAAACGAGGCCCGACTCGAGGCACAAATTATATGGATGAGTCAAACATGGCCTGACTCGAGGAACAAATGATAAGGTTGAGTCGAACGAGGCCTGACTCGAGGCGCAAATGATATGGTTGAGTCAAACATGGCTCGACTAGAGGAACAAATGCTAAGGCAGAGTCAAACGAGTCCCAAGTCGAGGTGCAAATGATATGGGTGAGTCAAACAAGGCCCAACTCGAGGCATAAATGGTAAAGGTGAGTAGAACGAGGCCCAACCCGAGGCGCTAATGATAAGGTTGAGTCAAACAAGGACCAACTCGAGGCGCAAATGCTAAGGTGGAGTCAAACGAGGCCCGACTCGAGGCGCAAATGATATGGTTGAGTCAAATCAGGCCTGATTCGGGGCGCAAATGATATGGTTAAGTCACACGAGGTCCGACTCGAGGCACAAATGATAAGGTTGAGTCGAACGAGGCCCGACTCGAGGCATAAATGATATGGTTGAGTCAAACGAGGCCCAGCTTGAGGTATAAATGATATGGGTGAGTCAAACGAGGCCCGACTCGAGGTGCAAATGATAAGGTTGAGTCAAACAAGGCCTAACTCGAGGCGCAAATGATATGGTTAAGTCAAACGAGGCTGACTCAAGGCGTAAATGATATGGTTGAGTCAAACAAGGCCCTACTCATGACGTAAATGATATGTTTGAGTCAAATGAGGCCCGAGTTGAGGTACAAATGATATGGGTGAGTCAAACGAGTCCCAAGTCGAGGCGCAAATGATATGGGTGAGGCAAATGAGGCCTGACTCGAGGCGCAAATGGTAAGGGTGAGTTGAACGAGGCCTAACTCTAGGCGTAAATTATATGGTTGAGTCATACGAGGCCTGACTCGAGGCACAAATGATAAGGTTGAGTCAAATGAGTCCCGCCTCGCGGTGCAAATGATAAGGTTGAGTCAAACGAGGCCCGACTTAGGTGCAAATGATATAGTTGAGTCAAACGAGGCCCGACTCGAGGCACAAATGATATGGTTTACTCAAACAAGGCCCGACTTGAAGCGCAAATGATATGGTCGAGTCAAACAAGCCCTGACTCGAGGAATAAATGATAAGGTAGAATCAAACAAGGCCTAACTCATGGCGTAAATGATATGTTTGAATCAAACGAGGACCGAGTTAAGGTACAAATGATATGGGTGAGTCAAACGAGTCCTGAGTCGAGGCACAAATGATATGGTTGAGTCAAACGAGGCCGGACTCGAGGCATAAATGATAAGGTTGAGTCAAACGAGGCCCAACTCGAGGCATAAATGATATGGTTGATCCAAACCAGGCCCAACTTGAGGCACAAATGATATGGTTGAGTCAAATAAGGCCCGACTCGAGTTGCAAATATAACGTTGAATCAAACGGGGTCCAACTCGAGGCGCAAATGATATGGTTGAGTCAAACAAGGCCTGACTCAAGGAACAAATGATAAGGTTGAGTCAAACAAGGCCCGACTCGTGGCGCAAATGATATGTTTGGTCAAATGTGTCCCGAGTTGAGGTACAAATGATATGGGTGAGTCAAACGAGTCCCGGGTTGAGGCACAAATGATATGGGTGAGTCAAACGAGGCCTGACTTGAGGCGTAAATGATAAGGTTGAGTCAAACGAGGCCTGACTCGAGGCATAAATGATATGGTTGAGCCAAACGAGGCCCAACTTTAGGCACAAATGATATGGGTGAGTCAAATGAGGCCCGACTCGAGATGCAAATGATAAGGTTAAGTCAAACGAGCCCTAACTCGAGGCGCAAATGATATGGTTGAGTCAAACGAGGCCCGACTCGAGGCGCAAATCATATGGTTGAGTCAAACAAGGCCCGACTCGAGGAGCAAATGATAAGGTTGAGTCAAACAAGGCCCGACTCACGGCGTAAATGATATGGGTGAGTCAAACAAGTCCCGACTCGAGGCGCAAACGATAAGGGTGAGTTGAATGAAGCCCAACCCGAGGCGCAAATGATAAGGTTGAGTCAAACGAGGACCAACTCGAGGCACAAATGCTAAGGTGGAGTCGAACGAGGCCCGACTCGAGGGGCAAATGATATGGTTGAGTCAAATCAGGCCCGAGTCGAGGCGCAAATGATATGGGTGAGTCAAATGAGGCCCAACTCGAGGCACAAATGATAAGGATGAGTCGAATGAGGCCCGACTCGAGGTGCAAATGATATGGTTGAGTCAAACGAGGACTTACTCGGGGCGCAAATGACATGGTTGAGCCAAATGAGGCTCGACCCGAGGCACAAATGATAAGGTTGAGTCAAATGAGGCCTTACTCCAGGCATAAACGATGTGGTTGAGTCAAACGAGGCCTGAGTTGAGGCACAAATGAGATGGGTGAGTAAAACGAGGCCCGACTCGAGGCGCAAATGATAAGGTTTAGTCGAATGAGGTCCAACTCGAGGCACAAATGATAAGGTTAAGTCAAACGAGGCCCAACTCGAGGGACAAATCATATGGTTGAGTCAAACAAGGCACGAGTTGATGTACAATTGACATAGGTGAGTCAAACGAGGCTCGACCCGAGGCACAAATGGTAAGGGAGAGTTGAATGAGGCTCAAATTAAGGCGCAAATTATAAGGTTTAGTCAAACAGGACCCGACTCGGGGTACAAATGATAAGGTTGAGTCCAATGAGGCCCGACTCGAGGCGCAAATGATATGGTTGAGTCGAACTAGGCTGACTCGAGGCGCAAATGGTAAGGGTGAGTTGAACGAGGCCCAACACGAGGCACAAATGATAAGTATAAGTCAAACGAGGACCAACTCGAGGCACAAATGATAAGGTTGAGTCGAATGAGGCCTGACTCGAGGCGCAAATGATATGGTTAAGTCAAACGAGGCCCAACTCAAAGCACAAATATATGGGTGAGTGAAACGAGGCTCGACTCGAGACGCAAATGATAAGGTTGAGTCGAACGAGACCCGACTCGAGGCACAAATGATAATGTTGAGTCAAATGAGGTCCAACTCGAGGCATAAATGATATTGTTAAGTGAAACGAGGCCCGACTTGAGTCACAAATGATATGGGTGAGTCAAACGAGGCCTGACTTGAGGTGTAAATGATAAGGTGGAGTCGAACAAGGCCCGACTCGAGGTGTAAATGATAAGGTTGAGTCAAACGAGGCCCGACTCGTGGCATAAATGATACGGTTGAGTCAAACAAGGCTTGACTTGAGTCACAAATGATTTGGGTGAGTCAAACGAGGCCCGACTCGAGGCATAAATGGTAAGGTTGAGTCAAACGAGGACCAACTCGAAGCACAAATGATAAGGTTTAGTCGAATGAGGCCTGACTCGAGGCGTAAATGATATGGTTAAGTCAAACGAGGCCCGACTCATAGCACAAATATATGGGTGAGTGAAACGAGGCTCGACTCGAGGCGCAAATGATAAGGTTGAGTCGAACGAGACCCGACTCGAGGCACAAATGATAATGTTGAGTCAAATGAGGCCCAACTCGAGGCACAAATGATAAGGTTGAGTCAAACGAGGCCCAACTCGAGGCATAAATGATACGGTTGAGTCAAACAAGGCTTGACTTGAGTCACAAATGGTATGGGTGAGTCAAACGAGGCCCGACTCGAGGCGTAAATGGTAAGGTTGAGTTGAATGTGGCCCAACACGAGGCACAAATGATAAGGTTGAGTCAAACGAGGCCCGACTCGAGGCATAAATGATAAGGGTGAGTCAAACGAGGCCAGACTCGAGGTGCAAATGAAAAGGTTGAGTTGAACGAGGCCTGACACGAGGTGCAAATGATAAGGTTGAGTCAAATGAGCCCCGACTCGAGGCACAAATGATAAGGTTGAGTCAAACGAGGCCAGACTCAAGGCGTAAATGATATGTTTGAGTCAAACGGGGCCCGAGTTGAGGTACAAATGATATGGGTGGGTCAAACGGGGACTGAGTCGAGGCGCAAATGATATGGGTGAGTCAAACGAGGCCCAACTCGAGGCACAAATGGTAAGGGTGAGTTGAATGAGGCCCAACACCAGGCGCAAATGATAAGGTTGAGTCAAATGAGGAACAACTTGAGGCGCAAATGCTAAGGTTGAGTCGAACGAGGCCCGACTCGAGGCGCAAATGATATGGTTGAGTCAAACGAGGCCCGACTCGAGGTACAAATGATAAGGTTGAGCCAAACGAGGACTGACTCGGGGTACAAATGACATGGTTGAGTCAAATGAGGCTCGACTCGAGGCACAATTGATAAGGTTGAGTCAAACGAGGCCCTACTCGAGGCATAAACGATATGGTTGAGTCAAACAAGCCCGAGTTGAGGCACAAATGATATGGGTGAGTAAATTGAGGCCTGACTCGAGGCGCAAATGATAAGGTTTAGTCGAATGAGGCCCAACTCGAGGAACAAATGATAAGGTTAAGTCAAACGAGGCCCAACTCAAGGGACAAATCATATGATTGAGTCAAACGAGGCCCGCGTTGACATACAAATGACATAGGTGAGTCAAATGAGGCTCGACCCGAGGTGCAATTGGTAAGGGAGAGTTGAACGAGGCTCGAATTAAGGTGCAAATTATAAGGTTTAGTGAAACAAGACCTGACTCGAGGTACAAATGATAAGGTTAAGTCCAATGAGGCCTGACTCGAGGCGCAAATGATATGGTTGAGTCGAACTAGGCTGACTCGAGGCGTAAATGGTAAGGGTGAGTTGAACGAGGCCCAACACGAGGCACAAATGATAAGGATAAGTCAAACAAGGACCAACTCGAGGCACAAATGATAAGGTTGAGTCGAATGAGGCCTGACTCGAGGCGCAAATGATATGGTTAAGTCAAACGAGGCCCGACTCAAAGCACAAATATATGGGTGAGTGAAACAAGCCTCGACTCGAGGCGCAAATGATAAGGTGGAGTCGAACGAGACCCGACTTGAGGCACAAATGATAATGTTGAGTCAAATGAGGCCCAACTTGAGGCATAAATGATATGGTTGAGTGAAACGAGGCCCGACTTGTGTCACAAATGATATGGGTGAGTCAAACGAGGCCCGACTTGAGGTGTAAATGATAAGGTGGAGTCGAACAAGGCCCGACTCTAGGTGCAAATGATAAGGTTGAGTCAAACAAGGCCCGACTCGTGGCATAAATGATACGGTTGAGTCAAACAAGGCTTGACTTGAGTGACAAATGATATGGGTGAGTCAAACGAGGCCCAACTCGAGGCGTAAATGGTAAGGTTGAGTCAAACGAGGACCAACTCGAAGCACAAATGATAAGGTTTAGTCGAATGAGGCCTGACTCGAGGCGTAAATGATATGGTTAAGTCAAACGAGGCCTGACTCAAAGCACAAATATATGGGTGAGTGAAACGAGGCTCGACTCGAGGTGCAAATGATAAGGTTAAGTCGAACGAGACCCAACTCGAGGCACAAATGATAATGTTGAGTCAAATGAGGCCCAACTCGAGGCGCAAATGATAAGGTTGAGTCAAACGAGGCCCGACTCGAGGCATAAATGATACGGTTAAGTCAAACAAGGCTTGACTTGAGTCACAAATGGTATGGGTGTGTCAAACGAGGCCCGACTCGAGACGTAAATGGTAAGGTTGAGTTGAATGTGGCCCAACACGAGGCACAAATGATAAGGTTGAGTCAAACGAGGCCCGACTCGAGGCACAAATGATCAGGGTGAGTCAAACGAGGCCAGACTCGAGGTGCAAATGAAAAGGTTGAGTCGAACGAGGCCTGACACGAGGTGCAAATGATAAGGTTGAGTCAAATGAGCCCTGACTCGAGGCACAAATGATAAGGTTGAGTCAAATGAGGCCCGACTCAAGGCGTAAATGATATGTTTGAGTCAAACGGGGCCCGAGTTGAGGCACAAATGATATGGGTGGGTCAAACGGGACTGAGTCGAGGCGCAAATGATATGGGTGAGTCAAATGAGGCCCAACTCGAGGCACAAATGGTAAGGGTGAGTTGAATGAGGCCCAACACCAGGCTCAAATGATAAGGTTGAGTCAAATGAGGAACAACTGGAGGCGCAAATGCTAAGGTTGAGTCAAACGAGGCCCGACTCGAGGCGCAAATGATATGGTTGAGTCAAACGAGGCCCGACTCGAGGTACAAATGATAAGGTTGAGCCAAACGAGGATTGACTCGGGGTACAAATGACATGGTTGAGTCAAATGAGGCTCGACTCGAGGTGCAAATGGTAAGGATAAGTTGAACGAGGGTTAACACGAGGTGCAAATTATAAGGTTGAGTCAAACGGGGTCCAACTCGAGGCACAAATGATAAGGTTGAGTCAAATGAGGCTCGACTCGAGACGCAAAAGATATAGTTGAGCCAAACGAGGCCTGACTCGAGGCATAAATGATATGGTTGAGTAAAACGAGGCCCGACTTGAAGCACAAATGATATGGGTGAGTCAAACGAGGCCAGACTCGAGGCGTAAATGATAAGGTTGATCGAACGAGGCCCGACTCAAGCCGCAAATGATATAGTTTAGTCAAACGAGGACCGACTCGAGGCACAAATGATATGGTTGAGTCAAACGAGGCTTGACTCGAGGCGCAAATGATAAGGTTGAGTCAAACCAGTCCTGACTCGAGGCATAAATGATATGGTTGAGTCAAACGAGGCCCCACATGAGGCGCAAATGATAAAGTTGAGTCAAATGATGCCCAACTCAAGGCACAAATGATTAGGTTGAGTCGAATGAGGCCCGACTCGAGGCGCAAATGATAAGGTTGAGTCAAACAAGGCCTAACTCCAGGCGCAAATGATGTGGTTGAGTCAAACAAGGCCCGACTCGAGGAACAAATGATAAGGTTGAGTCAAACAAGGCCCGACTCGTGGCGTAAATAATATGTTTGAGTCAAACGAGGCCTGAGTTGAGGTACAAATGATATGGGTAAGTCAAACGAGGGGCGACTCGAGGCACAAATGGTAAGGATGAGTTGAACGAGGCCAAACCCGAGGCGCAAATGATAAGGTTGAGTCAAACGAGGACCGACTCAAGGCGCAAATGGAAAGGTGGAGTCAAACGAGGCCCGCCTCGAGGCGCAAATGATATGGTTGAGTGAAATGAGGCCCGACTCGGGGTGCAAATGATATGGTTGAGTCAAACGAAGCTCGACTCGAGGCACAAATGATAAGGTTGAGTTAAACAAGGCCCAACTCAAGGCATACATGATATGGTTGAGTCAAATGAGGCCCGACTTGAGTCACAAATGATATGGATGAGTCAAACGACGCTCAACTTGAGGTGCAAATGATAATGTTGAGTCGAACGAGGCCCAACTCGAGGCACAAATGATAAGGTTGAGTCAAACGAGGCCCGGCTCGAGGCATAAATGATAAGGTTGAGTCAAACAATGCCAAACTCGAGGTGCAAATGATAAGGTTGAGTTGAACAAGGTCCGACTCGAGGCGCAAATGATAAGGTTGAGTCAAACGAGGCCCGACTCGAGGCATAAATGATAAGGTTTAGTCAAACGAGACCAGACTCGAGGGGCAAATGATAAGGTTGAGTCGAACGAGGCCTGAGACAAGGTGCAAATGATAAGGTTGAGCAAATCAACCCCAACTCGAGGCGTAAATTATATGGTTGAGTCAAACGAGGCCTGACTCGAGGTGCAAATGATAAGGTTGAATCAAACGAGGCCCGACTCGAGGCATAAATGATATGGTTGAGTCAAACGAGGCCCAACTTGAGGTGCAAATGATAAGGTTGAGTCGAACAAGGTCAACTCGAGGCGCAAATGGTAAGATTTAGTCAAATGAGCCCGACTCGAGGCGCAAATGATAAGGTTGAGTCGAACGAGGCCTGAGTCGAGGCGCAAATGATAAGGTTAAGCAAATCAGCCCTGACTCGAGGCGTAAATTATATGGTTGAGTCAAACGAGGCCTGACTCGAGGTGCAAATGATATGGGCGAGTCAAACGAGGCCCGACTCGAGGCGCAAGTGATAAGGTTGAGTCGAACGAGGCCTAATTCGAGGCACAAATGATAAGGTTGAGTCAAACGAGGCCTGAGTTGACGCACAATGATATAGGTGAGTCAAACGAGGCCCGACTCGAGGCACAAATGATAAGGTTGAGTCGAAAGAGGCCCAACTCGAGGCATAAATGATAAGGTTGAGTCAAACGAGGCCCGACTCGAGGCACAAAAGATATGGTTGAGTCAAACGAGGCCTGACTCGAGACACAAATGATAAGGTTATGTCAAATGAGGCTCGACTCGAGGCGCAAATGATAAGGTTGAGTCGAATGAGGCCCGACTCGAGGCAAAAATGATAAGGCTAGTCAAACGGGGCCCGACTCGAGGCGCAAATGACATGGTTGAGTCAAACGAGACGTGACTCGAGGTGCAAATGATAAGGTTGAATCAAACGAGGCCCGACTCGAGGCATAAATGATATGGTTGAGTCAAACGAGGCCCAACTTGAGGTGCAAATGATAAGGTTGAGTCGAACAAGGTCAACTCGAGGCGCAAATGGTAAGATTTAGTCAAATGAGCCCGACTCGAGGCGCAAATGATAAGGTTGAGTCGAATGAGGCCTGAGTCGAGGCGCAAATGATAAGGTTGAGCAAATCAGCCCTGACTCGAGGCGTAAATTATATGGTTGAGTCAAACGAGGCCTGACTCGAGGTGCAAATGATATGGGCGAGTCAAACGAGGCCCGACTCGAGGCGCAAGTGATAAGGTTGAGTCGAACGAGGCCTAATTCGAGGCACAAATGATAAGGTTGAGTCAAACGAGGCCTGAGTTGACGCACAATGATATAGGTGAGTCAAACGAGGCCCGACTCGAGGCACAAATGATAAGGTTGAGTCGAAAGAGGCCCAACTCGAGGCATAAATGATAAGGTTGAGTCAAATGAGGCCCGACTCGAGGCACAAAAGATATGGTTGAGTCAAACGAGGCCTGACTCGAGACACAAATGATAAGGTTATGTCAAATGAGGCTCGACTCGAGGCGCAAATGATAAGGTTGAGTCGAATGAGGCCCGACTCGAGGCAAAAATGATAAGGCTAGTCAAACGGGGCCCGACTCGAGGCGCAAATGACATGGTTGAGTCAAACGAGACGTGACTCGAGGTACAAATGATAAGGTTGAGTCAAACGAGGATTGACTCGGGGCGCAAATGACATGGTTGAGTCAAATGAGGCTCGACTCGAGGCGCAAATGATAAGGTTGAGTCAAATGAGGCCCTACTCGAGGCATAAACGATATGGTTGAGTCAAACAAGGCCCGAGTTGAGGTACAAATGATATGGGTGAGTAAAACGAGGCCCGACTCGAGGCGCAAATGATAAGGTTTAGTCGAATAAGGCCCAACTCGAGGCACAAATGATAAGGTTAAGTCAAACGAGGCCCAACTCGAGGGACAAATCATATGATTGAGTCAAACGAGGCCCGAGTTGACATACAAATGACATAGGTGAGTCAAATGAGGCTCGACCCGAGGCGCAAATGGTAAGGGTGAGTTGAACGAGGCCCGACTTAAGGCGCAAATTATAAGGTTGAGTCAAACGAGACCCGACTCGAGGTACAAATGATAAGTTTGAGTCCAATGAGGCCCGACTCGAGGCGCAAATGATAAGCTTGAGTCGAACGAGGCTGACTCGAGGCACAAATGGTAAGGGTGAGTTGAACGATGCCTAACATGAGGCACAAATGATAACGTTAAGTCAAACGAGGACCAACTCAAGGCACAAATGATAAGGTTGAGTCGAATGAGGCCTGACTCGAGGCGCAAATGATAAGGTTGAGTCGAATGAGGCCTGACTCGAGGCGCAAATGATATGGTTAAGTCAAACGACACCCAACTCAAAGCACAAATGATATGGGTGAGTGAAACGAGGCTCGACTCGAGGCACAAATGATAAGGTTGAGTCGAACAAGACCCGACTCGAGGCACAAATGATAATGTTGAGTCAAACGAGGCCCGACTCGAGGCCTAAATGATATGGTTAAGTCAAACGAGGCCCAACACGAGGCACAAAAGATATGGTTGAGTTAAACGAGGCCTGACTCGAGACACAAATGATAAGGTTGTGTCAAATGAGGCTCGACTCGAGGCGCAAATGATAAGGTTGAGTCGAATGAGGCCCGACTCGAGGCACAAAAGATATGGTTGAGGCAAACGAGGCCCGAGTTGACGCACAATGATATAGGTGAGTCAAACGAGGCCTGACTCGAGGCACAAATGATAAGGTTGAGTCAAAGGAGGCCCAACTCGAGGCACAAATGATAAGGTTGAGTCAAACGAGGCTCGACTCGAGGCACAAAAGATATGGTTGAGTCAAACGAGGCCTAACTTGAGACACAAATGATAAGGTTGTGTCAAATGAGGCTCGACTCAAGGCGCAAATGATAAGGTTGAGTCGAATGAGCCCCGACTCAAGGCAAAAATGATAAGGTTAGCCAAACGGGGCTCGACTCGAGGCACAAATGATATGGTTGAGTCAAACGAGGCCTGACTCGAGGCATCAATGATATGGTTGAGTCGAACGAAGCTCGACTTGAGTCATAAATGATATGGCTTTGTCAAACAAGGGTTGACTCGAGGTGCAAATGATAAGGTTGAGTCGAACAAGGGCTGACTCGAGGCACAAATGATATGGGTGAGTTAAACGAGGCCTGACTCGAGGCACAAGATAAGGTTGAGTCGAACGAGGCCCAACTCGATGCGCAAATGATAAGGTTGACTCAAACGAGGCCTAACTCGAGGCACAAATGATATGCTTGAGTCAAAAGAGGCCCGAGTCGACGCACAATGCTAAAGTTGAGTTGAACGAAGCCCAACTAGAGGCATAAATTATAAGGTTGAGTCAAAGGAGGCCCGACTCAAGGCGCAAATGATAAGGTTAAGTCAAACGAGGCCCGACTCGAGGCGCAAAGGACATGGTTGAGTCAAATAAGGCCCGACTCGAGGCACAAATGATAAGCTTGAGTCAAATGAGGCCCAACTTGAGGCACAAATGAAATAGGTGAGTCAAACGAGGCCCAACTCGAGGTGCAAATGATAAGGTTGAGTTGAACGAGGTCCGACTCGAGGAACAAATGATAAGGATGAGTCGAACGAGGCTGGACTCGAGGCGCAAATGATATGGTTGAGTCAAACAAGGCCCAACTTGTGGCGTAAATGATAAGGTTGAGTCGATCGAGGCCCGCCTCGAGGCGCAAATGATATGGTTGAGTCGAACGAGGACTGACTGAGGCGCAAATGATAAGGTTGAATCAAACGAGGCTCGACTCGAAGCATAAATGATATGGTTGAGTCAAACGAGGCCCAGCTTAAGGCACAAATGATATGGGTGAGTGAAACGAGGCTTGACTAGAGGCGCAAAAGATAAGGTTGAGTTGAACGAGGCCCAACTTGAGGCACAAATGATGAGGTTAAGTCAAACGAGGCCCAACTCAAGGCATAAATGATAAGGTTGAGTCAAACGAGGCCTGACTCGAAGTGTAAATTATAAGGTTGAGTCAAACGAGGCCCAGCTTGAGGCACAAATGATATAGGTGAGTTAAACGAGGCCTGACTCGAGGCGCAAATGGTAAGGGTGAGTTGAACGAGGGTCGACTCAAAGCACAAATTATAAGGTTAAGTCAAACGAGGCCCAACTCCAGGAATAAATGATAAGGTTGAGTTAAATGACGCTACACTCGAGGCGCAAATTATAAGGTTGAGTCAAATGAGGATAGACTCGGGGCGTAAATGATCAGGTTAGTCAAACGAGGCCCGACTCATGGCACAAATGATATGGTTGAGTCAAACGTGGCCCGACTCGAGACATAAATGATATGGTTGAGTCAAACGAGGCCCGACTGGAGGCATAAATGATATGGGTGAGTCAAACGAGGCCCGACTCGAGGCACAAATGATAAGGTTGAGTCAAACGAGGCCGGACTCGAGACGCAAGTGATAAGGTTGAGTCGAAAGAAGGCCCAACTCGAGGCACAAATGATGAGGTTGTGTCAAACAAGGCCCGACTCGAGGCACAATTGGTAAGGGTAAGTTGAACGAGGGTCAACTCGAGGCACAAATTATAAGGTTGAGTCAAATGAGGCCTAACTCGAGACACAAATAATAAGGTTGTGTCAAATGAGGCTCGACTTGAGGCACAAATGATAAGGTTAAGTCAAACAAGGCCAACTCGAGGCGGAAATGATAAGGTTAGTCAAACGAGGCCCGACTCGAGGTGCAAATGATATGGTTAAGTCAAACGAGGCCCGACTCGAGGCATCAATGATATGGTTAGGTCGAACGAGGCCTGACATGAGGCACAAATGATATGGGTGAGTCAAATGAGGCCAGACTCGAGGTACAAATGATAAGGTTGAGTCGAATGAGGCCAGACTTGAGGCGCAAATGATATGGATGAGTCAAACGAGGCCCGACTCGAGGTATAAATGATAAGGTTCAGTCAAACGAGGCACGACTCAAGGCGCAAAGGATACGGTTGAGTCAATCAAGGGTCGACTCGAGGCACAAATGATAAGGTTGAGTCAAACGAGGCCCGACTCGACGCATAAATTATATGGTTGAGTGAAACGAGGCCCGACTTGAGTCACAAGTGATATGGGTGAGTCAAACGAGGACCGACTTGAGGTATAAATGATAAGGTGGAATCGAACGAGACCCGAATCGAGGCGCAAATGATAAGGTTGAGTAAAACGAGGCCCGACTCGAGGCATAAATGATATGGTTAAGTCAAACGAGGCCTGACTTGAGGCACAAATGATATGGGTGAGACAAATGAGGCCCAACTCGAGGTACAAATGATAATGTGGAGTCGAACAAGGCCCAACTTGAGGCGCAAATGATAAGGTTGAGTCAAACAAGACCCGACTCGAGGCATAAAAGATATGGTTGAGTCAAACGAGGCCCGAGTTGACAAACAAATGATATAGGTGAGCAAACGCGGCCCGACTTGAGGCATAAATGGTAAGGGTGAGTTGAACGAGGCTCGACTCAAGGCGCAAATGAGAAGGTTGAGTGGAACGAGGCCTGACTCGAGGCGCAAATGATAT
Organism: Dicorynia guianensis; assembly: GCA_037013595.1. Lineage (NCBI taxonomy): Eukaryota > Viridiplantae > Streptophyta > Magnoliopsida > Fabales > Fabaceae > Dicorynia > Dicorynia guianensis. The sequence continues at coordinate 17,447,912 of JASUAB010000007.1, forward strand.
GGCTGAGTCAAACAAGGCCCAACTTGAGGCACAACTGATAAGGTTGAGTCGAATGAGGCTCGGCTCGAGGCACAAATGATATGGTTGAGTGGAACGAGGACCGACTCGAGGCGCAAATGATAAGGTTGAGTCAAACAAGGCCCAGCTTAAGGCACAAATGGTATGGGTGAGTGAAACAAGGCCCGACTCGAGGCACAAAAGATAAGGTTGAGTCAAACGAGGCCCAACTTGAGGTACAAATGAGGAGGTTATGTCAAACGAGGCCCGACTCAAGGCATAAATAATAAGGTTGAGTCAAACGAGGCCTGACTCGAGGCATCAATGATATGATTGAGTCGAACGAGGCCCGACTGGAGGCATAAATGATATGGGTGAGTCAAATGAGGCCCAGCTTAAGGCACAAATGATATGGGTGAGTGAAATGAGGCTCGACTCAAAGCGCAAAAGATAACGTTGAGTCAAACGAGGCCCAACATGAGGCACAAATGAGGAGGTTAAGTCAAACGAGGCCCAACTCAAGGCATAAATGATAAGGTTGAGTCAAACGAGGCCTGACTCGAGGTGCAAATTATAAGGTTGAGTCAAACAAGGCCCGGCTTAGGGCACAAATGATATAGTTGAGTCAAACGAGGCCTGACTCGAGGCGCAAATGGTAAGGGTGAGTTGAGCGAGGGTCGACTCGAAGCACAAATTGTAAGGTTGAGTCAAATGAGGCCCAACTCCAGGCACAAATGATAAGGTTGAGTTAAATGAGGCTAGACTCGAGGCGCAAATGATAAGGTTAAGTCAAATGAGGCCTTACTCGAGGCGCAAATGATAAGGTTAGTGAAACGAGCCCCTACTCGAGGCATAAATGATATGGTTGAGTCAAATGAGGCACGACTCGAGGCACAAATGATATGGGTGAGTCAAAGGAGGCCCAACTCGAGGCGCAAATGATAAGGTTGAGTCAAACGAGGCCCAACTCAAGGCACAAGTGATAAGGTTGTGTCGAACAAGGCCCAACTCAAGGTACAAATGATAAGGTTAAGTCAAACGAGGCCCGACTCGAGGCACAAAAGATATGGTTGAGTCAAACGAGGCCGAGTTAACAAACAAATGATATAGGTGAGCAAACGAGGCCTGACTTGAGGCGTAAATGGTAAGGGTGAGTTGAACGAGGCTCGACTCAAGGCGCAAATGAGAAGGTTGAGTCGAACGAGGCCTGACTCAAGGCACAAATGATATGGCTGAGTCAAACAAGGACTGACTCGAGGCGCAAATGAAAAGGTTGAGTCAAACAAGGACCAGCTTAAGGCACAAATGATATGGGTGAGTGAAACAAGGCCCGACTCGAGGCACAAAAGATAAGGTTGAGTCAAACGAGGCCCAACTTGAGGCACAAATGAGGAGGTTAAGTCAAACGAGGCCCGACTCAAGGCATAAATAATAAGGTTGAGTCAAATGAAGCCCGACTCGAGGCATCAATGATATGATTGAGTCGAACGAGGCCCGACTGGAGGCATAAATGATATGGGTGAGTCAAAAGAGGCCCGACTCGAGGCGCAAATGATATGGTTGAGTCAAATGAGTCCCAGCTGAAGGCACAAATGATATGGGTGAGTGAAACGAGGCCCGACTCAAGGCGCAAAGGATAACATTGAGTCAAACAAGGCCCAACATGAGGCACAAATGAGGAGGTTAAGTCAAACGAGGCCCGACTCAAGGCATAAATGATAAGGTTGAGTCAAACGAGGCCTGACTCGAGGTGCAAATTATAAGGTTGAGTCAAACAAGGCCCGGCTTAGGACACAAATGATATAGTTGAGTCAAACGAGGCCTGACTCGAGGCGCAAATGGTAAGGGTGAGTTGAGCGAGGGTTGACTCAAAGCACAAATTGTAAGGTTGAGTCAAATGAGGCCCAACTCCAGGCACAAATGATAAGGTTGAGTTAAATGAGGCTAGACTTGAGGCGCAAATGATAAGGTTAAGTCAAACGAGGCCTTACTCGAGGCGCAAATGATAAGGTTAGTGAAACGAGCCCCGACTCAAGGCATAAATGATATGGTTGAGTCAAACGAGGCACGACTCGAGGCACAAATGATATGGGTGAGTCAAAGGAGGACCAACTCGAGGCGCAAATGATAAGATTGAGTCAAACGAGGCCCAACTCGAGGCACAAGTGATAAGGTTGAGTCGAACAAGGCCCAACCCAAGGTGCAAATGATAAGGTTAAGTAAAACGAGGCCCGACTCGAGGCATAAATGATAAGGTTGAGTCAAACAAGGCCCGACTCGAGATGTAAATGATATGGGTGAGTCAAACGAGGCCTGACTCGTGGCGCAAATGATATGGCTGAGTCAAACGAGGCTCGACTCGATGCGCAAATGATACGGGTGAGTCAAACAAGGCCCGACTCGAGGCACAAATGATAAGGTTGAGTCGAACAAGGCCCCACTCAAGGTGCAAATGATAAGGTTGAGTCAAACGAGGCCCGACTCAAGGCACAAATGATATGGTTGACTTAGAAGAGGCCTGAGTTGATGTACAAATGAAATGGGTAAGTCAAATGAGTCCCGACTCGAGGCACACATGCTAAGGGTGAGTTGAACGAGGCTCGACTAGAGGCATAAATTATAAGGTTGAGCTAAATGAGGCCCACCTTGAGGCACAAATGATAAGGTTGAGTCGAACGAGGCCCGACTCGAGGCGTAAATGATAAGGTTGAGTCAAACAAGGCCCGACTCGAGATATAAATGATATGGGTGAGTCAATCGAGGCCTGACTTGTAGCGCAAATTATATGGCTGAGTCAAATGAGGCTCGACTCAATGCGCAAATGATACAGGTGAGTCAAACAAGGCCCGACTCGAGGCACAAATGATAAGGTTGAGTCGAACAAGGCCCCACTCAAGGTGCAAATGATAAGGTTGAGTCAAATGAGTCCCGACTCGAGGCACAAATGATATGGTTGACTTAGAATAGGCCTGAGTTGATGTACAAATGATATGGGTGAGTCAAATGAGTCCCGACTCGAGGCACACATGCTAAGGGTGAGTTGAACGAGGCTCGACTAGAGGCGTAAATTATAAGGTTGAGCCAAATGAGGCCCGCCTCGAGGCGCAAATGATAAGGTTGAGTCGAACAAGGCCCCACTCAAGGTGCAAATGATAAGGTTGAGTCAAACGAGGCCCGACTCGAGGCACAAATGATATGGTTGACTTAGAAGAGGCCTGAGTTGATGTAGAAATGATATGGGTGAGTCAAATGAGTCCTGACTCGAGGCACACATGCTAAGGGTGAGTTGAACGAGGCTCGACTAGAGGCGTAAATTATAAGGTTGAGCCAAATGAGGCCCGCCTCGAGGCGCAAATGATAAGGTTGAGTCGAACGAGGCCCGACTCGAGGCGTAAATGATAAGGATGAGTCAAACAAGGCCCGACTCGTGGCACAAATGATATGGTTGATTCAAACAAGGCCCGAGTCGAGGCACAAATGATAAGGTTGTCTCAAACAAGGACTAACTCGAGGCACAAATGATATGGCTGAGTCAAACGAGGCCCGACTTGAGGCGCAAATGATAAGGTTGAGTCAAACGAGGCCTGACTAGAGGCATAAATGATATGGTTGATTCAAGCGAGGCCCGACTGAGTCACAAATTATATGGGTGAGTCGAACAGGGCCCGACTTGAGACGCAAATGATAAGGTTGAGTCAAACGAGGCCCGACTTGAGGCATAAATGATAAGGTTGAGTCAAACGAGGCCAGACCTAAGTAGCAAATGATAATGTTAAGTCGAACAAGGCCCGACTCGAGGCACAAATGATATGGTTGAGTCCAACAAGGCTCGACTCGAGAAACAAATGATAAGTTTAAGTCAAACAAGGCCTGACTCGAGGCGCAAATAATATGGTTGAGTCAAACGAGGCCTGACTCGAGGTGCAAATGATAAGGTTAAGTCAAACGAGGACCGACTTGAGGCATAAATGATATGGTTGAGTCAAACGAAGCCACACTTGAGGCACAAATGTTATGGGTGAGTCAAACGAGGCACGACTCAAGGTGTAAATGACAAGGTTAAGTCAAACAGGCCCCAACATGAGGCGCAAATGATAAGGTTGTATCAAACGAGGCTTGACTCGAGGCACAAAAGATGTGGTTGTGCCAAACGAGGCCCGAGTTGACGCACAAATGATATAGGTGAGTCAAACGAGGCCTGACTCTAGGCGTAAATGGTAAGGGTGAGTTGAACGAGGCCCGACACGAGGCGCAAATAATAAGGTTGAGTTAAACGAGGACAGAGTTGAGGCACAAATGATATTGGTGAGTCAAACGAGGCCCGACTTGAGGCGCAAATGGTAAGGGTGAGTCGAAGAGGCCCAACACGAGGTGTAAATGATAAGGTTGAGTCAAACGAGGACCAACTCGAGGCGCAAATGCTATGGTTGAGTCGAACATGGCCTGACTCGAGGCGCAAATGATGTGGTTGAGTCAAACGAGGCCCGACTCAAGGTGCAAATGATAAGGTTAAGTCAAACGAGACCCCACTCGAGGCGCAAATGACATGGTTGAGTCAAATGAAGCCCAACTCAAGGTGCAAATGATAAGGTTGAGTCAAATGAGGCCTGACTCGAGGCATAAATGATATGGTTGAGTCAAACGAGACCCAAGTTGAGGCCCAAATGATATGGGTGAGTCTAATGAGTCTCATGTCGAGGCACAAATGATATGGGTGAGTCAAATGAGGCCCGACTTGAGGTGCAAATGGTAAGGGTGAGTTGAACGAGGCCCCACATGAGGCACAAATAATAAGGTTGACTCAAACGAGGACCAACTCGAGGTGCAAATGCTAAGGTTGAGTCGAACGAGGACCGACTCGAGGCGTATATGATAAGGTTTAGTCGATCGAGGACTAACTCGAGACACAAATGATAAGGTTGAGTCAAACGAGGCCCGACTCTGGGGACAAATGATATGGTTGAGTCAAATAAGGCCTAAGTTGGCGTACAAATGACATAGGTGTGTCAAACGAGGCCCACCTTGAGGCACAAATGGTAAGGGTGAGTTGAACGAGGCCCGACTCGAGGCACAAATTATAAGGTTGAGTCAAACGAGACCAGACTCGAGGCACAAAGGATAACATTGTGTCCAATGAGGCCTGACTCGAGGCACAGATGATAAGGTTGAGTCGAACGAGGCTAACCTGAGGCGCAAATGATAAGGTTAAGTCAAATGAGGCCCGCCTTGAGCTGTAAATGATATGTTTGAGTCAAATGACGCCCGAGTTGAGGCACAAATGATATAGGTGAGTCAAACGAGGCCCGAGTCAAGGCACAAATGATATGGGAGAGTCAAACGATGCCCGACTCGAGGCGTAAATGGTAAGGCTAAGATGAACGAGGCCCAACACGAGGCGCAAATGATAAGGTTGAGTCGAATGAGGCCCGACTTGAGGTGCAAATGATATGGTTGGGTAAAAGAAGGCCCGGTTTAAAGCACAATTGATATGGGTGAGTGAAACGAGGCCCGAGTCGAGGCACAAATTATATGGGTGAGTTAAACAAGGCCTGACTCGAGTTGCAAATGATAAGGTTGAGTAAAATGAGGCCTGACTCGAGGTGCAAATGATAAGGTTGAGTCAAACGAGGCCTAGCTTAAGGCACAAATGATATAGGTGAGTCAAACAAGGCCCGACTCGAGGCGCAAATGGTAAGATTGAGTCGAACGAGGCCCGACTCGAGGTGCAAATGATAAGGTTTAGTCGATCGAGGACCAACTCGTGGCACAAATGATATGGTTGAGTCAAACGAGACCCAAGTTGAGGCCCAAATGATATGGGTGAGTCTAATGAGTCCCGTGTCGAGGCACAAATGATATGGGTGAGTCAAATGAGGCCTGACTCGAGGTGCAAATGGTAAGGGTGAGTTGAACGAGGCCTGAGTCGAGGTGCAAATTATATGGGTGAGTCAAACGAGGCCTGACTCGAGTTGCAAATGATAAGGTTGAGTAAAACGAGGCCTGACTCGAGGGGCAAATGATAAGATTGAGTCAAACGAGGCCCGGCTTAAGGCACAAATGATATAGGTGAGTCAAACGAGGCTCGACTCAAGGCGCAAATGGTAAGGGTAAGTTGAAGAAGGGTCGACTCGAGGCGCAAATTATAAGGTTGAGTCAAACGAGGCCCAACTCAAGGCCCAAATGATAAGGTTGTGTCAAATGAGGCTCGACTCGAAGCGCAAATGATAAGATTGAGTCGAACGAGGCCCGACTCGAGGCAGAAATGATAAGGTTAGTCAAACGAGGCCCGACTCGAGGTGCAAATGATACGGTTGAGTCGAACGAGGCCCGACTCGAGGCAGAAATGATTTGATTGAGTCAAACGAGGCCCAACTTGAGGCACAAATGATATGGGTGAGTCAAATGAGGCTAGACTCAAGGCGTAAATGATAAGGTTGAGTCAAACGAGGCCTGACTCGAGGTGCAAATGATATGGGTGAGTCAAACGAGGCCCGACTCAAGGCACAAATGATAGGGTTGAGTTGAACGAGGCCTAACTCGATGCATAAATGATAAGGTTGACTCAAACGAGGCCCGACTCGAGGCACAAATGATATGGTTAAGTCAAAAGAGACCCGAGTCGAGGCACAAATGCTAAAGGTGAGTTGAACGAAGCCTGACTAAAGGCATAAATTATAAGATCGTGTCAAAGGAGGCCCGACTCGAGGCGCAAATGATAAGGTTAAGTCAAACGATGCCTAACTTGAGGTGCAAAGGATATGGTTGAGTCAAACGAGGCTTGACTCGAGGTGCAAATGATAAGGTTGAGTCAAACGAGGCCCGACTCGAGGCAGAAATGATATGGCTGAGTCAAACGAGGCCCGACTTGAGGCACAAATGATATGGGTGAGTCAAACGACGCCCAACTCGAGGTGCAAATGATAAGGTTGAGTCGAACGAGGCCCAACTCGAGGTGCAAATGATATGGTTGAGTCAAAAGAGACCCTAGTCAAGGCGCAAATGCTAAAGGTGAGTTGAACGAAGCTCAACTAGAGGCATAAATTATAAGGTTGAGTCAAAGGAGGCCCGACTCGAGGCGCAAATGATAAGGTTAAGTCAAACGAGGACCGAAGCGATGCGCAAATGATATGGGTGAGTCAAACGAGGTCTGACTCAAAGTGCAAATGATAAGGTTAAGTCAAATGACGCCCAACTCGTGGTACAAATGATATGGTTGAGTCAAAAGAGACCCGAGTCGAGGAGCAAATGCTAAAGATGAGTTGAACGAAGCCCGACTAGAGGCATAAATTATAAGGTTGAGTCAAAGGAGGCCCAACTCGAGGCACAAATGATATGGCTGAGTCAAACGATACCCGACTCGATGCACAAATGATATAAGTGAGTCAAACGAGGCCTGACTCGAGGCACAAATGATAAGGTTGAGTCAAACAAGGCCCCACTCGAGGCACAAATGATATGGTTGACTCAAACGAGGACCGACTCGAGGCACAAATGATATGGTTAACTCAGAAGAGGCCTGAGTTGATGTACAAATGATATAGGTAAGTCAAACGAGGCCCGACTCAAGGCACACATGCTAAGGGTGAGTTGAACGAGGCTTGGCTAGAGGCGTAAATTATAAGGTTGAGTCAAATGAGGACCGCCTCGAGGCGTAAATGATAAGGTTGAGTCGAACGAGGCCCGACTCGAGGCACAAATGATAAGGTTGAGTCACACAAGGCCCGACTCGAGGCACAAATGATATGGTTGAGTCAAATGAGGCCCGACTCGAGGCACAAATGATAAGGTTGAGTGAAACGAGGCCCGAGTCGAGGCATAAATGATATGGTTGAGTCAAACGAGGCCCGAATTGAGGCGCAAATGTTATGGTTGAGTCAAACGAGGCCCAACTCGAGGCGCAAATGATAAGGTTGACCCGAATGAGGCCCAACTCGAGGTGCAAATTATAAGGTTTAGTCAAACGAGGCCCAACTTGAGACTCAAATGATATGGTTAAGTTGAACGAGGCCCAACTCGAGGTGCAAATGATAAGGTTGAGTCAAATGAGGCCTGACTCGAGGCATAAATGATATGGGTGAGTCAAACAAGGCCCGACTCGAGGCGCAAATGATATGGCTGAGTCAAACGAGGCCCGACTCGAGGCGCAAATGATAAGGCTGAGTCCAACAAGGCTCGACTCGAGCCGCAAATGATAAGGTTGAGTCAAACAAGGCCCGACTCGAGGCATAAATGATATAGTTAATTCAAACAGGGCCCGACTGACTCACAAATGATATGGGTCAGACGAACAGGGCCCGAGTTGAGGCGCAAATGATAAGGTTGAGTCAAACGACGCCTCACTCGAGGCGCAAATGATAAGGTTGTGTCAAACGAGGCCCGACCTGAGGCATAAATGATAAGGTTGAGTCAAACGAGGCCGGAGTCGAGTTGCAAATGATAAGGTTGAGTCGCACACGGCCCGACTCGAGGCGCAAATGATATGGTTGAGTCAAATAAGGCCCGCCTCGAGGAACAAATGATAAGGTTGAGTCAAACAAGGCCTGACTCGAGGCGTAAATGATAAGGTTGAGTCAAATGAGCCCGACTCAAGGCGCAAATGATATGGTTGAGTCAAACGAGGCCTGACTCGAGGTGCAAATGATAAGGTTGAGTCAAACGAGGCCCGACTCGATGCACAAATGATATGGGTGAGTCAAACGAGGCCCGACCGGAGGTGCAAATGATAAGGTTGAGTCGAATGAGGCCCAACTCGAGGTGCAAATGATATGGTTGAGTCAAAAGAGACCCGAGTTGAGGAGCAAATGCTAAAGGTGAGTTGAACGAAGCCTGACTAGAGGCATAAATTAAAAGGTTGAGTCAAAGGAGGCCCAACTCGAGCCCCAAATGATATGGCTGAGTCAAACGATACCCGATTCGATGCGTAAATGATATGGGTGAGTCAAATGAGGCCCAACTCGAGGCACAAATGATAAGGTTGAGTCAAACAAGGCCCTACTCGAGGCGCAAATGATAAGGTTAACTCAAACGAGGCATGACTCGAGGCACAAATGATATGGTTGACTCAGAAGAGGCCTGAGTTGATGTACAAATGATATGGGTAAGTCAAACGGGGCCCGACTCGAGGCACACATGCTAAGGGTGAGTTGAACGAGGCCCGGCTAGAGGCGTAAATTATAAGGTTAAGTCAAATGAGGGCCGCCTCGAGGCATAAATGATAAGGTTGAGTCGAACGAGGCCCGACTCGAGGCGCAAATGATAAGGTTGAGTCAAACAAGGCCCGACTCGAGGCGCAAATGATATGGTTGTGTCAAACGAGGCCCGACTCGAGGCGCAAATGATAAGGTTGAGTGAAACGAGGCCCGACTCGAGGCATAAACGATATGGTTGAGTCAAACAAGGCCCAACTCGAGGCGCAAATGATAAGGTTGACCCGAATGAGGCCCAACTTGAGGCACAAATTATAAAGTTTAGTCAAACGAGGCCCAACTTGAGGCTCAAATGATAAGGTTGAGTTGAACGAGGCCTAACTCGAGGTGCAAATGATAAGGTTGAGTCAAATGAGGCCCGACTCGAGGCATAAATGATATGGGTGAGTCAAACAAGGCCCGACTCGAGGCGCAAATGATATGGCTAAGTCAAACGAGGCCCGACTCGAGGCGCAAATGATAAGGCTGAGTCAAACGAGGCTTGACTCGAGCCACAAATGATAAGGTTGAGTCAAACGAGGCCCGACTCGAGGCATAAATGATATGGTTAATTCAAACGGGGCTCGACTGACTTACAAATGATATGGGTGAGACGAATAGGGCCTGTCTTGAGGCACAAATGATAAGGTTGAGTCGAACGACGCCTCACTCGAGGCGCAAATGATAAGGTTGTGTCAAACGAGGCCCGACACGAGGCATAAATGATAAGGTTGAGTCAAACGAGGCCGGAGTCGAGTTGCAAATGATAAGGTTGAGTCGAACAAGGCCCGACTCGAGGCGCAAATGATATGGTTGAGTCAAACAAGGCCCGACTCGAGGAACAAACGATAAGGTTGAGTCAAACAAGGCCCGACTCGAGGCGTAAATGATAAGGTTGAGTCAAATGAGCCCGACTCGAGGCGCAAATGATATGTTTGAGTCAAACGAGGCCTGACTCGAGGTGCAAATGATAAGGTTGAGTCAAACGAGGCCTGCCTCAAGGCATAAATGATATGGTTGAGTCAAACGAGGGCCCACTTGAGGCACAAATATTATGGGTGAGTCAAACGAGGCCCGACTCGAGGTGTAAATAATAAGGTTGAGTCAAATAGGGTGCAACATGAGGTGCAAATGATAAGGTTGTGTCAAACGAGGCTTGACTCGAGGCACAAAAGATATGGTTGTGTCAAATGAGGCCCGAGTTGACGCACAAATGATATAGGTGAGTCAAACGAGGCCTAACTCGAGACGTAAATGGTAAGGGTGCGTTGAACAAGGCCCAACTCGAGGCGTAAATGATAAGGTTGAGTCAAACGAGAACAGAGTTGAGGTGCAAATGATATTGGTGAGTCAAACGAGGCCCGCCTCAAGGCGCAAATGGTAAGGGTGAGTTGAACGAGGCCCAACACGAGGCGCAAATGATAAGGTTGAGTCAAATGAGGACCAACTCGAGGTGTAAATGCTAAGGTTGAGTCGAACAAGGCCCGACTCGAGGCGCAAATTATATGGTTGAGTCAAACGAGGCCCGACTCAAGGCACAAATGATAAGGTTAAGTCAAACGAGGCCTGACTCGAAGGGCAAATGACATGGTTGAGTCAAACGAGGCCCGACTCGAGGCACAAATGACATGGTTGAGCCAAATCAGGCCCAACGCAAGGCGCAAATGATAAGGTTGAGTTGGAGAAGGCCCGACTTGAGGCACAAATGATGAGGCTGGGTCAAATGAGGACTCGAGGTGCAAATGATATGGTTGAGTCAAACAAGACCCGACTCGAGGCACAAATGATAAGGCTGAGTCAAACGAGGCCTGTCTTGAGGCGAAAATGATATGTTTGAGTTAAACGAGGCCCGAGTTGAGGCATAAACGTTATGGTTGAGTCAAACGAGGCCCAACTTGAGGCACAAATGATATGGGTGAGTCAAACGATGCCCGACTCAAGGCGCAAATGATAAGGTTTAGTCGAACGAGGCCCAACTCGAAGTGCAAATGATAAGGTTGAGCAAAACGGGGTCCGACTCGAGGGACAAATGATATGGTTGAGACAAACAAGGCCCGATGTTAGGCGCAAATCAGAAGGTTGAGTCAAACGAGGCCTAACTCAAGGCGCAATTGAAATGGTTGAGTCAAATGAGGCTCGACTTGAGGCACAAATGTATGGGTGAGTCAAACGACGCCCGACTCGAGGCGCAAATTATATGGTTGAGTCAAACGAGGCCTGACTCGCGGCATAAAAGATATGGTTAAGTCAAACGAGGCCCGACTTAAGGCACAAATGATATGGGTGAGTCAAACGAGGCCCGACTTGAGGCACAAATAATAAAATTGAGTCGAACGAGGCCCAACTCAAGGCGCAAATGATAAGGTTGAGTTAAATGAGGCTAGAGTCGAGGCACAAATGATAAGGTTGAGTCAAACGAGGCCCGACTCGAGGCGCAAATGATAAGGTTAATGAAACGAGGCCCAACTCGAGGCACAAATGATATGGGTGCATCAAACGAGGCCCGCCTCGAGGCACAAATGATAAGGTTGAGTCGAACAAGGGCCAACTCGAGGTGAAATGAGAAGGTTGACTCAAACAAGGCCGACTCGAGGCACAAATGATATGGTTGAGGCAAAAGAGGCCCGAGTTGACGCATAAATGATATAGGTGAGTCAAACGAGGCTCGACTTGAGGTGCAAATGGTAAGGGTGAGTTGAACGAGGCCCGACTAGAGGCGTAAACTATAAGGTTGGATCAAAGGAGACCCGACTCGAGGCACAAATGATAAGGTTGAGTCGAACGAGGCCCGACTCATGGCGTAAATGATAAGGTTGAGTCAAACGAGGCACGACTCGAGGAACAAATGATATGGTGAAGTCAAATGAGGCCTGACTCAAGGCACAAATGATATGGTTGAGTCAAATAAGGCCCAACTCGAGGAGCAAATGATATGGTTAAAGACAAACGAGGCCCGACGCGAGGTGCAAATCATAAGGCTAAGTCAAACAAAGCCCGACTCGAGGAGCAATTGAAATGGCTGAGTCAAATGACCCCCGACTTGAGGCACAAATGATATTGGTGAGTCAAATGACACCCGACTCTAGGTGCAAATGATATGGTTAAGTCAAACGAGGCCCGACTCAAGGCACAAATGATATGGGTGAGTCAAACGAGGCCTGACTCGAGGCGCGAATGACAAGGTTGAGTCAAACGAGGCTCAACTCGAGGCGCAAATGATATCGTTGAGTCAAACGAGCCCCGACTTGAGGCACAAATGATATGGGTGAGTCAAACAAGGCCCGACTCGAGATGCAAATGATATGGTTAAGTCAAACAAGGCCTAACTCGAGGCGCAAATGATAAAGATGAGTCGAACGAGGCCCGACTCGAGGCGCAAATGATATGGCTGAGCCTAACGAGGCCCAACTTGAGGCATAAATGATATATGAGTGAGTTAAATAAGGGCCAAATCATGGTGCAAATGATAAGGTTGAGTTGAATGAGGCCCAACTGGAGGTGCAAATGATAAGGTTAAGCTAAACGAGGCCCGAGTTGATGCACAAATGATATGGGTGAGTTGAACGAGGCCCGACTCGAGGCATAAATTATATGGTTGAGTCAAACAAGGCCCGAGTTGACGTACAAATGACATACGTGAGTCAAACGAGGCCTGACTTGTGGAGCAAATGGTAAGGGTGAGTTGAATGAGGCCCGACTCAAGGCAGAAATGATAAGGTTAGTCAAACAAGGCCCGACTCGAGGCACAAGTTATATGGGTGAGTCAAACGAGGCCCGACTCGAGGCGCAAATGATAAGGTTAAGTCGAACGAGGCCCGACTCGAGGCATAAGTGATAAAGATGAGTCAAATGAGGCCCGACTCGAGGCACAAATGATAAGGTTGAGTCAAACGAGGCCCGACTTGAGGCACAAATGATATGGGTGAGTCAAATGAGGCCTGCCTCGAGGCACAAATGATATGGTTGAGTCAAAAGAGGCTCGAGTTGATGCACAAATGATATGGTTGAGTCAAAAGAGGCTCGACTCGAGGCACAAATGGTAAGCGTGAGTTGAACGAGGCCCGACTAGAGGCGTAAATTATAAGATTGAGTCAAATGAGGCCCGAATTGAGGCGCAAATGATAAGGTTGAGTCGAACGAGCCCTGACTCGAGGAGCAAATGATAAGGTTGAGTCAAACGAACCTCAATTCGAGGCGCAAATGATATGGTTGAGTCAAACATGGCCTAACTCGAGGCACAAATGAAAAGGTTGAGTCAAATGAGGCTTGACTTGAGGCATAAATGATATGTTTGAGTCAAACGAGGCCCGAGTCGAGGCGCAAATGATATGGGTGAGACAAATGAGGCCTGACTCTAGGCACAAATGATATGGGTGAGTCAAACGAGGCCCGACTCGAGGTGCAAATGATAAGGTTGAGTCAAACGAGTCCCAACTTGAGGCGCAAATGATAAGGTTGAGTGGAATGAGGCCCAACTCAAGGCGCAAATGATATGGTTAAGTCAAACGAGGCCCGACTCAAGGCAAAAATGATATGGTTGAGTCAAACGAGGCCCGACTTGAGGCACAAATGATAATGTTGAGTCAAACGAGGCCAGACTCGAGATGCAAAGGATATGGTTGAGCCAAACAAGGCCAGACTCGAGATGCAAATGATATGGTTGAGTCAAACGAGGCCAGACTCGAGGTACAAATGATATGGTTGAGTCAAACGAGGCCAGACTCAAGGCGCAAATGATATCATTGAGTCAAACGAGGGCCGACTTGAGGCACAATTGATATGGGTGAGCCAAACAAGGCCCGACTCGAGATGCAAATGATATGGTTGAGTCAAAGGAGGCCCAACTCGAGGCGCAAATGATAAGGTGGAGTCGAACGGGGCCCAGCTTGAGGTGCAAATGATATGGTTGAGTCAAACGAGGCCTGACTCGAGGAACAATTGATATGGTTAAGTCAAATGAGGCCCAACTCAAGGCGCAAATGATATGGTTGAGACAAATGAGGCTGAACACGAGGCGCAAATCATAAGGTTGAGCCGAATGAGGCCCGACTTGAGGCACAAATTAAATGGTTGAGTCAAACGAGGCTAGACTCGATGCATAAATGATATTGTTGAGTCAAACGAGTGCCGACTGGAGGCACAAATGATATGGTTGAGTCAAACAAGGCCTGACTCGAGATGCAAATGATATGGCTGAGTTAAACGAGACTCGACTCGAGGCGCAAATGATAAGGTTGAGTCGAACGAGGCCCGACTCGAGGCGCAAATGATATGGCTGAGCCTAACGAGGCCCGACTTAGGGCATAAATGATATATGGGTGAGTCAAACGAGGTCCAAATCGTGGTGCAAATGATAAGGTTGAGTTGAAGGAGGCCCAACTGGGGGCACAAATGATAAGGTTGAGTCAAACGAGGCCTTAGTTGATGCACAAATGATATAGGTGAGTCAAACTAGGCCCGACTCGAGCCGTAAATGGTAAGGGAAAGTTGAACAAGGCACGACTTGAGGCATAAATTATATGGTTGAGTCAAACGAGGCCCGAGTTGACGTACAAATGACATACGTGAGTCAAACGAGGCCCGACTTGTGGCGCAAATGGTAAGGGTGAGTTGAACGAGGCTTCACTCGAGGCGGAAATGATAAGGTTAGTCAAACAAGGCCCGACTCGAGGCGCAAATTATATGGGTGAGTCAAACGAGGCCCGACTCGAGGCGCAAATGATAAGGTTGAGTCGAACGAGGCCTGACTCGAGGCATAAGTGATAACGATGAGTCAAACGAGGCCCGACTCGAGGTGTAAATGATAAGATTAAGTCAAACGAGGCCTGACTCGAGGCGCAAATGATATGGGTGAGTCAAATGAGTCCCGACTCGAGGCACAAATGATAGGTTGAGTCGAATGAGGCCCAACTCGATGCATAAATGATAAGGTTGACTCAAACGAGGACCGACTTGAGGCGCAAATGATATGGTTGACTCAAAAGAGACCCGAGTTGAGGTGCAATGCTAAAGGTGAGTTGAACGAAGCCTGACTAGAGGCATAAATTATAAGGTTGAGTCAAAGGAGGACCGACTCGAGGCGCAAATGATAAGGTTAAGTCAAACGAGGCCCGACTCGAGGCGCAAAGGATATTGTTGAGTTAAACAAGGCCCGACTCGAGGTGCAAATGATAAGGATGAGTCAAACGAGGCCTGACTCAAGGCAGAAATGATATGGCTGAGTCAAACGAGGCTCGACTTGAGGCACAAATGATATGGGTGAGTCAAACGAGGCCTGACTCAAGGCACAAATGATAAGGTTGAGTCAAACAAGGCCCCACTCGAGGCGCAAATGATAAGGTTGACTCAAATGAGGCCCGAGTCGAGGCACAAATGATATGGTTGACTCAGAAGAGGCCTGAGTTGATGTACAAATGATATGGGTGAGTCAAACGAGGCCCGACTCAAGGCACACATGCTAAGGGTGAGTTGAACGAGGCCCGGCTAGAGGCATAAATTATAAGGTTGAGTCAAATGAGGCCCGCCTCGAGGCGCAAATGATAAGGTTGAGCTGAACGATGCCTGACTCGAGGCGCAAATGATAAGGTTGAGTCAAACAAGGCCCGACTCGAGGCAGAAATGATATGGTTGGGTCAAACGAGGCCCGACTCGAGGCACAAATGATAAGGTTGAGTGAAACGAGGCCCGACTCAAGGCATAAACGATATGGTTGAGTTAAACGAGGCCCGAATTGAGGCGTAAATGTTATGGTTGAGTCAAATGAGGCCCAACTCGTGGCGTAAATGATAAGGTTGACCCGAATGAGGCCCGACTCGAGGTGCAAATTATAAGGTTTAGTCAAACGAGGCCCAACTTTAGGCTCAAATGATATGGTTGAGTTGAACGAGGCCCAACTCGAGGTGCAAATGATAAGGTTGAGTCAAATGAGGCCCGACTCGAGGTATAAATGATATGGGTGAGTCAAACGAGGCCCGACTCGAGGCGCAAATGATATGGCTGAGTCAAACGAGGCCCGACTCGAGGCGTAAATGATAAGGCTGAGTCAAACGAGGCTCGACTCGAGCCGCAAATGATAAGGTTGAGTCAAACGAGGCCTGACTCGAGGCATAAATGATATGGTTAATTCAAATGGGGCCCGACTGACTCATAAATGATATGGGTGAGACAAACGGGGCCTGACTTGAGGCGCAAATGATAAGGTTGAGTCGAACTACTCCTCACTCGAGGCACAAATGATAAGGTTGTGTCAAACGAGGCCGAAGTCGAGTTGCAAATGATAAGGTTGAGTCGAACAAGGCCTGACTCGAGGCGCAAATGATATGGTTGAGTCAAACAAGGCCCGACTCGAGGAACAAATGATAAGGTTGAGTCAAACAAGGCCCGACTCGAGGCGTAAATGATAAGGTTGAGTCAAATGAGCCCGACTCGAGGCGCAAATGATATCGTTGAGTCAAACAAGGCCCGACTCGACGTGCAAATGATAAGGTTGAGTCAAACGAGGCCCGACTCGAGGCGCAAATGGTAAGGGTGAGTTGAACGAGGCCCAACACGAGGCACAAATGATAAGGTTGAGTCAAACAAGGACCAACTCGAGGTGCAAATGCTAAGGTTGAGTTGAACAAGGCCCGACTCGAGGCGCAAATGATATGGTTAAGTCAAACGAGGCACGACTCGAGGTGCAAATGACATGGTTGAGTCAAATGAGGCCCAACTCGAGGCACAAATGATAAGGCTAAGTCAAATGAGGCCCAACTCGAGGCGTAAATGACATGCTTGAGTCAAATGAGGCCTGACTCAAGGCGCAAATGAGAAGATTAAGTTGAACAAGGCCCGACTCGAGGCGCAAATGATGAGGTTGGGTCAAATGAGGCCTGACTCAAGGCGTAAATGATATGGTTGAGTCAAACAAGGCCCGACTCGAGGCACAAATGATAAGGTTGAGTCAAACGAGGCCTGCCTCGAGGCGAAAATGATATGTTTGAGTCAAACGAGGCTCGAGTTGAGGCATAAACAATATGGTTAAGTCAAACGAGGCCTGACTCGAGGCACAAATGATAAGGTTTAGTCGAACGAGGCCCGACTCGAGGCACAAATGATAAGGTTGAGTCAAACGAGGCCCGACTCGAGGCGCAAATGATAAGGTTGAGTCAAACGAGGCCCGACTCGAGGCGCAAATGATATGGTTGAGTCAAACATGGCCCACCTCGAGGCACAAATGATAAGGTTGAGTCGAACGATGGCTAACTCAAGGCGAAATGAGAAGGTTGACTCAAACAAGGCCGACTCGAGGCACAAATGATATGGTTGAGTCAAAAGAGACCCGAGTTGACACACAAATGATATAGGTGAGTCAAACGTGGCTCGACTCGAGGCGCAAATGGTAAGGGTGAGTTGAACGAGGCCCAACTAGAGGCGTAAATTATAAGGTGGAGTCAAAGGAGGCCCAACTCGAGGCGCAAATGATAAGGTTGAGTCGAACTAGGCCCAACTCATGGCACAAATGATAAGGTTGAGTGAAACGAGGCCCGACTCGAGGCGCAAATGATATGGTAAAGTCAAAGGAGGCCCGACTCAAGGCACAAATGATATGGTTGAGTCAAACGAGGCTCGACTCGAGATGCAAATGATATGGTTAAAGATAAACGAGGCCCAACGCGAGGCGCCAATCATAAGGTTGAGTCAAATAAGGCCCGACTCGAGGAGCAATTGAAACGGTTGAGTCAAATGAGGCCCGACTTGAGGCATAAAGGATATGGGTGAGTCAAATGACGCTCGACTCGAGGTGCAAATGATATGGTTAAGTCAAACGAGGCCCCCCTCAAGGCACAAATGATATGGTTGAGTCAAACGAGGCCCGACTCGAGGCGCGAATGACAAGGTTGAGTCGAACGAGGCCCGACTCGAGGCACAAATGATAATGTTGAGTCAAACAAGGCTTGACTCGAGGCACAAATGATATCATTGAGTCAAACGAGCCCCGATTGGAGGCACAAATGATATGGGTGAGTCAAACAAGGACCGACTCGAGATGCAAATAATATGGTTGAGTCAAACGAGGCCCGACTCGAGGTGCAAATGATAAGGATGAGTCGAAGGAGGCCGACTTGAGGCGCAAATGATATGGCTAAGACTAACGAGGCCCGACTTGAGGCATAAATGATATATGGGTGAGTCAAACGAGGCCCAAATCATGGTGCAAATGATAAGGTTGAGTTGAATGAGGCCCAACTGGAGGCGCAAATGATAAGGTTAAGTTAAACAAGGCCCGAGTTGATGGACAAATGATATAGGTGAGTCAAACTAGGCCCGACTCGAGCCGTAAATGGTAAGGGTGAGTTGAACGAGGCCCGACTCGAGGCATAAATTATATGGTTGAGTCAAACGAGGCCCGAGGTGACATACAAATGACATACGTGAGTCAAACAAGGCCTGACTTGTGGCGCAAATGGTATGGGTGAGTTGAACGAGGCCCGACTCGAGGCGGAAATGATAAAGTTAGTCAAACAAGGTCCGATTCGAGGCACAAATTATATGGGTGAGGCAAACGAGGCCCGACTCGAGGCACAAATGATAAGGTTGAGTCGAACAAGGCCCGACTCGAGGCATAAGTGATAAGGATGAGTCAAACGAGGCCCGACTTGAGGCGCAAATGATAAGGTTGAGTCAAACGAGGCCCGACTCGAGGCGCAAATGATATGGATGAGTCAAACGAGGCCTGCCTCGAGGCACAAATGATAAGGTTG
Organism: Dicorynia guianensis; assembly: GCA_037013595.1. Taxonomy (NCBI): domain Eukaryota; kingdom Viridiplantae; phylum Streptophyta; class Magnoliopsida; order Fabales; family Fabaceae; genus Dicorynia; species Dicorynia guianensis. The sequence continues at coordinate 17,466,837 of JASUAB010000007.1, forward strand.
AGTCGAACGAGGGCCAACTCGAGGTGAAATGATAAGGTTGACTCAAACGAGGCCCGACTCGAGGCACAAATGATATGGTTGAGTCAAAAGAGGCCTAAGTTGATGCACAAATGATATGGTTGAGTCAAAAGAGGTTAACTCGAGGCACAAATGGTAAGCGTGAGTTGAACGAGGCCCGACTAGAGGCATAAATTATAAGGTTGAGTCAAATGAGGCCCGAATTGAGGCACAAATGATAAGGTTAAGTCGAACGAGCCCCGACTCGAGGAGCAAATGATAAGGTTGAGTCAAACGAGCCCCGACTCGAGGCGCAAATGATATGGTTGAGTCAAACAAGGCCTGACTCGAGGCGCAAATGATAAGGTTGAGTCAAATGAGGCCCGACTCGAGGCATAAATGATACGTTTGAGTCAAACGAGGCCCGAGTCAAGGCGCAAATGATATGGGAGAGACAAATGAGGCCTGACTCTAGGCACAAATGATATGGGTGAGTCAAACGAGGCCTGACTCGAGATGCAAATGATAAGGTTGAGTAAAACGAGTCTCAACTCGAGGCACAAATGATAGGGTTGAGTGGAACGAGGCCCAACTCAAGGCGCAAATGATATGGTTAAGTCAAACGAGGCCCAACTCAAGGCAAAAATGATATAGTTGAGTCAAACGAGGCCCGACTTGAGGTACAAATGATATGGTTTAGTCAAACGAGGCTAGACTCGAGGCACAAATGATATCGTTGAGTCAAACGAGGGCCGACTTGAGGCACAATTGATATGGGTGACCCAAACAAGGCCCAACTCGAGATGCAAATGATATGGTTAAGTCAAACGAGGCCCGACTCGAGGAACAATTGATATGGTTAAGTCAAACGAGGCCCGACTCAAGGCGCAAATGATATGGTTGAGACAAGTGAGGCCGAACACAAGGCGCAAATCATAAGGTTGAGTCGAACGAGGCCCGACTCAACGCGCAAATTAAATGGTTGAGCCAAACGAGGCCAGACTCGATGCATAAATGATATCGTTGAGTCAAACGAGTGCCGGCGTGAGGCACAAATGATATGGGTGAGTCAAACAAGGCCCGACTCGAGATGCCAATGATATGGTTGTGTTAAACAAGACCCGACTCGAGGCACAAATGATAAGGTTGAGTCGAACGAGGCCCGACTCGAGGTGCAAATGATATGGTTGAGCCTAACGAGGCCCGACTTGAGGCATAAAAGATATATGGGAGAGTCAAACAAGGCCCAAATTGTGGTGCAAATGATAAGGTTGAGTCGAATGAGGCCCAACTTGAGGTGCAAATGATAAGGTTGAGTCAAACGAGGCCCGAGTTGATGCACAAATGATATAGCTGAGTCAAACTAGGCCTGGCTCGAACCGTAAATGGTAAGGGTAAGTTGAACGAGGCTCGACTCGAGGCATAAATTATATGGTTGAGTCAAACAAGGCCTGAGTTGACATACAAATGACATACGTAAGTCAAACGAGGCCCGACTTGTGGCGCAAATGGTAAGGGTGAGTTGAACGAGGCCTAACTTGAGGCAAAAATGATAAGGTTAGTCAAACAAGGCCCGACTTGAGGCGTAAATTATATGGGTGAGTCAAGCGAGGCCCGACTCGAGGCATAAGTGATAACGATGAGTCAAACGAGGCCCGACTCGAGGCGCAAATGATAAGGTTGAGTCAAACGACGCCCGACTCGAGGTGCAAATAATAAGGTTGAGTGAAACGAGGACCAAATTGAGGCACAAATGATATGGGTAAGTCAAACGAGGCCTGACTCGAGGCGCAAATGAGAAGATTGAGTCGAACGAGGCCCCACTCATGGCACAAATGATTAGGTTGAGTCAAACGAGACCCGACTTGAGGCACAAATGATATGATTATGTCAAACGAGGCTCGACCGAGGCATAAATGATATGGGTGAGCCAAACGATGCCCAACTCGAGGCAATAATAATATGGGTGAGTTGAACGAGGCCTGACTCAAGGTGCAAAATATAAAGTTGAGTCAAACGAGGCCTGACTCGAGGCAAAAATGATAAGGTTTAGTCAAAAGAGGCCTGCCTCAAGGCGCAAATGATAAGGTTGAGTCGAACAAGGTTCGACTCGAGGCACAAAAGATAAGGATGAGTCAAACGATGCCTGACTCGAGGCACAAATGTTATGGTTAAGTCAAACGAGGCCCGAGTTGACACACAAGTGATATGGGTGAGTCAAACGAGACACGACTTGAGGCTCAAATGATATGGTTGAGTCAAACGAGGCCCAACTTGAGGCACAAATGATATGGGTGAGTCAATCGAGGCCCGGCTCGAGGTACAAATGATAAGATTGAGTCGAACGAGGCCTCACTTGTGGCACAAATGATAAGGTTGAGTCAAATGAGGCCCGAATTGAGGCATAAATGATATGGTTGAGTTAAACGTGGCTCGACTCGAGGTGCAAATGATAAGGTTGAGTCAAACGTGGCCCGATTAGAGGTGCAAATGATAAGGTTAAGTCAAACGAGGCCCGACTCGAGGCGTAAATGATAAGGTTGAGTCAAACGAGGCCCGACTCGAAGCATAAATGATATGGTTCAGTCAAACGAGGCTCGACTCGAGGTGCAAATGATAAGGTTGAGTCAAATGAGGCCTAACTCAAGGTGCAAATGATAAGGTTGAGTCAAACGAGGCCCGACTTGAGGCATAAATGATATGGTTGAGTAAAACGAGGCTTGACTCGAGGCGCAAATGATAAGGTTAAGTCAAACGAGGCCCGACTCAAGGTGGAAATGATAAGGTTGAGTCAAACGAGGAATGACTCGAGGCGCAAGTGATATGGTTGAGTCAAACAAGGCCTGACTCGAGGCATAAATGATTTCATTGAGTCAAACGAGGCCCGACTTAAGGCACAAATGATATGGGTGAGTCAAACGAGGCCCGACTCGAGGCACAAATGATAAGGTTGAGTCAAACGAGGCCCAACTCGAGGCATAAATGATATGGTTCACTCAAACGAGGGTCAACTCAAGGCGCAAATGATAAGGTTGAGTCAAACGAGGCCTGGCTCGAGGCATAAATGATATGGTTGAGTCAAACAAGGCCCAACTTGAGGCATAAGTGATATGGTTGAGTCAAATGAGGCCCAACTTGAGGCACAAATGATATGGGTGAGTCAAATAAAGCTTGACTCAAGGCGTAAAATATAAGGTTGAGTCGAACGAGGCCCAACTCGAGGCGCAAATGATAAGGTTGAGTCGAACGTGGCCCAACTCGAGGTGCAAATGATAAGGTTGAGTCAAACAAGGCCCAAGGCTCAACTCGAGGTGCAAATTATAAGGTTGAGTCAAACGAGGCCCAACTCGAGGCGCAAATGATAAGGTTGAGTCAAACAAGGCCCAACCCAAGGTATAAATGATATGGTTTAGTCAAACAAGGCTCGACTCGAGGTGCAAATAATAAGGTTGAGTCAAACGAGGCCCGACTCGACACACAAATAATATGGGTGAGTCAAACAAGTCCCGACTCGAGGCAAAAATGGTAAGGTTGAGTTGAACGAGGCTCGACTCGAGGCACAAATTATAAGGGTGAGTTAAACGAGGCCCGACTCGAGGAACAAATGATAAGGTTGAGTCAAACGAGGCCCAACTCGAGGCACAAATGATATGGGTGAGTCAAACGAGGCCCAAGTCGAGGCGTAAATGATAAGGTTGAATCAATCGAGGCTCGACTCGAGGCACAAATGATAAGGTTGTGTCGAACGAGGCCCGACTCGAGGCATAAATGATAAGGTTGCGTCGAACGAGGCCTAACTTAAGGCATAAATGATATGGTTGAGTCAAACAAGGCCTAAGTTGAGGCACAAATGATATGGGTGAGGCAAATAAGGCTTTACTCGAGGCGCAAATGATAAGATTGAGTCGAACGAGGCCCGACTCGAGGCACAAATGATATGATTAAGTCAAACGAGGCCTGACTCGAGGCATAAATGATATGGTTGAATCAAATGAGGCACCACTTAGGGCGCAAATGATATGGGTGAGTCAAACGAGGCCTGACAAGAGGCACAAATGATAAGGTTGAGTCAAACGAGGCCCAACTTGAGGTAAAAATGATATGGTTAAGTCAAATGAGGCCCGACTCAAGGTGCAAATGATATGGTTGAGTCAAATGAGGCCTGACTCAAGGCATAAATGATATGGTTGAGTCAAACGAGGCCTAACTTGAGGCACAAATGATACGGGTGAGTCAAATAAGGCTCGACTCGAGGTGCAAATGATAAGATTGAGTCGAACGAGGTCTGACTCGAGTCGTAAATGATAAGGTTGAGTCAAACGAGGCCTGACTCAAGGCACAAATGACATGGGTGAGTCAAACTGACCTAACTCGAGGCACAAATGATAAGGCTGAGTCAAACGAGGCCTAACTCGAGGCGTAAATGATAAGGTTGAGTCAAACGAGGCCCGACTCTAGGCATAAATGATTTGGTTTAGTCAAATGAGGTTCGACTCGAGGCGCAAATGATAAGGTTGAGTTAAACAAGGCTCGACTTAAGGCACAAATGATATGGTTGAGTCAAACGAGGCCCGACTTGAGGCGCAAACGATAAGGTTGAGTCGAACGAGGCCTGACTCGAGGCGTAAATGATAAAGTTGAGCCAAACGAGGCCCGACACGCATTGTAAATGATATGATTGAGTCAAACGAGGCCCGACTTACTGCACAAATGAGAAGGTTGAGTCAAACGAGCCCCAACTCGAGGCACAAATGATAAGGTTATGTCGAAGGAGGCCCGACTCGAGGCCCAAATGATAAGGTTGTGTCGAACGAGGCCCGACTCGAGGCACAAATGATATGGTCGAGTGAAATGAGGCCTGACTCAAGGCACAAATGATATGGTTGAGTCAAACGAGGCCCAACTTGAGGGACAAACGATATGGGTGGGTCAAATAAGGCTCGACTCGAGGCGCAAATTATAAGGTTGACTTGAACGAGGCACAACTCAAGGTGCAAATGATCTGGGAGAGTCAAACGAGGCCTGACTCAAGGCACAATTGATAAGGTTGAGTTGAACGAGGCCTAGCTCGAGGCGCAAATGATAAGGTTGAGTCAAACAAGTCCCACCTCGAGCCATAAATGATATGGTTCAGTCAAACGAGGCTCGACTCAAGGCACAAACGATAAGGTTGGGTCAAACGAGGCCCGGCTCGAGGTGTAAATGATAAGGTTGAGTCAAGCGAAGCCCGACTCGAGTTAGAAATGATATGGTTGAGTCAAACAAGGCTCGACTTAAGGCGCAAATGATAAGGAAGAGTCAAACGAGGCCCGACTCGAGGCATAAATGATATGGTTGAGTCAAACGAGGCCTGACTGAAGGCACAAATGATATGGTTGAGTCAAACGAGGACCGACTCGAGGCGCAATGATAAGGTTGAGTCAACGAGGCCCCACTCGAGGCATAAATCATATTGTTCAGTCAAATGAGGCTCGACTTAAGGCGCAAATGATTTGGGTGAGTCAAACGAGGCCCGACTCGAGGCTCAAATGATAAGGTTGAGTCAAACGAGGCATAAATGATATGGTTCAGTCAAACGAGGCTCGACTCGAGGCACAAATGATAAGGTTGAGTCAAACGATGCCCGACTCGAGGCACAAATGATAAGGTTCAGTCATACAAGGCCCAACTCGTGGCGTAAATGATATGGTTGAGTAAAATGAGGCTCGAGTTAATGCACAAATGATTTGGGTGAGTCAAACGAGGACCGACTCGAGGCACAAATGATAAGGTTGAGTCAAACGAGGCCCGACTTGAGGCACAAATGATAAGGTTGAGTCAAACGAGGCCCGACTCATGGCGTAAATGATATGGTTGAGTCAAACGAGGCCCGACTCGAGGCGCAAATGATAAGGTTGAGTTGAACAAGCCCTGACTCGAGGCGCAAATGATAAGGTTGTGTCGAACAAGGCCTAACTCGAGGCACAAATGTTATGGTTAAGTCAAATGAGGCCCGAGTTGACACACAAGTGATATGGGTGAGTCAAACAAGACACGACTTGAGGTTCAAATGATATGGTTGAGTCAAACGAGGCCCAAGTTGAGGCACAAATGATATGGGTGAGTCAATCGAGGCCCGGCTGGAGCCACAAATGATAAGATTGAGTCGAACGAGGCCCCACTCGTGGCACAAATGATAAGGTTGAGTCAAACGAGGCCCGACTTGAGGCATAAATGATATGGTTGAGTTAAACGTGGCTCGACTCGAGGTGCAAATGATAAGATTGAGTCAAACGTGGCCCGACTAGAGGTGCAAATGATAAGGTTGAGTCAAACGAGGCCCGACTCGAGGCGCAAATGATAAGGTTGAGTCAAACGAGGCCCGACTCGAGGTATAAATGATATGGTTCAGTCAAACGAGGCTCGACTCGAGGCGCAAATGATAAGGTTGAGTCAAATGAGGCGTAACTCAAGGTGCAAATGATAAGGTTGAGTCAAACGAGGCCCGACTCGAGGCATAAATGATATGGTTGAGTCAAACGAGGCTTGACTCGAGGCGCAAATGATAAGGTTAAGTCAAACGAGGCCTGACTCGAGGTGGAAATGATAAGGTGGAGTCAAACGAGGCACGACTCGAGGCGCAAATCATATGTTGAGTCAAACAAGGCCTGACTCGAGGCATAAATGATTTTGTTGAGTCAAACGAGGCCCGACTTAAGGCACAAATGATATGGGTGAGTCAAACGAGGCCTGACTCGAGGCACAAATGATAAGGTTGAGTCAAACGAGGCCCAACTCGAGGCATAAATGATATGGTTCACTCAAACGAGGGTCAACTCGAGGCGCAAATAATAAGGTTGAGTCAAACAAGGCCCGGCTCGAGGCATAAATGATATGGTTGAGTCAAACAAGGCCCAACTTGAGGCATAAATGATATGGTTGAGTCAAACGAGGCCCAACTTGAGGCACAAATGATATGGGTCAGTCAAATAAAGCTCGACTCAAGGCGTAAAATATAAGGTTGAGTTGAACGAGACCCAACTCAAGGTGCAAATGATAAGGTTGAGTCAAATGAGGCCCAAGGCCCAACTCGAGGTGCAAATTATAAGGTTGAGTCAAACGAGGCCCAACTCAAGGCGAAAATGTTAAGGTTGAGTCAAACAAGTCCCAACCCAAGGTATAAATGATATGGTTCAGTCAAACAAGGCTCGACTCGAGGCGCAAATAATAAGGTTAAGTCAAACGAGGCCCGACTCGAAACACAAATGATATGGGTGAGTCAAACAAGTCCCGACTTGAGGCAAAAATGGTAAGGTTGAGTTGAACGAGGCTCGACTCGAGGCACAAATTATAAGGGTGAGTTAAACGAGGCCTAACTCGAGGAACAAATGATAAGGTTGAGTCAAACGAGGCCCAACTTGAGGCACAAATGATATGGGTGAGTCAAACGAGGCCCAAGTCGAGGCGTAAATGATAAGGTTGAATCAATCGAGGCTCGACTAGAGGCACAAATGATAAAGTTGTGTCGAACGAGGCCCGACTCGAGGCGCAAATGATAAGGTTGCGTCGAACGAGGCCTAACTTAAGGCATAAATGATATGGTTGAGTCAAACAACGCCTAAGTTGAGGCACAAATGATATGGGTGAGTCAAATAAGGCTTTACTCGAGGCGCAAATGATAAGATTGAGTCGAACGAGGCCTGACTCGAGGCATAAATGATATGGTTGAGTCAAATGAGGCGCAACGTAGGGCATAAATGATATGGGTGAGTCAAATGAGGCCCGACAAGAGGCACAAATGATAAGGTTGAGTGAAACGAGGCCCAACTTGAGGTAAAAATAATATGGTTAAGTCAAACGAGGCCTAACTCGAGGTGCAAATGATATGGTTGAGTCAAATGAGGCCTGACTCAAGGCATAAATGATATGGTTGAGTTAAACGAGGCTAAACTTGAGACACAAATGATACAGGTGAGTCAAATAAAGCTTGACTCGATTGAGTCGAACGAGGGATGACTCGAGTCATAAATGATAAGGTTGAGTCAAACGAGGCCTGACTCGAGGCACAAATGACATTGGTGAGTCAAACTGACCCAACTCGAGGCGCAAATGATAAGGCTGAGTCAAACGAGGCCCAACTTGAGGCATAAATGATAAGGTTGAGTCAAACGAGGCCCGACTCTAGGCATAAATAATTTGGTTTAGTCAAACGAGGCTCGACTCGAGGTGCAAATGATAAGGTTGAGTTAAACGAGGCCAAACTTGAGACACAAATGATACGGGTGAGTCAAATAAGGCTTGACTCGAGGCGCAAATGATAAGATTGAGTCGAACGAGGGATGACTCGAGTCATAAATGATAAGGTTGAGTCAAACGAGGCCTGACTCGAGGCACAAATGACATTGGTGTGTCAAACTGACCCAACTCGAGGCGCAAATGATAAGGCTGAGTCAAACGAGGCCCAACTTGAGGCGTAAATGATAAGGTTGAGTCAAACGAGGCCCGACTCTAGGCATAAATGATTTGGTTTAGTCAAACGAGGCTCGACTCGAGGCGCAAATGATAAGGTTGAGTTAAACGAGGCTCAACTTAAGGCACAAATGATATGGTTGAGTCAAACGACGCCCGACTCGAGGCACAAATGATAAGTTTGAGTCGAACGAGACCTGACTCGAGGCGTAAACGATAAAGTTGAGTCAAACGAGGCCCGACCCGCATTGTAAACAATATGATTGAGCCAAACGAGGCCCGAGTTAATGCACAAATGATAAGGTTGAGTCAAACGAGCCCCGACTTGAGGCACAAATGATAAGGTTGTGTTGAATGAGGCCTAACTTGAGGCGCAAATGATAAGGTTGTGTCGAATGAGGCTCGACTCGAGGTACAAATGATAAGGTTAACTCAAGCGAACCCCGACTCGAGGCAGAAATAATATGGTTAAGTCAAACAAGGCTCGACTTGAGGCGCAAATGGTAAAGTTGCGTCAAACGAGGCCCGGCTCCAGGTGCAAATGATAAGGTTGAGTCAAATGAGGCCTGACTGAAGGTACAAATGATATGGTTGAGTCAAACGAGCCCTGACTCAACGCACAAATGATATGGTTGAGTCAAACGAGGCCTGACTCGAGGCATAAATTATACGGTTGAGTCAAACGAGGCCCAACTCGAGGTACAAATGATATGGTTGAGTCAAATGAGGCCCGACTCGAGGCACAAATGTTAAGGTTGAGTAGAACGGGGCCTGACTCGAGGCGCAAAAGATATGGTTGAGTCAAACGGGGCCTGACTCGGGGCACAACTGATATGGTTGAGTCAAACGAGGCCCGAGTCGAGGCACAAATGATATGGTTGAGTCAAACGAGGCCCGACTCGAGGCGCAAATGATATGGTAGAGTCAAACGAGGCCTGACTCATGGCGCAAATGATAAGGTTGAGTCGAACGAGGCCCAGCTCGAGGCGCAAATGATAAGGTTGAGTCAAACGAGGCCCACCTCTAGGCATAAATGATATGGTTCAGTTAAACAAGGCTCGACTGGAGGCGCAAATGATAAGGTTGAGTCAAACGAGGCCCAACTCGAGGTGCATATGATAAGGTTGAGACAAGCGAAGCTCGACTCGAGGCAGAAATGATATGGTTGAGTCAAACAAGGCTCGACTCGAGGTGCACATGATAAGGTTGAGTCAAACGAGACCCGACTGAAGGTACAAATGATATGGTTGAGTCAAACGAGCCCTGACTCGATGCACAAATGATATGGTTGAGTCAAATGAGGCCTGACTCATGGCATAAATTATACGGTTGAGTCAAACAAGGCCCAACTTGATGCACAAATGATATGGGAGAGTCAAACGAGGACTGACTCGAGGCGCAAATGATAAGGTTGAGTCAAACAATGCCCAACTCGAGGCACAAATGATAAGGTTGAGTCATACGAGGCCCGACTCGTGGCGTAAATGATTTGGTTGAGTAAAACAAGGCCCGAGTTAAAGCACACATAATATGGGTGAGTCAAACGAGGTCCGACTCGAGGCATAAATGATATGGTTGAGTCAAACAAGGCCCAACTTGAGGCACAAATCATATGGGTGAGTTAAATAAGGCTCGACTCGAGGCGCAAATGATAAGGTTGAGTCAAACGAGGCCCGACTCGAGGCACAAATGATAAGGTTATGTCGAACGAGGCTCAACTCGAGGCACAAATAATAAGGTTAAGTCAAACGATGCTTGACTCGAGGTGTAAATGATATGGGTGAGTCAAACGAGGCTCGACTCGAGGCACAAATGATAAGGTTAAGTCAATCGAGACCCGACTCGAGGCACAAATGATATGATTACGTCGAATGAGGCCCGGCTCGAGGCATAAATGATATGGTTGAGTCAAACAAGGCCTAACTTGAGGCCCAAATGATATAGGTGAGTCAAATAAGGCTCGACTCGTGGCGCAAATGATAAGGTTGAGTCGAACGAGGCCCGACTCGAGGAGCAAATGATAAGGTTAAGTCGAACGATGCCTAGCTAGAGGCGCAAATGATAAGGTTGAGTCAAACAAGGCCTGACTCGAGGCATAAATGATATGGTGAAGTCAAACGAGGCCCGACTGAAGGCACAAATGACATGGTTTTGTCAAACGAGGCCCGACTCGAGGCACAAATGATAAGGCTGAGTCGAACGAGGCCAAACTCGGGGCACAAATGATAAGGTTGAGTCAAACGAGGCCCAACTCGAGGCATAAATGATTTGGTTCAATCAAACCAAGCTCGACTCGAGGCACAAATGATAAGGTTGAGTTAAACAAGGTCCGACTCGAGGCATAAAAGATATAGTTGAGACAAACGAGGCCCAACTTGTGGCACAAATGATATGGTTGAGTCAAACGAGGTCCGACTGGAGGCGCAAATATATGGTTGAATCGAACGAGGCCCGACTCGAGGCACAAATGATAAGGTTGAGTCAAACGAGGCCTGACACGAGGCATAAATCATATCGTTGAGTCAAACGAGGATTGACTTAAGGCGCAACTGATATGGGTGAGTCAAACGCACCCCGACTCGAGGCACAAATGATAAGGTTGAGTCAAACGATGCCTAACTCGAGATGCAAATGATAAGGTTGAGTCAAACGAGGCCTAACTCAAGGCATAAATGATATGGTTCAGTCAAACGAGGCTCGACTCGAGGCGCAAATGAAAAGGTTGAGCCAAACGATGCCCGACTCAGGGCGCAAATGATTAAGGTTGAGTCATACAAGGCCCAACTCGTGGCGTAAATGATATGGTTGAGTAAAACGAGGCCCAACTCGTAGCGTAAATGATATGGTTGAGTAAAACGAGGCCCGAGTTAACGCACAAATGATATGGGTGAGTCAAACGAGGCCCGACTCGAGGCAAAAATGATAAGGTTGAGTCGAACGGGGCCCAACTCGAGGTACAAATGATAAGGTTGAGTCAAACGAGGCCTAACTTGAGACATGAATGATATGGTTTAGTCAAATGAGGCCCGACTCGAGGCGCAAATGATAAGATTGAGTCGAACGAGGCCCGACTCGAGGCGCAAATGATAGGTTGAGTCAAATGAGGCCTGAGATAATGCACAAATGATAAGGTTGAGTCAAACAAGGCCTGACTCGAGGCGCAAATGATAGGGTTAAGTCGAAGGTGCCCCGACTCGAGGCGCAAATGATAAGGTTGTGTCGAACGAGGCCTGCCTTGAGGTGCAAATGATATGGTTGAGTCAAACGAGGCCCAGCTCGAGGCTCAAATGATAAGGTTGAGTCAAACGAGGCCCGACTCAAGGCACAAATGATAAGGTTGAGTCAAACGAGGCCCGACTCGAAGTGCAAATGATAAGGTTGAGTCGAACAAGGCCCGACTCGAGGCGCAAATGATAAGGTTGAGTCATACAACACCCAACTTGCGACGTAAATGATATGGTTGTGTAAAACGAGTCCCGACTTAACGCACAAATGATATCTGGGAGTCAAATGAGACCCGACTCGAGGCGCAAATGATAAGGTTTAGTCGAACAAGGCCCGACTCGAGGCGCAAATAATAAGGTTGGGTCAAACAAGTCCCGACTTGTGGCGTAAATGATATGGTTAAGTCAAACGAGGCCCGAGTTAATGCACAAATGATAAGGTTGAGTCAAGCGAGGCCTGACTCGACGCGAGGCGCAAATGATAAGGTTGTGTCAAACGAGGCCCGACTCGAGGCACAAATGATATGGTTGAGTCAAACGAGACTCGACTCGAGGCGCAAATGATATGGTTGAATCAAATGAGGTCACACTTAAGGCGCAAATGATATGGGCGAGTCAAACGAGGCCTGAGCCGAGTCGCAAATGAAAAGGTTGAGTCAAACGAGGCCCAGCTCGAGGCACAAATGATAAGGTTGAGTCAAATGAAGGCCAACTCGAGGCATAAATGATATGGTTCAGTCAAACGAGGCTCAACTTAATGCGCAAATGAAAAGGTTGAGTCAAAAGAGGCTCGACTCAAGGTGCAAATGATAAGGTTGAGTCAAGAGAGGTCCAACTCGAGGCATAAATGATATGGTTTAGTGAAACAAGGCTCGACACGAGGTGCAAATGATAAGGTTGACTCAAACGAGGACTGACTCGAGGTGCAAATGTTAAGGTTGAGTCAAACGAGGCCCGACTCAATGCGCAAATGATACGGTTGAGTCAAACGAGGCCTGACTTGAGGCATAAATGATATGGTTGAGTCAAACGAGGCCCAACTTGAGGCACAAATGATAAGGTTAAGTCAAACAAGGCGCGACTCGAGGCGAGGCGCAAAGGATAAGGTTATATCAAACGAGGGCCGACTCGAGGCGCAAATGATATGGTTGAGTCAAACGAGGCCCGACTCGAGGTGCAAATGATGTGGTTGAATCAAACGAGGCCCGACTTAAGGTGCAAATGATATGGGAGAGTCAAACGAGGCCTGAATCGAGGCGCAAATGAAAAGGTTAAGTCGAACGAGGCCCAGCTCGAGGCATAAATGATAAGGTTGAGTCAAACGAGGCCCAACTCGAGGCATAAATGATATGGTTCAGTCAAACTAGGCTTGACTCGAGGCGCAAATGATAAGGATGAGTCAAAAGAGGCCCGACTCGAGGTGCAAATGATAAGGTTGAGTCAAGCGAGGCCCGACTCGAGGCATAAATGATATGGTTGAGTCAAACAAGGCTCGACTTGAGGCACAAATGATAAGGTTGAGTCAAACGAGGACTGACTCGAGGTGCAAATGATAAGGTTAAGTCAAACGAGGCCCGACTCAATGCGCAAATGATATGGTTAAGTCAAACGAGGCCTGACTCGAGGCATAAATGATATGGTTGAGTCAAACGAGGCCCAACTTGAGGCACAAATGATAAGGGTGAGTCAAACGAAGCCCGACTCGAGGCGCAAATAATAAGGTTGAGTCGAACGATGCCCGACTCGAGGCATAAATGATAAGGTTGAGTTCAACGAGTCTCGACTCGAGGCATAAATAATATTGTTGAGTCAAACGAGGCCCGACTCGAGGCGCAAATGATAAGGTCGAGTCGAACGAGGCCTGACTTGAGGCACAAATGGTAAGGTTTAGTCAAACGAGGCTCGACTCATGGCGTAAATGATATGGTTGAGTCAAACGAGGCCCGAGTTAATGCACAAATGATAAGGTTGAGTCAAACGAGTCCCAACTTGAGGCGCAAATGATAAGGTTAAGTCGAACAATCCGTGACTCGAGGCGCAAATGATATGGTTAAGTAAAACGAGGCCCACCTCAACGCATAAATGATATGGTTGAGTCAAACGAGGCCCAAGTTAAGGCACAAATGATATGGGAGAGCTAAACGAGGCCTGACTCGAGGCGCAAATGATAAGGTTGAGTCGAACGAGGCCTAGTTCGAGGCGCAAATGATAAGGTTGAGTCAAATGAGTCCCATCTCGAGGCATAAATGATGTGGTTCAGTCAAACGAGGCTCGACTCGAGGCGCAAACAATAAGGTTGAGTCAAACGAGGGCCAATTCGAGGTGCAAATGATAAGGTTGAGTCAAGTGAAGCTCGACTCGAGGCAGAAATGATATAGTTGAGTCAAACAAGGCTCGACATGAGGCACAAATGATATGGTTGAGTCAAACGAGGCCCGACTTGAGGCATAAACGATAAGGTTGACTCGAACGAGGCCAAACTCGAGGCGCAAATGATAAGGTTGAGTTAAATAAGGCCCGACTCGAGGCATAAAAGATATGGTTGAGTGAAACGAGGCCCAACTTGTGGCAGAAATGATATGGGTGAGTCAAATGAGGACCGACTCGAGGCGCAAATATATGATTGAGTCGAACGAGGACCGACTCGAGGCGCAAATGATAAGGTTGAGTCAACGAGGCCTCACTCGAGGCATAAATCATATTGTTGAGTCAAACGAGGCTCGACTTAAGGTGCAAATGATTTGGGTAGTCAAACGAGGCCCGACTCGAGGCACAAATGATAAGGTTGAGTCGAAAGAGGCCCAACTCGAGGCGCAAATGATAAGGTTGAGTCAAATGAGGCATAAATTATATGGTTCAGTCAAGCGATGCTCGACTCGACGCGCAAATGATAAGGTTGAGTCAAACGATGCCCGACTCGAGGCACAAATGATAAGGTTCAGTCATACGAGGCCCGACTCATGGCGTAAATGATCTGGTTGAGCAAAACGAGGCCCGAGTTAATGCATAAATAATTTGGCTGAGTCAAACGAGGATCGACTCGAGGCACAAATGATAAGGTTGAGTCGAACGAGGCCTGACTCGAGGCGCAAATGATAAGGTTGAGTCAAATGAGGCCCGACTCATGGCGTAAATGATATGGTTGAGTCAAACGAGGCCCGACTCGAGGCACAAATGATAAGGTTGAGTTGAACGAGCCCCAACTGGAGGCACAAATAATAAGGTTGTGGCGAACGAGGCCTGCCTCGAGGCGCAAATGATATGGTTGAGTCAAACGAGCCCGACTCGAGGCGCAAATGATATGGGAGAGTCAAACGAGCCCCGACTCGAGGTGCAAATGATAAGGTTGAGTCGAACGAGGCGCAGCTCGAGGCACAAATGATAAGGTTAAGTCAAACGAGGCCCAACCCGAGTCATAAATGATATGGTTCAGTGAAACGAGGCTCGACTCGAGGCACAAATGATAAGGTTGAGTCAAACGAGACCCGACTCGAGGTGCAAATGATAAGGTTGAGTCCAGCGAAGCTCGACTCAAGGCAGAAATGATATGGTTTAGTCAAACAAGGCTCAGCTTGAGGTGCAATGATAAGGTTGAGTCAAACGAGGCCTGACTCGAGGTGCAAATGATAAGGTTGAGTCAAACGAGGCCCGACTCAAGGCACAAATGATATAGTTAAGTCAAACGAGCCTTGACTCGGCACGCAAATGATATGGGTGAGTTAAATGAGGCCTGACTCGAGGCATAAATTATACGGTTGAGTCAAACGAGGCCCAACTTGAGGCACAAAAGATATGGGTGAGTCAAACGAGACCCGACTCGAGGAGCAAATGATAAGGTTGAGTCAAACGATGCCCGACTTGAGGCGCAAATGATAAGGTTGAGTCATACGAGGCCTTACTCGTGGCGTAAATGATATGGTTAAGTAAAACGAGACTCGAGTTATTGCACAAATGATATGAGTGAGTCAAACGAGGCACGACTCAAGGCATAAATGATATGGTTGAGTCAAACAAGGCCCAACTTGAGGCACAAATCATATGGGTGAGTCAAATAAGGCCCGACTCGAGGCGCAAATGATAAGGTTGAGTCGAATGAGGCCCGACTCTAGGCATAAATGATAAGGTTGAGTCAAACGATGCTCGACTCGAGGCGTAAATGATATGGGTGAGTCAAACGATGCTCAACTCGAGCCGCAAACGATAAGGTTGAGTCAAACAAGACCCGACTCAAGGCGCAAATGATATGATGACGTCGAACGAGGCCCGACTCGAGGCATAAATGATATGGTTGAGTCAAACAAGGCCTAACTTGAGGCACAAATGATATGGGTGAGTCAAATAAGGCTAGACTCGTGGCGCAAGTGATAAGGTTGACTCGAACGAGGCCCGACTCGACAAACAAAAAATAAGGTTAAGTGGATCGATGCTTGGCTAGAGGCGCAAATGATAAGGTTGAGTCAAATGAGCCCGACTTGAGGCATACATGATATGATTGAGTCAAACGAGGCCCGACTTAAGGCACAAATGATATGGTTGAGTCAAACGAGGCCTGACTCGAGGTGCAAATGATAAGGCTGAGTCAAACGAGTCCAAACTCGAGGCGCAAAAGATAAGGTTGAGTCAAACGAGGCCCGACTCGAGACATAAATGATTTGGTTCAGTCAATCCAAGCTCGACTCGAGGCGCAAATGATAAGGTTGAGCTAAACAAGGCCCGACTCGAGGCATAAAAGATATGGTTGAGTCAAAAGAGGCCCAACTAGTGGCACAAATGATATGGGTGAGTCAAACGAGGTCCGACTCAAGACGCAAATATATGGTTAAGTCGAACGAGGCCTGGCTCGAGGTGCAAATGATAAGGTTGAGTCAAACGAGGCCCGACTAGAGGCATAAATCATATTGTTAAGTGAAACGAGGCTCGACTTAAGGCGTAAATGCTATGGGTGAGTCAAACGAGGCCCGACTCGAAGCACAAATGATAAAGTTGAGTCAAACGAGGCCTAACTCGAGGCATAAATGATATGGTTTAGTCAAACGAGGCTCGACTCGAGGTGCAATTGATAAGGTTAAGTCAAACAATGCCCAACTCGAGGCATAAATGATAAGGTTGAGTCATACGAGGCCCAACTCGTGGCGTAAATGATATGGTTAAGTAAAACGAGGCCCGAGTTAACGGACAAATGATATGGGTGAGTCAAACGAGGCCCGACCCAAGGAGCAAATGATAAGGTTGAGTCGAACGAGGCCCAACTCGAGGTGCAAATGATAAGGTTCAATCGAACAGTGCCCCACTCAAAGCGCAAATGATATGGTTGAGTCAAATGAGTCCCGACTTGAGGCACAATTGATATGGTTGAGTCAAACGATGCCGACTCGAGGTGCAAATGATATGGCAGAGACAAACGAGGCTCGGCGCAAGGTACAAATCGTAAGGTTAAGTCGAACAAGACCCGACTCGAGGCTCAAATGAAATGGTTGAGTCAAACAAGACCCGACTTGAGGAACAAATGATATGGGTGAGTGAAACGAGGGTCGACTCGAGTCGCAAATGAAATGGTTGAGTCAAACGAGGCCTGACTTGAGGCGCAAATGATAATGTTGAGTCAAACGAGGCCCGACTCAAGGCGCAAATAAAATGGTTGAGTCAAACGAGGCCCAACTTGAGGCACAAATAACATGGGTGAGACAAACAAGGCCCAACTCGAGCCGAAAATGATATGGTTGAGCCAAACGAGGCCCAACTCGATGCAAAAATGATATGGTTGAGTCAAACGAGGCACAACTTAAGGCACAAATCATATGGGTGAGTCAAATAAGGCTCGACTCTAGGCGCAAATGATAAGGTTGAGCCAAACGATGCTCGACTTAAAGCATAAATGATATGGGTGAGTAAAACAAGGCGCAAATGATATGGTTGAGTCCAACGACGCCTGAATCAAGGCACAAATGATATGGTTGAGTCAAACAAGTCCCGACTCGAGGCACAATTGATATGGTTGAGTCAAACAATGCCTGACTCGTGGTGCAAATGATATGCTTGAGACAAACGAGGCCCGCGCGCGAGGCGTAAATCATAAGGTTGAGTTGAACAAGACCCGACTCGAGGCTCAAATGAAATGGTTGAGTCAAACGAGGCCCGACTTAAGGCACAAATGATATGGGTGAGTGAAATGAGGCCTGACTCGAGGCGCAAATGAAATGGTTGAGTCAAACGAGGCCCGACTCAAGGCGCAAATGATAATGTTGAGTCAAACGAGGCCCGACTCAAGGCACAAATGAAATGGTTGAGTCAAACGAGGCCCGACTTGAGGCACAAATGACATGGGTGAGAAAAATGAGGCCCAACTCGAGCCGAAAATGATATGGTTAAGCCAAACGAGGCCTAACTCGATGCAAAAATGATATGGTTGAGTCAAACGAGGCGCGACTTAAGGCACAAATCATATGGGTGAGTCAAATAAGGCTCAACTCAAGGCGCAAATGATAAGGTTGAGTCAAACGAGGCCCGCCTCGAGGTGCAAATGATAAGGTTGAGTCAAACGATGCTCGACTCGAGGCGTAAATGATATAGGTGAGTCCAACGATGCTCGACTCAAGGCGCAAATGATAAGGTTCAATTGAACAAGGCCTGACTCGAGGCATAAAACATATTGTTGAGTCAAATGAGGCACGACTTAAGGCGTAAATGATATGGGTGAGTCAAACGAGGCCCGATTCGAGGCACAAATGATAAGGTTGAGTCAAACGAGGCCTAACTCGAGGCATAAATGATATGGTTCAGTCAAACGAGGCTCGACTCGAGGCGCAAAAGATAAGGTTAAGTCAAACGATACTCGACTCGAGACGTAAATGATATGGGTGAGTCAAACGAGGCCCGACTCGAGGTACAAATGATAAGGTTGAGTCAAACGAGACCCGACTCAAGGCGCAAATGATATGATGACATCGAACAAGGCCCAACTCGAGGCAGAAATGATATGGTTGAGTCAAACAAGGCCTAACTTAAGGCACAAATGATATGGGTAACTCAAATAAGGCTCAACTCATGGCACAAATGATAACGTTGAGTCGAACGAGGCCCGACTCGAGGAGCAAATGATAAGGTTAAGTCGAATGATGCCTGGCTAGATGTGCAAATGATAAGGTTAAGTCAAACGAGGCCCGACTCGAGGCATAAATGATATGGTTGAGTCAAACGAGGCTAGCCTTAAGGCACAAATGATATGGTTGAGTCAAACGAGGCCCGACTCGAGGCACAAATGATATGATTGAGTCAAATGAGGCCTAACTCGATGCACAAATGATATGGGTGAGTGAAACGAGGCCCGACTCGAGGCGCAAATGATATGGTTGAGTCAAACGAGGCTTGACTCGATGCATAAATTATATGGTTGAGTCAAACGAGGCCTGACTTGAGGAACAAATGATATGGGTGAGTCAAACGAGGCCCGACTCAAGGCACAAATTATAAGGTTGAGTCCAAAGAGGCCAAACTCGAGGCACAAATGATAAGGTTGAGTCAAACGAGGCCCGACTCGAGGCAGAAATGATATGGTTGAGTCAAACGAGGCCCGACTCAAGGCAGAAATGATATGGTTGAGTCAAACGAGGCTTGACTCGAGGCTCAAATGATAATGTTGAGTCAAACGACGCCCGACCGAGGCGCAAATAATATGGTTAAGTTAAATGAGGCCCGACGCGAGGTGCAAAAGATAAAGTTACGTCAAACGTGGCCCGATTCGAGGAATAAATGATAGGGCTGAGTCAAATGAGGCCCGACTTTAGGCACAAATGATATGGGTGAGTCAAACGAGGCTCGACTCGAGGCACAAATGATAAGGGTGAGTCGAACGAGGCCCGCCTCAAGGCACAAATGATAATGTTGAGTCAAACGAGGCCCGACTCAAGGCGTAAATGATATTTTTGAGTCAAACAAGGCCTGACTTGAGGCACAAATGATATGGGTGAGTCAAACGAGACCCGACTCGA
The DNA here is from genome assembly GCA_037013595.1 of Dicorynia guianensis. NCBI lineage: Eukaryota > Viridiplantae > Streptophyta > Magnoliopsida > Fabales > Fabaceae > Dicorynia > Dicorynia guianensis. The sequence goes on from JASUAB010000007.1 coordinate 17,486,494, forward strand.
GGTGCAACTGATATGGTTGAGTCAAATGCGGCTCGACTCGAGGTGCAAATGTTAAGGTTAAGTCGAACGAGGCCTGACTCACGGCGCAAAAGATATGGTTAAGTCAAACGGGGCCTGACTCGAGGCACAAACGATATGCTTGAGTCAAACGAGGCCTGACACGAGGCACAAATGATATGGTTGAGTCAAACGAGGCCCGACACGAGGCGCAAATGATATGGTTGAGTCAAATGAGGGCTGACTCGATGCACAAATGATATGGGTGAGTGAAACGAGGCCCGACTCGAGGCACAAATGATATGGTTGAGTCGAATGAGGCTTGACTCGATGCATATATGGTGGAGTCAAACGAGGCCCGACTTGAGGAACAAATGATATGGGTGAGTCAAACGAGGCCCGACTCAAGGCACAAATTATAAGGTTAAGTCCAAAGAGGACCAACTCGAGGCACAAATAATAAGGTTGAGTCAAACGAGGCCCGACTCAAGGCAGAAATGATATGGTTGAGTCAAACGAGGCCTGACTCAAGGCTTAAATGATATGGTTGAGTCGAACGAGGCCCGACTCGAGGCGCAAATAATATGGTTAAGTCAAATAAGGCTTGACGCGAGGTGCAAAAGATAAGGTTGAGTCAAACGAGGCCCGACTCAAGGCATAAATGATATGGCTGAGTCAAACGAGGCCCAACTTGAGGCACAAATGATATGGGTAAGTCAAACGAGGCCCAACTCGAGGTGCAAATGATAAGAGTGAGTCGAATGAGGCCTGCCTCGAGGCGCAAATGATAATGTTGAGTTAAACGAGGCCCGACTCAAGGCGTAAATAATATTTTTGAGTCAAACAAGGCCTGACTTGAGGCACAAATGATATGGGTGAGTCAAACGAGACCCGACTCGAGGTGCAACTGATATGGTTGAGTCAAACACAGCTCGACTCGAGGTGCAAATGTTAAGGTTAAGTCGAACGGGGCCTGACTCAAGGTGTAAAAGATATGGTTAAGTCAAACGGGGCCTGACTCGAGGCACAAATGATATGCTTGAGTCAAACGAGGCCTGACACGAGGTACAAATGATATGGTTGAGTCAAACGAGGCCCGACTCGAGGCGCAAATGATATGGGAGAGTCAAATAAGGCCTGACTCGAGGCACAATTGATAAGGTTGTGTCGAACGAGACCCAGCTCGAGGCACAAATGATAAGGTTGAGTCAAACGAGGCCTAACTCGAGGCATAAATGATATGGTTTAATCAAAGGAGGCTCGACTCGAGGCACAAATGATAAGGTTGAGTTAAACGAGGCCCAACTCGAGGTGCAAATGATAAGGTTGAGACAAGCGAAGCACGACCCAAGGCAGAAATGATATGGTTGAGTCAAACAAGGCTCGACTTGAGGCACAAATGATAAGGTTGAGTCAAACGAGGCCCGACTCGAGGTGCAAATGATAAGGTTGAGTCAAACAAGGCCCGACTCAAGGCACAAATGATATGGTTGAGTCAAATGAGCCTTGGCTCGATGCACAAATGATATGGTTGAGTCAAACGAGGCCTGACTCGAGGCATAAATTATACGGTTGAGTCAAATGAGGCCCCACTTGAGGCCCAAATGGTATGGTTGAGTCAAACGATGCCCGACTCAAAGCGCAATTGATAAGGTTGAGTCATACGAGTCCCGACTCGTGGCATAAATGATATGGTTGAGTAAAACGAGGCCTGAGTTAATGCACAAATGATATGGGTGAGTCAAACAAGGCCCGACTCGAGGCATAAATGATATGGTTGAGTCAAACAAGGCCCAACTTGAGGCATAAATCATATGGGTGAGTCAAATAAGGCTCGACTCGAGGCGCAAATGATAAGGTTAAGTCGAACGAGGCCCGACTCGAGGCGCAAATGACAAGGTTGTTTCGAACGAGGCCCGATTCGAGGCGCAAATGATAACATTGAGTCAAACGAGACCCGACTCAAGGCGCAAATGATATGATGACGTCGAACGAGCCCCCACTCGAGGCACAAATGATATAGTTGAGTCAAACAAGGCCTAACTTAAGGCAAAAATGATATGGGTGAGTCAAATAAGCCTCGACTCGTGGCGCAAATGATAAGGTTGAGTCGAACAAGGCCCAACTCAAGGAACAAATGATAAGGTTAAGTCGAATGATGCCTGGTTAGAAGCGCAAATGATAAGGCTGAGTCAAACGAGGTCTGACTCGAGGCATAAATGATATGGTTGAGTCAAACGAGGCCCGACTGAAGGTACAAATATATGGTTGAGTCAAAGAAGGCCCGACTCGAGGCACAAATGATAAGGCTGAGTCAAACGCGGCCAAACTCGAGGCGCAAATGATAAGGTTGAGTCAAACGAGGCCTGACTCGAGGCATAATTGATTTGGTTCAATCAAACCAGGCTCGACTCGAGGCGCAAATGATAAGGTTGAGTCCAAAGAGGCCCAACTCGAGGCACAAACGATAAGGTTGAGTCAAACGAGGCCCAACTATTGGGACAAATGATATGGGTGTGTCAAACGAGGTCCGACTCGAGGCGCAAATATATGGTTGAGTCGAACGAGGCCTGGCTCGAGGCGCAAATGATAAGGTTGAGTCAAACGAGGCCTGACACAAGGCGCAAATGATATGGTTGAGTCAAATGAGGGCTGACTCGATACACAAATGATATGGGTGAGTGAAACGAGGCCCGACTCTAGGCACAAATGATATGGTTGAGTCGAACGAGGCTTGACTCGATGCATAAATGATATGGTTGAGTCAAACGAGGCCCGACTTGAGGAACAAATGATATGGGTGAGTTAAACGAGGCCCGACTCAAGCCACAAATTATAAGGTTAAGTCCAAAGAGGCCCAACTCGAGGCACAAATGATAAGGTTGAGTCAAACGAGGCTCGACTCGAGGCACAAATGATATGGTTGAGTCAAACGAGGCTTGACTCGAGGTTTAAATGATATGGTTGAGTCGAACGAGGCTCGACTCGAGGCGCAAATAATATGGTTAAGTCAAATGAGGCTCAACGTGAGGTGCAAAAGATAAGGTTGAGTCAAACGAGGCCCGACTCAAGGCATAAATGATATGGCTGAGTCAAACGAGGCCTAACTTGAGGCACAAATGATATGGGTGAGTCAAACGGGGCCCAACTCGAGGCACAAATGATAAGAGTGAGTCGAACGAGGCCCGCCTCGAGGCGCAAATGATAATGTTGAGTCAAACGAGGCCCGACTCAAGGCGTAAATGATATTTTTGAGTCAAACAAGGCCTGACTTGAGGCACAAATGATATGGGTGAGTCAAATGAGACCCGACTCAAGGTGCAACTGATATGGTTAAGTCAAATGAGGCCCGCCTCGAGGCGCAAATGTTAAGGTTGAGTCGAACGGGGCCTGACACGAGGCGCAAAAGATATGGTTAAGTCAAACGGGGCCTGACTCGAGGCACAAACGATATGCTTGAGTCAAACGAGGCTCGACTCGAGGCACAAATGATATGGTTGAGTCAAACGAGGCCCGACTCAAGGCGCAAATGATATGGGAGAGTCAAATGAGGCCTGACTCGAGGCACAATTGATAAGGTTGTGTCGAACAAGACCCAGCTCGAGGCGCAAATGATAAGGTTGAGTCAAACGAGGCCCAACTCAAGGCATAAATGATATGGTTCAATCAAAGGAGGCTCGACTCGAGGCACAAATGATAAGGTTGAGTCAAACGAGGCCCAACTCGAGGTGCAAATGATAAGGTTGAGTCAAGTGAAGCCCGACTCGAGGCAGAAATGATATGGTTGAGTCAAACAAGGCTCGACTTGAGGCGCAAATGATAAGGTTGAGTTAAGCGAAGCACGACTCAAGGCAGAAATGATATCGTTGAGTCAAACAAGGCTCAACTTGAGGCACAAATGATAAGGTTGAGTCAAACGAGGCCCGACTCGAGATGCAAATGATAAGGTTGAGTCAAACGAGGCCCGACTCAAGGCACAAATGATATGGTTGAGTCAAACGAGCCCTGACTCGATGCACAAATGATATGGTTGAGTCAAACGAGGCCTGACTCGAGGCATAAATTATATGGTTGAGTCAAACGAGGCCCAACTTGAGGCACAAATGATATGGTTGAGTCAAACGATGCCTGACTCAAGGCGCAAATTATAAGGTTGAGCCAAACGATGCCCGACTCGAGGCGCAATTGATAAGGTCGAGTCATACGAGGCCCGACTCGTGGGGTAAATGATATGGTTGAGTAAAACGAGGCCCGAGTTAATGCACAAATGATATGGGTGAGTCAAACAAGGCCCGACTCGAGGCATAAATGATATGGTTGAGTCAAACAAGGCCTAACTTGAGGCACAAATCATATGGGTGAGTCAAATAAGGCTCGACTCGAGGCGCAAATGATAAGGTTGAGTCGAACGAGGCCCGACTCGAAGGGTAAATGATAAGGCTATTGCGAACGAGGCCCGACTCGAGGCGCAAATGATAAGGTTGAGTCAAACGAGACCCGACTCAAGGCGCAAATGATATGATGACGTCAAATTAGGCCCAACTCGAGGCACAAATGATATGGTTGAGTCAAACAAGGCCTAACTTAAGGCACAAATGATATGGGTGAGTCAAGTCAGGCTCGACTCGTGGCGCAAATGATAAGGTTGAGTTGAACGAGGCCCAACTCGAGGAGCAAATGATAAGGTTAAGTTGAATGATGCCTAGCTAGAGGCGCAAATGATAAGGTTGAGTCAAACGAGGCCCGACTCGAGGCGCACAAGATAAGGCTGAGTCGAACGAGGCTAAACTCGAGGCACAAATGATAAGGTTGAGTCAAACGAGGCCTGACTCGAGGCATAAATGATTTGGTTCAATCAAACCAGGCTCAACTCGAGGCGCAAATGATAAGGTTGAGTCCAAAGAGGCCCAAATCGAGGCACAAATGATAAGGTTGAGTCAAACGAAACCCAACTATTGGAATAAATGATATGGGTGAGTCAAACGAGGTCCGACTCGGGGTGCAAATATATGGTTGAGTCGAACGAGGCCCGGCTCGAGGCGCAAATGATAAGGTTGAGTCAAACAAGGCCCGACACGAGGCACAAATGATATGGTTGAGTCAAATGAGGGCTGACTCGATGCACAAATGATATGGGTGAGTGAAATGAGGCCCGAATCGAGGCACAAATGATATGGTTGAGTCAAACGAGGCTTGACTCGATGCATAAATGATATGGTTGAGTCAAATGAGGCCCGACTTGAGGAACAAATGATATGGGTGAGTCAAACGAGGCCCGCCTCCAGGCACAAATTATAAGGTTGAGTCCAAAGAGGCCCAACTCGAGGCACAAATGATAAGGTTGAGTCAAACGAGGCCCGACTCGAGGCAGAAATGATATGGTTGAGTCAAACGAGGCCTGACTCGAGGCTCAAATGATATGGTTGAGTCAAACGAGGCCCGACTCGAGGCGCAAATAATATGGTTAAGTCAAATGAGGCCCGACGCAAAGTGCAAAAGATAAGGTTGAGTCAAACGAGGCCCGACTCGAGGCATAAATGATATGGCTGAGTCAAACGAGGCCTGACTTGAGGCACAAATGATATGGGTGAGTCAAACGAGGCCCAACTGAGGCACAAATGATAAGAGTGAGTCGAACGAGGCCCGCCTCGAGAGGCAAATAATAATGTTGAGTCAAACGAGGCCCGACTCAAGGCGTAAATGATACTTTTGAGTCAAACAAGGCCTGACTTGAGGCATAAATGATATGGGTGAGTCAAACGAGACCCGACTCGCAGTGCAACTGATATGGTTGAGTCAAACGAGGCCCGACTCGAGGCGTAAATGTTAAGGTTGACTCAAATTGGGCTGACTCGAGGCGCAAAATGATAAGGTTGAGTCAAACGAGGCCCAACTCGAGGCAGAAAAGATATGGTTGAGTCAAACGAGGCCTGACTCGAGGCTCAAATGATATGGTTGAGTCAAACGAGGCCCGATTCGTGGCGCAAATAATATGGTTAAGTCAAATAAGGCCCGATGCGAGGTGCAAAAGATAAGTTTGAGTCAAACGAGGCCCGACTCGAGGCATAAATGATATGGCTGAGTCAAACGAGGCCTGACTTGAGGCACAAATGAGATGGGTGAGTCAAACGAGGCCCAACTCGAGGCACAAATGATAAGAGTGAGTCGAATGAGGCCCGCCTCAAGACGCAAATGATAATGTTAAGTCAAACGAGGCCCGACTCAAGGCGTAAATGATATTTTTGAGTCAAACAAGGCCTGACTTGAGGCACAAATGATATGGGTGAGTCAAATGAGACCCGACTCGAGGTGCAACTGATATGGTTGAGTCAAACGAGGCCCGACTCGTGGCGCAAATGTTAAGGTTGAGTCAAATGGGGCCTCACTCGAGGCGCAAAAGATATGGTTAAGTCAAATGGGGCCTGACTCGAGGCACAAACGATATGCTTGAGTCAAATGAGGCCCGACTTGAGGAACAAATGATATGGGTGAGTCAAACGAGGCCCGCCTCCAGGCACAAATTATAAGGTTGAGTCCAAAGAGGCCCAACTCGAGGCACAAATGATAAGGTTGAGTCAAACGAGGCCCGACTCGAGGCAGAAATGATATGGTTGAGTCAAACAAGGCCTGACTCGAGGCTCAAATGATATGGTTGAGTCAAACGAGGCCCGACTCGAGGCGCAAATAATATGGTTAAGTCAAATGAGGCCCGACGCAAAGTGCAAAAGATAAGGTTGAGTCAAACGAGGCCCGACTCGAGGCATAAATGATATGGCTGAGTCAAACGAGGCCTGACTTGAGGCACAAATGATATGGGTGAGTCAAACGAGGCCCAACTGAGGCACAAATGATAAGAGTGAGTCGAACGAGGCCCGCCTCGAGAGGCAAATAATAATGTTGAGTCAAACGAGGCCCGACTCAAGGCGTAAATGATACTTTTGAGTCAAACAAGGCCTGACTTGAGGCATAAATGATATGGGTGAGTCAAACGAGACCCGACTCGCAGTGCAACTGATATGGTTGAGTCAAACGAGGCCCGACTCGAGGCGTAAATGTTAAGGTTGACTCAAATTGGGCTGACTCGAGGCGCAAAATGATAAGGTTGAGTCAAACGAGGCCCAACTCGAGGCAGAAAAGATATGGTTGAGTCAAACGAGGCCTGACTCGAGGCTCAAATGATATGGTTGAGTCAAACGAGGCCCGATTCGAGGCGCAAATAATATGGTTAAGTCAAATAAGGCCCGATGCGAGGTGCAAAAGATAAGTTTGAGTCAAACGAGGCCCGACTCGAGGCATAAATGATATGGCTGAGTCAAACGAGGCCTGACTTGAGGCACAAATGAGATGGGTGAGTCAAACGAGGCCCAACTCGAGGCACAAATGATAAGAGTGAGTCGAATGAGGCCCGCCTCAAGACGCAAATGATAATGTTAAGTCAAACGAGGCCCGACTCAAGGCGTAAATGATATTTTTGAGTCAAACAAGGCCTGACTTGAGGCACAAATGATATGGGTGAGTCAAATGAGACCCGACTCGAGGTGCAACTGATATGGTTGAGCCAAACGAGGCCCGACTCGTGGCGCAAATGTTAAGGTTGAGTCAAACGGGGCCTCACTCGAGGCGCAAAAGATATGGTTAAGTCAAATGGGGCCTGACTCGAGGCACAAACGATATGCTTGAGTCAAATGAGGCCCGACTTGAGGAACAAATGATATGGGTGAGTCAAACGAGGCCCGCCTCCAGGCACAAATTATAAGGTTGAGTCCAAAGAGGCCCAACTCGAGGCACAAATGATAAGGTTGAGTCAAACGAGGCCCGACTCGAGGCAGAAATGATATGGTTGAGTCAAACAAGGCCTGACTCGAGGCTCAAATGATATGGTTGAGTCAAACGAGGCCCGACTCGAGGTGCAAATAATATGGTTAAGTCAAATGAGGCCCGACGCAAAGTGCAAAAGATAAGGTTGAGTCAAACGAGGACCGACTCGAGGCATAAATGATATGGCTGAGTCAAACGAGGCCTGACTTGAGGCACAAATGATATGGGTGAGTCAAACGAGGCCCAACTGAGGCACAAATGATAAGAGTGAGTCGAACGAGGCCCGCCTCGAGAGGCAAATAATAATGTTGAGTCAAACGAGGCCCGACTCAAGGCGTAAATGATACTTTTGAGTCAAACAAGGCCTGACTTGAGGCATAAATGATATGGGTGAGTCAAACGAGACCCGACTCGCAGTGCAACTGATATGGTTGAGTCAAACGAGGCCCGACTCGAGGCGTAAATGTTAAGGTTGACTCAAATTGGGCTGACTCGAGGCGCAAAATGATAAGGTTGAGTCAAACGAGGCCCAACTCGAGGCAGAAAAGATATGGTTGAGTCAAACGAGGCCTGACTCGAGGCTCAAATGATATGGTTGAGTCAAACGAGGCCCGATTCGTGGCGCAAATAATATGGTTAAGTCAAATAAGGCCCGATGCGAGGTGCAAAAGATAAGTTTGAGTCAAACGAGGCCCGACTCGAGGCATAAATGATATGGCTGAGTCAAACGAGGCCTGACTTGAGGCACAAATGAGATGGGTGAGTCAAACGAGGCCCAACTCGAGGCACAAATGATAAGAGTGAGTCGAATGAGGCCCGCCTCAAGACGCAAATGATAATGTTAAGTCAAACGAGGCCCGACTCAAGGCGTAAATGATATTTTTGAGTCAAACAAGGCCTGACTTGAGGCACAAATGATATGGGTGAGTCAAATGAGACCCGACTCGAGGTGCAACTGATATGGTTGAGTCAAACGAGGCCCGACTCGTGGCGCAAATGTTAAGGTTGAGTCAAATGGGGCCTCACTCGAGGCGCAAAAGATATGGTTAAGTCAAATGGGGCCTGACTCGAGGCACAAACGATATGCTTGAGTCAAATGAGGCCCGACTTGAGGAACAAATGATATGGGTGAGTCAAACGAGGCCCGCCTCCAGGCACAAATTATAAGGTTGAGTCCAAAGAGGCCCAACTCGAGGCACAAATGATAAGGTTGAGTCAAACGAGGCCCGACTCGAGGCAGAAATGATATGGTTGAGTCAAACAAGGCCTGACTCGAGGCTCAAATGATATGGTTGAGTCAAACGAGGCCCGACTCGAGGCGCAAATAATATGGTTAAGTCAAATGAGGCCCGACGCAAAGTGCAAAAGATAAGGTTGAGTCAAACGAGGCCCGACTCGAGGCATAAATGATATGGCTGAGTCAAACGAGGCCTGACTTGAGGCACAAATGATATGGGTGAGTCAAACGAGGCCCAACTGAGGCACAAATGATAAGAGTGAGTCGAACGAGGCCCGCCTCGAGAGGCAAATAATAATGTTGAGTCAAACGAGGCCCGACTCAAGGCGTAAATGATACTTTTGAGTCAAACAAGGCCTGACTTGAGGCATAAATGATATGGGTGAGTCAAACGAGACCCGACTCGCAGTGCAACTGATATGGTTGAGTCAAACGAGGCCCGACTCGAGGCGTAAATGTTAAGGTTGACTCAAATTGGGCTGACTCGAGGCGCAAAATGATAAGGTTGAGTCAAACGAGGCCCAACTCGAGGCAGAAAAGATATGGTTGAGTCAAACGAGGCCTGACTCGAGGCTCAAATGATATGGTTGAGTCAAACGAGGCCCGATTCGAGGCGCAAATAATATGGTTAAGTCAAATAAGGCCCGATGCGAGGTGCAAAAGATAAGTTTGAGTCAAACGAGGCCCGACTCGAGGCATAAATGATATGGCTGAGTCAAACGAGGCCTGACTTGAGGCACAAATGAGATGGGTGAGTCAAACGAGGCCCAACTCGAGGCACAAATGATAAGAGTGAGTCGAATGAGGCCCGCCTCAAGACGCAAATGATAATGTTAAGTCAAACGAGGCCCGACTCAAGGCGTAAATGATATTTTTGAGTCAAACAAGGCCTGACTTGAGGCACAAATGATATGGGTGAGTCAAATGAGACCCGACTCGAGGTGCAACTGATATGGTTGAGCCAAACGAGGCCCGACTCGTGGCGCAAATGTTAAGGTTGAGTCAAACGGGGCCTCACTCGAGGCGCAAAAGATATGGTTAAGTCAAATGGGGCCTGACTCGAGGCACAAACGATATGCTTGAGTCAAATGAGGCCCGACTTGAGGAACAAATGATATGGGTGAGTCAAACGAGGCCCGCCTCCAGGCACAAATTATAAGGTTGAGTCCAAAGAGGCCCAACTCGAGGCACAAATGATAAGGTTGAGTCAAACGAGGCCCGACTCGAGGCAGAAATGATATGGTTGAGTCAAACAAGGCCTGACTCGAGGCTCAAATGATATGGTTGAGTCAAACGAGGCCCGACTCGAGGTGCAAATAATATGGTTAAGTCAAATGAGGCCCGACGCAAAGTGCAAAAGATAAGGTTGAGTCAAACGAGGACCGACTCGAGGCATAAATGATATGGCTGAGTCAAACGAGGCCTGACTTGAGGCACAAATGATATGGGTGAGTCAAACGAGGCCCAACTGAGGCACAAATGATAAGAGTGAGTCGAACGAGGCCCGCCTCGAGAGGCAAATAATAATGTTGAGTCAAACGAGGCCCGACTCAAGGCGTAAATGATACTTTTGAGTCAAACAAGGCCTGACTTGAGGCATAAATGATATGGGTGAGTCAAACGAGACCCGACTCGCAGTGCAACTGATAAGGTTGAGTCAAACGAGGCCCGACTCGAGGCGTAAATGTTAAGGTTGACTCAAATTGGGCTGACTCGAGGCGCAAAATGATAAGGTTGAGTCAAACGAGGCCCAACTCGAGGCAGAAAAGATATGGTTGAGTCAAACGAGGCCTGACTCGAGGCTCAAATGATATGGTTGAGTCAAACGAGGCCCGATTCGAGGCGCAAATAATATGGTTAAGTCAAATAAGGCCCGATGCGAGGTGCAAAAGATAAGTTTGAGTCAAACGAGGCCCGACTCGAGGCATAAATGATATGGCTGAGTCAAACGAGGCCTGACTTGAGGCACAAATGAGATGGGTGAGTCAAACGAGGCCCAACTCGAGGCACAAATGATAAGAGTGAGTCGAATGAGGCCCGCCTCAAGACGCAAATGATAATGTTAAGTCAAACGAGGCCCGACTCAAGGCGTAAATGATATTTTTGAGTCAAACAAGGCCTGACTTGAGGCACAAATGATATGGGTGAGTCAAACGAGACCCGACTCGAGGTGCAACTGATATGGTTGAGTCAAACGAGGCCCGACTCGTGGCGCAAATGTTAAGGTTGAGTCAAACGGGGCCTGACTCGAGGCGCAAAAGATATGGTTAAGTCAAATGGGGCCTGACTCGAGGCACAAACGATATGCTTGAGTCAAACGGGGCCTGACTCGAGGCACAAATGATAAGGTTGAGTCAAACGAGGCCCAACTCGAGGCAGAAAAGATATGGTTGAGTCAAACGAGGCCTGACTCGAGGCTCAAATGATATGGTTGAGTCAAAAGAGGCCCGATTCGAGGCGCAAATAATATGGTTAAGTCAAATAAGGCCCGATGCGAGGTGCAAAAGATAAGTTTGAGTCAAACGAGGCCCGACTCGAGGCATAAATGATATGGCTGAGTCAAACGAGGCCTGACTTGAGGCACAAATGAGATGGGTGAGTCAAACGAGGCCCAACTCGAGGCACAAATGATAAGAGTGAGTCGAATGAGGCCCGCTTCAAGACGCAAATGATAATGTTAAGTCAAACGAGGCCCGACTCAAGGCGTAAATGATATTTTTGAGTCAAACAAGGCCTGACTTGAGGCACAAATGATATGGGTGAGTCAAACGAGACCCGACTCGAGGTGCAACTGATATGGTTGAGTCAAACGAGGCCCGACTCGTGGCGCAAATGTTAAGGTTGAGTCAAACGGGGCCTGACTCGAGGCGCAAAAGATATGGTTAAGTCAAATGGGGCCTGACTCGAGGCACAAACGATATGCTTGAGTCAAACGAGGCCCGACTCGAGGCACAAATGATATGGTTGAGTCAAACGAGGCCCGACTCAAGGCGCAAATGATATGGGAGAGTCAAATGAGGCCTGACTCGAGGCGCAATTGATAAGGTTGTGTCAAACAAGACCCAGCTCGAGGCGCAAATGATAAGGTTGAGTTAAACGAGGCCCAACTCAAGGCATAAATGATATGGTTCAATCAAAGGAGGCTCGACTCGAGGCGTAAATGATAAGGTTGAGTCAAACGAGGCCCAACTCGAGGTGCAAATGATAAGGTTGAGTCAAGTGAAGCCCGACTCGAGGCAGAAATGATATGGTTGAGTCAAACAAGGCTTGACTTGAGGCGCAAATGATAAGGTTGAGTTAAGCGAAGCACGACTCGATGCAGAAATGATATGGTTGAGTCAAACAAGGCTCGACTTGAGGCGCAAATGATAAGGTTGAGTCAAACGAGGCCCGACTCGAGATGCAAATGATAAGGTTGAGTCAAACGAGGCCCGACTCAAGGCACAAATGATATGGTTGAGTCAAACGAGGCCTGACTCGAGGCATAAATTATACGGTTGAGTCAAATCAGGCCCAACTTGAGGCACAAATGATATGGTTCAGTCAAACGATGCCTGACTCAAGGCGCAAATGATAAGGTTGAGTCAAACGATACCCGACTCGAGGCGCAATTGATAAGGTTGAGTCATACGAGGTCCGACTCATAGGGTAAATAATATGGTTGAGTAAAACGAGGCCTGAGTTAACGCACAAATGATATGGGTGAGTCAAACAAGGCCCGACTCGGGGCATAAATGATATGGTTGAGTCAAACAAGGCCCAACTTGAGGCACAAATCATATGGGTGAGTCAAATAAGGCTCGACTCGAGGCACAAATGATAAGTTGAGTCGAACGAGGCCCGACTCGAGGCATAAATGATAAGGCTGTTTCGAACGAGGCCCGACTCGAGGCGCAAATGATAAGGTTGAGTCAAACGAGACCCGACTCAAGGCGCAAATGATATGATGACGTCGAACGAGGACCGACTCGAGGCACAAATGATATGGTTGAGTCAAACAAGGCCTAACTTAAGGCACAAATGATATGGGTGAGTCAAATAAGGCTCGACTCGTGGCGCAAATGATAAGGTTGAGTCGAACGAGGCCCGACTCGAAGAGCAAATGATATGGTTAAGTCGAATGATGCCTGGCTAGAGGCGCAAATGATAAGGTTGAGTCAAACAAGGCCCGACTTAAGGTACAAATGATATGTTTAAGTCAAACGAGGCCCGACTCGAGGCGCAAATGATAAGGCTGAGACAAACAAGGCCCGACTTAAGGTACAAATGATATGTTTAAGTCAAACGAGGCCCGACTCGAGGCGCAAATGATAAGATTTAGTCAAACGAGGCCCGACTCGAGGCATAAATATTTGGTTCAATCAAACCAGGCTCGACTCGAGGCACAAATGATAAGGTTGAGTCCAAAGAGGCCCGCCTCGAGGCACAAATGATAAGGTTGAGTCAAACGAGGCCCGACACGAGGCGCAAATGATATGGTTAAGTCCAATGAGGCCTGACTCAATGCACAAATGATATGGGTGAGTGAAACGAGGCCCGACTCGAGGCGCAAATGATATGTTTGAGTCAAATGAGGCTTAACTCGATGCATAAATGATATGGTTGAGTCAAACGAGGCCCGACTTGAGGAACAAATTATATGGGTGAGTCAAACGAGGCCCGACTCAAGGCACAAATTATAAGGTTGAGTCCAAAGAGGCCCAACTCGAGGCATAAATGATAAGGTTGAGTTAAATGAGGCCCGACTCGAGGCAGAAATGATATGGTTGAGTCAAATGAGGCCTAACTCGAGGCTCAAATGATAAGGTTGAGTCAAACGATGCTCGACTCGAGGCTTAAATAATATGGTTAAGTCAAATAAGGCCCGACACGAGGCGCAAAAGATAAGGTTAAGTCAAACAAGGCCCGACTTAAGGCATAAATGATATGGCTGAGTCAAACAAGGCCAAACTTGAGACGCAAATGATAAGGGTGAGTCGAACGAGGCCCACCTCGAGGCGCAAATGATAATGTTGAGTTAAACGAGGCCCGACTCAAGGCATAAATGATATTTTTGAGTCAAACAACGTCTGACTTGAGGCATAAATGATATGGGTGAGTCAAACGAGACCCGACTCGAGGTGCAACTGATATGGTTGAGTCAAATGAGGCCTGACTCGAGGCGCAAATGTTAAGGTTGAGTCGAACGGGGCCTGACTCGAGCTGCAAAAGATATGGTTAAGTGAAACGGGCCCTAACTTGAGGCACAAATGATATGCTTGAGTCAAATGAGGCCTGACTCGAGGCACAAATGATATGGTTGAGTCAAACGAGGCCCGACTCGAGGCGCAAATGATATGGGAGTGTCAAATGAGGCCTGACTCGAGACTCAATTGATAACCAGCTCGAGGTGCAAATGATAAGGTTGAGTCAAACGAGGCCCAACTCGAGGCATAAATGATATGGTTCAATCAAAGGAGGCTCGACTCGAGGCATAAATGATAAGGTTGAGTCAAACGAGGCCCAACTCGAGGTGCAAATGATAAGGTTAAGTCAAGCGAATCCCGACTCGAGGCAGAAATGATATGGTTGAGTCAAACAAGGCTCGACTTGAGGCACAAATGATAAGGTTAAGTCAAGCGAAGCACGACTCGAGGCAGAAATGATATGGTTGAGTCAAACAAGGCTCGACTTGAAGCACAAATGATAAGGTTGAGTCAAACGAGGCCCGACTCGAGTTGCAAATGATAAGGTTGAGTCAAACGAGGCCCAACTCGAGGCACAAATGATATGGTTGAGTCAAACGAGCCCTGACTCGACGCACAAATGATATGGTTAAGTCAAACGACGCCTGACTTGAGGCATAAATTATACAATTGAGTTAAACGAGGCACAACTTGAGGCACAAATGATATGGTTAAGTCAAATGATGCCCGACTCAAGGCGCAAATGATAAGGTTGAGTCAAACAATGCCCGACTTGAGGCGCAATTGATAAGGTTGAGTCATACGAGGCCCGACTCATGGCGTAAATGATATGGTTGAGTAAAACGAGGCCCGAGTTAACGCACATATGATATGGGTAAGCAAACAATGCCGGACTCGAGGCATAATTGATATGGTTGAGTCAAACAAGGCCCAACTTGAGGCACAAATCATATGGGTGAGTCAAATAAGGCTCAACTCGAGGCGCAAATGATAAGGTTGACTCGAATGAGGCCCGACTCGAGGCACAAATGATAAGGTTGTTTCGAACGAGGCCTGACTCGAGGCACAAATGATAAGGTTAAGTCAAACGAGACCCGACTCAAGGCGCAAATGATATCATTACATCGAACGAGGCCCGACTCGAGGCACAAATGATATGGTTGAGTCAAACAAGGCATAACTTAAGGCACAAATGATATGGGTGAGTCAAATAAGGCTCGACCCGTGGCACAAATGATAAGGTTAAGTTGAATGAGGCCCGACTCAAGGAGCAAATGATACGGTTAAGTCGAATGATGCCTGGCTAGAGGCGCAAATGATAAGGTTAAGTCAAACGAGGCCCGACTCGAGGCATAAATGATATGGTTGAGTCAAACAAGGCTCGACTTGAGGCACAAATGATAAGGTTGAGTCAAACGAGGCCCAACTCAAGGCACAAATGATATGGTTGAGTCAAACGATCCTTGACTCGATGCACAAATGATATGGTTGAGTAAAACGAGGCCCGAGTTAATGCACAAATGATATGGGTGAGTCCAACAAGGCCCGACTCGAGGCATAAATGATATGGTTGAGTCAAATAAGGCCCAACTTGAGGCACAAATCATATGGGTGAGTCACATAAGGCTTGACTCGAGGCGCAAATGATAAGGTTGTGTCGAACGATGCTCGACTCGAGGCGCAAATGATAAGGTTGTGTCGAACGATGCCCGACTCGAGGCGCAAATGATAAGGTTGAGTTAAACGATGCTCGACTCGAGGCGTAAATGATATGGGTGAGTCAAACGAGGCCCGGCTCGAGGTGCAAATGATAAGGTTGAGTCAAACGAGGCCCGACTTGAGGAGCAAATGATAAGGTTGAGTCAAACGAGGCCCGACTCAAGGCCCAAATGATATGGTTGAGTCAAACGAGGCCCGACTCAAGGCACAAATGATATGGTTGAGTCAAATGAGCCCTGACTTGAGGCATAAATTATACAGTTGAGTCAAACGAGGCCCAACTTGAGGCACAAATGATATGGTTAAGTCAAACGATGCCCGGTTTGCGGCGCAAATGATAAGGTTGAGTCAAACAATTCCTGACTCGAGGCGTAAATGATATGGTTGAGTAAAACGAAGCCCGAGGTAACGCACAAATGATATGGGTGAGTCCAACAAGGTTCGACTCGAGGCATAAATGATATGGTTGAGTCAAACAAGGCCCAACTTGAGGCACAAATCATATGGGTGAGTCAAATAAGGGTCGACTCGAGGCGCAAATGATAAGGTTGTGTCGAACGAGGGCCGACTCGAAGCGCAAATGATAAGGTTGTGTCGATCGAGGGCCGACTCGAGGCGCAAATGATAAGGTTGAGTCAAACGATGCTCGACTCGAGGCATAAATGATATGGGTGAGTCAAACGAGGCCCGACTCGAGGTGCAAATGATAAGGTTGAGTCAAACAAGACTCGACCCAAGGCACAAATGATATGATGACGTCGAACGAGGCCCGACTGGAGGCACAAATGATATGGTTGAGTGAAACAAGGCCTAACTTAAGGCACAAATGATATGGGTGAGTCAAATAAGGCTTGACTCGTGGCGCAAATGATAAGGTTGAGTCGAACGAGGCCCAATTCAAGGAGCAAATGATAAGGTTAAGTCGAATAATGCCTGGCTAGAGGCGCAAATGATAAGGTTGAGTCAAACGAGGCCCGACTCGAGGCATAAATGATAGGGTTGAGTCAAACGAGGCCCGACTTAAGGTACAAATGATATGGTTGAGTCAAACGAGGCCCGACTCGAGGCGCAAATATATGGTTAAGTCGAACGAGGCCCGACTTGAGGCGCAAATGATAAGGTTGAGTCAAACGAGGCCCGACACGAGGCGCAAATGATATGGTTGAGTCAAATAAGGCCTGACTCGATGCACAAATGATATGGGTGAGAAAAACGAGGCCCGATTTGAGGCGCAAATGATATGGTTGAGTCAAACGAGGCTTGACTCGATGCATAAATGATATGGTTGAGTCCAACGAGGCCCGACCTGAGGAACAAATGATATGGGCGAGTCAAATGAGGCCCAACTCGAGGCATAAATGATATGGTTCAGTCAAAGGAGGGTCAACTCGAGGCGCAAATGATAAGGTTGAATCAAACGAGGCCCACCTCGAGGTGCAAATGATAAGGTTGAGTCAAGCAAAGCCCGACTCGAGGCAGAAATGATATGGTTGAGTCAAACAAGGTTTGACTTGAGGCCCAAATGATAAGGTTGAGTCAAACGAGGCCCGACTTGAGGTGCAAATGATAAGGTTGAGTCAAACAAGGCCTGACTCAAGGCACAAATGATATGGTTGAGTCAAACGAGCCCTGACTCGACGCATAAATGATATGGTTGAGTCAATTGAGGCCTGACTCGAGGCATAATTTATACGGTTGAGTCAAACGAGGCCCAACTTGAGGCACAAATGATATGGTTGAGTCAAACGATGCCCGACATGAGGCACAAATGATAAGGTTGCGTCAAACGATGCCTAACTCGAGGCACAATTGATAAGGTTGAGTCATACGAGGCCCAACTCGTGGCATAAATGATATGGTTGAGTAAAATGAGGCCCGAGTTAACGTACAAATGATATAGGTGAGTCCAACAAGGCCCGACTCGTGGCATAAATGATATGGTTGAGTCAAACAAGGCCTAACTTGAGGCACAAATCATATGGGTGAGTCAAATAAGGCTCGACTCAAGGCAGAAATGATAAGGTTGTGTCGAACAAGCGCCGACTCGAGGCGCAAAAGATAAGGTTAAGTCAAACGATGCTCGACTTGAGGCGTAAATGATACGGGTGAGTCAAACGAGGCCTGACTCGAGGTGCAAATGATAAGGTTGACTCAAACGAGACCCGACTCAAGGCGCAAATGATATGATGACGTCGAACGAGGCCTGACTCGAGGCACAAATGATATGCTTGAGTCAAACAAGGCCAAACTTGAGGCACAAATGATATGGGTGAGTCAAATAAGGCTCGACTCATGGCACAAATGATAAGGTTGAGTTGAACGAGGCCTGACTCGAGGAGCAAATGATAAGGTTAAGTCGAATGATGCCTGGCTAGAGGCGCAAATGATATGGTTGAGTCAAATGAGGCCTGACTCGAGGCGCAAATGATAAGGCTGAGTTGAACGAGGCCAAACTCAAGGCGCAAATGATAAGGTTGAGTTAAACGAGGCCCGACACGAGGCGCAAATGATATGGTTGAGTCAAATGAGGCCCGACTCGACACACAAATGATATGGGTGAGTGAAACGAGGCCTGACTCGAGGCGCAAATGATATGGTTAAGTCAAACGAGGCTTGACTCGATGCATAAATGATATGGTTGAGTCAAACGAGGCCTGACTTGAGGAACAAATGATATGGGTGAGTCAAACGAGGCCCGACTCAAGGCACAAATTATAAGGTTGAGTCCAAAGAGGCCCAACTCGAGGCACAAATGATAAGGTTGAGTCAAACGATGCCCGACTCGAAGCAGAAATGATATGGTTAAGTCAAACGAGGCCTGACTCAAGGCTCAAATGATAAGGTTGAGTCAAACGACGCCCGACTCGAGGCGCAAATAATATGGTTAAGTCAAACGAGGCTCGACGCGAGGTGCAAATGATAAGGTTGAGTCAAGCAAAGCCCGACTCGAGGCAACAATCATATGGTTGAGTCAAACAAGGTTTGACTTTGGGCGCAAATGATAAGGTTGAGTCAAACGAGGCCCGACTTGAGGTGCAAATGATAAGGTTGAGTCAAACGAGGCCCGACTCAAGGCACAAATGATATGGTTGAGTCAAACGAGCCCTGACTCGATGCACAAATGATATGGTTGCGTCAAACGAGGCCTGACTCGAGGCATAAATTATACGGTTGAGTCAAATGAGGCCCAACTTGAGGCACAAATGATATGGTTGAGTCAAACGATGCCCGACATGAGGCGCAAATAATAAGGTTGAGTCAAACGACGCCCGACTCGAGGCGCAAATAATATGGTTAAGTCAAATGAGGCTCAACACGAGGCGCAAAAGATAAGGTTGAGTCCAACGAGGCTCGACTCGAGGCACAAATGATATGGCTGAGTCAAACGAGGCCCGACTCGAGACGCAAATGATAAGGTTGAGTCGAACGAGGCATGCCTCGAGGCACAAATTATAATGTTGAGTCAAACGAGGCCCGGCTCAAGGTGTAAATAATATTTTTGAGTCAAACAAGGCCTGACTTGAGGCACAAATGATTTGGGTGAGTCAAACGAGATCCGACTCGAGGTGCAACTGATATAGTTGAGTCAAAAGAGGCCCGACTCGAGGCGCAAATATTAAGGTTGAGTCGAATAGGGCCTGACTCGGGGCGCAAAAGATATGGTTAAGTCAAACAGGGCTTGACTCGAGCCACAAATGATATGGTTGAGTCAAACGAGCCCCGACACGAGGCACAAACGATATGGTTGAGTCAAACGTGGCCCGACTCGAGGCGCAAATGATATGGGAGAGTTAAACGAGGCCTGACTCGAGGCGCAATTGATAAGGTTGTGTCAAACGAGACCCAGCTCGAGGCGCAAATGATAAGGTTGAGTCAAACGAGGCCCAACTCGAGACATAAATGATATGGTTCAGTTAAAAGAGGCTCAACTCGAGGCGTAAATGATAAGGTTGAGTCAAACGAGGCCCAACTCGAGGTGCAAATGATAAGGTTGAGTCAAGCAAAGCCCGACTCGAGGCAGAAATGATATGGTTGAGTCAAACAAGGTTTGACTTTGGGCGCAAATGATAAGGTTGAGTCAAACGAGGCCCGACTTGAGGTGCAAATGATAAGGTTGAGTCAAACGAGGCCCGACTCAAGGCACAAATGATATGGTTGAGTCAAACGAGCCCTGACTCGATGCACAAATGATATGGTTGAGTCAAACGAGGCCTGACTCGAGGCATAAATTATACGGTTGAGTCAAACGAGGCCCAACTTATGGCACAAATGATATGGTTGAGTCAAACGATGCCCGACATGAGGCGCAAATGATAAGGTTGAGTCAAACGATGCCTGACTCGAGGCGCAATTGATAAGGTTGAGTCATACGAGGCTCGACTCGTGGCGTAAATGATATGGTTGAGTAAAATGAGGCCCGAGTTTACGTACAAATGATACGGGTGAGTCCAACAAGGCCCGACTCGAGGCATAAATGATATGGTTGAGTCAAACAAGGCCTAACTTGAGGCACAAATCATATGGGTGAGTCAAATAAGGCTCGACTCAAGGCGCAAATGATAAGGTTGTGTCGAACGAGGGCCGACTCGAGGCGCAAATGATAAGGTTGAGTCAAACGATGCTCGACTCGAGGCGTAAATGATATGGGTGAGTCAAACGAGGCCTGACTCGAGGTGCAAATGATAAGGTTGACTCAAACGAGACCCGACTCAAGGCGCAAATGATATGATGACGTCGAACGAGGCCTGACTTGAGGCACAAATGATACGCTTGAGTCAAACAAGGCCTAACTTGAGGCACAAATGATATGGGTGAGTCAAATAAGGCTCGACTCGTGGCACAAATGATAAGGTTGAGTCAAACGAGGCCCGACTCGAGGAGCAAATGATAAGGTTAAGTCGAATGATGCCTGGCTAGAGGCGCAAATGATATGGTTGAGTCAAACGAGGCCCGACTCGAGGCGCAAATGATATGGTTGAGTCAAATGAGGCCTGACTCGACGCACAAATGATATGGGTGAGTGAAACGAGGCCCGACTCGAGGCGCAAATGATCTGGTTGAGTCAAACGAGGCTTGACTCGATGCATAAATGATATGGTTGAGTCAAACGAGGCTCGACTTGAGGAACAAATGATATAGGTGAGTCAAATGAGGCTGGACTCAAGGCACAAATTATAAGGTTGAGTCCAAAGAACCCCAACTCGAGGCACAAATGATAAGGTTGAGTCAAACGATGCCCAACTCGAAGCAGAAATGATATGGTTGAGTCAAACGAGGCCTGACTCGAGGCTCAAATGATAAGGTTGAGTCAAACGATGCCCGACTCGAGGCGCAAATAATATGGTTAAGTCAAATGAGGCTCAACGCGAGGCGCAAAAGATAAGGTTGAGTCAAACGAGGCCCGACTCGAGGCACAAATGATATGGCTGAGTCAAACGAGCCCTGACTCGATGCACAAATGATATGGGTGAGTCAAACGAGGCTTGACTCGAGGCATAAATTATACGGTTAGTCAAATGAGGCCCAACTTGAGGCACAAATGATATGGTTGAGTCAAACGATGCCCGACATGAGGCATAAATGATAAGGTTGAGTCAAACGATGCCTGACTCGAGGCGCAATTGATAAGGTTGAGTCATACGAGGCCTGACTCGTGGCGTAAATGATATGGTTGAGTAAAATGAGGCCCGAGTTAACGTACAAATGATATGGTTGAGTCCAACAAGGCCCGACTCGAGGCATAAATGATATGGTTGAGTCAAACAAGGCCTAACTTGAGGCACAAATCATATGGGTGAGTCAAATAAGGCTCGACTTAAGGTGGAAATGATAAGGTTGTGTCGAACGAGGGCCGACTCGAGGCGCAAAAGATAAGGTTGAGTCAAACAATGCTCGACTCGAGGCTTAAATGATATGGGTGAGTCAAACGAGGCCTGACTCGAGGTGCAAATGATAAGGTTGACTCAAACGAGACCCGACTCAAGGCGCAAATGATATGATGACATCGAACGAGGCCTGACTCGAGGCACAAATGATATGCTTGAGTCAAACAAGGCCAAACTTGAGGCACAAATGATATGGGTGAGTCAAATAAGGCTCGACTCATGGTACAAATGATAAGGTTGAGTCGAACGAGGCCTGACTCGAGGAGCAAATGATAAGGTTAAGTCGAATGATGCCTGGCTAGAGGCGCAAATGATATGGTTGAGTCAAACGAGGCCCGACTCGAGGCGCAAATGATAAGGCTGAGTTGAACGAGGCCAAACTCAAGGCGCAAATGATAAGGTTGAGTCAAACGAGGCCCGACACGAGGTGCAAATGATATGGTTGAGTCAAATGAGGCCTGACTCGACACACAAATGATATGGGTGAGTGAAATGTGGCCCGACTCGAGGCGCAAATGATATGGTTGAGTCAAACGAGGCTTGACTCGATGCATAAATGATATGGTTGAGTCAAACGAGGCCCGACTTAAGGAACAAATGATATGGGTGAGTCAAACGAGGCCCGCCTCAAGGCACAAATTATAAGGTTGAGTCCAAAGAGGCCCAACTCGAGGCACAAATGATAAGGTTGAGTCAAACGATGCCCGACTAGAAGCAGAAATTATATGGTTAAGTCAAACGAGGCCTGACTCGAGGCTCAAATGATAAGGTTGAGTCAAACGACGCCCGACTCAAGGCACAAATAATATGGTTAAGTCAAATGAGGCTCGACACGAGGCGCAAAAGATAAGGTTGAGTCCAACGAGGCCCGACTCGAGGCACAAATGATATGGCTGAGTCAAACGAGGCCCGACTCGAGGCGCAAATGATAAGGTTGAGTCGAACGAGGCGTGCCTCGAGGCACAAATTATAATGTTGAGTCAAACGAGGCCCGGCTCAAGGCGTAAATAATATTTTTGAGTCAAACAAGGCCTGACTTGAGGCACAAATGATTTGGGTGAGTCAAACGAGATCCGACTCGAGGTGCAACTGATATAGTTGAGTCAAAAGAGGCCCGACTCGAGGCGCAAATATTAAGGTTGAGTCGAACGGGGCCTGACTCGGGGCACAAAAGATATGGTTAAGTCAAACAGGGCTTGACTCGAGGCACAAATGATATGGTTGAGTCAAACGAGCCCTGACACGAGGCACAAACGATATGGTTGAGTCAAACGTGGCCCGACTCGAGGTGCAAATGATATGGGAGAGTTAAACGAGGCCTGACTCGAGGCGCAATTGATAAGGTTGTGTCAAACGAGACCCAGCTCGAGGCGCAAATGATAAGGTTGAGTCAAACGAGGCCCAACTCGAGACATAAATGATATGGTTCAGTCAAAAGAGGCTCAACTCGAGGCGTAAATGATAAGGTTGAGTTGAACGAGGCCAAACACGATGCGCAAATGATAGGGTTGAGTCGAAGGAGGCCTGGCTCGAGGCGCAAATGATATGGTTGAGACAAACGAGGCCTGACTCAAGGCAGAAATATTATGGTTCAGTCAAACGAGGCCTGACTTGAGGCACAAATGATACGGGCGAGTCATATGAGGCCCAACTCGAGGCGCAAAT